>OX596179.1:9465508-10745134 GCA_951394245.1 Cyclophora punctaria
GTTCAAAAGAGCCTCTATGGGGCCAAAACTGAATAAAAATATTTGACTTTGACTTTGACTTTGAGCACATTCAGTTTATCGATAGTGCAACGTTAAGGAGAAAAGTTAAGATGGCTGACACCAGAACCACACATTTTTTTAGTAGAAAAAGTCTAAAAATAAAATAAGTTTAAAATACTGTTACTGTAAGGCTTTATGAAAATAATATCAGTCATAAAATTATGGTCTTTACATAGATGACGAGCACACCCATTAAGTAAGCAACCTTCACCTAATACTAAATGTGGTCATGACTTCTTATAACCTCAGAATTGATTATGTACTAGCAGTGTCCCGCGGTTTTACGCGTGTTACGCCCGTTCCTGTCGGAATTTCGGGATGAAAAGTAGCCTATAACATTCCCGTTGAATGTGTCCATCCATTACAAAAATAATTATACGAATCGGATTGGTAGTTTCTGAGATTAACGCGTTCAAACAAACAAACAAATTCTGCAGCTTTATAATATTAGTTATAAAAAAAAATACTTCAGGAACCTTGGCTTTTGAAATCAATTCAATACAGACTACTAGAAATCTACAATACCGAATAGAAACCTGAATATAGGGCTCCCACACAAAACTGCGAATTCGCATCGCATCGCAAAAATCTGCGAATTCGCACGACGCATCATAAGAATTTCCGATCTGCTTCGCATCGCACATTCCTGTCATATTACGTCATCCTTGGTGACACCATTTCAGGACATTTCAGGACAGGAATTGGGCTTTTGAATAATATTTTTTTTGTGATAAATGGAAAGATTATATATTAGTTTTATAACAAAACTATTAAACTATTGCATAGCTTCTATCTATTGAACAATAACAGCAGTGCAATAATCTTTTTGCGATCCATCTTACGCTTCCTAAAAACACGCCCAGTACGGCCTACACTTGAAGGAATGGTCACCCTACCAAACAGTTCGCCGCACTAAATCGCATCGCAGAAATTCGCATCGCAAGTTTCTGCGATGCGAATTCGCATCGCATCGCATCGCAGTTTTGTGTGGGAGCCCATAAATCGTCGATTTACAAACACTAACGCCACTTGATCCCTCCATTAGATATGTTAATAAATTCATAATTTTAATCATTTTATAACCGTTTGCCGCGAAGTGTCACGTCTCGTTCGAGTGAGCTTGTTGCCAAGTTGACATTGGATTGAGCCCACGCATTTTTTAAATAAAGTCTTTGTTTAGTTAGCATTAGCACGTTATTTCTAAATTTTAATATAAATCTTTGTTTTCTTCTTAACTACGTTGCTAACTGCAGCCGTCAACATGTCGACATGCAGCTGCAGCTGCAACTTGTTGGCATGCCTCTACTGCAGTCGCCACGTCTTGGCATGTATCTATTGCATCTGTCAACATGCTGACATGCATCTACTGCAGTCACCACGTTTTGGCAACGTTGGCATGCATCTACTTTACTGCCGTTGTGTCGAAGACCACAATGGCAGCCGTTGACGATACTGCAAAAGTTAAGCCGCATACATGAAAAAACTGGTAGCCAAGCCGATCTTGAACGATTATCGGCGCCAGTCATAACACGTCTTTCTTGTATATTAAGCCAAAATTTTATTATATTACATTCAGTATTCTGTTATCGCCTTTACGATGTGTGCCTCCGAAGTATGGTATTCGTCTGGCAGTTCCTTACCAATCATCTTTGTCCACTGCGAACTGATCACCATTCTAAGCATTTATGGTAGGTTTAAACTGGTTAGCTACGTATCTTTGATATGCATGCAGATTTGAAAAGTTTATTTAGGTAACCAATAGTAATATTGATTTTCGATCTCTAAAGTGTAGTATTTCTTTTGAGCATCAAAGGTGGAAAATTCAGCCATGCTGTCCTTCTGTGCCGCGAAAAAACCCATAGCAATACGTTAATAATGGGTAAAAATCGCGGGTTTGAAAAAATCCTATATGTTATGTTTTTATCATTTAAAAATACTTTGATATAAATCCCAAAATAATTTTTTTAAACAGTCTTTCTTAACGACCCTTCAACGCTTTCAGGGCACGCTGGTGCATGACCGAAAAAAACCTTAAAATAAGACTCTTAACAAACAATCGTCAGTTTCATCACATAGAAAAACAAACATGTTGAAACATACTGAAAATAAATCTACAGCGTACGGTCCAGAAATAAGCGGGGTCAATGTACTCTTTATCACCACATAGTGGCATTGTAATAATATTAGTAAGATTTTTTATATTGCATTGTGGCGCTTCTGTGTGGGTTTCAATTAGTCGAGCTGCGACCGGGTCACATGTGGATTGTGGATTGTTATCACGTCGCTGATATGGTGGCGAAGCTAGCTTTACTATTTACTCAGCGCTTGCTGAAATACAGCGAATTCTTTACGAAAAATAGGTATTCAATTTGTTATTTTTTTTGGAGCTGTAGGTAGTATGAACATTATCAAAAGTTGAAATATGTATTGTAAACATTAATTTTCATAATCTTTATTTATATATGTATTTCTAATGTGCTTGATAATTTATGTTTTTAACGTCTTATTTTTTCTTAACAGTGTGACGAACATTGTTATACCAGTACCAAACAAAATGTTTTCGTATTTAATACATTATTATTTCTTTCAATCGCTGTAAATACAATCACATTGATACGATTTCGTTAAAGATCGATACATAATCACGTTGTCAGTTGCCAACGAACGATATCGGCTTCGAAACTAATAGTACATTATATATTTCTATTATGAAACATTCTCATGGCATTTACTTACATTTAAACAAATACAAAATCCTATTGCTACCTCAACCGGGGATATTATTACCTCTAGCAACGAATAATTCAATATCTTATTGTTTAAATGCTAAAGTTCAAGATTGTATAAATAGCATCAGGCACTAAATAATATGTAAACAGGCCAATCTAGTGCCTCGTGGTACATTAATTGCCACAACGTGAGTTAATCTAATTTAATTTAATTTATAGGAATGATTATGTGGGAACACTACCTATTCCGACGTTACTAGTTACTCGTGGAAAATTCGGGATAAAATCATGGCTTCTCTGTGTCTATAGCTATGTAAAGTCACATTATAAGGGTTACTTATCTTAAATGTATGCAAGTACTAGCCGCGCCCTGCGGTGTTACCCGCGTTGTACCCGTTCCCGCGGGAATTTCGGGATAAAATGTATTCCATGAGTTATTCTAATATATAACCTACATTACTGTAAAGTTTTATCCAAATCCGTTCAGTAGTTTTTGCGTGAAAGAGCAACAAACATACATCCATACATACATCCATCCTCACAAACTTTCGCATTTATAATATTAGTAGGATAGGATGATAGAGTTAGTTTGCACCTTACTACATTACTTATACCAAGTTATGTGCAGCAACCTCCACCGATTTCCTCGACACTAACTCGTCTATATTAGTCTAGATTCATCTCAACTGATTTTTCAATTTAAATATATTTAAATCCCGTTTAAATAGAATAGTTGACGGATGTATGAAAACATTACCTTTTAAACAAACCAATTTTCGGTGTTAGATTACATTGTTATGTACATCATATATTTTTTTTAGTTTTATCATTCTCTTATTTTAGAAGTTACAGGGGGGGGGGACACACATTTTACCACTTTGGAAGAGTCTCTCGCGCAAACTATTCAGTTTAGAAAAAAATGATATTAGAAACCTCAATACCATTTTTGAAGACCTATCCATAGATACCCCACACGTATGGGTTTGATGAAAAAAAAAATATTTTTTTCATTTCTAAGTATGGGAGACCCCCCTAAAATTTTATTTTTTTTCTATTTTAGTGTGAAAATATTAATGCGGTTCACAGAATACATCTACACACTAAGTTTCAACAACATAGCTCTTATAGTTTCGGAGAAAAAAGGCTGTGACATACGGACAGACAGACAGACAGACATGACGAATCTATAAGGGTTCCGTTTTTGCCATTTGGCTACGGAACCCTAAAAATGATTTTAATCTAATGATACGAATAAACTCCACTAGTTCTTTCAAAAACTGTAGTCAATACGTATACTGAACACAGAAATATTTCTCGGCAATAAATAATCGTATTAATACTTAAACATAGGTACATATTTCATGAATCACTACATAGTATAAAACAAAGTCGCGTCTGTTTGTCTGTATGCTTAAATCTTTAAAATTACGCAATGGATTTTGATGCGGTTTTTTGTAATATGTAGAGTGATTTAAAAGGAAGGTTTTTATGTAAAAAAATTCCCGAAATTCCCACGGGAACGGGCACAACGCGGGTAAAACCGCGGGGCGCTGCTAGTTATGTTATATTTATTAATAGTTGTTGTTATCGGACGTTGATGGTCGTGCGAGTTCGATCATCGGTACTTGTGTTTCAACTTTATTATATTAGTTTTAGAATACAAATAGTTTTTAGTGTATAGTTGAACCGATTTTATAGTTTGGCAGATAGTTTAACCTTTTAATAATGGAAATATAAACTTTCAAAACTATATTCTTCTTATCGAGTGGATGGTCAACCCAACCAATCCTGGTGTCAGAGTTATTGAGCCGCCAAAGGCCTCTGACAGGGCTCATGTAACGACTACTATCCGTAGAAAGTAACCGGGACCGAACGGCTTAACGTACCGAACTATATACAGAACTATATAAAATTTATGAAATAATCATTTTGTTTTGTCCGCGTCGCGTCTTTGCTATTATTTTGCAGATTTATTTATCTAATAGAATAATTTAAATGCAATTACGAATTCTTATGTCATACAGGTTTTAACAATTGTTTGTCTTCTTATACTAATTTGAGTTACGTTTAAGCATTCGGGGATATATCTTACATTTTTACTCAGAGTAAAGGTACTGACAGACGTGCTCAAAAAAAGCATGCTAATAAGCTTGCTTAAAATTAGCATGCTCTGCAAACTGTTCACATTTGCCAGAAATAAGCATGCTTGTTTAAAATTATTACATCAATTAATTGCATAAAACATGTTCAGACGTGCTCGGATCACGCTCCCCCCCTACCCGCGCCTCAGGTAGCATGCTCGAAAATCAAACGTTGTTTGATCTGTTAGATTTTTGAGCATGCTCTAAATAAGCATGCTCATTACATTACACACGTGCTACTAATGAGCACTTGCTCAATAAAAGCATGCTTATGTGCTAGTAATGAGTACGTCTGGCAGTACCTTAAGTAAGTTAGTAAGTTCGAGGAGTGTAGTGGCCAACCATAGTGTCGGAGTTGTTAGACCGCCTGTAAGCCTCCGACATGGTCTAACGATTGCAAAACCCGGGACTGACAATTTCACTCAAATCATTTCTAGGTTTTTACACGTCATTTTCACATAACTGCCAACACGATTATACGTTTAAATCAACACAGTTAAACCCCAAAACTGGATGTAGTTAACCCTTCTAAGCCTGTTCACTCGTTGACATACACACTCACCTCTCAGGCATACACCATAAATACTAATCATGTTTTCCGTTCATACTCGTGACTCATAATCTTGTTCGGGTCGCTCAGACACATACAGTGACATAATTGTTTTATTTACTCCACGCGACGGCTACCGGTTAAAATTAATATGATAGAAGATAGGTGGGAAATTAGGAATAATTAGTGGTTGTAAAAATATATATGAAAGTATTTCTTGATTTATGTTCAGTATTTGGTCTCTTGTAGAGATGTAAATGTGTTTTTCTGAATGGTCTGCGTGTTTCTAATGTGGTATAGTAAATATTTTGATGACTTAAAGCAATTAAATTTATGATTTTCCTGTTTTTCTAAGTATAGGTTCATAGTTGGTAGTGAAAATGTGACTTGCTAATTTTAAAGTTCGCATACAAACTTGGTTTTTAAGTCGCTTTTTACATCTAAAAAGTTGTACTTATTCTCATTTGCCGACTGTACGGATTGGTGACATTCTATTGAACAGGAGGCGGTCCCTTTTGCTACACATTGATACCGGCGAGTGGTGCCGGCCTTCGGGGACCGGTCCCCATGTCACGAGGATGCAGAATTTCCAATACGAATCTGCAGATTCTGGTTTTATATTTATTTCGGACACTTTGTAGATTTTGTAGAGTTATAATAGACTTTGTTATTAATACATTATTATGACGTATATAGTATATGTATAACTTTTCGAGGAAAACTGCCTTAAACCAGAACAAAACCAAATGTCATGATCTACTAAGTATAGAACGCCTCTTTCATTTGAAGTCAGTTAAAAACATAGACCCTACCCGCTGCGTCTAATCTGGTCGTCTGATGGGCACGTTAAGCCGTCGGTCCCGGTTACTTTCTACGGATAGTAGTCGTTACTTGAGCCATGTCAGAGGCCTTTGGCGGCTCTATAACTCTGACACCAGGATTGGTCAGGTTGACCATCCACTCGATAAGAAGAAGAAGAAGAAGTTTGATGGGTCGCGCTTATCAAGAAAACTACTGAAGAGTCTTTCTGAAGAAAAATACTGAAGGGGTGGTGTTCAGAAAAATCACCAGAAAAGGAAAGCTTTACCAATTTTTATCCCGTACCTAATTCCTACGGTAAACAACTGAACAGAAAGCGTGGGCTAGTAGTAAATACACCCGGACAAATTAACACACAGTTACTTGACCGAAACTAAGTTATAAACTTGTATGAAGGAATCTAACGTCTTGATACTAATACATATATACACAACATACTAGCACATGTTGTTGACTCCGGCCGGGAGCGAACCTGCAACCCCCGACGCAGTAAGCGCTCTCACTTGCCACTGTGCTAACGGGCTTGTCAAATAAATAAAATAACGTTATACGTACTAAATATTATAGAAAGAAATATTGGTTACCATAATCATTATTATGTTATTTACTTGAAATATATATACCATGTCAATGATGTTATTACCTTCTTCTTGTCTCTTGGGAATTAGATTATACGAAATCAATCGTACTGGTAATACCCAGGAGGTTTCTCGATTTATATTTAAACTAGCAGCGCCCCTCGGTTTTACCCGCGTTGTGCCCGTTCCCGTGGGAATTTCAATAATTTTTATACATATAAACCTTCCTCTTGAATCATTCTATCTATTATAAAAAACCGCGTCAAAATCCGTTGCGTAGTTTTAAAGATCTAAGCATACATAGGGACAGACAGACTAAAGACCTCCGACATAGTCTGACGATAAAACTACCAGGACCGACAATTTAACGTGCCCTCTGAAGTACGGTACCGCTCAGATAGAAATGCCAGTATCGGCCACCCATCCGAGTAGAAGCCGAGCTGCACGTATCTTAACAATCAGTTAGCTAAACCTTGCCAAGAGCGCTACCATATATACTAGCAGTGCCCGTGGTTTTACTCGCTATTTTTAATTCCGGGATCAAAAATAGCCTATTACCTTCGCGTTAAATGTGGCTATCATAGTACAAAAAGGAATTCAAATTCAATTAGTAGTTAGAACCAGAGATTAACACGTTCAAACAAACAAACAAAAAATGTAAAGATACAAAAACAGGCGGTTTATTATAAGTAGTGAAATATAAAATACCTACTTTAAATCTGTTTATTTAGTTAATTATTATTAGTAGTAATAATCCGCCATCTTTAAATCATCTAATACTTATTCACAAGAGGCGCCACTAACTATTTTCGATACTCAAGGTCTCCTTTGAATGCGGCCAATTTACATAATCGAATAGATAATTACTGGCTTCCGAACGTATCGATAAATTCGATAATACGATCAATCAATTGCGAGTAATTGAATCGATTTAGACTCTGAGTACCACTGTGAGCTGGCCTTAGTAACTCTGAATCAATTAAAATAAATAAATAAATTAGTACATCTTATCGACAATACAATTATATTTTCTACTAGCCTAGGTTTTTGGCAAAAAAATAGCATTCCTTACCTTCCAGTAGAAAATAACTGTCGGATTGGTAGATTCTAAAATTACCGCGTTCAAACAAACAAAAAACAAAAAGTTACGCTTGTTTATTGTATAGGTACTAGCTGTGCCCCGCGGTTTCACCCGCAGCGCCCCCGTTCCCGTGGGATTTTTTTTCTTTGCTATAAACCTCACGGAGCCCGAGACCTTTCCAACGAATGCAAAACATGGAAATCGGTTCGTGCGTTCTGGAGTTATAGCGTCAGGAAGGAAAACCCGACTTATTTTTATATATAGTAGATTGTATGCTTCTAAAATGTTTCTTACACAATATTCACCGCCTAACAACAAGTTATGTAATCCTCCTAGCAACTAGCCGTGCCTATATTAAGAGGAGGATACGACATGTGTCACATATTGATATCACTATCACTACATAGTATAAAACGAAGTCGCACTCTGCGTGTGTCTGTCTGTATTTGCAAGGATCTTTTAAACCTCACAACGGATTTTGATGCAGCTTTCACTGTTTTTTTTTTAATGTATTCCCGTAGGTTTATACGTAACAAAACATTCAAATGGCAAAAAATTGCGAAAAGTAACCAAAGGTATGAAAATAATACCTAAATTGGCATGTGATATATAAAAATAATGTTCTACATAATATTTAAACTACTTACTCTTCAAATTATTAAAATCGGGCGGTTCATTTCGAAGTTATGATGAGATTTAAACAAAATGATAATGCTCGATCGCGGGCGGGCTGTTATACCTCCTGTATCGTGCAAGTTAGTTGCAGGCGGGGGGACGTACGAGTAAGGTATTCACGGGGATCAATATGACTATCAATGTTAATATGTAGGACATGCTTTGTTTATTCCAAATTTAATACATGATATCTTCATTAATCGAAGCCAAGCGAGGGCGGATCACTAGTCGTGTAACATATATGTATGTATACAAATGTGGTTTGTGTTAATTACCTGTTTGAAATTCACGTCACTTAGGAGTTGTCCAAACTTTTGATTTGAATTCGAATTGTATATTAGAGGTAGTTAGAAGTTATTTAAAGATATAAAATGAGGATCAATTTATTTATATCCAGGTAAGATATTTTTTTCTTGGCAGTAACTTTCGTGTAAATAACAATTTAGTGAAGATATGAGATCAGATAAATTGCTGATCTTTTTTTCGAAGGCTTTAAAATTAATGCTGAGTAAATAATCGTATTAGTAAAAAACAGATTGTAAAAGAAACCGGTTTTTATGTCCACACAGTAAATTAAATACTTACCTTAAATAATAATAATAAATAATATATATCTATAATATAAAAATGAATCGCAAAATGTGTTGCTAAGCGCATAGCTTCAGAACGACTGCACCAAATTGTCTTTTTTTAATGTGTTCCTTATTGTCAGGACAAGGTTTTTATATAAGAAAAATAAGGAATAAAAATCACAAAATTCCCACGGGAACGGGGGCGCTGCGGTGAAACCGCGGGGCACAGCTAGTATTTTATAAATCCAACCGACAATTTACTACTCTTGAGCCCATTACGGATAATCCTGAAAGGCGAATGCCCTTTTATCATTAAGTACACGACATTTAGGGTAAGGTAAAGATTACGGATGACAAAGTATAAATCGGTGATTGATAAGATAAGGCCCGCCTAGTGTACTTCTATATTAAGTACTAGCGACCCGCCCTCGCTTCGCTTCGGGTAATCAAGATTTCATGTAGGAAAATCGGGATAAAACATTGCGTGTCTCCCGCAGGAATATACACAATCAAAATTTCAAGTGGGAAATTGGATAAGGAAATTATAATGCTGTAGTGCTTAAAATCGCTTCGAAAATTAGCTATTATTTGCCGTAAAAAGTAAATGACAAAAAATGGTTTTGTGGGATATCGATAAGAGATAGACATATACCATCGCGGACTTTTCTGTATGTAGAGAATACTTAGTACATTATTTTAATAAAATCCTGTAAGGTTAAGCCTGCGTACGCAATGTAAGCGGCAAGAAATGTAAAAATTTACGACACCACATTAGAAACCCTGAAAATAACAGTATTTCTCCATTATTTAATAGATGTTATTATACTTAAAAACCTTCCTCTTGAATCACTCTACCTATTACAAAAAACCGCATTAAAATCTGTTGCGTAATTTTAAAGATTTAAGCATACAGACAAACAAACAAACAAACACGAAACAGAGACGACTTTATTTTATACTATGTAGTGATATTTCTCATCATAACTCTGAAACTAACTGTCCGATTTTAATAATTTAAAGAGGTATACAAAGAAACATAATTAACCTTGATTGTAGAGCCATTTATTTTGATGTAGATTCATATCATCATATGAATATCATCAACTTAAAATTACACTCCTTTTTTAACTAATTAATTTTAACTAAAAACGGTTATTGTGGCTTAACTATAATAGTTAGACATATGCCCTCGGGCACTTATTTGTTCGCAATGATATGTACTTTGATTGTGTAGAACATTGTTTTTGTGTATCAGCAATAGATTTAGTAGCGCACGCCAATAACCAATTTTTTTAGGCATGTTTTTCATACCTTGGGTTACATATACCCGCGTTGTGCCCGTTCCCGTGGGAATTTAGGGAATTTTTTTACATAAAAACCTTCCTCTTGAATCACTCTACCTATTACAAAAAACCTCATTAAAATCCGTTGCGTAATTTTAAAGATTTAAGCATACAGACAAACAAACACGAAACAGAGACGACTTTATTTTATACTATGTAGTGACTAACCGCGCTACGCGTTGTACCTGGTCCCGCGGTAATTTCGGGATAAAATATATCCCATGGGTTAGTCTGATGTATAACCTATATTACTGTAAAGTTTTATCCAAATCCGTCCAGTAATTTTTTTTGTGAAAGAGTTGCTAATATACATTCATACATACATAAATCCATCCTCACAAACTTTCGCATCACTACTAATAAAAAACAAAGTCGCTTTCCGCTGTCTGTCCCTATCTATGCTTAGATGTTTAAAACTACGCTACGGATTTTGACGCGTTTTTTTTTTATTAGATAGAATGATTCAAGAGGAAGGTTTATATGTATAAAAATTCCCCAAATGCCCACGGGAACGGGCACAGCGCGGGTAAAACCGCGGGGCGCTGCTAGTATTATATAGTCTATAGCCGCACCCCGCGGTGTTACCCGCTTTGTTCCCGTTCCCGCGGGAATTTCGGGATAAAATATATCCCATGTGTTATTCTGATGTATAACCTACATTACTGTAGAGTTTCATCCAAATCCGTTCAGTAGTTTTTGCGTGAAAGAGTAACAAACATCCATACATCCATACATCCATACATCCATACATCCATACATCCATACATACAAACTTTCGCATTTATAATATTAGTAGGAAGTACTGTTGTCATCCAAATAAGTAACGCGAAGCAGTCTACAAGATTAGTTTTATCTAATTTTTAGGTCATGTTTGATAGCTCGTATCTAGCCACCAGCGCTTGCTATGCCTTGTTTCTGCTATGGCAAGTTTGGTCCGCTATCAAATATAGCATAGCAATGTAATCAGCGCTTGCTATGCCACATTTGGATCGCAAGTGGTATCAAAAGTAGCACAGCAATATAACGAGTGGTGGTTTCTAGTTCTACCAATTATATCGAAAGTAACAAAGCAATGTAGCGCAGAATAATAGAATAAGTTCGTGTAGGTTAGGTTAGGTTAGGCTAACCTATTTTCCATCTATAGTTAATATATTACGAGGTAGATTTTTGTGGTCAAAAAATTTTTGGGCGCAGCCTTACATAATCTGGGAATATAACGTAAGCGAGATTTTTAAAATATTCACACTAGTAAAAATATTTTCAGTCGCTAGGCGCTTCGCCGTACGCACCGCGCGGATATTCGCAACGGCGATGTTCCGTGGCCAGGCTGTTACATTGCAAATGTAATCAAAATTGTTTCAGTAGTCATTTAAGTGTAAAATTCATGAATAAAGTAATTATATCTGTATGACTGATCTATTGGAAAATACAAAATGGAATTGGAAAAAATACAGCAATTTTTTTTAAAGTTTAACATAAGGACTTTACTTCCTCATTAATAAAATGACGTTAACTATAACTTATTATATAAAGATAACGGCCCCAGTGTGTGGTCATCTCGTAATGTATGGTTCAAAGCAATCAGAACGAAGACCATTAATCTCTAACCCGAGTCGCCTTGGAGAATGGAGTCACGTTGCAAAATCACATTTTATTAATTCAATTTATGGACTTGTACTTAGTGTTTCCATATTTAGCAGCTATTAGCATTTGTACTGCAGATATTATTTATGGTTGATTGCAGAGTGTAGATATGTTGTTTTATTTATTTATTTTATTTATTTATGGATTATCAACAGAATTACAAGATACAAGCAGGTTAATTATAGTTACAGCATTGAGTTACAGGATAATCACATCATGCACTATGGTTATACTAAAGCACTACTTACTAAATAAATAAAATTTTATTAATATTACTAGCAGCGCCCTGTGGTATACCCGCGTTGTACCCGTTCTCGTGGGAATTTTGGGATAAAATAGCCTAAATCGGAAAATAGCCTATCCATAACAAAAATATTTTTTTAATCGGAATGGTAATTTTCGAGATTACACCGAACAAAGAAATTATAAAGTTTACCGTTTTTTTATATTAATATACCTCTAGAAATAAATGGATTGATTTGAATCTTAGGTGTTTATTAAATCTGAGTTCTAGTTTTAGAGAAACTCGTTTTATTACATTAGTATAGATTACCCATACATCTACACTAATATTATAAACAGGAAAACTTTGTTTGTTTGGTTGTAATGAGGTTCAAAAACTACTGGACCGTTTTTACAAATTCTTTCACCATTCGAAAGCTACATTACCCACGAGTAACATAGGCTATTTTTCATCCCGAAATTCCCACAGGAATGGACACAACACGGGTAAAACGGCGGGGTGCTGTTAGTTTATTAATAAAAATTCTTTAAAATCAGGAAACAATTCAAGGATCTAAATTTTATTTCGGTGTGACATCTCGCGAGGTTGTTTATCTAGTCGACTATTATTAGACTTCACCTAGATATCGAGACATCAACATGTTGTTCAAAAATCTAAATAAATATGACAAAGAATGTTTATTGTACGGTATTCAGTTTATAGGTCTTTTTTTATTCATTTTATTACGAGAGTTTTATGCGATTGTGCTTATTTCAATTCATTATTGCCCGGAGAGAGTTATTTGAGCTTTTAAAATATTAAGCATTGATAGAAAATGTTTTCCGTGGTGTCCGGAGTTTTTAGATCGCTTCAAAGCCTCTATAATTAATAGCATTGATTTTTTTATTAATCCTTTATGTAGCAACGTCCTGCGGTTTCACCCGCGTTGTGCCCGGTCCCGTAGGAATTTCGGGATGAAAAATAGCCTATAGCCTTCCTCGATAAGTAGACTATCCGACACTGAAAGAATTTTCCAAATCGGACCAGTAGTTCCTAAGATTAGCGCGTTCAAACAAATAAACAAACTCTGCAGCTTAGTATATATAATTATAATTTATTTGAACTACTTATAAGGTTACCTCGTGTCGCTAATCATTGTTTACATCAGGGTTGCGGCAGTGAGGCGCCACTCAGTACGATATACGAGAGTACTCGTGCTAACTATTACGAGTATATATACTAAGTACCTATCTATTGAATTGATATTGCAGACAATGATTATAACTCACAAGTATGTGTACTCGTAATAAACAGCGGTTCCCCGCAGTGTGATAAATAGAAGCCTTTATCGCGTCTCTAAGAACAAATCTATCTCTGTGACTAAATTTATCAAAATTGGTTCAGTAGGCGTGAAAGCGTAATTTCAGTTACAACAAAAATCTGTTGTTTTCGCATTTAAAATGTTAAGTAGGGATAGCCTGACATAAATCTCTTTCTTTGACGAATTTTAAAGACCAGCCTATTTACATTTTACTCGACCATCAAAAAGTTTATTGAGTGTTTAAACAAAACATTTCGCGCGCGAGAAGCATCTATTCTGCTCCATCGAATCGTTCAACTATTCAAGTTCAGTGCCAAAACCGAGATATAATTAAACGGTTACCCAAATAAAACGCTTTCGATTTCAACACTCACAGAGGCTCTCAAACATAATAGAACCAGCGGCGCCCTGCGGCTTCTCCCGCATCGTGCTCGTTGTCGTGGGAATTTTGAAATAATAAGTAACTATAACCTTCCTTTTGAATGTAGCTATCGATAACAAAAATAATTATTCAAATCCGATTGGTAGTTTCTGAGATAAGCTCGTTTAAATCTATATCTATAATATAAAAATGAATCCCAAAATGTGTTGGTAAGCGCATAACGTCAGAACGACTGCACCAAATTCAATGATTATTTTTTTAATGTGTTCCTTACTGTCAGGACAAGGTTTTTATATAAGAAAAATAAGGAATAAAAATCTCAAAATTCCCACGGGAACGGGGGCGCTGCGGGTGAAACCGCGGGGCACAGCTAGTATACAAATAAATTCAACTTCTTCGGCTTTATTATATTTTATTAGTATGTGATTTCATTCGATTTCAACACACACAGAAGCACTTATATACAATGTAATATTTGAATGATATAACGCTCTTCTCGTTTTATATAAAGATTGTGACATGTTAATAATATATGTGCACATATATCGTATATACGCCCGTGTATTTTGTTTGCGTAAAAATCTTGGTTATTTTTCTTAATCTTTAAAAGTTCCTGTCCTGCGAAATGAATGTATACTTATTACATGTTAACCGACTTTAAAAACGTTGAGTAATTTATTGAACATAAATCGAAGAAAATGCGAAAGTTCTTTGACGATCATATGTGTCCCACAGCTGGGCAAAGGTCTGTCACCTCACTGAACTTACAAGGATTAGTAGGATAAATAAACGCTAAATTAATTTATAGCCCACTATATGGAGTCAATTAAACCCGCTCTAGGAAGCGTTGGGTATACACCGAGTATGATATGAAGGTCGTTTTGTTAACAATTCGACCATGAGCACCGTTTTTGTGACCATATCTACCTACTAACAGGCAAACGGGCGTGCCTTGTTTCATTGATATGATAGTAAACGTAGTATAATATACGTGCTGGTGTATATGTTATTAAAAACATCTCTGTGACTTCAAAATGTAAGTATGTATGTAGAGTTAGTAAATATTTAATTCCTAAGTTCGTGATCACTACACATTTTGGAGTAAAACGACTTTACTGATTCACTAAGCTTTTTTTCATTTTTATTAGACGCTTTCGGCCCCTTGTCAGACACTTGATTTTTTTACCGTAGACACAGAAGACTTTAAGACTAGACCTTAATTCAGATGAGAATAGTTTAGAGTGGGTGAAACAGCAGGGCGCTGCTAGTAAATCAATCTACATATATAGGTACCTCTTTTGTGTCCGTTTGTAAACAACACGGTACATGCCTTTTTTGTATTTTATAATCGTCCGACACACTGACCTCCATTTTTTGTTGATGTAATTATAGAATTTAAATTAGGCTTGTTTTACGTTGTGGGTAAAGTGAGTCGCAATACCAAGGATTTTTTGTTTAAAGTTAAACTTTATGTATTTGCTTTAAATACTACTTAATTTATACATACTATCTGTCTTTAATGGTTTTGGTCGTATAATGTTTAATGTTTAAAAGGCGTATAGTACAATGTGAATCCTAAGAGCGTTTGTCCACCGCCGCCGTCACCGTCACGTCACCGAGAACGAGATTATTTCGGGCCGAGTTTAATATGACGTGACGGATGTGCGGTGGCCACGCGGCTAAAGTAAAACGCTCTAAATGTATGTACCGCTACTTCGGCGCCGTCGCGTCATCTCGTTCTCGGTGACGTGACGGTGACGGCGGCGGTGGACAAACGCTCTAATCCTTCTCACTGTAAAAAGACGTACCTATACAATTTTAATCCAAATCTTTCTCACTGTACTTATGGGATGAGAAGTCTTTGGCCAGCAGTGGGGCAATACGAGCTAATACTTTACTTTTACTTTTATGTATATATTTTTTTTAAAAGGCATACAGAAACCATGGGTTTAGGTGTTGTACATGGGTTCTAGTGTTTCCTTTTGATGTACTGAACCCTAAAACGAATTTAAATCCACTCCAACTCTTAGTTACTAAGTTAGGTCTGACATTTTATAAGAATTTAATTATACTTATGACAAAAATCAGATAGGTATTTTAAATAAATAAATAATAATATAAATCTGTCCCATTTTTATCATACCAATCCTTTTAACATGAATTATAATAAATAAATCGTTATTATATTTGTTATTCACACTCATTCCGAAACTTGTTACTCGATTTTTTTTAATTTGCTATCCTTGAACGCGGCCGGAATGCTAATCTACATTGGTAATTATGTCATTAACCGTAAGTATAATTGTTATGGACGCTCTTATCGCTGTTTTATCTAAATTATACTATTACTTGATTATTAAGTGTTCCTTAATCTATTTTTTGGACGGTTAGGATTTACAAAAACAAAAGAAATCAAATTGTAGACAGTAAAATAAAAATAAACAGTTAAGCATAATAATTATGTTATTGAACAAAAAATACTGTATCTAAACGTAAAATCAAATATTTTACAAATCACATAAATTGTTGAAAATGACAATAATATGAGCTAAGGGTGCGTATCTATTGGAACGGAGAGGAGCTGTCCGGAGATCAGCCAATCACAACGTTTTGAAATTGTAAAACAACGCATCGACATTGTCAAAATCATTCTGTAAAGCCCGTCATAGACTTAGCTATAATATAAATTAATATTTTTATAGCTAGGCATATTACTATATATTTTCTATACTAATTTTCGCATGACCGCACACTCAGCTATAATATATATTTCTGTGACGTCACAAAGCGTTACCGTAATATACCTACATTATTGCATATTACTATATACTAACACTAGGACGACCATCAATTAATGAAGGCAAAATATATATTTCTCAGTGTGTGGTAGCTTGCTATAATATATATTATAGTACGGTATATTAATATATATTATAGCTAAGTCTGTGACGGGCTTAATGCTTTGTGATTCGTCAAATGCGCTCCGTACAACGCACCCTATAGATGTCCCTTTTAACAAAAGCTTTACCAAAAACCTTTCCTTAAACTGAATAGAAGTTAAAAATACCTTAGTTTAATTTACTTTGAAAACATAACTCGTAACACGTCTCTTGTTTACATTCTCATCTTTCACGACCTTGGAAGCCACGTGGAGTGCATTCACAATATGTATTTATATATCTGTTTGTTGACGTCGAGGTCGAACAGTTTGGTACTGTGTAGTGTGTCTTTTATAAGTAACTGTTGTACTGTGCGATCTATACGACACGTGTAGCGAGTACTTAGGTATCTAGTTAGTACTTACTAATATGATAAAGTTGAAGAGTTCATGTTTTATTGTTTGTTTCAACGTGCTAAGCGCAGGAACTACCAATCCGATTTGGAAAATTCTTTCTTTGTGTTGGATAGCCGAATTTAAGAAGCAGGTTATTGGCTATTTTCCAGCCCCAAATTCCCACGGTAACGTGCACAATACGTGTATGTTAAATTGTATTTTTGATTTGAATGCGCTAATCTCAGGAAGCACCAATCCGATATGAATATTTTTTTCTTTGTGATGGATAGCCGAATTTAAGAACGATTATATGCCAAAGGCTTTTTTTAAAGGCTTTAATCGCCGTTGAGTATTTTTCAGTAAATCAATTACATACGAACACACTATTGAGTAGTTTTCAGGAAATCAGGTACATACGGACAGACAGCTATACGGGGCTAATAAAATGTATAAATAGAGCAGACACGTGTAGCACTAAAGTACATACTCAGTGTTAAGTAATGCGATAATGGTACCTATTTGTATATAAATAAATACGTGTTTTGTTAGATGCAAGTAAACTTTTAGTATTAATTTAAATGGCAATAAATCCTCAATTTACATTTACGGCCTTACTTACTTATATTATACACTCTACTTATTAATAGTTAATGTGGACTAATGTGGTTGATTTCCCAGGCAAATTACGAAAGATTTTGACAATGCGCTGTCTTTGGCTCCGCACCGCTCGCTCCGCTGCAATAGGAAACGCGCCCTAGGGCCCTCGCTCACGGTAACTCTTAATAATGTTGACATTTCACTTTCTCCATACATTTACAATATCAATATTATGTTGTTTTGGCCGCGCCCCGCGGTTTCACCCATATTGTACCCGTTCCCGCAGGAATTTCGGGATAAAATGTATCCCATGTGTTATTCTGATGTATAACCTATATTACTGTAAAGTTTGATCCAAATCCGTTTAGTAGGTTTTGTGCGTTGTGATTGGTCAATTAATCTCCGCACAGTTCCGCTCCCAATGTTCCCGGTATTCTAATACGAACATAGGAAAGCTACTTGAATAATAGATAAATAATAAATAAATACTTACATAAATTCACACACGGTTAATAAGACTCAAAGTAAGCTCTCAGCTTGTGTTATGGAATCTAAGTCACTGATACTTATACACACACGTCTTCACATATTGTTGACTCCGGGGGGGATCGAACCCGCAACCCCCGACACAGTAAGCGCTCTCACTGCCACTGTACCAACGGGCTTGGAAGATTACATAAAATCAAAATAAATTTTAATATTAGTAACGCTGTAGATACTCGTAGTCGTCTAATATTCTAATGGTATCCTTTTAAAGACACATTTCGTAACTCCCCTCTGGGGCGTGTCTGTCTGAATAGAAACAATGCAACGTAGTGAAACTGCTAATCATTTCCACCGTTTCATTACCACGCATATCACGCGCGAGCACCATTGTTCACTCAAGTATACTATAGTTCTAATACTCCGATAGTTCTACTAAAATCAAAAATTTCTAAGCAAAATGCTAGATAGCCTTATAGCCTTCCCGTTGAATGTGACTATCTATTTCAAGTGCTAGGAGCCTAAAATTTTGCATGGGGTTTCTAGGACGTAGATGCTTGTTGAGGAAGGAATTTGCGATATTCAACCCCTAATAGAGGGTGATCCTTTCACCTGAAGCGAAGGGCGGATCGCTAGTAATTTATAATTATAATAGGTAATTAAATTATTGCCCGTTTTAATAAGTAATAAACTATGATAACGTTTCATAACTAATATTTTTAACAGATGGCATATCATGGCAACCAGCCCATTCCGATGATCGCATCGCCTCGCTCGTTAAAACAATCCGATTTGGGTATTATTATAATTTATAATCCTACTATCATTTTTAGTCTGATTTCTTTTTGTATTTTCGACAAACCCGTTTACGAAACCAAACATAATATTGAACTTTCTAACGTTTTTCATAACAGCAATATTTAAATGAAATTCAAATGTGTTTTGGACACAGACAGACAGATGTTTTAGCGAATTCATACATAATAATTACCCACACATACAATCTAGGTGTGTTTGAATTTCAATTTTTTTTTATCTACAAATGAGTCTATTAAACCTGCATTCCGAATGAAAAACTGATATTTCATTGGTACCATGATTATTGTAGCGCATTGTACAGCAAATACATAAAAATGTAAGTACTTTGTCATATTAAAACAGTTGTGAATTCTTAATGACTTGTGAGTAGGTATGATAGAAGTTTGAAAATGACAAGATTCTTAGTATTCTTAACATTATCATAAACCGAATTTACGAAACCTCTATAATCTATTCTATAGTAATAAAGCTGAAGAGTTTAGATTTTTAGTTTGTTTGAACACGCCAATCACAGAAACTACCAATCCGATTTGACTAATTCTTTTCATAATGGATAACTACATTCAACGGGTAGATTACAAGCTATTTTTCATCCCGAAGTTCCCACGGGAACGGGCACAACGCGGGTAAACCGCGCTGCTGTTTAATAAAGTAAAAGACTTCTTTGAAGGAGCTGCAACAACCTGTTGCTACAGATAACCTTGTGTCTTTTAGCCCTTGAGAAAGTTTAGTCTTATTGTACGCCTAAATTACTGCAGGATAGCAAAAATACAAGTGAATCAGATCGCCACTACATTATATAACGTCCTAGACTTGACCGAGACAAATGTGTCAATAAAACATATGAAACGACCTAGTCGGCATACAAATTGCTTGTTAGGCTAAACTATCATTTCGTTAGATAAATCACGTTACTGACTACACTAGTTTGTTATGTAAGCCATATGTGACACTTGAGACTTGGTGGTATTTATATTGTAGTAGCAGCACCCTGCGGTTGTACCCGAGTTGTGCCCGTTCCCGTGGGAATTTCGGGATTTAAAATAGCCCGTTGAACGTGGTTATTTGTGACAAAATAAATTATTCCATTAGTAGATTACTGAGGTTAGCGCGTTCTAAGAAACATAAATCAAACTCTGTAGTAGGAGTAGTATATAATGTCCCAATGCTGGCAAAGGCCTCTCATCTCACTGAAGATATCAGTAAGGTGAGGAGGATTCTGCGTAATCACCACGCTTGCCTACTGCGGGTTGGTGATATTAAACGCGAGCCACGTTTTAAAGGTTGGAAAATATGAATTCGCTCAACCTGGGATTTGAACCCGGGACCTCAGTTTTGGCAGGCGAGTGCACATACCACTAAATCACCGAGACGTTGGCAGTGCCTCGAGGTTTTACCTGTGTTGATCCCGTTCTCGTGGGAATATCTTGATGTAACCTGTCTCTTGAATCATTTAATTTATATATTTCGAATCCTATCCAGATTTAGACATAAACGTCAATTAGCTGGTATCTCGCTTTTATGTAAATAAGGCTTTATGAATTCGAAGTAAACACATAAAAAATTCACAGAATACAAAATTGCTATAACTACCATCTCAAATTTCGCAGTTGATTGATTTAAATTTCCGGGAATGGTTATTTATGTAATAGATTCATATTTCCTTTTATATTAATGTTTCGGAAGTAAACTGATAAATGTACACTAATATAATAAAACTGAAAAGCCGGTACATTGTTTGTTTAAACTACATATATGTCCGGAATACTTTAATTTTTGATTGTTCGAATGCACAGACAGTGCTGACTGTCTGTGGATTCGAATTAACCTTTCTACCAATAATGATATCCCTAAAATGCCCTCGGGAACGGGTACAACGTGAGTAAAACCGCGGGCATTCCTAGTGTATATAATTTCGAGGTAACCTGAGCAAAATAATATCCATTTTCCGACAACGCTTGGGCCAGATCTAATATAATATAATAAAATCCGTCTCAGTTCTCAGAACTTAATTGAATCACTAAACAAGTTCAATACAAATCCAATGCTTACTAAGGTAATTTGTATTTTGTATTAAAAAAAATTCTCCCACTGCTGGTCAAAGGCCTCTCATCTCACTGTATTTTCTGGGTTTCGATACTCACAAGGTCTCCGTCTCCATAGAGACTAGAGTCTTTTGATCACAGACTTTTATTAATATTTATTATTAAAGAGAAATAATCACAGGCGAAAACTTTTTCTTTATGTTTGAGTAAGAATGAAATGAAATCACTGAAACGTTTACTTTCACAGAAAAATATGTTTTAGATGCTTTATTTTTGTTCTTATTTTGATTCAAAGATGCCTTATTAATTTTCTTACTTTATAGAACTTCCAAGAATATTTATATTGCTCGTTTTAAGATAAAAGCGTAGTTACCATAGCAACTAAGGCTTATCTTGATCTCTTCTCTGTTTCATTACATATATTTGAATGTATGGTTTCTCTATTATATGATTTGCGTAGGCTTGACATGTGGGCGTCTCGTACAGATAACCATTACCTTTCTAAGCCTACCAAGCTGGTTTAAGCACCTGCATCGCCCCGCGGTTTTATCTGCGTTGTGCCAGTTTCCGTAGGAATTTCGGGATGAAAATAGCATACCATTTTCTCGTTGAAATTGCCTAGCCATTACTAAGGGAATTATTGAAATTGGACGAGTATTTCCTGATAAAAGCGCGTTCAAACAAACGAAAAATTGAAACTCTGCAGCTTTAGATACATAATATAATGCTATGACGTAAGTGTGTGAAGCTATGTTTCAGCACTAATTGCAAAAAGAAGAGTGTTTAAATATCCCCAAAGCTATCGTCAAATTCTTAATTAAGGTAGTTTCTGTATTTGGTCAAGAGATTTGTTTCCTATGTCTTACAATACTTTTTATGTGAAAAGATCAAAAAGATATTAGTGGGAGTATTTTGAAAGATTTAACCTTTAACATTTTTTGTTTCTATGTTTGTGTTTCAACCCTTTATTGATATTATGAAATTGTTACTAATAAAGCTTAGCAAGAACTTACCCATACCCTATTCAAACAAGCTCCTTATAATAACCGAAACCGATATCTCTTATTCAAACATTCAAACAGACCTAAGGCTAAGCGCAAACAAGCGGCAAAAACAAACACATATCTCGAAATTATTTGGCGAAGAAAAGCTATCATCATATAGATTGGTAGTAATATCGGGTATGGGGCTGTTAGGCGAAGGTTAAGGTATTGGGCAACCCTTTATTTAAACTAGACTACCCCAAAAGTGATATACCTACCCTACATACACGTTTTGTGTCGTACGGACATACGTCAAACGTCACTTATGCCGTATATGTCAATGTCATGTTTACACATTTTCACGTTATTTCTAAAAGCTCCGACACTAGGGTTGGCCACGTAGCGTATATGTACATATTTGTGTTTGTCTTGAACAACAATCCCCATCTTGTTTACGCCAAACGAGCACACTGACTTTGGCGGAATTGCGACGTAATGTCAGCAGAAGCCATCAAACAAAAATTTAATTGAATTGCGGGTTGGCCACTAACCTACTCGAATTCACTTACCTTATTTCTATCTGAGCGTTACCGTGCTTCGGAGGGCACGTATAACTGTGAGTAGTTTTTTCAATCGTTAGATCGTGTCGGAACTTTAGGCAGTTTAAAAGATCCGACACCAGGATTGGCTTCTACTCGAACTTACTTACTCACCTTATGCCATTTTCTCAAAAGGTGAAAAAGTGTAAACATATATACTGACTGTACAGTACGATAGATTTAGGGCAGGTTGTTCAATAAATGTATCAATATTGTTGTCTTCTACATCGAGTGGATGGTTACTTTCTACGGATACTAGTCGTTACTTGAGCTATGTCAGAGGCCTTTGGCGGCTCAATAACTCTGACACCAGGATTGGTCAGGTTGGCCATCCACTCGATGAAGAAGACAACAATATTGATACATTTATTGAACAACCTGCCCTAAATCTATCGGGTACACTTCGTTTTAATTATTTTTTTTATCTGACATGTTTGTCTTACGTCATTCATAGATATTCTTGCAATGGTTATTATTCCATCAAAACAAAAAACAACGTAATCCAATAAATTAATTGTTATTCTATCAGTTTTAGGTAACAAAAACCTGTTTTTTATAGGTTTTAAATGCCAATGTTAAAATGTGGGTTGGATGGTGACGTCAGTATTATGTATCGTTATTAATTCATTTATATATATTTTTAACCAATTTAGCAAGTAGTGCTCGTGGGGTAGTTTGACTAAGCGATGTTAGTTCAAAGCAACGTGCAGCTCGACCCCTACTTGGATAGGAGGCAAATAGTGGTATTTCTATCTTAGCGCTACCGTGCTTCCGAGAGCACGTTGAATTGCCGGTCCCGGTTGTTTCAATCGTTAGGGCCATGTCGGAAGCCTATAGGCGATGTAAAAACTCGGACACCAGAATTGGCTATTCATCCACTCTAAATGAATCAAATAACTGATTTCAAAAACCAGAAGGAGGTTTTAAATTCGCGTGTATGCTGTATGTTCTTTGACTAGCAGCGCCCCGCGGTTTTACCCGCGATGTGCCCGTTCCCGTGGGAATTTCGGGATAAAATGTAGCCTATAGCCTTCCTCGATAAATAGACTATCTAACAGTGAAAGAATTATTCAAATCGGTTCAGTAGTTTCTGAGATTAGCGCGTTTAAACAAACAAACAAACAAACAAACAAACAAACAAAACAAACTCTTCAGCTTTATAATATTAGTATAGATAAACATAAAAAGAACATTCTTTCGTAATATGTAAAGGTTGCGTTACATAATTGTCCTTATTAATCGATCTTATTAATTCTACTGTTATCTTTTTTGTTTGTATTCCTTTTTTTTCTTTTTGTAATAGATGGTATTAACATTCAGTTGACTTTTTCAAGAGATTTTTTATTCTATGAAAATGTTATTTCAATTTCGATTTTGAATTTGGAAAAGGTGGCCGTTGGTCTTCTGCGGATACTATAGAAACGTTTGTAATTTAATTTGTTCATATCACCGTGTTCACAATAGGATTACGTGGGCCACTGTTAGGGAAATTTTTTATTAGTTAGAAGAAACAGCTATTCACAATAAACCTTTATCCCAAATTTCCTCTGGGATACTTTAACTAGACAAGCAAAGCACAGGATCCGCTAGTGATATACTTCGTTATATATACGAGGTGTTGCTTGGTTTGAATGCATTATGCTAACGAAGTGCCGGCCAGTGGGGCGCGTTATCTCGGAGGAGTGGTGACCACGCGTTTAGAAAACATAGGAATATTTTGAATCTACGTTTACGGATACAGTTTTATATGTACTAACGTACTTGATGATAATACATTTTATGACTGACAGATAAGTGACATTTTCCCCACAGAGATTTTGTTGTACTGCTTGTAAATTGAGTATGCATTATTTCAAAACCTGCAGCTTCGTGGTCACCCTATATTGATCTCGTCACGGTTCTATCTGAGTGGAACTGGGGCATCTCTGGGACATTGAATATTGAACCATAGCAACAGATTAGGTGCTGCACACAATGGATTGTTGATTAAGTAGTGGTTGTGTTGTACCGGCGGGCGCTTCGGGAGTATTTTGTAACTCGTTCCCGCGGGTATTATGGTGCCTCGGAATTTCTTCTAACAATTGATTAAAGATTGGTATTGATTTGAAACAAGGCGATTAGGCAAATATTCCGAGGTCTTTAATGGAAAGATACGATCGCTTTTATTTTACATGTTTATCTAATGTTTCGGAATCTTCAATCATAGGGAATTGAAAAATGTTAAAAAAAACTTTTATCAGACACATATAATTATCTACAACATATCTATTACAATATCCAACGGTCAAACAATATAATTAATACAAACTTTGCTTAACGATTCGCAAATTCGGCAAATATAGCTTTTATATTGACAATAATTTTACGTCAAGGCAGTGCTTTTACAGTATCAAGCAAGAGTCGACACACTCCAGTAAATGTCCAATGGGCATCGCAGTAAGATAGATTTAGGGAGATTTCCGTAATGGCCGCTGTGGCACAGTTAAGTGCGAGGGCCTCTTGTGAAATCAGTCGCGAAGGGCCGACTGACCGCGGCCGACCGTGATATTAACGAAGGGTCTCGAGCACTTGTAAACTACCTAGGACCGTGACGATGGAATCGCCATTAACGTTCGACATTGGTATTTGGTAGGGTTTTCCCATGGACTTATTATTAATAAGTCCATGGGTTTTCCAGATTGCATTGACATTTTTGACTCTAACGATTATAAATGATTGTAATGATCTGATATAACAAAGAGGTTTTAATTTGAATTTGACTAGATTAATATTAAGACTTAACAATTTAAAAAGTGGCATTGATTTTTATATTTATAGACTTTTATATACATATAAATATTTAAAAATCTGTTCCACATAAAAGTATATTTAAAATGTAACAATTTTACTAAATGTGAGAGTGGTGTGGCGCCCACCACTCGAGACCTTTGCCTTTGTTCCGTCAACGAAAAACGGGTTATACGAGTTTCAAAACCATATTACGAACATCAATAACTAATATTTATTTTTAAAACATACATACCTTTACATTATTCCTATATGCTGTTTTTATTTTTCCAACTGACTTCCAAACGAGTTCCGCAATTCGTGTGTATGCATTTTAAACGACTTCAACGAAGAAGGTTTCTTAATTCGACCGTTTATATTGCCTTTTTATGTATTTTTCGTCATACCTCCGTCTTTTAAAAATTATTTCACTGTAATGCCTGGTTTCCACTGCAAGCGGAGCGGGCTCATTAATGACTCCGTTTAGCAGCCATTACGTGTTTTTGTTAACTGAGGTGTTATGGGTCGATACAAGTAACGCAATGGTAATTAAATGGAGTCATTAATGAGCCCGCTCCGCTTGCGGTGGAAACCGGGCTTATGGAAGGGTGCTTCAGAAAGGTCCCATTCAAGATCGATTTGAAAAAATATATCTTATCATCATGTATAAAAGAAAATAAGTATAGAAGAAAGTCGCGTTAGTTACACCACTTATAACTCGAGAACGGCTGGACCGATTTTAATGATTGTTTTTTTATTCTATACTAGCTGTGCCCGCGACTTCGTTCGCGTGGAATAGTGACTATGAGCAGCGTTTTTTTTTTTAAATATATACTTATTTTTATTTTGGATCATAATCACAGTCATTTTGGGTAGCTAAAAAACCTACTTTACTGTAATGCTTCTCTGTATACAATATTAGACGTATGGCCATCGGGGGTGAAAGCATACAGGCTGCTGGGATTGCTAACACGGGACAGAGCCACATACAATTGACCGTGCGAAAAACAGCTGATACTTAGATCTACACCCACAACTTTTAGAGTCTGACCTTGAGCTTTATTAATTGTCATGGCGAAACATAGGCTCACTGGAAACTGAATTCGTTTAAAACTAAACGGAAAATTGTTTGGAATGAGAGGAATCCGAGGAATAAAAACACTATCACCTTTTCCGCACCCTGTTAAAATCTCTGCGTCTATCAGATTTCGTTGTAAATTTGTTACTTTCCCGTTTTTTTTTTGTTTTCCCGCGGTAAAAAGTAGTCTTTATGTTGCGCCAGGCTCTAAAATATGTCGGTACAAAATTTCAACCAAATCCGTCAAATAGTTGCGGAGATTAATGGTGCCTATGTATAAGCATAGAATAGTGTTCGACGTGATTCTTTAATTTGACATAACTTTTTTATTTATGAACCGATTGACATGAAACAAACACTAAAGCATAACTGAAGCATACCACAATATATTCGTGAAAACCGCATCCAACTCGGATCAGCCGTTTCTGAGATTAGCGTGAACAGACAAACAGACAAACAGACAAAAAAAAAGTTGATTACATTTTTGGGTTCGACATCGACATAACAATAACCCCTGCTATTTTTTTTATTTTTATATAGAAGATAAGTAATAAAAATCCTGAACAAGAACTGAAGTATAACAAATATCGGTGTATCACCAACCCTAACTAAATACCATTTCAATCAGCTCTTTCTTATCATTGGAGCTTACAAAAACTTTCTTACCTGTGGTTTTTAACAAGGGCAAAGAAATTATTAGTCATGATGCCCTTTATAGTCAAAAGGCCCATGGTGCGTGACTTTTGAAAACGATTTTGGACTTATTAGTCGGTTAGCTACCGGTTTATTTACGGTCGGTGAACATTAGACGAATAATACTCTTTTAAGTGAAAGGTTTAAAGTTTTATCAAAAGCATTACATGACTAGCCGCGCCACGCGGCTTTACCCGCGTTTTTTCCGTTGTCATGGGAATTTCCGGATAAAAAAGAAGCCTATTAGAGTGCGTTCCCATATAAGCAGAGATGAGCTGTGCGGATCTCAATTGACGAATCACAACGCATTACGAAAAGATTTTGACAATGTCGATTCGTTGTTTGAAAATTTCAATGCGTTGTGATTGGTCGATTGATCTTCGCATAGTTCCGCTCCGCTTTAATAGCAACGCACCCGAACCTTCCTCGGGAATGAAGCTATCCTTTACAAAAATAATTAATCGAATCCTAATGGAAGTTCTTGAGATAAGCGTGTTAAAAGAGATAAAAAATCTCTTAGGCCCATATTAAGAAGCGAGTAAAGAACATTTTAGCTATCAAGTGATTTGTCACTATCTGACATACGCAATTTTCCGAAGAGCAAAAGAGACAAAACACAGTATAACGTGTTTTAGTTACCACGCGTATTAAGAACATTAAGCTATCAATTTTTTTATGCTTATTGAACTCGTCATTTAAAATTATGTCTCCTTGTTCCAGATCCTGCCCTTCATCGACGGCTTCAACCACGTGGCCAAGATCGCCGCCCTGACGGACGTGGAGATCAGCCTGGTGCGCGCGTGCGTTCAGAACCTGGTGTACTACGGGGTGGTCACGCTGGTGCCTATATTCCAATACTGTGCTGTGAGTAGAGCTTGAGAATACTTGGTTATTAGTAATAAGTATTTTAGACATAACAATGGTATCTTTTTGGATTAGACAGTTTTCCTTGCAAATTGGCCGTTAATTAATAATAAATTTGAAAAATCCAATTTTGAATTGAAACTACGTTTAAAGATACACGCTTTTATGCGTACACGTTTCGGCTCCTTTGCAGGAACCGTAGTAACAGAAGACTGGAACTAGACGTTGTCAATGAGATGAAATATCTCTTAGATGACGTTGTCTCAGTATTGTAGAACTTTGAATAAGATAAAGTTATTTGTATAATCAGCGTTTGAATGGGTCAACTGCGTCTGTACGAGTACAGTACACATGTATAGTTCATGATAGCTTAAACCACCAACTTAAATTTTATCCAATTTTTAAACCATCGAATTCTTCAAATATCTGATGAAAAAACATTCGAAACTTTTTAATCCCAAATGTTTTGTATTTGGTGCCTCATCGACTATTTCCGGTGTTGTGTATAACCTAGTGTTTCCACTTAGGTTTACAGCGCGACACCTAAGTTGAGACAGCTGACGCGCTGCGCCGGCCTGCAGCGGCAATGTGTGGAGTTCTGTGCCAGGTCGTGTGAGTATCAAACTACCCTCATTTAACAAGTAAAGTCGGCCTGTAATGTCCCACTGCTGGGCACAGGCCTCTCATCTCACTGAAGATATCAGTACAGTGAGTTGTATTAGACGTAATCACCACGCTTGCCAAATGCGGGTTAGTGAACTCAAACCCGAGCAATGTTTGAAAAGTAGGAAACATCTTTTCGCTCGACCCGGGAATTGAACCCGGGACCTCAGTCTTGGCAAGCGAGTGCCGTACCACAAGACCACCGAGGCGCATCTTCAATCAATTAATCAATCGTCTTTAGCTGGAAAATTTACGACATTGGTCCACATTTTTGGTACAAGTAAGCAAAAATAGAGCTTTGCTTAAATAAATAAATACTGAAATTGATAATTTCTCGGTTTCCTTCCAGCCCGACAGCTTCCCAAAGTGAGCGACATATTCCGCATGTACGCCGCCATGAGCTACGGCAGCACCATCCGCGACCTGTGCCGGCGGCTGCGGCCGCAGGACCTCGCCGTCAACGAGAGGAAGCTCGTGCTGTTCGGGGTGCTCGAGGGGCTTATTAGGAGGGTTTACAAGGTCAGTGGTGAAGACTAGAGGATAGAAGGTTCTACCCAGTAGGTGTCTTAATCTTGCACCGATTTTCCTTTAAGGACTTACCTAGCAAAACAAATCTATACTAATATTATAAAGCTGAAGAGTTTGTTTTGTTTGTTTGTTTGTTTGTTTGTTTGTTTAAACGCGCTAATCTCAGAAACTACTGAACCGATTTGAATAATTCTTTCACTGTTAGATAGTCTATTTATCGAGGAAGGCTATAGGCTACATTTTATCCCGAAATTCCCACGGGAACGGGCACAACGCGGGTAAAACCGCGGGGCGCTGCTAGTAATAGAATATAGTAACCGTCGAAATCCTTAATAAGTTCGAGTATATTAGTGGCCAATCCTGGTGGCGAAGTTTTTAGACCGCCTTTTTTTTTTATGGATGGGGAATGCGTTTACGCATCCCCGGTTGTTTGGAGAAACAACCGGGGAAACAACCGGTGGTCTATCGATTGAAACAACCGGGAGCGACAATTTTACGTAATTACTTACACTCCGAAGCACAGCAGCGATATAGAAATGCGACTATCGGCCTCCCATCCAAGAGGTCGAGCTGCACGTTGCTTAACAACCGTGGTTAAATGCATCTAAAGATAAGCCTATGTTAAATGACTCTCTGAGAACTGGCCAGTCTGGCAAATGTTAGAGTGTAACATAACTTGGAATTATTCAAGATCAGTCTAAAGTTAAATATTTTCAGCCCATATGCGTTTCCAGCAGGGTTGCCAAACTAATTATTCTCATTTCGTCTTCCAGTATCCAATCACTCTACACGACGACGACTCCATGTCAATGATAAGCGAGCACAGTCAAGCGTTAGTTCGGACCACATACAACGGCCTAGTTTGCTTAGACGAGCTCTGTTGCCAAGGAGGTCTCACCGCGTCTCAGCTGGAAGAACAGTTAGAAAGGGACAGCAACGTCATCTTCATAGTCAAATGACTTTGACAGATGTGAAGGTAATGACATTGACAGATCACATAATGTTGACAGTTATGAATTTGACGGGTAATGTTCCCAATTGTTAAAGTTTTGTTCTGATTTGGGTCGGGGTTGTAAGTGGTAATATTGAATCCCTTTTTGTATCGAATTTTTTGTATAGAACACCCGGTATAGGTGACAATGTTGATATAATATGAATATTCGGAAATGAAGGAAATTAATGATAATATGTTTAATTATGTTTAAGTAATGTCTTTTTGAGTTTTTAGTAACATCGATCTCTGTGTACCTTTTTAATGAAGATTTTTTAAAGATACTTGTTGATATAATGTATAAATTACGGTACATAATAATTTTGTTATATTCCTCAATGTACCGATATTCTCAGTGAGATGAGAGGTCTTTGTCCAGCGGTGGCAGATTACAGGTTAATACATTTTTACTTGTATTTTTGTTTTAAAATCAAAATCAACAAAATGTATAAATAAAGAGTATTTTTGTACAATATGAGTTAAATATTTTGAAAATAAAATGGAAAATACTTTGAAGAGATTTATGATTAGGTACTTATATTAATGTTTAAAGTACATTTAAAGTTTTATAAGATTTTATGACTCATTTATATGAATATAAAGATAGGATGTAAGTTATGTATGAATAGAGTAAGGTATATTTTAACTCATTCGATTGGTTTAGTGTCTGTTCTATTTTGTGTTTCGAGAAACTAAACAAAAATAAGAGTTTTCTCTCTCCCTCTCTCTCTGTCCCTCTTTAAAAAACTATAATAAGGTGCGAGTGAAATAGATATATTTGGTTTTTCAACACAAAATGGAATGAACATTATTTTATTATAATAAATTACCGACCATAATAAATAATTATACAATTTATATGAATCATGCCAAGATATACTTTTAAGATAAGTAACGTACGGTCAGTAAAACAGCTGTTGTTAATGTTAGTACATATTTATATGCTGGCTGTATCGCATTTTATAAAACTAAAGTTCAAATACTGCTCAATATTCTCATAGAGATTTTAGAATTGTTTTATTGTTAACTCGCTATGGCCCGTGGTTTCGCTTGCGTTTTTATTACATATTTTACTATTTTGCACATATTTAAGATTTTTTTAGAAGAAATTGTGTATTACCAGAGTATGCTATGCTGCGGTTGGAATTGATATGGTTGATGGGTACCAAACGTAGCCAGTTAACGCCGTATAGCATGGTATAACTAGTGGAAAAATCTCCCAAAGAAAACTGTAGAGCTATGGACAGTTTGTCCAGACCGGATGACAATGTAATCATTATCAAACATTGACAAAAGATGTTTATTCCGATGGATGTTTGTTTATTATAAACATCCTACTTGCAAACTTTGATATTTTCGTATTTATAATATTACTCAAAAATATATTTTATATAATGATTGTGAATAAGGTGCTACCATATTAATAAATATCTGCAAATATAAGTACATATATAAGACTTGTTCAAAACCAAAGAAAAATATATAAAAAAATAAAATATTTTGTTAGTAATTTTGCAGATATGTATTTGGAAAATAATTGTAGTTATAATATACGAGTATGTTTAAATGAATAATTATGTACATTTATTGATGTTATATTTGTTACATTCCCTAGGAACTTTATACAATGTGCCGATATTTTACGATTAGTGCACGTTTTTAAAATAATCAATTTTAGACCAAATCATCATACATATAACAAACAAAAAAAACAACAGAATACAGAACCCCCTTCCTTCAGAGTCGGTTACAAATTTAATTCAAAGGATTCCAGAATCATTATTGACATTGATTCATTACTCGTCTCTTTCACTCACACATAACAAGTATCTTCTGTCTCTCTGACATTAATATTGTGAGTGACACAAGTTAAATTTTAAGTATATTTAGAACCTTGTAATATTCAAAGTTCTCTTACATGATTTATAATGTTAGTGAGAATTTATTAATTTTATATTCTGCCAAAGTTCTAAAGTGCTTAAAAACCGCTTCAATACCTATGTTTATTCAATACCCAAGTAGAAAAACTCTGTACGTTCAGAATTGTGTTTCATTGTATGTAAATGATACATCAGACACTTTTTGTGTGAAGTAAAATCATTGTATTCTTCATGACAATCATTTATGTCGGTTTAAAATAAGTTGTGTATAGAGTTCCTTAACTTCTCTATAGTTCAGATAGACAAACCAACGAAACTTTATATTAACATAAGCATAGTACCCAAACGTTTGATAGACAAGTACGTCCCTTTTTGTGCAAATATTAACGAAAAATTTAGTGTATTACTTGACAGCCCCAGAAGTACATAATGTGTTTTAAATATTACAATCCCACCGATATTTGGACTTTAATAGAAAACAAATTGTATAAAAGTCATTGCTCTACGAATTATAAGATATTTTTACGCTCAAAAAGTACCTTATAAATAATTACGAAAGCGAACTGTAACATGACCATTGGGGCGTTTCCATTGGAGCGTAGCGGAGTTCAACTGACCAATCACAACGCGTTACGAAAAGATTTTGACACATGTCAATGTGTTGTGATTGGTGAATCAGGCTCCACTCCGCTACAATTGTTGAACACCCTTTATATTGTAAAATAGGGAAGAAAATGGTAGATATTTGTACTTTTATACCTTGTGGTGTCTAGTCTAGTTGTTTATGTTCTGTTATAGCTCCTCTTCACAATCGCCGATTAAAAACGATCAAGGTTGAGTTGATCATGATCGTGACGATGACAGACGATTATCTGCGACAGTGAGACTATCGTTCACGTGATAACCGGTGACTTGTCGGTCTTCCGCGCGCATCAAAGGTACTTCACTGAGCGAATGAGTGATCGGCGATCATCTGGATGCTCGCAAGATGATCTTGACGATGACAAACGATCATCGGCGATAGTGAAGTGAAGCTCTAGTGTCCTAGTCACCGTGCAGTACGATCATCATAATTCTTGAGATTTCTCGTCAATTTGAACTGTTGTCTTATTTTGAATTATTTTAGTAAATTATAAAATGAATGTTATTTCGTGTTTATGAAGCATATATATTAATATTTTGTAATTGATTTCTTTGTTTTATTGTTTCGAACCTAATTGAGATAATGAAATTTTTTAACCCTCCTATCTGAATACACCCCCAGGAACACTACCCCCTCCGCCAAATTGAATAGTTTTTTTTCAATTACTTTTCAAGGCACGTTCATATTCGGTAGGTCAATCGAATTTTGTTGTATTTACATTGCACCAGCCAGGCGAACAAAGACAACAACTAACACAGATTATTGACACTATAGACAACACATGACGTTTGACACCTCTATTAATAATTTTGTTTTTTCGAACGCGGTAATCTGAAAATTACAACAGTGTGCTCGCTGTTGTAATTTTCGGAGATTACCGCGTTCGAAAAAAACGTGATTAAAAGGGGCTCTGCTAGTTTGTTTAACTTTTAAAATAAGCTCCACTCATTGAGTTTGAATAATACCACAGAGTATAGAATCATCGCCGCGCGTGGTGATTATTTGCTCTGTGAATAATACATACTATTAATGATCTACGTCTATCTTTTGTTCTCCAAAGGCGAAAATAAATAGGTTCAAGAGAGACAAATATAGGCAACCAGCTTTTATCCTAAATATCATTGTCGCATGAAGAAAAGGAAGATATAAAAACCCTATCAAATTACGAGGTACACTGGTTTGAATGTCTTGCTGTTTGTTTTAAGACAATTTCACTTTACCGCTTATTCATTGTTCATTCACCAGTCGTCACACATCTACGGCACACGCACACATCAACATCTACGACACATGCACACATCAACATCTACGGCACACGCACCATCAACATAGACGAAACGAAACACTCAACAGCAACATCTAAGACACACGCACACATCAACATCTACGACACACCCACGAATCAAAATCTACAACACACGCACACATCAGCAGCATCTACCGCACACATCCACAACAACTGATAGACAACCACTTGATGAGTTCTGTTCGCCTGGTACTTTGCAACTCACGGCCTAATAGAGCCGCTTAAGAAAGACGAAACAATAAATAAGAAATATCTCGACAGGATCTATGCAGGGTTAAATAACACTAGTTCTTTGAAATGGATAACCCCTTGGTGAGTTATGCTTGCCTGGTACTTTACAGTAAAAAAACATATATTTAGTTGACTGAACGTGATTTTAACAAACACCTCTTGATGAGGTATGTTCGCCTGGTACTTTGCCATACAAAAAAAAATATTCGAAAAATAACGAAGTCGTCTGTCATCTCTTGGAAAGTTGGAATTTGAATTCTGTTCGCCTAGTGCTTCGGAATGATTATCATCACATTATCATAATTTTTAACGTAAGTATTTATTTATCCAGTGGTTTATTTATTTATATCTATACTAACATTATAAAGAGGTAAAATTTCTAAGTTGGTTTGTTTGTATGTTCGAGCTTATCTCGGGAATTACGAGTGCGATTGGAATGATTCTTTTTGTAATATAAAGCCACATTACACGGGAAGGTTAGAGGCAGTTTTTCATCCCGAAATTCCCATGGGAACGGACACAACGTGGGTAAAACCGCAAGGTGCTTCAGTTGTCTATATAGTTGTTGTGTTTACATATTATATTAATTTATTGTTTCAAAGCAAATAACCAGTATAAGTCTCAGTAGTTCCATGGGACAAATATCCATTAGCACAAGTGAGACTGATCCCCAAGGCCAAGTCCCAACTACTGCAAAAACAATATTCTCTAGTAGCCCCACAGAACTTATGCTGAGGGAGATTCTGAGAATGTTTTTTTTAGCTCCTCCAGTCATATAATTTGTGTTTGTTGCATTTTCTAATCTTAGTAATCAGCATTCCGTGGGAACTATCCTTAAATAAAAGTATGTAATATTGCGCAAGTTACTCTGTCTGTCTGTTATGCTTTCACGACTAAACCGCTGAACTGATTTTGATGTAATTTGGTATACTGATAAATTAGAACTTGAGACAGGACACAGACTGTTTTTTACCTCGTTTTTCCCACAGAAATTAGTATTTGACGCGGAGAAACCGCGTCAAGTTGCTTTTGTATATTCCTTCTTTAAAAAAATCTTCACTCATGGTCATTTCTAAATAAAACAACCAAATTCAAAGATAGTACTGCTTTATTACATTCTCTTATACATAACCATGATATAAGTTAATACATAAACAGGTAACAAAACATGTGACTAGCGTTAGGATGCGCTGGGACGCTCTGTCGGGTCGCACACTTTGAAACCGAAGGGCGGGGGCGGCCAATAGCTTGGTAGGACGGATTTTAATATAAAACTAGTTGTGATCAATTGGTAAAAAGTGATTTGTTCATTATGAGATGCTTTTTATTATTAGGTGAGTTTCTATTGCGGAGCGGTGAAGAGTACACTTAACCAATCACAACGCACTGAAATTGACAAATGCATTGTGATTGGTTAATCTGCATCTCTCAGCTCCGCTTCTTCGGAGACGCACCCTGAAATTTAAATAAGCGCCATCTATTGGATAACTGCTTAAACTGATTATTTGCCAAAACTTATTGTAAAATTTGATTCAAAATAGAAGAAGAAATATTTAATGAAAATTACCTTATTCTATCATTAACCGTCCCCGTAGTAAAATAAATACAAACCTGAAAGTTCGTTGTTTTAACATTAAAAAAATCAATAAATTCATAATTATTATGCATTAAACATTACACCCTACTGACAAGGAGCTAGTATAACCTGAACTTTACACTCAAATAAAGGTAAAAGTCTGCCAATAAAGAAAGGAATATTATGTATACTTACAAAAATATCTGTTTTTATGAAATGAAACAAGTATTTTGGCACAGCTGCGTGTAGAAAATTAGATTGTCTATGTAATACTTAGTTACCATAAATAGATAAAATAAATATTCTATGATCTATTGTTCTTAAACTTAGTCTATGAAAATAATAATGGATCATTCAGTCCTTGTTTATATTGAAAATGCTATTTACATGTTTAAATATGATTTTTAATAAACCGATGTAATAGGAAAGTGTTGCCCTCAAAAACACAAATGGCAACACTAAGTATAAACTTCTTTCAGAAAATGTTTGATAAATTAAAAAGTATAGAAAAAACAATTACAGAAATAAAATGAAGTTGATTTAGTCTTTCTGTTGTCTTATATTTTCACAAAAAAGTTTTGATTATTTTTACATTAGCTGCCAGTCACTTATGAATATCATAGATCCTTACAGTACAATACTAGTCATTCTCATAATTTCTTCTCATTCATAACACACGCTTTGATTTACCAAAATATCGCCATTTTTTATACAAGGCACAAAAACATTTTTAACAACAATATGAATATTTGTAAATGTGACAACTTTTAAGCTGTAAAATTGTTAGATTAAAAAGAAATCGGCGATATAATACATTTTATAAAATTAATATCGGGATATGCAATAATGAATCTTATCACTGTAGACTTAGAGTAGTCCGTCTAAAACTGACTACTGTGAAGTGTATTCACGAACGCAAAGCCCAATTTTTAAGTGATTTAATTGGGGGTTCTCTGAGCAAACAACTCATTAAATTCAGGCGATTTTTTTAATGTTTTAGCCAAAACTATAACCGCCTTATTCATAAACGTTCTTTGACTAAAGACACTTGTTATAAAGTGTTTTGTCTCTTTTGCTCTTTGGAAAATAACGGATGTCGGAAAGAGACAAACCATTTGATAGTTAAGATGGTGTTATTAGGCGTTTATGTATAAGGCTTTGATTCCTTTCTCCGAGACACAGATAGTTTAATCAAGCTGCAATTATTTATCACAACAACATTCATTCACACATCAACATCCTGCTATTATATTAAATGCGTATTTTGTGAACATATATCGCACGAACGGATTTTGATGAATTTTGAAAAGCTCAAAATTAAGTTATTCATATCCCAAAATTCCCACGGGACCGGATCAAACGCGGGCCAACGCCAGAGAATAATAATATTTCTAATTCTATGAATTCATATAATATTTTATAGTAGCTATTGGTTATATTAACTTCACATATTTTACAATGATAAGGCGCTTACACGATAGCACATTGTCAATTCATATTGAAAAGTTTATTCCAATTTATTATTTAAACATAATTAAGTAGGAAGTTTTTACATATTAAACACTACACTTTCTTTATTTTAATTTCAACTGAATTTCTACCACTTATATTAATTTTGGTATTCCATAGTTGTAGGAACAATTAATTTTTTGATCATTATAGTCGAGAGATCACAAACGAATATATACCTTAAAATGAGGCCAGTAACCATTATATTTGCAAGTCACATAATGTGGTCAAATGTCATTTAAAAACGCAGTCACTTTTTGGTTGTATTAACTCAAACATATATAAATGAGAACACGTGCACCTTAGTCGCAAATGCTTATTTAAATAAAGCTATTAAAAACCCTCATTTACTTTGCATTATCCTTTTTGATAAAGCCTGTGAAGCCTGCAGGGCAAGGGCCTACCATTGAAGTTATCAGTATTGTAATATTATGAATTTAAATAAACATTTACAAGTAAAGTGTAAACTAAATAAATACATGACACAAAACTTAAACTATGTTGCATTTTGGGCATTCATTACATTTAATTCATACAAAGTACATTGTAATATTCAAATTATCCTTTACTTATAATATGGGAACGAAAGAAACATATTCATAGATCCCATTTATGAATTAATTAAGTTTTCTTAAGATTGTTTCTCATGGTATATTTATAAAATGCATGATTTTGCTAATGAGAAATTGATTTTATATATACTTTTGGTACAAATATCTATTTAAAAAGGCATTCATTTCTTCCAGAGCTATAGAATTCATCTATTATATGAACCATAGCATAGACTAGCTTTGGCAGAAAGGAACCCTTACACTCCAGTCAGATATTTCACATGTCTGTCTCTTATACGAGATTCACAAAAAAACAAAATTTCTGAAAATAGTACCAACAAAAAAAAAGATTTTAAATTGAGAGATTCACTATGTATATTACATAGAACGAACTATCATACAATATATAATGTATATAAGGCAGAAAGAACTAGAGTTACGCAATGTTTTAAGGACAATGCTATCTTCGTTTCGCACTGAACAACACACTTTACACTTAGCAGATTATGTCCGAGAATTGCATGAAAATTATCAAAAATTGATCATCTTTTTGTTGCGTTGAACTGTTTGTAGCTGCTCTATCAATTTTGATGAGCTTTTCATACAATGTCGTAGAACAATTCTTATAGTTGACAGTTTTGTGAACACTTACAGATGTCTTTTGTGTTATCCGGAGCACATTTCTGAATGTTCGTCCCATGCTGCTACCTGCCAATATAAATATGTATATTTAATATATATTTTGGAGGGAGATACTTGTCTAGTTTCACTTTTATGAATAGTTATCTATCTCTGATTGACAGTACTGATTTATATCAAATGAAGTCGAAATACCCCCAGACTTGGTTTGAAGCAGCTTTTCCGTTCGGAAAATACTGTCAAACCGAGACAGTGCCGGCGCAGGCGCGTGTGTGTGTTTAGTGTGCACTCTGCACGTGTATACCGCTAACAAGATTTCGTTGCAACAAATACTATTATAATATCAAACATAATGTATGTACCTGACAGTCTCGACTGCAGTACCACTGGTTGGCGCAGCCGGCGCACACGAACTGCGCGTCGCGGCGGCGGCAGCCCTGGCACAGCGGCGCGTCGGGCTCGGCCTCCGCCTCCGCCTCGCCCTCGTCGATCACGAGCCGCCCGCCGCCCGCCGGCGACCCGCCGCCCGACACCTCCGACGCCAGCGACGGCGACGAGTCCTGCAACACACGGAATTACATCTTATACACACAGCTCTCATAAATACAGCGCCCATAAATAATAATAATAATACTAAGAAAAGTATTAGTCTGTAATGTCACAATGCTGGGTAAGGGCCTCTCATTCCGTTAATATCACTATCACCGCACTAAGGGTAAATTATTTTAAAATTACTATTAAACAAAAGCTGAGAGTTTGTTAGTGGATTGGATTAATTGTTTTGGTTTATTACTCAAAAAAAACGGCTGGATCGATTTTCCTATTTCATTTTTGGTTTCATCTCAGCCACGATAATAGAAGGACCACTAAAATATCTCACTGAAACTACGAGCTAAGCCGCGGGGAAGTAGTATATCTAATTAATAAAATATGTGTAAAAAGCGCAACAAACTCACGAGCTGCACCACATCCTCAGTCTTCTCCTGCTGCGGCTCTGGCGGCGTCGGCTGCACGGGCGTTATCGTAATCTCGCCACAGTTCTGCAAGCAACCCGTCGAGATGTAGCTAGTATATTATGCGTCGAGCCGAGTACATATATAGATTTAAGTAAGTAGCTATATAGCGTGGTTATATTGTAGATACTATGTTTTACAATGTAGTACACACATTATTGATACAATTTTGCAATAGTATAAATACTCTTTTTCTTTCTGCGATTTTTAAAATGAATGTAATCAATTTCTCAACGACAGATAATTCTTTCTGTAGAGGAAAAAGATTCAGTTTAATTTCGTCAACACTTTTCAAACATCTTTTCAATCTAGAGAAGGAATTGTCTTTGGTTCAATCGGCCATATTGGTTTCATTTTAGGAATCGTAAGAAAAAATAGATTGTAGATAAAACAGCTTTTAGCGAGAATGTATTCATGAACTGGCAACATTAATATTGAGAAAACTCAATTCGTGAATACAGCTATAGAATATTTCTTTGCGAAAACACCAAATAATATAAATTAAAATAATAATAAATAATAGTAAAGCATATCAGAAAAGCGCCCAATATATATTACAGCTTTTCTACAAAGCATTTAAACTAAAAATAAAATTAAATGTGTATATTAAACCAAAAATTGTATAATGTAATGTTTGTGAGGTGGCATTATATTTCAATGAGTATTGCCATACACAATTTAAAAAACAACAACAATTTTATACTAAATTTTGAATGACATTCAGTCGACACGTAAAATGGGGGTTTCCATAAATTAATAATGAATGAGTTTCTATATGTATGTCCATAATAATCAAGTCTTAACTTTATTTTCGTACAGAAATCTACTTCACAAACATTGGTTGTTACGTAAAATTGTTCGGCAGCATAACTTATTTTTAACTGAATAGACTCACTTACTAGGTTTCGTATTTGCAATATTTCCTTAAATAAACTTGGCCCAAAATAGCCTTTCTGTATCATTGTAAAAAAAAATTCAGATTCTGGTAAATACCAATAAGCAAACCAGTTTAACACACACAATTTTTTTTACGTAATAAATGAAAAATACGGCTATTCATTCGTTAAGTATTTCAAAAATCTATTGGCCACCCCCAGACGTGCAAGCTGAACGCACAAAAAAACAATTCAAAAAACACTTATAAACTAAATTTTGAATTTGGATATAAGTCGGCCAATTCGGAGTCCAATCGTTGGTCATACATATGGTGTGTACCTTGGCCTGACCGAAACTTGGCAACGAAGATCCCTGTTTCCTTTCCGGAGACGTGAGGAGTTTAGCCAACGTGGGCGAGTAACTCTGAGTCGCCGGGGCTTGCTGGAAACGTTGGCAACACTCATTCAAGCTAGTTCAACAAGCGGTCACAAATCAAATATCTTGTTTACCTTTTTAACGCCAGTAGATTGATTTACTGCTCAAGGTTAGATGAAGGAAGTCAATATAGCCCTAATTTTTATTATATTATACAAGTGTACTTCAAAAAGGCAAAGATACTAAACTCTGGGCATAAATTCATGTTTGTTCATATCATATTAACAACTTTCTTCCTCTGTAATTTTATAACCACTGTTAATCTGATATCCAATAACATTGTGTATACTTTTCACATCTTCCACATTCAGATAAAACTAGAAACATTTTTTTATACCTAATAGTCATCGAAAACATTAGAACGGCGTTCAAAAGGTAAACTCATGAAGCTGATAAATGGTCTACAAGCTCTACACTCTACCGAACCAACCTTTGTCAATATTCCGTGTAGCAAAGAGTTCTGTTGCTGCGTTTGACTGATCTCCTGATTGGTAGATACCGGTAGAAGTGATATTTCAGGATACGGCGGCGGCGGGGGTAACCGCGGACTCGGCGAAGCTAATCTCTCCACTGGCTTATGAGGTTCTTCGTGTCTTTCCACTCTTCTCCGGCTCTCCGGTCGGACTACATGCTCCGGTCTTCCTATCTGGTCCATGGGCCGGTTGGGAATGAGCGCCGGGTTGTTTTGCTGCATATTGGCGAACTGGACGAGTACGTCCTTGAAAGACATGCCGTTTGGTAAGCCGCTCGCTTGAATCTGCTGTATCCTTTCGACCATCGCTTTTGGATTCTGAAAAGGTAATGTTTTTGATTAGGTTTAGGGTGTCATTGCGCGGGTGGAACCGCGGTATCAACTGCGGTATCAACCGCGGTTCCACCCGCGACTAATAGATGGCGCCAGGATGCAATTTAGAAGAAGCTATCGTATTTTAAGAACTTCAAACACAGAAAGAGGTTCTCAATTCGATCCGTAATTTTTTCAGATTTGATGGGGTTACCGATACATTTTGCAAACCAGGAAAAATCGCATTTATAATATGAGACCGTCCTGCAGATAGGTATATTATAGGTATGTGCTATAATAATAGGTATATACATATCTGCTGAAATAGTACATGGTTATTTCAAATGTTATACTTATATGGTTATCCATGAATGCCGTTGATTAAGTATTTAACATATTAAAAGTGAAAGAAGCAAATCAAAAGAAGTTTCAAATCATTTTTGGACTTATTTATTCAACGATTCCAAATTTTTCCGTTATAAAATGGTAAAATATCAACATAATGTCAGTTATGATAGTGCGCAGTCGATCAAGTACGGCGGCGCGAGCGTCATTGAGAATCGGGGTCACGGATCGAAATTACAAATTAGATTATATTCACTCGCAAAGGTCTCTCACTCGCGATCCTATGGCATTTAACTTTTAATTTAACCTACTTTGAACTACTCTCGTGGTTCGACTTGGAGATAGTTATAAAAAAAAGCGGCCAAGTGCGAGTCGGACTCGCGCATGGAGAGATTTGTGCTTTAAAAAAGGGCAAAATATCACGTTTGTTGTATGGGAGCCCCCTTGTATATTTTTTATTTTATTTTTAGTATTTTTTGTTATAGCGGCAATAAAAATACATCATCTGTGAAAATTTCAATTCAATTCAATTCATTTATTTATATAAAATGTAATTACATTATATTTGGCTCAGTTATCAAGACATCACCTCCCATACTAGTATAAACTGTGTCACGGAAAGGTGATACCTCTCAAACCGAGCAACAATAAAATATAGCTTACATTCTACTTTATATAAATACCTTACAAACTAACATATATACATTTATAACTATAACTATGGTCAGGGTTTATTCATCGATCGATTTGCTTCCCTGAAGCGGCGATATACGACTCCTGTGGGCCAAAAGTCTGGAGAGAAAAACATTGTCTTGTACTTCGCAGGCACTTGAAGCACATACGACTTGAATTTCGTTTCCCTTGTTGACTCCAGGCGCCGCAGGTTGAGCCGTATAGTATCCTTTGTCCAGAAACAGACCCTCTGCTGCACATATTTTAGGACGTCTTCGCCTGCGGTGTTAGAGTCCAATCTTGAAATGTACAGCGAAACAGTTGGCTCCACAACACGGAGAGTGACCTCTGTTGCTGAAGCCGCGGCGGTACCTCTTCGGTTGCGAGACGGTTTCGGTCGTCGTTTCTTCTCCACCAGGGTGAAGCCGTCCACGTCGACTTTTCTCGCTCCGTTTCCCTTCGACGCAACCACACAGTTATCCTCAGCAGCGGATACCTGCCAAGGTTTTGGTAGCGGCTGGCGGAACGCTTGCGCATAACTCTTCAGGACACGTGGAGCAGACGAAGGCGCAGCAGGCACGTGTGTCGGTAGAGGTGCCGGGGGGGCCGACGTCATCGGGGCCAGGCGGTCGTTCACTTGTGCATCGGTGTTGTTGACCGCGTTGATTGTGCTGACCGGCGAATTTTGCATATTCTTTGCACCGCGTCGCACGTTCACGTTACGTGCTGACTGCGGTGATATCGACGTCATTGGCTTATGTCGCAATGCCGCTAGCTCGGTCCTTAATTCGGCGACCACGCGTTCTGACACCTCCAGCTTGCCTTGAATGGCGGTGACCTCAGCTCTAAGGAGCGAAAAATCTCGCACTAAGTCCTTAAGATCAATCTCACCCAGAGCCACGGAGTGCAGGAAATCTGTCTGATAAGTAATTGCCATTTTAAAGGTGGCAAAAACGTTAATTCAGTCTAACATCGAGTCAGCAGTTGCGACACGACTGCTCGTGTTGACGACACAAACGCGAATGAATTTCAACTGTGTTAAATCGGGTTTCGCCCGACCCGGAAAACCCTTGACTTTTAGTAAATACAAAGCGATGTAGAGCCGATTGATAACCTGCTAGAAAATAAATTACGACCACGATTAATAAAGATTACAAATAAGTAAGTTCGAGTAAACAACCGGGACCGACAATTTAACGTGCCCTCTAAAGCACGATAGCTCTCAGATAGAAATGAAATATCAGCCAGCCATCCAAGTACGGACTGAGCTGTTTAAGATTTAATATAAATAGTTGATTTAATAGTAATTAAAACATTCTTCAGTAAGTGTCTCTCAAGTGCTCATTGAATTGATCAATGTAATCAAACGTTGCTAAATCGATTATGCAATGTAATTGCGAAGTTTCATGTACAAGGTAAGAGTTCAATGGCGTTTTACTTTCTTTATACGTTCTAGAGATCGGTGAATTACGGTAAAATTTTTTTTTACCCAAGATACCATATTCCGAAGAACACATTCTATGTAAACTCGTAACTACGTAAAAAGATCTAAGTATATTCGCCAAAACCAAAGCAATACAAAGATAACTTACTTCAAGGTTACCGAGATTCCCGAGATTCCCGATGTTATTGAACAGCATATTGAGATTGCTCAAATTATTCAAATTGCTCAAGTTGGCAATACCATCCACTTTGGGCGCTATAGGCCGCGGGTTGACCATCATATTAGGGTTCAGGATAGACCGCATCCTACGACCTCTTCTTGGCGTCACATCTGGATTCCTCTGCCTATAATCAGCTATTATCGACTTTACATCCTTAGTAGGGCCCTGCCTTCCCATAGGCAACCCGAAGTTAGGCTGCAGTTGACCGTTCATGTCTCTAGGGAACCCTGGAAGAGGCCCTGGCATCATCATAGTTTGAGGGAATACTGGTTTCGGCATATTTTGGAGATGAGCTTTGTCATATGGAGGTGGCAACCCTGACATGGGGTTAAAAGGGGATGTTACTTGCATCATTGGCGACGTCATCATAGGGTTGATGTTAGACCCAGGCTGCTTGATCGACAGACCAGATATGTCATCACTCTTATCTATCGCTAAGTTCTTAGCTTGGTTAAGGTAGTCGAAAGGATCTTGGCCGTTAACGTCGGCTGACTTTTCGAACGATATCACTTGCTTGCGGCGGAGTAGCCGTAGTAATATTTCTTCTTTGACTTTCTTTAAATGCAATATATTGTTCCATTCATGCTCTTTCTTCTGTGCCAGTTCCCTGAGTGTTTGTATCTCAGCCAGGAGTTGTTCTGTATGCCTCTGTATCTCGTCTATGTTGTTTTTGGTTGCTGTTTGGATGTAGTCGGAGACCATAGAGTCGTGCTGAGGGAAATTCTTCTCGATTTCTTGACACAATTTCTTGAGAGGAGATTCCGTTTCTACTTCTTCACTTGACCTTCGTTTTGTGCCTTGCTCCTCCTGTGGAGGAAATAATGTGTTATTTTACTTAGTACTCCATTTTAATTATTTAGGGGAGACAGGAGTCTATGATATTCTCCTTGATAAACTTACTTTTTAACGTAAGAATATTTGAAATGGGTACTTCATGGGTACTTCATACTATACCCGACGTTTCGAGCGTATTACACCACTCCTCCCGTGAGTGCAATACTAGTCGGATTCCAATAACTCTTTGCTTACGATAGCTACATACAAGAGCCACTTCATAAGCTACTTTTTATCACAAAACTCCTACAAGAACGAGTACAACGCGGATAAAACCGCGGGGCACCGCTAGTCTAGTAATAGTAGGTATTATTAACATAGGTAGATAGGTACAACATGTACAACTTACATAGGAAGCCATGACATTGAACAAAATGTCACTTCAGGTCAAGTACTATTGACTCCAAGGTTATTGGGATTTATCTTTAAATAATTTGTTCACAATTTCATGACAACTAACAGCACCTCGAAGTTTTACCAGGTACACATTGTAAATTCGTCCTATGAATTCTGGGATAAAAGTAGCATAACTCTTTGGCTAACCAAAACAAATATGTATACCTAATTATTCGTGGTCACTGAAAGACCGAGTGGTGTAATTCACACGAAATGTAGACGTACATATTTTTTTTAAACAATTCATAGTAGGTATCACGGTGATATAATTTATTTTATAACTAGCAGCGGCCCGCTGTTTTCCCCGTTCCCGTAAGAATTTCGGGATGAAAAATAGCCCTATAACCTTCCCGTTGAACGTGGCTATCCATTACAATAATAATTATTTGAATCGGATTGGTAGTTTCTGAGATTTGCGGTTAGCAACACATTCAGCTATTCATTTTTATATTATAGACTAGCCTCGCGGTTTCACCCGCAGCGCCCCCGTTCCCGTGGGAATTTTGAGATTTTTATTCCTTATTTTTCTTATATAAAAAAAAACCTTGTCCTGACAATAAGGAACACTTTAAAAAAAGAATCATCCAATTTGGTACAGTCATTCTGAAATTATGCGCTTAGCAACACATTCAGCTATTAATTTAGATATTATAGATGAGTGCTAATTGTGAGTTTAAACATTATGTTACTCACAAGAATAAATATTGTATTCATAACGGTAGTTTGAGAGATTAGCCTGTTCAAAGAAACAAAAATGGAACTCTTCAGCTTCATAGTATTAGAATAGATTTCTCGCATACCTTAGCTACGTCCCCATTCATCGGCTTCACTTTGATTTCCGGCTTGGCTTCTACCTCAGCTTTTGGCTCTACTTTAACCTCAGCCATTTCCACATCCGGCTCCGGTTCCAGCACCTTTTTTTCCTCCACAACTTCTGTGACTGGACTTGGCTCTTCCTCTATCTTTTCCGGTTCTGTTACTTCTATAACTGACTCTACAGATGCAACATCGGTTTCCGTTGGTATTACTTCTGGAGAAGTGTCTATTACAAGTTCCGGTTCATCCTTAGTTTCAATTTCTACTTTTACTGTGATGTCTTCTGTAGTTACTGCACTGTTATCTTCTTTTGGTTCCTCTGAAAATAAGTATGGGATATGAGTACTCAGATAATTAATTTGCCTTTGTTAGAATACAATAACAATTTAACACATATAATTCAAGTTATAGCAACCAACGCTTTCTTTAATTTGGTTTTAAGATTATTTAGTTTGTGTAGGAATGGCTAAACCAATTTTGATTTTGGTATACAGATAGATGAGACCCAAGTACACAAATCGATATATCGATAGAAATTAATTATTTTTTTGTCAAAAAGATAATTTTGTACAATGGTATTTTGGAATAAACATTGTATTTAGCCAATATGCCTTAAATTCAAATAACATTATACAAACCATGGCAGTCATACGAATTAAAAAATATATATTCTCAAGTAAATTTGGTCATGAAACAACAGCTGTCATTTCCATCATTTTACAGTAATCAGAGTATAAGACGTCTAAAGTATTTAAATTATTACTATCAAAATCAATTCAGCCGTTTTTTAAAGGACAGATAACTTTAATAATAATAGGAAAAACACTTTTATGTACTTCCCAAGATGTTTTTCTCAAGTTGTTATCATTGTAATGATGTTTTAATCAATACTTTTAGACCACTATCACAAGTTTTCGTTAAAAGTAGGTTGTTTAGGTTGTTAGCTTGCCTTTATCCTCCTGTTGCTCAGGTATCACTGGTTCTGTCTCCACATCCTGACTCTCACTCACACTCGTTTCTTTGGCATCATCATCACAGTCTCCCGCCTTTTCTTCAGCGACCTTCTCTGCCGGCGTCTCTTCTAGTACAGACTCCTTGGATTCAACATCCTCGATAGACAGTGGATCGAAGTCATTCTCCGTCCCAGCCAAGGTAGAAGGCGACACCGCCTGCTCCTTAGGCGATTCAACCACTTTCACACTGATATCGTTCATCTTTATTTATTTACATATTTCTATCCGTAAACCAGTTACCATGCCGCACGTAGGTTCAACGACTCCAAATGAACATGATAGTGTTTCTCCCACAATAACAACTTACAGAAACAACAGAATGTACCTCACTTGTATTATTCACAACATTTAACACAATACATCACAAACGATTAGAAAAATGCTTGTAATTTCTTTTCCATATTGGGTAATATCATGATGCGATGGTACCTAATTGCAGCCGTGAACCCAAGGGTCATAGTGACGAAATTAATGTCATTATCACGAAACTAATACTTTGTATATGTCACTACACTTATTGCAAATATTATTCAGCAATTGTTTAGGATTTTTTAGACGAATGAATTATTTATTTTTGATCAAAATCAGTTGCTGCAAAGGGACGCAAATCACACGCGAGTGTTTGGGTTACCATATCAAATTAAAATCTACCACTATTATCCAGACCAAAAGAAATATAAAATATACTACTCAGTTTCACATGTTTTTTCCTTAATCTTTATGGAAATAATATTAATAGTATTGTATTTGTTTTTCCATTACACAGAAGTTTAACAATAAATTATTTTATAGATCGCAAAAGAGACAAAACGAGTGTTTTGTCTCTTTAATGCTGGGGCCACACCTATGCCATATGCCATAGAATATGACATTAACCGTAGGTGAAGCCACGACTATGCGTCATAATTTGACAATAGCATTGACAATGCCATTTGGCGTATGCGATAGCTCGAGTGGCGGTACATCAAAGAGATTAATGCGAGAGTTAAATGCATGAAGCGGCCACACTACGTATTGTCAGTGAGCGTCGAGAGCGCAACGGGTTCGGACGTATTTGCTTATTACGACGGATTTGCCTCAAAATCGCACGTTTTTGTCAATACGTACTATGGCGACAGAGTGGAGTAACAACAAAATTATTACTTTTCTTGAGATTCTGCAAACATGGTCTCTTTATTCGATAATGATTTAATAAAGTCAAATAATATAAATTAACTCTCATGAAATATAGAGCTCTGTCGACGTCCATCTTGCCTGAATTGAAGTAAATTCAATGCCGTTGTCAATGTCAAATTTTTCCAATAAATGAACATTGACATTGACAGTTTAAGTGTAGCCACCCACTATATTGGATTGAAAATTATTGCATTCAATGGGCATTGACATTGAGCGTAAGTGTGGCCCCAGCATAACTAAAACACTGTTAGTGAGTAACAATGTTTTAGTTAGAGAGCGTTTATCACTGTGTTTATGAATAAGGCAATAATAATTCAGAATAGTTAAAAAGACCAAACATGTGTTTTAGGTCTCACAATTTATTATATTATTTTATACCATTTGTCGATTATTTTTTTAGTATAGCAATTCTGTGGAAATTGAAAAACGTTCCATACAACGCAAAAACCTTTACATATATATTTTATTTATATGTATAGCACCAAAAGAATGCTTATCAACAAAGAATTATCACAAATGAAAAATATGTAATATATATATACGGAATGAAAAATTTCTTCAAGGATTGTTGTTTTTATATCACATAATATACATTAAGTTATTCATTCAATTTATTTGCGAAAATATTTTATTCTATTCCGGAACTTATTTGGAACGGAAGCAGTCAATATGACTCTTTTTAGTATTATTTTATAAATTTACCCAATAATTACAATTAAAAATAGATTTTTATATTATTAAAATCTTTATCCGATATTTTTTCAATAAGCTTTTTAAAACATATAAAGTAACTATGGCGATAATACAATCACTGATAATCACGTAGTGGTGACGTATAGTGATGTACTAAATTTGATAGTAAAAACCACATATCGATAGTCTGTTAATTGCCCGATCCCACTGACCTCTATTATATACACACTGGACTCGCTGTTACCATACAAATGACAGCTAATTTTGTGTGGCAATTTGAAGCGCCCTGTGGCCCCTGCGAGTGTCCCGAGAACAAATTTTGACGTTCACTGCAAGCAAATAGGGGTACCACATTCGACTTAAGTTGTAACTAATTTTAGTTCCATGGACATTCGTGTCTGTCTACAGTGGCCTACAGCGCCAAAATGGTGACTCTTAAATAGGCACAAAATTATTATGACTGCAGCCGCCTGTCAGTGCCCGATCCCCGCCGCCATTCGTACGTACGATGACTAACATATAATAGTAAAGTAAATTAAATAATTAGACTGTAATGTCCCATTGCTGGGCAAAGGACTCTCATCTCATTGAATATATCAGTACGTATAAAAGTAACATTAAAAATATAATAAAATAGCAATAGAAAAATAACCAAAGTATCCGAAACGGTAGAACAAGCTGATCGTGAGGCGTCTTAGCTAATGTTCTACCTGAGAGACGCCTCCCATTGCTACGCCATATTATAGTTGTAAGTAAAACTTGTGTCTTTTTTTTTTGTGGCAATTAATTTTGTTTTATTTATTTATTAATTCACACTCTCTCAGTTATGATACAATTCAGTACTCTCTAAGTTATGATAAAACAGCAGATATAATTATATTGCCCGAATAATGTAACCATTTTTTTTGTGACATTTCAACAAAACAATTTATCAATCGAGTTAATAAAAAAAAATTTGGTACCCTTTATTGGAACATGAACGCGATGCAACCATCGATCGTGATTTGCGAGCAAACATGTTTGATCGCGAATACGTACGATCCAAATAAAAAATCGTGCGAACGTGCGATCATCGTATAATCTCGCTTTCTATCTATTAGAGTCTAATACATAATTATATAGATCTAACAATTTGACGATATAATAATAATATTAATTAAAATCATTACATAGCGATTTATTATTTCCATCAGCAATAGGAATATGTCATCTAATATTATAAAGAGGTAAAGTTTTTTACTTTTTTCTTTGTTTCTAAGGTCTAATCTCAGAAACTAATTAAAATAATAATTGTTGTTGCATTGGATTTTTACAGCCATATTTATCGGAAAGGTTATAGTCTATTTTTACCCCAAAATTCCCACAGCAACGGGCACAGCGTGGGTAAACCTGCGGGGCACTGCTAGTTTAAAATATAACACATGATCGATTTTATCGCTATCGATAAAAATAACAACATGCTTGTTGTATAGGCAGCACTAGCGAACAAGAAAATGTATGAATGATGCAAAAAGCAAATGGCTGACATAAAACGACATCCTCTGTCGTCAAATAAATCCGATGTAATTAGATGAACTATGCGCTATTAATGCTGATTATTAGCGAAATAAAACATTCAAATAGCTAAAGAACTAAGATATTAGTATATTGCAGGCCAAAAGCCAGCAGAAATCTATAAAATACAAAAGTAATCGTAGCTAACCCAATTTTCGTCTACCTATATTTTTCGAAAATATATTTTGTGTGTGTGGGATCGTCGCACGTCAATTTATTGATAAGGTAAGTGTTAATATTATCCTTAGCTTTTAAATAAGTGCATGCCATTTTTTTTGGGACGTTTGATTTATTTTGCAATTTGTAACCTAAAATTGTGTGCAATTTATTTGTCGCCCGACTTCCGAGGGCGGCTATAGTGTGTTTCGTACAAATACCTGCATAATTATGAAAAATGCGATTATTATTGCACAAATGTAGGTATATTTATAATTTGTATACATGTTCTTGTTGGTAGTATGTATAATATAGTTGATAAGTAAAGTAAATAATGCAATTATATACTACTTCGGTACCTTACAACTTTTCCTACCTACTTCATTACTTTAGTTTGTGATGTGAACAATCTATATCAGTGAGCTGTCGATTTTGTTTGCATTTTACATATCATATCATTTATCTAGCATATTTTATAATGTTGTTTTCCTTTAATACAGGGAGTATTAAAGGAGTATTATATATATTTATTTACTTTATGTTTAATCTAAGAACTTCACAATCCTCATAAGTGTTTTAATTTAAGATTGGCCATAATAACTTATAGTTCATTAAGTACGGTGTTGATAATCTCTTTCTTGCATTGACAATATTTATTTACTACTAGCTGTGCCCCGCGGTTTCACCCGCAGCGCCCCCGTTCCCGTGGAAATTTTGAGATTTTTATTCCTTATTTTTCTTATATAAAAACCTTGTCCTGACAATAAGGAACACATTAAAAAAAGAATCATCCAATTTGGTGCAGTCGTTCTGAAGTTATGGGCTTAGCAACAGATTCAGCGATTCATTTTTATATTATAGATTTGTCCCACATTTAATTAGTGGGTCCATGGTGGGTTGCAAGTCTTTTCTGGTAAATGTTTCTATGTATTTTTTTATGTTATTAAAAATATATTAAATGATTGTGTAAAAGGTATTTGACCTCTGACTCCAGAGGCATAACTTGTCGGTCAAAGTTCTTCTAAAGTTCATAATCAATTTCCTTTCTGTGCGTAGTGTGTATTATAATGTTTTTATTCAATTCCAGTGTGATGTAATGTGAAGTCTCGACACTGGGCGGGGGCTCCGCCCTCCTGTGGACCATGGATCGCAGTCATGACAAGCGGCACAGCAAGCATCACAAGGAGAAGCACAAGAAGCGGACTCATAAAAAGTCAAGAACGCATTCCAGCGGGACACATGAGCAGTCGTACGCGACGGCGAACTCCGTCAAACCACTCGTGGAGTATTCCGATGTGAGCTCGGAGGCGCTGTCGGCGCCGGAGGCCGGCGAGATCGACAGCGAGGCCAGCTCCATCGGGCGGCACATCGCCGACGACCTGGACCGCACCAGGAAGTCGCATTCCATCCGCACCTTCGTAGACAACAAGACGATCTCCGTCACGACCACGAGCCGGCGCGCGGTCGAGGAGTACCCGATGGTCCCGCCGCGCCGCCGCCGGGAGTACGAGGAGCCGCAGCCCTACGAGGACCTCGCGCGGTACAAGAAGCGGAAGGAGAAGAAAAAGAAGGAGAAGAAGAAGAGGAAGAAGAAGTCGAAGCACCGGTCGCGGTCGGCGAGCCTCGAGTCGGTGTCGGCGGACGACAACGTGCCCGAGGTGCCGGCGGCGCGCACGCCGCAGCGCTACGACTCGGTGCCCATCAGCGAGTGGGAGAAGCCGTCGTCCCCGCTGCGCAACGGCTCGTGCTCGTCGCCCAGCACGCCGCCGCACCGCGCGCCGCACGCGCACGCGCTGCACGCGCCGCCGCACTACTCGCCGCCGCCGCACCGGGACCGGAGCCCTGTCAGGTCAATATTCATTTTCACATTAATATTATCGGTCGCTTGTAATTGTCTATCTAGTTTATTACCGACCGAGGATTTTTGCGTGACTAATCATCTCAAATTATGTTTACATTTTTTGCAATAAGGGCACAACCTGCAGGAGACGATTGCCCAGGTTGCTATAGTAACCATTTAGTCAATTCTATCATGTATCAACAAACAAACCATAATACAATTGTTGTCTAAGAAATTAACAAATGGGACCATACACCAAACGAATTCGCTTTTGCTCATTCAGACGGCGGCAGAAGTCGACGACGCCGCACACGCCGCCGACATTCCACGATACTGTCACTATAGACTCTGACAATGAGTACGATAGAACAAGAAGAGACTACTGGCACGAGCAGAGGCCGGTGTCGCCTATCATGGTGCTAGGTAAGGGAGTGAAGTTATTAATGTTACTGAGAATAGATACCGTGGTCAAACTAGTTAACTAGGTATTAATTTGTTGAATATGCATACAAATTGGGTCATTAGGTAATTAATGTAACTAGGAACATGTAGTCCTATATTTATGTTTCGTAATCAATTCTTGTCAATATTGACCAATCACAAAAACCCAGAACCATTTGGCTCTTTCTTTACAGTTACTGTTTGTTGGTAAAGATTTTCATCTTTCCCTCGCTCGCCACTTACCAATTCATATAATCTGGATATTGTAGATGCATAATATACTGTTTTCATGAAATGATAATTTTTTGGTACAAAACATAATGTTTTTCAGAATGTTCAGAAATATTGCGTCATCTACTAAAATTTATTTTAAAATATTCCATATTTCCTTTGCTATTTTGACTGTATAACACTCGTGGTAAACAAAGTATTCGCACTCAGATTCCCCAGTGCACGAGCCACGGCGCGAGTACGGCAGCCCGCGGCGACACCGGCGCCGCAGCCCGCGGCGGCACCACCGCTCGCGCTCGCGCTCCCGCTCGCGCTCGCGCGCGCGCGACGTCCGGCCGGCGCTGCGCTCGCACAGCCGCACGTCGCTGAAGCGGCGCCGCACGCCCGAGCGCCCGCACCGCCGCGGCTCCACCGCGTCGCCGCCGCGACACCGCCCGCGGCACCGCGACGTGTCGCGAGACAAACACAGGTACGGACATGTCGATGGGAATTTAACTTTTTAAAGATCACAGACTTGGATACGTAAAGGTGCCTCGGAAAGGTGTTACGCTACAGTGCTACGCTGTGTTTTTTATGTTATGATTGGTGAATAGCATAGCAATGTAATATGGTCATAAAAATGTGTGGAACAAATTCATATTTAGAAATTAATGTTTCAAGAAGTGAAAATCAATAAAACCATATATGGTTATATATGTTATATATAACATCGAAATTACATTAGGCAATTAATTATATTTATTCACTCTGTATTGGCGTGTCCTTATCATACTTACATAAATAACCACTACATTGTGCAAATAATTACAGTTCCAGGAGTAAACACTCTCCGAGCCCGCCTTCGTTGCATCGGAAGATCGACTTCAAGGAGAAGATCAGTGATACCAGCCTCTTCGCTGAACTAGTCAAGGATAAACATAAGAGAGCTAAGGTAACATCAACCTCCTACTGGTATTATCACAATCAATTCATTAAACATCTCCAAAGAGACACTACGAGTCGGATCTGTATCTGTGTCCCCTCTCTTGCGTCTCGAAAAGATCGTTTTTGTCACCACGACTCCGTGGATAATATGGATTATATGGATAATCATAATATAAATCATCATAAGACTGATTATGACTATGATGGTTAATTTTGTCAACGCGAAAGTTTGTGAGGATATTCATAAAACTTGGCACCTTTAACATAAAAACTAGTGAATGGATTCTGATAAACATTGCATTAATGTCTGCAATACATCTACATTAGAATAACATAAAGTCCGAATTGATTATACATTAGAATAACATGAAGGCCGAATTGTATTTTTTGAATTATTTTAGAAATAGTCTAAAAACGAGTTCTCTATTGTATCATTGTAGAAACTGCAAGAAATCCTAAACCAAAAGGAAGAAGAGTCGCAAGGTGCTACATCTAACGCTTCGGTCAATAATCCTGAGCTCAATTTGGATGAACTTTCAAATGCGACAGCTGACAGCACGGAGAAATGTATACAACCGGTGAGTATTACACACTTTAGTCTATTCAAATAATAGTTGTAGAGTTAGCTTTTTATTGACCCTCTAATCTGAGGAAATACCAGTCTGTTTTGAAAAAGATATATTTGTATATGATTATTCATGATCAAGGTTATAAGCTCTATCTTGAAATTCCCATGGGAACGTGTGTATCGATGTTCAGCTGTAGTCCTTGTCATATTCAAATTAAAACCATATGACTTTAGCTAATATATCAATGAAAGTCCCGTCGAAATAGGTTCAGTAGTTTCACAAATTATGTCAAACAGGCAGACAAAAATGTAAAATGACATTTGCAATGAGTGAAAGTTATTGGTATAATACACAAAACACTTCAATTTGAATGGTACGGAAGATAAGACCTATTCAAATACAATCCTTATCAATGTTACTCATATTTTCGTTTCCAGCCTTCCAAAGAAAACGGCGACTCGGTCCCTTTGCCCTCGTCGCCGTCGCCGGCGCCCCCGGGCCCCGCGCCGCCCCCGGGCCCCGCGCCGCCCCCGGGCTCCGCCCCGCCGCCGGACTCCGCCCCGGCGCCGATGAAGCCTCCGCCCGACTTCGAGGCCTTCGGAGACAAGGACGAGCACAACGGAGACTCCACCGACAATGCCGAAGCGCCTGTGAGTTGTATGATGTTGTTGCTATATTACTTAATTTATTCATACCATTATTTCGTTCCAATGCTAAAATAAAGTTATTGGGGTCATCAGTCAGTAGAGGTATTGAGCGTCCCCTTCCCGCGCGTGTTGCAGCGCTCGCCGCCGAGCGTGGTGGAGGGCGTGTTCCGCAGCGCGACGGCGGCGACGGCGGCGGCGCCGCACAAACCCAAAAGCCTCACCAAGCTGCCTATGCCGCCCAACACGCAGGTAAATAATAGATTTCAAACGTCAGACCATGTCGGCGGTCTTAAGGCGGTCTAATAACTCCGACACCAGGTTTAGCCTCTAACTTACTTAGTCCCTCACATTATGTCTTGCAGGTATGTACATTTTTGACTGTATTGACACATAATACTTATGGCTCCTATTCACTCCACGCCGATTAAGACGAGCATTGTTCATGTAGAGGTCTCACTCTCACTTAAGGAAAGTGAAGCCGATTTTGTAGCCATACCCTTTCGTGTGTTAATATGTGCAACTGTTCGCAGGTGGAAGATCTCAAAACGCTAGCGAACGACAGTCCGCTGAGCACGCCTTCCCCGAGCCCCGTCAAGAAGCCGGAGAAGCCGAAACGGACCGGCATCATGAACCTGCCTATGCCTCCTGGTACGTACTAACATGAAAACTATTAAGTAAGTTAAGTTTATAGTAAATAGACCAAAACACAGTTGGAAGTGGTATATTTATGTATTGACTCTGTTACCCTTGCACACTCTGACACGCTTTTTAAGATAATCCATGCTAATTAACAATATAAAAGTAACTCATTCCATTTCACATTGTTAATAAAATGGTGTATTTTGCTAACTACAGAGGTAGAACCCAATTAATTGCTGGACTCTGATTATTTACAATATATTTTTTCAATATCTCATTTACTGAAGCACTGCTCGCTACAAACAACATTAATAAAATAATCTCTCGCCAGTGATTCCCGACTCGGAAGAGTTAAGCGGAGACGAGCTGGATGGATCGACTCCGCCGCCCGCCTCGCGACGCGATCAGTACTCGCATGTGTTCGCTACTAGGAAGAATCCCAAAGACGTGAGTAACATTACATTTGGGATGAATTCACAATAGCATTCTATGTTCAAAGTCAAATATTGTTATTGAGATTTCGCTCTAAGTAAGCCCTGGAACATAAAACTCATTTGGAGAACATCAGCTATGTATGATATGATTGGATCGAATCCAGAGAAAAATTAAAGATGAAATGGAATGGATCCTGGCTACAAATTAGGTTTTTCTTGACAATTCCTCATACTTGTTTACCGCAAAATCTCTAGATATTAAAACCCTGTTGTATATTTTCCAGATGTCAAAACTAAAAAGGCCCCGTATATTAAAAAGACGGGGTTCCAAAGTGGTTCCTGTGGCGACGCCCACGCATCATGCCAAAGATTGGGGGGAGAAATGCGTCGACGGGTTCCAGGTACAGTTTTGGAGTTTTGGATATATGCGTGTCGTATAGTGAGCCCATGAAGCTGTTCAGCATTTAAATATTTTACCAGTTCAAAAAATATGTAAATTCTCTGTTAGTAGGTATTGAATAAGGTTCTACGTATACCTAACGTTTTTCTTGGTCCGACTGTACCTTTTAAACCTTGCAGAAAAATAATTTTGGATTGAGGAATACCTCTAATTACACTATGACATGTATTTTAGGCTGAAAGAACTAAAAGTTTTAACCATATTATCCCTTTGTGTATAATGCCCATATTTGTGAACTATTGCATACATACATACATAATTTTTACATTATTATCCCAGATGTGGGACATTACAGGCTAACACTTTTTAACTTAACTTTTAACATTATTTCAGGTGATAACCCAAATCGGCGAGGGTACATACGGCCAAGTGTACAAAGCTCGCGACAAGAACACTGGCCAACTTGTAGCGCTTAAAAAAGTAAGACTAGAGAATGAGAAGGAAGGATTCCCTATTACGGCTGTGAGAGAGATCAAAATCCTGCGACAACTCAATCATAAGAATATAGTCAATTTGAGGGAGATTGTCACGGATAAACAGGATGCTATGGACTTCAGAAAGGTATGTTATTAAATTTTAATAGTATTTTTCTCACTCTTATTCAGTCAGTTAGAGGATCTTAAAGAAAGTCAATTTTTTTCTATCATCATAATGATGTTATTTGACTATCAGTAAACATGCAAATTTCCCGTTATATAGTACCTTGCCCTACTTTTAAACGAAGCAACTATGTTTATTTGTCTGTCGTCCTTATACCCACGTCCTTATATTCACTACTGAACGTATTTTGATGATCTGTGACATCTGGGAAAGGACATAGGCTACTTTTTATTCCGATAAATCCACGGGAATATGAAATGAAATGTGAAACTCCTGGAGTAGATGTGAAACTATTTAGGACATAAACTCTTCCGTCACATTTGTTACCGTAAAATTTTTGTTCCTTACAGGACAAAGGCTCGTTTTACTTAGTGTTTGAATACATGGACCACGACTTAATGGGGTTGATCGAATCCAAAATGGTCGACTTTACCGAGTCTCATAACGCGTCGATTATGAGACAACTGCTGGAAGGCCTGGCGTATTGTCATAGGAAGAACTTTCTGCACAGAGATATCAAGTGCAGTAATATATTGATGAATAACAAGTAAGTGAGAATTGGAAAGAAAATAAGTTTTAACCATGTTTTAACTTTGAACGTTTATATTAAAAATTGTATTATACACTAGCCTAGTGTATAATATTGCGGTAAAACCCTACATGTTTGTGTACCGTGTGGCAGGGGCGAGGTGAAGCTGGGCGACTTCGGGCTGGCGCGGCTGTGGTCGGCGGAGGACCGCGCGCGGCCCTACACCAACAAGGTGATCACGCTGTGGTACCGCCCGCCCGAGCTGCTGCTGGGCGAGGAGCGCTACGGGCCCGCCGTCGACGTGTGGTCCATGGGCTGCATCCTCGGGGAGCTGTTCCTCAAGCATCCCATCTTCCAGGTAGGTGGGGGCGGGGCGGGGCGGGGCGGGGCGGGGCGGGGGAGGAGCCAGGCTGACGTGTGCGTGTTGCAGGCCAACTCGGAGGCGCTGCAGCTGGAGATGATCTCGCGCGTGTGCGGCACGCCGCTGCCGGGCGTGTGGCCGGGCGTGGTGTCGCTGCCGCTGTGGCACACGCTGCGCCCGAAGCGGTTCCACAAGCGCTGCGTGCGCGACCACTTCTCGCTGATGCCGGCGCCGGCGCTGAACCTGTTGGACCGGATGCTGGAGCTGGACCCCGCCAACCGCATCTCGGCGGAGGACGCGCTCAACGGCCACTGGCTGAAGAACGTGGTCCCGGACCAGATGCCCGCCTTCTCGCTGCCCACGTGGCAGGACTGCCACGAGCTGTGGAGCAAGCAGCGGCGGCGCCAGCAGCGCGAGGCGGCCGCCGAGCCCGCGCCCGCGCCCGCCGCGCCGCCGCCGCACCAGCTCGTCAACTGACTGGCCCGCCATTCTCCTTATAATATATGTATATTTTGTGTGTCTGACACGAGCAATGGATTGTGTGATGTCCTAGGTTAATGTTAAGTTGTAATCATCATGTTAATTTTTCACAAAAGTACTAATAGGTTCTTTTAATTATTCCTTGAAGTAGGCTTACTTGAGTTATACTGTAAGTACATGACGTTAAAGTTTACGTTGACGTTTGAAATGTTGCGGTGCCAATAGAAACACTTTGTGTGAATAATAATTGAGGCGAATTTGTGATGACGACTTTGTTGTCATGATGTATACCTTCAAGGTAGAATAATCCTTAAGTTCAGGCTGTAGAAAGATGTTGATGGGATGACTGGGAATACCCCGGGACTGTTTGAATACAGGTATCATGGTGTGTTGTAGGGGAGCAGATAAAGGGTGCTTTACTGCCAAAGCTAATTTATGTTTGGTTTGATTGAACCCTACCGTAGCATAGCTCTGATGGAAAGGCACGGTAAAGATAGCGAAGCAACTGCCTCACTCGACTCAAGGCAAGCAATTTGTAGCCCAACCCTTGTTTTAAAGTAAAGTCGGAGACCACTGAACATGGCCTTAAAATATCTTCCAATTGAATAACTCCACTTAATGTATAATATTGAAGAACAATAATTAAATATTTGCGGATGCTAGTGCATTGAACTAAGAAATGTATACCCTGATTACTGTTTTATCATGCAAATAATATATTTCATTTTGGTACTATTTCCCTTGTTTGATTTTAGTATGGAAAAAGTATCAGAATTAGTGATGTGCCGGAACGTTTACAAAAATCCGCCCATAAGGATACTTCAGGAGAACAACATCAGATGATGGGTCATTTGGATTGAGGATTTGTTGATATCCGACACATCACTAATTGGAATGAAATCTGTTATTTTGGTGATATTACAGCAATTAAAGCGGGATTTACATTACGAAACTAGTTTCATAACACTAATTTCACAAGTAATTTCACGTGTAAACGTTCAGTTTCACTATCTATACATGCATTACTTTCGTGAAACTAAATTAGTTTCGTGCTATGCGCATATTTTTTGTGAAACTAGTGTCATGCAACTAGTTTCATCATTTAAATGCGACGCGAAACTAGTGTCGCGACAGCATTTCAGAGAAAGCAGCAGCAATAGCTTTGATATTGACAGGGCCATTATCTCTGCGATACTGATAATTTCACGACACTATAATTTAAACGAAAGTAGTTTCACATGTGCTGAAATTAATTTCCCGGAACTAGTTTCGTAATGTAAATCCCGCTTAAGAGTATTGTTTGAATGTTACGGGTTTGAAATTATTCTTCACGAACTTTTGGATCTGGGTTTTGCGTTTTGGGAACTTATAATGTCCTTAGTTCAATGCGTTACTATCTTCGATAAACGTAATATATTTTAATACCCGTGTACAGAAAGTATATAATCATTTAGCAATAGCATTTAGCAACAACTTGTGTACAACAACGTAGTGAGTGCCTTGGACAAACAGATGTACTTGCCAAGAGTAGTCGGAGTATACATGCTCTTTGAGTGTTGGTAAAAATATTTAGGTTAATCGGGCATTAGAAATAATGTCGCATTTAATGATTCCTGCACCGAATGACGGTGAAATTAATTTTAATCGCTATGACTAAACTGCCACTGACAGAGTAGCTGGTATTTATTGAGTTGATCGATCGTATTGCCTTAGTAAGTGAATGAAAGTGAGATATCTTGTTGGACGTGAATATTTTTATCAAAACTCGTGAGAATAGATATTTTATGTAATAATTTGCTTCCTAATGTGTAATATAGTAAGTCTGCGTGTGGAGGTGGACACAGATATTGCGAAGCATGCACGTGAATGGTTCGTGACGCATGCCTCTGGCTGAGGGCCTCGGGCTGAGGCATGCGTGGTGAGGCATCCCCGGGCACGCCTCGCGTGTCCGCGTCGCCCGAGCGACACGACGTCCGTTGGAGACACGTCGTGGTGTATTATATAGATGTAGGGTCGCCGCCGCGTCGCGCGTCGCCGAGGATCGCCAACTGTGGGACAATCGACCAAACGATGCTTGAACTATGTTTATAGTCAATTAAACATATTTAATAACTTATTTTGGTTCATGAATTCAACAGAATTGTAGATATTTGTTATATTGTTAAAAAGACGAATTATGTAAGATTCCGGTTTTAGGTAATACTGCGGTTAGAAAAATTAATTTGTTGCAGTAAATCTGTGAAGATAATATTTCAACGCATGTTTATTGTTTATGAAGACTGAGCGCGCCGATTGTCTGACCACAACTATGGATTGTTTTATATGATAAATATAAAATACAATAATTGTAAAAAATGTACCTAATTTTTTAAAAATAATTAAACTACAATGAACTATGAGGTTGATTTTCATTTATAGTTTTTTAGTACCTATGTTAAGGTGTCCTGATTACTGATTACCTTCTGTGTATGAGAGGCCTTTGTCCAGCAGTGGGACATTATAGGCACACCCTTTTTTTAAAGTTATCTTACGTGGCTTAAAAATAAAATAAAAATACTAATATAAAAATATTACTTTTATTTATAAAATGACTGAAGGAACTTGACTTACGTCGTTCGGCTGCTATCAGCTTGTTTCATTAAGTATGGCCTAAGTTCAACTTAATTTAAAAGATAAAGAAGCTGAATTTCAATAAAATACATCTTACACATTTTATGTGCACTACAAGACGATATTAAGGCCCGTTTAGACGGGGCAAGTTTCGACCGAATTACTCTTGAACATGTGATGAAAGTTATTAGACTACTGAAAAATCACTTTGCAAGGCAATTATCGGTAAGTTGACGGGTGATAACTGCCTAGCAACTTGCAATTAAGTTTTTGATAAGTCGATTTAGATGTTGTTTGAGTGGAAACATTTTACTTACTATGTTTATAATTTTAGTGATTTAGTTCAACTTGCGCCGTGTAAACGGACCTTTATTTGTACAAAATCGTTATTTAACATCTTACTTCCGATAAGGCACCGTCGATTCAGCTTACTCTTGATAATTATATTAATAAATACACTGAATATAATAATTATTACATATTGTTATTATTATATGGCTTATGAATATATTAACAAACATCTAAGTACTTTGTACGTATTATAAATTAATTTGTAAAATAACGTATAGTTTGATTTTACTTAGAAAATTAACTATACAAAGAAATAGTAAGGGCGTGGTTACAGTGGATTTGTTTACATTATTCTTTCTAGCAAAGTAAGCGACGACTTAAGGTGCGTTTTCATTCAAGCGGCGTAGAGCGGAGTGAAGCTTAATCGACCAATGACAACACATTGACACTGTCGAAATCTACTCGTAATGCATTGTGAAATGTCACTTGCACTGTGGTACACACAGCTTCTATGCAAACGCATCCTTATTAAGACAAAAGTTGAGCTTTAATTTAAGTAACAAGAAAATAATATCTGACTCTTGACATTTATGGCTAACCAATATAATCACACCCTATTCAAAAAGGTAAATTGATAAAAAAGAAAAAGTACATAATTAAATTCAACATTAAATAAATATTTTACGTATAAAAATAAAATATTACAATTTGAATATAATTGATTCTTATGAATGTAAAATATGAAATCGTTTATAAATAGTGTTTCGTTGTGTAGTGACTTGCTTTGGGTCTCTAAGGAGTGGCCACCTGGAATGGAACAAGTAGTTAGTTTAGTCCTAGTTGTGCTAGTAGAGTACACGAGTTCAGTTAGTTATAGGTTTCATCCGGTCCTCATAACATATCATAGTAAAATATAGTACAATTACAGTACAGTACTGTATAGTGTAATATAATGTACCATATTATAGTATAGCTATAGTACAGTTCAGCATAGTGTAGTCTTTTTTAAACTTACACGATTTGAACACATAGTTTAAACGTACTGACACGGGTTTTTTCGTGTTAGAAAGTTAATAAAGCAAAGAAATAAAAAGTAAGTTATTACTTGCTTTATTAACATTCTAACACGAAAAAACCCGTGTCAGTACGTTTAAACCAGTATAGTGTAGTATAGTGTACCATAGTATAGCTACAGTACAGTTCAGTATAGTGTACCATAGTGTACATAGGTCCACCATGCGTGTGATGTGGTGTGTGGTGTGTGGTGTGTGGTGTGTGGTGTGTGGTGTGTGGTGTGTGGTGTGTGGTGTGTGGTGTGTGGTGTGTGGTGTGTGGTGTGTGGTGTGTGGTGTGTGGTGTGTGGTGTGTGGTGTGTGGTGTGTGGTGTGTGGTGTGTGGTGTGTGGTGTGTGGTGTGTGGTGTGTGGTGTGTGGTGTGTGGTGTGTGGTGTGTGGTGTGTGGTGTGTGGTGTGTGGTGTGTGGTGTGTGGTGTGTGGTGTGTGGTGTGTGGTGTGTGGTGTGTGGTGTGTGGTGTGTGGTGTGTGGTGTGTGGTGTGTGGTGTGTGGTGTGTGGTGTGTGGTGTGTGGTGTGTGGTGTGTGGTGTGTGGTGTGTGGTGTGTGGTGTGTGGTGTGTGGTGTGTGGTGTGTGGTGTGTGGTGTGTGTGTGGTGTGTGTACGTACGACGAGCAGGTTGCCGCTCTTGGCGCGCGCGATGGCGGGCTGCGGCCCGTGCGTCACCTCGATGGTGCCGCCCTGCTTGCCGTTCACCAGGTTGTGCGCGATGCTGCTCACAAACACACACGTATTACTAAGTATATCATTTTATAATAAACACACATTATAATGTAGACTCCCCGTTTGCAGTTTACAAGTATCCCGTCATTTAAAACTTTTCCCCCATTTATACGAAACCCCCTCTTTAAAGAACCCCCTGAACTGACCCCCATTTAGAACTGTAATCTATAACAAACTCTCCTCTATAACTGCCCCCATATATAACCTCCTACATCTACATATATCTGACAATCACCTATTATAATATTAATTAACCTATCACTGACCCTGCAACTGCCCCCTCTACAATCTGCCCCCATTTACAACGCCCCCCCCCTACAACTGCCCTCCTACACCCCCCCTCTAACCCACCCCGCGGGTACTCACGTGCGCGTGTCGACGATCTGTATGATCTCGGGCTTGCGCGTGTAGTCGGTGACGAGCGTCAGCGCCTCCACCAGCTGCGGCACCGAGATGATCAGGTCGCCCTGCAACACGCGCAGCGCACATGGACACCCGACCGACACACGTGGACAACGTGGAGATTACTCAACCATTATACGTAATATATCAGTTTGAGTTCACTCTCGGAAAGATTAGATAGAGATCAGGAAGAGCAAAGGATAGTTTGTAGGATTTATGTATGTGTGTTGTTACTCTTTTACGAAAAAACTACTGGACGGATTTGGATAAAACTTTATAGTAATATTGTTAAAAATCAGAATAACACATGGGATACATTTTATCCCGAAATTCCCGCGGGAACGGGTACAACGCCGTAGGGCGTTGCTAGCCTCTCATAAAGTGACAAGTCACCTACTGCTTGGAAACTGTCGAAGTGCGTGTTATTCTACCTTATCCTTCTTGAGGTCCTGCGGGATCTTGACCAGCATGAGCGAGTCGGTCTCGTTGGTGATGACGACGGTGAGCTTGTCGAGCGGCAGGCGGTGCTTCATCTTGAACGTCTTGCGGCCCGTCGCGTCCAGCACGTACAGCGCGCGGTCCGACGCCAGCAGCGTGCGCTCGCGCGGCTTGTACCCGCGACGGTCGTACTTTATGGCCGAGCACGAGTACTGGGGGGGCAACTCATTATAAGGTCGATATGCACAGAGCATATCACCGCCGCGCTTATAGGAGCGCGCGGTGATTCTTTGCTCTGTGTCGATATGAGACAGGAAAAAACAATTTTGCATAACAAAAGGCGCATTTTTAATGTAATCAGATAAAATTCAAGTTTTCGACCATGAGTGTTGAATTTGAATTTGAGGATGAGAGTTAGCTGCCATATTGAATTAAATATGTAAAAAGTAGGAATCAGTCCGTGTGAGCGTGGTGTTGTAGTGAGCGTGGTGTAGTGGTGAATACTGACGATGAGCTTCTCTGCGGAGGGCCAGGCGGGCGAGGCCAGGAAGGTGGCGCGCAGCACGCGCTGCTCCGCCGACAGGCGCGACGACTCGAAGCGCGCGCCCACCGACTGCGGGTAGCTGTTCTTCTTGCCTGTACGGAGGGAGTGTACTAGGTAAAGGCCTACAGCTGGGCCAAGGCCTCTCATCTCACTGCAGATGACATACAGTCAGGAGGATGTCATGTACCTACATATTTAAATACATACAATTTTGAAAGAAATGAAATAGTATAGGGTTGTGGGTCGGAGGGCAGGAGAGGGCCGGTGTCAATAAAAACAAATAACAATATTATAGTACAAACATATGTTTGTCTTCCCCTTGGCCTAAAATTGGCCCAATTTGCCAAAGAAACAAAGAAGCAACTTAGGTACTCCTGGCCCAGAACCAGAAATTATTCTGGGCCAGAGGCAAAATGGTTTCGGGCCCGGGGCCAATTGGGTCAATTCTACCCATAAAACTTAAAAAGCTCACCCTTAAACATCTTCTCCGCCAGCACCTTCAGCTCGAACTGCTTCTTGTCCTCCTCCGACAGCTGCAGGCGGTACTTGCGCGAGAGCAGCGCGCGGTGCAGGCGCTGCAGCTCCTTGGACGCCTCCTGGCACGAGTGCGGCGCCGGCGGCCACGAGCGGTCCAGCAGGCGCGGCGGCAGGCGCGCGGACAGGCGCTTCAGCCAGTGCACCTTGGCGATGCCGAGGAACCGCCGGTTGATGTCGGACTCAGGGCCGTTGCGGGTGATGAAACCTGGGGACGGGAGTTAGTGGCCTTGTTGTTTTGGGAGTGTAAAAGAACATGTAAAAAGACACTCATTAATTTCTCTGATGAGATGATTCGTGGTTCTGAATGTGACAGAACTGCTATAAAGTGATTTGTCTCTTTTGCTCTTCGAAAAATAGCATATGTTGGAAAGAGACGAACCATTCGATAGCTAAAATGCTGTTAATAAGCGTTTATGAATGAAGCCCTAAATGTTTTCGCTCGACCCGGGAATTGAACCTGATACCTCAGTGTCGGGAAGAGATTGCACAGCCCACCCAGGCGTTGAGTTACTTCAGCTGTTTGTATTGTGGACCAACCTTTGATGAAGGCCCTGATGACGTCAGCGGCCTTCCTCCTGCGCTCCCGCAGGCGCTGCGCGAGGAACCTCCTCACCCACTTCTGTATGATGACGGCGGCGGCCCTCATCCGCAGGTAGCGCTGGCGCTGGCGGTGTCCGCGCCAGCGGCTCTGGATGATGGTGGCGATGTCGTTCTTCTTGATTTGGAACGCATCTTCAGTTTCGAAGAGGGTCTTCGGGAAGCGGATGAAGATTTTGGTGCTGCAATGGGGGGAATTTTGAGGTTATATAGTGGAGTTTTTGTCACCTTACTAGGTATGCTGGGTACTAATAGGTATAGTCAAAGGTCCGTTTCGTTTCGGATTCAATCAAATGTGATAGTAAGTATGTTTGTGTATGTTCATGTATGTTCATGTATGTTGGTGTATGTTCATGTATGATCATGACTCATGTATGTTCGTGTATGTTCATGTACAGTCGACTCTCGTTAATTCTAACCTGTGATAATTAGAACCTCTCTATAATTCAAAGTTATCACGAGTTCCCTACAAAATCTCTTTATATTTCGAACTAAATCAATACATTTTTATGCACTTGGTAATTCGAACGAAAAAATCATTGCTTTATAATAAAACGACGCGTTAATTCGAACTCATCGGCGTCCAACACTCGACAATTCAAAGTTGCAGAGACAATCAACATACACGAACCATTTGATATTTCAAACATTCGATAATTCGTAATATTTTAAGAGTCCCTCAAGTTTCGAATTAACGAAAGTCGACTGTATAATCATGTATGTTCTTGTATGTTCATGTATGTTCGTGTATGTTCTTGTATGTTCATGTATGTTCGTGTATGTTCATGTATGTTCGTATATGTTCGTTAACTCACTTGCCCATCCTATAGTCTTCCTTGTCGTAGTTCAAAGCCTGGACCAGCGTCTGCACCGAGTCGCGCGCGGCGCCGCGAGGAATAGGCCACGTGTCCTTGCTGAGGCACTTGTATCTGAAAGAACAAGTCTTATAGGGCCTTCGAACGGTTGGGTATCGTGGCATAGTAGTATTAGCCTATAATGTCCCACTACTGGGCAAAGGCCTCTCATCTCACTGAAGATATCAGTACGAGTATCAGGATTAGGCATAATCACCACGCTTGCCTAATGCGGGTTGGTCTCAAACCCGAGCCATGTTTGAAAATAGGAAACATGTTTACGCTCGACCCGGGAATTGAACCCGGGGCGTCAGTCTTGGCAGGCGAGTGCACATATCACTAGACACGTTATCGTAGCATATTACGTTCGTTAAAAAGTTGACGACTTCATACGCTGATAAATTGTTTCATAACTTACATGATATATAGTTTGTTACTTATTCGGGTTGTTCTTGTTAGTAGTGTCACGATTTTTCATTGACTGACGTTTTGTAATAAGTTTACTGTTGCGTGAGCATCTAAGGCAAACCACTCATAGTCTTCGCAGAGACTTAAGTCCGTTTATAGCAAACTTTATTTAGAAAAAAGCTCATATTGACTCTCACCGCCTTACTCATAAACGCTGTCATTAAGTGTTTTGTCTCTTTTGCTCTTTGGATAATAGCGCATGTTGGAAAGAGAAAAACCATTGGATAGCTAAAGTGCTGTTATTATGAATAAGTACCCTATTGATACAATTCCGTACCTTTCCAGGAATGCTTCATAAGTCCTCCTGTAGGCAAAGCCGGCGCGGCGCACGCGCAGGTTCTCCATCAACCCGAGGTACTTCACCTGGTGAGAGATCAGCTTTTCGTCGAATTGCACTGAAACACACACATGAAGTATGTCACAATACTTCCATCACAACAGCTTTGTAATCCGTCCGAAAATCTATCTTTCAATACACAGCACTGTCAACGTTCTTATACCTTGAAGGTATAAGAATATTCTCAAGTCTAATGCTATTTATTTATTTAGCTAGTATAAACCAGGTTTTTTATTTTATTTGGTTATTTTAGGTCGATAAAACAACTTTGGTTGTAAGCGACCGATAAACGTCACTGTTAAAATTTCAAAGATCGAAAAATTTATGCACGTAAATATAAAAATCACAAGTCGTGTAACACAAATCAAAATCCCAAATTCAAAATGGCGACAACTAAAATTGCGTGCGTGTATAAAGGTGCGCTACTACTAAATCAATGTTCCAATAGATACATACAACGATGTATCTTTCCAAACATATCTATAATAATATAATAGCCGCGCCCCGCGGTGTTACCCGCGTTGCACCCGTTCCCGTGGGAATTTCGGGATAAAACGTATCCCATATGTTATTATACTACTGTAGAGTTTCATCCAAATCCGCCCAGTAGTTTTTAAAATAACCACACTTTCATACAAACTTTCAACCCCTATTTCAACCCCTTTCCATCCTGTTTTCGCGATAAAAAGTAGCCTATGTCCTTTTTCAGGGTCTGGACTAACTGTGTACCAAATTTCATTCAAATTTCGGTTCAGTAGTTTTGGCGTGAAAGCGTGACAGACAGACCGACAGAGTTACTATCGCATTTATAATATTAGTTAGGATTGTTCTATGTCGCCAAAATATTGAATGACCACTTCTGTTTGTTTATACTATACGAAGCCACTGTTTTGGTTTCAGTGGCTGCAATACGAGTAATATTTATTGAGACTTGAACTAATATTATTATGAAAGGGCTTAGAAATGTTGAGTGATACGCAGTGGATTTACTTGCGGTGACGACATTGATGCAACGAACGTTAAAAATAACATTTTCAAGGTTCTATAAAGAAAAGTAAAGTAAAAAAACCTTTTTTAAATCGGTTTAATTATTACCATTCCGAAAGCATATCTATACTAATATTATAAAGCTGAAGAGTTTGTTTGTTTTGTTTGTTTTGTTTGTTTGTTTGTTTGTTTGTTTGTTTGTTTGTTTGTTTAAACGCGCTAATCTCAGAAACTACTGAACCGATTTGAATAATTCTTTTTGTAATAGATAGCCACATTCAACGGGAAGGTTATAGGCTATTTTTCATCCCGAAATTCCTACGGGAACGGGTACAACGCGGGTAAACAACGCGGGTAAAACCGCAGGGCGCTGCTAGTCGTTACATATTAAGTAAGTTCGAGTAGGTGAGTGGCCAACCCTGGTGGCGAAGTTTTTAGACCGCCTAAAGGCCTCCGACATGGTACCGATTGTACAGTTATTTTTTAACTACATATTTTATTTTTTGTCTACAAAATCGAATGAAGATGGTAAAGTGAAGTAAAACATCCGAATTGAGAACCTCCTCCTTTTTTGAAGTCGGTTAAAAACAAAGTCTTGTACTCACTAGCTCCCTTGTTGTCATTGGGCTTGATGCATCGGATGTATGACGGCTCCTTGCTGCTGAGGATCTTGATCAGCTCGTTGAGGGAGTTCTTGAACTGCGTGATGGCCGTCTCCGGACGCTTCTTGCTTTGGAGTTTTACATCCTGTAGGAAAAATAATCATGGAAGTATGTTCAATGTTAACGTGCAAATAGACAAAGTACAGTATTTTACTATCACGGCATAGCTCAGATTAAAAGGCAGCCTGTTCATCTGAGCTATGCCGTGATTGAAATGAATTGTGGACATCAAAGGTAAAACGGCAAAGCCTGTTGGAAAGACATTCTTAAAAAATAGTTCAGGCTATGTGACTATGAAATGATTATAACCCTTGGCATAAATAAATAAATAAAAGACTGCAGCAGACAATCAACCTGAAGGTATAGTCACATATTAGCTTCGATAATGTCAGCTGGTTTTACTTTAAAGCAGTCAGCCACGATAGTGTTCCCGCTGCCGGCCACCAGGCTCTGGATGTCTCTGAAGAGCAGGTCGTTGTTCTTCTCCAGGAAGGTGGTCACGTTGTAGGTCACGTCGCCCGCGTAGTGCACCAGGCAGAACTCCTGGAATGAGGGGAGTGAGTGAGTGATGCAGTAGAGGAAGATGGGTAAATGTCCTTTTGAGAAGGGAGACGAGTGATGGTAGACTGGAGGACGTTGGGTAAATGTCCTTTGGTGAAATGATTAATTTCAGTGATGGGTTATAAGGTATTACAGATTCAAACCTCTCGATGGATTGGTCATGTACTTAATATTCACTTGCGTCAATAGGAGTTCATAGAACAGAGAGGGCTTCAATCTTGTTACTTTCCAAAATAAAATTGTTCTGAGTTGGCAGGTGTCATAAATGGGAGTTATTGTAAGAATTGTAGGTAGGTGTCATAAATGGTAATTACTGTGAGATTTGATAGGAGTTAACTATTTAGAATTGGTAATTCTGTAAGATTCTATTAAAATATGATAATCTCATTGGTAAATGCACGAAGGTACTCACATCTCTGCCCATAATCTTCTGCGTCTTCGTATCGGACTTCCTATGCGACTTGTAGTGCTGGTGTCCATCCAGATGCTGGTTCAACTTCTCCAGGAAGCTGATGTCGGTCGCGTCTCCCGGCCTCAGACACTCATCATCCAAGATCGAGATGATTCCTTTATGTCTGGCCTCGATCAGGTCACAAATGACGATGTTGTTGAAGTATTCCACTGGTTCCCAAGCGATTCCTTCACGGAGGTATTCCTCTTGCTCTGATTTCAAGGTGAGTTGGATGAATAGTTGTTGGAGCTTCTCGTTGCAGAAGTTTATGCAGAATTGTTCGAAGCTGTTGGGAAGGAATAATAACATGAAGATACTTTACTATAATATTATTTACCACTTTTACAGTACCGACTCATGTTTAACAAATAAAAATTCTTATTCTTATTCTTATTGTCTGACTTTAATAAACTTACTTAAAGAATCTTTAAGTGTTCAGGTGTTTTGTCATATTTAATGTGTTTATAAATCTTTTGCTGTTGACTGTACATTGTAAGATTATTGGGTTGCTTTTGAGTCCAGAAAATCATAGATGGAAGAAATAATCTTCTATTATATTTTTGTACTTCGGAGTACTCCCCTAAATAGAAATTGGAGACAAGCTAATTGGTTTAGCGATCATTAAACTCAATTCATCAACCATCAACATCAAACTCACCTGTTCTTCGGGAAGATCTCAAACCCGTAGATGTCCAGGATCCCAATCACGGAAGACCTCGCATCTTTCTCCATTGGAGTCAACGAGGAGTTAATTCTGGAGACCAGCCAGCTGAAGTGCTTGTCGTACATGGCTTTGGCCAAGGCATCTCGAGCGTACTGCGCCTGCTCCAGGTCCAAAGGAGTGTTGACCACGTCTCCTCGAGCGTCGATGGTGCGACTGGTGAGGGCCTCGCGAAGGTTGCTGATGTTCAGTTTTAAGAGCTGTAGAAAGACGTGATTTTGTTAGTCTTGAGGAACATTATTATAATAATTACGAATATTTCTACTAAGTCTTCTGAGACCACGGTTCCTGTAAAGGGGCCGAAACGTCAGATAAAAATCACTACATAGTATAAAACAAAGTCGCGTCTGTTTGTCTGTTTGTCTGTATGCTGTAAATCTTTAAAATTACGCAACGGATTTTGATGCGGTTTTTTGTAATAGGTAGAGTGATTCAAGAGGAAGGTTTTTATGTAAAAAAATTCCCGAAATTCCCACGGGAACGGGCACAACGAGGGTAAAACCGCGGGGCGCTGCTAGTTAAAAATCAAAGCGAAGTGTATCCTTAAACGTAGTTTCAAGAAGTTTGAAGACGTCGGAGGCAACCATGGTGTCTGAGTTTTAAACCACCTAAAGACCTCGGACGTCGCGTCGTCGAACGATTGAGACAACCGGGACCGACAGTTTGACGAATAATCTATCTCTCTTCAAAGGTAATCTATATATCTATAATTCGATTGATGGATCTATTAAGTAGTTTATAATGATATTGATTCTCATAGAAAGAATGACTTAGGTAGACTTTAGATAGTATTCAGTTTTTAGTCTAGATTTATCTAGAGTTGCTCGTAGGTTATGGAAGCTAACGTATTTAAGATATATTAATAAATATGGTAGGTAACTGTTATTAGCACCATGTACTGATAATGCAACAAAATATCATATCTAAGAGGAAATTACTACATATCCTATTTTTTGTCATTACGATGATATTAATGTTATGTGTTGGTAATGTATTTTTGCGGTTACGATGACACCCATTTTATGAGCGGGTATTTTTCTAATCAATTCAGGCAATTTAATGATGTAATGTGTTCTTGTTAACTCATTTTATGTTTACTAAGTATTGTCATATAAGTAATGCACCGCGGTTCTACCCGCAAAACTATTCCCGTAATTTTTTTGGGAATAAAGCTTTTTTCACTTTAGCAATAAACAAAACCTTTCCGTTGAATTTGGATACCATTACATAGTAAATAATAGCTGCGCCTCGCGGTTTTACCCGCGTTGTTCCCTTTCCCGTGGGAATTTTGGTATGAAAAATAGCCTATAACCTTCCCGGTGAACATGTCTATCCGTTACAAAAAAAAATATCAAATCGTTCAAGTAGTTTTTGAATTTATTCATTACAAGCAAACACACAAAAATACAAATATTTCCTCTTTATAATAATATTATACTAGCTGTACCCCGCGATTTCACCCGCAGTGCCCCGTTCCCGTGGTAATTTCGAGATTTTTTAACTTATTTTTTTATATAAAAACCTTGTCCTGACAATAAGGAACACATAAAAAAGCAACATCCAATTTGGTGCAGTCGTTCTAAAGTTATGCGCGTACATACATTTCGTCGACTCTAGTACTAAGTATAAAAATATAGATTTAATAACATAGATTTTGTGAAATATTTAAAGAAAAGCTTAACGTAAACTAAGCATAGTTACCGTTAACTCAGTTTGACGTCATCGCAGTTAGACAATAGTAGTCCAAATCGTGTGTGTAAACATCTTAACAATGGCTAGGTAACTGTAGTAATAGACAAGTACGGTGAACAATGGACGGTATCTAGTGTACTCGAATAAAAAGTACAGGTTGTTATAGTTATGTGAATTATTACCTTAAAATAACTGTTTGAAAGTAAAATGTGATGGACTATTTTAGTATCATTTTTTTAAGCGAATTTAATAGGTCAAATTTGAAATTCAAATTCTGTATTCAAACCGCCGAGAATCGCAATAAATTAGACGAAACATTCTGATTTTTTAGATTCTTAACTTTTCAGGACGATGTGGAAGAATGACTTTGTCAAACTTTGAACCTAATTTTCTGATATGTGTGAAAGGTCATGAAATTCAGTTTTTTTCAGTGATTGAATTCAGATCGAGATTCAGTATGGATCCGGCTTGATATAGTTAAATAATTCTTACCTGAGCGACATTAGCACTGTTGGCATCATGCGTCAGGATCTCCGCGGATCCTTTATCATTCTTCAGGAACTTGATGTTTCCTAGATGCAGGATGGAGGCGATGATTTCGAAGATCTCCGTCTGTTCGGAGTCGCGGAGCTCGATCACCTTCATGGCCTCTCGGACGATGCGGAACTGTTCGCCGTCATTCACTTTTTGGGGTAACGGGGGAGTCTGTAAAGTAAGGAGTATGTTCCTTGATATGGTGGTAGGGGAAGCTTAATAAAATGATTTTTTTTTACGATGCCACATTTTAATAAGCAAGAAGGTTTTTTAGTATAGTATGAGCCAAGAAAGACCCAATTTGTATATTGCGTTTATTTGACTAAATGAAGGTCAAAAAAATTATTGATATTTTACTAAGAAAGTTAGGTAGGTATATGATTTGATTCAAATAAATAAAACCAAAATCGAGAAATAGTCTTCAAAAAGAGATAGATATTTCTTCGTAGGTAATGTTTGGGGACAACACCAAGATAGTTAATCTTTTATGCTCTAAGTTCAATCAGAATATAAGTCAATACTCACAGTATCAGTAGTATATTTATAAACCTCCGGTCTTCCTTGCAACCTCAGGTGCTGGAGTAAGTCCCCTCCACCAGCCAAAAGCTGGTAGAAAATATGGAAGTTCCTCTCTCCAGCCATCTGACTGACAACCCTGGACTTTTCTAGCAAATAGTTCAGGATGTGACCTCCTTCAGGAGCACCTTCGTAGTTGAACTGAATGTCCATGTATTTGCCAAAACGACTGGAGTTATCATTCCTATGGGTCTTGGCGTTTCCGAAAGCTTCTAACAAAGGATTGGTTTGCAGAAGTTTGTCTTTGACTGTCTCCACTTTGCGGAGGTGGTTGGTCCTTGATGCGATGTATTCTAGAACCTTTTTCGAGGCTTCTGTTTTGCCAGAGCCTGACTCTCCTGTGAGGTAAAATTAGGAATAAAGTAGGGGAGTTAAGTATTGGGAGTTTTTATGGCGGAAGTTGAAGCTTGGTTGATTTACCTACAGTGTTTTCGTTATAAAGATAGACACTTGTTAAAAAGGTATTTGATGTCTAAGGGCTTGTCTAAGGGTTGCTTCGGTTAACGCTTACGCACCAGTAAACGTTAACGTAAAAATATGAAAAATGGTGGCTTTCTACTGGCCGCCCGAATAATTATAAAAGATTGTCATTAAGTTATGAATCAACGCTTTGTGTTTAAATAGACATTTAAGAATCTTACATTACGTCGTAACGTCGTTACGTTTTTAACGAACGTATGTTACTATAACTAACCGTTTGAAACAACCCGCTCTAATTTTATTTTATTTAACAAGGATTAAAATAAATGTAATTAATTTAAATAATCATTAGTTTTAGTAACCATAGACCACGAAACAAGTTAGTAACAGCGCATATTTCAAATGTTTCAAACTTAACAACGTATATTTAGTTCTACCTACTCAACAATAGATGGTGCTTATCCACATCAACATTGACAGAAAAATAAAGTTATTATTAAGTTTTATTGCATAAGGAAAAAAAATATTTATCGGGATTTACCTGAAATAAGGATACATTGCTCTCTGTGTTCGTAAACTAACGATCGGTAAGCGTTGTCGGCGATCGCGAACCTGGAAATAGACATAATTAATAGTACCACTTTCAGTACGCAATGTACAAAGATGTGCACGGTCAGGGTATGGAACATAGGACTTCATACCCTGACCCCTGACCAATTTATAAATTGATAAATTTATAAATTGACTTCATTTTTTGCAGGGATAGCACTGTATTGCAGAATCTGATGTTGCATGATAGTTAAAAAGAGCTTTTCATTAGCCTCTAAGTACACACTAAGTATAGACAATAGCTCTATGAAAACAGGTGAAAAGTAAGAGATGAGACGACTTGTCCCTAGTGAAGTGAAGGTTTTTGTCTATGGTTCACCTTTATATATAGACATGGAAACCGCTTCAATGCGTAAATCGGAGATCCCACAGACAAGGAAACTCTATGGGATCTCTCTCAATCGCACCTAAGAGGTTCCCGAAACCTCTTCGCTGCGATTGGAAATCTTTGCCTTCATAAGTTTTCATAGAGCAAATGTATCTCTATTGTGCGGGCCATACACTCAAGTTCACCGTAAAGTTTGCAGCGGACTTGATGAGGCGTTCAGTAAACTTGACTGCAGACTTGTCATGCACATCCATAGCCATACACCATCATATTTACTGGACGCTGCATCAAGTCCGATGCAAACTTCACTGTGAACTTGATGATCGTGTATGGCCCGCGTTAAACCTACTCGAAGTTAAGTTATAATATCTTCATATTTATTTTTATCGATTATAAAATGCTTTCTAGGTAACAAGTAAATAAACTAAGTACAATATGTCTGTATCGAGTGTTATCGTGATAATAATTGTTATCGAAATATTCCAATGAACTGATACGATGGTGTCCTTGAAGCGTATTGCATTGAGTGTTAATTGGTTTTGTAGTTGTTAGAGAACACAGTTATTAAATGGTTTTAATTATAACGAAGTTGACCGTAGACCGTACAACATTGATTTCACATCCTTCTACCATAATATTATAAATGAGAATTTTTGTGAGGATGGATGTATGTTTGTTACTCTTTCACGAAAAACTCCTGGATGGATTTGGATGAAATTGTACAGTTATATAAGTTATACATCAGAACAACACATGGGATGCATTTTATCCCGGAACTCCTGCGGGAACGGGTACAACGCGGGTAACACCGCGGGACGCGGCTGGTATATACGTTTGATATCTTTTGATGTATGTTTACGTAATGTGGTAAGATAGATACGGTATTTCTAATATTAGTAGGAAAGAAATAGGAGCTCGTTAAAATAGGTTTAATCAATAAGTTTTTAAGCAGTACTCACACATGCGGCGGGGCTTCAAAGAAGGCCTTCTTGTAGTACAGCTTGGCCTTCTCCTCGGTGTAGATGGGCAGGTTCTTGTACGGGTTCACGGAGACCAGCACGTTGCCGATGTACGTCTGAGGAGCATACAGGGTACTAAGTAGGCATAATTCAGGGCCGTTTCAATCGTTGGACCATGTCGGAGGCCAATTTTCGGTGACAATTTTTCCGTCAAAGACGAATAATCTTGAAGAGGAAAAAGGTTTAGAGATAGGGTAAGAGTTAAATAATATCACTAAACCTTTTCCCTCGTCTTCTTCTGGAAAATTGACGACATTGGTCCACATTTTGGGACAATCAAAAATTTTAATTACATACATAAATGGATCAAACTGTTTCCCCTCCCAGATACTACCACTCAATAACTCATGTTTTCTAAGCTAAGACAGCACTGTAACAGTGCGGGGAGAGACGCTGTCGCAAGCGCTTCACCCACCTCCTGATCAAGGTCACCGAATGTGACCGAAACGTGTTGAGGAACTCTCAACAGTAGCCTCCGTCGTACGTTAGTTCCCGTTTAAACAAATAATAATGACATTAACGTACGTTTCAATTAATAGTAAAATAGCACTATAAGATCACATTGAATACTTCTGACTCACATAAATAATGTTCTCCTGGAACCGCTTCCTCAGGTTGTCGATGAAGGCGGCCTCCGAGGTGTAGTCCTCGAGCAGCACGAAGTCCTGGACCCCGACGCGGTCGCGGTGCTGTAACGCGTGCTCCATCGCGCCTTGCACGGACACCGGCCTTTGAAGCCTGCGAACATGCGTAGGGTTAGATATAGGATTGCCACATAGAGTTTTCACTATTGTAGATTAATTTTAACTATGAATGATGTATTATATAAATCAAATAAAGATTATTTTCCTTCGTTCCTATATTTAATCCCGCGGTTTTATCCCGAAATTCTCGCGGGAACGGGTACGACGCGGGTAACACCGCGGGGCGTGGCTAGTCACTACATAGTATAAAACAAAGTCGCTATTTTTGTCGTTTGCTTGTCTGTTTGTCTGTATGCTTAAATCTTTAAAATTACGCAACGGATTTCGATGCGGTTTTTTGTAATAGGTAGAGTGATTCAAGAGGAAGGTTTTTATGTAAAAAAAATCATTCCCAAAATTCCCACGGGAACGGGCACAACGCGGGTTACACCGCGGGGCGTGGCTAGTAAACTATAAAACGGGAGCCTCCGTCTTCAAATTAAGCGTTATTCAGTTTGTCCTGCGTGCGTTTTACATGAAAAACAAATGAACATCCACACTACTGCAGAGCGCAGCCGGACTTTTTCTTCTACCGAAAAAATAGATTTAGTTTCACCTCAGTATAATAATAATCCGCCAAATTGTTCGCACTGTAGTCCAGACTTGTTTGACGCACTGTATTCCAGCAGATTTCAACATAATTATTAAGAACCTTTGCACTTCTCTCAAAGTCAAATGGTCAAAGTCAAAGTCAAATATTTTTATTCAGTTTTGGCCCCATAGAACCCCCCTCTTTTGAACGTACCACTACGTCTCTACGGTTTTTCTCACCCTGTAAACAATTCCCCTAAAAATCTCGGACTTAAAAGTAGCCTCATTAAATTACTCTACCTTAGATCACAGATCCTGAACAAAAGATATTCACTTCTATATCCCATTTCTGAATAAGCACTTAACTACTCGTACACTGCATCACTACAATTTTACAAGAAGACTAAGAGTATGTTTGTTTAAGCTTAGAAAGACAGGAAAACAACGTAATTAACAACAAACAGTTGTTTGTGATCGTTTAATGATTGGAAGGGATAGAATGAGTAAAAAGTTAGGGCCTTCATAAAACAGCACTTTAGCTATCAAATGTTTTTTTGTCCCTTTCCGACATACGCTATTTGCCGAAAAGCGAAAGGGACAAAACACTTTAAAACAGTGTTTAAGATAAATATCGTTTATGAAAAAGGCGGTTAATTAATTACGGTTCATATAAACTGATCTTCTTCTCAAGAAAAAGAAGAAGAAGATGTAAACTGATTAGGTTTATTGTAATATGTACTATAAGTTTTTAGCGGTTTTACCCACGTAGCCGTGATAATTCTGCCGCGAGGTCTCCGAACATTTAGGAACTCCCACTCCGTGGAGATCCTAGCCGATAATAAAAGTAATCAATAATCTAGACGGGATTTAATCGCGAATAAAATATTTAATGCATACCTCAACGTATCGGTCGTGTCGCAACCTTAGTGTTTACAATGTTTTCATATCGCGATACTTTTAATATTTGCCTAATGTGCTTAATATAAAACCCAAGATATCGTGGTGATATTTGTGAATGTCACCCGACTTACCATTTGTAAATACCACGGCATTAACAACAACATTTCTTTGCTTGCAACCTTATTGTTTTAGTTAGTTACTTAGGTGGCGAAAATTCGCCATGTTTACGACGTGACTCTTATATTTTTTGGCTCAGAGCCAACTTTGTCAAGGTAGCTTTAGTAGGTCAGACATTGAGGCGGCGAGCGTCTAAAATATGCTTAAGCTTAAGTTTAATGCAGTCGTAACATAACGTGAGGTTAAATCTTGAACGTTTTGTGTCGGTGAAGTTAAGCAAGTTTATAAATTACAATAGCGAATTCCATAGAAAGACGACGTATGAATCATGTGTGTATACCACTTGATACATATGTAAGTACATGTCTCTTATACATTGTGTTTTATATTTGCTTCTTGAAGTAACTAGCCATGAATCAAAACTAACTGTCGCACTTATCCTTTGACAGTTTAATTAGAGTCACTAACTATCCATTGATAGTTCAGTGAGTGATTTTTTACATGTAATGTATATCAAATTATGTCAATTATTTGATGGTCCACTTAATTAACGTCTCTGAGTACAGTTGCGGTGGTTAATATCTCAATTTTCTTTAAATAACAACAAAGCTTTTCAATAATCTTTAGTTTTAGTTTTTTGGTAACAAAATAAGCAAATTCTTTATAACAGTGAATCGCGTGCCGCTTCCCGTTTATCACGATGCGTTTGTGTCTATTTGTAGGAATTCAATCGAATTGGGTCAAGCTTAACTGATTTTATGGTGGGAAATACTGAGGGGAGCGTTTGAACCATAGAGCGAAGAGGAATCTATGGTTTTATAGTGATTACAAAGAGGAAAAAAAGGAGAAAACAAAATTGTTGGTTTCATGTTAATTAAAATAACAATTTTTTGTGATTAATGTTTTATAAGAGTTGTATTAAAAAAAGAAATCTTATAGCCTGAATACACGTGCTAGTAGCTAGCATAGTGACTTATCAGACACTAACTTACTGGTTAGTAAATATCTTGCTAACTGGTAAGCCTATATTTGACCAGTGTGCATTGTATTTAACAAGTGTGTATGTACAGTTTCTTAGATGCATGTGTGTGTCTACCATAAGTAATATGTATGAGCCATCTTCCGTTTGTTATGTAAGATAATATTAACATTAGAAATCGAAGACCTAGAATTATAAATATACAAAGGTCTAGAAAAATTTACTTACATTCTAGAAATTGAAAAACACTATCTTCATTACGTAAACAACTGGGTTAAATCTAGAATTTTATTAATAAAATAGGAAGTATCTTGACAATTTCTAACCAATATGCACAAAAACAAATGACATAGGTACGAGCGTTTAAACATCAAGATTCCTATCACTTTGCCAGTTAAATGTAGCATCTATAGTTCTTATAACAGAGTTCATAATACAACTATAACAATATCAGTTTTCTATGACTGGTACCAAAGTGGTTTTGTTTCCGAAATCGGTATCGGAGTCAATCACCTCACGTGAGCTAAATTAGGAATAGCATTAGCTAATGTGTTTATGCGTGGTAAACATTTTGGTAGAGTTTGATATACAAACTGTTTTGTTAAGTGGTTACTTAATATTTGTTTGTGTTATGTATCAATTTGTAATCATTAGTCGTGGCGGCTTAATTTAATTGAGAGCTGCAAAGAGAGCTTAATTAAAGCTTAAATTGGTTTGTTTGTTTGTAGTAGCCTGAAATGACCCACTGCTTGGCAAAGGCCTCACATTTCACTGAAGATATCAGTACAGTGAGGAGGATTTCACTTCACACCTTTGTTTCAAACGCCAAACGATTTTAGTTAAAGTTGGTCAATCATCAACTCATCTGATTGTGTTTACTGAACTGTTTTTACTATCCAGCCAAAGTCCACACAGCTGATCATAAAACCATTTCTTTATGTACACGCGAAAAGAATAGTGCAATAAAATCGTATGAATCATGTTTATCTATTTATCTTTCATCATTCAAATATATAAAAAAAATATATATACTTATCGTTGTATTGATATGAGTCATAATTCAAAAGTTCAATGGTCAGTGTTCAATACCTGTCTCGAGACAAACATTGTGCTAACAACAGCATCCAAAAGTGTACAGTCATTGACTATGACGTCATGTATCAGCTGTCTTCTTTTTTCAAATTCAGGCGAATCGTCGAAAGGAGGCCGAGAAAAAAGTATACCATACTCTTTCTGATATACGGTTTGTAGGGTTACTTCTGTTTAAAAAGGATAACATGCTCTTTCATACAGCGAAAAGTATTTTGATTTTAGAACACTAATGAATGACACACACACCACATAACAAGGAATTTAGAACATTCTTCTATATGTTTGACCTCCTAAGCTCTTGTCTGTTACTTTTAGCTATAGTTTAGATTAGACCATTTGAGATATAGGTAGATTAGCCTTCCCACACTGCACTCAGAGACGTAAATTAAATCGACATAGTTAAGTGTTGATTGTCCAAATTTTCCATCAAAATTACACTTGACTAATTGATGTTAATTTTTCATACATTACATGTCAAAATCACTTCTTCAATCTCTTGTAAGGAAGCAATTGACGTTACTGAGTACCGGCGTTAACATTGCAGTTGAAACAGTGAGGAACAGCAAATAATAAGTTTGTACGTTACATAACTTACCTACTTCCGACGGATACCAAGTGGTAAAGGAAATAATTCCGTTATCCTCATTGCTATTCGATACCAACTGTTAAGTAAAGATACCTACATATATGAATATTTTAAACGAGTTATGACTAACTATAAATCAATAGTCGAACTTAACATAATTTAGATAGCTTTTAGAAAGATTGATTTCAATAATTTATCTTATAAGTTTTATTAAAATTAAAGGAAAGTTATAAAGAAATTACTTAAATGCTTTTTTATTTGATTTATTACTCTTTTAGATATTAAGTAGGTAATTAATTTGTATGGAAGTAGGTTATAACCTCGTGGATGGGCTAAACCAAATTAAGGATTCTAAGTTCAGGGTCGGGAAGCCATCAAGCATGTTTCAGATTAAGTTTGGATTGTGAAATTGGCAAGTGACGTATTAAGAAACTGGTGAGTAAGTAAGTAAGTAAACTGGTGAATCAATGAAATTGACGAATGTGGATTCTGACCTGTGATATGCTAATCCGTATTAATAAAGTTGTTTACGGATAAAAGAAACATGGCGGATTTGACACCTCACTCACTCACTTCTAATTTTATATTATCAACTCTTGCATATCACAATTCGGATTTATGGCCGAAAGTGGTATTTCTATCTACGCGCTACCGTGCTTCGGAGGGCACGTTAAAGGTACGAGTTGGATCAGCGACTGCTGCAGTCGACTGCAGACAGCAGGCAACAGGGCGACTGTCAACCGCAGCAGAAGTGTCACCGTGCGCTCGAAATTTCATAGAAACTAGTAGTGAAGCTGTGTCTGCTGTCTGCAGTCGACTGCAGCAGTCGCTGATCCAACTCGTACCTTAAGCAGTCGGTCCCGGTTGTTTCAATCGTTAGACTACGATAGAAGCCTGTAAGCGTAATGTATGTGTTATATGAAGCCTGTAATGTACTATGTGTTATTCTGAATTATAACCTATATTACTGTAAAGTTTCATCCAAATCCGTTCAGTAGTTTTTGCGTGAAAAAGTAAAAAACATACATACGAGATACATCCATCCGCACAATCTTTCGCATTTATAATATTAGTAGGATTATGTCATATTTTTCTTACATATTCTATTAAATAAAATGAATCACAGGTAAAACCATCGGCGGTAGAAAACACACATTTCTCTCTGGTTCATTCACTTCTAGGTATTATGTTAGCTCTCAAGTTGAGTACTAGCTAGTAAACATTTGAGAACATATTAGTCACGGTACATCATATTGAAAGGGTGAAAGTACGAACAATTGTTCGGTTTTATATCGACTACTTGAGAAACGGCTTTCGTACTTGCACAAACAGTAAAGTTTATACTGCAACTAGTTGCGCTTGAGGTACCCGTTCCAGCGGGAATTTTACGGGTAAAACCGCAGGCCGCTGCAAGTTTATTACGAGACTAGCAATGCTCTACGGTTTTACCCGCATTGTGCCCGTTCCCGTGGGAATTTCGGGATGAAAAGTATCCTTTAATCTTCCCATTAAATGTGGCTATCCATTACAAAAAGAATTATTCGAATCGGATCGTCAGTTTCTGAGATTAGCGCATTCAAATAAACAAACTCTTCAGCATTATTTACGACTCCTGAATCCTGACTAACTGTAACCAAAAAAGGCTGAATTTCCAATCAATATCAGTGCCTTCTGTAGAGAAAAACCCTGAGGGATAAGAAGGTACTGAAATTTAAAGAGGGATTGTATTTAAGGAAGAAGTAATAGATTTTACGTACTACAGTCCAATTTATACATAATACAATTTCACAATGTCATACCTGCATAACATGTACTAACTAAATGAGCTTTCATTTCTTAGAGACAATTTCGAATGCAATTTATTACACTTTATCAAACTGTTTATTACACTCTATAAAATTCCAAGTTTCAGTTTACGATTTCAAATTCTAAGTAGGTATTATAGGTAAGTCTAGGTACTAAATTTCACTTCCGCAACCAAATCTGACACTATTTTATACGAGTAACATGATGCTGTCCATACTGCACATATCATATGTCTGGGTAACGCTTCAGTTACTGACAATACAACGTGTATGGACATACATACGAGTACATACAATACAAACAAGTTTAAGTAGTTTATATCAAGAAAATTTCTATGGAACTCGTGGCGTAGTTTGTCTTAGAGATGTTAACTTATTGCAATTGTAAAGCAACGCGCAGCTTAGTTACTTGGATGGGTGGGTGAAAAAAAAAATCAGAGCGTTCCGGGGTTTGGAAGGCACGTTAAGTAGTCGGTCCGCGGTTGTTTCGATGGTCAAAATATGTCGGAGGCCTTTAGACGGTCTAAAAGCTTCAACATCAGGATCGGCACATATTTATTTATTGGTGTGTTTCGGGGTAAGCAAGCTCTGTGTATAGGTATAGTAGAAAAGTATTAGCCCGTAATGTAACACAGCTGGGCAAAGGATTCTCATCTCATAGAAGATACATTAGTACAGTGATAAGCTGGATTAGGCGTAATCCACGCTTGCCTTGTGATCACGCACCCGAGCCATATTCGAAAACTACGAAACATATTTTCGCTCGACCCGGAAATTGAACCCTGGACCTCAGTCTTGGCAGGCGTGTGCACATACCACTAGACTAGTCCATCGAAGCGTCTAAGTATATAAACGTACAAATTATACGAAGGATATTTGGATACATATCTAACCGGTTGTTGTCTGTTGTGTGAAGTTGTCAAAACATATCCTCTACCACGCTCGTTGGATTACTAAACAATTGTGTAATTTAATTTATCAAGTTTGACTTAAATTAGTACTTATATTAACGTTTATATATACAAGTGATCCCAATCATTCATTCATTTCGATTAGGTTAAGCAAATCGTTTTTTTATTTCGAAGCTTATAGGATAAAATATAGGATTTTATTGAAGCAGCGCTCGCGGTTTTACCTTCGTTTTGCCTGTTCCTGAGGGAATTTCGGGATGAAAAATAGCCTATGACCTTCATGTTGAATCTGGCTATCCAGATAATATATTGAATTTGTACTAATTATTTTGATCGAAGTGGTAATTCCAAGATTAGTTCTGCAGTTTAAATTTTATATACAAGTGACCATTTAAAAGATTTAAATGGGCACTGTATACTACTTATGTCTATCATTTAAAAGAGCTTTGATCCTGACAGAGATTAGTACGTTAGAACTCAACTCTCCAGCTTCATTGCATTAGTATAGATCTTATCATTCAAAAGTTTCCTAATAACATAACATTTAAAAGTAGTTTACCTAAATAAACAAGTTTGCCTTGATTGAACAATCGTTGCTAAACTAAATGTGAAGAATATCTAATCTCAGATAGATTTATAGTCGAGGTTTTCTAAGTTGTATAATATTATGTGTTGGATATGCAAATGTATTTAAAAGATGTTCTTTAGCTGCGTTTTTGGTGTTAATGTTAATTAATTATGATGTATTTTCTTAAATGCAGCTTCCTGGAAACTGGCGAGTCGAGCGAGTTGCCGAATTGCAATATGACGAGTTGAATAGAACCCGAGCGTGCATGGGAGTAATTTGACACGTCTGATACTGTATTAAAGCGCAGGATACATATACTCGTAGTGCGGTTGCGGGCCCGCTGCGCTGAATGCTCCTGTGAAGTCTTTCATGCAAATACAACGTCACGCGACCCGCGACCGGCCCGCACCCAGCCCGCAGCCGATGATAATGACGGCAGTGAATGTTAATGACGATTTCAAAAAGTGACAAGTAAAAATGGCACAAGTTAAAATAATGTCACAAGACGTAGAATTAATGTTACAAGTGATTAGAAACCTAGTAAGTGCTGATGTCAATCGCAAGACATTGAGTTTGACGCAAATTAAGTAATTTGTACGAGACTCGGTAAGTAAGCTGATTACTAGAATACAAACCAGGCAATGGATTTACATGTTTTCACTACTTACTCAGCTGGTAGTGAGAATATAATGAACAGTTTTATGTTTTAGACATAGAAAGGAACGCGAAGCATTAAAAATATTCATAAAACAACATTGGAGTGAAAGAAGGACCAATTTTGATGTGACTTTCAGTCAAATATCGAAAGTATTTTACTTTTACTTTGAAATGCTTACAATAGCTTCGATACATTGTAATGTGCCAATGCAACTTGCATTACGTTGTTCACTGCATGCCACATGCGGCACCGCAACCATCAAAAAGTTATAATAGTTAGCTGCATTCAGCAATTGTCTGCAGCTACTGTCAATTATTAGGCGCGGCCGCCGCAACTTGATTAGGCGACTGCAGTCGACGAACCATCCGAAGTAAATTAAACAAGCGACTGCATTTGGCAAATAACTTAATAACAACGAAACAGAGTAAGTACGTTCAAAGAGGTTGGTAGCCAACAGTAGTGTCAGAGTTTAGACATTTTTGTTTTTTGACAGCTTAAAGCCGAAAATGCCGGTCCGTAATTTTAACGAATAAATAATTTAGTTAATTAAGTCACTCTTCAAAGACACCCCTTTGAACTAATTAACCTTTTTTTATTATGTGTTTCGGTCAAACCTTGACCGTTTAGTTAATTGATCGATAATGAGACAAGCAGACGTTAACGACATTAGAGGTTGAATCGACCACGAATTAGTTAGTACGATTACTTACGCATTAGTACCGTTACATGCTGAAGAAGCCTTTTTTGAGTATATATTTATATATTTAATGTTTTTATGTATGTTTATTTGAGTATACATTATTGAATTCATGTCTATTCATTAATTCATGACACATTGATGATTTTAATGATATTTCATTGCATTTTAGACCACCAATGCAAAAAGAAGGGTATTCTTAAAACGACTATGTACTTATGTGTGTTTGTGTCTGTTCGAATCAGAGTATGATTTTGTGATTTTGATTTTGACATGTAATCTATGAAGAATGACAATTAATTAAGTGTTGATTTAATGTCTCTGAGTGCGGTAGATAATCCTATTGTATTTTAATTCTTAAGACTACTCACACAACCCACACAGAGTCGAAGTAACATAAAAAGATATTTCAATCTAAAATGAATCAGTTTCCAAAACACATGTGTCAGTATTTTGTGTCATAAAATTCGGATTGAGTCAACGGGTGATGTCACGCATCCTTTTGAGCTTAGCTTCTACGTGAGGAGATTATATCACTTTGAAATGACCCATCAAGATCGAGTATAGATAAAGTAATACGCCTTTCAAATGTGGTATAGTCTGCGATGATGGTTGCCGACCACTTTTGAACTGACAGACTGAAGGAGGATAAACTGAAAGAGGAGATGCTTAATTCGTGTGTTTTTTTTTAATGTTTGCAACCTCATAATTATGTCAGTAGTTATGAGATTTGAACATTCTTTCCGTAAGTATATGGATAGATATGTTCACAGAATACTCTTATCAACAGATTTAAAACAGTTGTTCTGCTGGTAAAATTTATAGTTATTCTTAGCATAAAACTGGTCATCCACCAACTTTACTTTTTGTAATTTTAGAAAAATATTAACAGTTTACGCTCGTACTGCGAGACATCAAACGTTTCCATAATAGAGATTCAATTAAGAATTTTGACATTTAATGTACGAAAATTACGTCAATTAGTAATGGCCGTCCTGAAAGCAGCAGAGACTATTAGATACTTTTTAGATGAGTTACTTACTCTATGAAGAAAGATAAAAAAAAGATAAAGGAAAGAAAGAATAAAAAACACAATGAAAGACGAGTGATTGTAGTGACTGTACAGGCACCATTCTTCCTCTCACTGAAGATATTATTATATTACGTTCTCTTATTTAAGTACCTATATGTCAGTATTACCATTAGTGCTTGTAGCAATAAACCTTTTCGGAAATGAAAGATAATTACATAAAAGATAATTCAATTAAAGAATACATTGCGTTCGCCACTAATCTATACGAACTTACTTCCTCATGTCCTACTAATCCTAATTCCTATCCAACTAGGTATATTTATGAATGCGAAAGTTTGTGGGGATGCACGTATTTGGATGAAACTTTGCAGTTATAAAGGTTATACATCAGAATAACCCATGGGATACATTTGATCCCGAAATTCCAGGGGGAACGGGTACAACGCGGGTAACAGCGCGGGGCGCGGTTAGTAAAATATAATTCAATTAAAGAATACATTGCGTTGGCTACTAACCTTCACGAACTTAGTAACTTACTCATGTATGTTTGGTTGGACTATAAACAATCTACACTTACACACTGAGAAGCTCTACCTTTTGTGATGTCGGTTGAAATGTGCAAAATCATCTACACTTTTTTTAAATCCTCATTTATAGAACAATATTACTAGGATTGTAAACTTGATTTAAGATTCTTCCTTATTGCCAAAAAAAAGATTGCCACAAAACTTATTCGGTAAAGAAAGTAAGCAATAAGTAAAATTGACAGTAAACGAAAGTTAAGTTACTATTAAGTCAAATCAAAATACACCTTAATTACATTTTTGAACCACAAAATAACATTTCCATTCTATTCTCCAGTAGGTATTCTAATAATATCAATAAAAAGTAGTTGTAATAAAAATTAACGTGTATTTTTTGCTTGATATCGGATGTAGGTCGGCGCGCCCTCGGGCGGGGCTCTGCTATATGACCGGAGCTTTATATGACGTTTGGGCTCTGTTTACACAATTTACACAGGCTGTATAGTATAGTCTGTAGGTGGTGTGAGCCTGTCATATTAGGTAAAGGCACCTAGTTCCGTGAGGCTCTGAAATTGGCACTACAATTCGTGGTGTTGAAAATATTAATTTCTAAATTAATTATCGTTTTGGTTTAACTGCTATTATTTTTATGAAATCACGGACATATTTTAACACGTTCAATTTTTTTTTTCGGAATATTTATTAAAAAGAGACATAACATAGGGTATTGCGTATGCGGTTGGTACTTAATAATAGATACAAATTACAGTGTGTCTGTTTTAAAAATATAACTTTTATTCGAAAACAGTTCAGAATAGTTTTGTTATGAGAACTATCACTTTTGTTATTCGCATAGAAATGTGATAAGTCTTTTTAGTAAGCATAACCAAGGTATTCTCAAAATTGGTTCATAAAAGTCGGAGATATTATGAAATTAACAAATAAATTTAAGAAAATCACTCTAATAATATTGAGAAACCCCTCCCCCCCCTCCCTCAGATTTTAAGGTCGATAAAAAACAAACGTGGTAGAAATTCCTGATTATTTCTTTAAAGAATTCCCGTGTTTGTGTTTTGCACGTAGCGAAGAAGTGCAGGTTATTGACGTTTGTAGGAATGTGTGTTATTTTGGAACTCTGATGTTTGTTTACATTTTACACAAGTATTAAAGGAATATACTGTAGTAGGTGAGTGGCCAACCCTGGTGGTGGAGTATTAACCCCTCTAAAGGCCTCCGACTTGATGTAACGATTGGAACAACCGGGACCGACGATTTTACGTAAACTCCGAAGCACGGTAGCGTTCATATTAAATACTACTATATGCCACCCCTTCAAGTAAAGCCCGATATGCACGTTGCACATTTTGACAACTTGAAACTATTTCAATGCGTTGTGATTGGTCCATTCGACCTCCATTGAGAGATGAGAGACAGATAGTTTGTTCTAAATTGTGTTAGAATTATGTATTTTTTTCTCGACCTATATCGTCCTACTGCTGGGCAAAAGTCGCACCACTCACTGCTTCGGCTATGTTAGTAAATACTTTAAAACTTAACTTAATAGCAGGTGTTGTTAGGTACTAATATAAGGATAACTACAGGCGAAAAGTTCAAATGTACCGTTAAAACTGGCTGGCCAACCGGCCATAATTTTGTCCAAAGAGTTTTTATGCCATTGCTTTGACGTACAATGAAGACCTGTCAAGTGACAAAGACGGGTTGTCATAAACTTGAAGTAAAGAGGTTGGGTTGGACATTGTAAGATAAACTTTTTGGGAGGTTCAACGAAGGTATGAATTATTAAAATGCAAGACCACCTTTTATTTTTTTCTTGTCGGGTAGTTTGAGTTCACAAATTGTTGAAACTATTTAAATTTTATTATTATGATTCATTCTTAGTACTAACTTTGTATGAAATAAAGTACCTACCATGTTGTTTACTAGCAGCGCCCCGCGGTTTTACCCGCGTTGTGTCCATTCCTGTGGGAATTTCGGGATGAAAAATAGCCTATGTTACTCGTGGATAATGTAGCTTTCGAATGGTGAAAGAATTTTTTAAAACGGTCCAGTAGTTTTTGAGCCTATTCGTTACAACCAAACAAACAAATTTTTCCTCTTTATAATATTAGTGTAGACAACAAGTGCAGTCCCCAAAATATAAAATGGTTGAATCAAAGATGGGCGACATTTGTCGATGATTCTTGTGACATTCGTAAGGTTAAATCAAGCAGACACTAAACGCATGTAAAAGACACTAGTAATGTAATGGAGGTTTGGGTGTGAAAGATAGAAAATGTTATCACCTACCTATCTGTTACGCGTTACATAATCGGCAATACGCATTTTCGATCTTATGTGCATCCACCTTATGTGAGAATTCTTTAAAAAAGATTTTTTTAAACTTGATAAGAAATAGGTAAGTCAGTTACTTTCCCATAATAAAACTCTTTGATATTAGTTCCTACTTTGTCATTGGTTTATCAAGTTCTTATTAATAGACACATTTCCCATAGTTTTGCCTCAACAATGATATTATTAACGCTAAAAGCATGACTAATTGTGGGAATAACAAAGTATTTGTTCATATCGTTAAGTTAGAGATATCGGTAGCTATGCTTAAAGGTGCGTTTCCACTAGAGCTATGCTATGCTACGTTGATAGGTTTGATGATACATGGATATGCTACTTTTTTTTAGCACACGGTTAATTAGAGCCCAAAGTAAGCTCTAATATGGAATCTGACTCACTGATACTACTACATATACATACACAAACACTTTATAAGAATATTTAATATACACCCAGACGTCGTCGCCGACAACTATGTCTTCGCATATTGTTGACTCCGGGCGGGAATCGAACCCGCAACCCCTTTTTTTTTTTTTATTAAGTAGGAGAAATGCATCTCCGGCAGTTCGGGGAAACCACCGGGGTATGTGGGACTCGTCCCGACGCGATCAACGGGCCGGGAAATACCCACTAAAACTTCTACTGTGTTCCGTCGTCAGCGGCTCACTGACAAGAGTCGCGGGGCTACCTTGCGGGACACAGTAAGTGCTCTCACTGCCACTGTGCCAACGGGCTTGTCGAATTGTTATGTTACGTAATGCTAAGTTTGATTATAATTGGTGGAAAGTAAACGTAGCATAGCATAGCCAAGCTCTGGTGGAAACACGCCGTGATAAGTTTGTGAAGTGTTGTTGATAATATACTTGAAACTCGAATAATCCATCTGACTATACCTACTTGAATTTACTTTGTATGTGCGAAATCGTATTATTGAATCAAATTGAACTCATAATACGAGTGTTTCGTTTTGTCTGTTTGTTTGAACGCGCTTATCTGGCAATTACTAGTCGTATAAGAAAAGATATTGTTGTTTAAGGTACCCACATTCAAGAGGAAGGTATAGGCTATTTTTCATGCCGAAATTCCCGCAGGAACGGGCACAACACGGGTAAAACCGCGAGCGCTGCTGGTAAGTCATATCTTGGTACAATGCATGATCTACCAAATAAAGTATTTATGATATAAAAGTGACGGAATCGTCTGTAAATTCTCACAATTGTGAGATTATCTATGATTATTATTTATGGTTATCGTGAAAGTGTATCTATAGATGACATTTTTAAGATAAACGTACGTATGTAATGCTCCAGTTGGACTGATAATAAATGCGAAAGTTTTTGAGGATGGATGTAGTAAGTATGTATGTTTGTTATTTTTTTACGAAAAAAATACTGGGTGGTTTTGGATGAAACTTTACAGTACTATAGGTTATTTATCAGAATAACATATGGGATACATTTTATCCCGAAATTCCCGCGCGAACGGGTTATATGCCGGTAACATCGCGGGGCGCGGCTATAGGAACTTATATTATGACTTCTTTCTATGTTATTATTATCAAGGGGTTAACTTTCTAACTTTGTTTGTAAGGGTTAATCTCAAAAATAAGCTATCTGAATTGAATAATTCTTTTTCAAATACATAGTCACATTCAACGGGAAGAATATACGCTGTTTTTCATCCCGAAATTCCCACGGTAACGGGCACAGCGCGGGTAAAATCGCGGGGCGCTGCTATTATATACTTTCTCTGCCTTTTAATAGTTGTTATTTATTTAACGAGTATCTTGGTGTACTGTTTAGTTTATAGCCGAAGGCTGCAGGCTTGCAGCCAATAAATTAACTATGTGCGAACATAAATAATTGCATGTATATATTTTGTGATTCATGGTTGTGCCTGCGAGGTTTAAAATAAATGACAAATGGTTACTAAACTTAAAAAAAATATCGACTGATTTTAGAACCTCCTGTTTCAGACTTTTTCTTAGACATTTATCTTCTTTTACTTTTTTACTATTTATTTATTATTGATGTATGCTGGCTGAACAGTAAACTCTTCAACTACCATACTTTTTTAAAGTGTTTTGTCTCTTTTGTTCTTCGGAAAATAGCGCATATCGGAAAGAGACAAACCATTTGATAGCTAAAGTGTACAGCACTTTTATTAATGACTTTAGGATTACTTAATTTTGTTAGAATTGTTCAGAGACCAAAAACTAAAACTCGAAAAAGACCTAAAGTCATAAAAAATATAATGACCACTCTTCATTGTAGTTCCTACTGGCCACCAAAAACTCATTGTAAATACGACGAGTGTCTCTCTAACCTTCAAAACAGGTTGCAGAGGGAATACCGGTCCTACAGGAATACTGGTAACATAATGAAAGGGATAAGTACCACATTGGACGTACGCGAGAGCAGGGGCGGACCCAGGGTGTTGTTAAAGGGGGTTCGGTTTGGGTCGGGTAGAGTTTGATTAGGGGGGCTTGACTCTGATGACAAGTCTAGGTGTGACTACGGGGTTTCTCGCGGCACAATTGTTTTAGCAAGTTTTGGTGCTGCGAAAAAGCTGTAGGAATACGTAATTATATGATGCAATGGTATGAGCGTGTACGAAGGGGGTTTGAGATTCCGACTCCATTTTAGCATAGATTAACGTCACTAAGTGTCATTGAATTTACCTTGCCTAAAAATCATCACTTGCATTATGACCAAGTTACGCCTAGGCTTATTTTTGGGGGACTAGAGCCTTCAAGCCCCCAAGCCCCTATTCCTGAATCCACCCCAGCATCACAGTACACAAAAGGGAGTTAAATGAACGTGGGTGTGGTGTATAGTTACTATTGTTTAAACTGTGTGTGTCATGTTTACGGTTTAAAGGTGGTCACACACAGGTGGGTTACCTTTTAGGACAATTTACGATGGACAACTTTTTCCTACATTATGTGACAATTTAAAAAAAAGAATAACGTATTTAAAAGTTCCTCAATTTTATACGATCAAATGACGTTTTATAATTCATATATACGTGCCTCGAATGTGGTGTGGAGGTAACATAAAGGGATTAATTTCATGTGTTCGTTACCGAAACCCGTTTATGTAAAAATTTCAGGATAAAAAGTAGACTATAATTTTTCACGTGAATGTGGTTTACTGCCGCACTCCGATTACTCTGACACGCTTAACTAATTTACGTATTTTTTCATACATTACAAAGTCAAAGGAAGCGTTGAACGTCTCTGAGTACGAGAGTTAGTAAAGTAAAGGATCAATTTATACTCGTCCAGAGTCAAAGCGAAGCGCAAACCAAAACTTTCAAACATACAATGCTAATTGAACTTCCCCACAACGTAAAACGTAAACACGCTAACGAAAAAAAACACATTTAAAATAATCCACTGCGATCTAAACCTGTGACAAACAGAGCAATACTATGTGGAATGTTTTTGAACAATTTCAGTAAACAATTTATAGTCAGACGTCACCAAACGTGCATTATCGCCGAAATACAAAAGTTATTAATTATTGTTTTACCGTCTGTACTCCGCCATGACATGACTCATAGATAACACCTAAACAAACATGTAGTGACACCATAAACTTGTTATTGAAACCACCAGCTGTTGCTTTACTGACATTTGTAATGCGACTAGATCTCTCGGCGGTTTTACCCGTGTTGTGCGAATTTTCGTAAGAATTTTGGGATATAAATGAGTCCCTAAGCTTCCTCTTGTATGAAGCAATACAATACAAGACGAATTATTCGAATCGGACGGGTAGTTTTTGAGATAAGTCCCTTCAAATTACAAAAACATAAATTCATTTTACGTACCTAGGTTTTCTAGGGCCCGGGCGCACCTCTGCTATAGTTTTGTTATAAAAAGGGGGCTTAGAGAATTTAGTTAGGGTCATAGTATTTTATGACTTAGCATAATACGGTGCGTATTGAAAGGCCCGATAAGCTATCAGTCACATAGCTGCGCCGACTACGGTCAACTAATTAGTGTAGCGCCACATCTGCGGAACGTACGGCGCCGAACCTTCCGCTAAATACGCTCGTAGTGTATTTCAAGTTATCTATGACACATCAGTACGCGGCGTAATTTCTACTGATGTGTCATAGAGCGGAAGGTTCGGCGCCGTACGTTCCGCAGATGTGGCCCTACACTTAGGTGACAGCCAATGTCGCTTGCCGAAAGCAGCCGACTACCGTATTCTTTACACTGTTGCGGTCGTTGCATGTTGCGTGCGGTTAACGCCTGATTGAGATCGCGCTTTTATCCTCGTAGCTTAAACAGCCGTACCCACATTAAGACAAGGACAATAAATCATTCTTAGTTAATCGATTTCTTTAATAGTCTTTTAGCTCTCTCTTAATTGCTTTTACATTTAACTGTCCATTAATTAATTTAATCATTCGTTACCCCACGATACGACTTATTACTTTATGAGACTTGAAAATTAAGCAATGTTTATGAAACTGTGACCTTTCTAAAATCAAAATACTTAAATTTAATTATTCAATGACCACATTTCGTGTTTTATCAACCTAACATACAATTAAAAAGTTGCAACAGATTTTATGCAGTTGCAAAATGTTGTTGCAAAAATATTTCAGACAGTACTTAAGAACATTATTTAAAACTGTAACGACGCAAAACTTTTGTCGTTTTAACCGACTGCAACGCACAAGGAGAGTAAAGTATGACAGTACATTACAACTGGATCATAAGATGGGTTTGGTTTTACTCCAAAAAGTCGAGTAATATTACTTTCTAATATATAGAATGTTCCATGACTATGCAACATGAAGATAACTTAAATAAGTATAAGTATTATACTGAAACGATTTTTGTTATTTTTTTTACATCTTCTTCTTCATCGTGTGCATATGGCCAACCTGACCAATCCTGGTGTGAGGTGTCAGAATTATTGACCCGCCAATCCGCGAATTCTTTCCATAATACAAGCTTAGAGCTAGTTTGGGTCTAATCAACCGTGTGTGAATTTGTCCGGGTGTAATTTATAGTTATTAAACAATTTTGCATTTACCTTCATTAAAATCTGTGGTAAATGCATGCCTATTAAATTGCAGTACCTATGTGACACTCCGTAAAAAGAAAAATGGTCGTTTTTGTATTCATCCAAGCAGACAACTTGAAGAAACAAATGACTCCAGTGAAGGCTACAGATGCGCCACATTTCCGCAATTCCGGAATTAGATTTATTACTTTACAAAATGCGAAGGAAAACATTAAGCAGAAACTTGGTCGTTGTTATTTATGATCTTCCTTGTAAATAATATTGTTTAAGTATTTTCTTGAACGCCTCATAGTCATAGTCCGTGCTTCGGAGGGCACGTTAAGCCGTCGGTCCCAGTTTCTACGGATAGTAGTGTACATGAGCCATGTCAAAGGCCTTTGGCGGCTCAATAACTCTGACACCAGGATTGGTCAGGTTGACTGTCCACTCGATGAAGAAGAAGAAGTTAAAAAATGTAACACGCACGTAATATATATTTGTTATTTTTTTATTTATGGATGGGAAATACTTCTATGCATTCCCAGTCGTTCGGGAAATGCCCAGGGTATGTGGTACTCAACCCATATGACCTTTTTGCGTGTTGCGGTCACTTAGTGTTTTTGGACTAACTAAACTATGATATTCAATTGCGATTGTTAAGCAATATGCTGCTCGAACAATGTTTGGATGGGTGGCCGACAGTGGTTTTTATATTTGAGTGCCAAAAAGTTCCCGAATGTAAGTCGGTCCCGGTTGTATTTGTCAAAGTTGTAATCGGTACACCATCCACGAAGAAGGTCTTTAGGCGGTCTAAAAGTCCACTAGCAGGACTCGCTTTTACATGCGTAGTAGGAAGTGATTGTTCACACAATATTTTCCATATTTTACAATTAATTACAATAAATACATATTATGTCTCTAATAGTGAGTCACACACATGTTGTTCCTTAAATAAATATTATAATAATGACGCCATTTTCATTGGAACTTGCCGATACTTGAGGGGCATTCATCGTTGCATACCTTCAACAAAGATTTACAATAATATTTTGCGATAGAGGCTAATAACTTTTATAAGTTGTTTTAATCTAGCTATACGGACTAAAGTAAGGGCCTGGCCCACTATAATCACAGTAGGTGACAGTAGTCTGTAGACTGACTTATGTCTCAAACAAAATTGTCTTATGTTAATATAACAGCAGTTATGTCAAAGCAGTGTACAAATAAATCTATATAAATAAACTATCAGCCCGCGGATTTACCCGCGTTGTGCCCGTTTCCATGTAAATTTCGGGAATTTTTATACATATATATAAAACTTCCTCTTGAAAACTCTATCTATTAAAAAAATCGCATCATAATCCGTGCGTAGTATTTGAGTTTATCGTGAACAGGTAGATTTACAGACGCGGCCGGGGACTTTGTTTTATAACATTTAGTGATGTAGTGAAATGAATCAATAATATACCTAGATGACACACACTGTTTATGTCATATTAAAGGACCTATTTGAGAACGTACTTTACCTGATTCATCAGAGTTCACACAAACTTATATTAATGTTATTGCAAAGAAAATAATATTCAAATATATTGCGATCTCCGCAAATTATGTCAACATTTGTATTGTCAGTCCGTTTGTTTATCTAATTATCTAACCGTTTAAAATACAATGGTTAAATTATTGTTTATTAATGACAGACGTAGTATCAGACAGAGGTAGTAAATAGTATATTCGGTATTACAAGTTCATTGTTCTGTCTTCGTTTACTTATAGCCGCGCTGTATATCTACTACTCGCGTTGTGTCCGTTCCCGTGGGAATTTCGGGAATTTTTATACATATAAACCTTCCTTGTGATTTCTTTCTTGAGATTGGCGCGATCAAACAAACCAAAAAGAACTAAATATTTGACTTCAGCTTTATTACATTAATGTCTATCACTACATATTATAAAACAAAGTCCCTGGCCGGCGGCCGCGTCTGTCGGTCTGTCTGTTCGCGATAAACTCAAATACTACTGCACGGATTTTGACGCGGTTTTTGTTAATAGATAGAATGATTCAAGAGGAAGGTTTCTATGTAAAAAAAATCCCGAAATTCCTACGGAAACGAGTACAATGCGGGTAAAACCGCGGGGTGCTGCTAGTAGATTTGAGACCTTATTCTTAAAAACTAATTTACAGCATTTTAGCTATCAAATGGTTTATCCCTTTCCGACTTACGCAATTTATCCAAACAGCAAAAGAGACAAAACACTTTAAAACTGTGTTTTAGTTAAAAAGCGTTTAATAAGGCGGTTGTACTTTTGGTAACGCCAAGTAGCTAATAAAACAGTCTGGTTCTTTAATATTGCAGTAAAGTAGCAAATATTCTGTATTCCACAGACAAAATACTCTATTAGACTTTTCATAGATCAGAAGACAGTCTAAGCTTGTCTTGCCTAACTGAGGTCAGTTCGTCTGCACGAGCTAGTCTGTCTAAGGACGATAAAGTGTAATCACCGCCCTTGCCTACTGCGGGTAAGTGATCTCAAACCTAAGGCATGTTTGAAAAGTAAAGTGTAAACATGGTTCGCTTGACCTGGGAGTTGAACCCGAAACCCCAGTCTAAGCAGGCGAATGCACATGCCACTAGATCACCGAGGCGTAGTGCAATCTCAACGGTACCTATAAGATAATTGTAATAAGAAAACAAATGAGGATTGGAAAATATTTTGTTAATGGAGGTTCCCATGAGGTACCTACCTTATTTGTTATACAAGAACAAAGTTGTATAGAGATTGAAAGCTCTTCGAAATTCGAACACCTATAGACAAAGTTTAATCTTCCATACATGAATGAGTAACACAATATTAATCAGCGAATCCGAACTTGGTATTGGAACCTTATTCAGCCATGCAGAATAGGCGGTAAGCATTTTGTTCGGACATTAAGAAATTAGTCACGGAGGTAGTATCAAAAATTGACTGCATAATAATTAACCTCGGGTATTAAGAGTTGGCTAACTAAATATCAGTCTAGTTACTTACTATTATTATTATTCTATGTTAATTAATACTGGGTATTTCCTGTCACCGGTATATATTTTATCCTCTTTTTACCCGACTACAGGAAAGCCCAAAAGGAGGGTTATGTATTTAGAAATATTTTTATTACCCCGTCTAAGTGACATTTGGTCTACAGTACAACCGAAAATAGGGAATAATTAATATACATAGAATGAGGAAAAGTAAGTAAGTAAGGTACCTACATAATATGAGGAAAATTAATAATCTACAGACATACCTACCATACAATAACTATATCTATAGGTTACCTACTTAGCAACAACAATATGTGTAATGTGGGTACCACATCCAATACGATTTTTAACAAGACATATCCAGTGTAGTTTCCTATAAATTTAAATATTTTAATTCCAAGTTGACATAAAATTAATCACAAATAGGTAATATAAACTCACCTCAATCAGTCCAATAGAAATAAAGCAACGAACACATTCCACACTGGCATCACCAAAAACACCACTTGCACAAACTTTATCGGAAGAAATTCTAAAAGTATCGATTATTTTTATCACTGTTATCGGAACTGATATCAAAGATACATCCGTAAATGAGGTCGGTGTGGTCCCGCCACTATTTAGAAAAGAAAAACGTTATGTCAGTTTTCCCGCTTATTTTAACTTTTTTAAACGTTCGCTTAGCGGCTGAGCGCACGCAACATGCGGCCGATTCGCGAGACGGCGGCGATGAACTGCCTGCGACCGGTCAACAAGGAATCATGTCAACGCTTCGTTGTTTTCTTACTGCACAGTGCATGTTTTATCTTTTCACACGTGCTTCCGAAGATTTTTTAGTAGCACATATTGTAATAAAGTAAAACATCCAGATAAATAGACTAGCTATCCTCTATTACCTAGGTAGATGTACTTAGATTTTTTTTACTTATTTTGATGTCTCGATTTTAGAGTTCGAGTTTTAAAAAAGTAACCCACAAACAATGTTCTATTGTTTTTTTTTTATAACAGACCTTGCAGTTATCCTCTCTAATGTATTCCGCCTCACGACTTAGTTTTTTTAAACAGATAGTAAAGATTTGGAACTGACAATCAGTTCCTAGTATGTAACATAAAGCCGTTTGAAATAATTCTTTTGATAAGAAATCTATTAAAATACTCGTAGCGCGCAGTAACTTAACCTATTAGAAAGAAACATAGGCAAACTAACAAACATAGGCTTTGTAAGCAATACTCCTTTAGAAATCCAATTAAGGGGAAACGTACTTTATTGCCTTGAATTAAAGGCTATAATGAATACAGAATTAATCGTTGCTAAGGCCGTGAAAGATGACCTCACTTGGTAAACTTACTTCTATTTGCCTTTTATGTGAAATTGAGAAAACATAAATAATTAAATATTAGTCTTGTACTTGACCTGTACATGATATAAAAACTTGTAAAAACATCCTGATATGTTAAGACTTTACAAGCTTAATTATGTTAGTTCAGCAACGGTTATCGTTGACTTTTTATAAAAATATATACAAAAAAAATAATATAAGTACATAATTATTATAAAACAAAGTCCCCGGCCGCGTCTATCTGTCTGTGTGTTCGCGATAAACACTACAGCACGGATTTTGACTCGATTTTTTAGATTAGATAGATTGATACAAGAGGAACGTTTTTATGTATAAAAAATCCCGAAATTACCACGGGAACGGTCACAAAGCGGGTAAAACCGCGGGGCACTGCACCCTAGATAATATTTAGGGTGGGTTGCTTCAGCTTCCCTCACGCACCACTAAACGTTAAAACAAACCATTGAGTTATATGTACTAATACGTATAACTCAATGGCTTCAACCGACGTAAGAACATGAACTATCATCTTAAGAATAATAATAATAACTTTATCAGACTGTGATTGAAGTTATGAAACAGCGCTTTTTGTATATAACAGTGTCAAAAGTCGTTAACGTTTTAACGAACGTATTTTACGATAACCAACCGTTTGAAACAACTCACTCTTATTGTCAAACCTGATATTTAAAACGAAACCAGCAATTATTGCAGATTAACTATTCTTTAGTTAATCAGACAAAATTGTAGTCTGCGCTTTTTCTTGATTTCCACAGGTCCATAGACAGTCTAAGGACTGTCTGGTGTGCACAGACTCTTAATAAAGAATGTAATTTTGCAATTCTGTACTAGAACATTGCACAATCCAGTATCATTAATGGCAGACATCATAACAATCAATTGGACGCATCACGACCACGGGTCCTCAATTACACCAATTGACTTTCGATAGATATGCACCAAATACGGGCACGTTGAATTAAATGGCACTTCGGTGTGAAAGAGGACATGAAAAGGGGATAGACATTAATGTACAGGTTGGCCTATTTAAATCGGGCTAAGTACCTACGTTCCTTTTTAGAAAAATATGCATCTTATTATGTACTACATATTAAAATTGTTGCATGTGGCATTCAAAATGACATGGTTGTAATGGTTACATCTAAGCTATTTTACCTACCTCTTCATTGAAATCTGAGAATGAAAGAAATGGAAATATCGTTTTTTATGTACACCTTCAATCAAATGTAAACGATTCTAGATGGTCTCCAGGAAATCCGCAAAATCAATGTATAAGCGCAAAGAGGAATATATAATAATGAAAATTTATACTGAAATTCATTTGGTGTTTATTTTTTGTTTCTCATTTTGTCAAAATGAGTTACCGTAACATACTAATTACCAATAAACCTAAAGGTTGCCTACTAATCCCTGCTCGTGAAACTCAGGTGGGTATTTAGATATGAAACACGATAAATTCTAGATTATTTCCAGCTGTTATCGCGTACGCAAACGCAAGTAATGTTTTATGATAATATTCGATTTAATGTAGGTAACAGTACGATGTGTTGCAGGACGTTCGGAAATGATAAATCAGTATTGGAAAATATTCTTCTGACCAATGGGAAATGTCTGTTATTTAACCCTGGTGTAAAAAAGGTGTGTTTTTGATGTGTCTATGGTTATTTTTGGCATCAAACTGCTCCATTTTAAATCTAAACTGATCGATTTCATTTATTTTTGTTATTTTATTTTGTTTTTTTACCAAAATTTGAATCTTGAAATAGGTTAGGTTTGTGACTCAATTTTGCCTTTTTCCCCTATATAGAAACTAGTACTATTCTACTACTGATGGTAGGTTTCAAGTATGTAATGCAAGGTGCAAGAGATTAAGTATGTAATTTCTATAGAATGCAAAATGAGTCTTGTAACATTATTGCAAAACTTTTATAACAATTTGAGACCGATCGCGCTGGCGAAACGAAATCTTCTTACAAAATACTTATTTAATATTCATCGATACATAATTGATTAATCAATTTTACTTCAATCTAATCTACAACTTAATAAAAGACAATATTATATAACTTACTAACAGCGCCCCGCGGTTTTACCCGCGTTGTGTCCGTTCCCTTGGATATTTCGGGAATTTTTATACAAACCTCTTGAATCACTCTATCTATTTAAATAACCACGTCAAAGTACGTTGCGCAGTTTTAAAGATCTAAGCATACATAGGGACAAACAGACAGACAGCGGAAAGCGACTTTGTTTTATACTATGTAGTGATTATTGTCGAATAATAGATTTACATATCAGAGCCTTATAATATTTTCTGTTACATTCTAATACCTAAAAATGTTGTAGTTATTACGTACCTACCTATGAGTTAAACTCATTTAAAAAAAGCTTGACCGAATGTATATATCTTGCCGATCGTTAACGTATTTGGAGTCTCTAAGTACCTGCTTTTGAGGTGCACAGACCAAATTAAGATCGGACAATACATAGTAGATAGATGTATGTACTTACTCTTTAGGGACTTCTAAGGACGCCACGGCAGCCGTCTGGGAGTTATCCACCACATTCACAGAGCCTGGTTCCGTCATTTTGACTCAAAAATAACACTCCACGACCTAAATTTTAGTTAAAGATAATAATTTGTGACTGGCAACTAATAAAAAAATATTTTATCGTCTCTAAGCCGTTTAACTTTTTTATCAACCACAACATGGCATGCCAGTGACAAATTATTATTTTTTAATTAGCACTCGCGAGCGATTTGAATTCCGAACGAATGTTAACTATTTTTTAAAAATTTAAATGCAAAGAGTTTCTACATAAATCGAATTTTGGAATTTAAAGTTTACAACACGTATTAAATAATTGAAAATTTAAGTATTAAGGATTTATTTAAATGCAATTATTGCAATACGTGGCAAGATTTCCTTACAAGGATCTAGAGCCAAGTGGATGATTGTTAACAAAATAATCAGATAAAGTACAAGTAAGCCGTTTATCGATTTGATAATAATTAATAATTCTTTGATTACGAGTCAATAAAATATTATTATATCATATTGTAATGACGATAATACCTAGATTCGTCAATACTATAATGTGGACTAAACGTGATATCAATGTACCAAATACTTATTAATATGCATTCTAAGGAAAGATAATAATAATAATCTCAAAAAAATAATTAGGCAAATAAACTTTATCGTCTACACAAGATTAACTATAAAAGCCCTTGAGATTAAAAATTCTATATATAGCAATAGAAACTCGATATGGCATATAAATAATCTTCCCAATTTAGAAATCAACATATTTTTTTACACCAATAGAGAACGTAATAAATGAATTGATTTAACTGAAACATTATTTAGTTGATAAGCATCTTGGCGTTTAGAACTACTAGCGCCATCCAGCGGTGAGGATCTGAATCAAGTGTTTTAAAATTAGTTTAAAATATCTCCGCTAGATGGTATAATACTTCATAAATAAGCAATTTATAAAAAAGGATTTTGTGTATATAACAATTTATTTCGAAATACCTAATTGTTATCTACTACCCTTTGAAAACTTGTTTATTCGGCATTTTAGAAAATACATGTTAAAGTTCTGTTATTTTTCCAGTTATTTCGTCTTATTTAAAAAAAACTATTTACGATACTTAGATTAGACTTAACTAAAACAATCTCAAGATGGCGCTACTGTAGTTTCTTCTGTAATAGCCTCGTTTTCGTCGTCTCTTTGAAATAAGTAGCTCGTTTCTTGAGTTGTACTACTGAAAGCTTGATTTTTTTGATCCTGTGTCGATTGTCCATAGCCAGGGCGGCTATTCTGTTGAGTCCCTTGACCGTAAGTTAGGCGGTTATTCTGCTGAGTCCCTTGAGCGTATACACTGGGTTGGCCGTAGGTACTGGCTTGGCCGTAGTTGTCTGCTGGTCGGTTATTTAGTTGGCTTGTGGGACGGGTGTAACCGTCTTTTTGATTACGGTCGGACTCTCGTTTGTCTAGTTGGCTTACCCCACTGGAAAATTCAAATTGAAGTTTCATTACCTACTTATATTGTTACTTCATTAGGAAAGCTTTCATATTTTAGTGTTTTTGGGTGAGTGGCGTTGCTTGGTGATGGAAATGCATTGTGAATGTAAAGCTGCGGTCAGTTCTGGTCGGTTATTATTTGCATGGCGGGCCGATAATTAGCGCTTAGTATCGTGATTCAGATGGCATGTTAAACTGTCGGTAGCCAAATTAATTATTAATTCAACTTTCCAATCACAAATATGGGTTTTAGATTGTCTAAAAATCTCCTAGGTTGGGTGCCGGGTTTGGTCACTAACCCTAACTAACCCATTGTTACACATATTACGACTTTTGTTTCAATACATTTTTGACTTTTGAATAATGTTCTTGGTTACTGATAAATAAACTAGCAAACCAAGACTTTATTAACTTTTGTAAACCACATAAATAAAAATTGAAAATCTAATTACCTCGAATCCCTATAAGGTCTGCCAACACTCATCCATCCACTAGTGGTTCCATAACCGGACGGTTCTTGTCTATGACCGGTCGAATAACCGTTACCCTGGTCGAAGCTAGGCCTTTGACCGTACGAAGCAGGTGCGTATGAAGCAGACTGGCCATAGGAAGCAGATTGGCCATAGCTGGCTGATTGGCCAAGACTGGGTGATTGACCATAATTGGCTGATTGGCCATAGCTAGCAGGTTGGCCATAGCTAGCAGGTTGGCCATAGCTAGCCGGTTGGCCATAGCTAGCCGGTTGGCCATAGCTAGCCGGTTGGCCATAGCTTGCTGACTGGCTATAGCTTGGTGGTTGGCTATAGCTGGGTGACTGGCCATAGCTAGCCGGTTGTCCGTAACTAGCGGGTTGGTTGTAAGATTGGCCGTAGCTAGCGGGTTGGCTGTAACTTGGCTGGCCATACGCAGCGGTTTGGCCGTACCCCGACTGAGCGTACCCACCGTATCCGCGGTGAGAAGACGGCTCGCGGTAGCTTGAATATCCACCGCTTTGCCAGCCGCCTTCTTGGGGCCTGTAGAAAATGATGAAAATGTATTTCTGTGTACACATTAAGATTTTTTTGCAGTACCAGCTTATTCAGAATTCACACTTATAATACTAGCTGTTCCGCGCGGTGGTTCTTATAATTTTCTAGATCACGCTTACGTTATTTTCCAAGATTTAGTGCGGTCGACTTATACATTTTGTTGAGCAGATAAAAATAATTGTTTTGTCTATAAAAGTTCATAATCAAATATGCGTGCGACTTACAGGTATCCACAGCATTCACATACAACATGCACACATACTCGTACAATGTACGTATTGTATGTACGTGTAAAGACACACAACATAATCATAATTAAATATTGTAGATGGATAGACAAAACCGAAACTAGCCGACTGCCGAAGCACGCCAAATCGCAAATAAATTGAATAATACAACTTTACTATAAAAAAAATGTTGATTTTAATCTTAATGAAGTTACATCCCTGTTTTATTATGCAATCAAGGGTTCAAGTCAATGTTTTGGCAGTTAAATAGGTTAAATTTATACATGTTTTTCTTTTTCAAGCCCTCCCTCAAACATCTAACTATCCATGAAAAGTGATGACTAAGCTACCTACCTAGAGTACTCGGGTCGGGCCCACCCCGGCGCGGGGGCGGCGTCGGGCCGGCCCGAGGCGAAGTAGTACCCGCGCCCGGAGGAGTCCCACCCGGACTGGCCGCGGTACGTTTCGTCCCACGGCCTGAAACTGACGTAATACTCGAGTCACTTGCTTGACATAGGCATAGGGCCTTATTTATAAACCCTTATTAACAGCATTTTAGCTTCTTCTTCTTTCGTGACAATGGCCTTTAATTTTTTCCGGGTCAGTATTTCGAGAATTTCGTTTTGGACGTTTATTTTAGATGAGCATTTGAACTATCAAATGATTTGTCCCTTACCGATATGCGCTATTTACAAAAAGAGCAAAAGAAACTAAAACACATTATAGCAGAGGTTTAGTGTTTTAGTATATCTTTTATGAATAAGGCATCTAGGTCGTACGTAACTATTGAAGTTATAAAAGGTACCAGTTATATTATGGATTAATTTGGAAACAAGAATAAATACGCATCTAAAATTGTTATTTTAAGTTATCGTTTAGGTAGTTTTGAAGCTGCGGGTGTAAAAGAACGCGAATTTGCGAGTAATTTCTTATGACTTAAAGTTTTCTCGAGTTAAATAAACGTCTTAAATCAATTTCATATTCTACTCATTTAGGTCGCTAATAAAACGCACAATATATCATACCTAATGATAATAGGGCTGAGTGTCTCAAATATGATGAACATCATTAATCATCTTTCCTTCCGTAAGATAAAAAACACAAACCATTCGTAAAATTAGCTAAAACTTAACAAGCCATGTTAACAAAGACTTCTCACAGCTGTAAATAACACCAAGTTGTTTGCAAATTGGATAATTATCATCGTGCATTGTTCGGAGGTGTCCGCTGGCGAAGATGAGAGATTATCAGCCGCGAGTGGAGTCCTGATCATAACAGATGTGTTGGTTATCATAATTATGTGTGTTGGAATCATGTGAATAATTTGCTTTAGCAAACGCTATTTGTGGGAATTGATAGATGGTAAGCAGGAATAGTAATTTACTGAAAGAAGAACTGACTTTAGTTTAGCTTTACTGACATTTTGTGATTTAAAATAATTTGATACAGTAGGTATCTAAGTAGATATGTACATAGGTATAAGTACACACTACAATCTACATAGATAAGTACATACGCTCTATTAAAATGTCCCTGAAAGTTATTGATAACTTTGTAGTTAACCTATTTTCATAATACACGCAGTTTCTACTGAGAGTTCAAACTATTTGTGCGTACGTTTTCAGGTCAAATACGTACGCGGCACAAATTCCTTACACATACTATGTTATTGTCACAACATCTCCCATTGAAATGAACGCTCTAATTTCATAAATCTATTGACAATATGCCCAATAAAATCATGATACACGCTTTCACCCAAATTGGAATCGCACGGTGTTTGCTCAAAATAATGATCAGGGCAATGTCATTTGGAACGCTAACGGTTTGAAAATTGCATGGTTTCGCGGTTATTGTCCTTTGAATAGCTTTAGGGTTTATGCGAGCGTGGTGGGTTAAAAAAACTAACAAGTCTATGGGACATGGTCTATGGTTTTTCTTGAACTGAGTAGTAGTCTATGAGACATAGGTTATGGTTTTTAGGACAATGACTTTAGTTAAAATTCTTTACTTTATAATCTTGAATGCTTTTGTTTGTGACAGTAGGTATACGTCAATTGGAACCACGTTTGAAAATTCTAAATTGCTGTTTCCGTACAACAAAACATTGCGCAATTAATTGAAACTAGTTATTTGAATATGAATGAACGTTCATGTGATAAATCTAGTGAGGCATAAAAATCGTATACTCGTATGTTATATTAAAGTAGGTTTTGTGGCAATATAACAGGAAAATAGATGGTTAACTACGACCGATTTAATACGTAAGTAGGATAAAAAGTGTTTAAAGTTGAAAACTTAGCATTGGTTGTTTCAGCACAAAATTATCTATACACAATGCCTTTTCAGATTCCTCTGCAGGGCAAACGCCTCTAGCTAACTGAAGCATAAACACCAAGAGTACCTAAGAAACCAGAAATTATAAAACAAAAAACCCCAAAATTACCTCTCCTGAGGTCCTCTGCCACCCGAAGGTCCGTACCCGCCGTAACCATCATCATACCGATCGTACGCCGGTCTTCTGTACCCGCCATCGTACCTCGGATCATACCGCTCTTGGTAAGAAGGGTACGGTCTTCTCTCTTCATAGTACGGTCTTTCGTAGTCCCTCTCCCTGTAGGGATCTCTTTGTAAGAACTTGTCGTAGTAATCAGGGCGGTACCGGTCTCTGTCGTCGTATCTGTTTTTATGCTGCTTCCGTCTACTCGGTCTTTCCTTGTCCTCGTCTCGTTTGTCGCCGTCTTCTGTGCTGTTGTTCTTGTTGTGGTCTGTGTTGTAGTCATCGTCGTCATAGTTCTTCTTGTCGTATCGCTTGCCGGAGGTTGGCTTGTGACGGCGGTCGTCATCGTCGTCTTCGTCGGAATTGTCTCTTTCGTCACATCTGCCGCATCTTGGTCTATCGTAGTCGTACCTGGAAGGAAATATGTTTGAGTGAATAAGGTTAGTGGCCATGGCCGCCTTGTTTTTAAAAAGACCGCTTATTTTTTTTCCTACTAATCTAACGATGGAACGTGGGTCGGTTTAATGAAACGTGGTAATAAACAGAATAACACATTTTATCCTGAAATTCCCGCGGGAACGGGTACAACGCGGGTAACACCGCGGGGCGCGGCTAGTGCTACATAATAAGCTACAGGCTACATCATACCTGGCGTATCTATCATAGCCAGACCTCAAGTACCGAGGGTCATAGTAGCTTCGCAGCTGGCGGTTCAACTTCTCCGAGTCGGCGGCCGGCGTCAGGAGCTTGGAGAGGGTGGACTCTTCAGCCTTCGATTGCGAGTTGAGGTACAGGATGTAGGCTAGTATCTGGAACAAGGAATTGGTTGTTGAAGTAAGTTACAGTAAGTAGTCCTACCCTGGTGGTTATTGAAATGATATTAATTTTATTAATAGTTACTGTAACTTCCTTTTTAATAGTTACTCGTAACTGGAGTTATCAGTACGAACGAGGAGAAGTAAGCGTAATCATCACCCTAGTCTACTGCCATGGCGTTTTAAGCATATTAAAAATATACATGCTTCGCTCCGTTGAAGTACCATCGACAAAACGTACCACGTCAAGGTGATGAACGTAATTCTCTCTAATGTAGGTTACGAGACTCCTTCGGTCGGCCTGGGATAAAGTGGAAAAGTAGACAGCTACAAAAATGTGAAAGCAACATAAATCAGTGGTCCAATTATTTTTATTAAAATTAGGTGAGCCTTGTAAATAATAAAAATAAGTACATTTATATGGGAACCCATAAATTTAACGTAACCAAAAAACTATAAATGTTTCATATCAATCCAAAATAAGTGTATAATGCAGATTGATTGCATAAATTAAGTATCACAAATACCTAATTAAGCATGTGAACTTGAATTGTTTGAATTTTTTGTTTGTGTACAGTGATTTCCTGGTTTTTGAATTTACTGTAGATACAGTCAGATAAGAAAAAAGGTTCGTTCTATACTGTACAGTGTACCGTTATGATAAGAAGAAGTTCGTCATCATAAGGTCTATTTTCGTTTGTAGTCTATAGTCTAGTTATTAAAGCAAATTGCTTTAACAATTGACAATTGCAACTGACATGATTATGACATATTACGTCAATGTCATTCTTGATTGACAACCTTACATCTCAACTAGTCTCAAATTGATGGATCTCAAACATCGAGATATTGGTAATGATAATATTTTCATAGAAATACGAAACTCTGACAGAAATGGAATACATAATGTGGCAAGTTTTCTGCCAGACCCGAAGCCGCACCAATATTTCATCTTATAAAAAAGTGCTGTCAGTGTTACCATGTCAAAAATATCGTATGAATCCAAAAATATAGCTATTCATATGTATGTTGCATAGCATCAAAAAACATTTTTTTTTGTTAATTAGGTAGGTACCTATCCGATAATGGATAGCCACATTCAATAGGAAAGTTTCAGGTTATTTTTCATTCCGAAATTCCCGCAGGAACGGGCACAACGCGCGTAAAACCGCGGGGTGCTGGTAGTATATAATAAATGTAATGTTTTAATTGAAATCCTAGTTTATTTTACTCAAAACCCAACAAGTCCTACACAATTTCTTTTCCTTCTAAAACTTAAGAGCTGGGCTCTTGTCAATGAATTTATTTCCATTATAGTAACCCACGCGACGTCTGTTTGCCGCGCATGCGTAGTGCAAACAGTCGTTAATATAGCTTCAGTTGATTATTCTATGTTTAGTATCGCACAATCCGGCGGGTGGGGAGTACCCGATTATCAACCGTCGCAGTTCCTTATTTATTGATTTAATATATTATTGCGTTCTTTTGAAATAAAGTACATTTACTTATTAACGTACAGGTTCTCCATGTTGTAGGTTATCGACCTATATGAATGAAAAAGGATATTGAAACAAGTTCTTATATTATTTATTGAATTCCCCGCCAGCTGTGGAGCTGCGTGGTCGTGTAAGATAAGCTACGCACTATATTTTGTTAAATGTTTTAGAAAACAGTTTAAAACAGTTTCCTATTGAGATATTATTGCTAACAGTGCCAAATAAAAATGTTACGATCAATAATTAATACCAACATTAGAAGAACGTCGAGTATATGTAAGTACCTTTACAATCGTACATACTGACAAATAAAAAAAGTATTAACCTGTACACTGATGGGCAAAGGCCTCTCATCTCACTGAAGATATCAATACAGTGAGGTTTAGGCGTAATAATCGCGCTTGTCTCATGTATGACTGAAATAATTTATTTTATATGTATAGAAAATATTCAAACAGATAATTTGAAACACCATATACTAGTAGTAGTAAAGTAAATACTAGGCATACCTAAATGGAATTTAAAAGGAAAAAAGTAAATATCGAATCTTGGTGCCGTGCGTGTGAAAGAATGTTTAGGACTCATTTATGTATAAACAGCTGGATGTTTCATTATATTTTAACTAAAGACACAGTTATTGTGCCTTTTGGTTTATAACCCGAAATCATATATTTTTTTATACTTTTAATATAATTGCTAAAGGACGGCTAACATAAGCGCCTTTAGTTTTACGTAATGCGGTGTTTTTGCTCTAAAATATTTGATCATAGAATACCCTCTTTCTGAAATATGATGATACAATCTAATGGTTTGTTATCTGTTACATATTTACAATGCGAATAATTTGAATTATTTTGGCATATTAAAGAAACTATCCATGTCCTTCAAAATTAAGTAGGTATTTAACGCGTATAACATTATTTTGATAGTACATGTATCTTTAATAGCTATCTAGAATCTAAGTCCGACTATTAATATATTAAATATGTATTAATATTTTAAAAATGCGAAAATTTTTATGAATGAATGTAGTTATATCTTCTTTCAAAAAACTCTTCTTGCAAAAACTTAAACCTCTGATACATTGGAACCACAAAATCTTTGTTAGTTTTCCATTCTGAAATTCTCGGTATATTAATTTACTAGCAGCGCCCCGCGGTTTTACCCGCGTTGTGTCCATTCCTGTGGGAATTTCGGGATGAAAAATAGCCTATGTTACTTGTGGATAATGTAGCTTTCGAATGGTGAAAGAATTATTAAAATCGGTCCAGTAGTCTTTGAGCCTATTCATTACAACCAAACAAACAAAGTTTTCCTCTTTATAATATTAGTGTAGATTTAATTGTTACATCAGCAGCGTTTACACATTAACATTGGCAATTAACACCAATTATAAATGTAATCAGCATTCATAAAAGTAGGTATTACAACAGCTGACGAAGAAAAATGCATCACGTGTGAAACCGCGCACTGTTACTATAAAATGTTACTGCAAATTATTCAACATATGTCCCGCTCCCTACACAGCTATTAATATTGAACCGGAGTGTCGCCGCAGCACCACGATAGTTGTTTCCAATGAAAGGTCAAATCAATGAAATCTGTTCCTTACTCGTACCTACCCAATTCCACTTGACGCCGCGTCGAGAACATTCAATTGCTTTGGTTATTTAAATAAATGGCCCTATGATATGGCTAAATAGTTGGTAGGTACTTATATATTTAATTCGGGTAAACAATGCGTAATAATTGAGCGAGTTTAAAAGCTGAGAGCCGGCAAGTTCAACAAAAAGCGAACGACCGGCATTAGTGAGTGAGCGATTAGCGATTATAATCGCTATTAACAAGTGAGCGAATTAATCAGTAATCGCTCACTCATTTGCGTACTTTTGAACTCGGTCGTTCTTGCTTGTAAAAAAGCTAAAGTTAAACCGTTTAAATGAAACCTCAGGTAGGTAGAGATACCTAAGTAAATGCCACCTAGGTAAGACTATCACCTTTAAATGCCAATTTGATGGATCGTTTCAAAGATTACCTCCTCGTGAGTTAAATATTGGCATAGGTAGATTATTTAAAAAAGTAAATAAATACAATGTCATATTCAATCAATGTTCCAGACGCCAGAAACTTGACATCTGTCAGTGAACCCCAGGAACCGTGTGTGAAGACCGATGTGCCCGGGCCCAAGACCAACGCCTTGTTTAAAGAGCTGAATGAGATTCAGGTGAGGAACTTAGTAACTTTTGTTTCTTAAACATATTTCAGGTATGAAATATCGATATTAATAAATAAAATTCACGTTTAGTAAGACCGTAACTAAGCTTTAACCTTGTGTTATGGAATCTGAATAACTGATACTGCTATATATACAAGCACAAATACTTTCCATGAATATATCATTGATACCCAGATGTCGTCGCCAACAACGTCTGCACGTATTGTTGTCTCAGGGCGGGAATCGAACTCGCAACCCCCGACACAGTAAACGCTCTCACATGCCACTTGTCAGATAGATGCGAGTGTTATTAAACTAGTTGGCTACGGTCACATTTGTCAAATAAACTTTTTCTTTAAAATTCCTTACAGCTTAACTGATTTCAATGAAAACACTAAATAATGATACCTATAGGAAAACGACTAGTTAGTTACCTACCTATAAAAAAAGACATTTGCTTTGTTAATTTCTATCTAAGATTAATAAGACATATTTTCCTCTTGTGACAATTTTACTATTAATAAACTATTATTAAAGCAAGGACTACCTTGCTTTTTATCTAAGCACCATATGATCAATAATATCACCCACTCTAACTATTTACACGAGATATTGTAAAGACAGGAAACAAGATAAGCATGTTATATAAACAACAATTTTATTACTATACAAGAAAGATAGAATTTATACTTACGTTGTTACTTTGTAGTATTGGTAAGATTGTAGATACTATAATTATAAGATTCTAGATCACAGTTCTAGATACTGGTTTTCTAAATACCTAGACTCAACCATTTTGAAGAAAATTTTAACTATGCTCAATTTTTTTTTGTGTTCCCCCAATTCGCCTAAAATATTTCTAATTTACACTTGTATTTTCAGTAAATATGGAAATATACTATTGTTCTTGTATAAACGCGCTTAACACCTCAGTCTTCTGTGACCACGGTTCATGTAAAGGGACCGAACCGTCAGATAAAAATGTAAAATAAAAGCGAAGTGTATCCGTAGACGTAGTTTAAATTCAATATGGAAATCTGTTCAAAAAAGTTATGTTAGTATCATGTTTCCAGCAAGCCGGCTCAGTCCAGCTCTTCGCGGACTACGACCGTTCTATCGGGAACTACTTCGGAGACGCTGACGGGAACCTCTTCCTGGATGTGTTCACGCAGATATCCTCGCTCCCGCTGGGATACAATCACCCCGCCTTGTTTAATGTGTTCGATGATCCCCACAATTTGGTAAGAACTTTGATGAGCTCCGGATCAGATGGTCAGACTGCGCTTGTCTTACTCGGACACGTCAAATCTTTCCTTAGTATAGATTTAATGAGATTTTGACATATAATGTATGAAAAAATTACGTCAATTAGTTAAACGTTGATTTACCGGACAACTCTGAGTGCGGCAGTTGGTGTCTGCGCTCGTTCAAAAATTTTACTCCTAATAGACCGGAGGACAGTCAAACTAGAAGAAGAAGGATTTGGACTATTTATCAAAATCCATTCAGCTATGGTGTGAAAACTATCTTACATAAAAATAGGGATATTTTGTCATTACATGTAGGGGTGGGGTATAATAGGTTGAGATTCATTTTTAACATACATTTTAGAGGCAGATTTTATCTCAAAAACTGTATGCAGAAATGCTCATAACCTTCGGAGATAACTTATCTTTCATTGATGGTTGACTCCAGTTGGTAACAACGCATTTCTGTTTTATTTACTTACTTATCTGAAATACCTAAAAGGGTATTTAACCACGTTATTAATCAATGTCAAGTGCCCAATGTCAGCGAGTAGCAGTCCTAAAAATAGGTCATGTATTTCCTCAACTTGACATAAAGTAAGAGTGGAGTTTTAATTAAAACAATCTAACTATCTAGCTATATAGCCCGAAGATACCCATCAAACTCTTGAAGGAGATATTGATCATCATCTTAGTCAGTTTCTAGTTTGCTGTCTTTAAAATAGCTTATCATTTCTACTCCAATTAGATCGTATCGGAGGCCTATAAGCCTCATTTCATCTCACAAAGACATCAAGTACAATGAGGATTAGGCGTAAAGAACACGATTGCTGCGGATTGGTTACTTAAAAAAATAAACAGAAACATGTTTCGCCCGTCCTAGGAATTGAATCTACTCGAATTATTATCCGAATTACTGTTACACTGCGTTTTGCAAATGTTTCTTCATATTCTAATTCCAACCCTCCTTTTTCTTCCATCAGAAAGCCCTGATAAACCGACCATCACTAGGAGTATTCCCTGCCGCCGACTGGCCCGGTCTTCTAAAGAGTACCCTTCTGGCCGTGGCGCCTCATGGCATGGACCATGTAGCCACAATGATGTGTGGGTCCTGCTCCAACGAGAATGCATACAAAGCGGCCTTCATAAAGTACGCGAACATGCAAAGAGGCTCGATAACATTCAGGCCAGATGATCCTTCTTCGTGCATGTGTAACTTGCCTCCGGGGTCGCCTAAACTATCGGTTATGTCGTTTAAGGTAAGATTTATCTCAATTGATAACATATGTGTAATAGCTGAAGTGTTTCCGTATATATTTTTTTATGTTGCTAGCAGAGGTTTTGTGTTACAGTCGTATACAGGGTGAGCAATCCAAATGGGTCAGTAGATATGGAGGTTTTGGAAACCATAACAGATAGCGAAATCTTGGCTTAGGAACCATGACGTTGATTTTAGTAAAAAGAAAAACTGCATTCATATACTTACAAAAATACGTGTACTCGGCCCAGGAATCGAACCTGGACTTTTTTGAAAAAATAAATTTCGTTATTTTCCTTTGAATATCGGTTATGTAGCTCTTAAATAGTAAATGTTACTAAGAAACATGATATCTAAAACTAATAAAATGCATTGTTTTTAAACAACGAAGTTTTATTTTTCAATACTTCAGTGCTTCAGTTCAACAAAAACACAACAAAAAGATAATTATTTTATTTCAGTAAATGTTCAAAATGGTATGTTCAATTACTTAAACAATATTAAAACTACCCCATACAAAGTCAAAGGGCCGGCGGCGGCACTGAATTATTGAAAAATAAAACTTCGTTGTTTAAAAACAATGCATTTTATTAGTTTTAGATATCATGTTTCTTAGTAACATTTACTATTTAAGAGCTACATAACCGATATTCAAAGGAAAATAACGAAATTTAATTTTTCAAAAAAGTCCAGGTTCGATTCCTGGGCCGAGTACACGTATTTTTGTAAGTATATGAATGCAGTTTTTCTTTTTACTAAAATCGACGTCATGGTTCCTAAGCCAAGATTTCGCTATCTGTTATGGTTTCCAAAACCTCCATACTGACCCATTTGGATTGCTCACCCTGTATACTCGTAGATATGTGTTCCATGTACTTGATTTGGTTTAATTCAAGCGAGTTGGACTCCAGAGTATCGTGTATAAAACACGTTCAAACGTACTTGCACACGGCCATGCCATGGATACATGTCAATGGGAAGACAAATGAAGTTAGCCCCTTAGCCCCTTAAGCCTCCTACAGGACTGGTCTGAGTCCTGGAGGAAAAATACCCTCATCCCGATTTCTGCCAGAACTATTTGCATTTACGTTTGATTTGGATGCCTTTGCATAATACCAACAGATAAAATCTTGTCAAAAAAGCTTTTTTACGAAACACTTGTTAAATTTTCAGTCTAGTTTCCACGGGCGCACATTCGGAGCCCTTTCCACCACCAGATCGAAAGCGATCCACAAGCTGGACATCCCCGCGTTCGACTGGCCCGCCGCGCCCTTCCCGCAGTACAAATACCCTCTCGAAGAGAATAAGAAAGAGAATGACGCACAGGATGCCTAGTAAGAACATTAAGAACTTGGAAATATATTTATCTTGGATATTTCATATTTCTTGAAAACGAAATAGACAGATTAATCCAGTCTTAAGACTGTCTCCTGGTCTATTACAGACTAGTAATCTATAAAAAATTTACCAAATCTATTATTGGACTGTAGTACCCACGGCTTGACAGCTCCGAACAAATCAGTCTAAAGAGTATCTGGACCAAGATCTGAACTGTAATCTGCGATAATCTCTAGTCCAGTGACGTAACCATATATCGGTAAATAGTCAAAACACATAGAGGTTCCATGTCGAAAGAAGCGTAAGCAAGGGAGTATTCCAAGAAACCTTACTAAAAGCAAGGCGTAACCTCGTCTACACTTGGTTTTTTCCCTTTCAGTTGCTTGGAACAAGTACAAGATCTGATAGAAAGTTACAAAAGTAAAGGCGCCCCTGTGGCCGCGGTGATCGTGGAGCCGATCCAAGCGGAGGGAGGCGACAACGAAGCGTCTCCTGAATTCTTCCAGAATCTCCAGAAAATATGCAAACAGGTAAAATATTGAACACCACCTGAGCACCATTGAAACTGAACCTGCTTATACATAGATAAAAGGAAACATTATGTTTGACCTAGGTATTCCAATATAAGTATCCAATAGGAAAGTGTATTTAACCCGTTCTCAAAGTATTTCAGGAAGAACCATCCCTATGGTCATGGTTACCCGCCAAACTTGACATTTATCAACATAGAAACAATGTGACAACTTGACCAAGGGTTTTTAATTGAGGTATCCATTACCCATGCGCCCAAGCACTATCTATCTAACTAACATTGTGTCGTTCATTCCAGAATAAGATCTGCCTCATCATAGACGAGGTCCAAACAGGCTGCGGCCCCACGGGCAAGATGTGGGCGCACGAGCACTTCGACCTGCCCACTGCTCCCGACATAGTCACCTTCAGCAAGAAGATGCTCACGGGAGGGTTCTACTATGGGAGCGAGTTCCAGTAAGTACCGTCTCTTGTTGGTTTTCTTTCTCTTGACAAGTGAATACAGGATGGCTTTTTAAATCGGTCATTTTGGGTAACTCCGAAAAAGATACAAAGATTATTTTTCTTAGGAACTATGTCAGTCTGAAACTACAAAAGATACGAAGACTTGTTCATGGGAACCGTGTCACCGATTTTAACCACCCTGTATGTATACTTCCTCTAGCGCAATGGTAACACCATAAGTTCCCGCCAAAACCGGGTTCTCGGTTTCAACTCTCGGGGAGTGAACCATTATTGATTTGCTCGTTATTGAATTAGACCTATTTCCATGACCCAAAACACTTTTAAATGCTCAGGAAAGTCCGATACAGATACAAGTAAAGGACCAATTCCTATGGGTACTTTATCCATATCCCACAGATCGCCACAAGAGTACAGGATCTTCAACACATGGATGGGAGACCCGAGCAAGCTATTGCTTCTACAGAAAGTTCTAGAAGTCATCAAGAAGGATAACCTCCTTGCAGTAGTCAACGAATCCGGCAAAGTCTTGAAAGAAGGTTTACATCAGCTCGAGAAGCAGTATAGTGCGGTTATAAATAGCGTGCGAGGCCGCGGAACTTTCCTATCTTTCAATGCTGCAAACGCACAAACCAGAGACAAAATCTTGGCCAATTTGAAGAAGAAGGGTAAGCATAGACAAAATAAACTTCGAATTAGTTTTTTTTTCTAAAAAGTTGCTGACGCACCATTACGCAGTCACAATAACAAGTTAATATCTCTGTGAACAATGCAGTGAAGCAAAGTAACTCCATCAGACGCCACGTACTCATTAACTTCCAAATTACACCCAATTACAAAACAAGCATCACTTCTTTTTGCCGGCACTATGTTATAAGTTTGTATTTGGTCTGAGAGTTATAACCACAGATTAGGTTTTAAACCCCTCCAATAATGTTTATATACCTTCTATTTACTTTATTTGAGCGCTGAAGTGTAAATAGATTTATTAATTCACTAGCAGCGCCCCGCGGTTTCACCCGCGTTGTACCCTTTCCCGAAGGAATTCATAATATGTAAGATATAAAGTAGCCTATGCCCTTTTTCAGGCTTTGGACTAACTGTGTACCCAATTTCATTCAAATCGGTTCAGTAGTTTTGGCGTGAAATCATAACAGACAGACAGAGTTACTTTCGCATTTATAATATTAGTTAGGATTTAGTTTAATCCTTTATTAATTTTAACCATTTTGATTGAACAGGTGTATTATGCGGCGGGTGTGGCGACTGTGCGATCCGGCTGCGACCTGCGTTGGTATTCGAACCTAGACACGCACAACTTTATCTGGAGATTCTTAACAAAACTCTCTCTGAAATGTAGATTAGACTTCGACGGATTAATATTGTTTAAAAAAGTTCTGAGTACCTTTTTAAAAGTAATGTTAAAACAAAATAAAGAAGCGCGTTCTTTTTTTAAATTATTTATGTCTATTGTCTATGAGCTAAATGCTCTGCATTTATTTACGTTTGAATTTAAAAATCGAAGATGTTCTTTACTGTTTTTTATTTAATTTAAAAGTTTAATTATCTTTTACATTTTTTCATGTTATTTTATGATTCTTATTAATTCCGCCTTATTTGGCTCACTACGGATATTAATAAAGTATCTCTACGTATTATGTTGATCTATCTCTCATTAGATTAGTTGCTGTTGTTGAATCAATGTGTGTTAATTTAAATACCTAAATCGAAGCACAAATTAAAATATGAACATCTTGTGTCATTAAGAGCTTGATCACACTATAGTTTAGTTAGACAATCCTCTGTCTATACTATACTATAGTAAAACAGTCTTGGTCTATGAAAACATATTATGAAGCGCACACTAGAGACAAGAAGTCCAACTGCCGCAATCAGAGACGTCTATTAAATCGAAACTTAAGTAACTGACGTAATTTTTCTACTCTAACTTCTCTACTTAGGAAGTATTGGACGTCTCTCAGTAATGGCGTAATCGACTTTTTTCACTGTCAAGAATTTGTATCGATGACTTACATAAGACAGACAACATCGACAAATCAGTCTAAATACTGCTGTGACTATAGTGTGCTCAAGCTCTTAGTAATAATAGGTATTACTATTCAGTTTTATAACTAGTAAAGAGTTTGAAACTTTGGATCCTCTTTACTGTGTTTAAAACTAAGTTTCAATATTATTAAGTTGAATTGTAGAGAGTTAACTTTTAAGCGTTACACGTGTAAACAATGTTATGCTTCCGAACACAATGTCTTCCAATAAATTATTTAAGACTTATCTTAAATGCTGTTTTATTTTTGTCACTTTGTTTTTTTTTGTGTCAAAAGCCATCAATAGGACTATAATACTAAGGGCGGTTGCTTCAATTTACCCTCACCCATCAGTAAAGGTTAACGCAAAATGAAAAATATGTAAAACTGTTTTACTGACGTTTGTTACGATAACCAACCGATTACTAATTAGTACTGAAAATAAGTATTTATTTTATAAATAAATCGGTTTTTGTAAACTGTAAATTATGCCTTAATGTAACTAACCAATCTTTGAAGCAAAATAACACAATACTATAATAAAATTATTAATACAAAATGTTAAATGTTTCTATAACAAAAGCTCGTTAGGCATTGTCACTGCGCCAAAGTATTGAAGTATTATGCAGATAGATTAATACAAAAATATCACACAAATGGGCATAAGTTCTCATATGTACGTTTAGGTCATGCCCTATGGTCCTACCTATATAATAAAAAATGGCCTACATTTCCAAACAAAAAAGCTTGGAACAAGGAAGCGGGCCGATTTCACAAGCTAACCTTGGTTTTAATTTTAATCATATCCTTTTGTATATAATCAGCGGCTATTGTTTGAGGGCACTGCATTACATCAGTGACCTTTGAACAATGGTGAAAACTATGACCGGACCACTTATCTGGCTAATCTTCGGTTAAAAAACAGCGTTATTATTACGCCGTTTCCGTGGAATCGTTTGTGGAGGTCGCCCGTTGAAGCTTCAGATGTAATTTGAGTCATTGGTTAATGGGTTGTGCCTTGGACCGTGTGAAGTGAAGCTTGGGCCCTTTTAAACCTCGATTGGCTTGAACTTAGTTTGTTTATCGGTAACATTTAGTTTGCGGTGTGAATTTTAACGCATAATGCAAAAAAAGCCGACCAAATTCCTCCTCCTTCAGTTTTTGAATTCGGCTAATAAAAGGAGTGTCTTTTTAGATGTGTCTCTGACAACCACTGAACAGTGAAAGCAACTCCGACTAGTAAATTACGTGAAGGTTTTGAAACTTCAAACTGTTTCTTTCGAATTGTTTATGTGTTGGAGCGCTCAAGTTCGTACCCTCGATCGATGATAATTTTAAACCGCCTAAAGGTCCCATTTGTTTCAAACGTCAGACTATTGCTAAACAAACAATTGGATAATTTGACTGGAATCAGGCAATTTTGCTTGTCTTAATGCCGCTATCGGTCACCCGTCAGAGCAAAACATGAGCAGAGTTTCCTGTCCATTCTTTTCTAATGACGTTCTCCCGAATGGGTGGTACGTTCAAAAGAGCCTCTATGGGGCCAAAACTGAATATATATTTTTTAAATGTTGCGTAACGTTTCCGTTGCTTTACTTTTTCAAACTAAATGATGACTTTAAAAATATCGTTTTTTGAATTGAACGAATGTCCATGGCTAAGCTGCGTTGCAGCGCACTCTAAAGATAATTAATTAATTTAATTCAGTTATTTATAAATTAATTTTATTTAGCTTGCTCGGGAATAGGATAATGAGTAATAAAAATTCCCAAATTCCCACGGGAACGGATGCGCTGCGAGTGAAACCGTGGACAAAAGCTAGTAAAACATACAAACGCCTTACATTCAACCCTCCCACTATTATCTCCCCAGATCTTGTAAACTCGCTCAATTAACTATTACAACCATTACCAAACCCCATAACGAGCCGTATTTTAAAAATCCTCACAAAGTACCCCTCGCAATGGTCAGCTATTGTTTAACATCCGCCGCGTATGACGTAGTAATAGCTTTATAATTACCGCGGTGACAAACAGACATAATGTTACTCACATGTTATATGTGCTTAGATACTGGCTGTGACATCATGGGGTATAGATTAATCTATACTAATATTATAAAGTAAAAGTAAGTTTGTTTGTTTGTTTGTATGTTCGAGGTAATCTCAGGAATTATCAGTCCTATTTGAATAATTATTTTTGTAATAGATAGCCACATTCAACGGGAAGGTTATAGGCTATTTTTCGTCCCGAAATTCCCACGGGAACGGGTACAACGCGGGTAAAACCGCGGGGCGCTGCTAGTTTTTTACAAAAGTCGCTCGAAAAAGGCTATTTTTATTATTTTCACAACTCAGTTAGACCATTTAAATAAAAGATACCTAGTAAGTTCATGTAAATTTATGTTCACTTAATATATTTTCATAAAGTGTTGCAATCATAAATTTATTAATATCATGGTCAAGATCACGATATTTATTAGCTTCAAGACCCGACCCCCTCCCCTCGACTGACAGACAAAAGAATCCGCTAGGCCACATTTAACAACATTTTATCTAAAATTTAAACTCCCATTGTAAACAATGTAGAGTTGATCTTGACATAAAATAGAATACCTTAATAAAAAAAAATAATAAAAAAAACAGCTACCCTGTCACCTAAGATATTTCAATAAAAATTCTAGCATTATATATAGCCTTATACTAGCAGCGCCTCGCGGTTTTCCCGCGTTGTGTCCGCTCCCGTGGGAATTTCGGGAATTTTTATACATATAAACCTTCCTCTTGAACCACTCTATCTATTAAAATACCGCGTCAAATTCCGTTGCGTAGTTAAGAGTTTCCTAGTGGATCTGAGCATACATAGGTCCGGACAGACAGATAGCGGAAATTAACTTTGTTTTATACTATGTAGTAAGGTTAAAAGAGAGCTTAACCTAATATGATAAGGACTTCAGCTTAAATAATAGGTTGTACAATTGGCCCTTTATCAAGAAACAAAAAATAGACTCACCAGTAAAGTAATTCTTCCCATCTTGATTTAAATTTAGAACTTAAACTACTGGCAGTAAACAAACGGCACTGACCGCGCGAAACCAGTTTAAAAATAAAAAAGTTCACTACGGTTTTTATTTACATTGTTTATTATAGAATTCTATTTTTAATTTAAAATGCAAAGACTACACGGTATGTCTACACTATTGTTATTTCACGAAGGTACTGTAATGGACGAACGCGTTTGCCTCACTGGCCATCAGCGCATGAGTCTCCCTATATAATAATTATGGCAATTTGCTTTTTTACGTTCATCCATCAACTGAGGCCTACTGTTCCGAAGGCTGTGTCTCTGTGTATATTTGTATTGTAATCTAGTTAAAAGTACAGTTCGAACTATGAAATTATGGTGAAAAAAAACTGAGTCATAGATTTTAACAATACGAATTCGGTTTTTCTTTTTTTTGCATGAATTAACTTTTTTTGTGTAATGTAGGGTTTAGATGTGGTTTGGGTCAAAGGCCTCGTTGGTTGACATGGAGGTAGTAAGAGTAGTTTAGAATTTTATTGTCATGTAGAGTCGGTAGAGTTTGAGATGGCAGACAATTCTACGCATGGTTAAATTGAATTAGAATTAATTGGTTTCAAAATTTAAGTACATAATTTGATTTTAACCAAACAAGTGGCAAATTCCTAATTGTAATCACTCTATCTATTAAAAAAACTGCATCAAAAATCCGTTGGGTAGTTTTAAAGATCTAAGCATACATAGGGACAGTCAGACAGACAGCTGTCTGATCTAGATAGCGGAAAGCGACTTTGTGTTAACTATGTAGTGATATAACTAGATTAGGGTTACAGTCTACAGCTACAGGTGGGATCAGAACGCGAGTGCGCGTGTGATTTGTGATTGTGTCATTTGCGTTTTATTATACACACCAGCTTGGAATCTCTCCCGATCGTTAAATGGAACCCAACTCTCTCTTGATAACATGCGAATGCTCCCGATGAGGGCTAATATGAGTAGATAGAGTAGAGGACCACGGAAGAGCGAACAAAGTACTTACTGCGTAGGTACATAACACGCATAAAAAATGGCTAGGTAAAAGTAACAACCTATCTCAAACATAACGGACTCATAAATTAAGTTAACAGAACAAAACATACGAATAATAAGATCGTAATAATTGCGTCATTATCTCATCTACTAGGAACTGTATTTTGGCAAATTTGAACGTTTTTGTGTGGTTGCAAAAAATATAAAATATATAGTAATTCTGAAGATACGATTTGTGAAGGAAGAGGAAGTCGTATTGTTTCATATTCGAGCTGCTGTGTCCATTGTACGAGACAGGTATTTTGGTTTTTTTCAGGTTTATGTGAATACAAATTACACAACATACATAAGTTTACAATATGGTTTAAAAGCTATTAAATTTACTTATTAAACGTTTTCGCACTTTGAAAGCTGTACTAATTTATTAGCACACGTACGGCTTCAATGAATGAACACAAGTAGGTTCATATTTTATTTCATTTATTAAGGGCGCTAGGTATTCGCTTCGGCAGAAAGGGACAACCAAAGCCAAGAAGAGAAACCCAAACAGAATTCATCTAAAACATTGTTCTGTTATTTGCAAGAAAGAGCTTCAAATACTTCGTTCAAAAGCTCTTAAAAGCTTGACCCCTTTCACGCCAACTTGAAATACTGTTAAAACTAGCTTCAAACAAATAATTACAACATTAAATCCTCCTTCGAAACAAAAACTCAAAGTATGTTTAACGAAAATCAAAGTGTTAATCAACAAAACTTTTTCACCCACACCAATGAGCACACGACCCGTTAAATAAATCAAAATGGTGGCCCAGCAGAGCGCAACTGACACGTCATTGTGTGCTTTGATAACCGCCGGAGCGTACGGGCGCATTATTTAATCATTTTATTATAATTCACCCACATTACATACGAACTGTTTGTTAATATTTAAAATGTATTTATGTAGTGGCAGGTCCTTTGGGCAGTCACCCAATTTGTAGCCGGATGTGACGTCAGTGATACATTTTTGGTAAAAGTACTGGAATGGACTTCGCTTAGTTCATTTCAACTGTTAAGCAACGTGCAACTCGCAAACGGGCAACTTCGATCTTTTTCAATCTTAAGGTTTGGTGGTTATCCCACCCGTAAGGCAGAATTTCTAACATCGTATTCAAAGTCATAAAAGCTCTTAAATAGGAACACATAATGAAGTAAGTACATACTTAAATACCGAGTTCTTACTCTGTTTTAAATGTTGTCAGTTTAGTACCAACAACTCTCGACATTTAAATTTGGATGCCACTGGACGTTTGAATAAAATCCTTCAACGTAAAAATACAGCAAAAACAAACCATAACTAATTTATACCACTTCATAATGTCTGTTCACACGTAAAAAAAGTAATTTCAACGCAAACATCAATCATCGTTCAATACACGTCCGCGCACAAAACAAGCACAAATTAGATTATTTGTGAAATATAATTGATATTTGCCATCAAATAAAGTATTACAAGGCCGAAGAATTTACCATATTTTTGTATGAATAATGGTTTTGGAAATAAGGTCTGTGATGTGCCCTATTTAGGTAATAGGTGTTAGTCGAATAGCCTAGATTCTAGATTTTGTTGAAATATCGGTATCTATTATTCTAAATCAAGCCTGTTAATATAAAAATGTGAACATTATTTTCTAAATTAAAAGCGAAGTCTTTTTACTGACTCTTTTCTTTATTTGTTTTACTCTAGTTATTTTATTTTCGCTTTTATGAATCGAGTTACTGAAGTATTTTACACACTTTTGAAATGAACTGAAAATGGAATATTATAGCATAAATTCTTTACAGTATAAATTAATACAAAACCATAGTATCCTACGTGCCTGTGCTTTATACAATTTTAACACCTTTCACCCCAAAAAAATAACAATTTTGACATTAATTTCATACCAATTAAAACTTCTTCAAAATGGTTGTCAAACAGTTAAGGTGCCTTGGGGTAATATCGGACGGATTTTCGAATAGCTGCAAGGATGTTGCAAAAACTTTATTTTCTCAATTTTGGTATACAGCACATTAATGAAAAATGGTGGAAATTAATAATGATTCAACACATTATAATTTTAAATTTAGTTTATTTATAAAAACTCAATACTTTTTGATTTGTAAGCCTGTAAAATCAGAACACAATTTTTGTGAATATAATGACGATTTGGCTATCAAGGGGTAACTTCGAACAACAATTTAAAACTATTTCTATTGCTAGGAGCACAAGGTGTATGAAAATAATGTATCCGATCTTTCCTGTTCTTTAACATGATATCAACAAAATCTACCTAATACTACAAACATAGATATACCAAATGATTCCTTTTTTTTTTCGTTTCTATTGTCCGATCTTACCCCATATACCAAATTTAGAAGAAATTAAGATTCTCAAAGTTTGGTTTTATCCACTATTCATACTACCAAATAAAGCAAACATATGTTAAAGCGTTGTATAACATTGAAATACTTTACGGTTGGTAGATAAATGAAGGGAACAGGTGACAGGAACAAAATATTGTTTTTAGAAACTTGAAATATTCAAACAATAAACGAACGCGTTGCAGTTTAAAATATGATATATTAATATAAAGTAAAGAAATCACTATTAAGGAATGACATAATTTATAATGCTATATAAAATTACCAAATATCAATTAAAAAAAATGAATTCAAACAATTATATCAAAGAATTGGGAGTTGTCCCAATTTAACTAGAATGTCTATGACAACGGTCTATAAAAATAAAAATCAAAACATGATTATCAATAACAAAATTCACATTTTCACTTTTTAAGAACACACTTTTTCATAGTTTTGAAGCGGCTGCATAGGTGAGCTCCTTATTATTTATTTTCTGCACGGCTAATTGCAGCGCTGCTTTTGTACAGGTAGTGGCCCGCGAAGAAGTTCGGGTGTATTTACGTGGCATCTGCAAGTGAATTGTTGATATAAGTATCAAATATAAGCCCAGACGCAAACCCGTCGGGCGCTTTTGGTACACCGTATGATCCAAATAAACAAAGGGCTTGAAGCGCGTTTGGTACACTGTTTGATCTAAATAATTACTTAAAGTAACTAATAAAAAACTAGATACAGTCATAGCGTATATATAATTGGCTATCCATATATTATAAATCCATATATTGTGACGATTGGCTATCCATATATTGTGACGAGCAGCCATGTTTGTTTATTATGATTACGCTACAGTGGGTAGGTAAAATAATATCTTCTACATAAGCGCCATATTGAAACGATTACGAACACAATTGAGTATTTAAAATTAATTAAAATCACGTGTAATAAAAGTTTGACAGTCGCTGCCAATTTCGAAACGGGTTAAAACCGGATATTTTTGTCCGATCTTTAGTCGAGATGGGTAACACCGGATTTCAGCCTACAGAGGAAGTAGACATATTTGGATTAGTTTTATCATGTTATCACTGCTTAAAACTTTTTATTAAGGCAAAATAATAACAAAATAAGCTATATTTTTGCTAAAATATGCAAATACGAATAAAGGTCAAAGACCGGATAGACAAATATTTTATAAAACTTACCTTGTTTTATCTTACGGCGCGTGGTATACGTCCGAGTTACCGGAGCGACTGGCGGTCACTGCGGGGCGGGGCGGAACATAATGACGTGGCGTGCAATGTGGCTAGCATTAAAAAATATTGCCAAATAAGTGGGATATTAGATTTCTACGTTCTTACCCCGGCGCCGATATTACCCCAACACACGGTGCCTTGGGGTAATATCGGACGGATTTTCGAATAGCTGCAAGGATGTTGCAAAAACTTTATTTTCTCAATTTTGGTATACAGCACATTAATGAAAAATGGTGGAAATTAATAATGATTCAACACATTATAATTTTAAATTTAGTTTATTTATAAAAACTCAATACTTTTTGATTTGTAAGCCTGTAAAATCAGAACACAATTTTTGTGAATATAATGACGATTTGGCTATCAAGGGGTAACTTCGAACAACAATTTAAAACTATTTCTATTGCTAGGAGCACAAGGTGTATGAAAATAATGTATCCGATCTTTCCTGTTCTTTAACATGATATCAACAAAATCTACCTAATGCTACAAACATAGATATACCAAATGATTCCTTTTTTTTTCGTTTCTATTGTCCGATCTTACCCCATATACCAAATTTAGAAGATATTAAGATTCTCAAAGTTTGGTTTTATCCACTATGCATACTACCAAATAAAGCAAACATATGTTAAAGCGTTGTATAACATTGAAATACTTTACGGTTGGTAGATAAATGAAGGGAACAGGTGACAGGAACAAAATATTGTTTTTAGAAACTTGAAATATTCAAACAATAAACGAACGCGTTGCAGTTTAAAATATGATATATTAATATAAAGTAAAGAAATCACTATTAAGGAATGACATAATTTATAATGCTATATAAAATTACCAAATATCAATTTAAAAAAAAATGAATTCAAACAATTATATCAAAGAATTGGGAGTTGTCCCAATTTAACTAGAATGTCTATGACAACGGTCTATAAAAATAAAAATCAAAACATGATTATCAATAACAAAATTCACATTTTCACTTTTTAAGAACACACTTTTTCACAGTTTTGAAGCGGCTGCATAGGTGAGCTCCTTATTATTTATTTTCTGCACGGCTAATTGCAGCGCTGCTTTTGTATAGGTAGTGGCCCGCGAAGAAGTTCGGGTGTATTTACGTGGCATCTGCAAGTGAATTGTTGATATAAGTATCAAATATAAGCCCAGACGCAAACCCGTCGGGCGCTTTTGGTACACCGTATGATCCAAATAAACAAAGGGCTTGAAGCGCGTTTGGTACACTGTTTGATCTAAATAATTACTTAAAGTAACTAATAAAAAACTAGATACAGTCATAGCGTATATATAATTGGCTATCCATATATTATAAATCCATATATTGTGACGATTGGCTATCCATATATTGTGACGAGCAGCCATGTTTGTTTATTATGATTACGCTACAGTGGGTAGGTAAAATAATATCTTCTACATAAGCGCCATATTGAAACGATTACGAACACAATTGAGTATTTAAAATTAATTAAAATCACGTGTAATAAAAGTTTGACAGTCGCTGCCAATTTCGAAACGGGTTAAAACCGGATATTTTTGTCCGATCTTTAGTCGAGATGGGTAACACCGGATTTCAGCCTACAGAGGAAGTAGACATATTTGGATTAGTTTTATCATGTTATCACAGCTTAAAACTTTTTATTAAGGCAAAATAATAACAAAATAAGCTATATTTTTGCTAAAATATGCAAATACGAATAAAGGTCAAAGACCGGATAGACAAATATTTTATAAAACTTACCTTGTTTTCTCTTACGGCGCATGGTATACGTCCGAGTTACCGGAGCGACTGGCGGTCACTGCGGGGCGGGGCGGAACATAATGACGTGGCGTGCAATGTGGCTAGCATTAAAAAATATTGCCAAATAAGTGGGATATTAGATTTCTACGTTCTTACCCCGGCGCCGATATTACCCCAACACACTAATATCAAGATGGTTGTCACTCCAAAAAACACCTAACTTACAAGTGGTTGGCTGTAAAAATATTTTTTTAAAAAACGACAACATCAACTACAATGTCACTCTACATAGAAATGAGCAATCAAAATCCAGTAGTTTACACATAATGACGTGTAGAATTGTTTGTTTATTATTAATGTAGTGGACATGACAGGGGCGCGGGTCACTGACCCTCACCCGACCAATGGAGTTATCAACCCCTGACGATACATCGATAGGTAACTTAGGTACCCTAAGTCATGCATAAGTTAGGTATGCTAAGTAGACGACATTGGAAGGTCGTGTTAGTTTTTTGTTTAGAAAGTGATATTTAAGTAAAGTTTCCAAAATACTATAATTTCCGATTGATTATTTTATTTCTTATATTCTATCATAGAACACTTTCTATCTAACCACGTCCTTCACTATTTTTGTTTAAAAAAACTGAATCAAATTTGGTCCATCCATTCGTATTGAAGGTACAACTATACATCTTCTTTAAACTTAAGAGCTGGGCTCTCGTCGATGGTGTTCTTTCCACTTTTCTCTGTCATCTGCTCTTCAGCTGTTGGTACGACACGACTTTTGCTCTTTCCTTCAGTTGGTCTACAACTTAGACATACTAAGAACGAAACGAAAGGACTAAGAAAGAAGAGATTCTAGAAGATTTTCTGTAAAAAGCATAGATAATTGAGATTCAGCTACTTTACAAACAAACAAATCTCGTAGCGCATAGAAATCCGAAAATACTATACAGAAATTCCTAGTCCTAAGGTTAAGGAACTTCTTAATGTCATATTATTAGTAAATAATAGATGGGAATTGAAACGAGAACTTAGTACACAAACTAACACATAATTATAACAAATAACTAACCAAAGATTGTTAGGTTTATTAAAATCAATATTCAAAAGTAATTTACATATATTATTTACTTAAAAATTGGAGCACTTACGCCCATTTCATTTTATATCTACTATCCGTGATTACACCTCGACATTGTAAAATAAAAAATAATTGGACTAAAACACAACCCCCGTCGGAGCTGTGTTTTTTTTCAGTGTTCGCCACGCTTCCGATAGCGGCAGTGGTGTTCAATCGAGCGCGAATCATAACAAATTCCCGCTTTCCGGTTACGATCAATTGACGCTCTTTCATTAATTAAAAACAAACAAATTAATCATTTAACTATCTGATTAATTAAATAGTGATTTTAAATAACGGCTTAAATTAAAATGTGCTAGTTAATACAAATACAATATTGTAACTAATGTGACGCAATTAGCCTAATTACGTGACATTTTATTAACAGTGACTAAAAAATCAAAAAGTGTCTTTTAAATGGTGTTCCAATTTTAACTAAAGGTATATTTTAAATTAGGTATATTTATCGTTTTATTGATTTTGCCCGCATGTTAGCCTTGTTAGCGGCTGCTAGTAAAAAGAAAGGCTTATTTTAAATATAATATTATCTTTGAACCGATTATTGAGTAGTTTGTTTATGTTTTATGGCGTAGATAAATAACAATAACATATAGGCTTTGTGGTTTCACACTATTGAATACAAGCTTTCTAACGTAGACGTAAATCATTACTGTTTCTATTTTTATACTAAAACTTTTTTTAAACTAACTGTTATTCATGATTCGAAGCTTAAGTGAAAAACATCATTTTCTAAAACTATATTGAATAGATAAAACTCCTTTCGAAGTCAGTTAAAAACAAATCAATACCATAAACTTTTCTCAACCTTTAATAGAACCTTATTTTATAAAGTGCTCATAAACCCAACATAAAAAGAAAAAAGAACATAAACTGAAACTAAAAAGGTCGAGGTACAAAAAGATTTTAAACATAAACTAAAGGAACGATGCGTAAACACCAGAAGCTGAAACCTGCTACCTAAGATGTGTCCCGGCCATGGCGCTGAAGAACCTTCAGTTGTTCCGCCCCATGAAGACCGACTCGGTGTACCGCCCCCCGACCCCCATGAGGGCCCTACCTTCAGCACTGTCGAGGACTGTGTCCAAGTCAGCGGAGACTCTTGTTGGGAGTAATAAATGTAAGTCCAGATTAAGACACTTCGCGTTTTATAGACATTGTTTAGACTGCGTTGTTCGTTAAGTCTTTAAGTCTGTTAAGCCAGTTTAGGAATAGTTGGCGATATAAATATCTTTTGATCTTAGACGACATCATAAGTATCATTGAATACTGAATAGGCAGTCTAAAAACGGACTGTGCAGGCTATAAGGAATCTAAGAGCCCTTTCTGCCTTGTTGGCTATCTTTCCGGATTGGAATCTGGTGTTTGTGACATTGTTATATGGGCGCCTATATAAAAAAAAAATAATTGCGAATAACTAATATTTTTTGCCACTGAGGTCGGTCCTGGTTGTTTCAATCGATAGACCATGCCTTAGGCCTTTAGGCGGTCTAAAAACTTCGTCACCAGGGTTGGCCACTAACCTACTCGACCTTACTTTTTAAAATGAAGATTGCACTCCCTCCCTTGGCATAGGCAAAGCCCCCCCCAAAAATCTCAAATCCCTCTAAAACAAGCTATAAAAACCACACCCTTATCTCAACCCTATGTTTCCCCTACCCAGGTTCCGACCTCCCCTCCCGTAAGACGAGGAGCACGGACCACCCCACCGTGGGGCTGGTCAAGGGCTCCAGCACCATCGGGCTGCCGGCGCTCACCAAGTGGGTCAGGGACGATGACAGCCTCCGGAGCCGGTCTAGGAACGGAAGGTAGGGTTTGGACATGAAGTCATGTCATGTTAAGGTTGAAGGATAATACGAAGAAATCCTTGCAGTCTTACAGAGTCTAGTCCAGTCAGTCAAGACTAGTAGTCTTTTTTTAGTCAGTGTAATAAAAAATGTAAGTAGGTACTTAATTTTTTTTGTAGTTGAGGTAGATGTCTTGTCTCTGGTCTCTAGTGTAGTAAGCGCTCTTTCATAGGTTTTAATAGACCAGAAGACAGTATACACTGTCTGACGACTTAGACTGTCTGGCCTAAGGTACGTGCAGACTCTTTACGTAGGAAATGAAAAGGAACTGGTAAAGCATTACTGAAATTCACGACACAAGTTGAGGCACAAAAGAAATGACATCATGTATGCTAACTAAAGTTCAAATGTCAATCACACATTCTTTATTTTGACTTCCGCAAGTTCCGAAATTCCGAGAACTCATTCAACTGATTGAATTGGTAAACTAAAGAATATAATACAATATTTACCATAGCTTTAAAAGCTAAACTAATTTTCATTACCATTTAAGTTAATTTTGAACCCAATTATATTAAAGTACCTTCTTTAGTCGATATTCCAAAAAGTTTATTTAGCGTCTCCTCGTATGAAAATCATCTAATTAAAACTGAAGACACTTCGATAGTATATTATATTTTAAAAACCGTGAACGACCGAAGCTTGCTCACTGCCACACTCAGAAACGTCCGCCGACACTTAACTATTCACCTAATTTTCCATACATTACATGTAAAAATCACTCACTAAATCTCTACTACCATCTCTAAATTCTTGTGGATTTGGTATACAAACTCCTTGACATGAAGCATTCGTAATTCTCTGAGTACGGACGTGATACTACATAAGCTTCTCTTTTTCGTAAAGTACCTACCTTAACCTTGAAGGTATAAAACCTTTGTAAGTTTGTACTTGACTCACAAGGCCTATTTCATCTACTTAAGTAGTAGTTAAATAACAAATTCTACAGGAAAGAAAAGCACTTAAGTAAATTCAACCACCTCGCGTGCTCAAAGTGTTCAATTTGCCGTGATTCACCATTTCGTACGAATACCGTTGCGTGGATGAATAATTAACTGCGTGAAATCATTACTTGTTCTTTACGAAGTGTAAAGAGAACTTATACAAGTTTACGTAAGCAACGTCTTGCGGTAACTTTCAGAACTTTTGCAAGAGTGGTTTCAGAGAAAAAGGTATGCGTAACATAGTGGGTACTAGGTACTGAAATAGGCTTTTTGACTATTTGTCCTGACATTAAGGAACACATTAAAAAAAGAATCATCAAATTTGGTGCAGTGGTTCTGAAGTTATGCGCTTACCAACAGATTCAGCGATTCATTTTTATATTATAGATAAAAAATTACGTCAATTCGTTAATTGTCGATTTAATATGAGTCTTTGAGTGCGGCGGATATATGTAGAACTATCTAGTATATTAACCGTCACATAGAAAAAAGAAAAACGATTTTTTTTATTTATTCAATAGTAATTTAAACAACTAGAAGACTGCTATTATGAATTCAGAATCTATTACCGCTAACAATGGATTTTATTGAGCTGTAGCCTTGGGACTAATTGTTGGGAACGACTTTCTTAATTGAGGGTACAAACTATGTTTGGTTTATTCAGGGGATGTTTGTAGAGTTTGCTAAGAAAATAATTAAAATATTGTAAACTATCATTAAGTTTAATTTCGTCGATGTTTTAATCTTGTGCATCATTTTTATTGTTTTATTCGATGCCTTTTCTCCTTGCAGCCTTAATATGTTCATTTTAAATTGACTTACTTACATATAAAATCATATGGTCTATGTTCCCGTAATTCGTCAAACATTTTTATGATTTGTATTTCCTTAAGACTCAATTAAATTCTGAAAAAAAAGTAAGTATGAACCTATGTTACGATAACCAACCATTTAAAACATCCTACAGGTGAGTTTAAAACTAAGGGTCTGTGTTAACGTTTAGGGGTGCGTAAGCTGAAGCAACCAGCCCTTAGTGTGTTGCAGGAGACTATTGTTAGGATGTTTGTTATTTTCGAGTAATAAAATGCAATTTGTTTAAATTACATACGGTAAATTTAATGATATATTATTTAGGTACTAGCAGCGCCCCGCGGTTTTACCCGCGTTGTGCCCGTTCCCGTGGGAATTTCGGGATAAAATGTAGCCTATAGCCTTCCTCGATAAATATACTATCTAACAGTGAAAGAATTATTCAAATCGGTTCAGTAGTTTCTGAGATTAGCGCGTTTAAACAAACAAACAAACAAACAAACAAACAAACAAACAAACAAACAAAACAAACTCTTCAGCTTTATAATATTAGTATAGATTTAAGAATTTATTTTCGGTCTACCGAGTGTTAATAAATATAGCTAACTAAACGTGAATCCACATGCGATGCGATATTGTGACAAAATTATATATAAATAATTCATAGAAAATATGTATCGATCTCATAGCACGGTTCAAAGTCACAGACAACAGCTGATGTCAAGTACACCCATAGAGTAGTTAATTATTTATAGAGTTACAAAGATCTAATTAACTTGTTTAACAGAATTACGTTGACATTTCTGATAGGCATGTTATTAAGTAAGTTTTATTTGTTATAGTGTAAGTATTTCTTATAATTCGTAATTGCTAAGTACTTATAACGTTTGTGGTAATTACACGTGAAATTGACGGCTGATGTCAATTTAGGATATGACAGATTTTTTTATTTAAAATGTCCTTAAAATTCAAAGATACATTAGATAATCCAATAAAAATGATAAATCAATCACAAATAAAGTTATAACTGCGCCAATTAGTAAGGTTGTATGTCTTTAAATATTGCTAGAGGTGAACAGGCCCTTGACATTTGGCGGCCATGTTGGAAAATGCCACGTGAACTGTCAGTCTAAGTGAAAGGCGGGAACTATTTGAATATTAACGATGTTTTGAATCTAAACGTTGTTAGTGTTCGAAAACATTGGTTTTTGCTTGTTATTGATGTTAGTGTTAACGCCACATATTGTTTTATAAAGCTATATTAAAGTTACTTAATTTAGATTTTACGGCCCTGAATGACGTAGCATATAATAACTTAAAAGGTACCCTTCGACCAATGCTATGCTTCGTCTTATACCTACTTGTCCTACTAATATTATAAATACGAAAGTTTGTGAGGGTCTATTTATGTATGTATGTTTGTTACTCTTTCACGCAAAAACTACAGAAACGATTTAGATGAAACTTTACAGTAATACAGGTTATACATCAGAATAGCACATAGGATACATTTTATCCCGAAATTCTCGCGGGAACGGGTACAACCGGTACCACCGCAAGGCGTTACTAGTTTGATATAATGATACGATAGCGAAGAAAAACAACAGAACATGGTATAGCACGGGTGTTAGGGTGTGCTTCTTATGAAGCGGTGCGGAGCTATGCGGAGCTCAACTGATAACACAATGCATTACGAAAATAATTTGACAATGTCAATGCGTTGTTTGGCAATCCCAATGCGCTGTGATTAGTCGATTCAACTCTGCATAGCTCCACTCCATTTCAATGTACGCACCATAAAGGAAATAATCACTACGAAACCCGCAACTTTTAGTAACGAAGAATTGAAACTATTACCTTCCACAATATCATTAGCAATTCTTTGAAGATGCTTCAATACATAATTTAGAAAACATGAAACGAACTAAACGATATCAATTTAAATGCACGAAGCAAGCTATCATCGACTTCAAACGAGTAGATTCGCCGGTTGACGTTGTGTTATTGAATATGCAAATTGTCTGCAAACACCCTTACCCTTGATACGTAGTTTTACTTTGGGAGCTTCGGGGCGACTTTTTAAAAATTAAAAATTAATTTAATATTTCAAGACAAGTTTATTATTGAGTAACGTACAAAGGAATGAATTTAAAATCTAACTTAAAGTTCTACTGGGCTCGCAGGCCGCCCACAATGACCGTCTTATCGCTACCGGGTATTCGAGCCAGACGCTCAGTCAGCTATTCTGGTGAATACAACAGGGCCGGACTCAGGTCGCATGACTTCTCCCCCCTGAGATTCGAGATTATCCGAATTTACCTGATTCGGAGAATTTCGAAAGTTACATTTATAACCTAATTTTATTAATCTAATATAAAACATAACTCCTGCAAAAACTGCTATAATAAAATATAACCCAATGGTCCAAACACTGACACTATTGACTCTCACTATTTCACTTTCACTATTGGTATCGAACTTTACGGAATTCGTTATTTCTTGTATGTTATCCAGATTCATTTCTTCTAGTTCTACTGGTTTTCTCTGTTCCGCCTTTATCTCGCTGATGTGCGGTAGGTTTACAGTTGGCAGTTTTTCGTAGTTCAAATTTGTTGTCCGATGAGGGCGTGATTTTAGTGAGTATTTGTCTATTTTCACTTCACATGTATCTTCTGTAGTAACGATGTATGTTCCTTGGATATTCTCTTGGTTTACTTCGTTTTGACAAAAACTGCGAATTATTGTCTTTCCTTCAGAAAATACAATCCATTTATTATTTTGTAAGCGCTGGACAAGGACACCTTTGTATTTGACAGGTATCAACGTACAGGAAGAGATGTTTTTGGCGAATTGCATCAATTCGGAGATGCACGGATCTTCATTTATTTTATCAAGGTAATCTTCGAAGCAGACGAATTTGTTGTTATCTGTTCGCTGGCACGGTTTGGCTAGCGGCTCGGAGATAAGTCCTTTCACTATGAGGTAAGGATATTTAGGAAGGATAATGTATGTCATATGATCATGAATAATAGGGATAGGATACAATTTATAGTAAGTATATGTTTCTTTACATACTAATGGAATTTCCATTACAAATGTTAACTGGTTTTCTTTGATAAAAGATTTTACATTAATGTATTGTTCAATTTTCACAAGATTTTCAGGCTCAGCAGGGAAAATTAATCTTTCAGTAAGTTCAATTTCTTTTAGTAAAATTAACAAGGTATCAGAGTTTATTATAGAATGGTGTAGGGTTTCAAGCTTACTGAATGACATTGCTGTTTCTACTTCATTTAGCTTTATAATTATAATTTGAAAATTGTGTAAAATCATAGAATACACATTAATTATTATATTATTCAAATAATGAATCTTTTCTGTTTCTTTTGCTTTATCTATACCATTCTGAAACTCTTTCATTCTAAGATCAATTTGTATAACATTTTCTCTAATTTTGTGTGTGGTGTTATATAAGTTTTTAACTACTTCGGAGACCAGGGTCAGTTTCTTACTCAAAAATTCTTGTTTTAACTGAGTATTTTCTATAAGCTTATCGTATTTAATCGCATCTTCGTTATCTAGGTTTCCAGAAATAAGTTTAATAATCGAACCCAGTGGGTTGACAAGACCTCTTTTGGTTCTATATCTAGGAACTATTTGTTTAATCTTATTTATAGTTAAGTTCATAACAAATTCGGTTTGTATTTTATAATCAGAAAATATTTGATTATCTGTAACGGAATTACCTCTTATAATTCTATTAAGGTCACTTAATCTAGCTATATTAATGTTTATATCGTCGCAAATTAAATTTAAATCTAATCTTTTAATAATTGTCCATTTTTCAGAACTTTTAACAGCTGTTCCTTCCTTTATAGGCAAAACACCTGGATTTCCTTCAAGGGGGTGCAGCTGAAGGGCCTGGGTTGCTGCGGCTAGGACCAGCCACAGGACTGTGCCGATTCTGTGGAGGACGTTTAACATCTTTAATGGGGATCCTAGATACGCGATTCTTTGTTGCTATTGTCACTACATTTCTATCTACTTCACCTATAACTTTACCTTTGTTATATCTAGGTTTATCTTTACCTCTTCTTACATTCGTTCCTCTATAAAAGATGTCATCATCTAGTTGAATATTAAAATCGGTCTCACCGCCGCGCTTATTTTGAACATTTTCTTTTAATTGCAACATTTTATCAGTTAAGTATTTGTAAAGATATTTAGTCCTTTTCTTATGATCTCGAATAAGTACTTGCATATATTCTTTGTCGAAATTTACGTTAAAGGGGCTTGCTGATTCGGTATGGCCGAATACCACCTCAAAAGGTGTAAAACCTGTTACTGAATGGATACTATGGTTATAGGCTAATACAGCAAAGGTCATAACTGATGAAGCGTCTGTTAACTTTTGCTCGTACTTAGCCAGTCTATATGTCTCTATTATAGTAGAGTGAAATTTCTCAATTAAACCCATTGAATTAGGGTTGTTTGGGGTTCCTAGATGTAACTCTATTTTATAAAAATCTAGAAGTTCCTTAATAAGTGCGTTGTTAAATTCTGATCCTGAATCGGAACTTAGTTTACTTGGGCATCCATAGAAAGAAAAGTATTTGATAAGTGCTCTGACTACTTCTGGGGCAGATTTGTTAGGAATCTCGAAAGCTTGACCAAGTTTACTAAAAGCGTCAATAATTGTTAAAAATGTTTTACTTTCAATTGTGAATAAATCTATAAATATCTCTTGGAAGGGTTTGTTTTGGGTTTGTGTTAATTGAATCTTAGGTTTGAGTGGTTTTCTGTCATATTTTAACTTTTTGCACGGTTCACATGCATTAATGATTGCTGCTACCGTTATGTCCATATTGTGCCAAAAATACGTGCGCTTTATGTGTGCTACAGTTTCTTTGATACCCCGGTGGCAGTTTTTACCTACATGATATTTTTCTACAATTGCTTTCTGTTCGTCCTCATTTTCTACGTAAACTACTCGCTCAGTACATTCTAATATATTAACGGTTCCCTTTTTAAAAAGTGTTAAAACAGCATTAGTAAATTCTAACCTATGCTGTGGGTCTTCGAAATAGATAAAATATTTAATTTTTGTACGAATATATCTTTTCAAAAAGTCTTTTATTAAATCAGGTCTTTCTAATGGTAAGTGTACTTCCAATATTTTCTGTTTAACATTAGAAATATTTTTAACTGCTATTTGATCTCTGAACCAAGTATATACCAAAATTTGGTTTGGTTTGGTATCTATTGATTCCTTTAATATTGGAATTCCTGTAGAATCCATATTATGTGCAGAGTGTACTGTTTCTGATCCTACGTGTAATTCTGACTCAGAGGCAGTAACAGTTCCGCTTGAAAATTCAGTTATTGGAAAGGGTGAGCGCAAACGTTTGGGGATGCTAACGGTACGCTCAGAGTCCGATGAAAGTGATATGGGTTTTTCCGATTCTGATGAAATAGAAATTGGACTATCTGGCTTTTTCTTTGCTTTTCCTTTCTTTTTACCTAATTTAGTTATTTCTTGTGTAATTTGTTCACAGTGCCTTTGTAATTCTAAGTCTTTTTTATCTACGTTTACTTTTACTGAACTATTATCTTTAGCTCCCTTTCTTAATGCATTGATCTTAACCCTCGACAACGCATCGGCGTTTGTGTTTTGACGTCCGTTTTTATAAATAACGTCATAATTATACTCCGCTAATCTTAATCGCCATCTCGTGATCTTACTATTGTGTTCTTCGAATGAATGAAGCCATGAAAGTGGTCTATGGTCGGTGTAAATTGTGAACTTTTTACCATATAGATACGGGCGGAAATGTTTTATAGCCCAAATTATAGCGAGTGCTTCTTTTTCAATAACGCTATACCTGCTTTCCGCATCGTTAAGTGTTCGTGACGCATATGCCACAGGACGATCACTTCCTACTGATCCTTGTGATAATACCGCGCCAATTGCATAATTGGAGGCATCGGTTGTCAGAATAAATGGCTTATCGAAATCTGGGTATTGTAAAAGAGGTGCGTTTGTTAGTAATTCTTTGCATTTTTCAAATGATTCTATAAACTCTTTATTGATTACTACTTTATGGTTTTTCTTTAGACAAACGGTTAAGGGTCGTGTGAGTTTAGCGAAATCCTTGATAAATTTCCTATAGTACCCTACTAAACCGAGGAAACTTTTAATCTCAGTTTGGGTTTTTGGAAGCGGAAATCTCAGGACTGCATCTATCTTGTCATTGTTAGGTTTTAGCCCATCACGCGTGATTGAGTGTCCTAAGTATAGAACTTCTTTTCTTAAAAACTCGGATTTATCTAGCTGTACTTTTAGATTCACTTTTCTGAGTGTTTCGAATATTTTACGTAGTTTTTCTATGTGTTCCTGAAGACTCTTAGAGAATATAATAATGTCGTCCAGGTATACTAAACAATGTAGCCCTATTAGTATGCGATCCATGGCCCTCTGGAAGGTGGCAGGTGCCGTTTTTAGGCCAAACGGCATGCGTAAAAATTCAAAATGCCCTTTTTGAGTGCTAAACGCGGTTTTCTCCCTATCAGCTTCGTCAATTTCGATCTGATGGTAGCCACTTGCTAAATCTATTGTGCTAAAATAATTAGCGTTTCCTAATTGGTCAAATAAGTCTGATATATTCGGCAATGGGTATTTGTCATCGGTAGTCAAGTCATTTAAACGTCTGTAGTCTATCACCATTCTGTACTTTTTCTCTCCCGAAGCGTCCAGCTTCTTTGGCACAAGATGTACAGGAAAGTTCCAAGGAGAAAAAGACTCTTGGATAACATTTTCACTTAGTAATTTGTCAACTTGTCTATTAATTTCGTCATTTATCTTTTGGGGTTGTCTGTAAGGTCGTATATAGATTGGGTCTTCGTTTTTGGTTCTAATATGGTGCTTTACTTTGTTTGTAAAAGATAAGGGTATTTTATCGCAGTAGAAAATGTCTCTAAATTCGTAACACAAGGCACTGATTGCTTTATTTTCCTCAGTGTTCATGTGTTCAAGTCTTAATTTCTCTAGGTTCTCTATTAAATGGTCATCGATGTCAAGGTCGTTATCAGGTACCGTATTAGCATTAACTTCACATTTATCAGGTGTGTATGGAGTAACTGAAACTAATTTGTTTATTGTAAAACAAACAGGTGTTTCTAAACTGTTTTGTATAAATGTTTCAGCATGACCATTTTTACAATTAACAAGTGCAGAAGGCATTCTAACACCAGGTTCAAATATATGGTAATTAATAATTCCAGTACCATTAGCAAGATTTGTCGGTAAAGTAACTTTAGTCTCGGTACGTGGTTCTAATTTAATTGTAACTTGAGGATTATATACGAAAGGGATTTCAGCATCGCAAGTCTTTAAAATCAAATTTTTCATGTCAATGTTAGCGTTAAGTTGTGATAATAGATCAGATCCTATAAGTCCGTCATAGTCTTTGTCTACTTCGTAAATATAAAATGTGTGTGAAACTATAGATTTAAATGTTTCAGGAAGTGGGGCGTAAATTGCCTCATTATGTAAGCTTCGAGCATGTGTACTTATTACCTCAAATGGAGCTGGGAATTTATATTGGTTGTAATATTCATTCGCCTTTTTAGGGCTGATAAAGGAACGAGAGCTGCCTGTATCAATCATAAACTTAGCGTTGATTTCTGGTAAGTAAATGTACGGAAGTTTTGCAACATTTTCGCAATTTAGATTAATCAATTCGGTCGATCCGTATCCGAGGCTATCTGGTAAAAATTTTCCACTGTCTCGTTATTTACCTCATGTGTGTATTCCGGTACTCCACAGTTACCGTCATACAGGTAGTCATCTATGACTACGTCCTGCTCGTAATAATCTTGATCTGTCTCATAGGGTGAGTTTACGTGTAACTCGTTATGGTGAGCCTGATTTCGATTCGGTAATGCTGTACGCATAGTAACATCGGTGTCTACCTTTGGTTTATTCTGATGTGTTGGAGGTATCCCGAATTTAAATTGAGTCTGAGGGTTGACATTTGGTCTAAAAGATTGTCCAAACGAAGGTCTATAACCTTGAGGAACTTGTGGGTTCACAAATTTAGGCTGATTAGTAAAACCTTGAGGTCTAAACTGATTATGTTGTATTCCAAATTTGAATTGTTGATTAGGCTGTTGCTGAACATGAGGGCGTATTTGATTCGGTATACCAAATCTGAAGCCCTGATTTTGTTGTGAGTTAGTGGTAAAGAATGGTTTAAGACCAAACTTCTCTACATAAGGGTTACTCGTAATAGCTGAAGGCTGTGAAGGGTTTTTATTCATTAAAGGTCTCATTATTCTATTGCGCGACTCGTATTGAAATTTAAAATTGACTTCTTCCAGAACAATCCTGAGGGCATCTTCCAGTGTGTTAGTACCCTTAAGTCTCACTATACGAATAAGATCTTCCGGTAAATTATATAAAAATACATTAAGTGCCATATTGTCGTAAATAGTGATTTTACTTCTCCTAATGTGATCATCGGTGATTAAATTAACTTTTGCCAATAAAGAGCTCTTAACCTGTTGAATTCTGTTACAGAAATCTAGATAAGATTCGTTAGTATTAATTTTTAATGTCTCTAGTTGGATGGCTATACATTCTTCCGAACGCGGATCTCCGAAATGTTGGGTTAATACAGATTTTAATTCGGTCCAGGATTCTATGTCTGGGCGCTCACTAATTAAGTGGGCCGCTTTGCCAATTAATTTGCTCGACACTACATGAAACACATATAAATCCTGCGCCGGATTGTTTTCCCGTCTATAACACCTTATAACATATTCACACTTCTTAATATATAAATTTAGGAGCCTTTCATCTCCATCGAACTTAGGTATAATAGATGAAATTTCTTGTGGAATTGACACCAGTTGTGGTTGAGTCATTTTACAATTTAACTTAATTTAACTTATTAAAATAAAATTGTACACGATGTACGCTATAGATAATTGCCTATTTTCTGTGCAATTACCCTAAAAGTTAACTAATAATTATGAGGTGATTTTGAACCTCTACAATCTAGTTAATTAAATAGGAATAGAATATGAATGGAAAAGGAATAGTGAATTTGGACTACTCACAAGCCAGCCATAATCCTCCAGTGGTGATTCCTCTGCAGTTCACTAATATCTTGTTGCCCGTCCCGGAAAACTTATTTTCTTTGGTTCGAGGATACCGAACACAGTTTGCCCAAAACCCGATTTTTGGAGTTTTTCACTAAGCAACACGGTTTACACGGTATCCTACCGGCTGCGCCAGTTTTACTTTGGGAGCTTCGGGGCGACTTTTTAAAAATTAAAAATTAATTTAATATTTCAAGACAAGTTTATTATTGAGTAACGTACAAAGGAATGAATTTAAAATCTAACTTAAAGTTCTACTGGGCTCGCAGGCCGCCCACAATGACCGTCTTATCGCTACCGGGTATTCGAGCCAGACGCTCAGTCAGCTATTCTGGTGAATACAACAGGGCCGGACTCAGGTCGCATGACTACGTAGTTTCTAAGCGATTATGGTGAAGGAACCCATAGATATAGGTTAACTATCAGCACCCTGCGGTTATGCATGATTTCGATTTGTGCCCAGTCCCGTGATTTCGGTATGAATAGCCTAAACTATCCATTACAAAAATAATTATTAAAATCGAGTTGGTAGTTTCTGAGATGTGTAGGATTTTCCATAGAGAAATTCCCAGAGGAATATAAAAAATCCTTAACCAATAAAATGTCCTCGACCCGAATGAAATTTTTCGCCCGTACTCAGAGACGTCAAATGTTGTCAAATCCTTCTGAGAGATACTTGATAGAAATAGAGATTTCATGAGTGATTTTGACATCTATATATATAAAAATGAAACCCGTTTTTTGTTGTCGTCGCATCACGCGTGAATGGCTGGACCGATTTCACTAATTCTTTTTTTGTTGTATTTGTTATTATTAGGAGAAGGTTATTACGGAAAAAAATATTAAGAAAATCTCTCAGAAATATTGAAAATTATACATTTAATTTTGCATATTTAAAAAAACACGCGCAACGAATGTCAATGTCATTCACAGCCATAGACTATATTGAAAGAGCATTGTTTGTTCGGAAAGTAGTGCATCATTGCTACGCTAAGGCGGTACGAAGTTCGCCGGGTCAGCTAGTTTAATATAAAAAGAATTACGCCAATTAGTTAAGTGTTGTTTTAATTGACTTCTCTGAGTGCGGCAGTTATTCTTTATTATAAGTCTATCCTTAACTTCAAAGTTTTTGTATTTCCTATATAAAATGTATGTGTTGTTGACAGTGGCAGCAGCCGGGCTGGCAGCCTGGACCGGAGCGCCCGGGGCTCCAGCTCCACGCTCAACTCGGACGAAGATAACATTAATGTGGTCATCAGGTAAACATGTTGAATAGTTTTCTAATCATTGATATTTTGTAGCATTTTTCTTATACTGAAGATTTATATAGCAGTTTTTTGAGAAAATTATTGTCAAATCTCACTTTGAGCGAAAATCTAACGTAATCCATCTACCAATAAATAAAAGTAACATCAGTCTTGCAATTTCGGAGAAAACATACAAACTGACATACATGCGAACATAAGCACAGATATTTTATTGCCCCAGGGTTATTCAATACCTACCAAACCAACCCTAGGAGGAGTATATTATTTAAACCATTATTTTTCGACGTGCCACTACACCGCTACACCGCTAACAACCGTTCGACCACCATCAACTCTGCTACCAGTACTTCCGTATGACTTCTGTAACGCATGACTTCCGAGGTTGATGACACGCGAGTGACAACCCATCGATTACAATGACTCCGACACAATCGAACCGAACGTGTTTGTAGGTCACAGCCAATCGAATTAAAGAAATGTAATCGGTTCGGTCGTGTTTTTACTTAAGTTTGAATTTATTTGCGTATTTTGCTATTACAATACCTTCCTATGCCCTTTTCTGCTGAGCTTGTCTGTCTGTATTTCTTCGTTAGTTAGACCATTTCGACCTTTAAACGGTCTAAAAATTCCGACTCCAGGTTTGGTTACTGTGTCCTCGAACTTGATGACTTTTATCTATCTACGCGGCAAACATAAAAAATCTTCTGAACAAATCATGTTTTCACCAATAGTATAATTTATTATTGAGGAAAGTTCCCATAGGAATATGGGAATAAAAGTACCTATACTTATCCTTATATCTCAAAACACCCTCAAATCAAAATAACTTATATCTGTTCATTGGTTCATCCATTAAAATGAAGCAGAAATACAAGTCATACCGTATCACAACACAACACTATACGAACTAAAATTTAAAACCTTAACTAAAGCCTTCAAATTTCCTGTTTTCCTAACACTACCCAGGGTGCGACCCCTCAACGAGAAAGAGCGGTCTCGTAATGAACGCGTGATGCTGGAGTTCCCCGGGAAGGGGCAGATCATCTGCCAGAACTCCACGGCCAGCCAGAAGCCCAAGGTCTTCTCCTATAACGTGGTCTTCGAGCCGGCGGCTACGCAAGTACGTGGGCAGGAAATTATTAGGAACAATTTTAGCATAAAGCATCACTTGGTATTCTAAAAATCTTTGTCCAGTGAGATAAAATTGGTTAGAAAAACATTTAATTCAGCACTAATAAGAACTTCGGTCTTGATTGTTAGTAATACAAACCACAGACGACATAACAATTGATAAATATTATAGGTACTCATTCAGATTTCATTTTGTTTATTAGGTATGTCAATAAAATACTGAAAAGCAATTCAATTTTGGACAGTGACCACATTTTGTAGAAACCGACCCCTTTTTACAGAAACTTACAAACTGAGCACCTAATACATAAACTATTTTATACAGGAAGACGTCCTAGAGTACTCTGGCGTGAAGCGCCTGCTGGAGATGGCAGTGGAGGGTTTCAGCTGCACCGCCTTCTGTTACGGACAGACGGGCAGCGGGAAGACCCACACCCTCACTGGGCCGCCGGGGCTGGTGAGTACCGTGCGAACAACGTGGCTTTAGTTTGGTGCAGGTGGTGGTGGTGGGCATGGTCTTTAATACTATTGTACGGAGGGGATTTTAGGTGACACAACTTAATCGACTGAATGCTGGTATAAGACTGTTTATTCTAATGATTACATGAGAGTATATACTTATTAAATACTTATATTAAAATAGGTGAACATACACTACACTATGAATATAAGCACACCGAAAAGAACCTGCAACAATGTAGTGCTCAGCTTTGACATGGTTAAAGTGACATGGTGACATGTTCCTTCATACTAAGAAACCTCGAAGAATATACCTCTTCATGTACATAATATAAGAAACCTCGAAGAAACTTACACGGTACAAGTATTGTCCAACAATGAAGAGTGTTCAGCTTTGGCGTGGTGAGGGTGCCAACACTTCATAATATGAAGTCAAGAAAATTGTGCCGCAACAGGTTCACGAATTAGTAGGTCCTTAGAATAACGACTTCGTTCGCGGTCTGCTTGCGTACCTTAAAGCTTCTAATTCCTAAACTCCTTATTCAAAAACACTCTTTATTTAAAATACTGTCGTAAAGTATTTTGTCTCATTAGAATCGCGTATGTCAGAAAGGGACAAACCATTAGATAGATAGCTAAAATGCTGTAATAAGACCCTAAGTATCTACTATCCTATCACGTAATATTAACTTTCTTTTCTATTTATTTGGTTCCTTCTATAAAAAGCTCTATCGTACAATAACTACGTACGTATACAACACTATGTAAACACAACTACGAATACGAAATCACTCCTTCCCTTGAATATTCATTCCGAAAGCTTATGACACCAACGGACGGCCAAACGATCGATTTTCCTATCATTATATAATACAATAGCCATGTGTGTCTGTGTGTTGCATTGAAGAATACGTCATCGAGGTTCATTAGGTTATCTGTCCGTTATCTAGATGAGGCTTTGTATTTTAAATGACTTCTGTTAAATGTGAGTTCGGAAACTGTGAGTATTTTCAGGGTATTTCGTTCAAGTATGTTTTAGGAATCGTAGGACACTTTATTAGCAGATTAAACGCGGGGCAAAAATTACGAAAAAACACATTGAAACAGTTTCTGGAATTGGAGGATATAATTTGACTACGTCAGGTCAGTTGGCTAACCCTGATTTCAGAGATTTTAGACCTCCAAATGATACCATCATGGTTTGACGATTGCAACCTCCAGAACTGACAATTTAACGCATTCTCAAAAGCATAATGTACAACTTACTCGTTAAGAGCGGCCAACCCGTCTTACTTTTCATACAAACGCTGTTACGTGATTACGGCGTTGTTATAGATCTTTCTTTGAAAATTTTTAGCTAATAAGTATCTTATGCACTATATCTAGGTTTCTATCATAAAAGAAAATCAAAATTTTTAGAAACAAATTCAGTATAAGCCTCCGAAGACCGGCTTTTTGCACAAATGTTCGCGTTGGAGATAGACGGCCTGGGAAGGGCCCTCTTAAAGTATTATCTCAATGTCAAATTAAGTACTTACTTAACTTAATGACATTCCACATTTACTGAGGACATGCCGGAAACTAATTTCACTTAAATATTTCGAAGATAACGATCAATTTCAATTATTTTAAGTAAGTATGTTTAAAAACAAATATCTTGTTTGAGTAATGGCCCTGTTATATAAGAACTGGTAAATATGCTGTGGTCAATATGATTGATATAGATAGAGACACCATTAAAAAATCCATGAATAACTGAACCAAAACGATTAAAATATATTTAGAGAGATTTTATGTGCATGAATATTATTTGTCAAATTCTGTTGGTTTATTGCGCTTCAACGCCTTAACAACTTAATCAATTTGAATGAAGTTCAGACTGGTACAGAGACAGCCTCCGGGAAAAGACATAGAATACATTTCATCCTAAATTTCCCAAGGGAACAAGTTAAAGACAAGTAAAACCGCAAAAGCAGCCAGTAGTAGAAATTTATTATAAATCAGAACCACACTAGTGTATAATAAGTGTTTTATTTCCCCATCAAATATTGACAGCGTGTCTCACTCGCACGCAATGTGATAAATGACTTTTTGTAATATTGGAGTATCAATCTGGATGCGACTTTCATTCACCGGTTTCATACGTATCATTGATTAGGACATTTTGATGTTGGTATTAATGATTCTATGGTCGCCATCACTAATATATTCATTTCGTATAGGTTAGTGGCCAACCCTGGTGTGTCGGAGATTTTAGACCGCCTAAAGGCCTCAGATATGATCTTATGATTGAACAACCCTGACGGCCTGCTTAACGACCACGAAGCACGGTAGCGCTCAGATAGAAATGCCACTATTTTATAAGCTTAAATGTGCTTATTATCCATTGCGGTATCAGAACTCAGCGTTCGAATAATCTTTAGTAGTATGCAAGCATTGTAAACTATTTACACATAATATTTCGACCCGCAATGTACTCCGTTTTTGCGCATATTGCTGCGACACCGGCCCCGCCCACTTTTACATCCCCTTTAGTTTCTGTGATTAAAACAACCTGGAGCGACAATTTCAGATAATATAAATCCCACATAATAACGACGCAAATGAAACTAACGATACATATAGCGGTAGGTAGCTTTCCAATGCATTTGTCTAATTGGCTAAACCTTCATAATATCAACATCTATGCATTTCCTATGTACTTGTTTGCGTGACATAACACGTTATGCGGTGATTTGTCTGTTTGTCCTTCTATTCGACGCTAATTGCAGATACTAACGTTTAATCGCTGGCGATCGACTCCATACATAACATAGAACATTAGAGAAAACTGTACATTACAAATGGGTTCTTTAATCGTAACACTATCGATTTAAATAGTTCTGAAAACTGTTGCTAGCCACTTAGTAAATACGTAGCTGATTGCTCTTTAGGTAATGCATAGTGTATGTACTACGTACGTACTACTATATAATACTACAACCTACGACGGAATGCTACGTAATGCGTAGTACCACATATTACATACTGCGATGTAATGCTGTGTACTGCTACTTAGTACTTCATGTAATACTACGATGGAATACTACGAACGTAGCACTACGTACTGCTACGTACAGCTACGAACTAAGATGTACTACTATTACGTAATACTACGCGCTACTACGTAGTGCTACAAAGTGCTACGTACCTAATGCCACAGACTACTACGAGCTTATACGTAATTCTGCTTCGTGTCGTTGTGGCTCAAGTTAAAGTTATATGGATGCAGACCGCCTTATTCATAATCATAAACGATATTTAACTTAAACAGTGTTTTGTCTCTTTCGCTCTTTGGCAAATAGCGTATGACGGAAAGGGACAAACCATTTGGTAGCTAAGGTGCTCTGTTAATAAGCCTTTGTGAATAAAGCCCCTAAACTTTAATACGTTCTTCCTACTTCTACTTATAAAGCTACCTAAAATACGTAATCGCTAACAAGTAATTACTTATTGTTCCTACCTTCAGGTGGAGTCCGGAGGAAGCCCGCACTCCGGAGACCACGGGCTGGTGGTGCGGTCCTTCGTGTACCTCTTCAGGTTGATCCAAGACCGACCCGACAGCCACTTCATATTGAAGGCGTCTTTCTTGGAGATCTATAATGAGAAGGTAAGGATAAGGGGCTAGGAAAAATATAAACTAACTTTTTACGAGAACAAATAACTTTTTGGAATCGGTTAGCAACTGAACCATGCCTTTCATAGGCCGAAAGTAAAATCGTTTAATAAACAATAGAGATATTATGAATATACAACCAATTGTACCCGCTCCAATTAAGAAAGAAACCGGAATTATAATTAAATAAACGAGACTTGTATCGCCTCAAAATATAATGTAAAGTAGTTATTAAAATATATTATACGTACCCGACGTTTTGAGCGGATTACACTTCTCGTGGTCTCGTGGTGGAGCTGAGCGATCACTGCGTGCGTTCACTAAATCTTTCCCAACTACCGGACTTATTTTTTTTATAAACATTGTTAGGTTGGGACACACTAAACACCATCGAATTTTTCGCGATGCTTGCGACCACCAATTCAATTAGGTACTTAATTCTTACTTATGCTTAAGTTTAAGAGACCTTTAGGCGCTCTAAAAACTCTGATACCAGGATTGACCATAAACTTACCTACTACTTAGTACTATAACCAGACTTTTGAACATCTTTTGATGTAGAAACTTTGTTTGAAGAAACACCCTCAATTTACGGAGTAACCCTCATGTCAGGTGATAGACCTGCTGAACCCTGGCACCGCCCGGAAGCCGCTGCAGGTGCGCTGGTCCAAGGAGAGCCGCAGCTTCTACGTGGAGAACTTGTTCACAGTAGACTGCGAAGAACTGGATGATCTGTTCGCTGTTTTGGAAGAAGGTAATGGTAAAACTATAAAATTGGTAAAGCAACTTAAAATTATAAGGAAGGTCGATTTGAGAGAAATGGCTAAAAAGTTTACAGACTAGATCTGCCTCTCCCTGGCGACGTTCCTGTTATCTTCCAGCTTCTTAGATATGCATTGTAGCTGTTCAAACGATACGACGATTACTCTCTCTTTTAAGTTGATTTACATATATGTATTACGAGTATATGCCTTTCTTGGCTTTCCTCAAGCACAGAAAATGGAAAAGTGGAAAGACCTCTATCAACAAGGGTCCATCTCTTAAATTACACGAATCTATCTATTCTTATGTGTAAAGTTTAAAAATAATAGGGATTCTCTTCGATATCCACTCATAGTTCAGCTCTTAATTATAAGAAGACATCCTCTATCATAAACCCTCATTGCCCCACCAGGCATGCGCAACCGTTCCGTGGGGTCGCACGCGATGAACGCGTCGTCGTCTCGCTCGCACACGGTGCTGTGCGTGCGCGTGCGGCGCGCGCCGGCGGGCGGCGCCGCGCCGCCCACGCACGGCAAGATCAACTTCGTGGACCTCGCGGGCAGCGAGCTCACCAAGCGCACGCTCAGCTCCGGCAAGACGCTCGAGGAGGCCAACAATATCAACAGGAGCTTGATGGTTTTAGGTCACTACAATTGAACCATAATCTTATCTTACTTTGTGTAATTGGTATACTCTCAAAGAAACAAGACCTAACTTAATCTGTCTTATCTATACTAATATAATAAAGGGGCAGTTTGTTTTTTGTTTGTTTGTTAGAAACTACCAAACCGATTTGAATAATGATTTTTGTAGCCATAGCCAGTCAACGGGAAGGTTACACGAATAAGTATAACAAACCAATACTTAAAAACTAAAATGACCCACGAAATGAACTGAAGGCATTAGGCAACGATTATCTGATACTAATAAGTAAATTTTCCATAATTTCCAGGTTACTGTATAGCACAACTGAGTGACGGGAAGAAACGAGGACACATTCCCTACCGAGACAGCAAGTTAACGAAGCTTCTAGCCGACAGCCTCGCCGGGAACGGAGTCACGCTTATGGTGAGTTTTCACAAGAATTGAACCTATCTAAGTCTAACATTAATTCCTAACTACCTATCTATCTAATCCTAAAAAACTTAGTTTGAGATTTTAACATTTCCTTGTTGAAATTCTGGGGAAAATGTTATCTTCTATTTTATACGGTATGGTTTCAGATTGCCTGCATCGCTCCCACAAGATCGAACCTGAACGAAACCATCAACACTCTTCGGTACGCGGCACGAGCCAAGAAAATAAAATCGAAGCCAGTCATCAAAATGGTAAGATGACAGATGAGAAATGGGACTAAGTAATTTGAAAAGTGATAACATGATTACAAATTAAGATGATTTATGCTTAATAGTCACCAAAGGACCATACATAGGTAATCGCAGTAATAAAAACAGATTGGCGTAAGATTAACAGAAGGAAATTTGTTTCATTATTGGTCGGTGTGGGCCAAAGCGAGACAAAAAATATGATAATTATTATAACAGGAAATTAGAATCAGAATACTATGAAGTAGTAACCAGAATTAGAACCGAGAACTAGGATCTTAATACTGACTCTGAATGTCAATGAATGTAACAGGACTCTTTTGTTACAGGACGCAAGAGATGCTTTAATCCTGAGCCTGAAGCGAGAAGTGGAGGCGCTGCAAGCAGAAAACCAGCACTTGAGGACAGCGCTACACGTGCAGACTGACTTCAGTGAATATAGTAAATGAACCCTTTTTACTACCCTTCATTACCTAATTAATACCTTTAAAGCCATCTCTAGCTAATGACATTAATTGTTAATCTTTACTATCTTAATGGGTCATTAGCTACTAACCTTTCGAAAACATAATGAGTTTACAATGTCCCCAACGCTTGAAAGCAGCTTGATAAATCTCTCTCGTGGCCTTATTAAACTTCAGCTAATGAACCATTATATTCCTCTATCTAGCAAAAAATGTTTGAAGACCCTCAAACATATGAAAATCTCTCCTCACCACAACTTACCCGATTCATACTTAACCATAACCCACAGGTACGCGTCAAATCCCAAGTCCAGCTCGGTTAGAGCCCAACAAACTCTACCAGCTCCCTCAATCGGAGCTGGTCGAGCTAATACAACTGCATATGGAAGAGAACTCAGCTTTAAGGAACGAAAATACAGAGCTGTTCGGAGTAAGAGATCAGCTGCTGAGAGATCAGGAGCTTCTGAGTAGAGAGAATGAACGGCTGCTGAGGAAATTGGAGGATGTGAACTCGTGAGTATTGTGAGTAGGGTGATGGGTGGGGTATGTGGTTATGTGTGGGTATGGTGGTCTTCTTCTTGTCGAGTCGAGATGGTTATATGTGGGAGGATATGTGGTGGGTATGATTATAAATAAAGAGATTTGAATTTGAATTTGGTATGGAGGGTTAGTTCTAAAAATGTAAGGATAGTGGAAAAAGTATTGGGGAAATTTGGGGTACCATTTTTGGGAAAAGGGAAATGTACCTAGGCAAGGCATATAAGGAGAGGGAGGCGTGAACTGCAGATTGGTAATTTTAACTTACTTAACCGCAAATGCTTTTCATTCACTGAAGACGAGTAATTATATATTAATATAAAATATTTGTGTATGTATATAAAATAGTATCAGTAAGTTAGATTCCTTACAAGCTAAGAGCTTAGTTTGGGTCTAAAGCTTATAAGTGGATAGAAATGATTGTTATGGTATTAATAGACTCCAACTTTTATAGGACTATGTTTGGAGTTAGCTGATAGATTCAGAGGTCAGTCGCATGAGGAATGACACTTCAGCACTAACAACAATAACATGCATGAACTAATTGAATAAAAAGTTAACAAAATGTAGCACAGTTTATGAACACTTTAACTACAAATTTAATACATAAGTAATATTGATAAATTAATTTTGGAATGTCATAACACCTATTTACTACAGGCAACCTATAATTTTTATAGTATTTCTTAAAAAATTTAACCACAGAAGTATTAAATAAAAAAATCTTTACTATAATTTAATGAATAAATAAATTACTTCTACAAGAGATAAATATCTACTACAATATTGCATTATAATTTTATACCCTTTTTCTAATAAATCAACCATTTTATCCTCAGGGTATGTGTAAGATCTCCAATAATTCCAGCCCGGCCAACATACTCCGGCTCCAACGAACCTAACATTTGGACCAATCCTGTCAGCTCAGCTAACAGCGTGGCAAGTGGAGGCAGTTAGGCCAACATTGGCCCAAACATTTGTGTACATTTGTAAATATAGTGTTTAATAGTTGGAATAAATGAGTGAAAATAGTTTGGCAGTATTCTTTATTTCGTTTTGGGGTATTGTCTTGAACAGACCATAGTCACAATTTTGAGAACAAAATTCACATAAAATTGAATTATTTTCACCTAAAATTATTCAATTGTATGTTTTAATGAATTTTATGAATTTAACATATACACATAATATATCAGTGTCTATTTATTATTTGGGTAAAAAACTTATATTTACTGATCAATATGAGAGTGAATGGAGATTAAGTATTTCTATGAAAATTGTAAAGTATTTTCCTTATAAAGATGTCTCTGACTTAATATCTAGATATTACCATTGGAAACCAGTTAAAAATAACCTTAACCTAATAATTGTACTAATGTTAGTGTCTTCTGAATCCATATTTCTTTCTTTCGTAGAACAAGTCTGTTTTTGAACTGCCGAGGTTCACAATCTTTGGACATCCATCCCTCTGGAATGAGAAAAGTATCATTGTAGTAATGTGATGTATTCAAATATTGTATGTATATTTTTGGCAGTATTATTCACATTAAAGGTCTTTGTCCAGCAGTGTGAGAGAGAAGTTACTACTAAGTAAAGTAGATATATTTTTGATATTAATGAAGTCCTACCACATTCCATTACACATAAATAAACCTACAACCTACACTTCAATACAACTTACAATAAGTAATAGGGTCCCAAAGTATGGCAAGTTAGCTATCATGTTTGTAAGATATTTTACAATTTAATATTTTTTTTAAATGGTTGAACTAATTAGTGTGTAGGCTAGGCAGTACGTACAGTATTAAATAAGAATATTAATGTGTGCTTACGTCTTTCTCTTGAATAGTACACTCCTTGCAATAGTAAGCGTCCGAAACACCGGGCCCTCCGCAAATAACGCACCTCCCCTGATAGGACCCGTAGTTACACTCGTCACATATACGAACCAAGGTGCAGGGACGCACGTACGAGTCACAAATCACACATTTACCATCACATTTCTCACATAAACGGCCAATAGCTGAAAATAACAAGATCATTTACTGATGATGTCAAAGTGTCATAATTTAATTGATTTTTGTAAGATTTATTATATACTCACCGACGCCTGGCTGCTTCCTACAGAAAATTAAATCTGGATGATGCTTTGCCATTTTCGGTTAAGCTAAATAGATTGTAATTAGTTTACAAAATAACTACAAACACTTTCTAACCTCAAACAAAACCGATGAATGCAACAAACAAAATTATTTGGATTTTTAATTTATTATTTAATTGATGTTGACGTTCACTGACAGTAAGGAAATTGTTTTTTTTTAGGTATGGGCGTTATTTCACGTCACTAGTTACAATAACTAGTTATGGGGCATGTAACCGAATAACTAGTTTCGAGTCACACATAAACATGTTATTTTAGTAACCAGTTACATTATCAATGCAGTGATCGAATGAAAAGCGAGACACGAAACAAAACTAGTTGCGAGCGTATGTCGTCTCTTTCGCGCGTAATAGTTACTGTTACTGCTCTGTGCCTACTTCTTTGTAGGTACTGACCGGCAAAGCGAGCCGAGACTTCCCGAAATCACGAGTGATGACACGATGAAATTCTAACATGCACACACCAAGTCGCCAACTACCAAAATGATGCGTATAATTTTCATACGTATTACATAGGACATAATACTTATTTCACTTAAGTGAAATACTGGGCCTTCGTCGTCCAGCTCAGATACATTATAACGTTAATGATGTTACTGCTTATGGTAGCTACACTAGCTACAAAAACTAATTCGTTCAAAAAACCTGAAGCTTGTGACAGTAACGATTACGTAGGTAACCAGTTATATTTTCGTTTCGCAAAAACTTCAGTAACACCATGTTGAATCACTGAATAGGATTTGACAAATAACTAGTTATTAGTTATAACTAGTTTTCAAAACAGGTTACGCCTTCACAATAACTAGTTACGTTACGTTTCGCAAAAATCACGTAACGACCCATACCTATTTTTTTTTAAATAAACTTAGTTCTGTTGTTATGTCAGAAGTTATGAAAAATATGATTTGTCAATGTCAATGTCATTCATTAGGCATGCATTGGTTGGGCAACTTGGGTGGGCAATCAAAAAAGTAAACACATGTGCGTTGCTTTAGTTGCTTGTGCGTATTTTTTATTTTTTAAATGAAAATAATAAAATAAGTTAAAATGGCAGAAGATAACCAAAGCAGTGATGAAGAAAGCACTGTATCTGATGAACAACAACCAGAAGCAGAAGATACCAAAACAAATGACGTTGAAGAAGAAGAAGACAATACAACTTTCAAAGATTTGGTAAACAATTCACATTTTGGTGATATTACCACCGTCTCCTAGCATGAAAAGATTTTTATTCTATAAATATAACAATTTTAGCAGATTAAATATGTGTACAATGTGAAATAGCCGGAAATAATAATTACTTCGAATAGTTTCGTATAGGTTATGTCCGCAAAAATTAACAAAATAATATCTTTCAGGGTGTAGTAGACGTTCTCTGCGAAGCATGTGGAGAATTAAAATGGAAGAAACCTTCAAAAATTCAAAAGGAAGCTATACCAGTAGCTTTACAAGGGAAAGACATCATAGGCCTTGCGGAGACGGGGTCTGGTAAAACTGGGGCCTTCGCGCTGCCGATACTGCAGTCCCTTCTGGAAAACCCTCAGAGATACTTCGCGCTCGTACTGACACCGACCAGAGAACTGGCCTTTCAGATATCTGAACAGTTTGAAGCACTTGGTAAGTTTGTAAAAAGGAAACTTATAATTGTAATAGAAATCTATTTTGGATGAATGAAATGTGGCATAAAACATTATATCGTCGTTGCTACTTTAAAACCTCCTATGTGTCGCTTTTAGTGATACAGACTTTTAAATAACAATCGATGCAAAATTTGAAGATGTACCGTATACAAAAACTCTCATGTGCTTATAGCATTAAAATCGTATAATATTTACGAGTTTCAAAATATCCCATGCGACAACTCAATAAAAAATGCTTTATAAAATATCCTATGTGCTAATGCTACACATAAGAGTTTTTGGTATCTCATACTTTAGTCTTTGTGCGACAGTGTAATACACATAAGATATCTTAGTTTATACTATCAAACGGGACAAGCGGGGGAAGGTACCTATTTAATTTAAAATTATTGGTCATTTTGGTTAGGGCATTGCAGGCTGAATCACCTGATTGCCCGAAAAGTAAGATGATTCCGTGCTTCGGAGGGCACGTTAAGCCGTCGGTCCCGGTTACTTTCTACGGATAGTAGTCGTTACATGAGCCATGTCAGAGACCTTTGGCGGCTCAATAACTCTGACACCAGGATTGGTCAGGTTGACCATCCACTCGATAAGAAGAAGAAGAAGCCAATAGAATCACAAAATTATTATAGTGTTTCTCCTGGGAGTCACGTGCAAGGCCGGTCTTTTTGAGAGGCATGCGAGATACAGATCCAACTCGTAGAGGCCCTTTGGACATGTTTAATGTACCTAATGGATTACAACTGCAGGGACACACTCCCGACCACATAAGTACAACATGTCCGGGAATGTGCACCTGCAGAAGTAGAAAAGAAGGACTATTGCAGGAAATGAAAGAAATAAGAATGGGCTTTGGGAATGAAGTTTGGATGGATTAGAAATGGGTTATTGCAGAGAGGTCGGCACCTGCCATAACATGTAAGATCAAGTTATCGGTGGCAGGCCGTGGCTCGCCGCCCACTAGATGGGCCCCCCAAAACAGCCGACATAAAGACGGCAAGGGGGCAACATCGGTGCGGGCGACTCGGGGGTGTAGAGAGGTGTGCTGCGCTTTCTCTAAACGTTACTCTCGGCGTTATGCCCTTTAACACTTCCACCCCCGGATCACACAGCCGAAATCGACTGTGCCTCTAACGACCCCCCTCGGGCCGGCCGGTGAAGGCAAGCCAGAGCCGAGAGTTCTGCGGGCCCCCTTGGGGTCCACTCCGACCGGGGAAGGCTCGCCGGAGACGAGGGCCCTGACCGACTCTCTGAGGCACTCCGGAATCGCCCGTGGTGTCGCTACTCACCAACAGCTCGCCACAAGCTGCCCTGCGGGCTTTATTATTATTATTGTATGTAACAGAAACTGTTTCTCCCTTTTTCAAGGGGTGCTTATAGCACGGGCCGAAGCCAAGTGGGTTTATTAAAATAGAGTACATAGATAATACAAAATTATACATACATACATTATTATATCACTACATAGTATAAAACAAAGTCGCGTCTGTTTGTCTGTTTGTCTGTATGCTTAAATCTTTAAAATTACGCAACGGATTTTGATGCGGTTTTTTGTAATAGGTAGAGTGATTCAAGAGGAAGGTTTTTATGTAAAAAAAATCCCGAAATTCCCACGGGAACGGGCACAACGCGGGTAAAACCGCGGGGTGCTGCTAGTATAAAATAAATGAAATAAAATGCATGTATTTTATTAATGTTTATTTTAAATCCGTTGCGTAATTTTAAAGATTTAAGCATACAGACAAACAAACAAACAGACAAAAATAGCGACTTTGTTTTATACTGTGTAGTGAAGCAAAATCTCTCATGTGCTATAAAATGCTCAATCAAAATCTCCTATGAGCCCAATAAAAGCTAAAATCATTTTTTATACCACAGTCGCTGTTTATTTATTCTTCAAATCAACATAATAAAATGAATAATTATATATCATAATAAGTTACGTTTTTAACTTTGAGTGCTATCTTTGATTTTTTTTCAGTAAACTCTTTTTATTGATTTTCTCGTAATTGTCATTTTTACACATGGGAGTTTTTAAAGTAGCAACGACGATATATTACTTGTTAGAATCTATGACAATGATGACCAATATCTGTCTCTGCATCCTGTAGTGCCTGTGAATTTAATTCATTAACCAAAAACTCCATATTTTATTATTATTTAGAATAAGATAAAATTAGAAATTTTATTATTCTTTGTTTGTTTTATTTCAGGTGCAAGCATAGGTGTAAAATGTGCAGTAATCGTAGGAGGTATGGACATGGTAGCTCAGGCCCTCATGCTGTCCAAGAAACCACACATCATCATAGCCACTCCAGGAAGACTGGTTGACCATTTAGAAAACACTAAAGGATTCAATTTGAAGGCTTTGAAGTATTTGGTAAGTTACAAAAACATTTTCAAGTTCCCTCTTTAAATATTCTGAAACTCGGCAGAATAGACGGACTAACTTGTTAAATTTTAGCTGTCACTGTTCACTGGTTAAAATAAATATACTGGTAATATTGAATTGGTTATTAAAACTAATCAAATAGAAAAATATAGATGTTTCTAACACTCCAGTGAATGCCATTTATTCTATGAGCCAGGCCAGCTCACCTTCACTCGTATTTACTGTGTGCTTTACCTCTATTTTTTAACATTTTACATTAATATTTAGGTAATGGACGAAGCCGATCGAATTCTTAACATGGACTTTGAGGTAGAAGTGGACAAGATCCTCCGAGTAATACCCCGGGAACGCCGCACCTATCTGTTCTCTGCAACCATGACTAAGAAAGTGCAGAAACTACAAAGGGCTTCCCTGCAAGACCCGGTGAAAGTAGAAGTATCAACAAAGTACCAGACTGTCGAGAAACTGCTTCAGTACTATGTGTTTATCCCTGTGAAATATAAGGTAAGTTAGGTCAAAGAAATTAAAACATTACATTGAAATATTCATTATTAATACTATCTTCATCTCTGCACTGTGTACCTTAGTGAGATGAGAGGTATTTGCCATGCATGAAATCACAAGCTTATAAGTATTTTGTTGACTACTTATTCTGAAACAATTGACAGAACATGTTTTTTTATAAATTGAATTTGTTTTATTGTTCTAAGTTACACTTAACAAAATAAGGCATTTTGAGGTATTTGCGGTTTGAAAAACAATGATATTCCTGTCCTGATATTTCCGACTTTCTTTAGGTAAACATAAAAAATAATAAATGAAAAACGAATTATCACTTTCAGGATGTATACCTCGTCCACATTCTGAACGAGATGTCAGGCAACACTTTCATAGTGTTCGTATCGACCTGCGCGAACGCATTGCGAGCGGCGTTACTCCTGCGCAACCTCGGCATCGCAGCGGTGCCGCTACATGGACAAATGTCGCAGAACAAACGACTAGCAGCCCTGAACAAGTTTAAAAACAAATCTAGATCTGTACTTATTTGTACTGATGTTGCTTCAAGGTAAGGAAGAGTTTGAATAAAACCGTATTTGAAATTTATGATTCCTAGAGCTGAACCAACATCCCTCATAATAGAGTACAGAAACAAGTGCACAAGAAACTAATTAAATAAATATAAATTAATTCCTCTATCAACACTTAATCAAGACGAAAAATATACAATATGCTTGTTAAATAATATCAACACATTCAAACTCGCGTCGTGAGTTCTAAATTGTATGCAAAATTCCATATTTTCGTTTTAGTAGTTAGTTTTTGGAGAATATAAAGGGTCTTTCAAAATGGACGGGTCGATGTTAAAATTGAATAAAACAAGATGTGTGCAAGATATTAACTAAATTTATGTTTTATTTGAAAGGCCCATTTATGCCATTTCGGATGGAATATGACATCGTTCAAATATCCGCCGCGGTTTCGTATGGTGGCACGAATCCCAGAGGTCCAATTTTTAATGACTCTGCTGCATAGATCCGGCTGAATCTGAGCGATGGCCTGCGTTATGCTGAATGATGAATGGTTTTGTTAATAAGCAAAATTACCGTATATGGGATGACCACAAACCACATGAGGTTCACCAGGTGGCAATGCATCCACAAAAAGTTACTGTTTGGTGCGGATTTTGGTCTGGCGGCGTCATTGGTCCGTACTTCTTCGAAAACGACGTTGGCGAGGCCATCACCGTCAACGGCGAGCGCTACAGATCAATGATAAACAATTTCTTTTGGCTTGAATTGAACAATATGGACGTGAACGATATGTGGTTCCAGCAAGATGGCGCTACTTGCCACACAACGAACGACACAATGGAGATTCTGCATGAACGGTTTGAGGGTAGGGTTATCTCTCGCAGAGGTGACGTGAATTGGCCCCAAGATCGTGTGATTTGACGCCGCTTGACTTTTTCTTGTGGGGTTTTCTGAAGTCGCAGGTCTATGCCAATAAGCCACAATCGACCGTTGCCCTGAAAACCAACATAACGCAGGCCATCGCTCAGATTCAGCCGGATCTATGCAGCAGAGTCATAAAAAATTGGACCTCTGGGATTCGTGCCACCATACGAAACCGCGGCGGATATTTGAACGATGTCATATTCCATCCGAAATGGCATAAATGGGCCTTTCAAATAAAACATAAATTTCGTTAATATCTTGCACACATCTTGTTTTAATCAATTTTAACATCGACCCGTCCATTTTGAAAGACCCTTTATTTACACATACCACACATCCCTAAACTGATATGTGAAGTACCATTAAACACCATACAACCATTAACATGAACCCTAACCCTCCCCCAGAGGTCTGGACATCCCTCACGTAGACGTGGTCATAAACCTGGACATCCCGCTGCACAGCAAGGACTACATCCACCGCGTGGGACGCACGGCGCGCGCCGGCCGCGCGGGGAAGGCTATCACTTTTGTGTCACAGGTACTAATAGTTCCAGGATATGATTTATAGTAGCAAAGTGAATAAAGTAAAACACATGTTGTATTGTGGTTAGTCACTGTTACTCTGGAGCTTCTGATGTACGTCTTTTTTCGATTCCTTCGTCGTTCGAATTTAAAAAATAGATTGTAATATTCCGTTGCAGTGCATAAGCCTTTCATATCATGATTTTCGATGTTAAGGTGACGTGAGTCCAGCAACTCGCAAAACGCGGTTTTTCCATCCAACTATTTTCATATAAATTGTCACAATTTTGATTCTAAAAAACTATAATATTAAAGTTGAGGATATATTCTAGTGGCAAAGGTATTTCAGTACACGATTAGATTAATTTCCCTCGATAGAAAAAAATCACAAAGTTGCCTCTTTTATTAATTTAAAAATAATTATTTGGCTAAAATAAACAGATTTTTCCCAAAGAAAAACAACTATAATATAGGTCGTAGCATGAGCTAGGGCATTAGGTATTTTTTTGTAACCTTTCATTACATTCTTAAACACAATTTCAAAATACCTAATAAATTTCGAGAATTTGCCGTGTTGCGGGTGACGCGGGGCGTGATCAGTCGCGCTCAAGCGCTTGTGGAGGGCGGACCTATGCCAAATATTGCTGGAGCGCGGAGATGCAAAATTTAAAACTTTTTTCGCAGTAATAAATTTGAACTATGACGGTTGCGTGAAAATAAGGTTTTAATATACATAAGAACTGTCTGAATAATAATCCGGTCAATTTAAACCAAAAATTTAGAGTGATGTTACATAAAGTCCCAACAAGCTGAAAATCAGAAAAATTGTTCAAAACATAATTATAAACAATGTCTAAAAGTTCCCCATCATTCCCGTGTATGGAATTTTTTTTATTCAAGGTCAAAGGTAAAAAAAATGAGTTTTTCGCGATTTTCAGCAAAACGGTAAGTTTGATCATAAAAGTACCAGAGAAAATAAAAATGCTTATAAAATTCTCTATAACTTTAATTCTATCCACTTTTCCATATTCCAACCGTTATTGAACTACACGCTCCAGAAATGTAAAAATTAAGGACCTCGGGCAGGTAACTATGGAGCCTGCCCCAATGCTCAACAGTGACATGACCTATGTCATTTGAAAGGTATTAAAGAGTTGTACGGTAACGGTTTGGAATATGGAAAAAGTGGATAGAATTAAAGTTATAGAGAATTTTATAAGCTTTTTTATTTTCTCAGGTACTTTTATGATAAATCTTACCGTTTTGCTGAAAATTGCGAAAAACACTTTTTTTTTACCTTTGACCTTGAATAAAAAAAATTCCATACACGGGAATGATGGGGAACTTTTAGACATTGTTTATAATTATATTTTGAACAATTTTCCTGATTTTCAGCATGTTTGGACTTTATGTAACCTCGAATGTCTAAATTGACCGGAGTATTATAGATTTAGTAGATTATTGCTTTGAAAAAAAAACAAAAAAATATGTTGTGTCACAGTATAAGAATATCAGCAGATCAACTATACAGCTGCAATGTTGGTAGTGGGGATACCTAGGACAAGACTTGTCTCCTCTTGTCGATGCGGAGGTGGGAGTTTGCAACGATGCAGAGATTGCTACGATAAACAAATGTTTTAAACGATCTATAACGAAACTTAAAGCGGCAAACTAAATTCCACGCGAGCGAAGCCGCGGGCAAAAGCTAGTATTATTATAATTATTAAGTATATTATCACAAACCGGCCGGTGGAAATTTATATTATCTGCCTAGTCCTAAATAAAAGGAGTGAAATAAGAGGTATGATATAATATATTTATTTGTTTGTACTTTTGAAGGTGGCACCACTGAAACCTAACAATACGTAGATATTCATATTTTTCAGTTATGTGTACTTTACTGTTGTTTGTTAAAACGTGTATGAACACCGCCACTTTAAAATATTTCTGCTCGTAATATTAGACAATAAAAATGATTTCACCCAGGGTTAAGACCGTTATTTTTTTAAAAACCTTTTATCTCTTTTTAGTTATTTTTCCCAAGGCTACCTACAATATAATACCAACCTTCGTAATATCTACGATTAGTTTTGCTTGATAGGCTTTTTTTACTGTAGTCACTACACTGTGGCATCTCAATGAGTGACATATTCAAACTTAGCGCGCAAACTACGCGCGAGCGGGAGATCGCCCGCGGTCGGACCGCAGGCCCCGCACCTTACCCCCTCTGTAGTAGGTAAGCGCTGGACTCACGTCACCTTAATATCATTTTAGATAGTTGTGCCTTTTTCATTGATTGTCCATTGGCCTAAGTAAACAGTCCAAATTACCGTGTTTCACCTTACTCAAAGCAATACCATGAATTACGATTGTATTCCAGTACGACGTAGAACTGTACCAGCGCATCGAGCAGCTGATCGGCAAGCAGTTGCCGCTGTACAAGACGGAGGAGAGCGAGGTCATGGTGCTGCAGGAGCGAGTGGCTGAGGCGCAGCGCCTTACCAACATTGTGAGTCCAATGATTATAATTATGTAGTTTATTCTATCCAAGTGTCAAATAAACAAGTCCCGAGTTAAGGAATGTTTCCATAGAAAAGGAGCGGAGCCCGATTACCAATAACAGCGTATTGAGGCTGTGAAACATTGATTAGATGCACCCTCAAGCTGTCGACTTCAACTGAGCAGTTAGGGAACATAATATGTTTGCACGCGCACTGTGCAGCGACCGTTAGGCCTGAGAGGGACAGACAGAGAAACTTGCGCACGCCAGAGAGAGACAGACTGAGAAACATGCGCGAGAGAGACAGACAGAGAAACATGCGCATGTCCACAAACCGCCCGAGAGCGTTGCTTAATATATCTAGCAATTTGGTACAGTTTTTGTTTAGCATTTTGTTATTAGTAATGGAATGACTTATAGAAAATTGTCGTTTTTTAGGAAATGAAAGAGCTCCAAGATAAGAAAGGTACGAGAGGCAAGAAGCGCGGCGCCGACTCGGACGACGACACGGAGGAGGCGGCGGGCGTGCGGCGCCGGCTCAAGGGCAAGGGCAACAAGTTCGCCGGCAAGAAGAAGAAACGATGAACATCTCTATACGACATCGACTTGTTCATTAACATAAGCTTACTGTAATATATCTACAAATAAACAAAAAGATTATAAAATGCTTTCAGTTTATTCTACGAAGTAAACAGTCATTCGTTTCAATAATAAAAATAAATAAAAAAGAAATGCTTTCGCCGCCCGCGCCGCTATGGCGGCGTCGGCGCACTATAAATCGACTTACAACTAAGCGTTAAGAGAAATCACAACATTGTTTTAAAATTTTTAATCGTTATTTATTATTTCTATACAAATAGAACTGTACAGATATTTTTAAATTATCCACATTTCATCTGCTTTTCACGATAGACTTTTTACAAAAGTGAAAACTATCAACATAACGCACGGAATAAACGAGATCGCGCGCTGACCGCTGACTTGACTACAGACAACTAGCGAACACTCGCCACGACCACAAACAACTCTCTGTACTCATTTGGTAAACGTATTACAAAACATTACGCTATGGCTCAAAATGGAAAACATGGTTTGGTGTTCATAACATCATTGTACAAGGCGACGTCCGTCTGGCAGCGACGACATCATCACTGTCCCGGTAACATACTCTTTCACCTCGCAACACACAACACATACAACATTATCACAACAAATAAATAAGTACAATTCATATAGCGAGTACATCTAATTTTATCCAAACATATGATACAGTGGCAGTGATTTACATGCTCATACATAATTTTACAATTTTTTGTTCAATTTAAATGCACTAATTAAAATTAAATATACACAGATCGTTCGTGCCTACGGGTCGTCTCAATCGAGAGGTGAAAAAGTGTATTACTCAGCACGCTCACTGATACCATACCGGATACTTATTGTAATTACATTTAGGGCTGCGAGCGGTCGCAACACGCGCCCGAACGGAACATACGCTACGGGGGCCGGGTTCAATGTGAACGCGGCGCAAGGTACTTGTGTCGACAATGAAGCGGGCCGTGCTGCGACCGAGTTTCCACTTACAATAATTTCAAACTATACCAATGTCTATACACAAGTAAAACAAAAGTCCCGGGACGTCTTCGAAGTAGCCGCGGCGCTGGGCCGGGGCGCAGTCCGAGGCCGTCCCGGGAGCCCTAAATTCGATATCACATTGAGTTTTTCACTACGATAACAACCATCGAACGGCTGAAACTATATTTATTGCATCACATGATCTTTCGCTTCTGTCTTTTACCGCACTGCCAGCAATTTGGTTACTGAACACAAAAGATACATAATGAGGGTTTTAAGATCTATTTTACGTGAACATCTTTCCTTAAGCGAGAACTCAGTTTCGAGGGCGTTGAATGTACAATTGAACGATATGAAGTGGGGTGGGTCCCCGTAGAACACTAGTGCCGACCGATCACTGTTTAAAACTAATAGAATACTGTCGCAATTAGGAATGAAAGTGTCGTTTTTGTTTGTCGCCGCACTGTAGTCACTGTCACTGGCCGCATCCGCGCACAACACTACATACACAGGTTCAGTTCAAGTCACGGTCCTCTAAGTACTTGTATTCGAACGTGAAGCCTTCCTTCTTGCGCTGGCCCCACTTCTCGTAGTCAAAGTATATGTACGTGCCCTGAAACACAACACAGTACGTTGTCATTGAAATCGAGCCTAGCCCAAATAGTTGCCCTTTGAAGGAAGATGGTTAGTTGCATGTGTCAATGTAACATTAACATAACTAAGTTGACTTAGTAGTATGTGTCAGAGTTAAAGTTGATAATTTTGCGCATTCGCTTCATCTACTTCCTCTATAGAAGTGTCATTGGTTGTAATATTGGTATTATAATCTTCCATTAGCAGTCTACGGATAACTGTTTTGGTTGTGTATAATCATTAACTAGCCGCGCCCCGCGGTGTACCCGTTCCCGCAGGAATTTCGGGATTGTCATGTTATTATCATGTATAACCTATATTACTGTAAAGTTTCATCCAAATCCGTCCAGTAGTTTTTTCGTGAAAGAGAGAAACATATATACATCCATCCTCACAAACTTTCGCATTTATAATATTAGTAGGATATAGGATGTCTCTCATTTAAGAGATACTATGTATTGCAAGTGGTTGCATTACCTGTTCATACTCTTCATTGATGACCTTGGGCTCTTCGTGTCTCTGAAACCACATCATGTACTTGGTGTGGAACCTCCAGCTCTGCTTCTTGAGCGCCTTGGCCGCGAGGTACTGCGCCTTGGTGCCCTCCATGTAGTAGAACACGAAGAACAACGTCTCCGTCGACAGCCGCTGGAAGAACTCCACGGAGTCCGAGTGGGGTAGCACCACCTGAAGAGAATAACTCAAGTATGTAATCACTGTCTGTATGTGGCACTGCAGGGCAAACATCTCATCCCACTGAGGATATCAGTCCAGTGAGGAAGAAGCCGTCGTCACTACGCATGCCTGTTGCGGATTGGTGATCTCAAACACGAACCGTTTCAAAGAGCTGAACTACACAGTATAATTCAATTATTTAAACAAACCTGTCAAAAATGAGTTTAACTCCCCTTCCCGTAGGAGTTTAGGGATGGAGAGTAGCATAAAACATTCCTCTTGAATCGCTTTATGTATCAGTGAACCCAACATGCAAATCCATATTATTAAGTCTTCCAAAGTCCGTATGGAAACTTGTTCTGGGAGTAAACTGTACCTGGTTATAGTAGAGCGGCGTTTGACAAATGTTCCTTGGCAGGTAGTGGCGCGTCCGTTCCGAGTCCGACGGATGCGGCATGTGGTAGAACGCGGATTCCATCATTTGGAACTGTAGCTGATGTTCCTGGGAAGAATGGACTCCACTATTAACAATGTATAAGTGAACGAATAGAATAGATAATTGTACGTCGAAGATACATAGAATATCACACTCACAGTAGGTTCTAGCGAGAATCGAAGGTAATTCATTTAATGCTTTGTATATAAGCTACAAGACAATCTATAAGGGTCGAATTTCTTTGGCTAACGTTTGTCGCGCGTACAAATATGTTGACTTCTACATAGCTAGCAGCACTGTGTTGTTGCGCTTTACGCGACTGACGTCGGCAATAAAGATATCGAGAGCTCTAGACTCTTCAACCCCAAAAGCTACACCTTCATGAACAGTAGCTTTTACTGTATCAAAATAAATTAAAAGTTTAAGTTGAAACTCACAGAGTTAAGTGGCAAGGGTCCTAATGGCGCGACGCCTAATAAAGGCGGAATGTGTGCCTGCGCTAGCGCCACCCCTCGTCTTATGGTTTGCTGAAACATAACACAATCACATTAGATACATTCGATAATATTCATGCTTCTGTCTCTGCTATCCTATCCTCTTATCACTACATAGTATAAAACCAAGTTCCCGGCCGCATCTGTCTGTCTGTCTGTTCGCGATAAACTCAAATATTTCTTCACGGATTTTCACGCGGTTTTCACCAATCGATAGAATGATTCTTCCGGTAGGTTTATATGTAAAACAATTCCTGAAATTCCCACGGGAACGGGCACAACGCGGGTAAAACCGCGGGGCGCGGCTAGTATTTTAGATTTTCAAATACTACTTGACATACTAGACTAGACATTGACATTACGTTGGTTGTGTGTTTCTACTTAGTGTAACTATAGCAAAGGATAACCATTGCATTAGCAGGGCTGAGGCTTAAACGCCAAATCCAATAAATTCAAGAATAATCAAACATTACTCAAATTAAGTAGCTCTCCATTTCATCAAATTTTGTCAAAAAGATACCTGTGTATTTTAGAAAAATGTTAAGAAGATAAGTATGTTACCTGGTGCGTGGCGTCGAGCCCGGCGCGCTGCACCGCCTCCTGCGCGATGGTCTTGAGCGAGGCCGTGCCGCCGCCCGCCGCCGGCGACGCGGCGCGCCCGCTGCCACACACAGTGTTACGTAACCACCACTTGTTAACTAACATTCAATAAGCTAGATGCCTAGTGGAAAGCCTCGTCCGCTACGCATCGAGAATGCTCTCGCGTGAACGGCTCGAGTATTTTTCCAAAAAATATATCTTTCTCGCACTTGACCTATGTGTTAGTCAGACGCATTTGGTCCATGCTTAATTTATAACTTTGAGTATACATAAGAAGAACTTAGAGCGCACAAAACTGATCACTAAATATATAATTTATCAAACTTTAAGATCGTAGATATCTCTTGCTTCCGATCGGTACATACCATGTATTACCACTGAAGCGAATCTACGTGGATTGGTATACAATTGACCATTCGTGAAATCCCTTGGAACCCCCTTATAGCTACATATTATGTTCTGTGTATTATAAGAGTGAGTACTGACTTGTTGACGAGGTGCAGGTGCGGCGCGGGCGCGGAGGGCCCGTTGACGGTGAGCGGCGACGCCGCCGGCTCCACCACCACTGTCGTTGTGCTTTTTGACGTCTGCAAAGAGGAAACACATCATAAACTATGTATATATATTCAATGTATATAAAAATCCATCTGCTGACATGCATGTCATGGAGGACCTACGCAGCGCCACCAAAAGCGCAATGGGTTGCCTCCATAACTACGTGAAACTACGTTTACGGATACACTTCGCTTTTATTTTACATTTGTATCTGACGTTTCGGCTGAAGAAGGTCGTAAACGTAGACTCAATTCAAAATGAACCATACTGGCACGATGATAAAGTACTAAGTTCTTAAGAAAGTAATAGATTTATTAGTTTAATAGTAATAAATTTGAGGTAATCCAAAAAGTAACCACTAGCGGTCACCCATCCAAGTAATGTCTATGGTATATGTAAAACAAGCTAGTCCCCGGGGTTTCGGCCCCCGTTAGTGCGAGGTCTGTACTCACAGGTGGCGGTAAGGGTTGCGTGGGCGGCGGCGGCAGGTGTGTGACTGTGTGCGTCGTCGTACTTGACACAGGACCATTCTCCACTACTTCTGTAACAACAAGACAATGTTACTATGATAATTTTAACAATCGAAAGAAAATTTCAAAATTGGATCGATCTGTAAGCGACCTTTCAATTTTTTAAATCGGTTCATAAACGACATAGATTTCGGGTTTTCGGTTGAGAATTTCTTTGGGTTTTGGAAGTCGATTAAAAAATAACAGATATTTTAGGTGCAGCTGGGTTAGTTTCTATAACTGTTACGTTGCGGCAGATTACCCATTAGGCTGCGTTTCCACCAGAGATGACCGAGGATGCGTAGCGAGGGATGTTTTTTTAACGAACCAATGGAACCGCTTCATTTACCTCGCCTCGGTCAGCACAGCTCTGGTGGAAATGGATCAGCGGAGCTAGATTTTTGTGCATACAAAACAAGCGAGGGATGTGTGCGAAGGATGTGTACGAGGGATGTGTGCAAGGAAGGTGTTGCGAGAGATGTGTGCGAACGGATGTGTTGCGTTACTCCGCTCCCACTACACCATACCCCCGTCGACACATTTCACAGCTTCGCAACGCATCCTCGTAGGCACATTTTCATCGCACAGCTTTGGTGGAAACCCCCAACAAATTTTCACAGCACAGCTAGACATCTTCGCACGACACATTTCCATCGCACATCTCTGGTGGAAACGCAGCCTTAATCTACCAACTTCGGGGATTTCATATTTATACGGAACCATGAGGGTTTTTTCCCACTAATGCTATGCTATGCTAAGTTCAGTCATCTACCTACCAATCATGTCAAAAGGAGTATAGCATAGTTATGTTGGAAAGGTATACACCATCGTCATCTAAATAACATTTGCCCACAAATAGTTCACCAATATTTAATCGAAGTAAGCAATAATTTTGCTATAGTATTGTGACTAAAACTATTTGAATTTTACACAATAACAAGAAACCTAAGTAATCTTTAAAAAATAAATATTGTACAAAAACTTCACACAATTCAATTAACAACAATCACTTAAAAACGCTCAGCTTAGAAATAAACACCACTAATAAATAACAATTTAAATTACACAACAAATCGATTGACCTTGCGCTCCCATAACGTACAATGAGAAACCAAAACTATGCTAATATTGAAAACACAACATAGCACGTAAATCACTGTTTTACATAATCATAACATAATACAGAAATGAGAGTGTCACGTCCGTACGTGTCGTGTAGTCACATTCGCAATAACTCAATAGGAAATAGTGGAGACCCTTCTACAGGGGCGTACTAAGGTTAAGTGCAAGGGGGCTATGAATTTGTGGTAATAAATATTGCTGACAAACAAAAATGTAATTTAAAACATTTATTATGACAAATACGTGTATAATTGTAATAGATACAAGTTGTGTTTGTATATATTGCTGATAATGGTGTTCTTTTTGTTCGCTGTTAAAACGCTATTATAAAATAACCTAGCTAATGTCGACATATTATATTTCTGTTTTGAAGTTCTATTTTTTCATTGCAATGACGCTACATCAATATCAAATTCCATACTACCACAAAATCCACCCCTGTCTCATTCTATGACTAGACATTAAATATTGATTTCCACCCTTCCATTCAACAATAGCTCTTATAGGTAAAGACACAAAATTGAATTTTCCTATTAACGTATAAAATGCATCGCGGGTACTGGGTGAAAGACATATGGCATGTAATTTTTCAATATCGACTTACAAGATAGTGAATTAATAATGATTTTGTAAGCTAACTACTTCTAGTAGGGGTGAATTGTTGCCAAGGTAGATATTTTATATTTGAACCCCTTGTTGTGGCGAGTTTAATTTGTATGATTTAGAAGGAGGGTTTTTATAAGCAATACATAAAATATGTTATGAAAATTGATTGTTCACGAAGTTCAGAATACTTTAAAGTTCCCTTTTCTAACTAAAAAAGGAATCATAACTAAATAAAATTAAAAAAAACTACGTTTAAAAAAACCGACTTCAAAACTAAAAAGCAAAAAATAACTCTATAATCATAATATGAGTACTACTAAGGTAGTAATAATTATTAATTATATACTAGTATTGTTATTTTTGGAGTCGGTGACAGCCAAGAAAGAACTAATTATTCAATCAAAAATTGTTAAGCTATGCTCGCGTTATAGTTACGAGTATACCTTACCCGAACCTTATTGCGAACATCCAGCGGAGAGAGGAATTTATTTTCATAAGCTTCGCCCTCTCCGCCTCTCTCTCTCTCTCTCATCCACACACACAATCTCACTTGGCTGTCACCGACTCCAAAAATAACAATACTAGTATATAATTAATAATTATTACTACCTTAGTAGTACTCATATTATGATTATAGAGTTATTTTTTGCTTTTTAGTTTTGAAGTCGGTTTTTTTAAACGTAGTTTTTTTTAATTTTATTTTTTACTTTTTAGTGTCTACTCTCTTGGTTTGTTAGTTAATTAGCTTCTTAATTCAATAACTCTTGGTAATGTTTTAACAGTGAATTACTTATTTCCAATTGATTCGAACAGCGCGTGCAGCGGTTTGTTTAACCCGCCCGCTGCATATTTCGTACTTTTTAATTTGTCGTTAAATTTTAACGGACGGTCCAATTTTAATAATTTAAAAAGGTATTGAAAGTCACTTTCCTGAACTTGATTGTAGATGTATTTATTTTGATATATATTGATATCATCACGCGAATATCACAAGCTAACTATTGCAGTAGTTTTTAAATTGAAGAAATTTAACTAGAAGTGGTAATTGTACGTAAACTATAATAGATAGGCATATACCGTCGCGGGTTTAAATGTGCAAAATAATGAGTACTTTAAACGTGTAGAACATTGTTTTTATGTATCATCTATAGTTTTCGCAGCGCACGCGATATAAGCACGCCGATAAGTGATTTTTGCTATACTCTCCGTTACATTATTTAAATTTTAGTTAGGTTCCCGAAGGAAATTTGGGATAAAACTTTAAACGGGACCAATGGGAATGTCTACAGCATCGAACAAAAAAAGAATCATGTAAATCGGATGAGAAACCCCAGAGTAATCGGTGTACATACATAAAACAAAAAAAATAAAATAAAATATACCCACCGAATTGATAACCTCCTCCTTCGGTTTTTGAAGTCGGTTAAAAAGGAATCATAATTCTCTTAAGAATCCATGGTCCGAAAGATAATGTATAAATTTCACTGGAGCTATATTTACTATTCATACTACGTATAGTATCCATCAATCATGTCAAACGTATTTCCACTACTAGACTTGCTACGTAACGTAGCACACCTCTAGTGGAAAAGTTTACCTATTCAAACACAAAAAGAAATACTATTTCATCGTCTCGGGGATTAAACAGCACAGTAAACGATATTAAATAACACGTCTTTGATCGTGATTTTTTTAATACCATAAATCGTAATGATAAATAAACACTCGGAAGAGTTATGTTGGAGAAAATAAACATTGAGAATAAAATTAGAATTTATTACTTCCTACCCATATTATAAATGTTTCAGCGATAGATTGAGAGGATAAATGTTTTCTTTCACAATAAAATAGTTTAAACTGAACTGGGTGACATTTGATACTATGATATTATGGAGAATTAATTTATAATCTGGACCCATACGGTACATCATATCAACACTTCGGAAGATACAAACGACTTCCATTCAGATAACATCGCATGCTAGTTAATACCTCTGTGGCAATTAATACTTGGGATGCATTCTTCGACATAATACTACTACTAATTAAATGACGTATAATAATTAAGGATACTTATGTATTTGTTAAGGAAAATAACTAACGACAACAACCTACATTGTACATATTTAATTAAAACCTCAATTAGTTAGATGTCTGATTGTAACTGTAGTTTTATCAACCTCTTTTTATAAAATAACGGGGGTGTATGGTTCAAAACAAATGTAAATAGACTTTAGCCTTTATGACAAGCAAAAAAATACGGATACGCAGAAACCAGGAAGCCTTTACTCTGTAGAGATTGTACAGGTTTTCCTACATTTATTTCTAGCAAATAATAAGCATAAACAATGGTCATATAATATACATAAGCGACGTGAATGCCAAAACAGTTGCGATTGGCCGCAGCCGGGGCGTCTATAAACAAACAAAACCGCCCACTTTGCTATACATACGTACCGCACGTTATATCAAACCACAAATACAACTCACACATTTACTCACTTTCCTAACCAATAAACAAATATTAACACCGTTACGTAAGACATTGAACTTGACAAAGAAACTAATATTTAGAAAATAGAAACACATTTACTGCGCACTAACTAACACACGGAAAATTAAAACACAACACTGAAACATGCACACAGCAACCGAGAAATCAATTACCATCGTCCATATTTATCCGACATTGGTTTTAAACATTTTTTATTGTATTTTTATCTTAATTAATTTGTGTGTACGTTGTTAAAAGACGGGTGTGTTTGAACGAGTGGTGTCATCTTTGGTAGAAAGCCAATCGGTCGGTGTTGGCGCGCTTCCAACACACTGTAATCGCATTATACTCGTCGGGTTGTCGCTACATCCATTCACAGTTGCGCGGTGAATGCGTTGTTTTATTTTGTAAACAAACGCGTACGTTATCTGTTGCGGATTACGATAAGCAATCATTATACTTCAATTTGTTTTGTTTTGCAAGCTTATCGGTACGTTTACGATCAAGTTTAAGAATTTATGATATTGCAATCAACTAATTATGAAGAATTTTACAATTTTTAAATGCATTTAATCTTGATAGCGTATTGTTTTTATTCATGTTGATATTATGAGCGATATGACTATGTTAATGCTAAGTGCGTTGCATAACAACTGTACAGATTGTAGTAATTGAGTAAGTTAATTACCATTTTATGTAATAAGCGTGGGCGATAAGAGGAAAACTGTTCGGGTTCAGTTCAGTAATATATTTTTCCTTTTAAGGCTTTTTATACAAACCTAGTATAATACAGTACACAGACAAGAATACAAATAATTTATGAAATATTGGTTTTACACTATTTTTAACAAGTAGCTAATTTAATTAATAAAATATCAAGTGGTCACATCAAAGAATAAACCACATCAGTAAAAATAACATTTGATAAAACTGACCACAATTTGTTTCCCCTTCAAACGTCTGCGAGTTTAAAATAACCTGTATACACGATTTGTACTGATATAAAATATTTATTAGTGCAACGGCCGGCCGGGTTGTTTACATAGATCTTTTATTACTAAAGTGACCTTACTGCTTTCAGTATAGATATATATTACAACTAGCTGCGCCCCGCGGTTTCACCCACGTTGTACCCGTTCCCGCGGGAATTTCGGGATGAAAAATAGTGTTGTCCGATTCTCAGGCCTACCCGATATGTACACAAAATTTCATGAGAATCGGTCGAGCCGTTTCAGAGGAGTTCAACCGCGCACCCCGTGACACGAGAATTTTATATATTAGATGAAGTCTATACATACCAATTAAATGAAGTTACTTTGAATGAAATCGTAGTTTCTGTCTGTAATTTTCAAATATGTTCTCTAAGTTGCTTATAAATATTTCTCACGAATACTCCATTCATACTAGATAGAGAATGATACACGAAGGATTTGGGGTACTTTTCATGCCAAAATTATCACGTAAACTGCATATAATTTGGGTATACCCGCGGGGCGCTATTAGTTAAGGTATAAGTCGTAATTGTAGTATGCAGCCACGGCGTTTAATGACTGTAAACTGGAAGCAATTTCATAGTTACATATGAAGTCGCCTGCAGTTTACGGCTGCAGCAATCGATCGATCGTGGATCGACGGCATACTTCCATAGTCGAATGAATTAGTCGATATCGGTGCGGTAAACTGTCATTCAAGATCGATCGGTCGATGCTTTAGATCTAGAATCGGTTATTACTAACCGAATACCCGTTGTATAACGGTATAAATGGAAGACGGATCTTAGTCTTTTTGAATTATAACACGTACCTGTATTATTAGGCGGCCGCAACACATGCGCGTGCGTCGGACTGGGCGGCGGCGGCTGCTTGCTCGGCGTCGACGCGCCCGACACCGTACTGTTTATACTGCGCACAATCACACGTGTTACAACGAGCGTCGGGGGTGTCACCACACAAGGCACTACTGGGCATGCATTGGGTTGTGTCGGGGGATGGAACCTTGTCGAAGTTATTGCGCTGTTTGCCGGATTGTAAAAGGTGAATTGATGTCGTTTAACAAATGACTTCTATTGTGACTGTAAGTATCATGGCATGACCCCGACACTTGAAATAATCAACGTATAGTCGTTCCGACTTGTAGTTTCGTTTAGTCAAAGGGTTACTCAGATACTTATTTATTCTTTTTTTCATATATATTTGATCTACTTTGACAAGGTTCCATACCCATAACGCTTGAAATAACTCACTAAGGTTACGTTTCTATCAGAAATGTTTTGAAACGAGCGATGCGCTATGAAAAGAGATAATGCTATTGGTTGCGTCAAAGCTACCCTTCGGTCAATAAGTGAAGTTATTGATGGGTATTTTCTACGAGTAGCACTCTTTGTAATACGTACATTTCTGATCAATACGTACCAAAGAAGAAGAAAATGTTACTCTATATTTTAAACACTATACATTAACATTTAACATTAAAAATATACATATTATATATTTATTAATGTTATGTACTGTGTTTTATTCCAAGTACGCGTTTATATTACTAGGTAGTAACATTTTCTTGTAAGTTTCTTAAGTCTTCACGGATTGTAATAGGAATGTTACTTTACGGAAACATGTTATTTAAAAAAGCATGAGCAATTAATAGTCTATTATTATTTATTACTCATGTTATTCATTGAAATCATTATTTTAAGATCCGTAAAGTATCATATTCGTGACCAGTAAAAAATACTAATCTTTATGGTTTGGTCAAAGATTTTCAGACTCACAATCTCGATTATTGTCGTAGTTAAAAATCTTTGCAGTTAAATAAAATATAAATAATAATGATAATGATCTCATGCGTGCATTGAAATGAGAATAAAAAAAAATATTTCACGAATTTCTTATTCTTATTTAGGCGTGCGTTTGTTTCATGGTTCTACCATAGATAACGATAATCAAAGACTAATTCAATAGACAATAATAAATAAATGAATGTACGGTGAATAAGTCTTTAAAAAGTTTACAAACTGGGGTTGACAAAAGAAATATGTTTGAAAAATAATATTGGAAATTCATGGGAAGAGATAAAATCGCCTTAATAATATAGTCTAGCTTTTGATGACATAAATCGTAGATCAATATCAACTCAATCAATTTGATTGTTTGAGTATGAATTAAAAAACACACTGATTATATATTATGACACAACACTCCGCTAATGCTGTTGTGTCAATGTGAACGAAAGCATTACTGAGCTTATTATACGTAGAGTATTTCTTTCTTAGTTTTAATATGTAAATCAATATTCTTATCTGTAGAGTTGGTAGTTTGATAAATGTTCAGAAGTTCATCATGTCTTTACAGACTGCAATAAGATCGCGTAGCCATTGAAGTGGAACAGAGTTGTGCGGAGAACATTGTGATTGTCAAACAACGTATTGACATTGTCAAAATCTTTTTGTAATGAATTCTGATTGGTCAAATGAGCTCAGCACAGCTCCGCTCACTCTGAAACGCACTCTATGACAAACAGATGTAATTAACTTAGACTCTAAGCTCTAAGCTTTAGAGCATAATTTGGTTTTAGCATACCGAGCACGAATTAATCCAAAATAATACTATATTTTTATTTACAGTATATCTCTTTCATAATTAGTAAAGCAACTTGATCTCTCCCCATACTAAAGACAATAACAGATGCATCCCGACTGACCTATTGTTTGATGCTGCGGAGTTATTGAGCAAGGAACTAACGTTAGAGATGCTATTACTGACCGCTGCGGAGTTGACAGCGCGGAGCGGCAGTGGCTTAACCGGCTGGAAATGCAATACATATCATTTGTAAAACGTTGCTCTGAATATTTCACTGGGGTTGGGTTCGAATTGGTTTTCTTGAATTGTTACCGTTGTTTGAGTTTTGAGTAGCTTTAAAGCTTTTACTTTTCTGACGCGTTCTTTTTTACTACAATTTAATGATCTGATAGATGTAGCCGAATGAAGTGATTGCTCTGCCGGCGAGATTTCTACACTTCTTTTATTGTGTAATTACAGGGCTATAAGTTACAAGAACAATTGAAACTGCGTAGGCAAAATACGCATTGTCAAACTAATGCCATAATTAAGAAGTATAATTGATTGTTTACATACCAAAAAGGAAATTAGGTCGATTGCAAACTATTTACGACATAATTAGTATTTTTCAAATAGGTCTAGATTTCACAAATGAGTTTAGGATTAGTTTGGTAACTAAGTAAAAGGAATTTTTTTATATACACGAAAGGTTAGGTAGTTGGCGTTAATGGCGTTGCGAACTACAGTTATAGACGCGTCGACGATTACTGTCGGCAAGTCACGAGTCGCCTGAAACTGTGTCGACAGCCGTTGATGACTGCAAGCGTTATAGCACGTCATACGCCGCACCGTAGCGACGACTGTCGGCGACATATCTTTCACTGCAGTTGCTTTTACCGTTGACAACATGCCGATTGAATCTCTGGGATTAGATCCGTTCGTTTCATATTCGTTTAAACTTTAACAACAGTAACAACTCAATTCAAACACTGAACTTATTTCCAAAAAAAATTGGTTTAACTGATCAGGATAATTACAATTAGCTGCCAAATTAAATTAATGAAAAATATTCAAGCAACGTTTGTACTATTTACAAAAACTTTACGAAAACGCTATAACAGGGCAGCATTTGAATGTATTGCCCTACGTTAAAATAGCATATTTCATTTGAAAATATAATTTAGCTTCTATGAGAGATTTCGTAGAACCCAAAACGAATCCATTTGTATGGAAACCAATTTGGAAGAGATTGTACATCAATGCTCCACATAAAGTTATATATTTCCGAGTTAATATATAATGGCGTGTTTATGATTGGATGGTTTTGTTTATGGTTGAAGTGAGTGCTTACTTTTGAGATGACCTCTTCTTTCTTTTTCTTTTCAACGTCTATGGAGTCTGTCGAATGGTTGTGCACCTCTAACGTCGGCGACGTCAGTGGACTTGTACCTGAAAATGTTTGGATAAAGAGTTTTGATTAGATTTTGTGAAAGAAAAGAAATAGTCATTATTTGCGGAATAAATCGAATTATTCATGGGCATTATAAGTGAATAAAATTGCTGGAATGTCAATAATTTGCGTTCTCACTGAGGTGGAGCTTTATGATTGGATCATTGAGCTTCACTCCGATCAGCTGCAACTCAGTGGAAACGCACTCTTATTCCGCACTTATAACGTGGACACATGACTGACGTTTATTGCTTGTCAACAAGTCAACAAGAGAGGTTACCGATTTTGGTGGCAATGCCGGAATGATACCGGGAGATTATAATGACCCTTAGTTGTCGATCTCTGGAGGAAAACAGATAACTAGTATTGGTTATGCTTGTTAAAAGGCAAGTTTATGAATTAGAGTTTGTGTCATGTTATTATCAGCATTGTGAGCAAGATGACACTCTACAAAACCGAAACTAGTCACTCATTTGAAGCCAAAGATCGACGAGAAACATTAGGTTAGGTATTATGTAAAGTTATGTAGGATCAGTAAGTTAGATTCAATAGTACAAGTCTTACACCATGCCCCACATAGATATTAGTATGTTATGTGTGTGGCTCAACCATACACACACAAAAAATCATACACACTAACATATTATGTTAGTATGTATTAATATGTATCTGACACCGTGCTGTTAGTATGTCTGCATGAACCTGCCACCATCGTGTTAGTGCGTCGTGTTAGGGTACCTGATAACATGCTAGCGGGCGATCCGGGCGAGTCGTTGCTGTTGTTGCTGTCGGTGGTGGCGGACGAGGGCAGGCCGACGCCGCTGAGCTCGACGTCCTCCAAGCCGCTGATGTCATCGTATATGTACTCGTTCTCTTCGAACTCCGGGTCCGACGACGAGTCAATGTAGTATTCAACATCCTCCTTTATCCTCTTTATCTGCAATAACGGGCATAACTGAATCATATTATTATTTACATTATCAAATGTTCGACTTAAGTTGATATATTGTTTTGGGTTGGGTGTGGTTGATTTACGAGACTACGGTAGAACTTGGTAACGTGCAGTGATTTGATTGAAACTAAATAAATGAATTACTTTCATTTATTCCATAGAAGACATTTTTCAATGAATTAAATTATTCAATTTTTGCACTTTTTACCAGTAGTTTTAACATTACGAGACGTCAAATCATTGCACGGAATTTTGGGCTGATTTTTTCATCATCAGATAAAGTGCATTCCTCAACAAAAATTTAGAAATTGAACTTATTCCTATTCATTCCAAATCAAAGTTTATCTTATTGCTATAATGTTATCTGGAGATTGAAAAATCAGCCCTAAATTAAATGGACAACTGAAAAGCTTGATATATCTACTTTCTTAAGTTTAGTTATTGAAATAGTAAAATAATTGGGGGTATTTCTGGCATTTAATAATGATCTAAGATCTTTTATGTGATGTTTAGCATTACTTATATGAATAGAAATGTTGGACTTGCATAGCTAATATTAATGGACCATACATCTAGCATAAACAAACATGTAAGTTTGACTGACCAATGATAGCTTACTAAGAATGATGAATTAATCTAAATGGGACCCATAGATCCGACTAATAGAGGTATTTCTAGTCTGAATCATAATTATATATCTACTTATTCTCTAAATGGGCATGTTGACAGGCCTATTGCTTGATCGTTTGTAGGTTTTTTGTTAAAACTCCGACACTAGGTTTGGCTCATACTTGCAGGGTTAGTGTGCCTTTTATCATGTTCTTAGCTCATAGCAGAAGCACAAACAAACTATGTAAATTTATATCACTTGGCAGGAATAAGGGATAAAAACCAAGTCAAGTTTTATGGTTACTCCATTAAAGTAAAGTAAAAATTGGCCTCTTTTCCATCTTCATTAGATGATAGACACTGTTCATGCAACTTAGTGCTGGGACACTGCCTGGCTAGGCATGGCTAGATGGTATATGCAGCATTTGCTCAATGAAAAGGGCATTATAACTAATAATATAGTATAAAGTGTGTTAATACCTGTTCGACCTCAACAGACATGTTGTCAAGCATTCGGAGCAGCGTTTCGAGTTTCTTTATGTGGAACCTGTGCCTCTCTAGTTTTAGTTTGAGCTCCTCCATCCGATCTTGCTTCTCTTTGTCCAATCGTTTTTTCTTACCCACTAAAAGTGACTCTACTTCAGACTCAAATTGATCAACCTGTAACAATAGAAATGTATGTTATTAATTACTGGATTTAGAGCGTAATTTTAATATTTAGTTTCAATCACTGGACCTCATTGAAGTTCAACTAACTTTAGACACTAGGATTGGCCACTATTGACCAACACAAGACTTTTAATATTGTCAGAGCTTGCTTTCATGTCTATTCAATAGCCTGTTCTGCAGAGCAGAGTTCTTAACTTCATTATTGCGAGGAACCTTTCCAGATTGTTTCACCACCTTCTACAGTGTTTATATTTATGAAGTGATAGTAATATTACTAGTAGTACACTGTCTTACTTTAGAAATCAGAAATATGTAGCTTTCATTACCATAATATAGCAAAATTTATGAACATTGTGGCATAAAAATATATTTTAGAATATAACTATATCTCTCACCTGTAAATTAAGTGTGTCGATAGACGTAATAAGCCACGAAGACACCTCCTCCCGCTCCTTCTGCGCCGGGTCTAGCTTCTGCGCCGCGCCCAGCCCCTCTTTAGAGTATGCTTTCGTTTTTGTTTCTCGCTCTACCACTTTAAACCTTTCCATTTGCTGAAAATGTTAAACAAAATTCACTCATTAGATGATTATTCACTAGATAAACAATACATATTTATAAGATGATTTATTGACTGTTATGGTGATATTTCGGTTTTAAATTAGGAATATTTGGTTCACCACGGTTAAATTTTATTTCAGTATACTTCCACGAGCTGGTTTAAAAATTATACTTAAAGAACCGTGACCGAGTAATCAAAGTACTTTGATTACTGTAACAACAAGCAAATAAAAGCATATCGATATATTATATCACTATTTTTTAACACTTATACTGGCGGATATATTAATATTCAATAATATTAAGCTTTTAATGACCTTCACAGACATATTGTTTCACAGATAGAAAAGCGTAATCTCTTATTAAGCTCGGAGTTGCGTTATCGTCAAAATCTACAATGTTTCTGCAAGCTACAATTGTAATCAGTAGCTTTTAAGGGAAAGAGTAAAACAAATTAAGTAATACAAACAAACTTTCGCATTGTAAAAACTCGGTAGTTTCAAAGGATTCTTAACTTATAAAAAGGAGGCCTAAGTTATAAAACGAAAAGGAAATTATAACAAGAAGAAAAAAGTTGGAGCAACAATCGAGAATTTATTACATAATTTGTTATTGACCCGAGATTTGATTTGCATAGAGTAGGAATAACAGTCAGAGTTGTTTACAAAATATACGCGACATTAACATTTTATTCACTTTAATATTACCTACCTGCTCAGATTTTATTGCGCGCTTTTTAACATCTTTTCTCTTAATAGGACGAAAATAATAATCCAGTCTTTATTCATTAGTAGCATTTTAACAATACGTGACAAAAGACAAATATTAATAAAAGAAATTTAAGAGAGAAAGCAATGATTTAGTTATTGCTAAATGTTTATTTGCAATGTAGGTCATGTCAAATAAGTTTCTAATAAAAGGGTTTAAGGATTTCTCTTTTGAAGGGTGCAAAAGTTTATATCTACAAACTTAATAAAGTAATTCCAGTAAGCTGTTTATTTACGGGTACTCCATATATTAAAATATGTATCAAAGACAGACTTTTGGCTGTCAAATATATTATCATAATTTGGTACCCAGATCAGACTGGAAGAAGACTGGTGCAAATTATATATCTCCAAGTCATCTCAGAGTCATTTCTTTATAGTAGAAAAACTCTTCTTCATAGTCTATGCAGCCTAAACTTAATAAAAGTTTGGCTCATTGAATCAGACTGAATATTTGCCTGCTTATGATGGCTGCCTGAATACCTTATGAATAATCTAGTAGTATCAGTTAGATTCCACAATACAAGCCTAGAGCTTAGTTTGGGTCTAATTAACTTGTGTGTTTGACTTTGTTATGTGAATATTAATTTATTTTATATCTCAATAATATAAGTTAATTAAAATCAAACAACTCACCGTTTCTATAAGTTTCCTATATTCTAAAAGTGTACTCTTATCCTTAATTTCCCCGGAGGCGATCCAGGACTTAATTTGATCCCGTAGCCTCTGGAGCTTCTTGATCTCTTTCTTGAGATCCGCCTCGTATTTCTCCTTTTGGTTACTGTTGGTAGCATTATGCACCTTTTGCCAGATATCCTCAAAAGTTTCCACTCCTTCCGTCACCTTTTTTAAACACCTGTCTATTTCACCTGCAATTATAAAATGTTTGGTCGAATTAATAAAGTGATAAATAATATTTAATAACTATAACAGTTTCTAATATGGCATGTTTGTTTGATGAGTATTAAAATATACTGACCCAGTGGTTCAGATACTATTTAAGAAGAAGCCGAATTAGAACTTTTATAATTAAGGATTAACAAAGCCTATAATGGCAACATAAAACAAATACCTACGCTATTTTAATTAAATAAAGTGTACATTAAAATTGTATTGTTTACCGAGTATGTGAGAAATACATACATTATTTTTTTAGTGAATATTTTTAGGTGGATGTTAGTACTGTTTCAGGTAGGACATAGGTAATTTAGAGCGAGATAATGTTTGTCTTTTGGGCATTTAAAATTAACATGTAATTATCTTAATAATGAGAAAGGGCCTCTCGGCGGCTGAAGACAGAAATACAAATAGAATCCATTCAGTTCTTGGTACTTATTTTAAAATAAGGACTTCCAAGACTAACTGAGAACATTAATAAATTTATAAATGAATACCAGGTTGAGTGCAAAAAACAATAAATAGAGGATATCTGGTAAATGATGATTAACTATAATATATTAAGTCACAGAGATATCTAGGACTTATTTATTACCCTGCTTTATAAAGGACTTTACTTCGTTTGTACGCACTAGATATTGATTTTCTCATAAAAACATTTTCCCATTCTAATAGGATTCATATTTATTGTAATAATTAGTGATAAAAGCTTGTTTACAACACAAAATTAAATACTTTATGATAGTAAACAAGTTTGTAAGTGGGTTGATAACAATGTTTGACAATGAAACTCATAAATGAATAATTGTGAATTATAACTAAATAATTAACTGCAAAAATTACACATATTTTTTGTTATTTAGTATATGAAACTTTACAAAGAAAACAAAACAAGATATATGGTGCAAATGAATATCTAGGCTAAAGTCTATTTTATGTCATGAAACAAAATTGAATAATAGGGTAGTTAAGTGGTTTGATTTACTTACGCAAAATATACATTTTAGAGGGAAATTATAATTTTACCGGAGTTCTGTTATGTTGTAGAGCAAAATGTAGAATGAGCAGAGCTTGGAGACTAGCTGAATCCTGAATGCTGGTCAGTTTATTATAACAATGTTTCAATTTATGATTGCTAAGTTGAATTTTACAAATAACACACAAATTATGAAGATACTGACAGTTACAGTCAAATGTTCAAGTTCAATGTCCCACTAAGCATTCCCTAAATGAATGTGACTGATCCTTTTACCCTTAATAATGTCACTTGAAAACCAGTTTCAAAAACACCTTGCTTCTACAAGGCTATGCTGCAGTTGACCTAACATTGGCATTATTATGAGGGTAATCACAAACATTCACAATTCAACACGTTTCAGACAGAAATCAGTAACAATGAATGCTTTTTCCAAGTTATATACACTAACAGATGTCGGCAAACCGCAGCTGGCAGCCGTAATCAGTTATGAATAACAATTTAATCTCAAAGAAACAACAGTACAATGCTAAGTCAAAAGTTTCAGCTACTGGTGTTCAATGCAAACCTTCGTATTCGTATTGGAAAGCGGAAACGTCGGGAACTTGTCCCAGCATTCAGGATCTCCAGCGAAGCAGAGGTCTCATCAATTGACAATAATGCTCTAGAACACGTACTAGTTCGGTTGGGGTCAATCAATCTCTAACCTGATAACATGATAAATTACCTTGTAATTTCCTTGTCGCAGCCATAGCTATTTACACATATGGACGAACGTTCCGTACATATCCTAAACATACAAACTATTTACAATAAAATGCACTGAAATTATTGATAAACAGACAAACTACACATCTGAAGCTTTGTTCGATTCCAAGATGGCTACCGTACACCGCTCGAACTGTAGTGTCTGAGCGCATCCAGGCCGACCACCACAGTGAAATCCAGCCTCGCGCCTGGAATGGTAATTAGCACGATGCTTTCATAAATGAATATGAATAATAAGTTGTCACTAATTAACAACAAACTTCAAATTTTCCACAAAATGATTTTAGGTACGTCGCGTAGACCATCAAGAGCGCAGGCGCAAAATAATAGAGTTGGACATAGACAAAACTAAATTGGCAAATTTGTCTCTATGCAAAATATTACCATTCTCTAATTTCATAATTTCCTATTTTATACATAAATTTACGTATAATGAGCCAAAAATGATATTGTTAAAATAAAATTAAAACAAAATAATTGCAAGAATTATTAATCAATTAAATGTTTTTTACAATAAAAAAATGAATACAGTCTATGGCTCTTTAAAAAGCTTTCGTAGTTATCCAATAGATGTCGGTACCTATGCACCTATAACAAATTAGTTCTCAGTGTAGCTAACAGATGGCTCTGTAATGCAGTTCTTGCTTAACCGACTTAGCAAAATAGTGTGATCATTTAATTACATATTTACTGCTTGAATATGCCATTATTGTTATGAAAAATAAACTGCATCAAATAAGCGAGTAATATTTATCATTATCTGCTGGGAGAATTACCTATTTAAGAAGGTCTAACATCTGTTCAAACATATTACAATTAACACTCGGAGTCGTGAGACAGTTTTTAGGCGTCGACAGTACACTACTACCGGAGAGAAGTGGGTGCCCAGTGCCCACTTTACAACAATATTGGTAATATAACAATATTTAGTAATAAAAATATTAATCAATCTTATTCGCTAAGATAAAAATAAAATTTGGTTGCATTTATTACTTAGGTATACATACATAGGTAGGTTCTGTATCAAATCTTACAATCACATGAATTTTTATTCATGTAGTTATTTTAAGCAGCCAAATAAATTCAAATACCTGCCCTTTGCCTTATAAGATTAGATTAATGCTGAAGATATAGGTTTAAGTTTATTTTTATCAACAAGTAGGTACCTACCTAATATCTAATAATTCTAAGTAGGTCATCATTAAATGAAAGAATCAATCAAGGTACTTATGTGGTGAGGATTATAATAATTATCAGTCAAGTAAACATTGTGTGATGTGAATGAACTTTAGTAGTAGGTACGTAGATATGAAATAAGTATATGGAATAAGACATAAGTAATGTCATTGTGATGGAAAGAAGGGCAAGTAAATAAGGTAGTTACTAAGTAAGTTCAAGTAGGCTAGGGATCAACCCCCGTGACAGAATTTTTAGACCAACTACCGGGACCGACAATATGACGACTAAGTACCTCTCCGATCCGAAGCACGGCGACGCTCGGTTAGAAATGCAAAATGTAAGCATTTTAAGTATATACATACTTTTATCCCAAAATTCCCACCGGAACGAACGGGTATAAAGTGGGTAAAACCGGAGAACAGTAGTATAGCACGCGATGACGTCACGGCCGCCATTAATCTTGGTCCGGTGTCGTCCTGTGGTCATCAGCATTGATTCTCGATTACGCGCGCAAACATTGACACACAAACACACCACTCGACTTACAATCTCGGGCAAATTAGATGGACTACGATGGTACGCGTATAGCTACGTAAGTAGTAACTAACGTAGATATTTTTCATGAGAACTTTAACTTAGTGAACTTGTTAAGAGAACCTACGGAATAATGTACTAAGGTAGGTAATACTTATTATGTTCTAGGGATTTGATCATAGTCAAGTACCAACTTCGACCCTATGAAATATCTAATAATTACGAAATTTTACGTATTGGTTCGGATTGGTGATTGGGCCTGGTAAAGGTAGGGTTCAAAGAAGACATTTTGTTATGGTAGGACACAGAGGATTTTGAAGACTTAGTTACCACAAGTTTCCTTCTGAAAAATTTAAACCAGAATACGGTTTCGATTCTCTCTCCCTATCTCTCTCTTCCTCCAGAGACTTTCGTGTCAACCGAGTAAGTGTTGTAGTAGTAGTAGTAATTAGCCTGTAATGTCCCACTGCTGGCAAAGGCCTCTCATCGCACTGAAGATATCAGTACAGTGAGGAGGAAGAGGTAAAGGTACTAAACCTAAATTATATAATAACATCTGAGAAAAATACGTAACTACTTAATGTGTAAGTAATACTTTATTGTTATTATAGGTGTAGGTAGTCAGCTCAATACATTTTATTACTAATGTTTCATTGTTAGTGATCAATAGTTTTATTAGTACTTACCTAGGTCGTTAAGTACTAGACAACCTGTTATGTATTTTATATAATTATACTTAAATAAAACAATAAGTTTCGGCACTTACGAATGCGCAATCAAAAATATATAAAATGACGAATCTTACAAACTTTATTTAGATAAAGTATATGGAGGTTAAATCTATCAAGTAAAGTCAATCTATTATACCTACCTAGGCTACCATTACCTATCTGTGCAATATTTTTAGGAATCCGAACCTAGAGTAAAAACGGAACCCGAAGGGTAAAAACGAAAGACGTCGGTCTCTACTATAATATTGCAACGAGACTGTTAATCAAAGTTCAAAATATGTATACTTGTACCTATCTATAAATAATTTTGATACAAAACATAATATGACTCAGCGTGAGTAATTAAATAAAAATGTATTAATACTAAGCTACCTACTGAAAATCACAAAGAACATTCCTCAAATTGAAATGTTATCATTTAAGCTGTTATTTCCTTAACTCGTGTACATTATAATATTTATAATTAACAATTTTATCAAAAACATATCGATTATCAGCCAATATCTAATTCAATGGTAATAAATGTATCTATCGCTGCATGAAAAACAACACTGCAATAAACATGTAATGTTATTTTAGAGTTATCTGGCAGGTAAAAAGATAATTGTATTATTCACAGTATAGATAGGCCTAACTGACAAACCAACTAATCCAAGTTTATATTAGGTATACCCAAAGAGCATAGAAGCACCGCCGCGCCGGGCCGGCCGCTACAGCGCGCGGTGCTTCTATGCTCTGTGGGTATACCCTTTGTCCAATAACCGTTGGAGAAAGATTCTTAGGTTTTTGCTCTTGCTACTTATTAAGACTAGTCGAAAACCCCGGGTTTGCTACCCAATGATAATCTTATTACGTTTCCAATTAAAAATAACGAAAAGTACCACATATGATTGATAAATAAACAGCACATTAATGAAACGAAATACGTGTGTTTACGCGATCTCGTTATAATGGCACACGACTGAAGCTGAGTAAACAGTTTGTATTTGTGAAGCAGAGATCAGTAACGTTTGGTTGAGTCAATTGTGGATGTTAAAGTGTTTTGCTTGGAGCTGAATGAGCCCAGAGAAGGTGGGTCTATAGTATATAGTACATGTACCTACCTTTGAAATGTAAGTTTAAGTAAGTGGAATAAAAAGCCCGCGCCCAATGGTCAAAAGTTCCACTATTCGTCATACATTTGTATATCAATAAGTACATAGTTATACATACTTACGAAAAGAGTTTTTCAAATTCAGCTGCTTGTTTCTGAGATTAGCGTTAACAATCTAACGTAACAAGAAAAACATCAGCTTCAAAACCTCCAGCTTCGTGTGACGAATAAGGTACTTAATATGATACAATGCATAATTATGAAATGTTCGTAACCCCTGCGTCAAAGAGTTGTAATAACTGAAAGACTGAAATACCCTGAAGATGTGTCGCTGCCAAATGTTCCAGATGAGCTCTGTGAAATTATAAACTCGTTCTCATTATCATTAAGTTCATGTTTACTCGACATCAAATAGGAGGAAGTTGCTATTAACATCAATATTTTTTAAATCGACGCCGAAAACGTACATAAAAATAAAAAAATCTGTGAGTTTTATTTACCATAAAGTATATCATTGTTTATATCAAGTAGAAATAATAAAGGTCTGAATACACGTCTTTTAGCGTGCAAACTGGCATACCAACTGCTCACTTACATGGACCAAAATATACAAGATTGACAAAGTCGAAAAAAATCGTAAGTGTTACCCACGTTGTGTCCGTTACCGTAAGAATTTCAGTATACCTACAAAATAACCTATAACCTGACGTTGAATGTGGCTCTCCATCACAAAAATAATTATTCAAATCAGATGGGTAATTTCTGAGATTAGCGTGTTCAAACAAACAAAAAAACTTTTCAGCTTTATTATGTTAGTACTAGCCGCGCCCCGCGGTTTCACCCACGTTGTACCTGTTCCCGCGGGAATTTCGGGATAAATTGTGAAACATGTGTTATTCTGATGTATAACCTATATTACTGTAAAGTTTCATTTAAATCAATTTAGTAATGTTTGCGTGAAAGAGCAACAAACATCCATACATCCATACATACATGCATCCTCACAAACGTTCGCATTTATAATATTTGTAGGATATATAGATGATGGTCCAAGCTGTTATATACTTACCACAGCGACGTTATCTAGTAAAACTAAGTACTAATACCTCACAAAAAAGCGGCCAAGTGCGAGTCGGACTCGCCCATGAAGGGTTCCGTAGCAGCGAGTAACATAATAAAGAAGTTCTTGAAATAAATGTTTTTTTATTTACATTTGAGTTATTGAATGAATAATCAGTATTTTTTTGCGGTTTACGATTTATGTCGTAAAAAAAAAACTACTAACTAGACCTCGTTCAAACCAATTTTCGGTGTTAGATTACATTGTTATGTACATCATATATTTTTTTTAGTTTTATCATTCTCTTATTTTAGAAGTTACAGGGGGGGGGGACACACATTTTACCACTTTGGAAGAGTCTCTCGCGCAAACTATTCAGTTTAGAAAAAAATGATATTAGAAACCTCAATACCATTTTTGAAGACCTATCCATAGATACCCCACACGTATGGGTTTGATGAAAAAAAAAATATTTTTTTCATTTCTAAGTATGGGAGACCCCCCTAAAATTTTATTTTTTTTCTATTTTAGTGTGAAAATATTAATGCGGTTCACAGAATACATCTACACACTAAGTTTCAACAACATAGCTCTTATAGTTTCGGAGAAAAAAGGCTGTGACATACGGACAGACAGACGGACGGACAGACAGACAGACAGACATGACGAATCTATAAGGGTTCCGTTTTTGCCATTTGGCTACGGAACCCTAAAAACAATCCTCCCAGAACAGAATCCGACGAGCAAGCTACCGATTATGGATTAGACCACACTTTCTGCCTATGAACTGAAGAAAAGATGTTGTTTTCATAAAACATTTTCACCCTGCACTAGGCAAGGTAAGAACCTACCTAAACCAAGAACTATTTAAAAAATCTAGATTCGAGCGCATCGCGTTTATATTAAAGAGAAATATTTCATTGATCTAGCGGAAGGCAAGCTAAAAATATGTATAATGCAAAACATTTAGTTTTAATGGTCATATAAAACGGCGGCTTGCAGTAGTCTATAGGCGGGCACTAAGCCAGGTTATGTGATAGCTCTGGTGCGTTTCAATGGTCTAGACCAGAGTATTGATGTATCTAACCACCAACGTTAAGTTTAAACCGATTTCAAATACCGAAGAAAAGTCTCAATTCGGTTGGTATTTTTTTAAAATAAGTTACATTTTTGTAAGGGCCGCAAAGAAAGTATCCATTACTTATTCCATGGTGTACTAATTCTTTTACTTTTATCAAGGACTTATTTTATTTATACTTTGTACCTACCTATATAGGTAGGTACATAATATATTCAATCAATAGGTACTTTTGCCACAATTTTCAACAAGAGGTTAGTTAAATGACAACTATCAATTCTGGCCACACTTAGCGATCAAAGGCGACTAGGTTATTGAGACTGGCATTAGGCAATTGTCTATGGGAAACAAATTAGAAATTAAATTGTTGTTACTGGCCGCTTTCCAGAACGTAATTGCAATAAACTGATAAAATAAAATGAAACCATTTTCTTGTTTAACCGATAATATTCAATAAGTAGTCTTAAATATTTTATGTAGGCAATAAACCACAATGTATAAAGACTTTTTATTTTATTATAGGATTTAGATATTTATGGCCAATATTTTCTTTATTTTCGTACAGAGTTTGCTTTTGTTTATGGTTAGCATAATAGTCTAGCTGGAATGAAAAAAAGTTTTCTTTAAAAAAACAGTAAGATAAACGATGATAGAGTTAGAGCACATTTCTAGATATTAACATAGATTAGACGTAGGTATTTACTAATACCTAAGTACTTAGTTATCGCCTAGACTAGAAACCGTATAAATGCCAGGATATTTTATAGGGGGCAACTGTATCAAAATGTATGTTTTGTAATGTATTCCAGTATAGGTCATAGATACATACAATTTGGCAATAGTCAACAAATATATAACGACACTTGCAACGTGTCTATGGGGTCTGACTCTTTAAAAAAAGTACATTTGAATTTAGAACTTTCCCATTCGGTTTTTAAGGTCGGTAAATACAAAAATAATTCGCTGCAAACATTTTATATGGGCACTGCACTATATACTGCAAGAACTCCACCCTTATCTTTTTGAAATAGGTTAAAAATAATAATGACAATACCTTAAGGGCCTATGAGTTCCTAAAACGGGCTACTTTAAACAATTTTTTAGCCAAAAGTCTTAACGTTACAAGAACAATTTTTGTTTGTTTTTAATCTTGATCATATGTTTAATGAGACTACTGTTTCCGAAACACGTTGACTATTAATTTCCTCGATAGAAAATAATCACAAAGTTGGGTCTTTTATACCTTACTTTGTGAATTTTAAACACTTAGTTTGTTAAACAATTTCAAACGCATATTTCTAAAATTAATTTGAGTGATGTAAAATAAACTATGACGCAGGACTGTTGGAGTAAAATTTTTGTTTCAATATTATATTTGTAATTAAAATAAATTTCCAACGAAAGGTGGTAGATTCTTGCGAATGAGTCGCCATTACAATTTCCGCGCCGTAGTGTTTCTCGCTCTTTTGTACCCAGAGTGACAGTATGCGCTGAGGCGCCGTGCTAGTCGGACGTGTGTCGCTTTTTTCATTCCAGTGCTACGAAACTTCATAGTGTTTTCTCATTGAGATCTTATTTTTTTTTCTATATTTTAAGCTATTGCATAGCTTCTATCGCGGGCCTTGAGCGCGGGGACCGAATCCAGAAATTCCGTAACGAAAAAACCTCGCGCAAAAAACCTAAGGCTCCCCACTAACGCCATCTAATGATAGAAAAAAAAACCTATCGCTCCCCACTAACGCCATCTAGTGATAGAAAAAATAACTATGCAATAGCTTTACCGCGGCAGTCCCCGAGTGCCACACGTCTTTTTTTTCTATATTTTATTAAGGCGGCCCCTAAACGATCAATTATATTGAATATGTTTGAGCGAGTTTAATTTTTATTGCATCATATTTTTTATTGCTTCGTGTAGGGTCAGTATTGCGCAATATTTGATATGTTGCTCGGGATCAAACTATCCTTCGACTGAACAAGAAAACATTGCACGATTTTCTTATTGTGCAATATAATTGACCGTTTGGATCCAAACGCAATTCAATCTTATTGCACAATTAAATATATTGTACAATGTTATTGTAGGTCTAGGGGCCGCCTAAAATGTGATTATTGTGACATTATAATAAAAATAAACTTTTTTCAAAATAGGTTATTATAAAACACTAGCTTTTGCCCGCGGCTTCGCTCGCGTGGAATTTAGTCTGCCACATTAAGTTTGGTGATATGTTTATGGTTTAAAACATTTTTTTATTAAACCGAAGCAAAAAGAGGCGCCTTTTGCTTTCAAATGACATGGGTCATGTTACTGTTGAGCAACACGGTTATGGTCCATAACATAGCCCAACTCTATTCTTCGGTAGCCATAACACCGAGTTGGCCGTCGATTTCGATATGACCGTCAAAGAGTGACTTGTAAATAAGTCATGCCACTGTTGTGCATTGGGCCAGGGTCCATAGTATCCCAAGTTCCTTTAATTTACTATTCTATTTTAGTTACTACTTGCTCGCCCGCACGTACACGTCACTTGTGGCCGTCACTTGTGGCAATATAAAAATATCTTAAAGAAGTAAACATAGTAGGTAGAACCACCATTAGCAACAAACTATCATTTGGCCAACGACATTATGTGTCTAATATTCTTCACACTTCCGCCTCCACAACGTAGCGCACTCCTACCTCCGCATCGTAGCTACCTCCGCGTCGTAGCACACTCCCACCTGCGTATTGTAGCACTCTCTTGGTTCCGCATATACCCCTATGTCACAAAAGCGGCCCGTCTTACTTTATTTGGCTACTTTGTGGCCCTTGCCTGTCAAAAGGTTGCCGACCACTGACTTAATGCGAAAGACAAACGAGTACATCATCTTTGTGTAACTCCAATAGTTTAGGCAGCGCACGCCAAGATAGCTCTTAGAGGGCAGATTTTTTTCCATCCATACATCCATCCTCACAAACATTCGCATTTATAATATTAGTAGGAAGTAGGAAGTAGGATTAGTAGGTTAGTAGGATAAAATTTTATAAGACGGTTTATTTCCAAAAGTAGTCAATAGATAAAGTGGTAAATTAATTAAACGAAAAATACCTATAATAGGTGTTTCGATTTTGATAATTTATTTTATACAGCATATTTTTTAAGATTTTTTCTAAAATATTAAGGTACTTTACACAACCTCAAATGAAAAAGAGTTTTGATAAACTAATGTGAGAAAATAAAAATGAATCGTAATGTTCGGATTCGAACCCGCGGCCTTCGAGATAAGCAAAATGATTCTTCCTGTACTTAGGTTTCATTCACTAATTGCAATGTTATGCTATCGTAACGACACGTCACACGTTGAAATTAACGACTAAAATATAAGTCATACGTATATCGGAACTACTCGGCGATGCTTCGTGCTCATACGGAGGCCGTCGCATGGCGACCATGTCACATGTGTCAAACCAGTACGGTGGTGATTTTTCTCCGACTTGCTTTACAAATACTTATTTATTACGACCAAAATTACACAAATTCATTATAAATTGTAGCTTATATAACCTGTTCAGTAGTTTTTGCGTGAAAGAGCAACAAACATACATACATCCATACATCCATCCATACATACATCCATCCTCACAAACTTTCGCATTTATAATATTAGTAGGATAGGATATGTACGTAATTTATATAAATACAAAATGCGATAAAATGTTGATTGTTAGAATCTTTTTTATCAATGTGATGACTATTCTACCCAATTCAATATCTACTACTGATTTTTATTATGTGAATTAGATAATTAAGCGCTTCGCAATCTTCTGTTACAAAACGACCGCACGCGGGCCCCGTATCTCATAGAGTGACGTCAGCGCCGCGCCGCCGCGACGGCCGCTGCGCGTACTATTCCTCCCCGGCTTCACCGCCTGCTTCACCCCCTCAAATGTCGAAATGGCTGGGGTATCCAAGCCTTAACGTTACATACCCTACCTAATATAAACAATATCTATTAATCTGACTAAATAAAGATATACACGTACTTAGATAAAACAATGCTTTATCTTTTGTTTGTTGCTAGTCGGTAGCCGGAACTAATGCAATTGTTTCGAATGTAATTATTGCTAAGTAAACTAGGAGTGCAAATGCATTATTCTACATTGTTTAGTTGTGTAGATCTTCTTATGGCGTTCGATGATTATTTGATTACGAAAAGAGAAGTAATGGGGTTTTTTTAAACTTTCAAATCGGTCTGAGGTATGTACTCATTAACGTATATCTTATATATAAAACTAGCAGCGCCCCGCGGTTTTACCCGCGTTGTGCACGTTCCCGTGGGAATTTCGGGATAAAATGTAGCCTATAGCCTTCCTCGATAAATAGACTATCTAACAGTGAAAGAATTATTCAAATCGGTTCAGTAGTTTCTGAGATTAGCGCGTTTAAACAAACAAACAAACAAACAAACAAACAAACAAAACAAACTCTTCAGCTTTATAATATAATATATATAATATATATATATATATAATATATATATATATATATTATATATATATATATAATATATATATAAATATATAAAATTCTCGTGTCACAATGTTCGTTCGCGTACTCCTCCGAAACGGCTTGACCGATTCTCATGAAATTTTGTGAGCATATTGAGTAGGTTTGAGAATCGGCCAACATCTATTTTTCATCCCGAAATTCCCGCGGGAGCGGGTACAACGCGGGTGAAACCGCGGGGCGCAGCTAGTAAACAGTATAGCATAGCATAATGTCATCAAAATGCATAGCACAAAAAGTATTCCTAATTCAAAATGTTGATAGCAGCTTAGTTGCAAATTGTGTGGCGTTCTTCTCGTAATAGGTATGTATTAAGAAATCGAACCCATAACGCCTTAAATATTTATTAGGAAGCCACTTTACATAGACGCGGTTCGGTCAATCGCTTCTCAATTTTATTAAAACCGCACGAGTAGACAATACGTTATTTTTCATGATTTTCTTTCAGTACTCCATAGATAGATAGATATCTCCATTCTCTAATTTCAATGTGTTCAGTTTTTATCGAAATTTCGCGGCGCACGCACGCGTTCGAAGAACTAATCTAGCTAACATCGTGAAACGTCACATAACTGTCACTTTTGGACCACAAACAAAAGATGTTGGTGTTATATATTTTTAAATAATCAGATACTGATTTGTGTTTTATAATGCACGAAATAATGGATTTTAGTTTAATTTACAAGTGAAAGACATTAAAAATGAATTTGAAGATATTTGTGCTATTTTTAATTTTAGGTGAGTTTTTTAAATGCCTGTTTTTTATTAATTTACTCTTACATACATTAGAGTATTCCTAGCTATAAGTACATTATTTTATAACCCCGGAATCCGTATGAAGTTAGCTATACTTAACAACATTTTATGGCTGTATACATACAGCCATAAATATAATATTATCTATCAAGTCACGCATAAAATTATCAATATTTATTACGCCTACGCATAATGATACAAATTAATTCAGTTGTAAAATAAAATGTTATAGATTTTATAACGTAATCACTTTCTCATCTGTATTACATAAATATTTTGCGTCGATCATTCAATAAAACGTTATTTAGTTATTATTATTCAACCGTTAACTTTTTCATTACTATCACCGTAGTGTTACCACCATATTACATACACTAAGCACCCTATTATAGGAAGGTCCGTAGCATAACATCACTACATAGTATAAAACAATGTCGCTTTCCGCTGTCTGTCCCTCTCTATGTATGCTTAGATCTTTAATACTGCGCAACGGATTTTGATGCGGTTTTTGAAATAAATAGAGTGATTCAAGAGGAAGGTTTATATGTATAAAAATTCCCGGATTCCCACAGGAACGGGCACATCGCGGGTAAAACCGCGGGGCGCTGCTAGTAACCAATATAACACCCTTAATGAAAGCTTCATAATATAGAATGATAGAGTACCCATAGATAATAAGCAGGCCAAAGTATAACACAAATCACCCCCCATGGCGAACATCATTTATTTCCACTCCCACCCTCTATAATAAATGTTACTTTACTAGACGTGCATATACCTGAACCATAGATTAATTAGTAGTTACTACAAATAATTCACTCAACGAATTTATTAGGCGTAATCACCGCGCTTGGCTAAGGCGAGACTTCATTTATGAAATGAAAAATGCAATGGATATGTAAACTAGTGCTGCATGTTTTAATTTTTTATGTGAATTCTACAGAATTCGGGAACAGAAAATTAAAAAACTCTAGGCTTAAAAAAATAGTGAGTCAAAGTACTTAAGTTTGTAAAGTGTCTTTCTACGTTGGCGGTTTCTGAAAAGAGGCCGAAACAAATAATGTACACTTGTTAGTTATTTTAGCTATTAAATAAGTGATGTCTTTTTGAATTAAAACTACGTTTACGGATACAGTTCGGTTATATTTAACTCTTTTTTTCTGTTACCACGGTTCCTGAAAAGCGGCCGAAACATTAGATTAATACGGGTTCGATTCCCGCCCGAAGTGAACAATATGCGCAGACATAGTTGTTGGCGACGACGTCTGCGTGTCAATTATATCTTATATATATAATTCTCGTGTCAGTGTTCGTTCGCGTACTCCTCCGAAACGGCTCGACCGATTCTCATGAAATTTCGATTCTCATGTGAGCATATTGAGTAGGTCTGAGGATCGGCCAACGTCTATTTTTCATCCCGAAATTCCCGCGGGAACGGGTACAACGCGGGTGAAACCGCGGGGCGCAGCTAGTATTCTTATAAAGTATTTGTTGTATATGTAGTAATATCAGTAAGTTACATTCCATAATACAAGCTCAAAGCTTACTTTGGCTTTAATAAACCGTGTGTGAATTTGTCCGGGTATATTATTATTATTATTGAACTCTTAAACGGACGCCTAGATCTAATTATTACACAACTAGCTATACTAATGTAGTATACCATTAGCCGTATGCGGAACTTATCCCGTTAAGTTGTGTATCAAGATGGTCAAGTCAAAGTCTAAAAGACAATTCCATTAGCGACTGATTGTTTGAAGTTCCCGTTTGCTTTGGACGTGACAGACCCCTTGTTGGTTGAAAGGGTGCACATGTACTACGGAACATGTGCTCTATCTAATATATAAAATTCTCGTGTCACGGGGTGCGTTGAACTCCTCTGAAACGGCTCGACCGATTCTCATGAAATTTTGTGTATATATCGGGTCGGACAATATCTATTTTTCATCCCGAAATTCCCGCGGGAACGGGTACAAACCGGGTGAAGCCGTGGGGCGCAGCTAGTATTCTATAATATTTTTGTTTCTCTTTGAATATAAAGGTGAAGAGTACAATCTGTTATTTTCAGTACATATGGAGAGTATTTTTCTCACAGGAATATATCTAGAATTTTTCTCATTTTTTAGAGTGATTTGACTCACCCTGTATATTATGTATAATACAGGATGATATTATACTGTATATTATTATATTACCTGTATATTTTTTACATAAACTATTTTTTAAACGGCACCGTAATCGCTATCCCTGATTGAAAAGTACTGGCTTTGGAAAGGAACTCAGGGAAGCCTGGCAGTCATTAGAACAGGTTTAGTGATTTTATTTCATTCTTACACTGTCTCTAAACCTTTTTCCTCTTCAGGAGCATTCGTCTTCGACTGGAAAATTGACGACATTGTTACTCATTTTGTGACAATAAAAAAAAGCGGCCAAGTGCGAGTCGGACTCGCCCATGAAGGGTTCCGTAGCAGCGAGTAACATAATAAAGAAGTTCTTGAAATAAATGTTTTTTTATTTACATTTGAGTTATTGAATGAATAATCAGTATTTTTTTGCGGTTTACGATTTATGTCGTAAAAAAAAAACTACTAACTAGACCTCGTTCAAACCAATTTTCGGTGTTAGATTACATTGTTATGTACATCATATATTTTTTTTAGTTTTATCATTCTCTTATTTTAGAAGTTACAGGGGGGGGACACACATTTTACCACTTTGGAAGAGTCTCTCGCGCAAACTATTCAGTTTAGAAAAAAATGATATTAGAAACCTCAATACCATTTTTGAAGACCTATCCATAGATACCCCACACGTATGGGTTTGATGAAAAAAAAAATATTTTTTTCATTTCTAAGTATGGGAGACCCCCCTAAAATTTTATTTTTTTTCTATTTTAGTGTGAAAATATTAATGCGGTTCACAGAATACATCTACACACTAAGTTTCAACAACATAGCTCTTATAGTTTCGGAGAAAAAAGGCTGTGACATACGGACAGACAGACGGACAGACGGACAGACGGACGGACAGACAGACAGACAGACATGACGAATCTATAAGGGTTCCGTTTTTGCCATTTGGCTACGGAACCCTAAAAAAGAGTATGCGTAGATCAATACAAACGAAACGCATTGTTTGTTAAACATATGATTTCAAAAACTATCACCTGATTCTACGATATGATTATTGAATACTAATGAATGATTAATCATCATTAATAACTTAAGAATATCCATGTCTACACTAATATTATAAACAGGAAAACTTTGTTTGGTTGTAATGAATAGGCTCAAAAACTACTGGACCGTTTTTAAAAATTCTTTTACTATTCGAAAGCTACATTATCCACGAGTAACATAGGCTATTTTCATCCCGAAATTCCCACAGGAATGGACAAAACTGCGGGGCGCTGCTAGTAAACTATAATTTTGTTGTTTATTACACACATTTTCATAACAAGCCCCCGTTTCCTAACTCTACCTAATCACATTACTAATCTGTAACGTTGCAACATATTTGTACTCTTTATCTGAAGTTTTAGTTATCGTGAGACGAAAAGCGGACACTTTGTAGTGTATACTGTTATCGTTTAGAATTATAGACGTGGATAGTAATTTGTCATTCACGAAATATACGTTAATCATGGTAAGCAAGTCTGTACACGGCCAGATTCGGATCTAATTTAACTGCGACCAAATTCGTATATTTTTGATGTGTTTTGTACTGAAGTTACGATGACAGCGCCATCCTTTATAGGTAAACTTGTCTGGTGTAAGTTTTAAGAGTGATGTGACAAGTTATTGTGTTGGTATGCTAATTCCTAGTGGGTTTTGTATTTGATAGTGAAGAGGCCTTTGAATTTGTACAGGGGTTTGAGGCAAGATTACCTACTTTTAGTACTCACAATACCTAATACTGGTGAAAGTAAATAAGGTTTCTATATACGGGCACAAAATAGAAACAGCCTGTGATACGGGTGCCAGATTAGTTATTGCATGTGTAACAAACAGGGCAGGCGGCATGATATTGTGCATTAAAATTCATTAGTTTATTTTTCATTATTAAAAAAGTTCTTGCATGCTGTGTTTATTTCGAGAAGGATTTACATATTGTTCCTTACTGTTTGCTTTATTATCATCTAACACAAATTATGTAAAATCCAGTTAATAAACCAATAAAGAAAAAAAAAAAAAAAAAAAAGTAATCGACGATAAAACTCGTTCACGTTGGGCAGGGTAACATATTGTTAGTCGGCAAATTCAAGCAAGCGATCGTCACACATATCTTTCTTAATCTTTTTCATAAGATTGAGCTTGCTCGCAGTTTATACACTCGCTTAATATCATCTACCGAACGCGCGAGATGCCTTTCCTTTCCACGGAAGCGGAGCTGTGCGGAGCTCAGCCGACTAATCACAACGCACTGTCATTGTCAAAATCCTTTCGAAATGCAATGGTAAATCTTTTTTCTATACAAATATTATAAAAAGGTAAAGTTTCTAACTTTGTTTGTTTGTAATGGGTAACCACATTCAACCTGAAGGTTACAGGAAATTTTTCATCCCGAAATTCCTACGGGAACGATAATGCGGGTAAATCCGCGGGGCGCTGCTAGTTTTAGATAAAGGTTAAATGTTTTTTAGGTTTTTGGTAAGAAATGACCAATACTTGATCAAAAACAAATGTCAGACGAATCCGTACATTATAGAAGTTAATGAATATCGAAATACGAGTCCCAAATTAGAACCACTTTGAGGGAAATCTTTGTAGTGCGAAACAATAAAGTAGTTAGTAGATAACTGACTAGAAATAACTATCAGTCATTCACAAGGTGCCACGGTGCGGCGGCGGCAAATAGAGCCGAAATATAAATAGCGATTATAAAAAAATACCATTGATATTTATTATTATTACACTACAACTAGGTACAACGTTTTTGGGTTATTTTTTTTTCAAAAACTTCGTTAGCCCCCTGTCCATTGCTGCGACGTACATTCCCAGAAGATTATTTATGATTAAAAAAATGGACATGATAAAAATCCTACGCAAACCTCAGACTTAACACTGTCTTCTCGTTTAAAAGCCTAGTAAGCAACACAACAAAAACAGACTAAAGACAAGTCTAATATACTTGCTTTACTAATATAATCTCTCACTGACTTTTATGTCTGTTAGACTAAATAATTGTACCATCATCTATTGTTAGACTTTATAAAGAGACTTGTTTGAGTTAAACGAGTCAGTTGAAAGACTGTAGGTAGACTGTTTAAGGATTACAGTCTGCGAAGATTCTAAGGACCTTTTTCATAAACGCTATTTTCTAAAGAGCGAAAGAGACAAAATACTTTGTAACAGTGTTTTGTTTAGAGCGTTTATGCATAAGGCGAAGTATTTTCTTAAATTAATGAAAACTGAAAACCGATTGAGTAAATCTCGCAGCTCATAACTCCATAACGCCATGTTGATTAAAAAATAAACAACATAATTGAAATAAGTCGCAGTTTTAGTGTAACGTGGGCTGCGGAGTAAACATATCAACATTTATAGTTAATGGTTTGTTTGAAATATCAACGAAATATGTATTGGATAGATACGTTTTGAAGATACGTAACGTAAACGAAACTTGAGGGTTCCGTTTTTGCCATTTGGCTATGGAACCCTAAAAGAAAATAACTATGTTATATTATAATACGGTAGGTATAGATAAATATGAATGAGAAACAAACGACAATGTGATATATTTTTTTGTGTTGCCGTCAGTAGTTAAACAATATTAATACCGCAGATAACATTTGAGGAAAAGCTAGGTACAAATAATTATAGTAAAAGGTATGACTAAACAGATTTATACGCGCTACGAAAATATTTACGTGTAACCAATTTTTATGAGTTGTATAAATTCGGCTTATTGAACTAATATGTTTTATATTTAATGTAGGTTGCCCATTCGTTTATCTGTAATATTTTATGCATAATGTTTAAAAGATTTGAATTTACGAGATCCTAAATTGTGGGGTAATAGATATTAGATTAGTAGTCTTTATTGGTTTATAAGAATGCTACCATAGATTATTGGAACAGATGTAGTAGTTACCAATTCAGTTGGCAGATCAGATTCTTATTTTTAACATGTTTTGGGCAGTTGTCGTGTAGTGACCAAAATTATTTCAGATTTGTAGTTTGTTTTTAATTATTTTATAGTACCAATCACGTTGTATGGGAAATTACGTCACGTTTTCAAGTCATATTCGATATATTTAACAATTTTTTTGAACCAAGGTGGCATCCAAGATGTCGCCTCTAACTAACTACAACTGGAGATAGTGAACTAAAAAGCTCATTTCAACAGGTTTATGTTTCTACCTGTTGCATCCTTTGAGGTTTCTTGGTAGCAGATCTACACTTGTTGATAGAGGTGGGTGGGTTTTCTTTTGAATGAGAAGGAGGAAGTAATGTTTCTCTTGGTGAGATGAAACTTTATCAGAGAAGACTTTTTAACGAGGAATTAGATTAATGATGATGAATCACAATCCAACGTGAAAACTGACCGTCAGTTTCGTTTCGTTCGTCAGTTACTGGCGAGTATTGAGTAAAATGGACCAACGAAAATTGTGGTGAATTATTTACATATCCAGATTGTTTGTACGTTTACTCCAATAAATAACAGGTAACTAACTCCAGTTACTACTTATTATTTATGTATTTTTTATGTACGCTTCATAAAAATGATTGCCGAAAACACTTTTTGTGATGGATTCGTAGAAGATGTAAATAGTTATAGATAGATTTCATTTGTATTTTTAGAATTAATAAGCTTTTAGTCTGGTATACATTCTATTGGAGGGTGCCACAGAGGACGGCGATTAGCAATTATTTTTTGGACCAAGCATCATAATTGTGTGTTCTATATAATTTGTCAAATACGTGAGTCTAATATCAAACTTGAAAGAGCTCAGTGGTAGGGTGGTATCTGTACCTACCAATTATATGCTAAATATTTCGAAGTACCTAGTACCTAGGTTGTAGTCAGCTAAAATTATCTAGACTTGACTTGTGACCTAATTCAATTGAAATAAGGATACCTACCGCTACCTACCGACTTGAGATCATCGACATTATCATTTGATTAATTTAATTAAGCTGGGTTTTTGTTTGATTGAACGCACTAACCGCTAGCACTAAGCACCTTTCAGAACCTTTCAGAGATTGTTTCAGTGTATACAGATTGGCAGAGATCGAGTTAATGCTCTACAAACCCAAAACTAACTATCCGCTCCTACAGATTTCAATGAGAAGTGAGCCTTTGCCAGGGCTCGCATAGTTTTAATGCCTTGGTAACAAGAAGCAGAATTGTTTTGACTAATAACACATCTACATATTAATTTAAATTATTATGTTAAACCACAACTCATTGGGCGTGATAGTTTTTCAGTGTAGTGTACCACAAAAGTGCTCAGGTTGTGGGATAGTGTTAATCGTCTAATTGACTAATCTACAGGATCTTCATAAGGTCCTCCCAGGGGTCTTTAAGTACCTGTATCAACCGCGTACGAAGTAGTACGCAGAATTGTATTATACCTTGTATTAATATGAGTACTTCAATGTACAGAGAAGGCAAATGATGTTGTCACCTTGCTCGCAGTAATCCAATGTTGACAGGACAATTAGCGTGTTCGAATTAGCGATGATTCTTTGATTGAAGAGCCGATCTATTGACGCGTCCGATATAGGCATCGGCCATTGTAATAGCTGTCATCGCTTTGAAGAGGTTTGGTGGTGTGCGTATTTAATGTGTGTAAAATTTTCCAAGGAATTCGTTGTATGAAATGAACAGCTAATAAAAGCTAAAAGCTAAATCTGAGCGCCGATCTATGGGCTGATCTATCAACTTTTAGTTACTCTAGTATATTTATGAATAGAAACCCAGTCTAACCTAAATCTAAGCCAAAATTCATCAAAATCGGCTTGGTAGTTTAGGCTAGGATCCAGGAAGCATAGATATACCTGATAGATGGAAGCGTTTTCCATACCTCCTACGTTCTACTTCCAAAGTGGGACGCAAGTAGGATTATTAAATAAAAACATTTGTCTATAGCTAAAAAATAGGTTAACAGTTTCAAAGTGATTAATTTAACAACTTTGCAAACATAAAGTTTTACCCAAATCTGTCGATGTGAGTCCGAACAAGCGATGATTATTTTTATTGTGAATGCTTTACGGCGGGCATGGCTATTAAATCCGTATTAAATACGTTGGACTGTCGCCCGGGCTGTAAACTGGGCTCAATAAACGACAGCTTTACACTTAGCGGACGTTAAATGTTACTGTTTATGGTTCTGTGATCGTGGTCTGTGATTATAACGTGTCGAAAAACTGAAATAAACCCTAGTTAGACTATTAATATTAGTACCATAATAACACTATAAGTACTTCGCTCCTACTTCGTATTGTATGTAGTCTTAATTCAATTCTTGTAAATGTAGCGCTAATCTAACAACTGTTTTTCAAAATATCTTTAAAAAATTTCGTTATCTTCATGCACATGTAAAACACAGTACCTACAGCTATTTACAATCTCACATAAACAGATTATGAGGCACACCTCAATTTTTCTTAATTGATGTGGATTCACGTGCGCGTACAGACTATAAATAAAATGTGTACTAAGGTGCGATAGGGGAATCTCTGCCTATTATTCTAGCTCTATATTTCTTTCTACATTTACTTTCTAAACCAAACTAAAAATGCTACATGCACACACCAGAGTTCGTCACTATTACACGAGTACCTACTAAATAATTTTAACATTGTCTAATAGCTGTTAACAAGTAATTGGATTTAGTTGGTACAAAAGAGGACTTGATATTGTATTCTTTTAGATATCTATAAGATTTCCATAAGAATCCGCCTTGGAAAATGTATTTCCAGTGATAAGTGTTGATACATGAGGACAAGTTGTTTCTTATGGAAGCGTTACCTAAGCGTCATTGTCATTGAAAAAGTTAGGAGACTGCGAATCGGCAAATTCTGTTGCAAGTCAATTTGGCATGTAAATATGATGCCCGAGTTTTATTGAACTCTTTCGGAACGGGTACAACGCGAGTAAAGCCGAGGGGCGCGGCTAGTATTATATACAAACAAAGCTAATAAATAGCGCATGACCGGGCTATATATCATATTGACCGATCAATTTGTGTGTCGTGAGCGGCTCGTTGACGCCAGTTACAATTTTAATGTATCTCACTATAACTTCGGTAAACGGACACATAATATAAGGAAATAGAATAGAGTTTTGGTGAATATTTGGTACGTGAAAAGCGTACAGAGATGTATGATTTAAGCCAGGCTGACACGCCGTCTGCTTGAAACTACTGCACGGAATAAAAAATCTTTACATCGTATACGGTAGTACCCGAGTTCCAAAATTATTACCGGCGTTTCTAGACTATCTGATAATGAAAGAACAGTGGGCGGATTCTGTCCAAGAGCCTCCACACATGAGACATATGTAACCGCTTTTTTCTTAATGATTAGAACACTCTCGATCAATCAATTTCCTTCCAATCATAAATTCTAAATTTATATCAGTAAGTATACCAAACTAAAATACCATAAACAGAAATAGCGGTTTACATCGTGACTCGTGGTCGTATCGTAGAATTACTTAGATCTAAGATCACTAAGAAACGCGCAGCCATTTCTTGAAATGACCAATTGAATTGTTCATAGCAGATACTTTGCAGATATGTAGACAGACGTTTGGCCATTATATGACTTTAATGGCTAAGGGCTTTATTCATAAACGGTTAGTTTGTTAGTGAGCATTTTAGCATTTTGTTAGTGAGCATTTTAGCTATCAAATGGTGCGTCCCTTTCCGACATACGTTATTTTACAAAGAGCAAGCGGGACAAAACACTTTATATCAGTGTTTTAGTTAAAGAGCGTTTTTGAATACAAACTTAAATTACTTCGGAGGATTTCTTTGTTTTTGTATCATTTATACTATATGAATAGAGAGGAAAATATCTAAAATATAAGCGAAGTGTATCCGTAAACGTAATTTCAATTCAAAAAGAGGAAGATTTTTGCCTTTCCAACAAAATCTATGGGTCCCCCACTAAATCTGGGAAAATAACGTAAGCGCGATCATTAAATTGTCACACTAGCGCTATCTATTGGATCGCGGGTGGAACCTCCGCACGGAAAACCTAGCTATTTATATGCACATTGTACTCGAGTAGATATGAAACTGTCACAGAGTGAAAATGAAAACATTGATAAACTTGAATATTTAATTATTTGACTGTCTACCTACTGTTTGTTAGCATCAATTCATTTGTATTTGATGTCTATTTATATCTGTTTGTTACGTCAATGTGGCTTCAACTTTATTGACAAACTTAGGTTTAGTTTAGGAAGGTATTTAGATAAGTTGGTAGATGGAAAACATGAAAATGAGTACGTGTGAAAAAGACTGTCAAAAATAGCGTAGTATCTCGCGTGTCTACCTTACCGTACCTTGAGGTGCGTTTACCTAATCGCATAGTAATAATGAAAATTAGCAAAGTATATATTTGTCATAAAGCAGTGCAATTTTTTATTTAGAAAATGCATATGTAGATTAAATATTATTATGGAGAGTGCTACAGTGCAGGCGACGGCGGCTAAGTATGCTATGTAAATGTCCTGTTTTAATCGACTTCAAAAACGAAGGTTTCTCAATTCGACCGTATAAATGCTTATTTCTTTTTTCACTGTTTCCTGGCTCTCCGTGATGATGTGTCCCAAAAGAAAGCAGAAACTTAACTCCAACCCACACCCAAGACTCATGTGAAACAATGACCTGTCAAACAAAAACTCAATTTGAAGTGAGGATTACATCCCCGCCTAATGACTGATAGTGAAGCCTCTCCATCGGCGACATGAAAAGAAAAACATTTGTTCTCGTTAGAAGGTTTGTTCAGCATTACTCTGTAATCTGAAGTATACTGAAGATTCATCAAAGTGTCAACATGACGTCACTGATAACCGTGTTTTAATTGACGTAGAGCCGAACTACAAAATAAATTGTGGCTGAATTGGGTATGTTGTCTTTAATCATTGCAGAGTTCTGTAAAGTCTAGTATACCTACTTCCGTAGTAGTGTTTGACACGAGTACAGTAGTAGGGGCGCTACTTCATCAGCTGTAAGCGAGTTCAATAGAGAAGAGAGAGAGAGATTTTAGGATCGATCGCCAACTCTAAGCAAGTGAATTGGCTTTACGTCAACGACACGTATGTACTCTACCATTATGATTATTCTACCAAAGTTGTACACATTAGTAGAGCATGTAACAAAAGATCGTTTTCCATATGCTTACTTACAATACTAGTGGATACTAATTCTAATGCTCTGTTTGAAAGTGTTTTGTCTCTTGGTCTTTGTAGAATAACTTACGTCGGAAAGGGATTAGGCCCTAACTTTTTGCAGTTAGCAGTAACACATAACGTACATCATAACGTAACCGGCCGATTAACGATAGTATACAGATTTTCAGTTTTGACATAACGTAGATATTTCTTCTCAATTTTCCTTCAGGATACTTTATTACCGAAGCGAAAAGAAAGCCGGTCGCGAATAAAATAAACTCGTAACTCAGCAGCCCACCGCTGCACCTATCAAACACTTGTTTGATGTAAAACGATTGTAAAAATAACACAATAACAAATATTTCTTTGAACTAACGCCTGCGAGTCTGTGACTAGACCATTACCGATGCTAATTGTTGCCACTGACAGTTCAATAATTCTTCATATTGCGAATAAACATTACAAAGTGTTTGCTGTCAATGATAACTATTGATATGAAAGTGTTAAAGTATTTCGAACTTTAGATCTATGAAAAGTTTTATAAAAATAGGGATTGAATAGGTTTGATTGAACAAGAGTTCGAGCATGAATTCGAGCGTCCTCGGACGCAAGCAGTCCCTTGGGTATATAATATGTAAGTCCGAATGGACTCGACCCCAGCAAGCTAGAATTGTCAGCCTAACTTTAGCTAAGTTTAGTTAACTTTGTGCAAAATCTGTTGCTATAGATTACTAAATAAAAAGATGGTTACAGGTCGAAAAAGATAGTCAGAATCAGTTTTGTACTGACTGAAGTTTATCTACTTAGTACATATATCAATTAGTATCAGGTTTCTTTGTTCTAAAATATTTGATCGAAATAGGTGGCATGCATGCTGCATGAAAATCTCCCTTAATTTCACGCAGTATGTAAAATCTAGAAAGATTTTAATGCAGCAGCAGTATGCTATCTTTTTTAATGCGTCTCGTTGGCTTTGCGCCATAAGTTACCCTAAGGTCGGCCTTCATTTCTTCGTCGCTCAGCGAGCAGTCGGTGAGACCCAACCACCTCGTGCCTACTTATTATAGTACATCAGGTTACCTAAAAGTTACTACCATTCGATAAGAGAAAACCCCTCTTGTAGTTATAGTACGTAACATTTACGGACTGATATTTATTTTATCTAGGCATGTGTGAGATGCGGGCGAACCGAAAACATGTTGTAATGATGTGCAATAAATCTAGATCCAGCGCTAATAATAAGGTTCTTTTACGTACGAGCAGACAAAGTGTTGCTGAGAACTGTTTAATAAGACCAAGATGTGTACGGATAAAGAAGTTTGAGTGAACATGAGAGTGTGATAGATGTGAACTTGTCGCATCGGTTCGGTAAGGTTTATTGCGAGTGAAATCTAAAGAACTGGTCATACAAAGACCTCAGAAAGGACATTTTGCCTTAGGTCATACTTAGGCCTTAATCTCATTTAGATTGACCCAGGAAGTAATTTGACCTGTGTGATGCTCGCGTTCTATTGAGCTCGCCAACTCCCACCTTTAATCTCCTTCAGTATAAACCCATAATAGCTATTGTACTATCAGCAACGCCATGAGTACACTCTGTACATATTACACAAAGAGTTTTACCGCCAAATGTACTAACTGTACATTCTGATTTAGTACGAAAACGGACGACCAACATCCTCTGCTTTTGAAACTGTTAAAAATAAAATCATTATCGTTATTTTCGACTCGACTGTTGAACACTAGATACTTCACGTGCAGAAAGAATTTCAAGTACTTCCAAATACTATAAAAGATAATACACGAACGGGTAATAAATTGTTATTATTACACTGTAACGTGTGGGGTTGTGCAGACCAGAGACTAATCCACCAGTCCATAGACGAAAGACTATGTAAACGTTATTTTGTAGTCTGTTAGCCCTTGGGTCAATTTGTCCTTCAAAATAGCTACTTACGATGCTTCAGACCAAAACAGACACGCCATATTTACCACATGCTTTTTGTCGGAGGAAAAAGTAGTCCAAAGGGCCGAAACACATAACCGCGTTGTGGCGCCGCGCCGCGAGAATCGGCAGTAGCGGCACTGCCGATTGTAGCGGCGCGGCACCGCAGCGTGGCGCTAGTTCCAGCGTTATGATGTCATACTTGTTGACAATGATTTAGTTTAGGTTTCCTTCCTTTAATATTTTTTTATGTATATATTTTGATAACCGCGTAGTAGCTCTTCAAATGATGTTATACTCATTCTAAAGTAGGCGAAAAATTTATTTTCGTCTATTTTTAATGCTTTGTATTTTCGAGAAAAGTACTCGCCATCGGGATTCATAGCCTTATTAAATGGATGTATCCAGTATCTTCTTTGTCGTTTATTTAAAACAGAGTAATGTCTTTTTAATAACAAATAAGCAATAAGTTTCTCACGATTGTCCATGGCAGAGACACGTCTATCCACAATAAAAAATCACGAGGAACTGGTTAGTGGTTACCCTACCGTACGACAATAAAATGCTCTTTTTCGCGGCGCCGCAACGCCCCGCAACGCAAACCGCCGATTTTAGCGGCGCGGCGCCGCAACGCGGTTATGTGTTTCGGCCCTAACCTATAGAATATTTTATTTCAGTGAACTTTGTCTTCAGGACTTGGCTCCCTCGTCCACTCAGGCCATAACGTCTCAACAGATCGAGCGATTCAAGAGCATCTTTTCTGCTATTTATGGGACACTTGAACTAAAATTAAACGCAGATTTTGATTGATACGTTACGCAGACATTGCAAACACTTGGGCAGTTAATGTTCGTTAGAAGGTCGCTCGAGAGATGCGTTTTAATTAACTGTTGGCTCTCAGTTGCTCCGGTTTTGATATGGAACGAAATTCCACCAAAATTCATCTTATCACGCCTTTATTTTACTCTAATAAAGTTTGTGGATAGCTATTCTCGAGTAAAGTCAAGTTTGGTGAAATCGACCCTTAGAAGGAGTTCCAGAATTGTTTTTTTTAAAGCCATGTCTTTCCCGCCGTTTATAAAGGTATAAAGTTTATAAAGGCCTCTTTTGGCGGTCTAAAACTCCGACACCAAGAATGGCCACTGATCTAAGTACTTAGTTACTTTAGAGACTAAACCCTACTTATTTTCCAGAATGGAAGGGGATCTCATGCCAAGCGCCCGCGCCGGCCGCGTCCAGCGACAGCGTGTCTGTGGTGCTCCATATGACCAACATCACGCGACTCACCGCCAGGGTCATACACGCGGCGGGGTACAGGCTGCACCATATACAGCATTTGTGAGTCATCATAAATTTAATTTCTTGTCTGTGAGTCTGATGCAGACTTCTCCATCTATTCCTATTCAGTGCCAGCTCCTTCACATCTCTATACGACATGACAGACACTTTTTGTATAATCTGACTCATGTAACTGATTCTAGGGAAACAAAAGTATCTGAAGAAAAATATCTATATAAGTACTTATATATAAGTCGTGGTAGTTACACCACGAAATAGAAAAGTGTAAGTACTTCGCTCTTCCGTGAGTTCACCATTTATAACTCGACAATGGTTGGACCGATTTTAAAGATTCTTTTGTAAATGTATTTATCTTGTTACAGATCAGTAATGGACGCGCCTAAATTAGAACATGTAGCCATTGAAGATCTGACTAAGATGCCTAATCTCAAATCCTTGTGAGTATGCCTTGTTTTTGATAACAAGGTATTGCTTAGCCGTCATTATCCTAATCTGAAGTTTGCACTTTGCTATGAAGTCATCAAGCAGATGTAGGTACTGAGAAATGGTCAATTCGGAATACTATATTAGGTCTTTGAGGTTTAACTTTTACTAAGATTTATCAATAAGTCTAGCATTCCAGTCTCTACCGTTAGCAGAATTGCCCTAGCTCTAAAAACGACCAACTCTATGTTTTCACAACTCTAACGACAATGTAAACGTACCATAAACCTTAGGTACTTTTTTTAAAGAATATAATTATCTATTCTGTATATATTTCAGTTTCATCACCCAAGCGCCTCTGCTCCGTAGAATAGCGCCCCTGCCCCCACTGCCGGAGCTCCGCACATTGTACGTATGTATGTTATACTTTCTATTCTACCACTAATAAATCAACAGATATCGGCAACAATGTCTGTCGGCTAAACAGTCCTATAATGAGTACGTGGTATGAATGTAGATAGGGCCTCAATAGAATTGGAACCAAGTATAGTAATGAAGGTTAATAAAAAATTTAGGTGTCGAAATTGTCTAGTGCGAATTTTGGATGGCGCCGATACTTTCGCTTTGAATTCGTAATTGGTGTACATGTTTTGTGTCTAATTAGCTTGAAATACACCAACCCGATGTTAAAAAACTCCGCCGCGACCGCGACCGTGCTTTGGATAACATTTTGAATTGTCTTTAATGTAAGACCATATCGAAGTCATTAGTTTGATGGCAGTCCATTTTATATGTACCTACTTGAAAGGAGGCGGAGTAAAGGCGAACAATTAGCCGCTTACTGTGAGCCTAATGGCGACATATCCTCAGCTATCTTAGTCCAAAACCGGGATCTACGACTTACTAGTACAAAATACAAACTATATTTTAAGTCATAAGATTCTTACAAGGTGAAGGTGAACGATGTAATCTGTGCAGTATGATCACCACGTCGGGCCTGGTGGAGGTGCCCAATCTGAGCCACGTGCACGACAACAGGAAGGCCAACATGTCGTATTTACAAGCTATGTGAGTACCTATTAGGGTTCGTTTCCATGGAAGCGGTGCGGAGCCCGATTCATCAATCAACGCATAGAGATTGTCAAACAACGAATTGACATGTCATGTCAAAATCTTTCGTAATGCATTGTGGTTGGTCAGTTGAGCTCTGCACAGCTCCGCACTGCTTCAATGCAACGTACCCTTACAAACAAATGATATTCATCCTCTTAACTGCATGGGGATAGCCGTGGCATGGTTTGTGACATGATACCATACAATCATATTGGGATTAGCCTACATCATTCATTACACATAGCACAAAGTCTCGTCTATCTGTACAAGATAAACACAAAAACTACTCAGCGTATTTCCAGGCAGGTTTTACTAATATACATTAGTTAGACAACATTATTTACGAGAAGGATTTTTGTGCGACATTTCATCCCAAAATTTACACGGGAAAGGGCACAAAAGCGGTGAAACCCGAGGCACTGCTAAGCATTATACAAACTTAATAATACACCCTCCTCTATTCAGGAGGAGGGTTCAGTTTTTCTGTTATTAAACGTGTTGTAACCTGAAGATCCATCCTTATACAAAGGCTATCACCTAATAGTTTGATACTAAATGTTCTAGTGATCTGGAAGGCAACCAAATAAGGAGAATACCGACGCACGCGCTGCGCGTCCGAGCTGACCAAGTGTAAGTCCCTAGGTACATACCGACACTTCTGCTTTACTTTACGTTATGCAATTTCACATGAAAACTATGATCAAGGAGTTTTCGTTTGTTTTGACGGCCAACATTTTTTAAATCTCAGATTTAATAAAGACAGAAATATTTGTAAGTATCTCTCTAAATTCCTCGCGTTAAGAGATCAAATATAATTAAGGCTAGGATACCCCAGCCATTTCGACATTTGAGGGGGTGAAGCAGGCGGTGAAGCCGGGGAGGAATAGTACGCGCAGCGGCCGTCGCGGCGGCGCGGCGCTGACGTCACTCTATGAGATACGGGGCCCGCGTGCGGTCGTTTTGTAACAGAAGATTGCGAAGCGCTTAATTATCTAATTCACATAATAAAAATCAGTAGTAGATATTGAATTGGGTAGAATAGTCATCACATTGATAAAATAGATTCCAACAATCAACATTTTATCGCATTTTGTATTTATCTAAATTACGTACATATCCTATCCTACTAATATTATAAATGCGAAAGTTTGTGAGAATGGATGTATGTATGGATGGATGTATGGATGTATGTATGTTTGTTGCTCTTTCACGCAAAAACTACTGAACAGGTTATACATCAGAATAACATATAAGCTACAATTTATAATGACTTTGTGTAATTTTGGTCGTAATAAATAAGTATTTGTAAAGCAAGTCGGAGAAAAATCACCACCGTACTGGTTTGACACATGTGACATGGTCGCCATGCGACGGCCTCCGTATGAGCACGAAGCATCGCCGAGTAGTTCCGATATACGTATGTCTTATATTTTAGTCGTTAATTTCAACGTGTGACGTGTCGTTACGATAGCATAACATTGCAATTAGTGAATGAAACCTAAGTACAGGAATAATCATTTTGCTTATCTCGAAGGCCGCGGGTTCGAATCCGAACATTACGATTCATTTTTATTTTCTCACATTAGTTTATCAAAACTCTTTTTCATTTGAGGTTGTGTAAAGTACCTTAATATCTTAGAAAAAATCTTAAAAAATATGCTGTATAAAATAAATTAACAAAATCGAAACACCTAGGTATTTTTCGTTTAATTAATTTACCACTTTATCTATTGACTACTTTTGGAAATAAACCGTCTTATAAAATTTTATCCTACTAACCTACTAATCCTACTTCCTACTAATATTATAAATGCGAATGTTTGTGAGGATGGATGTATGGATGGAAAAAAATCTGCCCTCTAAGAGCTATCTTGGCGTGCGCTGCCTAAACTATTGGAGTTACACAAAGATGATGTACTAGTTTGTCTTTCGCATTAAGTCAGTGGTCGGCAACCTTTTGACAGGTAGCCAAATAAAGTAAGGCGGGCCGCTTTTGTGACATAGGGGTATATGCGGAACCAAGAGAGTGCTACAATACGCAGGTGGGAGTGTGCTACGACGCGGAGGTGGCTATGATGCGGAGGTAGGAGTGTGTTACGATGCGGAGGTGGGAGTGTGTAACGATGCGGAGGTGGCAAAGATGCGGAGGTGGCTACTATGCGGAGGTAGCTAAGATGCGGAGGTGGCTATGATGCGGAGGTGGCTACGATGCGGAGGTGGGAGTGTGCTATGATGTGTGAAGGTGGGAGTGAGCGACGATGCGGAGGTAGGAGTGTGCTACGATGTGGAGGCGGAAGTGTGAAGAATATTAGACACATAATGTCGTTGACCAAATGATAGTTTGTTGCTAATGTTGGTTCTACCTACTATGTTTACTTCTTTAAGATATTTTTATATTGCCACAAGTGACGGCCACAAGTGACGTGTACGTGCGGGCGAGCAAGTAGTAACTAAAATAGAATAGTAAATTAAAGGAACTTGGGATACTATGGAGCCTGGCCCAATGCACAACAGTGGCATGACTTATTTACAAGCCACTCTTTGACGGTCATATCGAAATCGACGGCCAACTCGGTGTTATGGCTACCGAAGAATAGAGTTGGGCTATGTTATGGACCATAACCGTGATGCTCAACAGTGACATGACCCATGTCATTTGAAAGCAAAAGGCGCCTCTTTTTGCTTCGGTTTAATAAAAAAATGTTTTAAACCATATACATATCACCAAACTTAATGTGGCAGAATAAATTCCATGCGAGCGAAGCCGCGGGCAAAAGCTAGTGTTTTATAATAACCTATTTTGAAAAAAGTTTATTTTTATTATAATGTCACAATAATCACATTTAAGGCGGCCCTTAAACGATCAATTATATTGCGCAATATTGAATGTTGTGCAATATAATTGACCGTCTAGGGCTAATATTGAAGACTGCGCAATGATTGAACGAAAGTTTGAGCGAGTTTAATTTTTATTGTACAATATTTAATATTGAACAATATTGCTTCGTGTAGGGTCAGTATTGCGCAATATTTGACATGTTGCTCGGGATCAAACTATCCTCCGACTGAACAAGAAAACATTGCACAATTTTCTTATTGTGCAATATAATCGACCGTTTGGATCCAAACGCAATTCAATCTTATTGCACAATTAAATATATTGTACAATGTTATTGTAGGTCTAGGGGCCGCCTTAGCAATAAAATATAGAAAAAAAAGACGTATGGCACTCGGGGACTGCCGCGGTAAAGCTATTGCATAGTTATTTTTTCTATCACTAGATGGCGTTAGTGGGGAGCGTTAGGTTTTTTTTCTATCACTAGATGGCGTTAGTGGGGACCGTGGGTTTTTTGCGCGAGGTTTTTTCGTTACGGAATTTCTGGATTCGGTCCCCGCGCTCAAGGCCCGCGATAGAAGCTATGCAATAGCTTAAAATATAGAATAAAACAATAAGATCTCAATGAGAAAACACTATGAAGTTTCGTAGCACTGGAATGAAAAAGCGACACACGTCCGACTAGCACGGCGCCTCAGCGCATACTGTCACTCTGGGTAGAAAAGAGCGAGAAACACTACGACGCGAAAATGGTAATGGCGACTCATTCGCAAGAATCTACCACTTTTCGTTGGAAATTTATTTTAATTACAAATATAATATTGAAACAAAAATTTTACTCCAACAGTCCTATGTCATAGTTTATTTTACATCACTCAAATTAATTTTAGAAATATGCGTTTGAAATTGTTTAACAAACTAAGTGTTTAAAATTCACAAAGTAAGGTATAAAAGACCCAACTTTGTGATTATTTTCTATCGAGGAAATTAATAGTCAACGTGTTTTGGAAACAGTAGTCTCATTAAACATATGATCAAGATTAAAAACAAACAAAAATTGTTCTTGTAACGTTAAGACTTTTGGCTAAAAAATTGTTTAAAGTAGCCCGTTTTAGGAACTCATAGGCCCTTAAAAGTTTAATATTTTACCGCGTTAAACTGCATAGAACATCAAGCCTAATAAAGAGTTTTATTGATAAGGAATCTTTTATTTCAGATCCCTGAATTACAATCTCATAGAGGAAGTACCAGCGAACGCATTTAAAAACGCTCAAATATCTAAATTGTAAGTTATCAATGTTATCATAGAAGTTTACGTTAGGTTAGTTATTTTAATTATTTTGACATCTTGTGAGCATTGTTTCATTATTTTTTCAGGAGTTTCAGAGGGAACGCCAAACTGAAAGTATTGGACGATAACGCATTTTCAGGAAACCTATTACTAAGGCAATTGTAAGTTACTAAAATAATAATATAAAGTTAATTTACTATACATATATTCAAGTTAAACTATGCTTCTAGCATCAACACTTAGTAAACGTTTGAACGTTTTTTTCAGAGATTTAAGCAGTACCGCCATTACCTCACTTCCGACCAAGGGTTTGGAAAAACTAGAAATTCTAAGAATAGAGAAAACACCGTCTTTGAAATACATCCCATCGATTTATGACTTCCAGGTGAGGATTGCATTATAAGTCCACACACAGAAGGAAAAAGGTATTCTGCTACGCTCTTTCTGCGATTCTGGGGATATTGGAACCGGTCAGCCTCATTTATTTTCCACACAATGTGCTAAATCTTAACTGATAACCACCACCTGTCATGTTCTTATTTACGCCGGCAAGTGTCGGTAATCGGCGAGGACTATAAGCTTTATTTCTGTATGGGTCCTATAGACGCAAAACTTCTTAATTGGATCTCTTACGTCACAGTCATAGATAGTTCTCAACGGTTGGAGTAAAGTTTGAGTATTCTAGAGTAGACATTAGATCCTCACTGAAGTTTCTTTTAGTACATAACGTTAAATGAGCATTAAAGAAGTGGTAAGTGGTTTGGGGTTTGGGGTTTGGGTCTAGCTAGACTTTGAAGCCCTTATTTCCAATTTGGAAAACATTTAATTGCCAAAGATTCGCCTCGCCTTCGCCATATGACATTGAACCAGAAGAAGAACCAACCCTCTCCCCTGACTGAGCTATAGCTATGTCTATTCTTTTAACCAAGTCATATATTTTTCCAGCATTTAGAGAAAGCGTACCTGACCCATCATTTCCACTGCTGCGCGTTCCGTTTCCCGGAACGTCACGACCCCGCGCGCCACAAGCTCTATGAAACACAACTAGCTGTTATGAAGCAAAGGTGTATTGCTAACAAAGCGAGGAAGAAAAGGTCTTTGGAGCCGATCAGAGCTATAGACTTTATGGATGAGAATACTGGGACCTCACGGTAAGGATGCTTTATTTGAAAATGGTCTGATATACTAACCCAAGAAAATAGTAATAACCTGTCCCACAGCAGGCATAATCTTCCATATCACTGAAGATTCCTACAAACTAATATGACCCTTATGTCGAAGTACTATGAATCCTTTTCCAACTTCCCCAGATCACCGGACGAAAACATCTCAACTGCCACCACCAGCGAGGAGTACGAGAATGGATTTTACGCGGAAGAGTATTTCTCAGACTCAGGCAGTTTCGAAGACCAGGGGGAGTTCCACGACCCAGTCAACAATACTTTGGCGAACAAGGCTATTTCGGCGGATTGCGGGAATTTTACTATCAGGTATAATAGATGGTCAATGTAGGGCAGATAGCCTTAGTTTAACTCAGATCTCAAGCAGAGTAATAAATAAAAAATAATGTTAATAAGTTGTTTATGGGCCTCCTTGGTGTCAGTTCATGAATCATTCCGAATTCCAAATGAAATGAGTTATTTAGATGATTTATCAATGTAGGTGAATAATGTTGGAAAGATGAGTGGAAACAAAAAAACAGATTATCTAAAAAAAGCTAAGATCAGCTCGAACCTTACCTTATATTTGCACTTTTCAGCCAGCGAATAGTGAACTGCACGCCCTTGCCCGATGCCCTGAATCCTTGCGAAGACGTCATGGGGTGGGAATGGCTCCGAGCGAGCGTCTGGTTCGTCATCGCAGCCGCAGTAGTGGGGAACATCGCCGTTTTGCTCGTGCTGCTTACTAACCACCAAGAATTAACTGTTTCAAGATTCCTCATGTGCCATCTTGCATTCTCTGACTTATGCACTGGTCTATACTTATTTATGCTCGCAGTTGTCGACCTCAGATCTTACGGGGAATTCTTCAACTACGCTTACAATTGGCAATATGGCGTCGGATGCAAAATTGCCGGATTTCTGTCTGTCTTTTCTGGACAACTATCAGTTTTTACTCTCACCATAGTCACTTTAGAAAGATGGTTTGCCATAACATATGCTATTTACTTGGAAAGACGAATCTCTTTATCTGCCGCTGCTAAGATTATGTTGGCTGGATGGTCGTTTTCTATACTAATGGCTGGACTGCCTTTAGTTGGAGTTTCCGATTATTCGTCCACTTCAATATGTTTGCCTGTTGAGAGTAAGGATGTGGGCGATGCGGTGTACCAAGGAGCGCTGTTTATGACCAATGCCGTGGCTTGGGTGACAATAGTTGTATGTTACGTGCAGATTTACCGGTCATTGGGGGGTGGCGGGGAGAGTTACAGAGGAGGGAGGGGCGCAGCGGCCGCCGCGGAAAGGAAGATAGCGAACAAAATGGCTTTACTCATAGGAACAGACCTCCTCTGCTGGGCGCCAGTCGCCTTCTTCGGAGTCACCGCTTTAGCCGGAGTTCCTCTAGTCGACGTCAGTCACGGAAAAGTATTACTAGTATTCTTTTATCCTCTAAACGCTTGCGCCAATCCGTTCCTTTATGCAATTTTGACGAAACAATATCGTAGAGATTTGATTACTTTGATCGCGAGGACTGGACATTGCAATTGGCTGGTTGAGAAGTATAAACTGGCTACGACGCCACCACCGACGGGGCATACGAACCCGTCGGCGCCGGCTAGCATGCCTCTGGTAGACTACAAGCGAAGCCAGTCGCAAGTCAGTAAGGACTACAGCAGTGAAGCGGCCATGATGTAAGCTTATAAATGTTCTATATTACTATGATAATTTATTACTGTGATGTATTTCAATTAGTATTAAGTTTTAATTTTAGTTTAATAAATAATTTATAATGATGTACATATTATTGGTTTTAATATAAATCACAATTTAATCTTAAGTTTCTTTTAAAAAACTTCAACTTCATTTGGAGCTTTATTAGTAAAAATCTTATTATTAATTCTTATTATTTGTGACTATAAATCTAGGAATATCTGAGCATTATCCTCCAAATCCTTTAACACATTGTCATCAATATATTCGACCACTAATTTGTCTCCTTCCATCAATATCTGTGTGTCCAACAGCTCCTTCATCTCGACATTCATTTTAGTCGGACTTATACAGTAACCGTCTAATTGTCGAAAAAGTCTCAGCTTTATATTACCCACTTTGTTATTATCATTCTTAATATTACAAGTTTCGCAGATACAATCAATAGCTTTGCCTAAACTCCACTGGGAGCTGACATAAGTTGCTACAGTGTCTTTTAAATCCGGATCTCTAGTTAGGGCATCTAATTTCAATATTCTATCTTCATCTTGTACAACTTTTACAGGTTTAGGCTCGAAGTTGACAGGTTTTTTGATAGCAAAATAGACTCGGTTTGCTAAGGGTTTCACATTGGGGCCTATAGCTTTTTGTTTGATTCTCATTAGGTGTATTTTTGAGGCAGTCTTCATTTTAGCCGATGATTGGAGAGCATTGCGAATGTTTTGTGTTATCTGAAATTGAGGAAATGCTTTTTATATCCTTTTAGTGAATATTAAGCCATACTAACCATAAATAAAACTTAACCCTTAACAACACACGTGGGGTGCCTAGGTCACCCCAGCTCACTATTTTCGTTCATATTTTAACTGTTTTATACGGTACGCGGCCGAGCGTCCGTGTATTCTAAGTATCGGCCTAGGAGTTGCGGGGAGCGGACGCACGCGGGGCTATCGTGCTTAGTTTAGGAGGTACGAGTCGTTGGGGTGAGCTAGGCACCCCACGAGTGAAGTTACGTAGGTGTTTTTATTATTGCACATGTTTATATTTTTGCTTTTTTTGTACGTTTTTAGCGCAATATGGATAAAAATTTGAATCCCCGACAGATTGAATATCTGTTAAATGAGCTGGAGGTTGAAGAAAACGAAAATTATGATATTTTTCCCGAAACAGCATTTGATTTGAATATGAAGTAAGCAATCTCCAAACCGAAAGTGAAGAAGAAGCGGAAAGCGACTCTGATACCGAAGCTATATAAAATAATAGTCAACAAAACAATGAACAAGACCGCAACAACGCATTTTATGGGAAAAACCGGTATAAATGGGCAAAAATACCACCTTCCCGATCACGAACTCCAGCTCATAATATTATTGTGCATTGCCCTTGTGATTTTAGATGTTTAAGTGTTTTCAAAGATTTTTTTATTTTTTTCATAGTTTATAAGATAAGAATACTTAGAAAAACAACTTAAGTTTTGGTTTTGTTTATAAATTTATAACAAAGTTGAGGTCTAAAGTTAATTAAAAAAATATTACGCTATTTTTGTAACTTTTTTGTTTGACGCTAGAAATGTAAATTTTTAAGTTTAAAGTTTGTAAATAAATGTTTTCACTACCTTGACAAAATGCCTTTGGTTTAGTTTTTATAAATAAATTCCCACAAATTACAAAAACTAAACTGTTATAGGCATTTTCTTTATGGGGTGAACGAGGTACCCCACGTGTGTAGTTGTGTGATTGAAAATAGCGTGTGTTGTTAAGGGTTAACACACTTCTCTTAATGTGCTGGCAGACATTACAGAAGTGTGAGAATGGAGATTCTTAGTATCAGTGTTGATAGCATAGTAAAGGTATGTCATGAATCAACTGTCACTATAGAAAGAATGTATGTGTGGATATTAACCTTCTCTTGCAATATTTTATTAACTTCAGCAAATTGTCTCCTCGGTGCTTCAAACTGTTCAATCAAGGCAGCTTTTGTTACTTCATCTATTTCTGGACAGGAACTGAAATAAACATAAAATAGGATATGAACACAAAAGCAAGACATATTTAGATTGAAAAAGGCCTGAATTCATGGGTATGTTGATTTCAGTGAACTTATTTGTTTGTTTGTAGAATTACCCGTTTTTCCTTTCCAATTTAGTATTGGCAAGGACTTATTAACGATGTTTATGTGATTATATTATATTGTTTGAACTGGGGACAAAACAATATAGGCAGTACCTAATAAAAATGTAGTTTTCAGGAATTGAAACACAAAGATACTTACGGATGAAACCTGTGTTCAATACAATAATGTTTATTGCACTTCCCGCACATCATTTCATGTAAATTTCCTTTCCTACAGCCTTTCTCTGAACATTTGAAAATAAGGTCATCATTTTTGAGGTTAACCTCTTTTGGCTTTGGCGCCAACTCGCATTCTCCAGACAAACAATGAGCATTGAAATGTTCTCGGCAAAATATCTTCTCACATTTGCATTGTAAAGGAAGAAAGTCTGTTTGATTACAGTTTTCGAATTGGCAGTGTTCGCCTAGCGTTGGAAATTCCATTGTTGTTAAAGAAAACCACTCGATTACTATGTTTTTCCCAGCAGAAACTTCTGTAGTAATAAACGGTACAAAAGGACAGAAATTTAAATGCTAGCGCGGTTTCTGTTTTCAATGAAATTAACTTTTTTCCAATTATAATTGAAATTCTGAATCAGTCAGCTGTTTTTGTTATTACTTGCAAAAATACCTGTGAAAATTAAAATAAACAGACTTGACTTTTGGAAAAAAGTAAATGTCATTGACAGTATTTGACAGTGACAGCCCTCTGGCACTGCCTAATATTGGCGGCATTGGCGGTTAACAGCACAGACCACGAACCATTAAGTTGGTCTATCTAGGTTATAAAGGATCTATGGTACTCTAAAGTTTTCATATGTATACCCTCAGAATACAGAAAGTACCAGAAACGGCATTCAAATGTATTTACAAGCTACACGCTGTGTCCAAAAACAGAACAAAGTCCCTCGCGTAGTGTTGTTAGCTCTCGCATTATTTGCCCATTTTTGGGGTAAATTTTGGGAGTTTCGGAGGTAATATGATAATAGAATAAAAATTGTCCTTTTCTATATAACTATGTACCTACCTTTATATCTCAAGAAATAGATATGTATATTAAATAAAACATGGTGTTAAGGTGGATGTTTGCACACTTTTAAGGGGTGATGGAAAAATTATATATTTTTATTTTATTTTAAAGTATTCGGAAAACTTACAGCTAGGTACAAGAGTTACATAAAAAATGAATAATAACTTAAGTCAAAATGCATCGAGCAAACTACGCTTCGCTTCGATGGTTTCCAGAACTGTTCCAGCCGTGCTCTTTGTATAATTTTTGTCCACACCGCTTTCCTTTACTCATCAGCAGGGAAGCTAAAATTTAAGATGGCTAATATAGAAACATAATTTAATCCCCGCTCCCCCTCTCCCCTTCTCCCACACGCACACCAAAAATATGTTTAGAAATCCTATACGCTAACATACTTACTATTTAATAGGATTGTTAGGTTAGGTACATACGAGTCACACTTACGCTTTATACTTTCTTTTTTCAAGTTGGTTTATTTTTATTATATTACTTATTAAAATTCTACAACGAATTAAAGCCCTCAAAAGTAGTCAAAAGGTAATAAAAAGAAGGGTAAATCAAAACTCTTATATTGGCAACACTAACATAGATTGACGCATCACTCTCAATGACAATCGAAATCTGAGAAAATAATTAAATATTTAAATAAGACGATACCTAAATGCGATACTTACACGTGAAATGTGATCCCATACTGTTTCTTTTTCAGACCCACTGCATTTTTACAGGTAGGAACGACACAAGACGGCATAGTTTCGTGAAATTGGTCACGGGTAAAACACGTTAGCGCGTTCCGACGGTCACAAAGTGACTGATCGGTTGCGCATCAAACTACACTATTTAAGGCTAGTTTGAGTAGCTACAGTATTAGGCGCGCTCGTGGGTTCTGGTACTTTCTGTATTCTGAGTGTATACCTATGTCAGTGTTTCATTTAAATAGGCCTTTTATGGGGTGGAGGATGGTAATTTACATTAATTGGCTAACCCAGTGGGATATTACAGCCCACCACTACTACTATTAGTTTGGACCTAACCTAGAACTATACCTAGATGAAAAAACACCTACAGTATTAAACGCAAAAGAAACAACAAATAATATAAAACGTACTTTTTATTTTTGGTAAATAAATAAACATACACTTTACTATTTAACTATTACATAAAGCGAAATTTTATTGCAATCGTAAAAAAACAGTTTCATTTAATCTTAATATTTATGTATAAGTAATAATTCCTGTACGGTAAAACTTTTTATTAATAATTTACTCTAGCTATAGACAACAGATTGACCTATACGGAAACAAAAACACATTATGTAGTAGAAAATGCAATGAAAATACAAAAAAATTAAAAACCTCGAACAAATTAAAGCGCGACGCGAACCAATGTTCCAAAGCCACGAAAGAGGATTTATTAATTCCCAGTTTATTTTAAAATAACCAAACACTAAAAGCATATCATTGTGAACGGAAAATGAGGTTTAACACAATTAGATAAGTTTCAAAGTCTCAACGGCCGCTTGCAACCTTTCGATCTCTCCTTGTGACTGCGCCACTTTGTCTGTGTTCGTCTTCTGAACGTCTGCAGGCACTTTGGTGGAGTAATCTTCGGCGGCCATCGCTTGCTGCAACTTGGCTATGGTTTGTGACAATGTTTCTTTCTTCTTCTCTAGTTTGGCTATCTCTTTCTGTGGGTCGATAAGGCCCTGGAAATATAAAATTACGGTTAGTTTTATGTTTTAAAGGCAATTCTCTGATTAAAAATATCTTTTGTTTTCTCGGAACGTTTTAAAATGGCCATATAGCCTATTTTGTGGTGTAAATTCACGTATGTTTTGGTATAATGTATTCTTATACCTTTTTGAAAACATGGCTGTAATTATTTTTGCTGATTAATAGTTACCTTAAGTACAAGCCTGACTTCGATCTTATCAGACACGGTGAGTATGGAGCAGCCGCTCGGCGGCTCTTCATCCGAGAGCTCGCTATTGGCCAGCGACTGAAGGCTTCGGAATATACCTTTTAGGGCGTCCACCTGTGGAGATGAATACATATAGTAAAGTTTATTAATAAGCTTGGTGGCCCCTAATGCTGGGTAGAGCCTCTCATCTCACCGAAGATATCAGTATCGTAAGGAGGATTAGGCGTAATCAGCACGCTTGCCTAATCCGGGTTGGTGATCTCAAACCCAAGCCATGTTTGAAAAGTAGGAAATATGTTTTCGGTCGACCCCGGAATTGAACACGGGACCTCAGGCTTAGCGGGTGAGTGCACCTTCCACTACACCCTGAGGCGTCTTCTAAAAGTTAAGTAACAGTAGATACCTTCAAATCGCCAGCTATAATAAGATGTGCCGTAGTCTTCTGTTTGTTGGTGATGTTGTACTCGGAGCGCGTGGACCGGATCAGATGCACCATCTTGAGAACAGTGTCCACTTCCGACTCCAACTCCTCGTTACGCCATGGTGTGTCGGATTCCTGTACAGATAAATCATTATGGGTATAATGATAAAAACATTACTTACTTAATTTTAGTCTAACAAGGTACATTTTGAAAGATAGCTTAATGTATGCTCTTTAGGCCTAATGTCTTGAGTCCCTCAGCAACAGATTCCTCTGTTACTGGGGGACTGAGGTTAAGGTGAATGTTCATTGTAACTATTTGAGTCAACGAACCGGATATTCGGGATAAAACATTTTATTTTATTAGATATTCGGATAAAACATTTTATCCTTTCTCTTAATATGGCCGTGATCCTTTCTCTTAATTAAACAAATAATGGCTTAAGCCACTGACCGTAGGATAACTAGCCACACATATCGAGGGGCAGCTCGCATCCTTCCGCGGCAGTCGCTGGTACAACTCTTCAGTGACGAACGGCATGAACGGACTGAGCAACTTGAGGCCGAGCTCCAGCGTGGTGTAGAGCGTGCGACGCGCCGCCTCCTTCTGCTCGTCTGTGCCGGACGCGAACACGGGCTTTAGGGATTCCTGAAACAGAAAAAGAGGGATGTTTAAGGTAGTCTATAACGTATGTTTCTATTGACAGATCACAGTTTTACAATCATTGAAAAGTTCAAATCTATTGGTAGATCACAGTTCTTTTGAAATGCCGGAATGACAAACTGCTCAGTAGAGAGGGAAATCAACAGATATTTAGGTTAGTATGGTCCCTATATACTCGTTATTTCATTCATATCAATTAGTTAGTTTCTTAGTGGGTGTTTCAAAGTTGTGTCGCTTCTTCTTCTTCTTATCGAGTGGATGGTCAACCTGACCAATCCTAAGTTGTGTCGCTAAGTACAATATTATCCATATGCAACTCACCAAATATACATCACAGAGGTCATACAGCCACAGGTTGTAGCAGTGAGTAGTAGATGAGGGGAAGTCGTATGACTGGAAGCCAGCGTTGATTCGCTGCACCGCCAGCGACACGCGCGACGACATCCAGCGGTCCAGCGGCGACAGCGCGGCCGGCAGCGCGGGCGGCAGCACCTGCGAACATCAGTATACGTATTTGTACCCGTTCCCGAAAGGGAATTTCTGGATGAAATGTATACCATTTGTTATTGTGATGTATAACCTATATTACTATAAAATTTCATCCAAATCCGTCCAGTAGTTTTTTCGTGACAGAGTAACAAACATACATACATATCCTCACAAACTTTCGCATTATTAATATTAGTAGGACTTTTTACAGTGGCGCCATCTATTGAGGACGACATCTTTGTGGGTGGAAATAGCTAGTTGATAGATAAATGTGTTTGTTAGAACGTATCTCGATGAATTAATTACAGATAATAAGTGTGAAGTAGCACAAAATATCTCCATACCTCATAAGTAGAGTCCTTGTCGAAGTACATGAGCGCGAATTTGGTAGCGTTCCAGAGCTTGTTGCAGAAGAAGCGGTACCCCTGCACGCGCAGGATGTCCAGGTTCAAGTCCCGGCCCTGGGTCATCGCGCACAGGGCGAACCTAGAATATAAACTCTTTGTTAAGCGAACTAATTCAAACTAGGTCTTGAATTGGTGATATGTAAAAAATAAATAAATACTATGGTATAAAAATAAAATTATTTTATGATAAGCTTTTATTATCGTGTGGTAGTTTCAGCTCAGTCGAAACAAATTTACTAGAACACATTCTGTAACAGAGATGTCACGAATATTCGGCAACTATATTTGTTGGGCTATTCGGCCGTCACTATTTGTGGTATCTCTTATGAACAATGTCTAATCATTTCTTATGGACAAAATAAAATCCAATACTAAGCGCTGCGAACTATAAAGTGAAACGTGAATATTACACACTGTGCGAACGCCACACACTTATAAAAACCAATTTACATAAGAATTACTTAGCATTAATTTCTCAAATGTTTATGAAACTAGCTTTTTTAATATTAGCAGCACTTACTTTCATATCGAAAGTCTTGTATTTATGTTTATTTTGAATAAGGAATGGCCAAAAAAATTGACACTTACCTCAACGCATCAGTGCCACATTCCGGAATACCATTCGGGTAGTCCTGTTTCTGTCCTTGTTTCGCCTTCTCTATCTCCTTCGGTTCTAAGTTAGAGTCAGCTAGCTGTGCGTGCAGTTGTTCTAACGTGACACCTGTCACTACATCAACTGGGTCGATGACATTACCGAGGGATTTAGACATTTTGCGGCCGTGGGCGTCTCGTACCATTGGGTGAAGGTAGATTTCTCTGTGGAAGATTGATATTTGATAAGAGCCTAATTCATTAACGTCTATAAACAGCATGTTTGCTATCAAATGGTTTGTCTCTTTCCGACATACGCTATTTTACAAAGAGCAAAGGAGACAAAACACTTTATAACAGTGTTCCATTGTTCAATTCGGCCACATTTCAGATTGATGGCCGAAAGTCAATGTGAGCGCTACCGTTCTTGGGCACGATTGACCATGATGGAGGCCTTAATCGGTCAAACTAAAAACTTCCACTAAGCTATACAGAATGAACGAACTTACTTGAAAGGCAGTTTCCCCATTAGCCGTTGTCCGAAGAACACCATCCTCGCGACCCAGAAGAACAAGATATCGTGTCCCGTTTCGAGAAGAGTTCCGGGGTAGAACGCCTGTTTGAATAAGTGAATATGCGTTGATTATTAACCATCTTATTCATACACACTCTTTAACTAAATCACTGTTTAAATTCAGTAATGCTTATTCAGTTTAAATGCTGTTGATGCTCTAATCCTCCTCACTGTGCTGATATCTTCAGGGAGATGAGAGGCCTTTGCCCAGCTGTGGGACATTACAGGCTTATACTACTACTACTACTAATATGTAGGTAATAAAAAAAATCTCACCTTCAAATCATCAGTCTGGTCAGGCCACCCGAAGATAGAGAAGGGGAACAACCCTGACGAGAACCAGGTGTCCAGCACGTCTTCATCTCGCACCAGCTTGATGTCTTCTGGAGGCACCGAGAACTTGGCGGAGGCCTTCGACAGCGCCTCGGCGTCCGAGTGGGCCGACACCCACAGCTCCTGGTCTGTCTGCGGAGGTTGGCTAGTTACAGGCTTTATACGAAGGTTGGTGAATGAGGTGTTAATAACTGATGCTTTATTAAAGATAGCATTCTGTTCTTAGTCACAGACCGCAACAATAGGCCATCCATATTTTCATAAACCGAATATTTATGGAAGACTGCTGTCACCGCGACTCCAGAACAATACTCGATCAGACCGTTTGCGGTTTGCGGTCGGGGACGCAATGCTACACCTCATTCGCAATATTTTTTTACCGAAGTAAAATGCAAAAGAGGGCGAAAATAACTTCACAAAAATTCCAAATAAAAACAAGCCACACCAATACCAAAATTCGCACTACACTATGCATTACAAAACTTAAGCACATACGTTTTCAAAAAGGCATTATACAACTCAAAAACATTCACAAATGAAAACGTAAACATCGGCACAGCCATAGGGCACATACACTTAAAAACGACAATGAAACAAAATCTGAAATAAAATACAAATAATTCATACATTGTGTTGTGACAAACAACTGATGAATCTCCTGCTTTTGGAAAAATGTGGCGTATACAGAAAGAAGCTGGTAGCTTGCACAAACCTTCACTCGCCAAAGTCAAGCCAGCTCAAAGAAAATCCTATGACCTTTCCAAGGATCCCCCCCCCCCCCTATTAATCACAACCCCCCCTTTAATACTGCTCGAAAATGTAACCGCCAGCGCATGCTACCTGCTTTCTTTCCATATGCGACTATACTTTTGATGCATGCATATGATTATGTGCAACTATGATGGCATATGATTATGGCAAGCGTTCTCCACGCACGTACGTATGTCTGCGTCGCGTTGGTAGTCGGTCGGGCGCGGATGCGGCGGCTCTTCTTCCGTCCGGAGCGCGTCCGGCGCCGGCGCGGGGCCGTTTTGGTGCCGGGTTCCGTTTGTAGTGCCTTATTTATAAATACTTATTTATTGTGTTTCATATTTCTGTTATTGTTATCCTGAACTTAATTATATAAGAAAGAGAGAGTTCCGTTGATGTGCTCTCAATAATATTAACTCTTATATAAATGGCTTTTCATTTCAGCGAAAAAATACTGCGATACTTTTACTGGCAAAAAAGGTTGTAACGATTTTTGAGGTTTTTACCAGTTTCCAAATTCTTATTACACACAATGATTTCAAAGCGTTTTCTAAGTTCCTTATTAATATTATGATATTTAATAAATATATTTCCTGAAAACCCCATGATGAATACCAATACCCCCTCCACCACAATATTAGCACAAATAAAGCCCTTATTGATTATTAGGTACTCCGTACTGCAGAGGATAGAATAAGTCGATAACAATTGATATATTCGACCTCAATCGCCAAAATATATTAATCGATACGATCAACGAGCGATCTTAGTTAAAGGTAATCACCAATCGGTCCACATTGCTTGATTGGTGTGTAGCTTTGAATGATCCACCATAAACAAAGTTATTGAATGGGATCATAAACAATTGATTGACCAAGAAACTGTTGTCGGCGTTGACTAATATATTCTATCATCTGTCGATCTATCGATTGGTATAGTAGAGACTGTCGATCGACGTCAACTAAACTATTCTAACAATCGACTCGATCGATCGACCTATTCTACCATAGTTCGACGATCGAACCTTGGTATACCTTAACGCATCTTATAAACAACAAGCAGCGCCCCGCGGTTTTACCCGCGTTGTGCCCCTTCTCGTGGGAATTTCGGGATTTTTATAACTTAAACCTATTCCTGACCAAAATAAATAAAATAAAAAAGAGTCATTAAGATCAGTCCAGCCGTTCTCGACTTCCTTTTATAGATATAATATTCTTACCTGATTAGGTAGAGTGACTCTGTACGCCGGAATCCTATGACCCCACCACAGCTGCCTCGAAATGCACCAATCGCGGATGTTCTCCATCCAATGGTACCAAATCTTTTCGTGCACGTCTGGTATGATCTTCAGTTCACCAGTTTTCACTGCGGCTATCGCGTCAGCGGCCATTTTGTCGCAGCGGATGTACCTGAGTTATAATTTGGGTTAAATAAAGTTGTTTTCAATTAAGTTAATTAAAGTGTATTAGCCTGAAATGTCTCATTGCTTGGCAAAGGCCTCTTACTAATCTCACTGAAGATATCAGTACAGTGAGAGTTCGCGAGCGAACCAAGCGAATGAGAGAATAGCTATACAATTTTTAAATCATCCAGTCATCCCGTGACCACGAGCGGTGTAATTCGCTCGAAACGTCTGGTACGTATTTTTTTAAGTAAAATACGTTAAACTATCTAACGCGATACAGACCCGTTTCATTTAGTATAATGAGTGCAAATCGTGTGAGTATAAAAAGTATGTTAGCTATACAATTTGCTGATAAGTAACGAAAAAGAGTGTAAAAACCGGAACTAGTCCTGCTTTTCAAACCGATTTTTCTTTTCCATTATATTTTTCATTACATATTGTTTCGCATAAAGTGTATATACATATACAAGTGAATGTATAAGTGTGACTGACCACTGCGGCTTCAAGAGCGGCTCGACGACGTCCTTAGAGCGCGAGCACAGCGGCACCACCATCGCGTTGTCCTTCGTCTCGCGGTACAGGGCCCGCTCTTGTAGCGACACGATTATCTGGCGCCGGACGTCAAACCGCTTCATACCCTGCGGGGTGAATGAAACATCGGGAATGAAAGATTAGGTGTGAAAAAGGGGATTAGGAATGGAGAACGACAATAATTAAAAAACGTGTTAGTGGAAAGGTTATTAAGCTATAATTTAGGGCTGTTTTACACCCTGCTTAAGGGCACACGGATATTGGGCATTGAGCGAAAATAATTTTGTTATAGGCAATATTTTATGATTGTGATGGGTCTGAGCAATCATATCAAAAGAGGCATAACATAAGAGTGGTATCGACCAATCACATCAAACGAAGCATAGCACAGCTCTAGTGGGGCAATTTAATACTCAAAGAAAGAAGATAATATAGTATGTCATTGAACTCATTGAAGTTTTTGCGTGAAAGAGTAAAAAAACATACATCCTCACAAACTTTCTCATTTATAATATTAGTAGGAAGTAGGATGAGCAAAAATGAAAGTGTCAACTAACGGCAAAAGGTCCGCAGTTGTCCAGCATCTTGCCCTCGTCGTCCAGTATGTTGATGAAGGGCAGGTTGTGTCGCTTGCCGATCTCGTAGTCGTTCGGGTCGTGCGCAGGAGTTATTTTCACCGCACCTGATATTCGAAAAAGGGTGAAAAACATTAGTTTCTAATCGGGATTCTTCGAAAAACTGACTCAATGGAAAGAAAAACAAGCTTTGAGTGTTACAGTAATAAAAATTTGCTCAAGAACTTTGATTTTGTCTAGGATGAAGATTTAGAACTTATTCACACGAGCACTTTAGGCGATCTAAAAACTTCGACACCAGTGTTGGCCACTGACCCACGCGAAATAATTTTTTTTACTGACGTTGTATTATGAATGCTGTTCATTGAGCATAGAGTTTATAAAGTCTTTTGTTTATATTCCAAAACATTTTATATATAAGTGTCCTTGTTCATAACTCACCAGTTCCGAAGTTCATATCGACGTACGCGTCAGTAATGATGGGTAGCTTCCGACTCACGAACGGGTGCACCAAGTTGCGGCCCACCAGATGTTTATACCTGGGGAATATTCAACTAGAACATCTAATTCTGATTAGTGCAAACAAAGAAGTAGATGAATTAAAAAAATTATCGAATTACAAAAGTGGCAAATTTTAGTTATGACGAAAGTTATCGAAATCTGCTTTGACACCGTTGAAGAATATCTGCTTGTAATTAGTCTTCATCTTCTTAAGTTAAATGCCAACGTATGGCGGTTCGGAGTGAACTAAGCTGCGAGTGCGGGCGGATGATTTGTCTTTACTCTTTAGCACAAATTATAATGATACAGGGTAGCTCAGATTACAATGTTACAGGGGTTCTCAGATTATACACTTGCCGGGGTGCTCAAATTATACTTAACGTAACAGTGGTGCTCGGATTATAAAGATCAGGGTCTGCTCGCAATGCACGTCGCAGTCAAGCATAAATCTTCCTTTATTCAAGTGAATCTATGTTCCACTAATAGGTACTTATAACATGGTTTTGCGATTGTAACCATGGTCCATGGCAAATACGTGAATTAGTCCGTATGTTACCATTTCATGCCAATTAATATATTTGTCAGAGATATGTTATATGTTTGAAGGCTGTAAATAGAGCATTACACAGATTGAGACAGCATTTGACTGCATTTCACTGGTATAATAAGATATCATAGAGTATATAGTCTCACCTGGCGTCGTCAGGGTGCACGGCCACCGCCACGTCCCCAAGCATGGTCTCCACGCGCGTGGTCGCCACGACCACCTCCTCATTGGAACCTTCCACCTTATACGCGAATAGTACTAGGACTCCAAACTCCACCTATAAAGAAAATAAACGTAGTAAAGTGATTATAATTATAATATTTGCAATGCCTCGCGGTCTTACCCGCGTTGTATCCGTTACTTCGGGATAAAACTTATCTCATGCGTTTTTTCCAATGTATAAAGTTTATTAGTGAAAATCCGTTCCAAATCCGTTCATTAGTTTTTGCGTGAAAGAGTGACAAAATACATCCTCACAAAGTTTCGTATTTATAATATTACTGTGAAGAGAGAGATGATGAAATATAAAATCGCAAAGGCGTGGCGCTTACTGAAGATGAAAGCGTACAATAAGATAATTGCATAATACCATATCAATCATCAAACAAATGTAATATATAGACATTACATCTCTACTTTTAGTTTTTAGTCATATTTTAAAATAGCAACATACACCGCCATATTGAAAAACAAAATGGCAGCTGGGAGGCTTACTCAAAATCATTATAACCTACCACTAAATTCCTTCTTACCTTATTATCATACCCCGGTATATTCATCAAAGTTTTTCCATTCAACTCCACTTTATCTACTTCAATATCACTGATTGCACTCTTCAACGTACACGACCAGTTAACCAGTCTGTTTGCCCGGTAGATGTCGCCAGCGTCGTGCAGTCTGATGAAAGCTTCGTTGACAGCGCGACACATCGAAGGGTCCATGGTGAAACGGACGCGCGACCAGTCGTACGAAGATCCTAGTGAGCGTAGCTGCTCGTAAATTCTGTCGCCTTTTCTGTTGATGAAATAATAATTTCATGAATGGTAATTATCACTTATAACAAGACTAATAGTCCTGGGTCAGTACCCGCGTCGTTGTATCCGTTCCCACTGAAATGAAGGGATGAAAAGTACTCCAAAATCATACTCGTGAATCACTCTGTCTTTCTTTTCGGTTTTTGAGTTCGCAAACAAAAGATTGAATACTGAAGTAATGAAAGCAAAGTGTAACCGCGGATTATTTGTCCTGGGTAATATGTAAAGCGATTATAGTAGCAGATGTTATTGCAGATCGCAGAAGATATTATAATATTGAAATAGTAAGAAGAATGAGCTTTTCCTGTTATTCTGGCTACTTTGGGTCTAACATTAATGTGCGAAGTTTCCATAAACTAGATACTATAATATATGTATATACTCACTCATTCTTCCAATCCCACACCCGCTGGATGAACGCATCTCTGCCGAGGTCGTGTCTGGTCTTCTTCTCTTCGCGCCAGAGTTTCTTTTCGACCACCACTTGTGTGGCGATACCGGCGTGGTCGCAGCCGGGGTTCCATAGGGTGGTGCGGCCGTTCATCCTAGAAGTAAGAAGGTTATACACTATATATATAAGCTAGTTGACAAAATTTTCACTACCCATAATAACCCTTAATAAGTCTTACATCAATGTTTATGACACTCTTTGAAGGATTTTTTATGTGATAAATAGGTCTATTGTACACCAAATAAACCTGCAATAGGACTATTTGGACCAATAGGATATTTGGAACAAAACTTCAAATGTATTTCAAATGGACTTATAGATACAAATGGAGGAAAAGTAATAAAGAAAAAACATTTTAATATTCACCTGTGCCATCTCGTGATAGCATCTTCAACCGCATTAGTTAGGGCATGTCCTAAATGAAGGGTTCCAGTGACATTCGGAGGAGGTATCACCATCACAAACTTGCCTTTAGGATTCGGCTCCAGTACAGACTTCCTCTGAAAGTATTCAAGTAATCAGTCAGCAAATTTATCAAAAGTGTAATTGATTGGCATACTGTGTGTATCACATAGTGCAATCAAAGTAAGTGTTTCCTTGTTAAAAATCCATAATTGTATGCAGCAGAAAACACATTGTAATACATACTTTAATAATATATCAAAGCAGAATTTGACACTATAAAAAAAGTCTAGAACTATTTACTTATACTGTTAGCTCATCCCATTCCTATTTCACCACTCTTTTAAAACTAGCATTACAATATTATATTTGTTGCCCATTCACACAGTAGCAAGTAGCAAGAAATTATAAATACAATCACTATCAATAAGGTAACTTACTCCATATTCAGGTTTGAAGAAGCCCTGCTTCTCCCACCAAGAGTACCAGGCTGCCTCCACATACTTAGGGCTGTACGCATCGGGCATAGACCCAGTGATGTCTTTCTTGTCTCCCGGAGCTGTGTCAGCAATGTACACCGCACTATCCTTGGTTTCCTTCACTTTTTTCTACAAGAATATTCACTATAGGAAATTATTTAATTACTTTCTACGGATAGTAGTTGTTACATGAGCTATGTCAGAGGCCTTTGGTGGCTCAATAACTCTGACACCAGGATCGGTCAGGTTGACCGTCCACACAATGAAGAAGAAGATTTCAATGTAATTCGTTTAAGCAAATTATATTTTAGCAAAAAGTTTCTTAAGCAAACAGTCAAATAGGAGTTAGGATTTATTTATTTGTAGCCTGTTACTGCATTGTCCCATATGGGGACCAAGACCTCCATCCCTATCCCTATTCAATGTGTCTTATCCTGTTTTTGTTATAAGACATGGTTTAAATTTGTAGTCTCTTTATTACTTAACTTGATAAGATAAATTCATTGTTTTTATTATGATTTATGAGCTTAATGATAACTAATTTTACCGATCCATAGTGCATGCGTTTAACTACAACGGTCTTAGAAATTAGAGTACACATAGTAAGCAATTTGTACACGTTACAATGACGCAATGTATAAAACAATTACTACAATCCTTTCACCAAGGAGTCAACCAAATATAACCTTAGTTTTTGGAACATATCTGAATGAATACCTTGTAAGTTATTTATTAAATTAACTGAATATTGTACAGTAAGTGTTACGTTTTATATTGCGAACCTCCGGCTTTTCCTTGACAACAGCTGGCGCAGCGCTCTTCTTATCCAACTTTGCCTTCAACTTCTCTAGCTTAGCAGCTTTCTTGGCTTCTTTCTCCAATTGCTTCGCTGTTTTTTCTTGGGGCTGCTCCCCGGCTGCACCGTTCTGACCATCTGTGTCAGTCATTTTTACGAATATCAACCAATTCTTCGAATTATTTACAATTTATTCACGTTTAGCGGCTCATCACATGGGATTCGTGGAGCTTCGTCGATGCAAATTATATGAATGGAATGAATGACTGACTGACAGATCATGACAGATGTTTAATTAAACGTCAGCAAAGCAGCTGGCTGACGGTTAATAAACTGCCAGCCAGTTGTCAATTTCAATATTATGATCATTTGTGATTTCATAGTCTGTGGTGGAAACGTAGGATGAATGATTCAGTGAAGACTTGAGTGATTATTTTCTCTATGATATCTACAATCGATCGATTGTGCGTCAGGTCCATCCAGTCCATCTAGTAGTTTGATGTTGTACCAAGGGCCTTACTTTTTCGTTATAGCAATATTTTCGACCAAACAGGCAACAAGCAAGCAAGGAACACGCAAAGGAAGAAAGAAAAGCGCCATTTTGTTTTTCGATTTTGGGAAGAACGCCTTGACTGGTGTGCTCGTGTAATTTTATTTCGTTGTGCATTGTGCTGTTAAAAATAGATTAGTTTGGTGTTATTTGTTTTTATCAGACGCTGTTAGCGAGTGATTCATCATGTCGGATAGAGAGGTACTTATTTATAGATTACAGTAACTTACGGAAGAACATTCCCGCTTAGGCCTCGTGTTTTATTTTTCCGGTAACTTCTTACCACCTATTTTAATACTGAGTTTGCATTACTAACGTGTGACACCAACGTGCTTACAGAGAAGTCGTTCAAGAACCCGCAACGGGTCTCGCGAACCGGCGCTTAAAATGCCCATGGGGCTAAGCCGAAGCCGGTCTCGAACACCGCCCCCGCCAAAAGCTTCAGCAAGGAAATATAGGAGCCCGTAAGTAATTTTCTGCATCTGTGTGAATCTAAATGACAAGTATAATTATTTCCACCCCGTTCATGGTCATATTACAATGATAATGTTTGGTTTTATTGCGATTTGGATCTTAACCTCGAATTGAAGGTTAAACTAGCAACTGAGTTGTTTGATGGTAATTTAAAATTTGAGTTAAGTACAATAAAAAATATTACGTCAGAGATTCGTACTAACATTACATGGCCTATGATAGTGGTGGAAAGCACCAGTAAATAATGGTGTGTGCATTGTTAGATCAATAATATATTGTTGTTTGTGTGTGTTTGCTTGGTGATGCTTTATCAATACTGTTATTACATTGCCTATTTGATGGAATTATGGGGATACTGATAAGAGAAGCATAAACCTAATTTAACAGTGATTTTACTGTTTATTATATTTTGTAGTGGTTTTATTTTATTTCAAAATAATTGGAAGCGAGAACACATTCCATATTCACAAGTTCAGTTGAAAAACATAATATTGATTATGTCAACTGTTATTTGTGGTCTCCGGGCTACAACAACACTAGTTATAACTTTGGGACCTGTTTAGAATATAAATTGTTTATAAATAATTAATATAAGTAAACAAAAAATTTTAAAGGGAGTCATTTGGATAAAAGTGAGATGAACTAACATGAAAGTGAATAAAGTTTTTTCTTTCCTATATTAAAATTAACATTACAATTTGAAATACAAGCCCGACTTATGTCAGTATTTTCCCTATCTAAAAATTTAATATTTAAATTATGAGCTCATTAGCACAAGTTTTAACAATTTATATAAAATTACTTAACAAAGATAATGCTGTAGGAATGTGTTGTTATATATAGAGTTTGATAAAATTGTTATAATTACTACAAACATTGCATAATACTGTAAATCAAATAAAAAGTTGTTGATTCTTGTATTACATTAGAAGAAGTTCAATTTGGACCCGGTTTAAGACTATGTACTTTAATTACAGTAGGTGCCTTTCCCAGAGCTATGCTATGTTATGATTGTGGATACCTCCTTTGTGTATTATGACTGGTCTATAAAGATAGCATTGCAAGGTTTTTGTTGATCCAGTTCATAGAAAGACATGTCTTCGCAATGGCCACATTGATGTTGTGAACTTAGAGAACCCAGAGAGGAGGGCTAGAGTCGCACAGCTCTGGCAAAATCATACAATACTATAAAAATAGGTTTCCCTCCAAAATAGGCTGACTAACATCCTAAAAGTAACACCCTAATCAAAATCTTTGATAATACCTACCACAGCTTAACTTTTACGATGATATTTGCACAGCTTTAGTAAGTCTATGTTGCCTACACGTGTGTGTGTTGCTTTGCATGCTAGTCTAAGCAATTAATTCGGTGGTGAATAGGACCCGCTCCCGCTCCAGGTCCCGGTCGCGGTCGGGCTCCGCGCGTCGCTACTCGCGTCGCTACACGCGTAGTCGCTCGCGTTCGTACTCGCCTAGAGGCTCGTACAGACGCTCGCACTCACACAGCCCTATGTCTTCGAGGCGCCGGCACATGGGTGATCGGGTGAGACATTTGGTACATACACGATGATCAACTGACTTCCACACAGTACTTCAATTCCGTTGTATACAGTGAAACATTTATTGTTTTTTGCATATCTTAAAGAAGACCTAGCTCTGAAGTTTAGTGCTGGCATCAGCATTGAACTTTTCAGCTGGGAATGAAATTAGCTTCGCAGATAAACCTGGGTATTCAGTTATTTCCACATTGATATTACTGTACGACGTTCTTTATTTCACTTTTTGTACCCGGTTTTATTTGTAGACTTTTCTAATTAGCAATGATATGAATTACAAATGAGATCAATACTAATTAGTTATTATAATCTACAAATTGAATTCTATTAGCAATTCATATCAACAAGGTAAATGTTGACCAAATATAATTAACAATTCAAATGATAAATGTGTAGCTGTGGAATTAACTTACTGTGTGATGCGGCCAGTTTTTATTTTTTATTACTTTTAAGTGTAGATTTAAGTTAAATTAAGTTCATAGAAAAGTCTTTAAGCACACACTATGGTGTGGAAAAATTCGAAGCTGATTATATTATGAACTAGCAGCGCCCCGCGGTTTCACCCGCGTTGTACCCGTTCCCGCAGGAATTTCGCGATAAAAAGTAGCCTATGTCCTTTCTCAGGCTCTGGACGAACTGTGTGCCAAATTTCACTCAAATTGGTTCAGTAGTTTTGGCGTGAAAGCGTAACAGACAGACAGAGTTACTTTTGCATTTATAATATTAGTTAGGATTACATATAACATAAATAATCATCAAAATTCTGTTTATAACCGAAGAAGTCATCAGCGCAAAACTACACTCAAATTGAATAAATGAAAAGCTTCCTGTTAGTATTCTATTAATACCATCCGAGGAAAACTTATAATGAAACTTATAAAGAGACCTTTTGCCTAAACTACTGTATTCAGACATGAATTTATAAATACAAGAGCCATGGGAAGAGTTTAAGATGTCGGCTTTTATAGACACTTATAATACCTCTATGAGTAAGTTTGCCAATGCCATGCCTTGGTGTCGTGAGTTTTAAGACTACGGTAACACTCCTTTTGGCTTTTGAGTAGTCTGGTCAATATACCCTACTGATATCACTACTATAGGCTGGCAATTAAATTGTGATGAACTCTACAATCCATAGCAAATATACCCTCCTTTCGGCATTGTTATACTTTGGAAATATCAGTGACATCTCTTCATCATACTACGACTCCAAAATACTAAATTTTTTTTAATACACCGTCTATAATAATGTAGAACACTTCCCAACAGGAAAACCCGACGCCCTCACGCTGTTTGGGCGTGTTCGGCTTAAGTCTTTATACTACTGAGCAGCAGATCAACCACATCTTCTCCAAGTACGGGCCGGTCGACAAAGTTCAAGTTGTTATTGATGCTAAGGTGAGTTTAGTTTAATACTGGCAGCCACGTACTACCCCGCGATTTACAAGATTATGCCCGTAAACCTAAAACATATAATTATATAGATATACGCTGGACATATGCCAAATTTTTTAAAACGCGGTACAGGGGCCTTACTACAAGCACGATCGAAATCGTTGACCGGTCGATTCACCGGCCTGTCATTCCCTTACAGATCCACCGCCAAAACGTGAAATTTTGTACTGCACACTGTTGCGCGGACATTGTTTGACAGATACTTTCATCAATTTTATAATACGCCTAAATTAAAAAACCACAATTAGATCTATAACACAATATCAACCTTCAAACTTGGTCGCATTATGCTGACGTCACGTACCTATCGTGTTATTAGCAATAGGGAGTAACTTTTAAGGAACTTGCGGGATCTGTCACTCAAATCAGGTGGCCGCCATGTTTTTTGTTTCCCGCCAAAATGTATGAAGGTATTCATTTTGTAGTGCGCGGACATTATTTGTAGTACCTACCATAGCAACCGTCGACACAGCTTTCATTTAAAAATATAATCTGTTTCACTATTTATAAAAACGTCAAAGTTACTTGACAGTTGTAATGTCAGTTTGTTATTGATTGCTAATGAAGTTGGTAGTTTGGTAGAATAGAATGTAATTAATTGAATTGAATCTTCGATCAACAATTAATAGAAGCACTACATACATACTTATAGATATCATCATCAATATCATCTCTTTTTTTACTCGCTCGCCTTTTTGGAACCCAGTCTTACTGGTAAGAGTTGTGTCACTTTCGCCCCGTTTAGATTCCCTTTAAAACTAATCGGTGTTGTGAATTTACTAGTATTTCAGTGCCATTTATCAATCCATCTTGTGCTTATTCTGGATGGGAAGTGAATTGCGGAACCACGCCGGGTAACCACGTGTGTGTGCCGCGTGTGCGTATCATGGTTCCTTTACGGGACGCTTAGGCCTTTAATATTCACTTCATCCATCACCGGCTAGCCTTTGCACAATGCACTAAACTTAAGCCTTGCATTAAACCTAATTATTTGCAGTTTTAATATTTTTATAGCCTCGTGTCTTGATGTTCCCGCTTAGGTGATCACGTCTCCATTTTTACCCCATGCCTTGTTTATTTTATTTTGCAACCTATTTAGCTTGGCTTAATCTCATTCCAGGGTTCCACCGGCGGGTTTCCTCCACATGGAGGCATGTGCAAAAATCAGACTCTGAATTGTTGATATCAGATGAAGATCGATGAGTTACCTATATTGGTATGCATGATTAATATCTCAGGACTTTTCAACCTTTATATATATGTGTATCCTGCCCGTCCTAACCTACGGTGCACAGACATGGTCCTTAACAGAGCTCCAGAAGTCCAAGCTCAAGATCTGCCAGAGGGCGATGGAATGCAGCATCCTTGGACTCAAACGAGTCGACCGAGTGCGAACACCACGCTGCGTTCACTTACCGGCATCACCGATGTTGGTAACAAAACCGCCCGGCTGAAGTGGGAGTGGGCGGGGCACGTGTCGCGGATGGCCCCCGAGAGATGGGCCCACATCAACACCCAGTGGGCCTCGAGCGGAGCGCAGCGCCGAGGACGGCCGAGGAAACGCTGGCGGGATGACCTTAACTCCTTCGACAGCGAGTGGTGGGAAACCTCAAAGGATAGAGAAGGTTGGAAGCGTTTGGAGCAGACCTTTGCCCAGCAGTGGGATGATACAGGTTGAAGAAAAAAAAAAAGAAAAAATATATATTTCAGTGATCCTACAGCACCTTAATTTTTATATTCTAGCACATTATATATAATGCAGGATGTACATAAATGGAACAGAAACGTAATAGTGCATCATTTGTAATGCAATAATAGATAGATAATTCGAAAGAAAGAAATGTTTCTTAATAAGAACTTTAATCCTATCTTGACAGTGCAGACTGTTGGTATAGGTACCAACAGTCTGAAAAACATGGGTTTGTGGTAATCAAGCCATGGACAACAAAGTCCCTTACACACTTCTGTAATTAAATGATTAAAAGTGAACTAAATAATGGACCTCAGTGCCATAAAACTTAATAAATATTTTTCACATTATAGAGGTTTTTTCATTTCATTCATTCCCTTAACGCCTCGGTGGTCTAGTGGTATGTGCACTCGCCTAATAAGACTGAGATTCCGGGTTCAATTCCCAGGTCGGGCGAAAACATGTTTCCTTCTTTAAAAACATGTCTCAGGTTTGACATCACAGATCGGGGTTGAGGATTTGGCGTAATCACCTGGTGATTGATCCTCTTCACTGAACTGATATTTTCAGTGAGATGAGAGGTCTTTGCCCAGCAGTGGGACATTTCAGGTGTGAAACTTCACATACAAACATCCTTACTTCATCATTCTCCTTAATTTTTTGAATAGTTAAGATTACAAATCGCTGGTTAATGAAATAAATCATAACGCATGTTCGTTCATTAATGATAGGCTGGTTCTTTATCCATTTAATGGAAACTTGTGTTTTCTATTAAAGCAAATACAGGGTTAAGAAATACTGGTTAAAATTGGAAAACACTATACACACACAATTGGATGTAGTTTTAAATGTTTAACATCTATATTGATAAAAGCTATTAAATAAGCTATTAGAAATTAAAACTACCAGATTACGGATACACTTTTGTTATATTTTAAATTAATTCATTTGGGATTCATCAAATCTGAGGTGATGACTGTGCTTATCCAAAGTATGGACTAACGTTTTCAAATTACGTCGCTGTTTGACATCAGCTATGGTTTGTGTTCCTCATCGCACTGGTCCCTGGACTCCGCTTCGTTTGACCAATAGAGGAGAGTTCTCAATCACAGCCAATCTCAAAGATACCAGTATAATCCAAAGGAATATTGCACTTGATATTGTGCTCTCTAAAACAGTGACTGGCCCACGTAGCTGACTTGGATGGTGATGAAAAGTCAAGTTATTCAAGAATTTCTCTATGTTGGTTTACACAGAAAATGACAAAAGTTTCTTGCCACATGTTGCGCCAATCTATTAGTTGGAGAATAGATTTGGTTTAGAGTACGTACTTATGTATTTTAGGTATTCTATATATTTCGGGAAGTTTCACACAGGTCGGTATTTGTGGCTATGATTTAGACAACCATTCATTGTGTTTTTTCACCAATTAGGCAGGTTTTCTTGAGCACAAGCGTAGTTTATCCGTAATGATATAGAAGTCGTTACATTTTAATTTCCTAACTAAGATATTTAAACTAAGTATTTTAAACCATGTGTGAATCCCTGTAATGAATATTTATTTATTTGTATTGTCAGTCCGTCTCTTAGCAACTCATCGGTTGTAACAGATGCGTTCAAAAATATATTTTCACGCAAAGACCTTTTTTATGCGTCCATGACCGCAGACGTGAATCATTAAAAGCATCAAGTAATTGATATAATCAAGAAATAATATAAACAATAATTAATTTAGTACTTTAAGTGTATTTTTTCAAATTATAACTCTCAACTGTTTTGAGGAAATAATAAATATAAAGCCCTGACATTAATTTACTTATATTTATTTGGAACGTATCCTAACTACTGACGGCATCATAGACACTCTAATGACTTATTGCAATTTGACAACTCGTTGTATTCGAAAAGGTACTATGTGCTTTGTTTACATTTTTTTTTCATTGTAATAGGGTTTATAATTGCGTGGCATTGTATTTTTTAAAACATGGCTGCGCTTTTAATTTGACACTAATTAGAAGGCGTCATGGTACCAAATTTTCGATTCCTTAGAAGCAACTTGCGAGCGATCAACTTCACGATCGTGGTTACCCCCCAGGTGTTTTAAAACTATTTGTCGTTATGTCATCAACACCTTGACAATGTCGATTAGGCGGGTATTCACCTCGCTAATTCAAGGTATCGGGTTCAATTCCCGGGTTGAATGAAGCATGTCCAAATAGTCTCATTTCATTACCTAGCCTGTATGGCCTAGCCCACAGAGCCTTCAAACCTACTGTAGTACAAAACTGTCGTTACTGAAGTTATCAATATCAATACACTATCTGAAAACCGCATTAGTTAACACATTTTTCATTTTCAGACGGGGCGCTCCCGCGGTTTCTGTTTTGTATACTTCGAGAATCAAGAGGATGCTAAAGTGGCCAAGAACGAGTGTACTGGCATGGAAATCGACGGGCGCCGCATTCGAGTGGACTTCTCGATCACCCAGCGAGCTCACACGCCCACACCCGGCATCTATATGGGGAAACCCACGTATGTTAAACAATATTTCATTTAGTAGTTAGTTGTGTCTTATTTTGAAATTATCTTGTTTGCCATTTTGTTTGGTGGCCCTATTTTGAAACGATCTTGTCAAATGAAGCCTTGCTTAGCATAATTGCTGGAGTTGCGGAGCGTTGGTATGGAAAAGGAACTCACGTTGATTTCCAAATAATGTCTTCGATAGGGCTGCAGGTTCAATCCTTTCTTTACCTTCCACTACACCTTTCTTTTGGACACTTCACTCGCGGCCGCGGTTGTTATTTAGTGAGCTTTACAAGCACTTTAGTATTTATTTTTAAGTATTTTGCGAGATGCGTTGTTTTGGAGTTCGCATTTTTCGTGAGCGGGAACTTTGGTTGGTTCGGGAATTGAGTGAGAGAATGAATTTGTGAGTGGATGAGTGAAAGTGAATGAGTGAGTAGATGAGTGGAGAGTGAATGAGTGAGTGAATGATATATAGATAATATAAATATGCATAGATAATTAAAACGATTAAGCGGCGCTTACAACTCCCCCCGCCTAGAGGTTTCCTCTAGAAAAGAGAACTAAGAGAGCGCTGTATAATAGAAACAAAGCTTAATTATTACTTAATTATTAGTACATTAAGAGCAGAGAGAAAAAACTTAAACTAATTTATGAGCGTGGGCTTTATAGCGACTAAATTTACTGTAGAGGAAGAGGACACACTCCTACTACTGGACGTACGTAACTACCGGAAGCAGTTCGAACTTTAAGAGTGCGAATGATATTGTCTTTGCCTGGATATACTTCCTCCACGATACCTAATGGCCAACAAAGAGGGTGTGCGTTTTTATCTTTTATAACTACAACTGTACCGAGTTGTATAGGATTGGTATGCACGTTCCACTTTGCGCGTTGTTGAAGTGAAGTTAAATACTCCAGACTCCAACGTCGCCAAAAACTTTGGACAATCTTATGCAAAAGCTGATAGCGAGTTAAGCGATTATCAGCCACATTAGTCACATCTTCAACGGGAAGAAACTTCAAGGGCGTAACATTCAAAAAATGACTGGGCGTAAGCGCGGATACGCAATCGAGGTCTGAGGTTAACTTGCAGAGCGGCCTACTATTCAATAAGCCTTCAATCTGTACCAAGACAGTGTTGAACTCTTCGTATGTCAGAACTTGAAGATTAATTACTTTAAAGAGATGAGTTTTTACACATCGTACGCTAATCTCACAGAGACCGTTGAAGTGCGGACCGTATGGAGGGCTATGTAAAAATTTTATGCGTTGATCAGCTAATTGTTGACCGATATAATTTTTATACGATTCAGATTCTAATAGAGTGTAAATATCATTGAGTTTGCGTTTCGCTCCAATGAAATTGGTAGCTCCATCGCTATAAATTACACTTACAGGTCCTCTCCTGCAAATGAAGCGATTGAAAGCAGCGAGAAAGAGATCTTCACCTCAAGTCGGTGACCAACTCGAGGTGAAGAGCTTTGGTAGCGAGACAGCAAAAGATACAGATATATGCCTTTTGACTTTTAACACCACGACGTCTGATATGAGTGATGAAAAAAGGACCAGCGTAATCCACTGCGGTGTAAACAAAAGCTTTCGCCTCAGAGACACGAAAATGAGGAAGATCACCCATTAGCGGGTTAGACGATTGAGGGTTGAGTCTGAAACATTCGTTACATTGGTGAACTCTCTGACGAACTAGGTTCCTAGCTGCCAGAATCCAGAACTTCTGTCGAAGCAGGGATAGTAATAGCGAAGGACCAGTATGTAAATTACACACATGAAAATTATCAACAATGAGCTGCGTTAAGCGATGTTTAGAGGGGAGAATAATCGGATGTTTTTGTCCGAAATTCAGTTGAGAATGAGCGAGTCTACCACCGACACGAAGTATATTCTCGTCGTCGATGAAAGGGTTAAGCTTGATGAGCGTTTTACTAATGCGTTTATTATTTTTAATAGCGTTTATATCTTGAGTGAAACAATGAGCTTGTACGTGGCGTATGAGAAATATTTCTGAGTTATCTAAATCTAAAGGTGTAATTAAACCGGTTGTGCGTAATATTCTAGCGAAGCGCAGTACGTAAACTGTGGCGCGTAGCAACTTTTTATAACACGAGATGCGATTTATTAATTTGTCGATTAAGTGAGTTTCAGGTGCGTCAATTTCAGTAACGAGAGCTACAGTTTTCTCTTCTAGTCTTTCTTCATGATTCCGCGAGACAATGAATGGCTCAATAGGCCACTCCGAGATAGGGTATGAGACCCATTGCGGCGCGTGAAACCAATTATCTTGATTTAATAATTGTTTTGGAGTTGTCGGTCGCGATATAATATCAGCTGGGTTTTGATCACCGCTGATGAAAAACCAGTTAGAAGCTACGAGTTTTGAGTTAATTTCAGTTATCCTATTTGCCACGAAAGTATGAAATTTAAAAGCGGGTGAATGAATCCATGTTAATGCGACGGTTGAGTCAGAAAAAGCGTATACAGAATTTATATGACAGCGTTGACTTATAACATCGCGTACAGCCGTAAGCAGATTAGCTAAGAGTAACGCGGCGCAAAGTTCTAGTCTAGCGAGTGACATTTTCTTAAGCGGCGCGACTCGCGATTTGGAAGCGATAAGATTTACTAAACCGGGCGAATCTGCGTTAGTACCTACGCGGACGTAAACCGCGGACCCGTAACATTTCTCGCTCGCGTCGGCGAATCCTAATAGCACCACGTGAGAACCTGCGCTAATACCTACATGACGCGGAATGATAACATTTGACAGGTATTTAATTTCGTTTTTAAATTGAGTCCACTTAAGACGAATTGATTCTGGGACTGGTTGGTCCCAATCCAATTCACGTTGCCAACACTCTTGTATGAGTAGTTTCATAAAAGCGGTCACGGGACCCAAAATACCTAACGGGTCAAAAAGACGCGCTGTCGCGGAAAGTATTGAGCGTTTTGTGCATGCGTCGGTTGCGGCGTCATTTATTTCGTAGCTAAATACATCATCATTAGGTTGCCATTGCATACCTATGATCTTAGTACTAATTTGAGAGTCAGTGTCGAAATTTATTAATTGCGGATTCTTATGTGAGTTTGGAATCTTATTCATGAGTTTGGAGCTGTTCGAGATCCATTTAACTAATTTAAAACCCCCTGCCATAAACATTTTTACCATCTCTTGATATGTGCGTTCGGCTTCAGGTAACCCATCCATAGACGATACATAATCATCCATAAACATCCTGCGTTCCGCCTCGTACGCGGCTATGGGAAACTTGTGGCGTTCGTCGGAAGCAAGTTGGCGTAGTGCGCGCATAGCGAGCCAAGCTGAACTTGTAATTCCAAACGAAACCCTATTAAACTGATAGGTATCAATCGCGGACTCAGAATCAAAGCGAAATAATATGCGTTGAAATGGTTGATGACTAGGAGTGAGTTTGACACAAAAATACATCCTTTCTATATCGGCTGTAAGAGCGATGCTAAATATGCGTAAGTTTATTAAAAGATCGAAAATGTTTTGTTGTAAATTGGGGCCTGCATATAATATGTCATTAAGCGATTTTCCAGAACTGGTTTTACAAGATGCATCTAAAATAATTCGAGTTTTAGAGGAAGTCTTGTCAGGTCTGTAAACGGCCCTATGCGGTATGTAATATGCGTTATCGTCTGGGGGTGCGGGTGAGTCATCGCTGGGCAACTTAGCTAAGTGGCCGCGGTCGATGTAGTCTTGTATAGTAGCGTTATAGTCCTTACGTATTTCAGGGTTGGCGTCTAACTTTCTTTCTAAATTAATTAGACGTCGTTTAGCGATTGAGTGAGAACTACCGAGTTCTGATGCGTCCGATTTAAATGGGAGATTAACCGTATAAATACCGTTATTGTCACGCGTATATGTAGATTTGAAAATATTTTCACATATCTCGTCTTCTGGGCTGAAGTGTTTTTTATCAGGAACACTTTCAAGCTCCCAAAAGCGTTGCGTTAGTGTTTCCAATGTAAGCGCATTAGTATTACAAAAGAATGTCTTATCAGTTTTATTATTGAAGTTCGATAAAGATAAGTCACAATCCGCCCGTCCCATTGCGATATAACCTAGTGTCGTCTCGACGCCAATGACTGAGGATTGAGGTGAAGCTACCTTTTTCCCGCCTAACAACAACGGAAAGAGTTCATTGCCTAATAGACAATCCACCTCGGCGGGTGTGTGAAAACAATCGTCTGCCATGGGTAGATCGCTTAAATGTTTTAACTGGGACAAATCAAGGCGCGCGTTTGGTAAATAATCGGTTATAGAATCGATTACTCGAGCGTTAATTGTGTACTTACATCGGTTATCAAAGCGCGAATAAATCGTGAAATAAGTGTAACCTAGAGAAACACTTTGAGATTTACCTATACCTTGAACGGTACTGGGTGCGGGATGAATTTTTAAGTTAAGTCGATCACAACAACTCTTAGATACGAAGTGACTCATCGAGCCTGTGTCCAAAAACAAGCGCAGCTTATGTTGTTTATGATTACTACCGTAGGTATATACAGTCGCAGTCGGTAACAATACAGTGGTATTTTTGTCACTATTAGGTGAAGGCATAACTGCGGAAAGAGACATATCCTGTCTTATATGCGTTGTTTGTTTACTATTTGAGTCGCTCGCGGGCGAAACGCTCGGTTCGAACGCCGGGCGCTCGCTGTTCGTAGCGGGTGAATGTGCCTGATGATGCGCGGGCATACCGCCGCGCAAACGAGATTGCTGCGTTCTGTTATCTAAATGAATGAGCGTGTGATGTTTCCTTAGACAAACAGCACAACGATTTAAAGATTTACAATCATTTATGTTATGAAAACCGAGGCAATTTAGACAAAAGTTATTTTTGGCTACTAATGCATGGCGCGAGTTTGCGCTCTGAGATAAGAAATAACTGCATTTAAAAAGCGCGTGTGCCGGCTGAGTTTTGCAAATAATACAGTTGCGTGGTAACTGCGATGGATGAGTGAGTGAGTGAGCATGCGTCTCATTTTGAGTATTGGAGTTCGAGTTCGGGTAGGCATTGTTGTTGACAACAAATGCGTGCGTTTTAGACTGTTTGTTTGTTTGCGAACTATAAGGTTTATTAGCGTAAGTAGTTTTAGCGTTCGTTGTCAAATATGAGCGAAGAGAATGAATTTTATTCTGCTCCTTTATAAATTGTTTTAGTTGAGTAAAGGTAGGTATATTTTCACTGCGATGCGTTTGTTCAAATAGCGTAACCGAGTCTTTATCTAATTTACTGAGTGCAATGTGAGTAATTATGAAGTCCGAGAGATCTTTTATTTCCAAGCGTCGTAAAGCCGCTTCAGCAGGACAGAACTGCTCTAAAAATGCGTCTGAAGACTTCGATGAGAAATGGAGCATTTGCTCGAGGTACATAGAACCTTGTACGCGTAAATCGTGGTACTTCTCGACCAGATTGTTCCATAATATTAAGTAATTCTCGCCCGTGTTAGGTATTCCAGAACAAATCGACAGAGCCTTCCCAGAAAGTTTACCTATGAGATACTGAGCTTTCTCGGCTGGAGTTAAAAGATTGTTATCATGTATGAGACTTTTGAAATTTTGATAGAAAACCGGCCATTTATTCGGATTCCCATCAAAGGAGGTTAATTCAAGTGGAGGTAATTTCTTAGAAAATTCAAATCGATTACGCTGGGAGTCGGTCTTTAACTGCGTTATATTTCTTTCTACAGCGATTATATTACAATACAAATCGTCCAACGAGTTAAGTACGTCAAGTGCGGGAGTGGTGTCACTGTCCAATTTCATTTGAATTAAACTCAACTGATCGACTATCTCAATGAAATCAGTTCTAGCTTTTTCTAACGAGTGAAAACGAGCCATAAATATTTTTTCATTTATAGGATCGGAAACCTTTTGGCTGAGATCATACAATTGTTGTATACGTGAAAATAATACTTCTTTTTTAGCCTCCAAAAGGACGCTTTGACGTCGTAACTCCTTCTCTGCCATTATGGGGAAAAGAGCTTTAGCGTAGCGAAATAAGAGTGATTTTAGCGTGAATGGGCTCTAAGGAATTTACTCGAATTATGTAGGTACCTAGTAGGCGAGATGATTTGGTGAATTTGCTAATTGTTTAGAATTACAGTAAATATATACGAACCAATAACTAATCAATAGATATAATAATGCGTTATTTGTGCGTGAATAAATATGCGATGAATATGTGTTGCGGTGAGAAAAATAGATATATACCTAATGCGAATTCCACATTATGAATGGTTGCGCGTGAGTGAATAATGGCGTTTCCGGAATGAGAATCCAAATAAATACTGATAAAATATGCTTGTAAGTGTTTTATGAGATGAAATTATGGCGTTTAGGGATGGAAAAGTAAGGAATCCGGCTCGAAGGACCAGATTTGGAGTTGCGGAGCGTTGGTATGGAAAAGGAACTCACGTTGATTTCCAAATAATGTCTTCGATAGGGCTGCAGGTTCAATCCTTTCTTTACCTTCCACTACACCTTTCTTTTGGACACTTCACTCGCGGCCGCGGTTGTTATTTAGTGAGCTTTACAAGCACTTTAGTATTTATTTTTAAGTATTTTGCGAGATGCGTTGTTTTGGAGTTCGCATTTTTCGTGAGCGGGAACTTTGGTTGGTTCGGGAATTGAGTGAGAGAATGAATTTGTGAGTGGATGAGTGAAAGTGAATGAGTGAGTAGATGAGTGGAGAGTGAATGAGTGAGTGAATGATATATAGATAATATAAATATGCATAGATAATTAAAACGATTAAGCGGCGCTTACAATTGCCATGACAACCAAGTTTTTCGATGATTCAGTCTTAATTGTGGTCCAACAGACCATTCTGCGGTCATAATACATTATTGTGTGATTGCTTGCGATGTTGGTATATTATAGTTTAGCAGTTTTAGAGTGAGCCAGTTACGAGATCTAGCTGGCTTATTAAAGGCCTGTTTATACATGTGTATTATGCACCAACAATGTGTTATTGAAGCATGAAGAATGTATGAGAGTAACATACTTTTCAATGCAATAGAATATTCTATCATGGTAAATAGAATAATTATTTTTATTGGAATTGTTGTCATCTATGGATGGACTGTAAATATTATGGTGTAGGTTTACGTTATAGTAAAAACTGAACATAATACATATACTTATATATATTTAATGATATTCATATGGCACATCATATATTTAGAGGTATATCTCAGTAGAGCTACCCAATACTGGACAAGCTCTGGGTTTATGCTTACTACATCAACTGGAAGGTGCCTGTGCCTGCCTGTGAAGGTGTACAAGTAACCTCTGGAGTCGAGGTGTTGCCGATTTTGAGTTGTGTGTCTAATGACTACAGAAATATAAGACGAAAGTAGATGAAAGAATCTCATATAAAAGTAAAGTATATGAGAGGTAGTTTGATGTAGTGTTGCCAATGAACAGATTCCTTTTACCTTCGCAGTGCCAACAGTCGTGGCGACAACGGGTACGACAGGCGAGGCCGAGGGGGAGAGAGAGAGTGAGTATTTGAATTATGTCAATTCTTAAAACCCTTCAACTAATACTATATTTTTTAATGAATATAAGTATTATTTGTCTTTCTATCGAGCTCAATCATAGTCTATACGCCCCTTACGTAAGTACACTATTAATATACTAGAACAAGGTATACATTTTGTGGGAGAATTACTAATTATTAAACTAGCAAAAATACTTGACTTAACACATGCAATAAGAACATTTATTGATGATCAAGAACATGACAGAAATATTTTTCTAATATTTGAAGTAAACTATATAATCTCATGTTATAGACAACTATTCAATGTTTCAGCGACTACTACTACCGTGGCAGCTACCGCGAGCGCGAGCGCGACTACTATCACCGCAGTTACAGACATCGCTCGCCGTCGCCGCACTACAGACGCTCGCGGCGATACGACCGCGAACGGTCATATTCACCGCGTAAGTATTAGACAATGATACGACTAGAAGACGTCTGTGTTTAGAAAAGCTTTTATTTGTAAAACTGTCGGTAACTCTCAAGGACTACATCTACAATTCAACATCTTCATCTAGGGACCGCACTTGCGTCACAACTCACTAAAAACTAGGTCCGAGCCCGTGTCCCATGTATGAGGCACAGACTTGTGCAGTCAGGTACTAACTAGAGCATACTTATGTGATGTCCCTTACGTCTAGAATGTCAAGGCATGGTTTTTTACTTATCTTTATTGTCCCTCTGTATCCAAATACTCTGAAATGAAGTCATAGTTTTTATGAAGTGGTAGGTGTTTTATAGGAAACCAGGTATACATAGATCCACACAAAATCTTTATCCTAACTTAGATGTTACGGATAGTATAAAAGTAGATAGTATAAAAAAAAGAATTTTAAAATACCTACAGGGCAAAGGTGATTTTGAAACCATGACAGTTTTATAGATGAAAGAGTTGTAGTGCATGAAGTGCCGTTGTTTAGTTGTCATTGTTTTTCTTATTATTTTGATTTAAAGCACAACCAATTTATGTAACACATGTGTATAAAAACTTGAGAGAATTTGATGCCACAAATTATAAACATTGTCTGGTCTTCCCTCTAATTTGTCTTAAGGTTTAGTCTGATAACTTTTTTTAATGCTCCAATTTTAATACATTTTTGTACATGGACTTTGATACATGAACAGCATGATTGTACAGTTGCCTAATTCTGAAGTAAATATGCAGTAGCAAAAATGGTCAGGTCAAATAAAAAACGGAGTTTTTGTCAAGCCAGCTTAACCTTTAGCTACCGACCTGGTATAAACGTGGCACTTACGCCGACGTGACGACTGAGGGACGTCAAAATTTAAGTAATGAAATAAAGATTGCATTTACATGCTACATTTTTAAATTTTGTACATTAAAAATATTGTTACTTGAGGTAAGTAACTACAGAATAAAAAAAAAATACACGTTATTTTTCAGGTAAAATCAACATTTATTCGAGAGATCACAATTATTTGGTACTAAATTTTAAAGACTTACTTCAGTCTCCTTTTTCTCTAAAATTAAGTAAAAAGCAACAAATTAACTTAAAATATGTTATCTTCTATAAACAATTATCAAAATAAAACATAAATCTTACTTCTCAGTTTAAAAAATAAAAAACTAACAGTACTTGAATATTTGGTACATTCATTACATAGATTTGCAGTCACTGCATATTTGTAGGCAGCAAGTAAGGCACATTGGTTTCTTGAATTTGCAGCAACAGTATTTCGTTCGCCTTTTCAATCGACTGGGACAGATTGCAAATGTCTTTCGAACACCTGGATCAATATTCGAATAAGTTTTTGGTGGTGGAGCCCACTACAGTTGTCGTCACTCTCGTTCATGAGATTTTCTCGTATCTCATTATCATCTAAACGCCTATTCTGTTTACGCAGCTTCTTGGGAACTGAACAGTCATCATTTGCAGGTATTTCCCGCTCACTGGACGTGATGTTTCTTCTTTTAGGCATTCTGCAATTTTAAAAGTATAAGGATACAACCGATGTGACGTCAATCAGACACTATAAGCTAACACACATGAACACCGAGGTGACGACCAAGAGACGTACGAAATTTTGTACATAAACACCGTACTTACGTCTGTGAGACGTCGATTGCTTCGATACGGAGGCACTTGCACTCGTCGCTGGCGCAGCGTCGACTGCCGGCTCGCGACGCGTATGTAGGAAGGTAGCGGGAGGGGCGACGCCGAGGGTGGCGTGATTTTAGAAATAACTCAAAATTAAAAATTATTACGTCTGTGAGACGTATAGGTCGGTAGTTAAAGGTTAAATACTTGACAATTTATGAAACCGGAGGTCACATGATATAATTTATCCATGTAATTGTTGCCTTAGCTTTGCATCTGCCAACTTTTATAAAGCCAACCATGCAAGATATATTAGATTGCTTTTTGTCAAAGTCTATGTACAACTACAAATTAGCTAAGAACGTATCATTTTACCACACTACACATTTTTAACTCATTTAAGTTCAAGATATAATTGTACAAAATAGTTTATAATTGGCATTTTTTAAAACCAAATATAATGTAATTATAGTTTCTCCATTTTATTTGCTTGTTTGTTATTTGTTTTTGAATGTAATGGTGTTATATCAATTACTGTTTAGTGTGCCTTAAAATTGCCTTATAAATAGCCTATTTGACATGTTTGAGGCATTTCTTCTGTAGAAGATATTATTTGTAATGATATTTGCCGACAGTTTTGATATTTTCACCATTATGTAGTAACATTGTGTTTTTTATTTCATTATTTTTGTTCCATTTAGTTGTAAATGTTGCCTGTTTTTCTATCAATTTATATATGATGCCAGTTTATTGATATTGCCTTGAATGTAAGCTATTGTAAGCTGTTATTGACTTGTGAAATTGAAATATGAAATCCCATAGTAAGTGGGTGCCTAATAGATGAGTTGCAGTCTGTTTTGATGCCCTGTCCGTTTTCATCCCGTTTGTGGGATAAGTAGTACAAAGTACCTGCTTTCTACTCATTCGCCCTTTGACTAAAATAAACTGATAGAAAACCATGTGTATAACAATGTGTGATATTTGTTATTGTAATGAGTGTAAACATAAATAGTTACTCCCCTGTTTGAATTTGCAGGTCGTTATTAGTAAGTTCGCGACGCTGACAACTTGAGAAATGTATTTTGATACAACACACCTCCCCAATACGTTGTCTTCGCTGGCCTCTCGCATTTACTGTACCTGTGCAGGCCGGTTCACTTCTATGACGAATTGTTTATTGTAAATGATATTTTGTAAAATAGTTTTATCGTTCAGCGGTCGCCGGACGCTCGATACACAAGTCATATTGTTTAAATGCAATGTTATATTCACTGTGGCATGCATTATCTTGTGCTATTTGTGTAGTTCTTTTACGTCAGCAAACATTCGATAGGACTCGGCACGGCACGCGTCGTCGTGACAGTGAATGTAATAACGCTATTAGAGGTGATAAGTAGGGTTCTTATAGCATGTAAGGTAGAGTGTAATGGTCGTCCACGACCGAGTATGCCTCTAGGATGTAATGAAATTAGCTCTAATAAAGGTTTAACACTTAAGTCTAATATTGATTTTGTTTGTTTGAAAAGGTGTTGAAACAAGAAGTAAAGGATGAAGTTCCTTGAAACTAACTGTGTTGAAGTTTTGAAAATGTTTGAATTGAAAAATTGGTATCGAAATGGCGTGGGCCGAAAACACCGACCGGGCGGTGGTGCCGAAAAAGAAACATTCGGTGTCATAGCGAAGCTGCTCACCGATAGCTAGTTGCGAAAAGAATTGATACTTTCCCGCTTTTAGGAAGCCCAAGGTTGTTCAAGACGAAGACAGAAGTCGCGCGATTAACTTTATTCTTTGCCCTCAGTACACGACACGAGACATACAGTACCCTCACACACGCGTGATTCATGCATTTTGGAACTCGTAGTATATTACTATGTATTTATGTATCGGATCTAAAGGGACATAATTAATATTATTAATTTAGTGTAGATTTGTGAGCGACTTGTTAATAAACGATAGTTTTTTATCGTCATTTATTATTGTTGGATCACTGTTCTTTCCCACCTTGCGGCTTGTCCGTATCCTATTCTCACATTTATTTTTGGGATTATCATAATTTTAATTCATCTATAACACAGTAATGTATTTTAGTGATATGATCATACTATGTATTCCATAACATTCTCATTGTACAAGGGTATAACAACACTAGGTAGTAAAATAACACATGTATCTATCAAGTTTTATTAAAATCTTTACAATAGTTATTATTATGTATAATTATCATAAATAACACCACATACGACTTGTATTGGCACTCCTTCCATATGGCAACACACCACACCGCTATTAATTTAAAAATACATCGGAATTATAAAAAAATAATAAACATTCACGATTATTTCATTCTTGGCAAAATATCTTTTTGTTTAGCAATTTTTGGACGCTTCATCAATATGTTTGTGTGGCAGATTTGTACAATTCTTAACAACTAGGACATAAATAAACAGAACTGATAAGAATAATAACATTGAAACCATTACTTAATACTGATTAAAATAACAACGTTAACCAGACAACAAATACCGTTAAATTAAAATAAACTTGAACTCTTAAACATTGATATAAATAACAAGACGAGAAGATAATATGGTAATAAACAAGCTCGAAATAAATACTTGTATCTGTCCAGTTAAACTTAGGGCTAGTGGCAAGATTATTTTATGAGCAATAAATATTTAATTGCATTGTACCCAATACGCTGCCTTCTCTACATTCCATTATAAAAATCACATTATTTAATTCATCTACTCGTGTTCTACTTCTGTATTTTATTTTATTATTCTAAACGTTACTAAACATTCGTCTAAATCTAGAACGGAATTGAATTTTATCACTACAAATAATTACGTACTATGAATTTCAAAATTGCCCCTACTTCTAACATTACAATTGGAATGGTAAGAAATAAATATTTAACTTACAACAAGCAACATCGGTTATGACTAGTTAAAATCTATACCTTATATGGAATTTTCAATTGCACCAAAGGAACTAACTGGAATCCTTGATAATAGCTACCATATCATTAAGTAATGTACTAGATGCCATTACATTAGACAACTAAGGGTGGGTTGCTAGTACGATATCTATTTACTAAAATTATATATTAGAAAAATACGCAAAGTAATATCAAAATTAATTAACTTCCTTCAGATTTCATACCTAAACAATACTCATCTCTTAAGTTGGTAAACGTTCCATTTTAGTACTGTTTGAGCAATATCAAATATAAATTATTTTTACTTTCCCAATATCCATTACTCAATACTTATTCTAAATACTCAAAGATCGCCATAAACCGAGAAATTGTAAATAATATTTTATAAATACGTTGTAATAACATAGGTCATACAATAATTCCTAAATCCTTTCCCTTCCTGAATGGCTAGTTATTAAATTCACTAAGTAGTGCTCAAAAAGTATTTGATAACGATTGCACATGTGTATCATTGATAAAATTCAAAACCCTGTAGTCGATAAACAGTTCCACAAACTAACAAGAGTCGAATCTCCACCATTTACATACATTTTCAATTCAAACACATATCAAAATATGTTCAAGGGACGAGATCTTCCCTTATCCTAGCATTCCTAAATCCTCTCGTTAAAACCTGCATAAATATTCACGAACACGAATATCTTGATAAAAATACCATTACTTAGGTACCTCCATTATGAAAAGTGAGTATAGATTATGTAACAAATATGTTGTTAATACGACTTAGCACATAGACAAACACTGAGGTAAAGTCTGAAGGGTAAGTGAGTGAAGAAAATATACTAACCGAATTGATAAACTTCCCCTTTTAACAACTTAACCACTGAATATTAAAATTAAACTGCATTTATTAGCAGACAAATATCTATGCTTATATGGAATGGTATTTGAGTATTCAGGGGTAAGTCTGTTGAAATTTAAAGTATGAGTGTAGCATGATCACGATGCAGACGCCGTCTCGCCCGTAGCGGCGCGGCGGCCAGAGCGTCGGAAGGCGGCGGCGGGCCCGCGCCGCGCGTCGCTGTCTCTTGATAGTACACTTGAGCGCCGCCGCATGACACGCCTAGCACTACGCTTTCGTCGCTCCTGGGATGAAACGAGAAAACGTAAGGTACAGCGACATATTGGAGGTAACATATCAATTAACATTTGACACTGTGTTATAGAATTCAGACTTATACACGGTGAGCCTTAATAACCCGAAAGGTTTAAACCAACGATTTTAGAGCCTAATTAGAGTATATAAAGTTATATAACGTATAGTCCAAAAACCCATATTTTAAGAGATATTAATTATTTCAAGTAAACCACAAGTAAGAAAATCTCAATTGTAACACACCCTAAAGGCGTGACGTAGCCACCTACTACTTTTACACGCAGACGCACTAACCGCATGGTTGATGCATCGTATTATATCGGAGTGATTCGTTAAGTGTCATGCTCGCTCCTTGTTTCTCAACTGAGATTAATCAAAACTCGCTCACTCTCTGAAGTAAAGGTTTGTTTACAAAGAAGCGATCAATTAATATGATTTAATTTGTACTGAAATAATAGTTTAATTAAGACACATAATTGGAGCCATGTTGATATAGCATTATTTACTCGTACTGTCGTCACAAATACGTCGTTTAAATCTTTCGGGTTATTAAGGCTCACCGTGTATATTTCCGACAATTTAATGTGCTCTCCAAAGCTCTGAAGTAATCATTCAGAAAACAGTACCCGAGTGTCAGGACTCCACAATTTTATTTCAGTTTCTGGCTGTCACCTAGTCGCGCAATGTATACATACCTGAGTATGATCTCCGACAGGAGCGGGTCGTCGGCGAACTCGTTGTGTATGAGGCCCATGGTGGCGATGTCGGTGGCGGCCCAGGGCCCGCCCTTGCGCACGGAGCCCCAGGCCGGGTCCAGCGTCAGGTAGCTGTACTCCGACACGTCGCCCGCGCCGCCCGCGCCCGCGCACCCCTGCTCCACCGTGCCCAGCGAGTTCAACGTGGTTTCCCACTGGAATATTTATTGGCATCTAGAGTATTCTAAAAGCTTGGTTATAAATATGTTATAGGTCTTCTTTTAAATAAAAAAACATGAACTTTCACTGGTTCGGGAACATAAACGTATCATCATCTTTAACAGTCGTATAAATCACACCTTCAAACTTATTTCCCTTTTGTCGTAATGCGTGTTGGTGATCTTAAACAGTATTCACATTTCTCATTTGAATTTTATGAATGTAAAGTAAAACACGACAAAAGACTGTTAAACCCTACCAAAGAATTGATAATCTCCGGGTCGTTAGCGGCATCCGTGTCCAGTAGAGCCAATAACGCCATGTTCTGTAGCCCGCACACGAACAGCGCACATTTGACCGCGTGTTGTCTGTAGTGAGGCAACTTGTCCAGTTCCGTGTCCGAGTCGGAATCGCTCTCGCATTCCTGACGACTGGTTTTTGGTCTGGAATATTAAGAAGTAACGGATTATTCATTATAGTATATCAAAACAACAAGTTAACAGAAGCTTGAAGATTTGTCCGAAACAAGTCAGTCATATCATGCTAAAGTGCAAAGACTAGCAATATAATAAAGCTAAAAGAACTTTGAACTTAAGAAGAACTTTAGTTTGTTATTTGAAACACATTAAAATAGGTATGGCAGGCAAAGAGTATAAAGACTAATATTGCGCATACGCACTTGTCTGAAAAGCTGACTTGTCTTTCGTTGGCCGGTGTCACAAACTCCCTCAGTTCCAACGGAGTCATCACCCTACTGCTGTATCCGCTAGATTTGTCGGAAAACGCCAAATGACTCAACTTCTCCATCAAAGGAGTCAGTTGAACACCAGACAATTTCTTTTTGAAACTAGTTCCTTCTGATTCACTACCGATCTGGGAATCTTGACTCTCAGACAAAGATTTTAAAGGTAACGACAGAGATTTCCGTCTCGATTGATCCGAATTTATGGTTTTAGTTGAATCTTTCGGTATTTTCTTGGGAGTTCTTTGTGGTGATTTGGTTAGTTCCGAATCGAAGTTTTCGAATTTCTCCTTTTCGCTTAATTTCATGTTGTATTGAAGCATGTTATCGTCTTTTATAGTTTCTTCCTTCATGCTTGTGTAGTGCTGTTCCAAGTATTGGTTGAACAGCGATTCTGATATTGCAACACCGTCGTTTCTAAATACTGGGAAAGATGGGTCGTTTATCGTCATAGTACTTTGACTCTTTTGTAATTCGCCATCGGAAGACGGGGAGAGATCATCACACACTCCAGGCTTGGACCGTTTTAACTTGAACTTCGAAGTAGCTCTATTTGACAGTCTTTTGAATGTTTCCTGGAGATCTGTAACGCTGGCTAGCTTTCTTATAGGTTCCGGTTTGTTGATATAATGGTCTGCAATACAGTTCATGTCAAGAACAATTTTGTTATCTCTCTTCTCTTTTTCAACATTAAATTTGGCACAGTTTTCTATATTTTTAAGTACATCTGGCTCTATTTCCTGTTTTTCTGGTGGCTGCGTGTCCGGGTTTTGGCATATGGACAGCATATTGCCATGTAGACGTTTGTATTCGACCATTGGGGTGGAACACACGCTGGTTTGTCCTGTGAATACTTTTTCATTTTCCTTGGCTTCTTCGTCGAGAGATTGTTGTGTTTTAAAGGATAGTTTGTTTGGTCGAGGTCTCGGCTTGTTGGTGAACGGCACGACGTCTGGCATGCTCGGTGGTTTGGGCTGGTTGTCGGCAGTGGGCTCTCTGTTCGGGGGCGATATCATGTTGTGGTCTTCTTCAGGCACTGCGGTGAAGAGGAGGGACTTATCTCGCTTCATACCCGTTTGGGGAAACTTCTCGCGTTCTGCATCTTGGTTCTGTAGATGCATAAGTTTAAATTACTTTCAATTATTTATCAAAAAGTAAAAAATAAACCTAATTTCACTTCCAATACAATCTTCGTCAACGTATGGGTTAGGCCCACCATGGGGTCGGGAATCTTTGACCGCCTAAAGGCCTTTTAAGTATGCAATTTCAAGTAGGTTAGCGGTCTGGACTTAGTATGTAGTAATAGTAAACTATACCTTCTTAAACCTAGCCATCATTTCTTCTCCATTATCATAGAACTCCTGCAACACCTCGACTTCTTTCTTCAACGCCTCATACGTCTTCTTGCCGACATACACTACCAGTAGCTGTGCTCCCAAGGGCAAAGGCGTCTCCGTTTCAAGCGTTTCAGCCGGCGACTTTATTCGGTAAGGGTCCACTACGGTTAAGTATGACGTTAAGCTGGGAGGCAGTTGAGTGGCTACGATCCTGAAAACAGTTATTTTAGAAGATTTATTTTTTTGGTAGTTTATCTGCGCTGGCTGCGTCGACAACGCATTGCTTAGAATTTCATAGGAATAATAGTCAAACGCGCGGGTACCACTTTACCCCATTGTTATAATAATAAATGACCAATCAGTATGAAATTACGAAAAAAGAACGTAATGCCTGTAATGGCACTACTGGGCAAAGGCTTCATATCTCACCGATGATATCAGAGGATTAGAAAAATATCATTATACTTATATTATTATTTTTTTATACATTTTATGAAATTATATCTTACTTATTATTGAACAATAGAACACCACCAAGCACCCCTTTACTGCGACGACACTGTTCCAATATCTGCATTGATTCCATGTAAACTGATGTAGCACTCTGAAATAAATCAAATCGATCTAAGTATATTTATAAATAAAAGGTAATACTTGTACCACATTCACCTACAGTTGGCATGCATGGTGTTTGTTTACATAAAATAAAAATCCTTTAAATGCTAAAATTATCTGCCTTCGAATTTTGCTCTGCATTTCGATACTATAGACACAGGCTACAGGCCTAATAAAGGCCAGTACTTTTACTTATTAACTTACATAAACTTTAAAAAAACCTTTAAAATATGGTCCCTTTTCATTCAAGTAATTCAAGGACTTCATTAAAACCTCATAAAATGTAGTTATTGCACTATCAAACAGCGATTACAATCAGTCGACTGCGCTGTTGCATACCGTATTTACTTAACCGATAAATTGTAATGTAAACAGACACTTCAAAGTGTTATCATTACGTGAAGATGAAGCGAGTACACTAACCTAATTGTTATTATTTTTGAACCACGCGCTCGCTTATCGAGGTGATTTCGTGACTATTTTAATACATTTTTGTTTATTGAATTAAATGGCATTGAACAGGTATTTTATCGGTCTATCTAGTTACATTTCAATTTCATATATGAGGAGTCCTTTCTCTTCATATTTAAGTAAACCAAGCATGACTCGATCATCCAGGAACTTATTTATTACAAGGTCACACTAGAAACTACCGGAATAAAAACATAACAAGACCTTCCACTTGAATATTTCAATTGACGATTACCGCATCCAAATCGATGTTGAGTTTATCGCGAATAGTCAGCCGAGCCAGAGACTTACTAAAAGAACAGTTATAAATCCTTACCTTAGGAAGACTTAACATTGGCACTCTCTGAAATATATGGCACCCGTACTGCAACACCGGCAGATAAGTCTCGAACACTTGGTAAAGCTTCTCCGACAGCCGCTTCTGGTCTTCCATCTGGTTGGCGATGGTCTCCAGGTCTCCGTGGTACACTTTGATCATGGAGGTAAGAAGGGAGGCGCGGTTTTTGAGCACCCAGTCGGGAATGTTGCGGTCGCTGCCTATTGCCTGGTGGTGTGATATAGTGGATTAATATTGAAATGTATGTTTTCCTTAAAAGTTCATTATGGAAGTTGGGTCGACGTTAACTTTTGAAAGCAGAACGAAATAATTTGAGAAACATTTCAAATAAAGGGTCTTAAAGCGTAAGAATATAAATATTGACTTATGTTATGAGTGTCGTCACTTTTGGCAACGGTCACAGAATTTAAAAAAAAAAGATATGTCTGAAACAACCGGAAGCCCATTTTTCAATTCAGTACTGTTTTTGTCTTTTGCTGTAGAATACAAATACTGTATAAGTATTGATACTTACCAAGATGTAGCGGCCATACTCCCGCAATATAAACTTGCCACTCTGTAGTGTAATGGCAAGTGGTTGGGAGAACAAACTCTTCACACATTGAGCAGTGCCCACAACCTAAAAGTTACATTAAAAATGAGTAGGTGCTTGATTCAGATAGGTATGATCTATAACAATAAAATAGTAGAACAGAGTTACACGATAGCTAATTCCTTAAACGACTGAACTAACAGCAGTTTTACCTTCATTGTATCTGTTCCCGAAAATATACTTTTTGAAATTTAATGGGAAATTCCGAAGATTAGCCTTAATACTTTATAAAAATATCTATATAGATAGACCAGTAACAATGAAATAATAAAATAATATCAGTATTATTTGCACCACTATTTAAAAGATGAAGTATTTCATAGTCTAGATATTGGCTTATATAACTATTATTAACTAGATCAGAGTATTAACTGTAACATGATCAGTGTCAATAACGATTACTTGTGGCTGGAGTCGGTCGAGTGGACAATACTTTATCAAGGGCAAAGATGTACATAGAAATATTGGATAGGTATATGTTATTTGGAATTTAACAGAATATGTTTGTTTTATATAATTTGTAATTGGATGGAAATAATCAAATTAATAATACTTGATATACAAAATAACTTATAGTACATACCTATATTGTATTAATATGGATTAAATAAGATAAGTTTCTACCTAATCATCCTTCAAGGCCAATCTATTTAGTATTATTTTTAGACGTAGTTGAGACATATAAAGCTTTTTTATATTATTTTTAAATTTAAATGTTTCCAGTTTTTAATTGACTCAAACTACCTACATAAATTATCATCTTTAATGTTAAGTATTTTATTTCTCAATTGAAATAAGAATAGAAAAATAAATGATTGTAATCTCTATGTGAATAATAATACAAAAATAAGTATACCATATAACATTGTATGCCCTATATCCTTTAAGGCTGTTGCTATATATCTACTATGGTTTTACCTGCATTGAGCCTGTTTGTGTGGGATTTTTTTCTTAAAATTACTTTTCTCTTTTATAATAACTTTTCGTATCCAAAAATAATTATTTGAATTTGAACTGATGCTTCATGTGATAAGCTAGTTCAACTAAAAAAATCAAGAAATTCGATTTTATAACTAAGTTGTTAATACCTGTCCAGCTAGCGCATGTCTCTGTGTGTCCGACACCCATCCCGGGTGGAAGTAAAGCACTGCATCTATCGGGTCGTCTTCTTCAGCAGTGCAGCATTGTGTGTCATACACAAACACTATCATCATCTCCCTAGGATAAACAATCATTTCGATTAAATACATCAATTTTGGCCAATCATTATTACCTATATGTATTAGGGGGACATGTATAGGGAATTTGTAAAAAGTTAATTTATTAGATCAAGTGCCTCTAGCATTAGGCTATTTAAAATATTATGTAGTAGATCACAGTGGGATGGCCTAAACCTATTAATACAAAGCAATAGTCATCAATAAACCTTTACATAAAAGAACATGTTGCTAGTTAACTGTAGAGATTAACGGTGTATACGTATTGTGTAGGCGATAAACGATTAGAAATTATTATAATTACGCTCAATCTCACATAAAAATGAATTTATTATAACTTACTTAGCCATTTTGGTGTTTGATGTTCACAGTTAGCACAAGAATAATTTAATACATAACTAGACGTGCAAACACAGGTAAATAGTGCGAAGTAAATCGATTTTAAGCTATTTATTTTTCATATTATTGAAGAAAAATTCACAGTAACCTCCCTGTGTCTCAATCAAAACCTTTTTGACACTTATTTTTTTTTATTGAATGTGCTTTGATTGTTACCAGTATAACAGTCATTTCTTAATTTCAGGTATTGCCACAATGAAAATTAAAATAAGCATTCAACTTAGTACTAAGTCATGCCGGTAGATGTCTCTTTACTGAAACTTGACGTTTTACCAACTTTAAAAAAATATAGCATGGTTTTAAATTAACCGACACACATCGCACAATCGCTTTGGCCACAATCTGGAAGAATATAATACATATACCTGACTGTAATAATAAAAATCGATCGATAGAAGTCGTGTTTGTCGCATCCGGACGTTACTTCCGGTATTTCTTTGATCGTGGCCGACATATCGCCAAGCGCCGACAGATAATTAACTCGCGTCGTCGGCTTGTGCGGAATTTTAATGAGATTTCATTCAGAAATGGCAGCTTGATATAATAAACTATTGTATGTGATACGGAATAGAAAACTATTGGGCATTGAATAATGTTGCTTTAACATCCATCATCGTTTATTGAGGTACCTAGTTCACTGTTCAATGGAGAGAGAGTTTTCATGTATTATCAGGGGTATTATGGTTTAGTTAATGGCTCATTCACTTTATAAGATATATTATATATAATAGGTTTATAAGTTAGGTACCTAGTTTATGTCTTCTGGGAAAACTAGAAACGGTTTGGAATATGGGTAACAGTTAGGTACCTACATTAAAAATGTTGTCTTTGATTTTATTTATTGTTAAATATATATGTATATACGGAATGGACCAAGAGCCCGCGAACCCCAGACCTTCGTTATTTTATAAAAGCTGAAAGTTTGTCAGCGCATGCTCCCACACACAGGTAAGAACGATGGACTATTATGAAGTTTGGGTTATAGTGGCTTTGGCAGGTATACGGTACTAAATGTCAATGGTCGAAAACACCAAGTTGGCCATCGATTTCGATATCACCGTCAAAGGGTGACTTGTACAACTCCTCAAGAGCTTTCAAATGACATAGGTCATGTCACTGTTGAGCATTAGGATCAGCGTCCATGGCATAGGCCAACTCCAATCTTCGGTGGTCGAAAACACCAAGTTGGCCGTCGATTTCGATGTCACCGTCAAAGGGTGACTTGTACAACTTGTCAAGAGCTTTCAAATGACATAGGTCATGTCACTTAGGATCAGCGTCCATAGCATAGGTCAACTCCAATCTTCAATGGTCGAAAACACCAAGTTGGCCGTCGATTTCGATATCACCGTCAAAGGGTGACTTGTACAACTTGTCAAGAGCTTTCAAATGATATAGGTCATGTCACTGTTGAGCATTAGGATCAGCGTCCATAGCATAGGTCAACTCCAATCTTCAATGGTCGAAAACACCAAGTTGGCCGTCGATTTCGATATCACCGTCAAAGGGTGACTTGTACAACTCTTCAAGAGCTTTCAAATGACATATGTCATGTCACAAATCACACTTAATTATTTGATGAATTTAGATCGGTATTTTACACACCTTTAGTACCGTTTATCTGCCAAAGCCACTATAACCCAAACTTCATAATAGTCCATCGTTCTTACCTGTGTGTGGGAGCATGCGCTGACAAACTTTCAGCTTTTATAAAATGACGAAAGTCTGGGGTTCACGGGCTCTAGGTCTAGAAGGTAGGTACCTATAGTAAGGCAAGTTACAAGGACATGTATATGGTCTATTATATAAAATTATCAGGTTTACGCCCCGCAGGTTTACCTATATTGTACCCGTTCCCGTGGGAATTCTAGGATAAAAAGTAGCGTATAACCTTAATTTATAAGTAGCGGATAGTTTGGTATCTAATAAGAATTAACCTCATAACTAGGTATTTTACTACATAAAAGTTATATTAAATTACGGTTTTTTATAACTTTCATGTAGTAAAATTGTCATTTACATACATTATTTAACGATATACCTCCTTAGTTAATAATTGATTAGGTAATTACTTACATTGCTTAATATAACTTAATACAGGTGGATACCTAAGTCATTATTAGATATTTTTAGGCTGGGCTACTAGGTACTTAATTATAGATACATAGTTTATACAGAGTGCTTTGGTATTTACACTCATCACCATCATAAACTTAAGAGCAAGGCTCTTGTCGGTGAGTCCGATGCAGACTTCTCCATCACTTCCTATTCAGTGCAAATTCCTTCACATCTCTATAAGACATGACAGACACTTTTACACTAGTAGTACGTAATTTAACTAACTATCTATACTTATTACAGTGCTCGACACAAATCTACTGTAAATAATGTTCTTCTTCTTCATCGAGTGGATGGTCAACCTGACCAATCCTGGTGTCAGAGTTATTGAGCCGCCAAAGGCCTCTGACGTGGCTCATGTAACGACTACTATCCGTAGAAAGTAACCGGGACCGATGGCTTAACGTGCCCTCCGAAGCACGGAATCATCTTACTTTTCGGGCAATCAGGTGATTAAGCCTGCAATGCCCTAACCAAACTGAGGACAGTCTCACAAAGAGATTTTTGTGAAACATTGTCCCCACCGGGAATCGAACCCGGAACCTCCGGATCGTGAGCCGAGCGCTTGAACCACAAGACCACGGAGGCTGTTTGTAAATAAAGTAAGTACCTACCACACACAGCGGCCAGTTCACTGACTTGTTCAGTATTTCGAGTAATGTGTAAGCAACTCGCGTTCTTTGTATCAAACTGTTACAGGGCCGTATTGAGAACAATAAGTTCGAGTAGTTAAATAATATAAAGTCTAATAAGGTAGGTTCTTTAATATATATTTACGTATAACTATAAAATAAAAGAAAATCGTGTTACTTACACCACTTATAATTCAAGGACGGCCGGGCCGATTTTGATGATTATTATTTTATTTCATTCAATTTCGTTTGGAATAGGATATTAGATAATAAAAAACCCTAAATTCCCTCGGGGACGGGTGCGCTGCGGTTGAAACCGCGGGGCTCAGCTAGTGGAACTATTAATTACAGCTATCTCTACTTCTTAGGTAAAATGTAGTAATTTGGTAGTAATATAGAGACCTAGATAATATTCTTTCTCTCATGCATGGGGGGATGCTTTACCACGAAAACTATTCTGTACTATGTTGGATATGGTGGACACTAAATCACATCTTCTTCTTCATCGAGTGGACGGTCAAGCTGACCAATCCTAGTGTCAGAGTTATAGAGCCGCCAAAGGCCTAGTCACATCATACTAATCGAGGGAGTCCAAAGAGCTTACTTTATCAAATTATGTCAGCTCGCTTAAGAAGTAAGTCTCAGGCTTCGCCATAAGTATTGATATGAGTACGGGACAGTACAATCAATATACGAAGCAGATATAAGTAGATTAGTCTAATGATGGTTTTCTGAAATGTCACCCACTAGGCGGCAGCACTGAGACGTGAGGTCCAGAAATCTGTTAAAAGTGCCATTTTCGTGAAAACCCTCATTGAATAAAAACACACAATTCAATCCACACAGCTGCACAGCCTTAATACACATATTTAGATCTGCCCCTGTGTGAATGAATCAGAAACAAAGAGTTTTATTTCCTTTTGTCCTGTATACCAAGTAGCCATGTTTGTCGTGACGTTGGTGAGAATCTAGAGGGCCGTGATCCGAATGAAAAACCGAAACAAATATTACGTGCGGGTGAAACCGAATGTTCCTACTTACCTAATCACAACATTCCGGTAAGAAGTGTCGGGCTTTCTTTTCAATTATTAGTTTAAGAATTTTAGATTCAGTATCTTACGGGCAGTCAGTCAGCTTTTGAAAATATCGAACACTTTAATGATATGTTAGTAGATTTTATAGAAGTTTGAATATTTTAAAGAAGACTTTTATTATGCTCACCTATTTCATAGACCAACTGTACATAACTTTAGGATCCTTCGGTCTTCAAAAGGGATGAAATGAATGAATGAAAAAGGTGGTGAACGTTTGTAGGGAACGCCTACCCTCGCAGCGGTAATAACTCTATCTTTTTCAGTTTTCTCGTGACCACGAGCGGCGCAATCCGCAGCGGGCATAGTGGGTAGCGGAAATGTAAACATGCCCCAATTAAGCCCATCTAAACGACCCCTACGCGTTGTATCTACCACTTAATAAAAAAATACAAAATAAATTCTGTAATGCAAGACTTCATCTCACTGAACATATAAAGAAGAATAAATACTAACATCTTCAATGGTGTTGTAATGTAACAAATCATTGAATTGAACCCAACAATAGCGTCCACCATTGAACCGTGAGTCATGCTCGGTGTGAACACAAGAGTTTATAGTGTTTAACTTTTTATTAGTAAATATTTATTGTTTGCGTCGTTTCCAAGATTTAACATGATATTTCATAAGTCAACTGATGTGCTTGTATTGTTGTTTTGTTGTGGAGCCAAGCCTTGACGACTTACCTAACCTACTACTAGCTGCGCCCCGCGGTTCCCGAGGGAATTCAAGAACCGCTCGAACGATTTTGTGCAAACTTCACATAAATCATCTACTAAATAGTTCGAACAAAGCCTAAACATTTGGTTGGGATAGGTGAACCCGTTCTTGAGTTATAAAATTACAACGAAAAGTGGCATTGATTTTCATATATAGAGAAGATATAAGATAAGATATGAAGTCCCCGGTCGCGTCTGTCTATCTGTTCGCGATAAACTCAAACACTACTGCACAGTAATTCAAGAGGAAGGTTTATATGTTTAAAAAATCCCGAAATTCCCACGGGAACGGGCACAACGCGGGTAAAACCGCGGGGTGCTCCTAGTAGCCATGTAAACCAGATCCGATGCTGAAACATTTCAAAATTGAACGTCTGTGAAGCTAACTTTCCACGATTTTTTCATAATCTTGCCACGGACTTTAAAGGCACGGTTTGTCCTTATAAGATGTCAGTAAATAAGTACAAGTAAATAGAAATTCGATAACCCAGTTGAGCGGTCGCAGGAAGAAGCGCCGTCCTGACGTACGAGTACATTACTTATTTATGACTCCCATCAGTATTAAATTATTTTCGATTATGTTTTGATAAATGTATAATTATACTCACTATTATTCTGTACAAATTAAAGTAAAATTCTGACGAGATGTTTACTTTTCTTCGTGATCGAACTTTTTAAAATGAAATTGAATAATTTAAAAGAATTGCAAAATTATCGTTTTTAATTAGGTTAAGACATGAAGTTGTGGGCAGCAGCGTTTTTAAATAACTTGTTAGTGATATTATTTAGATATTGTTTATGATACAGCTGTTTGTTATTTCCTTAATCTATACTAATATTATAAAGAGGCATAATTTGTAAGTTTGTTTACTAATCTACAAACTAATCTCGGGAATTACCGGTCCGATTTGAATAATTATTTTTGTAAAGGATAGCAACATTTAAAGGGAAGGTTTTAGGCTATGTTTGATCCCGAAATTCTTATGGAAACGGGCACAACGCGAGTAAAACCGCAAGGCGCTGCTAGTACTTTAATTAAATAAAATAATTTATCATACAGTCATAACTTATTTATTATTATTATGGGGAAATGTAATAAATAAACCGCCGTATAGTATTTTCACTTCAGAGTACTAAGTCTAGGGACATTCTAACGCAATAACCCAACGCATTGCCTACATTGGACGCTATATTAAACATTTTGTACTTAATGTTGTCACATTATACTTTCAAATACCTAATTAATGTTCAATATCATTTAAATAAGTAAGGCACTAGCTTATTAAAACATGACCTAGGTTCTTACGGTTAGAGTAGGTAGTACATTTTGATTGGTCCATATCATTTTAGCCTTCAACATGTCCTAGTTCATACGTGACTAAAACAGGTTTATACAAAAAATGTATAGCTTAAGAATGTGGTCGACCAAACCCAATATCTTGGTTTTATCATGATTGAAAGAATATCAATTCATAATTTGTCACAAACCTATCCTGCCCCTTGGGTGGAAAAGTTTCCCCTGAACTTCGTTGTGTTTGTTCACTCTCCCAAGGGTTGCCACCTTTATGTATGCAGTTAAAGTACATTCATTATTATTGGTAAGAAAAAAGTACACAGTATAATAAGGAACTTCGTTCCAAAAATAAAGTAAATACAATATTTTTTAAATATTTAATTTATAAACTAGTTTTTTATTGCTTTTCCCGGTTCATATCAAATTATTATCTCTACTTAACGATTTCACAGCATCTTTACAGACTACATTTAATTATCATACGAAATAAAGTATTTTCGTGTACTTTATTATTCTCATAAAGTATAGAGTACAAACCTGTAATAACGTACAATAAAAGTACGGGTGGCAACCCTACCCTATCCCACCAGTCGCTAGAGAAGGCATGTTTGTCAAAAGGGTAAGATTTGATAATAGGAAAATTGTTTTAGAAATAAGTATCGATAGAGTACCATAATTCATGCAAATATTATTCCATTGTGTCTTAGGAGGTGAATGATCAGTACAGTAAAGTTGTCTAAATAAAATTTAAAGAATCAATACCCTATTTACTAACAAGGAATTCACTATCCATGGGTTACATCGTAGGATTACGTAAAGTTGTATGCTTAATTACAAGCAACGCGCACACAACGTAAGGTCGTAGAAAGTGAATCGACTCGTGTGAACCGTCAAAAAACCCCTCCATCTTGGCAGTCTGTGGTGCGCCGCTCGCGCGAAGAAACGTTACCCGCCAAACGAACAGATTTGAACTTCGAACGAATTATTATTTTTTTCTCTTTCGTGTTTACTGACAGTGTAATAAACAGTGTTAAGAAATAGTGCATGTGAATAATGTGTGACTCGATATTAAAGTGATTAAAAACTTTATTGACTTTTATAAAATGGGACATTTAGAAGGGACGAGAGGTCATACGCCGTTTTTCAAAATGGTAAGTTTTAATTATTTTTCTATTAAAACTTTAAAAATTAACATAATTAAAAAACAAGTTGCGCGAAAGTTAATGTTGTGATGTCGTAACATGTTATTACGACAAAATTACCATTTACGAATTATATGATTTTTAATTTGAACGATATACGCAGAAGCTAAATCCGGATTTATTAAGTAACTGGCCAGTGTTAAAGATAATCGAATCGTAATCGAGTATCGGTATGGAATTTCACTCGATTTGATTTGCGGAGATTTCTCCATTTTGTTATGCGTAAGATGACATTGCTGGTTCTTTGTAATGATAATACTGTGTAGTAATGAAAGTGTACCATATTTGTGTATGTTTTACGACAGTACGGCACCTGAATAATATTTAGTTGTAGATAAATAACTGAGTAAATATTTAGAGCCTTTTTTCATTATACTTTTTCGTTATTAATAGTCTTTGGGTTGTGCCGCGCGCGCGTTGATGTCTTTTGTATGAACGCAAGTTAATCGATACTTTACGTAACAACATTCAAGTTTTAACCTGAAATTCTCGATAAACTGTTACCTAATATCTGAAAAACTGTTACATGGACCAGTATGAATGTTTCAACCATATTTCATGATTGGACAATCGATAAATAAATCGATATTATAGCATACTAGCTGTTTTCCTCGGCTTTACCCGCTTTGAACTTGTTCCTGTGGAAATGTTGGGATCTTATGTGCTCTATTCTAGACTGTAATTTATCTATTTCCTTTATTTTAAAAAATATACTAAGGGATAGGTAATAAAAAAACTCGTACTCATAAATATATGTACCTTATTACTTCTTAAAACCTTAAAAAACCTAAAATTACTATCTTTTTGAGCGGTCAAATATATGCTTCCGTATAAAATCAAGAAATAAATTTGCCCAAAAAAACTTTATTCTTGCAGCGTAGGTAATTGCATTGCCAATGAGGTAAATGTCCTTAACAATGTCATTAACCACTTTTTATAGTTGAAAGATATATCGCAAGGCCCTATTTGAATCCCAAGACACCGCATTCCTTCACAGGTTAACCTTTAATTGCAAACCTGTTTAAATTTAACCAATAACTAGTGGTTTGAATCATTAACTACGCCAATTTATAATAATTAGTTAATTATTACAACATCAGTCGGCTAGTTGGTAGGTGCGTCATTTTTATTAGTTGTCTATGAGGTTGAAGTTTTATAAGTTTGACTCTTGTTTGGCTGCGAAATTTCTAGAAATTATCCGGTGAAATTAGATAAAAAAATAAGAGTAAAGTTGCATAAATTTGACGAAAGAAAAAGCATTCATTTTTATTATTATTTTAAATTTGCATTTAAAATAATAATAAAAATTAAGAACCATGACCGGTCTCGACTATTTTGAAGAGCTTTTTACAGAATGCACATTAAAATATCGTCATAAAAATCCAGCCTGATAATAATCCCATATAGTTTCAAGAATAATAAAAAATCGAATGTCCTTCGTTTTTATGTATGTTAATGCATGTAAATATTGTTATTTTAAATCGTACTACGAGTAAAGAACTAGCAAAATTATATTGGATATCAGGCTTTTATTGAATCAGCTACTATACGCTCACCAGAGTGCAATCATTATTAGAGACGTAGCTACCTAGTAATGTTCATGGAATTACTGCCATTTATCTCTGTCTACTATTATACTCTTAGAGCCTCGCTCTCTTTACAAAATAATCTTTAGTCTGACTTGTTCGACGGTAACAAAACTGTCTCTTTTATCAGTTCAGCACTTTGGGTCGTTCGGTCGTCGGTATAAATTATTAAGATATCTCGTCTGTAGTGTACTGTTTAACTATTTACTGGCTAGAGCTAAGTGTACCCAGGCTGTAGTAAGGAGGCAGGCATCCATGACATGCATACACATACAGTATATCTGTATCACATTGGCACATACGCCAATGATAAAGCAAAACCTATTCAATTTTCTTCATTCATTAAGTCGTAGCTATTCCACAATCCATACCAACCAAATACGTACTTAATTAGATAATTTGAACATAAATTGTTCACAAACAATTTCGCTCAATTACTCATGATTTACTACATACCTACTTTATATACTCGCTACTAACCAGATACAACTCAATACCGAGCCTCACTACTCAATACCTAAGTACACGTTCTACCTAGGTAAGGCACTATACTCAATACTAGGTATCGGCGGTGTCCTTGCGCCCGCGCACATTCTCCGCCGCAGAATTCCGGCTCCTCACAATACGAGATACCTTCTATATCTGGCTCTTGACTCAATGCCTCGACGGTCTCACTATTGTTTTTATTATTCCTTTAATTTTTCTTTACATTCCGAAGTGTTTACGAACTTTGTTGGTTGATATTGTTTTTCTATGAAAAAGGTTGCAACGGTACGAGCAATGCGACCTGTGTTTCTGTAAAGTAACATTTGGCTCCTACACTTTATTTATTTTTTAAGGCTTCTTCGTCGATACTCGCTAGTAGGTACTTGGTACCATACCAAGGCTTTAAAGAAAACTCATCAACATTATAGTTCATTAAGAAAGTTGTCTGTTTCAATTTGTGATACAATTAATTTGTATAACATACACTAAATTGCAGAGTAGCTAGGTAGCGTGTCCGAAAACATATTGGCTCACTTGCTTTATTATACTTTTTATGGTTATTACGTGGCGTTATGATAGCAATATCACTGACCGGACACGATCTCTTCAATTATGTGACGGCAAAAAAGATAGCTCTTACTTTGACCAGTGAAAAGAGGTTGGTTTTGTCCTCTCTGATCTCTATGATAGTAGTAACGATTTTTATTTTATTTTCACAAGAAAAGCAACAACAACGTTGATACCTAAATAATTTTGCAATAAAAGAACTTTAAATGTTATTTTACAGAATAATATTGATACTTTGTTTAGTCATCAATAAGGAAAACTTAACGGAATACTTAGCACGAAATACCTCATCTTATTTCGTACCAAATGAGTATTTTCTCCGAATACCCAACGAACTGCAGGGTCTGCTGTACTTTAAATAACTTAAAGAGTACCAATACTTAACCATCAAATTATTAAGACAACTTGACAATGTATCAATAACTTAACATTCGTCAACTTTGAAAAGCAACTCGTTAAGTCATCAAGAAGAATATTAGTTATTGTTTAACATCAACTTGTAACGAAAGTGAGAGTCTGTTTGACCCTAACGAGCAAAGAGTTCAATGAACAAACGCAACCTTTTTGCAAGCTTTTGTGAAGAATACACGAAGAATACTCACTTTTTTGTTTGCGAGTAATGGCTGAATGTTAAATGATAATCACAAAGATATGTCAAATGAATGTTAATTAATGATATGTTAGTTATTTTATAGCTAATTGATGGTACTTCTGTGGTTATTAATTAGTCTTTGTGGGAGTAATTACGAATTATTTTTGATGTTAAGTACATTCATTCTTCTATAAGTAACATTCTATAATTTTATAGTTTAACGCAAACTAAATGGAGTCGTAAGTAAACTAACATTCTCATTGATTATTTAGTTAAGTTTGTTAACTTACAGCCTAAATTATTTAAAAAACCATACAATATATATAAAATCTAAACAACTTAAATATAATAGTCATAGCAAGGTGAAAAGGTCATAGTTTGATGGATAAATAAACTGAAAATAACTCTATATCACTGACTGTTATGCTATAATTACTAAATTATTCGGTAGCCTAATGTGAGACCTAAGACCTAGAAACACTTACATACAAACAAGCTCATTATTGATAACGTAGAAGGGTGTCGAGATGGCAGTGAATGCCAGACGTGACCTCCCGGCAATGTCAACCGCTGGCGACAATGTGAACGAATCATAACTAGTTTAGACGAAGTAAAGCTTGCTAATATTGATATCGCATCGCTCCAGTTAATACAGATATTGTAAACAAAATTGTGCTATATACAGGAACAAATCTATGCAACTTGAAGAGAATTTAGTACCTTCAGTATACTATAACAGGAGATGTATTCTGAAAAAAAGTTTAATAATAAATGAAATTATATTTGAAAACTAGCTGTGCCCCGCGGTTTCACCCGCAGCGCCCCCGTTCCCGTGGGAATTTCCTGAATTTTCTTTGCTATAAACCTCACGGAGCCCGAGACCTTTCCAACGAATGCAAAACCGTGGAAATCGGTTCTTGCGTTCTGGAGTTATAGCGTCAGGGAGGAAAACCCGACTTATTTTTATCTAGTAGATGTTATAGCTGCCAGTGATACAATACCAACCTAACCCCTTCTCCTGATACTGAAAATACCAAGACCCACAAAGCTAGAGTATACCCCATAGCATAGTACTCATATCTCCATACGTAAGTCTTGCCAAATAACATCTATCAATCAATACTTATTACTGTCAGAACTATTGTAGTATGCCACTATCTGACAATACTGAACACTGAATCAAGTATTGTAACACTCTAATGTACTGGCAACTCTGATTCACTCTTACAGAATTCACGAACGACTGACGTAACAGCAGTCTGAACTTTACAACAACTTACCGTCTGCAAGTACGTCCCAGTTTTAAGACAGTATTTTAAAATATATATTGTGTAAGACAAGTTATGAAATATTTGACCTCCACCGAAGACGAGTTAGCATCCGCATTGAAACTTCCAACTTTTATTAGTAATAGATGAATATTAAATATTAATAAATTACTATCGTAGTAAAGTTGAGGAAATATAGAAATATTCAGGATCTACTTGCTCAATACGACAATCACTTTCCTGTTGTCTTTTCGTCTTGATTTTTTAAAAGTTAGGGATGTGCAGTGAGAAGTCTACCTTTTTCTATTATTATTTAGTTCATGATTTTTTTAAAGGTTTTGAGAAGACTACCATAGAATATTGTCCAATGTTCAACTAAGTTACTTAAAACTTTAATGAAATCAATGCGTTGTGTACGATAATGCGAATTCTATTGAACCCTTTAAATCGCAGCTCCGAAATAAGTTCAATCTTAACAACGACCATTGAATAAGTTAATTTGTAGTTGTTTGTTGTATTTACGTCTCACATTTCGCTGACTATTTTGACATTCAAGACTGGTCTACGAGAATTCTCATAGGAAACGATTGGTCAGCTTTCTATAAACATCGGTGGCAATTATTTTCACTGCCGGGTGTTAATGTGGTCTCCTGCGTAGAATCGAACGGTGCAGTTAAAGGAAATACACGGGAAATATGTGATGATAGTTATATTTAAATGTTGAGTAATCCTCGCTAGTTAAATGTTAGGTAATAAGTATACTGGAAAAAGTAGAAAAATGTACTTACGTCAGTTGAAATGGATGTTAACAGAAGTAGTGTTAGTACATTGTATAAGAAGGATGCATGTATGTATATGAAAACGTATCGGTTAATCACAAAGAGATATATGTAATTTGGACTTACGGGGACTTTGTGTCTTGAGCAGTACAAATACAGACGATACCTACGTACTATGATTTGAAAGGCCCGCACGTATAGATAAAAGAATTAACTCTATATTATCTATGTCATAAACTTCACTAAGAGTTACACATCACGGATGAAAAATCACTAACCGGGTTTCTTACATTGTACACTTACGTAGAGTAGGTCAACAGAAGGGCCTTCACAAACGAAAACTCACATAAAACTTTATATTTCATTCACAAAATAACTCGCCATAGTTGTGTTTTCCCGTAGCACTGCCGCCATTGTGAAATAGCTTCGCATCCGGTGGTATCTCTGAATCTAAGACCATCATCCAAGGATGGAGACCATTCACCCAAACTGCGGATACTTCCCATGAGATGAGAGATATCATATTGTTTCTACTATTGTTTACTTGCTGATTGGGCGGAGGATTTTACAAGACTTTGATGTGACCTTTTGGAAATACATTAACGTCGAAATTATGGTAAATAAGGAGTTAGCGATGTGTGGTAAGAGATTTGATTTTATTCTGTACCTTGATAACGGTTTTTAGTAATAAAACTGTAAGTTTAAAGATTAAAGAAGAAGAAAGAATCGAAATTATGATGGGGTAACAAAACAGAGGTTTTATTCCCAATGTCCTTCCTACAGGGGTTGATGTTTTTGGTAGGGTCCGAAAACGGAAACACTTATTTAAGTAATTATTACGTGTGGATATAGGGTTTAGTAGAACCAATGACAACAGAATAACTGCGTAAAGCTAGCATCACTTTATCGTTAAACTAGAAGCGCCCCGCGGCTTTGCCCGCGTTGAGCCCGTTCCCGTAGGAATTTTCGAAAATCCTTTCTTAGTGTGCACTTACGTCATTTGAAGAACCTTCCTGCCAAATTTCATGTTTCTAGGTGTAGCGGTTGAGGCTGTGCGTTGATTATCAGTCAGTCAGGACTTTTAATTTTTGAATTTTAACTTTTGAATTTTATATATATACTCGTAGATAAATTATTGGAAAAGATTAAAGTTAAAATATTCTGTACTTAAATAAATTATTGCAAATAAGTTTCAGTTAAAGTATTTTGTAGTTATTACCTCGTCATTCATGTTAGTAATTTTAAATATTTATTACCTTTAAAAGTCAATTTAGTTACGTTTTATTCTAAGAAGATACAGAGCCGTCGGAATCCAGTCGTACATAGATTAACTTAACAAGGAGCGCCCACATAGATTTAAATAGACAAACAGTGGTTATATCACCTCGCGTTGCCGGGTCTCGATATTACCTAAAGCAAATATTACGGTACGTACAATTTGTACTTGCAATATTTGTGTCCCACATACAAAGCACACCATTTTCAATTTTCTCACGCTATTACATAGAGGTTATTTTTGAATGGATAATTAACATTTTATGTGACATAGCGACCTTAATTTTTGTATAATTATGAGAGTGTTTGAGATTTTTAATGTATGGTTGATAGTTGTGTGACAATGTGTGCTTGGTGACCTTATGACCTATTGATTACAAATACTTAACTTAGCAATGGACATAAATTATTCAGTTTAACTTATTCAACTTAGTGTTAGGTAAGTGTTTAACTTAGTTATAAAGAATGATGAAAAGATTCGCTTAACGCTTTGGTTCGATGAACCTCTGAAACCTCTATAGTCTTAGTTATTTGCTAATGTTTTACAAAGTCCTTCTTCTGGCAAAAAATACTGTACTGGTTTCTTTAGAAGTCTGTCACAGGCTACTTATTTCAGCAAAACCACTGGAAAACTAGTAACACTGTGTTTGACAGTGATAACTGTCTCCAAAACCGAAATTAATCGACTATCTCTCTCCAGACGCCATGTCGTTCTCAGCAATCTACAAAATGAGAGGCAACATACTTAAACCTACCATTACAACACCAAATTCAAAGCCACTCCTTATTAAATCTGAAAATAATTGGACCTCACTTTCATCCGTGTTACAAGGTATTGAATAAGCGCTACTTATCGACCGCACTTTAGAGCGGTGTAATCTAGACTGCAACAGGTAGTCTGAGACCTAGGCTGCGGTCTGGCTAGATATTATTATAGCAATCACTTCCAATGTCATATAATTTTTGAGTTAGTGAACTGTGTTGACGCTAGTAGACTGTGTTGTGGTGTGAATGTTGGTGTTTGCGGATGGAAATGTCAATACTTACCAAGAAGATGTTAAATAGGCGATTGAGGCTATACGTATAGGCTTTGTAATGGCGATCGAGTGGTTACTCAATTGTGTGAATGTGAATTCATTAGCTCAGCTACCAAGCAAGGACTAGGTGACTATTCGACAATCAGTTACAACTACGACAACTAGTAAACTCGTTGTAAGTATCTAATCAACGAATTAGATTTAAAAAAGTTAGGCGACATAAATAGTCCAACATCCGGATTGGTCACAAACCTATTCTAAATTAGAAATAGAAATTAGTTGGTAACATGACTCAAAAAAGTCAAAGATGGCCGATATAACCTTTGAAATTACTACCGACTTGAGTTGAAAACCTATTCATTATCTGAAGTCGGTTTAAAAGCTCGTTAACAAACTATAATTCATGACCAATCAGTGTTACAACTCACACCACCAACCAGATGGGTAAGCATATTAATTATTGTGCTTTGCATCGCGATTCATCTCATGTAGTTTCTCTCTCATTGGACCGAGGCGAAAGTGAGCAAGCTTCTATGTTTTAGCTTTATGGCATGCCTGTAAGCGTTGGTTCATATTGGCAGGTTATTATGCAAACTTTGAATGTTATCTGGTGTTTGTTATGTGGGTAGGAATTTGCATACTATACATACTATTAGGATGTGCTATTCAATGTACGTGGCGTGGATGTAACTAGGTAGATATACGAGTATGTACGAGAAAAAAGAGATTTCTATACAACTATTTACACTTTTACCTTAAGCTACTTTAACATTTGGCAAGCTTAGCAGGTGAGAATATTCTAAAGTTAAAAACTTCAACGCTTTAGTACCTAATGTTAGTTAGTTTTGTTTCAGTTTTGTTTCATAAACTTGTCCTTAATTACAAGTAAGTACCTATGTTATATTGTATTTTATGAATATGTCACTGTTGAATGTTTAAGCTTACTATGTGAACTCTTCCTTACACACCATGGAGGTAGAAGAAAATCGTCGGTATTCCACGTAGCTGGCAGTATGCATTTCCCGTTTTCACAACATTATGTGACATTATTTTATTAAGTTAATGACGGTGACACTTAAACATAGCGTTAATAGTTGTAACTTCGTTAATTAAAACTAAACTATCGGAAAAAGTTACCTTACTTTTTTAAAGTGCCAAAAAAGTTGCATAAAACTATTTTCTTTATAGTTCAAATAAGAGCGGGTGATTTAAATCAACAAGAGATAAACACAGTCAAATAAACAAATTCTTAATACATAGTTAATGAATAGCCTGTAACATCCCACAGTTGGGCAAAGGCCTCCGCTTGAATATCAATATAGTGAGTGAGTGGGTTAGTGGCCAACCCTGGTGTCGGGAGTATTTAGACCGCCTTAAGGCCTCAGACATGGTCTTACGATTGAAACAACCGGGACCGACAGGTAATCATACAGTGAATAGAGTAAAGGCCTACAATTATATTAGGTGCAAACGAAATGATTATCCCAAACATTATCATGTTTTGACAGTTTTTCTAGGTTAAACTTAGTAAACAGAATAATAACAAAAAGAGTAATAAAACGAATGCATTGAACCGTTAAAATGTTATGAAACGACTTCCTTGCTCCACTGCTCCGTAATTCTATAACTGAAGTTAATATTGATAACTCAACTGTCAAACAGCCTAGTTGCTTTTCACTGCCATTATGACATAATAGAAATTGGCTAATTTATATCTTTTTTGTTTTGATGATGTTCTAGTTTGGCCGGCCATAAATTTTATTCTTTCTTTTTTCTTATTTTAAAACTTTAGTCTATGATAAACACCTATTATGATCATATTTAGCCTGTATATAATGTTGCCATAATCGCAATATTATCCACATATTTTTTCGGCAAACTGCATTCTACTTATCGGTTCCGTAATTCCGTTATTGGTTAACTATTCCGATAATTGTTTTACCGGCCAACAACTTTCATTTAAGTTCATCGTCCTAAGGAGCTATTCTAGAAACCAATAGACATTTTGATGTCGCAAAAATTCAAGTGAAAAGTGAAAGAAATCTCTTTTCGTACTCGGATCACGTTGCACTTTCACGTGTGATAACATTGCAGATTGAGTAGTTATTTGTATCACGTAATGTTGACTTAATCTGTAAGAAAATATTGATGCGGATATCTATCCGATTTAAAAAAGGTTTCGAATGTCAATTTATGTCATCTATTGTTTTTCATTACCTATGCCCAATTGTGTTTATCGAATTATATGGTTATGTTATATTCAACCTTAAGTAACGAGCACTTTAAATCAATGAAATCGATTTTATTTATGAGAAAGTTGTGTTTCATTCTTATAAACAAAATATAGATACTTGTTATAAGTTGAAGACCACTAGATGGTCTTGAAATTCCCAATACTAGGGTTGTAAAGGTTCGTTCGCCTTTACTATAGGAAGAATCAGGCGGTTTACATAAAATATTGTAGTGTTACAATCCAATCTTCAGTTACCTACTGTTTTAGTTGAAACATCATTCCGCTCTATAAATACCGATGTTATTTCATTACCAGCCGGCGTCTAAAAGTCAAAGTCGTGTCTTGTCCTCTCACCCCTGACATTTGCACGACAATATTACAACTATTCATAGCAACAGGTATTGCCAGTACTCACCTTTTACATATTTTAATGGCAAATACTTTCTATCTCTGTGACCTTAGGTTATTACTACTTATCAATAGGAAAATAAAACGCGTTGGTTGTATTTTACTACGATTGTGATGTTTGCAACATGTTTTTAAATTTACGCCTGGATTTACGTAAGTTACGTAAACCTTAGAGACTAGTAAAAATGAAAATACGTACCATAAACAAAAATTGCCCATAATTTGCAAATCATTCACAATATTCGCGGACTTTCATTTATTAACGAATTATTATTTTTATTATCCGATTACGTAACTTGTAGTATTTTTACAAATCCTTTCGTAAATTCAATTTATTTTGTGATTAAACAATGTGTGCAATAAATATTGTTTAATTGCGATATTCATAAACGAAGACCACAAAGAACAACAATAAATAAATCTTTTAAATAAACTGGCAACCCTTAATAATTATACTTTTTTCGGAGCAGGAAGTCTTTCTGGCCAGTAATAAAAAGTGATAATTGGTTCTTATATGGAAAAACCAACTTTGCCCCAATGAAATGAAGATTCACAATTATTTTTAATAGTTATAAATTACCTTGACAAGGCCAAGCGCATGTTAAATGTCAACTTTGACATTTTTAAAAGACCTGTTATTATTCCGCAAAATATGATGATGTATTCAGACGAAGTATCGACATCGATTGTAGTGTATAATTTACATAGATTAATGTAAATGCTTAATTTTTTGCACATCCTTGTGTAGGAAAAGGATGTGTTTAAAATAACTGCGATTAATATCAGTAGATTAAACTCAAGATTGAAATTAATACAGTCGATTATATTTTACTATTTCCTTGAACACTTGGTTATTTTATAATAACTAATTTAAGATTCAGTTCATCACACGTTATCTTTAAAATTATATAAATTACAAAAAGTTATGTAAACATTATCAAGATATTAATTTAGAGAAAGCAAATAAGATGTTTTGTCTCGGTCGTTTAGTTCCTGCCGTAAAGCATGCACATCGAATTTATAACACCAGCAACACAGGAAGTCCGCGATTTTTAAATTTGACCGTAACATTCCAAATTGCAATTTAATTTTTTCGATTATACCCCGGTAAATTTAGACATTCGAGTTTGCATAAAGTCCCAACAAGCTGAAAATCAGGAAAATTGTTGAAAACATAATTATAAACAATGTGTAAAAGTTCCCCATCATTCCCGTGTATGGAATTTTTTTTATTCAAGGTCAAATGTCAAAAAAGAGTGTTTTTCGCGAATATCTGAAAAACGGTGCAATGTAGCAAATAAAAGTGTATGATGAAATGAAAGCTTATAAAATTCTCTATAACTTTAATTCTATCCACTTTTTCCATATTCCAAACCGTTATTGAACTACACGCTCCAGAAATGTCAAAATTAAGGACCTCGGGCAGGTAACTATGGAGCCTGCCCCAATGCTCAACAGTGACATGACCCATGTCATTTGAAAGGTCTTGAAGAGTTGTACAAGTTACTCCTAGACAGTTATATCGAATTCGATGGCCAACTCGGTGTTTTCGACCACCGAAGAATTACCACTGGAGGTGCTGTGGAGCCTGGACGGAATGCTCAACAGTGACATGACTTACGCATTTGAAAGCTCTTACAAGTCACTTTTTGATAGTTATGTCGAAATCGACGCCAAACTCGGTGTTTTCGACCACCGAAGAAAAAACACTAGGTGTATGTGCAATAATGTGCAGTTGACCCTGATCGTATTGCTCAACAGTGACATGACTAATGTCATTTGAAAGCTCTTACAAGTCACTCCTTGACAGTTATATCGAAATCGACGACCAACTCGGTGTTTTCGACCACCGAAGTATCGACACTGATCGTATTGCTCAACAGTGACATGACACATATCATTTGAAAGCTCATAAAGAGTTTTATAAGTCACTCTTTGATAGTTATATCGAAATCGCCGTCCAACTTAGTGTTTTCGACCACCGAAGAATGGAGTTGGGCTATGCCATACCGAAGTATCGACGCTGATCCTAATGCTCAAAAGTGACATGACCTATGTCATTTGAAAGCTCTTGAAGAGTTGTACAAGTCACTCTTTGACACTTATATCGAAATCGACCGCCAACGCGGTGTTTTCGACCATCGAAATATCGACACTGGGTGTATGTGCAGTTGACCCTGATGGTATTGCTCAACAGTGACATAACTTATGTCATTTGAAAGCCCTTGAAGAGATATCCAAGTCACTCCTTGACATTTATATCGAAATCGACGGCTAACTCGGTGTTTTTTAACCAAAAATAAAAAAATATATGTACACATTAGTTAATAAAGGACCTTGAGAAAATTCCATTCTTCGGTGGTCGAAAACACCAAGTTGGCGGTCGATTTCGATAGACATGTCAAGGAGTGACTTGGACATCTCTTCAAGGGCTTTCAAATGACATAAGTTATGTCACTGTTGAGCAATACCATCAGGGTCAACTGCACATACACCCAGTGTCGATATTTCGATGGTCGAAAACACCGCGTTGGCGGTCGATTTCGATATAAGTGTCAAAGAGTGACTTGTACAACTCTTCAAGAGCTTTCAAATGACATAGGTCATGTCACTTTTGAGCATTAGGATCAGCGTCGATACTTCGGTATGGCATAGCCCAACTCCATTCTTCGGTGGTCGAAAACACTAAGTTGGACGGCGATTTCGATATAACTATCAAAGAGTGACTTATAAAACTCTTTATGAGCTTTCAAATGATATGTGTCATGTCACTGTTGAGCAATACGATCAGTGTCGATACTTCGGTGGTCGAAAACACCGAGTTGGTCGTCGATTTCGATATAACTGTCAAGGAGTGACTTGTAAAAGCTTTCAAATGACATTAGTCATGTCACTGTTGAGCAATACGATCAGGGTCAACTGCACATTATTGCACATACACCTAGTGTTTTTTCTTCGGTGGTCGAAAACACCCGAGTTTGGCGTCGATTTCGACATAACTATCAAAAAGTGACTTGTAAGAGCTTTCAAATGCGTAAGTCATGTCACTGTTGAGCATTCCGTCCAGGCTCCACAGCACCTCCAGTGGTAATTCTTCGGTGGTCGAAAACACCGAGTTGGCCATCGAATTCGATATAACTGTCTAGGAGTAACTTGTACAACTCTTCAAGACCTTTCAAATGACATGGGTCATGTCACTGTTGAGCATTGGGGCAGGCTCCATAGTTACCTGCCCGAGGTCCTTAATTTTGACATTTCTGGAGCGTGTAGTTCAATAACGGTTTGGAATATGGAAAAAGTGGATAGAATTAAAGTTATAGAGAATTTTATAAGCTTTCATTTCATCATACACTTTTTTTTGCTACATTGCACCGTTTTTCAGATATTCGCGAAAAACACTCTTTTTTGACATTTGACCTTGAATAAAAAAAATTCCATACACGGGAATGATGGGGAACTTTTACACATTGTTTATAATTATGTTTTCAACAATTTTCCTGATTTTCAGCTTGTTGGGACTTTATGCAAACTCACCCTCATTTTTTGGTTTAATTTGACCGGATTATTATAGAAGAAAGAATTTGTTTTTTTTGAGTTGCTCTCCAGTCTCCACCTCATGTTTTACAAATCGGTTATAGCTCCATGCACTATTCAATTTATGATTTAACCCATAGACAAACTACATTTTCAAGCTATGTAAAGTTTACAATTTAACAAACACTTTAAAAACTACAGTTTACCTACTTATAATTTGGTTTATTTCCTTTTGAAACCACACCGGTTATACTTTGACTTGTAGATAGATTGAGGTTGTTAATCTTAGTCAATATTTGATTTGAATGATTTCTAGTATCCGGTAATAAATGCGATCGTTAATGATCGCTGCTTGATATATAGATTATATTATAGATTCTTGTTACGAAATACACATATTTGGAACACGATGTTGAAGACATTTTATTAATGATACGAGTTAAAAGAAGTTTACTTGCTTCAGCTATTAATTACTAGTTACTAGCATTAATTACTAGCAGCGCCCCGCGGTTTTACCCGCGTTGTGCCCGTTCCCGTGGGAATTTCGGGAATTTTTTTACATAAAAACCTTCCTCTTGAATCACTCTACCTATTACAAAAAACCGCATCAAAATCCGTTGCGTAGTTTTAAAGATTTAAGCATACAGACAAACAGAAGACAAACAGACGCGACTTTGTTTTATACTAGGTATGTAGTGTTAAGATGATACAAAAGCATGCAATACAAGGAACATTATCAGACATCTAAAAGGTTAAGTATTTATTACAAGTTTTGGTGGGCAACATTTTCCATTTAATTTCTTTAAGCTTTATGTTTTTTGTTAATCTGCATAAATCAGTACCTCCTGTAACATGTAATAAACAGTATAATGTAATTCCAACATTGAATTACGTCATTGACATAACAATATAAGATTTTTAACAAAGACTATATCCGTTTCATCAAATTGATATTCGTTATCGATACCGAGTAACGCAATAGTTATCGGTACTAGAAATACCGGAATTTTGCTTTGCTTTTATAGGCGACGAATCGGCCCAAATAATATATCACTTAATTTTCAACAAAAATTTTGAGTAAACTCACTCATGTGGTCTAATTTAAGAATACTTAATAAATTAATTTTTAAATTAATTATTTCTTCATAAAAAAGGATGGAAGTATTATTTTTTGTAGAAACTCCTCCCTTAATGGAATTCTGCTTCACCGTTTCTTGTTCCATCCGATTTTTTGTTAGAATCGCACCCTAATGGTTCTATAATAGTTCTGTAATGGTTCAATATGAGTATGAGATTCCGCCGACCTCTGTGCGTGAAAGTGACCGAACGTTTTGCAACGAATCCGGTAAACGGACACATCGCGTGAACAGTGTTACGAAACGACGGATCATAACCATTGATGATAGGAAATATTTATACTTAAATTGATTGTAATCTGTACTCTGTAGCGTAAATAAAGTTAGGATATGATGGAGCCGGATTCATATGAATTTTAAAGAGATTTCCAGCATTGCAATGTAATGCAAAGCCATTCCATTAATTCATTCATTCATTCCATTGACATTAGATTGTATTTTGTAATAGGGTAATTAGAGATTAGGTTCGAATGTACCGGAAGGGTAATGTAGGCATAGAAATAGTAAACCTCTTTGCTACACTTTACTTAGATACAGGTACATACCTAAATTATCTAATTAGGTAGCTATGTATATTCTATAAACGACTCTTTTTCTTCATATGGTGCTAAGGCCTAGGGCTACAGACTGGTTTGTAACCCTTGACCCATAGCTGGTGCACTAACAGACAAATCCACTTTCGCTCAGATAGCGAAAGCTTGAAATAAAGTTTATCGAACTCTACTAACAAAAAAATGTTTTACTTTGACGAATTAATGATTGTTCTTTTTGGTTCCACCTGCGTTACGATTGCATTGTTATCGTCCATGCGTTTGTGCTGTAACTTTACCTATAACTATAGAATATAACATTTTATTGCAGTCCGTTCAGTGGTTAGCATTGTATTACTCTAAACCTTGCATTTTGAAAAAAAAATTCACTTCCAAAATTGAAATGTTTGTGCTATAATTACTAACTTAGTAATTATAGCACGTGGTCACCCTGTAGGCCCTACTGTAAGCTGTTTTCCCATACAATAGCACGAAACCACTCGATCTCACCTATTACAAGTAAGCGAGAAAAATCAGTAAGTGAGACCTCTTGTCTAGGTTTCTTGCAATCAAAAAATCATGTTTTAATGAACCGCAACGGTTTCAGCTTAATATTACTAAAATTCTGTCAATGTGTAGGCATCCTTAAGGTTATTCAATACCAATGCAGGTCAGTATAAACATATAGCTTTAACCGACGAAATAAAGAACTTCACTCTTCCGTGCTTTAACCCATTGAAATCAACGTAACTTGCACTCGTAATACCATTACAATTTCAAGGTCGATTCAAAATTCGAATCAATAACAAAAACCATAAACAATCTCTGAATGAATGACAGCAAAAATATAAAATGACAATTGTTTACAGCAATAAAATGATTTGCCGGTCGACCGACTGAGTGGTAACCGCTTTTCCACAATAAAAATACAAAGCAAAAGCAAAAGCCCCTTATGGTGCCACTTTCTCAAGGTTTAAATAGTTGAACTAGAGAATTGTCTAAACTTAGCTGAGAAATTAACTCGTTAAGACGCAGTGTTATCATTTATGGGTGTAATTGATTTTCTACTGTTTATTATCTTTAAGTAGGTACACGAACTCCTTATTTACTTAGACATAAGTTTCCCATGAAAATTGAAAGGAGACATGTCAACAGTATGATTAAGTGAATATGATAGCTCATAGATGACTAATATACATCCTACTTAACATTATGAATGCGAAAGTTTGTGAGGTGGATGTGCGTATGTATGGATGTATGTTTGTTGCTCTTTCACGCAAAAACTACGAATTCAATACAACACGTGAGTGACAATAATTTCAGTGAGTCATTTATACTAGCTTCTTCGCGTTCTATTGAACGCAACTTGTAAACTAGGTCAATAATTAAATAAACACACAATTGCATTGAGATTCTTCTCTTTTAAGTCGGTTAAAAATCACTGAAACTTTAAACAATTAACATTTTTTACCCCAAAATAATGAAGTCGCTTTGTAACCGATAACGCAAGGTGGGTGTTGCGTTGGTGTCAATCAGTTTAGCGGTGGAAATTTCGCCGGTTTTTAGCTATAACACGTTAATTTACTAACGTAACTACAGTTTTGTAACGGCCCTACCACAATGTTATTACGAAATCACTTGTTTATTTGTTCATAAATGGATTAAAAAAAGAATACATTTAAAATAATATATAACCATAGATAATCCATATGATTAAACTTGGGGGCTTTCTGGCAAAGCGTAAATCTTTGTTCAGTACCTTATTGCACTTTTGGTATAGTTATAATTAGACGAGGCGATGTTTATTCATCCAGATTGTAGGCAACGTGCAGATTACTTGGATAGGTGACCGATAGTGGCATTTTTTATTAAGGGGTACCTAACTTCGGAAGTTATGTTCAATTGTTGGTCGTTTCAATTTTTATGCCACCTTTTAATATTTTAAGATCTCTACTCCGACACCTCTAAAAAGCACTGCACTGGAAAATCATACAGAAAAGGAGTACAAAAGAGATAAAGAGGTATAACAACCTTTCTCACTCTTTTATCATTTGACATATGACCCTACTTATTATAATTTAATTTTGAACTCTTGCGTGGTTGTCGATACAACAACACAATGGCGCCGAACTGTGTCAATCATTATGTCACACAGAAGATTCTATTGTCGTTGGTCTTGTGTAACAATGGTAATCGAGTAGATTGATTACAATCTTTTTGGTTGACAGTTGCAAACTGTTTTAATTTAATGCGATTCGTTATGATTTGACATTTCAATAGATAATGTAGTTTATGGTGGCAACATTTTGAATTTCATAAACAAGAGATTGCTTGCTTTAACTAATAGAGCTGTTTAATAGTGAATTAATTATGAAGGAAGTTTGTAAATATTTAAATACAATATCGTTATAATGATTAGGTGATGAAGTATATATATTTTATTGTTGATAGCATTTGGCAAAGATAAATTAAAACATCAATGCAGGTTGAATCCATCAAGAAATATATTTATTTTATCATCTACGAGTTCATCTACATTAAACAAATCGTCCTTTGCATAAAATTCACAACAAACATTCACACATCACTTACACCATACGTTTTGCAACACAACCTTCCATTAATTCCACCCATATACCATTGACATAAGGTCTGAATTACAACACTTTATTGTGACACAGTTCCTGTGTAAGGAGCACAAGGAGTGAAGTAATGTAGTAGTAACTATGAGTGCGTCTGTGGTACTATAGAAGTTACTATAACAGTATTATGACGTGATGGTTTGAATAATTAGTTGTTAAGCTTTGTATGGAGAAATAGAACTAGGTTATTTATTGGTAGTTAATATTTATTATTATTTGATAACTGTTTTCATACCTATTTTGTTTTATAGGGCACTTACAAGACAAGGCTGACACACGACACAAATTAACGTACAAACATTTTTATAAACTACCGGCCAAGTGCTTCGAACTTGGTCTAACAGTTGAGCAATGATTGCAATTGAGATCCAACCTAATGTGCCCTTTAATAAATAAATAAATATACCCGGACAAATTCACACACGGTTAATTAGACCCAAAGTAAGCATTAAGCTTGTGTTATGGAATCTAACTCACTGATACTACTACATATACATACACAAATACTTTATAAGAATATATAATTGACACCCAGACGTCGTCGCCAACAACTATGTCTGCATATATTGTTGACTCCGGGCGGGAATCGAACCCGCAACCCCCGACACAGTAAGCGCTCTCACTGCCACTGTGCCAACGGGCTTGTCATTAATAATTAATTAATAATAATTAATAGGTCACCCATCTAAATATGTTATGTCTTAACTGCTCGTTGCTTTACATTGAGGATACCTTGGAATATGAACTACTGGCACTGGTATAATATATTAAATCATTACGTTTGTGCGACTTGGGCTTATTGCTTATGGGACTCCAAAGTTAATTTGGGTCATCTATACTAATATTATAAAGAGGTAGAATTTGTAACTTCGCTGTCATCTCAGGAACTACCAGTCTGAATACAATAATTATTTTTAATGGCTACATACTAGAGAAAGGTCCTAGGCCTCTTGAATGGTTTAAGGTTTTATCCCGAAATTCCTACAAGAACGGCTAAATCACGAGTAAAACCATGGAACGCGGCTAGCTACATATAAACTGCTAAACAAACATAGGAAATCACCATTTCATCAAAACCAAGTTTTTATACGACAACTTTTTTTATAATGCCCCAAGACTTGTGTTACCACTTCAGGGCCTCAAGCGACATAATGTTTGTAAAAGAAATTACGTATTATAGAAAGTGTTATAACATAGTGACGTAACGCGGCGAGATGAGCTAGGCGCGGCCACCGGTCTCACGTCCGAAAGAGGAGCCAGTTATAAACGGATACAGATGAATAATATTGTTGGTTTCCTCCTTAGAATGAGATGGGATTAATTTTTATATGCGTGATTATTTTAAAAGGTAGATAATTAGGTAGATCTTCTTCTTCATCGAGTGGATGGTCAACCTGACCTGATTAGGTAGATAAATTGAGTTATCCCGTGACCACGAGCGGTGTAATTCGTTCGAAACGTCGGGTACGTATTTTAGTAAAATACGTTAAATTATCTAACGATATTGCGTTAGATAATTTAACAAACCCGTTTAATTTAGTATAATAAGTGCAAATCGTGTGAGTTTAAAAAGTAAGGTAGATAAAACGCGGTATTTCCCGCGTTGTGTCCGTCCACGTGTGAATTGCGGGATCAAAAAACTACCCGTTGAATGTGGCTATCCATTACAAAAAGAATGATTGAAATCGGATTGGTAGTTCCTGAGATTAGCGCGTTCAAACAAACCAAAAAAGATCCTGTTCCGCTTTATTACTTTACTATAGAGAGGTATTTATCGGAGACTCATTACTTCATTAGTCATCACATTCCATGCAACTTGTATTTCATTCTCAAATTGCATAACTTTAATAGATGGCGTCTTAATTTAGCGCTGACAGCATCATTTTGACATCAAAAGGAGCACAGCAATAGATAATAACACTTAATTTAAAATTAATTGCAGTTTCGTGTAACCTAATCTTTCATTGTCTTGTTTCAGGTATGTTTTTGAAATTCCATCGCTACATTTCATAACGACGATTATCCTAAATATTTGTAAGTAAATTAGAAATAACCGACATGATAAATTACTAAACATCGTAGTGAATTAATTAACAAAACCTAAACTTGATCTATTAATTACAAAATACCGCAAAATTGATTTTTTATAGTGTTCAACAAAAAGCCTCGAGAAAAAAACCGATTAAGTTATTGTCTATAAAATCGAGTTTGTATAATAAAATAAATCGGTACGATTGTTAAATGTTAAACAATAATCGTTACTCTAAATTCTATCACGAGCAATTTCAAGCAATTCGTATTCGTGTTCACAACTCGATTGCACATCAACCGATTAAAATTAGTAACGATTGTCATTATATTTCGATTACGATTATAGTTTGTCATCACTATTTATATCTTAATCATTAATATAATATTTGTTAGTTCTTATTCCAAAGTCGTTAGAGTGCAAAATTGCATGTTTCTAAGAATAAAATCAACGGAAAGAATATTGAAACAAATAATTGTTTGTATTGTCTATGTCGAATTAACGATCTAGTTTTGAAATTCAGAAATGGTAACTGTTTTAAATAAACAGTTTCTTTGAGGTTTTTTATTTAACTAACAAAGTTAATAAAATATAATTAATATAGAAAATTATTGACAAACTACGGCGTTGCTTTAGTGCTTGAAAAAAATATTTCTCAACTTAAAAACAATAAAAAATCTAGTCGGGCCCGGAAAAAACCGGGAAGGCTCTAAATCATAGACAAACCCATGGAATAAATCACCACGAACAATACCAGTATTCGTCGTTTATCAGACTTCAAAATTGGAATGCAACTCGTAAACTCTATTTTAGGCAAAGTCTAGACGATCAAAGTGCTGCTGATTAAATTGTAAAGGCTTCTTTACACTAGCTAATAGCCCATCATGACCCTGACCGGCTGATTTTAGAGTCGTGATGTAACCAACCTTGGAACGAATTTAAATCGTTGACAAATTCGACTTCAAAGCTCGGAACTATTTTGAGTTTTAAAGCGTAGATTATTTCAATATAACAATTGAATATGGAATATAGGTATTTATAATAATATTGTGCAAAAATGTGATTTGTAATCTGTTTCAACTTGACGAACACAGTAAAGCTACCAAGTGCGCGTTGATGTCTTTTCTTTGAAGCTACGAACACTAGATTGATGAGTAGAGCAAAGAGCATAATTATAACTGTATATTGTTCAGTAAGTATTTCGAGAAGGTTCGTGGTCCAGCCCATTGTATTTTTAGACTGCCTAATTGCCTTTGACATGGCTAAGGGATATAAATAAACGCAACCGTCAATGTTATTGTTAATTAAGATTGGTTTAAAGTGATATAAGTCGTTTAAAGATATTTTCCGTACGAAAAACAAAATATCAATAAGATCAAAACAAGCAGTACTTAAACTTAAAAGAGACATGGTTCTTAAACAAATACATACACGGCTATTAATTACCTGTTTCACTTTAATTGTGCTTGGTTCAAATGCGCCTGTTCACACGGTTATTAGTTGCGAGACAGCGATTACGTCACACTAATTAGTAAGGATTTAGTTCAGTTTCTTTGATGTTTGATATGATTCAATGGGGAATGAATGGTTATTGACTGATTGATGACTTTAGGTGAACTGACGAGTGTTGTAAAGGAACAAAACTGGAGTCATATGAGCCGCTTTTTTATCTTATAGCATATAATATTAACAAATTATGAAGATTTTCGGATGGTTCTGTCGTTTCTAAATTAATTTTAAAAATCCTTCGGTCATAAATGAATGAATGAATTAACGTTTTTCCTAGATAGATAGATATGTTCGAACCATTTTTTTTGGTTTTTGCGGTTCCATTTCCCTTTAGGCAGTCTTAAAATTCTGAAACCAGGATTAGCTACTAACCTAGTATTAAACGAACGTGTTGACATATTACGTACTAAAGCCATAAATTTTTGTAAAGTTCTTTCTCTGCTAATGTTATCAAGTAACCTACTCCAAGTTATACTTTTAAACACATCTACAACTAAATGATTGTCTATACCTGTGTGACTAGTCGACTTCTTCGACTAGTGTGATGAAAGTGAGAGTGTGCGGTGCCGGAAGCGGACGGTGCGCAAGCGCAGGTGTCCGGCATCGAACGCTTTATAATTGTATTGTATAGTTACGTTACTTTTTATTTGGACGTTACGTTTGGTTATGAGTAGACTGACTGTCATGTTTTTATGTCATTGGAATTGATTTCGAAGTGGGAATTTAAGTTTCCGGGAATGTTGAATGGAACTTCATTTGATTAAGCCAGTACTGCGTTCTATTGAACTAGGCCACTCGCAGCTTGTAATCTTGATACGTACACAAATTATAATTTTATTGGAAACGGATCCTGGTATCGGTGGATACAAGTTGGTGGGATCAGTGGCTAATAAAATCTGATCACGACGTCCGTGGCTACCAACCCAATAATTATAATGTAGTTAAATAAATTAGTCTTATTAATATTATAAATTAGAAGATTGTGAGGAGATATGGATGTACTTTCCTTATCTGTATTTAATAATCTATGAATACTGATAATAATCTTATATGACTTTTAAGACTCTTCTTAAGAATATGAGAATCGAGATTCAGTTTACTAAATACTAGTTTGTTTTGTTTTATATAAAGTGAAGTACACAATTCACATCGCGGATGTAATTACCATAACATTGTGCGTAATATAGAGCACATATAATGTATCTAATAATAATAATAATCGTGAATTAGATCGTGTCCGTCTGTCTGACCTCGCTGTATGGTTCTTGTTACAGCGGCTGTGGGAAATAACATTTGGTTTTTTACATTAAGCTAATAACAGAGTCAATATGTTTACATATATACACTTAAATGCTAAAAAACTCTACCGACAATCTCAGCTAGCAATCTCCTATGTAAATAAATATCACCTTTTGGCAGCTAAAAGTAGGTTCGAGTAGGTTCTTAGCCAACCTTGTTTGGAGTTTTTAGACCGCCTAAAGGCCGTGGACTTGGTCGAACGATTAAAACAACCGGGGCCGACAGTTTAACGTGCCCTGAGAAGCAGGGTAGCGCCAACAAAATTGCTTAACTTTTGTTATTTAACAACATACTTACGAATAATATCACTAAGAAGTTAATTGAAGCTAACCTCTCAGATAAGCTATATGTTCCGAATAAAAGACCTCTGACCTGCATTGAAATCCTACGAGCTATTATTGTTGAGTCTACGGTAATGTTATATATAACAAACATAATGTCAACATTCATTTGTTTTTTACATCGACTGACATTAAAGGCTGCCAACTCTTGATCATTATTATTATAACAGACATGTGACATTTAACATACATAGACAACAATAGATAAATTAAGAAAAATGTAATAAAAAGTAAAAATAATTACAAACATTGCATTAGAAACTTTATGACATGACTGAATGAAAAAATCTCAAGTTTTATCGGATAGTTAAATGAATGAGACGCTTCGGAGCTGTGCCTTGGTTTGACAATGACTCGCAAACTCTAATTTGTATGACACACGTCAATCTATAACGTGATCGCTATTGTATACGCAGCTTTAGATTCGCGAATAGATTATGTACTACAAATTGCCTAATTTTTGCCTCTTTACGCAAATATTCCAAGGATTTTTTCCTAATTTATTGACTAATTTTAGTTGCTTACAAATTGAGTGTCAAGATACAAATGTCGAGATTTATTAGTTCCGTGGTAATCTTAATTTGTTGAGGGTGGCATAAGACAGCATTTGCATGACAATAACCCGGTAAAATAAAATCTATTAAGTGAGTAAATTCGAGTAGGTTAGTGGTCAACCCTGATGTCTATGGATTGAAACAACCGAGATTGACAATTTAACGTTATCTCCGAAGCACTGTAGAGCTCAGATAGAAATGCTTCATCTATCCATCTAAGTTAAAACAATAATTGCTATGATCTAGCATCGCTTAGTCAACCTATTGCCTATTGCCTATTGCTAACTAAAAGTAGTTTAGTGGTCAACCATAGAGTTTGAAGAGCCATGAATGCTCTAAAGAGGTTTTGCATATTAAACTTTTAGCGTAACTTGGAATTAACATTTTATTATTCCAACTGTCTTCTCTTGTTACCCTCGATCGTGTTCAATTAATAAAAATGGAAGCCTAGTACTCGTCCCTGACCTGTTAATAATGCACAACTAAACAATTTCGCATTCCGTCTCTAAACTCTACGCAACGCTCGCACTTGACCGTATACGTGAGTGTTGCTATCATCATTGCACGACTTCGATTTATTTCGAAATTAGATATAACCTTTTTGGTCCTAACCTTGAGCATTTCAACATTTTGGTAACGATTTAAATATCGAACGGAATTCGGATTAAGTATGGAATAAGTTATTCGCCATTTTGTTGATTTGCTGTCAATAGATTATTTGAATTTGATAGATGTTAAATATAATAGTTAAGTAATAGCTAATTCAGAATCATTAAGTATTTTATTAACAAAATTAACTACCTCATTGATAGTTTCCAATCTTAGTTTTATTAAATCCAGGATTATTTTATAAATATTTATTTTTCACTAGCAGCGCCCCGGTATTACCCGCGTTGTGCCCGTTCCCGTGAAATTTCGGGAATTTTTATACATATAAACCTTCCTCTTGAATCACTGTATCTATTTAAAAAACCGTTTTAAAAAACCGTGTCAAAATCTGTGTAGTAGTGTTTGAGTTTATCGCGAACAGACAGACAGACGCGGCCGGGGACTTTTTTCATGATATGTAGTGATATTTCCGATAAAGTATCCCATACAAATCAAATTCAAAACAAATCCTACAAAATCATATAAATCACGGCATGTTTTCTCTCAATCTGTTGTCAGTATAATATTATCGGCACATTAATGCGGTAGCCTAGAGCTCTAGAGAGGTGCGGAATCCGCTCGCGTGCCGATAACTGGAGCGGAGCGTCTCGCGTCACTGCGCCCGCGCATCCACGCGGTCACCAATTAAATTACGACCACTGATACAACTTTTATGTTATATTGTTTTATTTTTAATAAAATTACAGATTTTGCAGTAAAATACTGTTTAAACTGTCTGGTCGTTAAACCATCTTCTGGCCTTTGGTATTTGGAATCCCTTAAAGGAACATTTTAAGGACTACAGTCTTCGATGGTCCTTAATATGCACTTCCTTGTTTATTTAAGTAAGAAAGTTCGTGAAGTTTAGTAGTCAACCCTGGTGTCGGAGTTTTTAGACCACTTAAATGCCTCCAAAATGGTCTATTCATTGGAACCGCCGACAATTTTACATACCTTCCGAAGGTATGGTTCGGCTCGGCCACCCATCCAAGAAGTGGCCGAGCTGTACGTTGCTTAACTCGCAATGAGCTAACATCGCTTATCGCACACCACGAGCACTAAATTAGATTAAGTAATATAAAAACAAAAATCCAATAAACTTATTAACTACTATCTATAAAAATGTCTACATGTTTGGTTTCAAATACTTTAAATAATGATTACCCCATTAACAACAAACATCTTGTTTTAAAGGTTTAACGTAGCTTACGAAAGTATTTTCGTCCAAAGTCGGTTTCCACTGATCATTGGTCAATCTTTAGGCGTGGTCAATCATTAATCCAAATAATGTGAGGTAATGGATCCGAAGAAAAACCAGTCCTCTCGGGTAGCCACTTCATTTCAAGTAATTTGTTTATCTGTGGCCAATATTAGTGGTGTTGCCACACCTTTTTATTTTAGGGCTTTTAACGACGTGATGTAATTTAACGTAATTTTATTGTGCCACTTTTGGGCATGTTATTGATGTTTCAATGAAATTATTACGCATCGTTATTGAGCACAAGATTTTTTTCTAGTCATATATTTAATTTAATTTGATAACTGTTGGTAATGTAATGTAATAAGGTTTTGCCTAGTTAAAATCTTGCTTACAAAGTTACTTCTAAGAATTCTAAGCTAAATACATAATTTAATATTCCCCACTTAATATGGATCATGGCATCCATAAATACGTACAACCGTTAAAATAACATTCTATTTAAAGTTATTACTTGGATTCCGAAACAAATACTCGAAGTATTGCAAATCGTGATGGTCAGAAATAGAGCATTCTTTGAATGAGTCAGTGTTGCCAACGATGAAATATTGAATGACTCAATTCAAAATTATTAAACCTTTGTTCAAAATTAAGTGTTACCTCATTCACTATTTACGCAAAGATTTTTTCAAAATGGAGACAAGAAAAGTCTCCATTTTTTTCAAATCAATTTAAATATTTTCCTAATTTGTGATTAGCCGTAAATTCGCGAAGAAATACGGAAAAGGAAAGCCATTCGTATAAAAACCGGGCTCGATCGGCGCAGTAGGAACGACGGCATTACTCAACTAACTGCTATGTGGCCGGCGAGTTGGTCAGACCTACATTTTGTACGTTCATGTTATGTGTAGATGTAATACTGTTCCGGGGATTTCTCTAAGAGCCTGAGCTCTCTATAGTCACAGCAATCTTTAAACTGTGCAAAGCGGAGAAAATGGCTTTGCGCACTCTTAAAACAGTTGTCAGTACAAATTCTTTATATTAACAGACAAATATGTCTATTATGCGCCTTGTTTATGGTGTGCACTTCTTCATGTTTTGTTAGACCATAAGACTGTGTAACTAGTCGTGAATACATTGAGTTATTATAGTACTAACGTACAGAACTCAATGCTTGAATATAATGTGTTGAGGCTCCCATACACAATTGGGCTTTTGAAAAAAAAAATTTTTGTGATAAATGGAAAGATTATATATTAGTTTTATAACAAAACTATTTTTATTTTATTTTTTTCGCAATAATTCAAAAGTTATTTCAAAATAAAAATTAATTTTTGAATCCAGTACCGAAAACACTCGGACAACTCCCGAACAAACCCGAGCGCGTGTGACGTCATAATGTGTAATAGCCGTAAACGCTGTACGTACTTATGGCACAGATTACTAAATAGTTACTACGTCTTATGGTTAAATAGCTATAACATTATCATGTCACAACCACGGTGACCAATTATGGCGCGTTTATAGTCACGTGATTTTTATTCAATTTTTAATTGTTTATAATTAACTCAGAATACAGAAAGTACCAGAACCCACGAGCGCGCCTAATACTGTAGCTACTCAAACTAGCCTTAAATAGTGTAGTTTGATGCGCAACCGATCAGTCACTTTGTGACCGTCGGAATGCGCTAACGTGTTTTACCCGTGACCAATTTCACGAAACTATGCCGTCTTGTGTCGTTCCTACCTGTAAAAATGCAGTGGGTCTGAAAAAGAAACAGGATGGGATCACATTTCACGTGTAAGTCTCGCATTTAGGTATCGTCTTATTTAAATATTTAATTATTTTCTCAGATTTCGATTGTCATTGAGAGTGATGCGTCAATCTATGTTAGTGTTGCCAATATAAGAGTTTTGATTTACCCTTCTTTTTATTACCTTTTGACTACTTTTGAGGGCTTTAATTCGTTGTAGAATTTTAATAAGTCATCATAAATTTAAGAGCAAGGCTCTTGTCGGTGAGTCCGATGCAGACTTCTCCATTTATTCCTATTCAGTGCATGTTCCTTCACATCTCTATAAGACATGACAGACACTTTTTCTTTAATCTGACTCATGTAACTGATTCTAGGCCTTCCCCTACCTCGTTTTCCTTCTACTTTACCTTCCATGATATTATTTATGAATCTGTCATGTCGTATGAGATGTCCTATCATCTTCCCTCTCCTATTTTCTATTATCTCAAGTAGTGTTCTACTCTCTCTCACCAATTCTAATACTTCTTCATTTGTCACCCTCTCCGTCCAACTAATCCTTTCCATCCTACGCCAACACCACATCTCAAACGCTTCCAACCTCGCCCTATCCCGTTGAGTCATCGTCCACGCCTCACTTCCATACAAAGCTATACTCCAAATATATGATTTTATAAACATTTTCTTTACCTTTCTAGACATTTTGGAAGATAATAAGTAATATAATAAAAATAAACCAACTTGAAAAAAGAAAGTATAAAGCGTAAGTGTGACTCGTATGTACCTAACCTAACAATACTATTAAATAGTAAGTATGTTAGTCTATAGGATTTCTAAGCATATTTTTGGTGTGCGTGTGGGAGAAGGGGAGAGGGGGAGCGGGTATTAAATTATGTTTCTATATTAGCCATCTTAAATTTTAGCTTCCCTGCTGATGAGGAAAGGAAAGCGGTGTGGACAAAAATTATACAAAGAGCACGGCTGGAACAGTTCTGGAAACCATCGAAGCGAAGCGTAGTTTGCTCGATGCATTTTGACTTAAGTTATTATTCATTTTTTATGTAACTCTTGTACCTAGCTGTAAGTTTTCCGAATACTTTAAAATAAAATAAAAATATATAATTTTTCCATCACCCCTTAAAAGTGTGCAAACATCCACCTTAACACCATGTTTTATTTAATATACATATCTATTTCTTGAGATAAAAAGGTAGGTACATAGTTATATAGAAAAGGACAATTTTTATTCTATTATCATATTACCTCCGAAACTCCCAAAATTTACCCCAAAAATGGGCAAATAATGCGAGAGCTAACAACACTACGCGAGGGACTTTGTTCTGTTTTTGGACACAGCGTGTAGCTTGTAAATACATTTGAATGCCGTTTCTGGTACTTTCTGTATTCTGAGATAATTAATTGAAAAAATATATTTTTTAAGTTTTTTGCATTAAATATCAATATTATTAATAATAAAGTTTTAAACTACATAAAAAAAATCAATTTTTTTTTTCAAAAGCCCAATTATCGTAAATGTACGCCTAAAGTTACTGCCAACATAGTAAGTGATATGTACAGTGCCACCAACTTAACTGTTCAGGTGGGCAAAATGGGAACTACAGCCGCGTCATATTGAATCTATACTATGTTAGTTAGGCTTTATATTATTGATATTGTAGTTTCTGAAATTTTAATGATATCTATAGACTGACTTGCAAGACATGTTTTAATTACCTTTTTTTCTTGGTGAATTTCTTATATTATGTATACCAAATTCTCCACTAGCGACGCTGTCAACTGAACAGATAAGATGGTGGGACTGTACTTGCATGAATTCTAACACCACTCGCATTCTTTTTCCCAAATGTCAGCAAGTATGTATGACCTTTAAGAAAATGGAGAGTTACTTGGCCGGTTGTATCCAAAAAGTAGATACAAGTGTCTACTAAATAAATTATTTAAAGCGAAGTGGCTACGGTCTAACTTATAAGTTGTGTTACCAATATTTTTACCAATCTTACAATTAATGTAGTATACACTCATACAGTAATTATATTCATTGTAAAGATTGAAAATACCGGCACTACGACTCAACATTCTTCCAAAGCATGATAGCGCTCTGGTAAAACTGATAATATCGGTCACCCATACCGTAACCATGTCGTGCTCGCCAGGATGCATTTTATTGGAAAACGTTTGACTTTAACGCATAATATTTTGATATGTGTTTTTAGTTTTCTCTCAAGAAATTCGCTACATCGTTGTCGTCATACATACTTATGTGGACATGTTGTTTACGGACAACAAGTTGCATAATGATATATGTATATTGACCCAAATATTTGTACACATTCAGATTCCTGACATCATCAATCTCCATTACTCATGGTTTATGTGGTTTTTGAATGCACAATAAAGTGTTCACACAAACATTGCCCTACTGTCCGTTGATATAACTAATCGACAAATAACTCTGTAGAAGAATGGTGTTCATTAAACAAAGAAACAATCTATGGTCACTCTTTTTAAACATAATCAATTATTCAACAATTCCATAACAAAAACCACAGACAAATCCAAAGCAACAAACATAACAAGATCTGACACTTAAAATAAAACTGTCAAAAATAACTATAAATAAAACTAAACGGCATCATTCGTGCGTAAGCGCAGAAAGTGAAACGTGGCTTTCGTCGTAAGAATGTGCTTGCCCGGGACTCGAAGACTCGATCCTACGTTATGTAGCATTGCGTAACCGCTACGCGTAAACAGTTTGCGGAATCTCGGCCCATATGTTAGTCTTCCTAGAGAATCTAAATAGGATAAAAAACTAGTCTCTTAAGTAGTCTGTTGGAATGTTCAGAAAAAGTAGAAATATCCATAAGAGAGGTTTCTATTTAAAACAGTTGCAGTTTTACTCAGTAAGTGCAGTCTGTTCGAAAAAGTTTTAGGACTTTAAGAGCGGCCAACCCATCTTACTTTTCATACAAACGCTGTTACGTGATTACGGCGTTGTTATAGATCTTTCTTTGAAAATTTTTAGCTAATAAGTATCTTATGCACTATATCTAGGTTTCTATCATAAAAGAAAATCAAAATTTTTAGAAACAAATTCAGTATAAGCCTCCGAAAACCGGATTTTTGCAACAAATTTTACCTGAACTTTGGGCGGTCATATTGTACTTATAAATTGTAAAATTAAAGAAAATATTATGATAGAAACATCGTAAATATAATGGAGATTTTAAATAACAATCATTTATTTTACAAACATGCAAGGTTTATTAATAAACACGTATATCCTGGAACATGTTTTATGAAGATTCCGCACATTATATTTTGTTCAACGTTATCGCGGTCTCTCTTGCTGGTTGACAAGTGACGGAAAGAGGTATGCGGGGGACGAGTCTATCTATGAATGGCGCACTCGCTCGCTAGCTCGCTAGTTCGGTCGCTCGCTCGCTTTGTATATAACGTTCTTCGTTCTTTGTATTATTGTATTGTGCCTACGATATATTTACTAGCTGCGCCCCGCGGTTTTACCCGCGTTGTGTCCGTTCCCTGGGAAATTTAAGAACCACTCGACCGATTTTGTGCAAACTTCACATAAACCATCTACTAAATAGTCCGAACAAAGCCTAAATATTTAGTTTGGATAGGTCAGCCCGTTCACGAATATCCCACACGTATGTTCTCTCGAACTTATTTGTACGCAATAATGAGTACTTTGATTATGTCGAACAATGTTTTTATATATCATCAATAGATTTAGCAGCGCACACCAATAACCAATTTTTGTGGGCATGTTTTTCATACCTTTTGGGTAACATTATTCCAATTTGAATACGGATCCCTTTTTAAAAAAAAAATACCTCGCCTATGTCCGTACCTAAAGTGTACGAGTACTTTACCTATAGGTGAAAGAATTCAAACAAACAAACAACTATACAAACAAAGTTACAAACTTTACATCTTTATAATATTAGAATAATAGCAATGTGCGTGAAGCGAGTAGCGAGTATCGGTAGTAGCGAGGTAGTGAGGCGCGTGTACTAGACCATATCACAGTTTAAATTAGTTTCCAGTAGGTATTAAATTAATAAATTTGAATTTGAATTTATATATGATTTTTGAAGCAGCGTTTTTTGCATTAATCGATTATATTGTGCTGTTTGAGTTGTTCATTAACTCATTCAGAGATAAAATTTTATAAATTACCGGGAATAATTAAATCTACTTGTGAAAAAAACAGCATGCATATTTATTATACTTATATTTGATTGAATAAAAAATACTCACAATCAAAAACTAGAAGAAAATATCAAGTAGGTGTAAAAAAATATCAAGATGCAATTAAAATAGTCTAGGCGGGCAGCCCTATCGCATCTGTGCGTTCAGCGCGTGTGTAGGTATCTAACTGAAGAACAGAGCCGAGTTACATTACTGGTATTACTATACTGTGATATTATCATGAATCTCATCGTACGTATCGTCAACGGCCGTCCGCCCCGAGTGAGCGACGAAAGTTATCGAATGCCAAACGAGCGCTCAGGCGCTTTCTCTCTCTTTTCGCAGTGCCTCTTTTTCTGACATTGCGCTAGTTGAAACAACAAGCTTTTCAATAATGTTCGCGTTGGAGATAGACGGCCCGGGAAGGGCCCTCTTAAGGCATAAAAGGATCTAAATCATCTATTTTTCAGACGGACTTATTAGGGTAGGGATTTGAAATTGTATTCTAAGTTAATGTGGCTGCTGCTATAGGCGATCCTATAAATGGAGCGAGATTACAAGAAGAAGAGAAGAGCGAGCCTGCGTGTGTGATACGAGTAGAACACGAGCAATACATATCTATATACATACTAGCTGTGCCCCGCGGTTTCACCCACAGCGCACCCGTTCCCGTAGGAAATACAGGATAAATAGTATCCTATATCCGCCTCCTGGTTCTAAACTAACTCCCCACCAATTTTCAGCCAAATCGGTTTAGCCGTTCTCGAGTTATAAATAGTGTAACTAACACGACTTTCTTTTATATATATAGATATAATTCAAAGTCCTGACTGACTGACTGATAATCAACGCACAGCCTCAACCGCTACACCTAGAAACATGAAATTTGGCAGAAAGGTTCTTCAAGTGATGTAAGTGCACACTATGAAAGGATTTTCGAAAAATCCTACGGGAACGGGCTCAACGCGGGCAAAGCCGCGGGGCGCTGCTAGTGTCAAATAACTCGCTCGCTAACGCGTTCTTCTGAGCTTGCTTGAAGCAATAATTAGAGAATTTGGAATGCTCTTCCGTGGCTTAAAGGCTCTGTCAATCTAAACAAACACTACTAACAAAAGATTAGGTGGTCAAAACGAGTATGCTCGATTCGAGTGCACTTAGATGTCTAATCACCGCTGATTGATGGCCGCCCCCCACGTACAGTCCATCTTATATGACTTGGGTGCCAATCACAAGTGTGCACTTGGTTTTAGTATATCCGCATCGTCCACCCGGCCAAATAGAAACCTAGAATACATTCTTCCAAAAGCAATAGATTCAAACTGCTAATTTATGTAAACTAAAATTCACTTAAAAAAATCTTTCTTTTCACATTAAATTAACGTAATAACTAGTCAGTTACCTCCGAATATGAAACCGCCATATCATAGAGTAAGAAAATTAACAATTTACGTAACAAAATCGTTGTCCGAGAGATCTCAGAGTCATATTTACGTGAAAGTAAGTAAAATTATATCGCTCATATTGTTGAGGTAAGTGTGTGAATATGTGCTGTATGAGCCATTGTGATGTATGTTTCTACTGAATGTAATTTGGCTAATTGTGAGTTCTTTCTCTTTACTTTTTGTTGCTTCATTGACTGAAAGTGATGTTGAAACGAACACTAACATTAGAATATTATTAACTAGCCGTACCCCGCGGTTTTACTCGCGTTGTGCCAGTTCCCGAAGGAGTTTCAGAATAAAAAGTAGCCTATAACCTTCCTGTCGAATGTGGCTATCTAGTACAAAAATAATTATTCAAATCGGATTGGTAATTCCCGAGGTTAGCTCGAACATACAAACAAACTTATACATTTTACCTCTTTATAATATTAGTATAGGCGAGTTTGTTAGAATCAGTGAGTACACATGATGCGGTTCGGCGAATTCTGATTAACGGAATGAGAGAATCCTACACTTGTAATCTATTGAACTTGCGTGTAGGTATAATAACTGATACTAATAGAGTTGTATCTACCTTCGTCTAAATTAACACCTAGGCCGGGAAACTAATAACATTGCAACGCAAATCAACATACATTCAATTAAATACCGATACGTAAGTCGATATTCAATCGAATTTCTTGCATAAACCTAGGGCCAATTAAAGAAAACATATAAAAACTATAAGTTTCCCACCGGTCGCAGTTTCCACAGTTCACGTCGATTCCACCGGTAGCAACGTGAAGCAATGTTCCCTAAGATGTTGCAAATAATGAGGCAACGCCACATCTCGGGCACGCAACTTCTCAAATTGACTGTTTGTCTTTGAATACATTATGAACACCTGTTTTTTGTGGTTTGCACAGAGTACATGCCTTCTACGAGTACAATCTTTGAGATTTATCTATCATCCTTTTAAGCTTGGTATAGGTTACATTACCATTTAAGCATGCACATTACATCCATTAACGCAAGTGAATGTGACCAAAGAGACGACTAATTCCTTCCAGTCTTCTCTTCCATAGAGACGACTAATTTGTATAGCATAACAGTACAGTTAAAGAAATAATTACAAGAATCTAAAGGGAGATAAAACCTTAAATTTTAACTGCTTAGCATAGTACTAAAGCTAGTTCTTAGCCAAAATAATTAAGTATTTCAATGTTTAAGACGTGTTACGTTATTCTGAATGAGGAATTAAATATTTCTTCGCACATTTGTTATGCAAATGCCAAACAATGACTTGACTAAACTGTTTTTAAACGCATACAGTTGCAAGCCTTGCACAAGAGAATACTTACCGCTTGCATTTGTGTGAAAGTTGGACAATGTATTGTTAGAATCATGTATGTCTTTTATGGGTTTTTGATAAGGTTACAAAAAGATACATAAAAAAATAAATAGTCGGTAAAACAATTCTTAAGAAATTAATAAATGATTTTGTGTTTGAATTTCTGAAACCTTTGCTTTCAATGGTTTTCTATAGAATTGCAATATTGTACAGTATCAAAATCTTTGCACCATTTTATATCCCTTACAATCTTTCTTCATCTATTCGTTTTTGAGAGAGCAACAAGTATGGTCGTGTTCGGAAAATGAGTGAAAATCTTGCCTTGCTGTAAATAAGAAAGCTTACGAAATACGAGCACGAAAAATAACAAACTGTAAGGGTTCCTTGCAAATACCAAACAAAACACGTACTAAAAACTCGGCTAATAAAACACTTTATTATTATATAATTTTCAGGCCACTTCACAATTCATTACTCGCGGTAATGCCGGTTACGATGTCTGACATAATGGATAATTGACTCAATTATATTATAATACAACATTCGAATATTTGTACTAAAATTACTGGACGTAACAAACAGAAAGTATTTTGTACATTATTGTAGTGTTCTACGTGTTTGTGATTTGATAATCAGTAGAGTAAGATAAGGACATACTAATTTGTGACAGTATGTAATGTTGGTAACACTGTCCTGTTACAACCGTAAAACAACGATTAAATTAAATCAAAACATTAAAGTCATCACTGATGTTAGAGAAAAGTCATCACACACTAGAGACAAACATCTAATAGACTTTTTTATCTAAAGAATTTGTTACATTGGCTACAGTCTAAAAGCCTTATTCATAAACGCTTACTAGCAGCATTTTAGCTATCAAATGGCTTGTCCCTTTCTGACATACGCTATTTTCCAAAGAGCAAAAGAGACAAAACACTCACTAACAGTGTTTTAGTTAGAGAACGTTTATGAATAAGGCAGTAACTAAGTAAAACTGAGACTAAACTAAGACTATAGTCACATCGTTTGCAATATATACACACAAACTCGATGCATAAGTTTAAGCGCCTTCACCTTATTTAGTTTCACATTTCAGTAACCGTAACACATTTCTATTGGGTAATTATATACAGTCCTATACAAAATGGTATAATACAACTTATTCATAGACTGACACTGACATAATTTCAATATTGTGTTGTAGTGTGGTGCTGCACGCAATACTGTATAATTTTACTGAATGATTAAGGAACTTTTAAGTTAATTTTTCTTCATGACAAATAGCGTATTAAAGAAAACGCCTTCTACTGAAATAGAGCTATATTTTACTATTAATTGAAACGTACGTTGATGTCATAATTATTTGTTGAAACGGGAACTTACGTACGACGAAGGTTACTGTTGAGTGTCCCTGTAAGTATATTGGTTACCCTATTATAAAGAGGTAGTAGTACACAAAAGGAATGACCTTATAGCGTAGTAGCGACACTTTATTGGACGACCTGGTCACTGACTTATGGTCACCAAATTGATCTACTTTATATCAAAATAAATTACTTCCTTTAATTTATTTTTGTCGTTCACTGTACCAACTGTAAATATGCATACATTCCTTTCCAGTTAAAGTAACTACGATCACCTTAAACGGTTGGTCCGTTACCGTCCTATTGTCCGACCTAACTGTTTCATAATATTTCATATGAATATGCACGGTGGGTATGGTATGTGTGTCTGTTTAGTTTCCTGTGCTCTTGTTTATTGGTATTTATATTCCTTGATGACATAGTTAAGGTGGTACTCTATTGAAGGACTGTTTATATGAGACTTACTATATGTATAACTATAGACTGCGACCAATAGCGATTGGTGGAAGACTTGAATTTCAAATATTCTACCAATCAACGCACAGTTTATCTATTACACGTCATAACCTCGTCACTGTTGTTGTGCTTGAGAGGCTGCAGGGTAAAGGCCTTTTGGTCGCTGAAGTTATTATGCAATATATGTTGGTCCATGGTAATTAGAGATTGGATTCACTCCGTTTAAATACTAATACTGGTTAATTGTTTCAAAGCCAAGCCATATTTGTATATAGAATATCCGAAATATACACGATTTTAATATAATTATACAAAACATAAAAAAGGCTAAATTATTCCGCTAACACATTGTTCATTGGTCTACTCGTATAATCTATATAATGTATTGTGACTATAATTTGAAGAGTTGTCTGTCATAGAGTAGAGGACAAAGAAGTACTTCCTCCATGTAGGTGGTTGTTACACAAGAACCGTGCATTGTTCAGGCTCCGTTCAATGTTCATTGTTTACACATTGTATGGTATGCAAAAAGATGGACTCGGGCGCGCGTTGATGTCTTTTGTATCGAGCGTGTGTCAGGGAAAGAATATTGACTTTAATGGATATAAAGCGAATATTTATAGCTTTATTGATGTTATTAGTTACCGAGAGTCTTTTCACTAGCTGTTTGATTTATTGAAGGCACTGTTTAAATTGAGCTAGTTTATCTATAAGTGGAACGAGAGACAAGTTGAGAGTTGCTAATTCGAAAGACTCTTGTATACATACGTAGTCTCGTAACTCTACTATTAATTAGCTTGATCTAAACGAAGCCTCACAAACATAAATTTATACTTTTATTGACAGTTTGAGCATTCGATTAGTCATCAAGTATGACACCAGTTTCTGACCACACCATGAACACATATTTATTTGACATTTTTGTACAGCCTGAAAAACATGTCAATTAACAATAGTGGTTCCTGTAATCGATTTGGAAGTTGTTTGCTTAATTAATAAATGATTTACTGATGTTTGCTATTTCTTGTTTCAGGATATGAAAATACTGCTGTCTCTAGTAGTAGGAGTTATCACATTAACACAACCAGGTGAGTTGCGTCATTAACTTAATGGCCTTTTTTAAAGAAATAGTGAATAAAACTGTTTGTAAATTCTGGTATGTATGTAGTGTTGTTAATAGTTTACAAATGATTTTCACACAAGGCTTAATACATAATCACTTTTAAGCTTTATTTTATGGAACAAAGCTAAAAAAGCCTTGAAATTAAGAATCCAATTTTCTGGCAATAATTTCAAATCTAGAATACATTTGTCACAGTTGAACAATACCATTCCCATTCTCATGACATAACGAGCTCTTTTTATGTCAGATGGCAACACTGTGACTAATCTATTTATTTACTTAACCACGGAGGTGCTCACTTGACACAGTTGAAGACAGTGGAAAATTGAATTAAGTGAACAATACAAGTATTAAGTAAAGTGTTTGGATAGTGTGAAGTTAGATAAAATTACATTTTATTGAAAGTTTATGGTAGAACAGTGTTGGATAAATTCAATTACTGAAATTGATATAGGAGTGCAGTCAGGCGCGTAACTGGAAGTTCCGGGTTTCTATTGCAAATGCGTTCGATAATTGTTTTCCTGTTGAATACTTTATCAAGTATAGCCCACGAAGATGTTAAGGACTACAGAACTACTACCATTTTAAAATGTTCATAGATATGTGGATAGGTATTATAGAAGTAAAACAAGGTTCGAAGTAAGCTCAGATTTCACAGGCTAACTGTACCATCCTTACTTTCATATTATTAGTCAACTACAGAACTATATCTACCCTTTACAACCCTCTTCACACACTGCCAAACTCCTAAGGGATACTAATAATACATTAACGCCCTCACTCAGAGCCGTTAAATGAGCTTTCAAAGCAGAAATTATAGTGTCGTCTCTGAGTGCGGTAGTAAGAGGCCATAATGAGTAATTTTTGACGGGTAATATAATAACAATTTGACGTGTCAATTAGTTAATGGTCGGTTAAATGACGTCTCTACGCTGGCATTATATAGTGAACAGATGTAATAAATATATTTTCTCTTCAATATTATCTGGTACATTAGTTGCGGAAACATTCTAATGCATTACACTTTGTAATGGACACCTCGTTGTATAATAACTTACGCAAATTACCAACTATTATACAAACGTTAGTAACTGTTGCACTGTTTGGTTAACTATTATAACATTATTAGTTTTAGCTTGAGAAATATTTAGTGCTATATGTAATACCTAAGTTGTTGTTTTGAAACTGCTATATGTGAAATATCTATATAAATTTCTTGTTAGTTCAATTAAAGTTTGCAAAGATTTGAACATTTGTTTGAAAGAAGCAAAGTTTTATCTGGGAATGGGGTTAATATTTTACCGTCAACACACGTCACTTCATCTTTATTCTATAATAAATATGTAATAAAGCTGAAAAGCTTTTTGGTTAAACGGGGTAATCTATCAAAGTACCAGCCCGATTAGAAGACATTTGCGTTAGATTATTACGTTTCAAAAAAAGCGTCTTCCCGAAATTCCTACGAGAATAGCACAACGCTAATAAATCTGCGGGACGTGGATGGTTTTCTATTAAATCTATTTGCTTATCTAGTGGTCTCAGGAATTTGCTATTGTTAGCTCAACCCAAAGAATCCAAGTCTACACTGATGTGTAATCATTTAGCCCCTAAGAAACACCTAGATTCGCTACTGTACTAATTTGTACCTTACATCTTACGTTACTTACAAAATATCCTCAATCAAATGTCTCTCTTCCAGCATCCACGAGCGAGCCCCGCGTGGTGTGCTACTACACCAACTGGTCGGTCTACCGGCCCGGCACCGCGCGCTTCAACCCCCAGAACATCAACCCCTATCTGTGCACGCATCTCATCTACGCGTTCGGCGGCTTCACCAAGGACAACACTTTGAAACCTTTCGATAAATATCAGGATATTGAAAAAGGTTTGTAATCTGATACTCATTTGACCATCATTTTACAGGACGGTAGGGTTTGACAGGAGGTATACCTACTAGGTAAAGGATGGAAAATATTTGAAACCTCCTTAGTATTTACAAAGTAGGAAACTGTGTATCCAAATCTCTTTAGTATTCACGAAGAAGGTAAGTGTAAACTCAAACCTCCTTAATATTTACGAAGGAGGTAAGTATCTACCAGAATCTTCTTAGGGCGTTATTCTTATGCGGCCAGGCTAGAAACTTATGTAATCACATAATGTACAAAACGAGCACCAGCACTGATATTCAAATTACTACAATAACTAACAAGTGTTATTCGTATGTCCAGGTGGTTATGCTAAATTCACCGGTCTGAAGACGTACAACAAGAACCTGAAGACTCTGCTGGCGATCGGAGGATGGAACGAGGGCTCGTCGCGCTTCTCACCCATGGTGGCGTCCAGGGAGCGCAGGAAGGAGTTCGTCAGGAACGTGATTAAGGTATAACATCAACAACAGGTTACCTCGGTATGGACTCTACCTATTGAAATAATATCATGTCCTTGCTTGCACAGAGCCACCGAAAGCGCAATTGGTTTGTGCTTTTGGTCTTGCCGCTTTTGCCTTTGGTCTGCCGCCATATAATTTGAACTAGAACCATAATATTCACGATATGAACAAATTATAAACGCTTATCTAGACGGAATTTAATCGCGAATAAACATACCTCAACGTTTCGTCACGAAGGTACAGGATTACAAGCGAATGTCGGAACCATATTGATACGAAGAAGGAGAAGAATCAGGTTACCCTGATACCACAGTGTAAAAGCCCAATTGATGTGGACGATGTTTGAGTGTATTTAGATCGACGAGAGACCATCATAGATAGACCGAGTCGCGTCTCAACCTATTCTACATAACATTTTAGGTGATTTGAATCTAGAATCAAATTCTCCTTATTAGAAAGAGATAGATTCTGAGGGAGGGTAATTTTGCTCACAACGCAAACGGCTCCAAATAACTTTGTTCACAAAAGAGCTCCAAAGAAACACGATATCTCAATCTAATAAAAACGTTATCTTTCAGTTCCTCCGCCAAAACCGTTTCGATGGTCTCGATCTCGACTGGGAGTACCCGGCCTTCCGCGACGGCGGCAAACCTAAAGACAGAGAGAACTACGCCAAGCTGGTCCGGGAACTGCGCGAGGAGTTCGACCGGGAGTCCGAGAAGACCGGCAAGCCACGACTACTGCTCACCATGGCTGTCCCCGCGGGCATAGAGTACATACAGAAAGGATTCGATGTCAAGACTTTGAACCAGTAAGTAGTTTCAGTATTTGTGTTTGTTTAGGTAGTTGTATCAGTAAGTTAGATTCCATAACACAAGCAAGTAATGTCCCTACCATTACTTTGGGTCTCATTAACCGTGTGTGAATTTATCCGGTATATTATTATTATATTATAGTTTCTTCTAGAAGGTTCATATTTAAACCAAACTTAAATCGAACAATATCCGTTGATAACATCTGTTTGAACCAATAGAAAGTATATACTCGATTAGGTAACAAACAAGCGATAGATGAAACAAGTGATTACAGCTGATCTTTATTAATTAATGTTCAAAATCAATGTTGTATTATCTTGTCTGTTAGTTATTAATGGTTCTTCAGAGTTTACCGACTCATAAATAAGCCTATTGATATGCACGCAGTATATTAAACAATACAAGACATGGTATATGTCATGCATTGTCAAGGTATCTTTGATTTCCATCGCTGAAGTAAGGGTTCGGTCTCACTGCGGCACAAACAGCCTCTTAATTTAGGTTTACTTCCTTATTTAAACTAAGTAAGTTCGAGTCGGTTAGTGGACAGTGTCAGAGTTTGTAGACCGTCCTTAAGGCCTCCGACATGGTCTATTTGAGACAACCGGGACTGACAAATTAACGTGCCCTCCGAAGCATTCGCCTAATTAAGGTTTACTTCTCTAATTACACTATATTTTGAGTTGAGCGAGCAGTCTAAGCGACTCATATGTCATATCCCAATTTTCTTACCATCGATCTCATAACTTGCAACTAAATAAGCGAAACAAGCGCTAGAGTATTAAAATTGTGTTTAATATCTCAGTGGTTAACACCCTAACCACGATACATTGGTGACATGTCAATAGTTGTGCAACGAACGAGTAGCTTCGAAAGTTGCTTCATTTAATGATTCAAGGTTACGAATTCATAATTAGTGTGGTACAAGTGACGAGCGAACGATTCTAATGAAGCGGCTGTTCAACTTGTTGTTAGCCATCTATTATTTTACTCTGCAAATATGTATTTGAATGTTAGCAATTAGGTATCAAGTGCGATGAAAATTGATAATACCACCAATTTCCATAAAACTACAAAAATAAATGTTTTTGCCCACAGTAGTTGTTTTTCACTCATATATAAGTAACAACAATTTAAATAACAACATCTTACACAAAACCCAAGTTTAAATATTATTATCATTTGCGATATGTTTTCTTTTTTTTAATTCAGTCCAAAGAGGGGACATTCTAAGTCACACGTCGTAGAAGTATCACACCACGATGTTTGCTTTAAAAAATTTAAATGTCTTATGACTTGAGCCACCAAAATTCTAGTTAAAAACGTGACAACACACGTGTTAGGAATGTCGCACAACTTCGTTAAGACCTGTTTGATAATTAATGCATTAATTGTGACGAAAATTATTCAAAATACCATTTAATATTAATCAGCAGAAGTCATTTAATATTAAAAATACGTTTACGGAAACACGTTGCTTTTATCAATCTTCTGTAGCCACTGTAAAGGAGTCGAAACGACTGATATCTAAAACTAAAAAAGCGAGGTGTAAGATAAAGGCACCCAATTCCGTGGTATTATAACTCAAAATGTCATCAATTCATTCATTTCGAATATGTTAGCGGCGAACCCTGGTGTCGAAGTTTTTATACCGCCTAAAGGCCAGCCTAAAGGCCATGGTATATAAACAACCGGGACTGACTGCTTAACGTGCCCTCCGAAGGACGGTAGCTCTGTGTGTGGCCACAGTGAATGCGCGGTGGCTTACGCGGTGACTTACGCGGTGGCTTACGCGGTGGCGGCGGCGGAGGTGGCCACACTGAGGCGCGAGCTGTAGTAGCGATCAGACTTATATCAGGGGTTGCAAACAATTTTCGATCAACAATACACAACTAGATTTCGGGTCGGCGCAAATAATACGTCAAGGTGCTTAGCGCCTCATTTATTCAAAAGTTGCAAAAATAATGGCCGGAAAAACAATTTAACGGCCGGAGTGTCTTACTTTCGGTAAGTACATGTAGAATAAGTTATATTTTAAGCTAACTAATAAATAATATCAAATTTTGAAAAAAAATACTGTTTTGAAGTCACCGATACAAATGTTTGGCCAACGTTGGCGCAAATTTTGTGAAACAGAACAGCAAATCCATGGAGTAGATTTGTATTGAAGTAATAATTTATTTGTTACCAAAAGTTCCGGGGAGCGAAATCCGAAAATATTGAACGTGGAGTAAAAAAGTGCGACAACCAAGCATGAATGTATAGATGTGGAATTTAAGTGATATTTTTATTTTTGACATCCAGCGATAGACACCTTGGCCAAAAACATACACACAAACACAACAGAACACTAGCAAAAAAACAAGTATGTATACTATCAAACATAGATAGCCCAAAACATAAATAATTTTAAGTAAACTTTTACGTGCATATTACAAATTATTTAAGTGTTCAACACGACTCCATTCCATCTGTAGTTCTTCAAAAAGAAACGAAACGAAAGGAAGGTAAACACGGGAATAAAATACTTTATTTGTAGGTTGTTAAGGTTGATTTCACACTAAATGATGTCTTGACGTTTCTAAATGACAGGAGTAATTTTAAATATTTGAAGATTTGCTAGGTGTCATGGTTGTAATTAGGTTGAACTTCGAACTGTTTTAAAACTTTTTTGTCAGGTTGCTAGTAACGGCCCGTTCACACATGGGAGTCCGTTTTACTGGTACGTTTTTAACGGATACGTCATAAATTTATGCTCTGTTCACACATAGGCACCGTATAACGTTCAACGGATCCGTCATTACTGGATGCGATGTGTGAACAGAAAACTCGCAGTATACCGCCGCTATTCTACTACAAGGATGGACGCTGTCAAAACCTGTCGCATCACTCCCCCTCCTACACCCCGCACACACTGCCCGCCACGCACACAGTATCTATCCGTTAAAATTCTACGTATCCGTATTTTTTACTATTCCGTCGTCCAGTATTCGATGACAAAACGGAATGTAATTTTTTTACGGAACGATATTTTTTACTGTATACAGAATACTGTCTCATGTGTGAAGTTGCTCATACAACTACATACGCCATCGTCGAAAAAAAAAGGTACACGATAAAACGGAACAGCAAAACGGAGACATGTGTGAACCGGCCGTTAGCAAAATAAGCTGTCAAACGTCATTCACGCGGACAATATTTAGCTTTGATTTTGTACAGTCGAGGTCATTAATATCTTTACAGTTGAGTGTTACAAAAATACATTTACATTAAAATACGTTTACACATTGCATCCCAAAAACATGCTTACAACAGTTACAACTCACATGACACATTCTACTTTTCAGTTACTAAAAATGTAAAGGTAGTTTCGGCACATTGGCAGTAAATCTTATTATGTAACATGCAATGTAAATGTGTTGACACAATTTTTGTAAACGTTGTTATGAAAGACAGATTGTAAACTGAAATTTGGAGCATTAACTGAAAAGTAGAATGTGTCATGTGAGTTGTAAGCATGTTTTTGGGATGCAATGTGTAAACGTATTTTAATGTACTTAAATGTATTTTTGTAACACTCAACTGTAAAGATATTAATGACCTCGACTGTACGTGACCCGACATCTAGTTGTGTATTGTTGATCGAAGCAAAAAATGGACGAAGATTTGATATTTTTACTCGATAGTCCCATCCAAAAAAAAAAAATCGCCCCCCGGATAAATAAATTATTACTACAAAACAAATCTACTCCATGTTTCTGCTGTTCTGTTTCACAAAATTTGCGCCAACGTTGGCCAAACATTTGTAGCGGTGACTTCAAATCAGTATTTTTTTTCAAAATTTGATATTATTTTGTTTAAAAGCTTAAAATATAACTTATTCTACATGTACTCACAGAAAGTAAGACACTCCGGCCGTTAAATTGTTTTTCCGGCCATTATTTTTGCAACTTTTTTGGCTGTGGTTCGAGGGAACTAAATAAAAGAGTGGCTCACTTTTCAAATGAGACCCTAAGCACCTAGACGTATTATTTGCGCTGACCCGAAATCTAGTGTGTATTGTTGATCGAAGCCATTTTACGTCAAAACGCCGAGCGGTAAGACCACTGGTTTGATACACCTGCCACCCGCTTGCAGTGTTGCCGTTCTAGAGACTTTGTCGCTGGATCTAGCGGAATTCATAAGTGGTTAGCGGCAAAAAAAAAATGAGCTAGCGACAAAAATATATTTAGAGACTTCTAGCGGATTTTGAGCCGTTGTAAATGTGACTTTTTTTTCGAAAATATATGAAGAATAATGTGTTTTTTAAGACCACCACTACACCTTAACAACCATAAACATCCGTTCTGGCACAAAATATTCTATTTCAACCCCACAATGTGTCTCGTTCACAATCTTTTTCTAAATAGATAATATACCTGGTTTAATACTTATTCATATTAAGCTATTGCATAGCTTCTATCGCGGGCCTTGAGCGCGGGGACCGAATCCAGAAATTCCGTAACGAAAAAACCTCACGCTCCCCAATAACGCCATCTAGTGATAAAAAAAATAACTATGCAATAGCTTTACCGCGGCAGTCCCCGAGTGCCACACCCACGTCTCTTTTTTTTAGCTGATTTTCAAATGTCCTGCTGGCAACATCCACGTAAAATGATACTAAACGAGAATTCCCCTGTTGTGATTTTTTGAATAAATGTGTTGATTTTATTTTTTTGTTATTTTTTGTGAAAAATGAAAATATTTGCCAAAATTAAACGATCGGCGCCCTCTCAAAACCCCAATTTATAAGGCGCGAACTTCGAGATTAGACTTGAACGTCAGCGATAAGATTTAGCGACTTCTAGCGGATTAAAAAAAATATATTTACCAATATTTAGCGGAATTTTTCATATTACTAGGGACTTTTAATTTTGTAGAACGGCAACACTGCCCGCTTGTTAAGTCGCTCGCCGCCTAGGCCCGCACTGTGGACACAACGCGCGGATCGGTGCGTTTGAAATCACCGCGCGCGGAGTCGCTCGGTCTTGTCGCGCTAGGCTTCCGCCTAGTCACTTCAGTATGGACACTTACACGCGTTTCATACGTTTGATATTTCGCGCCCGCCGTCGCCACCGCGCTAGGCCCGCAGTATGGACGCACACTAGAAATGACATAAAATAAGTAAATATCCGTATACTTCGTTTCATTCAAAATGTCTAGTATTCGTTAAGAAACCACAGAAGTTGTTAAGATACTAAAATAGTTACAAAGTCATTAGCTGCGAACTTTCCCACAAAAACTAATAATGACTTACTTTTAATAGAAGTTTCTTTGCAAAAAGGTCATCAACAATAATTAGTATTTATTTACAAAGATAGTATCGGTCAATTACAGGTTATTGTAAAGCAAACACTGTTATTATTATTAAAATTGTGTCAGACATTACATTTTGTAATACAAAGTCCTCGAGTCCATGTACTGTACTACCTAACAATACATTGGAGTTACTGAGATCTTAGATTCGGACGTAAATGGTAATGCAATTTGGTGTTCTAATTTAAAAGTTAATGATGCTGAATTGTTTTATAGTTTACCTTTTCGGTTTATTTTATTTGAATGAAACCTCTGTTATGAAACCTTCTTAAGGTCATTTGAGTAGATATAGAATTAATTGATTTGTAGTTTACGTGTTTTTTATTGATTCGGGCCTTCTTTGATGGAAATGTAATTAATGTTACTATACATAATATAAAACATACTACATATTGGAGCTTTGCCTCTAATGGGTGGACGATAGAGACATTTATATTTAAGCGCAGTATCACGTTAAGTTGTCGGTCCGGGTTGTTTCAATTGTTAGACGACGTCGGAGGCCTTTGCATTGTCTTAAAACTCCCACAGTCGAGTGGGCCTCTAACCTACTTGACCTCACTTACATATACATTACTAGTAGTATTTGTTAATTCAGTAGGTAGTAATCACTTAACATTGACTTTTGGCCGTTCATAATCACTTAAAAAGCCGTAAATTTGAAAGGTCAAGCTTTATTTAAAGTTCAACTTGACCATTGATATCATATTATTAAATTAAGTTAACAATATATAACAATGGTATGCGCCTAATTATGTTAGATATACCATCTTCCGAATTCTTTAACGCTCTGTTTCTCCAAGATAAAAAACTTGAATAGAATTTAGGCGCGTTATGAAACTATTGTGCAATTTGAAGATGACTCCGACATTCGTGTTTAACTATATATGTAAAAAGTTAAGTTATGTAATATCCTGTAAATAGCCTACTGCAGGGCAAAGACCTCTAACGTTTCGGCCACTTGACAGAGAGTGAAGTAACCAAATACAAGTATACAGAGTGGCTCTTTTAAATCGGTCTATATAGGAATCCAGAACTAGACATATAAAACAAGAATCAACATATTTCATTGAAACATCAAACATTTTGCACTGTGTGTGTCATTGGTGTTGTTGAGTGGATATAAGAGACATAATACCACATTTCAACCACTAAACGTATAAAGTGTGTTAATGCTCTCGCTGTCTGAGAATATTTACCAAGGAGATCAGTCAAGTATTGTAGGTATTTTTGATATTTACCAAGGAGAACAGTCAAGTATTGTAGGTATTTTTGATATTTCGCAGCAGAAAAGGTTGTGTTAACAAGTAAAACACTTACTTGCATACTAGGTATATTGTATCTCTTTTGTGAAGATGGATGTATGTTTGTTGCTCTTTCACGTAAAAACTACAGTACTCGACGGAATATGATGAAACTTTGCAGTAATATAGGTTAGACATCAGAATAACACATGGGATAAATTTTATCCCAAAATTCCCGCGGGAACCGATACAACGCGGGTAACACCGCGGGGGGCGGGTAGTATGCTATAATTAACTTATATGGTTTATTACCTTTTCGCTATACTCATAGATCAATTTAAGTACTAAGAACCACAAGGAAGTAACCTATAAGTCATTCAGATGAGAGTTTAATTACAGCTTAAAAACTCATTGGATCTCCGAATAAGGCCCGAGCCTTGGCCTTTATGATGAGTTATGATGCTGCATCGAAAACATCTGTACTTACATAAAATAGTTAATCAACTGTTACGAAATGTATTGTACTTAATGAATTTAATAAGAGCTAGGTATGACTTTGTTCTTTGTATTTGAATGTTTTTTTATCAAATTAGTAATTATACTAGAGGTATAATATTTCCAGTTTATACTAAAATTAGATTAAATTGTAAGTAAGATACTATTATTATCTATTATTTTCTGCGAATATGATTTTATCATTATTGGATACATTTTGTTGAATAAATGGTTTGTACAAACGCGGTACCAATTTTGATGCAATTAACTTTAGTGATAGATAAGTTGACAGACTTGTCTATCATTGAACTTAGTCATAACTTAAAGATTGTAGTAGTAGTTCTTATTATACTAGTAACATTATTATGCAGTTTTTAATTCTTCATTATGTAATTGTTTCAACAGCAAACGCCCAGCAAACGCTCCTAGCTGCTAAAACTATCGATATCTTAATAAAAGTAAAATACCAATACCTTATTCATAAAAACCCTATAACTAAACCACTGTTATAAAGTGTTTTGTCTCTTTTGCTCTTTGGAAAATAGTGTATGTCGGAAAGGGACTAACCATTTGATAGCTAAAATGCTAAAAAAGCGTTTATGTATAATGCCCCATGTGAATATGTGTTTTTTACTTCTACCTATTTTTGAACCTACCTTTCTCTCCTCAGATACCTGGACTGGATGAACCTGCTGACCTACGACTACCACTCCGCCTTCGAGCCGGCGGTCAACCACCACGCGCCGCTTTACCCGCTGGAGGAGCCCAACGAATACAGTGTCGACACTGAGCTTAATATTGTGAGTATCCATTAATACGTACTGTTACGTTAGTGGAGAAAAATAAAACATCTATGCGGAAAAAATGATAAAGGGACTTGACTTGAAGATTGGGAGACGTGCGGTACAAGCACGGATAATGGAATGCTTTGCCAGAAATATTTTCGGAGTGAAATCCCAATTTACGTAGATGGAAGAGAAAAAAAATCTTCGAATTCCAAATGCATCTTACTCTTGAAAGCTTGTTGCCCCAGCCTGTTGATACAGTGGCAGTGAGAACGCTTACTGTGTCGGGGGTTCGATTCCTTAGTCAACAATTTGTCAAGACATAGTTATTGGCGACGACATCTGGGTGTCAATTATGTATTCTTATAAAGTATTTGGGTATGTATTTGTAGTAGTATCAGTGAGTTAGATTCCATAATACGAGCTAAGAGCTTAAATTGGGTCTAATTAACTGTGTGTGAATTATTATTATTGTAGATAAGTACATGGGTTTAAAAATGTTCACGAAATTCTCTTTCTTCATCCAACCTCTTTCCCGTTTCCAGGACTACACTATAAAGTTCTACCTGGAGAATGGCGCTGACGCCGACAAGTTGGTCCTGGGCATCCCGACGTACGGGCGCTCGTACACGCTCTTCAACGCTGACGCGGTGGAAATCGGGTCACCGGCCGACGGGCCCGGGGAGCAGGGAGACGCTACCAGGGAGAAGGGATACTTGGCTTATTATGAGGTCAGTGGAGGGGAGTGGGTATTCTGGACTGGTTAATAAGTAAGAATTAAATAAAATATTTTTGATAAGTGATGAAGGGTTTATATAGTGAATCATCATAACTCCCGCAGAGTAAAATCCACTCAAATTGGAAGGTTATTCCATACATTTTCGGTGACTATTTTCAAAAAAAGAGTTGAGAACTGATTAGTTTCAGAAGCGGATCCTTAGATGATTACAGTTCCACTTCATCATCACTTTTAAAGTGACGAGTTATCATTTGGTACTTTACATCTACAACTTAAGGATAATTTTTGATACCAGACTAAAAATCTGGTACAACCTGGCTAAACACCACCTATCATCCCAATCTAAATACTTGACGCTTTATCCTAATTCCCCAGATCTGCGAAGCTCTCAAACCTAAAGAAAAGAAGCGAAGCATTGACGACTCATCTGAATACTCTGAAGAAGAGGAGGAGGAGTGGACTGTGATGCATCCTAACCCGCAGGCCATGGGGCCCGTCGCGTACAAGGGCAACCAGTGGGTCGGCTACGACGACCTCGACATCGTCAAGAAGAAGGCCGAGTACGTCGCTGAGAACGGACTTGGAGGTAGGATCAGTCTCAGATTTGTGTTATTTTATTGGTCAAGTTGACCATCGATCGATGAAGAAGAAGATGGTATTCATACATTTTCTTATTTATAAACGTTCTATAACTTACCCACTGATTTAAAGTGTTTTGTCTCTTTTGCTTATGGAGAATAGGGTATGTTGGAAAGAAAACCATTTCATAGGTTACATATTGTTATGTGCGTTACGGATATAAAAGTGCCCCGTAGACCTATGTTGCTTTAAACCTCTATAACTTACTGAAATTTAACTTTTTCAATTTTTTTTTTTTTCAATCCAAAGATTACAAAATTTACTATCCAGCACTCTTTTCGCCTGTAGATTGAGCAGTGAACGTGTTAATAAGCGTTTATGAATAAGACCTATAGCCTTTAGGTGAGGATATAAAGAATTTCATAAATTATTATAGAGATTATTACGGCATACGGAGATTCACATCAATATCATTTGTTAATAACTATGCCACTTTTGGTATCCTCCAATCACATTGAACTTAGCAATATACTTAGCTGTTTACGACAAATTATATAAATTTTTATGAGGTCTGACAAAGAAATATTAACGAACTGAATAAGCACTGATCTCCATGGTATATCCTAAAAGCATGGCTCAAGGTTCGCTCCTCACTCCAGGTATCATGTTCTGGTCCATTGACAACGACGACTTCCGTGGAAACTGTCACGACAAGCCGTACCCGTTGATTGAGGCCGCTAAGGAAGCTTACATGGCTAGAATTGGGTAAGTTATTAATACCAATAAGTATGTATGTACTAGTATAAATACCCAATAGGCCTATGGCGGCTCAATAACTCTGACACCATGATTGACCATCCAGTCAATGAAGAACGCAATAATTAACGAAAAATAATAGTTTCATAGACTTGGTTCTCCTAGTTGTTCCTGTGGTGAAGACAAGGTGACCTTGTTTGTAGTCTTAGCTTTCCAAAATAAGGGTGAAGAGATCTATCAGCTGTTCCTAAATAGAGTTTGAACTCGTGTCGTGCAGGAATAAGAGTAACATCAAACATAAATTGTGTTTTCGTTTTTTCATCGCTTTCTCTCTATTTCCATAGAGATCACATCACATATTCGCTTTGACTTGCACCGAAAGCTAACACTCAATTCTGTAGTTACTGTGTTGAAGATCTGAACAGGTTTTAACTAATTCTTTCTGCACAGTTCATCAGACAACGCCGTGTCCACCGCCCGCCCCAAGCCGGCGTCCCGCCCGAGCAATAGACGAAACCGCCCGAAGGCCAGCACCACCACTGAGAGATCTACGACCAAGTAAGACTTGATACAATTAACATATGCTACCTTACGATCGAAAACACGTTTTATTTTTTAAGTGATACCCAACTTTGGTACATTTTCAATTGATTAGCGGTTTAAGGGCCGAAACTGCGTTAAACGGGCGCATGCGACGGGCGCACGCGACGGTTCACTTTTGTATGAAACCGCACGCGACGGTTCACTTTTGTATGAAACCGCGCGGGCACCCGCTTAACGCAGTTTCGACCCTAAGAGTATTGACACCAGATTCCAGATTAGAGATGTATTATATTCATAGTATCAAATTGTGAGCCAAACACGACTTTTTTCGCAATCTTAAACATTTCTATCTCATTTTGGCTAATCCTTTTCTCTTCATTATCTTTTCTTCACTCCGTGGCTTCTGATCACTAACGTGTGTCCCCCAGGCCCCCGAAGCGCGCGTCCAGCTCGACGCCCTCGTGGTCGACGACGCCGGCGCCGCCCTCCACCCCCGACCCGGGCGCCGACTTCAAGTGTACGGACGAGGGCTTCTTCCCTCACCCGCGGGACTGCAAGAAGTACTTCTGGTGTTTGGACTCCGGACCATCCAACTTGGGCATCGTGGCGCATCAGTTCACTTGTCCTTCAGGTAAGTTTTTGCGAGTAACAAACATACATACATACATACATCCTTCACAACTTTATGCATTTATAATATTAATAGAATGATCGAAAGTGTCACTTTACTAAACCAACAAACGCTCACCACCATTAAACGACCTCTAACAAGCGCCGTCTCCCGCAGGCCTGTTCTTCAACAAGGCGGCCGACTCGTGCGACTTCGCGCGCAACGTGCTGTGCAAGCTGCCGGCGGCCGCCGCGCCGCCCGCCCCCGCGCCCCGCGCCACCCCGCCGCCCGCGCCGACCACCGCCGCGCCGACCACCACGAGGAAACCACTGCGCCTCAGCACCAAGAACTCGGCGCTCTTCAGGACTACCACTACCACTACTACTTCAGCCCCTGAGGTAAATTCACATAATAAGGTTTTGTTCTATATATAAACTCATATTTGGAGACTTTATTATATCGTTTTGTTCGTTCAGGAAGGTCTCCAAAGGTAGGCCTCTTTTGGGGACGTTTCTATTTTGCTTGTTTTAATTTTCCAACCGAATGACAAAAAAGAAAAAAATACTGCGTGGTACACCCAACCTTTCTTGTCTCTATTAATCGGTTTGATTAAGCTTTTTCAATAACAAGTATTATGCTTTGTTTCAGAGCGAAGAATACGATGAGAGTGGTATCGAGGAACACGCGGAAGAAGACGCGGAGGACCCCCGGGTCATCAAGGAGTTGATCGGACTTATTAAAAAACTTGGTGAGTTGGCTTCTGAATAAAACACAACTAGCAATACTCCGCGGTTTTAGCCACGTTGTGCTTCCTGCTGGACTTATGGAATGAAAAATAACCTTCCCGTTAAATGTGGCTATTCATTACAAAAGGAATTATGAAAGTCGGATTGGTACTTTCTGAGATAAGTGTGTAAAAAACAAACAAAAAATCATAAATAAACCGTACTTACGCACAAATGCTGATGTCAGATCAGAGATTGACTGACACACAATTGTTTTTGTGAAATCTGATATACTCATTATTCCCGGTGTAGTACCATTGTACAGTTATGGCGACAGTGACTAGGTAATTTGTTTTAAAAATTCAGAAGATTATTCATTATGTTACTTGCCGTTGATGCAATCTGGCAACACCATACTTCAAATCGGAGGTAAAATAAACATTTAAGACACAAGTCATAGAACGCGACAGCACGCAGCTCACAAACAATAGCATCGATATTTACGGACCACTTGCGGTTGCAGTCTGCGGTCTATTTTCAACTTCTACCTTAAAAACGTTATCCTTTAAACACTCCATCATAATCCGTCATCCCTTAACCCCAGGTGGAGTGGAACAGCTGGAGAAGCACCTGTATTTATCCGAGGCGCCGAGCACGGCGAGCGGCAGCACCACCACGCCCTCCTCCTTTAACAAGAAGCTCTACCAGAAAGTGCTGGAGAGGACCAGAGGGAAGAACAAGTTAGTACACTTTGAGTGAGATTTAAAACTGCGAGCAAATTCAAGGAACGAGCAATATCAGGCTCATGTGATGACTGATTTATTTGCAATCTCTAGATCTGAAATGAGGCACTTCGTTCAATGGAAGTCAGGGATGATCGTCTAATTTAGTCAGTGTAGATCATTCGAGTACTATTTCCAGCTTCAATGTATTCTATTATTAATTTGGGTTGCCCGTTGTGTCGATTTGTCTAGACTCTTTAGCGGAATGATTTAGGCGCGATATAGAAAAAAATCGATGATGTGTTTTAATTCGCAGAATAGCGCCATCTATGACATGATGATGATGAATATCATCATCATGTCATAAGTCCACGGCTGGACTTAAGCCTCATTGATGTCCAAGTAGTTCGGTTGGAAGCGACCTGCATCCACCGCCATCCTGAAGCCTTCACCAAATCACCAGACCACCTTGATGGTGGACGGCCTACGTCGCTGGCCATTAAATTGGTTTAATTAAATTCAGATTGATTTCCAATCACAATTTTTGTGCCCTTGCAATGGAAGCAAAAGTTCATTAAAGTTCTTGTCATAAAATGCCAGCAATCTACTTCTATCATCCATACTACTGCTTCACCTCCCCTATAAACACATTTATTTACCCTCTAATTGAAACCCCCGTTCATCTGCAGGTACACCGGCAAGTCCTTCCAGCAGTCCCGTCCGTCATCTTCCGAAGGTCAGGAGGCTCAGAACAGTCGCCCCGGACCACAGAACCAGGGACTCGAACCAAGCAAGGACAAGGATGTGCTGCTCAAGAAAGATAGGCCTCAGTGAGTATTATCAGTACAATACAGTGAAGTGTCATCAGGGAAGCGAACCCATAGACTAGAGCGCAGCGAAGAGGTTTCTATGTCTATGACTCATTTTAGTATTTAGTGACATTTATACTTTGTAAGTTCTAATTGTCATGATACCTATGTATTATAATTTTAATATGATAAGGTTTTAGAACAATGATTTTTAGTGGATTAACTGTACCGACATGTTTTTGCTGTCAAGTAGCTTATTGAGATTTGCTAAAAGAAAATGCAAGTTAATGTCTCCGGTAACAATCATCCTATTGGAAGCTGGACTGTTAACCAACTATGAAAAGGTGGATGATGTCGAGATTTTGTTTTTTCCAAAAAAAAAAAAGTAACTCTTAAGGAAACTCATCATACCGCAACTTATATGTACCATCATGGACATGTAAATTATCATGTCAACCATCACCAGGTACCATACATTCCCCAATCACATTTCCTAACAACCTTCACTGAACACTAACATCAAATCACTTTTCCAACCCTTAGATACACCACGATCAACCGTCAACGTTTGCCGGTGCCAATATTTGAAGAAGAAGAAGAATCTGAAGAGGTTTCTCAACCCTTTAAGAACTCCAGAGGAAGGGTGACGGAGGAAGACGACACGACCACCGCGCGGCCGCTGCAGTACGTCAATATTAGAAGAGCCCGGCCCACGGACGCCGCCGACGATTCTGCTTCTAGGTATGATGGTTTATAACTGTCTTATTCATAAACGCTCTCGAACTAAAACACTGTTAGTGAGTGTTTTGTCTCTTTTGCTCTTTATATAATAGCGTTTGGCAGAAAGGGATAAACCATTTGATAGCTAAAATGCTGCTAGTAAGCGTTTATGAATAAAACCTTAGATGTCTACTCTTTAGGCTTTGTGGGTTTGTGGTATGCATGTCGTTGAATAGAAAAAGGCTATGTTGGGTAGGCGCGATATGGAAAAAAATCGATGTTGTGTTTTAATTCGCAGAATAGCGCCATCTATCGAGGTGCGGATGAAACCGCAGGCTACAAAATTTCTGATAAATTTATAAAAAATAACGTTTTTTTTAAATAAGAGAATAAAATTAAGAATACGAAAACAAACAATCAATATACCTATAGATAATTGCTGGCTCCGGCTCATACACTCATCAGCTCTAAATTGAAATCTTATATAATTTGGACTTGAAGTATGTCTAATCAAAAAGTAATTTGAACAGGAACGCGCTGTTCTCGAGCGCGGAGAGCGACGGCGGCGCGCGGGAGCCCAACGCCGCGGAGGCGCGCGCCCGCCCGCCCTACGTGCCCATCCGCCGCGCGCGCCCGCCCACCGCCCCGCCCCCGTCAGTACTCGCTCCCACATCTTATTCTATATAACTTCATTGAAATGCTCCTACTATCTTCGAATTCTTGTTTTACAAGGTCTTTTTAATCTTTTGGAATTCGAATTTTCAACTGGGACATTGTTAGTGGTTTTGTCATGACGAGCAGTAAAACTCTCGCCTTTATGACATGTATGAATTTATACATAGTTTAATCGAATAAGTTTTTAAAATTACAGAGAGAAACAAAATCTTTAAAGATGTTTTATTTTTACCTTGCAGATACCAAGACGAAGAAATAGAGTCGGAAACTGAGCTGCAAGCCACAGCTCTGGAGCGTGAGATCTCCTCGCAGCCGCAGTACACGTCCGTGGTCCGAGCGCGCGCCACCACGACCGCGCCGCCCGCCCCCGACACCACCCCCGCCGCCCCCGATACCACCCCCTCCGCCCCCGACCCCGCCCCCGCCGCCCCCGAGCCCGAGCCCGCCCCCGAGCTCGTGCTCGAGCCGACCACTCCCGAACCCACAACCACCCTCGCCGTCCAAATATCCTCTCTCCTAAACTCTCCCAGCTTCGAGGAATTGATGGACACGACGGTCGCGCAGACGACCGAAGCGGACCCGGCGCCGGCCAGCAGCCCGGCGCCGGCGCCGCGCCGCGCCACGCCGCGCCGCCGCGGCTCCACCAGCACCACGCCCGCGCCCGCCACTTCCGCGACCCAGGTGAGTTCTAGGACTTATACTTTCGTCAGGCGTGGCAGACCACAAAAACCGAACGAAATATCGAACTCGGATAACGATATCATGACGGCCAGGAGAATTAGGTCGACTACCCCCGACAGTCGCGAGGTGGACACGCCTAGAAGGGTCGTTCAGAGATTTAGGAGTAGGTTCCAGTCGGCGCAGACTGATGATTCGGTATCGGCCGCCGCATCGCCCGTGTCGCGAGGTCAATTTAGACCTAGACTATTACCAGTAGATGAAAATGCGGTCAATATCACTGCTGGGGAAGAAGAACCGCAATCCGAACCAAAGTCTAGTTTCGCTTCGAGATATAATACTCGTTACCGCGGTAGGACTACTGCAGCCAACAAGGTGGCGGACAGTGAGGCCTCGGCTGCGACGGTGGAGGCGCGGCCGAGCGTGCTGCCCCGCGGCCGCAGCCGGTTCTTCAGCCCCACGACCGACGCTACCGAACTGCCTGAAGTAGAAACTACAGAAACCACTTTCCTGAATCGAAGGCCAACATTCGCTCGCTTCTCCCCCCGTCCCTTTGCGAGACAAACTTCACCAAAAGACGATGGAAATATAAACGATACCACCGAAGTATCCTCGGTTAGGACTCCTACGCGTTTACCGTTTATTAAATCTTACACTGCATCTAGTACTTCCGCTCCCACATCACCGCGGGCTCGAACGTTCTTATCCCGTTATTCAATCGCGGCGCCATCAAATGATGAAGACGATGAACCGGAAAACAAAAATGACGATATTTCACTATCGGAAAGTGCTATTGAAGAGAAAGAACATGATGAAGAACCGCAAACAGCTCCCAAGCGAAGAGTAATTATTAAAAAAATAAGGGCATCTACAACTGAGGTAGTTCCCACTGAAGCTGTCCCTATCCAAGATTTAGGTAAAGTGAAGTTCAGAATTATAAGAAAACGACCTCTCTCTACTGTAACAACCACAGATGATGTTTTTTTGATTTCGACAATCCCACCGAAAATACGCAAAGTTATTCGTAAAAAGATTAGCAAGCCGTTTGAAGGCGAGCCGGAGATTAGAGCTAAATCAATTGGATCACTAGATTCTTCGAAAACTTCCACAACGGAAACATCGTTTGATGGACCTGTGAATTACGGAGAGAGGAGAAGACCTATTACAACTCTACCAACAACTATTGAACAAAGTACAGAGTTCATTCCAACCACCACTGAATCAGTACCTACAACACAAGTTGAAGAAATTTTAGAAGATATAGAAATGAAAGTTGAAAAAGAAACAGATTATAATAAAACTCGCGAAGAAATTGTACCTGATATAATACTAGACACATCAAGCAACGACACGGTTAAATCTACTGTCGTAGAAGATGAATACAAAGTACCACGTAAAGAGTCGGGGCCAAAGTTTGACATATTTGATTACGGAGCAGTTGATGAGATCCACCCCGATGCAGAAGTCGTGGAATTCATTGAACAAGAAACCACTCCTAGTACTACAACGTTGACGACTACCACATCTCGATCAAGGTTACCGTACAGACCTAGAAAGAGATTGTTCACATCAACCACAGAAGCGATTCCATCCAGTAGCAGGACGTTTAGTCGCAAGTTTAACCCTGGCGTCTACACAAGTCCCGCCACAGTTTCTACCAGAAATCCTCTTCTATTCTCAAGAAGACCTTCTTTCAGTTCTCAGTTTGTGAGGAAACCATTTGCCCTTTCTAAACCTACATTTATAAAAACACAAGAGGTGTCAGAAGAAGATGAAGAGGAATATAACAGTGAAGAAGAAAAGAGCCACGAATTTGACTCACAAGAAATGTTCGAGGAGAACTTGGAAGAAGAAGTAGAAGAAGAGGACAATCCAAGAGTTACAACTAAAGCACCTTTCAGACCTCGCGTTATCAACTCAAATACATTCAGGACTTCAACATCAACCACTGAGTTGCCAAAACGATTTGGGACACCTCAAAATAAAACCGTTTACAACAGGTTCTCGAGTATCAAACCTGTTAACGATACAAAGAAACGAGTACAAAACGTACCAGCTGGATACATTGCTCCTGTCGATAATCAACCAGAAGATGAAAAAAATAGAGAAGAAGATGTTACAACCACTGAAAATGCCACTGATGGAACTACAGATGATGATTACTTATCAATGGACACTACTACGACTATATCCGACTCTACTAACACTGAATCGAGCACTACATTTGAAACAGAAGGTACAACTACGAATAATTCAGATGATTACTTAGAAAACACTGAGCAGACGACAAACTATCCAACAACTCAAGAAGTTACTACCAACGCTGAAACTACATACTACTATACTGCTCCTAGTACCGAGACAACACAAGCTACGACAACAACCACTCCTGCTCCTCCTATAATTAAGACTCAATACGATAAACTCTTCTCTGTGAGTCGAGTTGTAGAAGTCTCGTCAAAGCTTGACAAACATAGAGTCAACAAAAACAATGAAACGACGCATATCGAAGAAGGTCGATTAATGGTTGAAAAGAAACCAGAAGAATCTAAAGTCGGGGAAGTCAGCAGATTCAGTTTTATCAAAATAGTCGAAGATGATATTCCTATTTACTTGACGAAACTTGGGCACTTTTACCCTGTAGCTAATCCACCCGATCATCTTATCAGAATAGATGAAGCAAGAAATGCTAGAGCACTTACAAACTCAGACCTGTTTCCTAAAGAAAATTTGGTTGCGTCTGAGAGTGTAAACGAAGCATACAGACATGTGCAGAAAGCACCAGACGCCGCTAGAGATGAAATGGATCACGTGGAAAGAATTACTGGAGATGACTTCTTGAGTTATGTCAATGAAGATAAGAAAGATAAATCGAATGATCCGTTGTTTGCTCAGTGGCAGTTCGTGCCCGCAGCTTATGAGAACGAGAAGAATAAGGCTGGGACATTCGATATAGTTACCCCACGGTCAATGAATATGAACCCTTCGACGTTGCCTTTGGAGAGCTTGTTCAGAACCGACATACCGACAGCTAGGAAGGCTAGTGGCGACGAACCGTTTGTAGTTTACTCAGCACCGGTACCGACACAGAAAGAGGAAGCAAAGCTAGTAAAGATAGAAATACTGCAACCTGAAACTGGTAGGAGTATCGTCACTTTTGCTAAAGGCCAGGAGATCCAAGGAGCTTCGATGACAGAGAAAACATCACAATCGCCTATTAGCATTTCGATTTTACCTAAAGAAGAACCAACTAGCACTACTACAACGACCACGGAATTTAAAATGACGTCGATAGTAGAAATGCTGTCGACACCTAAACCCGTCACAGAATCGACCACAGTCAGTACAGAAGAGCCGACCTCTGAAACACAACCAATAGAAACGACAACAGCTAAGTTGTCGCCTGTAGACGCCAAAAGAGCAAAGTACGGTTTCCCAAGACGTCCAATCATAAGAGTATCAAATACCACCAGATTAAATGTCACTAAGGCAGAAAGAAAAGTAATTCCAACAGTTACAAACAATTTATTAAAAAAACCAAACAAAACCTCTGCGTTTAGTCCCAACAAAACTATTTTCGTGAGTAGAGCACAAAACGTACCCGTAGACGTAAGAAAAAAGATTCCCTCTAAAATAACATCGAAAACGCCTAAAGTTTTCACCACTGAAGCTCCGAGAACTACAACGGAAAGGAAACCTTATATTAAACCGCTAAGGCCCGTTTTCCGACCAGCGTTTGTTCCTAAGAGATCTACAACTACAGAGTCTAGTTTAACGTAAACCTTCTTTTAGTTTTAAAAAAGGTTCTATGAAGAGCCTTGTTTCTCTGGCCATACATAAACATGCGACTGATAAAGTAAATAAGAGAAAACAAAACTATCTATTTTTTAAATAGCAAGAAGGTTTTCAAATCGCATGTACAATAAGAAAGTGTCTCTTTATTTTAGATTCTTATTGTACTCTATATTAAAATATTCGTTGGTCTGAAAATCCTTCGCCATCGTGTCGACATCTGAGTTCGATATCGTTTCAAATATATTTTTAAAAGTAGAACAGTGCAAAATATTTTTCTATGTTCGTACTCGTAATACACTGTAGGAAGTTTTCGGACACTACGATCATAGCAAATAAGTAAAAAACATTGTATCGATTCTATTAGTCATTTCTAGAGATTTATAAGCTTTAAACAATAATTTAAAAATATTATAGTTCAGAAAGTTTGTACCAAATATGTATTATAATAATATTCCTTAGTTCGTTTTGGTATGAAGACTTTCATTATACAAATTGTTTTAAGTTTACATTTAATATCGTAGTTTTTAAGTAATTATTTAATACTTTTTTATAATAATAATGTTACCATGTACATATGGCAGTAATGAATTTGTATTGTAATAACATTGATTTGACGAAAGGTTTGTAATAAAGTATTGGTTACTGTATAATACCTTTATTTTAATTTAATATTGTTAGCTGGTAATGTCTTTTATAAATGTGTTTCAAATTCAAATAATATATCATTGGTTTTTATTTTTAAAAACAAAAGAACCTATGCACAGATCATGTGAAAAAGAATTCAAAGTTTGTTTAATTAGGTAGCCTACATATATTATTTGTAAAATAAACCAATGATATTTTATCAAGCAAGAAGATTCTCCACATCAATAAGGTAAGTAACAAATAGTTACTGGTTTCTTAAGTCTTTTGTGACCACACTTCCTGTAAAGGGGCCGAAACGTCAGATAAAAATGTAAAATAAAAGCGAAGTGTATCCGTAAACGTAGTTTCAATAACAAATAGTTTTTATTACAATAAAATAGAACATACTTAATTAAAAGAAACAAATGACGTTATTATGTAATAGTTAACACTTAACACAAACTAGTTAACACAAACTTATTGATAAACATACCGGACTTTACAAATAAACTATTACATAAAGACAACATTCATAAATGAAATTACGGGTGCCAACAAAATATTGAACCGTAAATTAATGGCTACAGTAGGGCAAAGGGCTCCCAGGAGGTATACAGAAACTCCGCGATTAACATTCAAAGAAAGGAAAACTAAATTATTATTTATTTTGAATCTTTATTTATTTACATAAAACAAAAATAAATTACTAAAACACATCTTGAAGAATCATGAACTCAAAATAACATAAATAAATTATGATAAAGCTTAATACTTATAATATTACATCAATCATAGTTTTTCACCCTCTAATTGTTAAAGTTCTTACATTGGTTTAACAATCGTTCGACAATGGCCCGCCATTTTGAATCACAATACGTTTTCACAGGCGTTGTTCCCATTGCCAATTTACTCATTAGTGTGTGTTTTGCAACTTAAACATAAACAATTAATCTGCTTGATTGATTTAGGATTAATTAATAACTCGGGTGTCTCGGTTGTTCTATCGACAAAATATTATCTTTTGTCTTATTACTCGGCTATATAAAAAAAGTATTGTCTATTACTCGGAAACTTCAAATTACCAACATCTTATAAAACATATGACAACTTTTAAGTTTCGGTTCGGTTTGGTTCGTAAAACCTCATACGAATGGTTTTTTTCTTGATGAAAATGAAAAGCATTACTTTGATATTAAAAATGATAAGCATTTTTCCATATAAGTACGTACATCTTTAGAACCTAAATAAAATTACGTTTACAATCTTCGATCAACAATACCATAGATGTCGGGTCACGTACAAAATCAAAGCTAAAAACTGTCCGGTTTGACAGCTTATTTTGTTTACTACCAACCTGACAAAAAAGTTTTAAAACAGTTCGTTCTTTTTGAAGAACTACAGATGGAATGGAGTCGTGTTGAACACTTAAATAATTTGTAATATGCACGTAAAAGTTTACTTAAAATTATTTATGTTTTGGGCTATCTATGTTTGATAGTATACATACTTGTTTTTTTTGCTAGTGTTCTGTTGTGTTTGTGTATGTTTTTGGCCAAGGTGTCTATCGCTGGATGTCAAAAATAAAAATATACTTATATTCCACATCTTTATATTCATGATTATAATCTTAATAATAAAAGTACAGTTCAGTGCAATTAATAATTCTATAATAAATTAATTATATATAATAAATTATTACTACAAATCTACTCCATGGATTTGCTGTTCTGTTTCACAAAATGTTGCGCCAACGTTGGCCAAACATTTGTATCGGTGACTTCAAAACAGTATTTTTTTTCAAAATTTGATATTATTTATTAGTTAGCTTAAAATATAACTTATTCTACATGTACTTACCAAAAGTAAGACACTCCGGCCGTTGAATTGTTTTTCCGGCCATTATTTTTGCAACTTTTAAATAAACATTGCGGCATTGTGATACGTGTTTACATTGGCTGTGGTTCGAGGGCACTAAATATAAGATCGGCTCACTTTTCAAATGAGCCGATAAGTACCTGGCCGTATGATTTGCGCCGACCCGAAATCTATGGTATTGTTGATCGAAGTTTACAATACAAACCTTACTTAGGTACTTACCTCGGTTTAACATGAAGATAATTTTGAAAGTGGGATGGTAGCCTTGTTAGTTGTTAAATACATGTTTTATGACTTCAACGTAATAAGCATATCTCTGTTGCGAGTTTCATTAAGGTGCAGATATTATTATGAGCTAGACATTTCATGAGAATATTTACATACCGTTTCATGTTTTTTTCATTTTATTCACTGAATAGTTATGTTATCAAAGAATGACTGTTATCCTATTACATATTCTTATTACCCAACCAGTGGTTTGAAAACTAGGACATACATGTAAGCACTATCTATCTAGGTAACCTAGGTTTAAGTTAGCTACAAAATGTGCCCTTCACTTTAACTTGATGTAGAAGCTTGGATCATAGCTTATTATTATTACCTTATTCTTGGGACTTGGTTTCAAAGAGAAACAAATGAATTCTGTACAATATTGGATTTTGAAGAAGCAGAGATTCAGATTTCAATGAAATCACTTTCAATGTCTTTATATAGTCACTTGATATACAACATGAGTCAAAAGTTGAAGTAAAGAGGTACATAACTTTTACTCAAAAGTTTTAATGTAGTTTTCGAACTTACCCTTCTCTGAAATTCAGTCGGTTTTCCTCAAAGAAGGCTCGATAGAGTTATTTAAAATCACTACTAACTTTCTCGTTACTTATAAATTTGTTCACTAAGAAAAACATATGTATACTGACCAGATCTTATTTGAATACTTTTTCATGAGAAGAAAGCCCTATTAATCTCTTATTATTTCATCATTCGTAGTCGCACATGATGTCTGGGGTGAGATCAGTGGTATATTGATAGCATTGTATCACATCATGACCTGGTTGTAACCAGAGGTCGACGAACCTATCCCTTTCATATGAGTCAGAGATGGTCGAAGGTACACTCGTACACAACTACTCTTGCTATAGAAACTAGCAGAGCAGTGGTTTTATATGTGTTGTACCTGATTTAGAATGTGGTTTTATTTCTTTCTTTAGGAATTGCGGATAAAGTTACGCTATTCTGATATATAACTTAGATTACTGTAAAGTTCCATTCAAATCCGTTCAGTAGTTTTTTTGTGAGAGAGTAATAAACATACATACATCCTCACAAACTTTCGCATTTGTAATATTAGTAGGATTGCGTGAATGGGTAACTTTCCTGTATCCATCCTCACAAACTTAGGTTTCTTAGTTGTCATCACGATGTGTGGGAGGTCTTTAGGCGGTAGAAGCTCCAACACCAGGGTAGGACTCTAACCAACTGAACTACTTACTATCATATTAATAAGAATAGTAGGATAGGACTTAGATGCTTAACGTTAGATAACGTAACGTAACGAAAGAGAGCCATTTACCACGTGCCTATGAAATACAAAAGGTTCTAAAATGAAAATGCTGAAAACCAAGTCGTTGAAACAGTATAATGACCTATGTTATTTCTATAAGGTCTATAATATTATTAAAATTAAAGTACTCATAATAGTTTACAATTGTTTAAATTTACGTAAACTTATGTGGTACCGAAATGGAATCTGTAATTTCTGACTGCTATGGCTGGTAGTGTAGGCTGAACTAATCTAAGCTTCTTTTGGACGTGACTTAACGTCTAAGTAAAAATCCACAATTGTTTTAATGATAAACTTTACAACGCCTCTAGCGGTGATGTGACGTGATGAACTAAAGTTATATTCGTGAGTAGCAGTCATAAATTTAACTACTTAAAAGCTATATATTTCACTAGCAGCGCCCCGCGGTTTTACCCGCGTTGTGCCCGTTCCCGTGGGAATTTCGGGATAAAATGTAGCCTATAGCCTTCCTCGATAAATAGACTATCTAACAGTGAAAGAATTATTCAAATCGGTTCAGTAGTTTCTGAGATTAGCGCGTTTAAACAAACAAACAAACAAACAAACAAACAAAACAAACTCTTCAGCTTTATAATATTAGTATAGATTAAAAAAGTGAAGTTTTGACTTATGTGTACTGTCCCGTCGATAACAATAATCAATTGTTGTCAGTTCCTTTCTTATGTCAATGGCGTGGTATCTACAGTGTTTTTCAAGCTTTTTCGCTGTCTCTCATAGTTTTGAATTTGACTATTAACTTAAGAAAAATTATAATAAAAATCGTAACTTGTATATTGCTAGTACTTTCAGATGTAAACAAACAAACAACCTCTCATTCTAAATTCATTCATACTCTTTATTCAGACGAAGGTTAACACAAAGCCCTTTTCACACCTATTCTTCCTTACTGTACTGAGATGATCTGAGTCTTCTAATAGTTCTATTCAACCACTTGTTCTCTTGACTATACTTTTGTATCTCTAGTAGTACGTAGGTCTGCGATGGTACTAAGTATTTCGTAACGCACGACCGAAGACTAGTTACTTCTAATACGAAGTATCATTAGTCGATACCGTCCAACATATGTTAGGTATTAACGTAGAGGAACGTCCCTAGAATATAGATTAGGTACTTGATGCAACCTAAGATAGTTAAACTAAATTATCTTTTTAATCGTAAGCAATTTTTGTAATATAATATAATCTACTGTGAAAACGATTGATCCCTTTGGGTTGCGCCTTCGTTTGTCCAAATCTTTATCAAAACTGATCCAATAATTTTATTTGAGAATAGCTCTGTCCAACCCACATATTTATTTCGAGTTGGTATTAAACTCAATAAGTAACCTAACCTTGCTTACTGTTTTATTTATGATATTTGTACATTACTGACCTGACACCAAACTTTTTACTATAATTTCTACTGAGGTCATTTAAGGAAAAAGGAAGGGATAGGGAATTAAGTAAACACAAAATGTAATTTGTTTTATTTTACAATTCATAGAACTCTATGATATTCGAGGACTATATTTTAAACTTTTACGACTAGCGTCGATTTCTCTATGACTAGACCTTCCACGTTTTGTTTTATAAATTTCATAAACAATCCATCCAGCTTGAACATTAAACTGCGCATAGACAATGGATGTAGAACATCATATTCTCTTTGGTATTCTTCTTGCAAACTCTTTTGTTCTTCATATGAAAATCTGTGAACAAAAGAAAATAAATGTTACTTCATTGTGAATTGTGCATTACGCATCGTTTAATATCTATGAAACAATACATAATGCTAAGCTTAGTCATTGCTAAACCAACATATTTACTTGATTAAATAATAACTTCACATAAAACATTATTATCCAATGTAAACAGCTAAAGTACCTTGTCGAAATAATCTTACAAAAACCGACAGTACATAATTAGCTACCAAACAAGTTATGTTTTAAGAGACAAGGTCCTAAATCGTTCATGTTATTGCAAGCAAGATTTCACCAGAGCAACATGACGTATTGACAACAACTTGCAGCATCCGAAGAGAAAATAACTTTCTCTCATATCGTCCGTTTGTGTTTATTCATTACCTAACGTGAGTACGGCTAGAAGGCAAATCATTACGAAATTACTAGCTACGTATTAACTAATTTGTGAAATCTAATTTAAATACAAATGGTTAACAGAAAACCTGTTTATATCATTTTAATAAATTTTGTGTTTATCAGAAATTAAAATAATAATTATAGCGAAGCTTATTTCTTAAATTGGAACTTCAAAATAAAACAATTTGAACAGGTGGATTTTGTCCGTAGACCACAAAAATCAAGTCTATGATTTACTTATATAGTTTATCTGAGTCAAATTCATTTCGCGTATTTCATTTTAAAAATGTGTAGTCTTTGCCACTTGTTTATTTATTTTATTTAACACGCTAATTCAATCTGTACTCTCTCTTCAACAGTAAACCATTAATATAATTCAGTAGTGTTTACTATAATTGCGCAACGCTAGACAAAAGTAATTCATATTATTCGTTGCGTGGGTGCGAAAGTAATGGAATTGAATTATGGATTTTTTATGATAATCATAGACATTACAAATTACCGTTCCTTCGCTTGCAATCTCACTTTTGACTTTCTTTACATTATTTTAAATTATGTAGCGAGTTCTTTTTCGTTTAAATAGAAATAAACATTACATAGATATCATTCATTCATTCATTCATCTCATTAATTCCATAGATCTGAGAATAAATAAATGTGTACTGTTGTAGGCAAAATTCCTGTAGGTAAAAATCTAATCTAATAAGATATAGTACATAGCTAATTAAATTAATGTTTCGTTCAAAAATATCGATATAACAAAATTTAATGCAAAAAGTAAACGGTCGGAATTTGATCTAAATAACTTTGCAACAAAAACGTGGCTACATTGTTGTGAATACCGAAACGTAGTATAAACGTACGTGCTTTAATAACTTCGAATAAAAACGAATTCGTGAATTCAAATGGTTTCAATCGATCTATTTTCAATCATATTTCATGTACTATAAGATTCAATTTACACTCTTAAATAATCTTAGCATTTAACATACTTGAACATAGCTTAGTTTATGATCGTACTAGAATACCCGAATACCAAATGAAGGACTATTTCATTCCTAACATCTTATTTTCCTAGTCACCAAGGGTGGTCACACATAAGCAAGACTTAGCTACTAAGTATTAACTTAAATGAGTTGTAAGCAAACGGCTGTTAAACCAATGGCTAGATTAAAGTAATTCCTACTTAAATAATAAGCTATGTTTTAATAAGGTGTGGTGTTGAGTCATAACACACAATATCTTTATGTCCGCTCGGTTTATGTTATTTATTTGATCCTCGTTGTTAGATACTAATGTTATATACACATTACATAAGTGCTGAGGTGTGTTCGTTTATTGATTAGTTGGAAATGACAAGTACGTGTAGGCTTTGAGGTAAAAACTAGTCAAATAAATTAGAATACTATGTTGTGAGATAAAATTCCAAATTATCCATTTTTTTGATTAAAACATATTTATAACTATTAACGCCCTGTGGTATTACCCACGCCTTGCCCGTTCCCTTAGAACTTTGATGAACAAAAGCAGCTTACAACCTTCCTCTTAAATGTGGTTTTTATAAACAAAAGACTTTAACAAACTCGAAAAAAATCCTCACCTTCATCAGACATGATCGAATTTATCCGGATTAAAAGTCAAAATATACTCGTATTACACTAGCCGCGCCCCGCGGTTCTACCCGCGTTGTGCCCGTTCCCATGGGAAATCCAGGATGAAAAATAGCCTATAACCTTCCCGTTGAATGTGGCTATCTATTACAAAAATAATTATTCAAATCGGACTGGTAATTCCCGAGATTAGCTCGAACATACAAACAAACAAACTTCAAATTTTACCACTTTATAATATAAGTATAGATTACCCAATGCGAAACAAAGGCGAGTCGCTGATACCATAAATAACTTGATTGCTTTCGTCTGATTTGGTTCTAAATTCAACTAAAAATAATTGCACAATTTTATTTGCGAAACATTCTTCAGTAAAACATTTAAATAACGGTCTCCATATAAGCATACATCCTGTCATCGTGCAGTCAGATATTGTGAAACACGGCTCATGGAAATTAGTATAAAATACGTATATTTATCCGTGATTTTATATAAGTTGATTGCTATCATTATGAAGCTATGTGAAAATTTTACAATAAGGATTATGTTTGTACTGAAGACTATGTTTAGTCCTTTGTAAGCTTTGTTAGAACTTCACCACCTTGGAAAAACATAAGAATAAAGAATGTCTATTATAAAATAATGATCTAGGCTAAAGTCTATAAAACAATGGGAGTAGTTTATTGTTCTAAATCGTTCAAACTAGTAAATAAATGATCTATAAGAAAGAGCTAAATATATATATATGAGGGCAGTTACGTCCTAAATAGTAATTTGTCAGAATTGTAAAGAGAATTGTTAGTTGTCTTTCACAGAATTGTTGGCTGTCACAAAAATTAAAACATAAGTAAGTGATGTTTAACCTAAATTTGGTTAAAAAAATACAGATATTATTAGTTCAAAATGCTCGCAGGCAAATGTTTATAGCGTTATTTCCCGACTTCAAAAACAAAAGAAGGTTCTTAATTCGGCCGAATGTTGATTATTTGTATATCTCCGTCATTTATGAATCGATTTCAAAGTTATTTAGTTACACTTGTCCTAACATATGTTTTAAAAAGGCGGTTTTTCTCATAGCATTCTTAATCGAATTTCGTTTTTTAGATTAAAAAAGTTTTTGCGCAACCATCTCAATTTAGTTCCGACTTGACACATCGACAGTCAGTTATTTTAATCTCTGTCACACGATGATTTTACATACCGATTACTCAAGTGGTTTACCTTGAATAATAACATCTTGATTAAAAACAAGGATATCACAACCGGCTCAGTATTTCTTATAGTCGTAGTTACAAGTACTTCAAAACTATGTTAGTAGGTTCTTTAGTTATGTAGGTATGTATCAATGAATGGTCTCTAGGTAGATGTATAGACAAGTAGGTATGTAGGTAATATGATAAATTATAGATATCAAACTACAAATGTCAGGAAGTAAATCAATTTGTTGTTTTTTATAAATATTTCGTGTATATTTAGTTTTTTGAGTTGAAGCGAACAGAAGATATAATTTTATGTATATATTTATCGATACCAGTACAGGTCTTTGACTTTACTTTGCTACATAAATTCTATTACCCTATTTACGTTCTACTCTAGTCTAGACAAAACTATGTAAGTTCTAAGACAATAACATTAACAGACAGACAGAAACTTTATTTAATGTCTAGATTAATGAGATTTTGCTTTGTAGGTATTAAAAACCGGTAACTTCTGGAATTTTCCAAAGACATAAAACCTCAGTTATTTTCCTCCATAAGATGACCTATTATTCCATTAAAAAGCCTATACAAGGCATGAGGAACTTGTAGCGTTAATTACAGATTCCGTGTAAGTCCTCTCAAGGCGATTCATTGATATTCTCTTGAGAACTGACCTTTAACTGAGACCTCTTTGAAGCTTCTAGTAGTAGTCTTATCGCGTACTACTATTGCACGGTACTACCTTTCAGAATTAAACTAAGTATTATTTAATTCAATTGCTTGGACTCATTTTCGTTCTAAATATTTTTCAATACTCAACAGTGGTTCATTTGATAAATTTAACCATGGATTATAAACGCGTGTGTTACCAATCCATAGCCAAGCAGACAAAAAAAACATAAACGACTCTATACCATAGAAATCTCTTCGCTTCGCTTTTTTTATACGTAGCTTATGTTAAATGCATAGACTACAAAAAGTGTTTTCTTAATACTAATAGGGATTGAAATTGCGAGGCATTATTATATAATGTCTTCTACCTATCTAAGTATTGTTTATGTATATTCTGGTACTTAAATCAGTATAAGCTGTTGTAAGCAAGTATATACCTGATACTCCATAATGGTACCGGGCGCCCTTGTGGTCCGAATTTGGTAATGATTTGATAACCATTCGGTGGCATTAATGAATCACATTGAATTCAAAGGCTGGTAGCTGAATGCCGGTTAGGAAATGTTATGTAATTGAAAAATAACTTTTAGTAATTGAGATAATTTCGAAAACGTATGTACTATAAAGTAGGGCTTTAAAATATACTGTTTAGTTGTCAATAAAAACAGTTTTTATATGAGTTTGAGCCTTTACGTACCCATAAAGCAAAACTATAAAGTAGATATTATTTAATAGGCTTTTTAACGTAACAACTCAAATCCTAATCAAAATTGTAATTTACTTCAATAACTACCTCCAAAACGGAAATTTCAATCTCTAACTACCATTACCAAAAATATTAAAAACATAATTGTCAAATTTATGACTTTGCTCTACCCATAACCTACATTTAGTACCTACCATTACTAGTCCTTGTATCTAAACGTTGGTCAACCGCTGATTTCCACTAATAACCGCTGTATTTGACAATATTTTACGACTCCGACCTTGATAACCAGTCCACGAGGTGCTTTAGGTTGACACGCGACACTATAAGAAAATATTAGGCGAATTTTAAGAGATTATTTATTGAAATACTGCTTATATTAAAATAGTATAATTGATTATCTACATCGTTTAATATTATTTTTATCATTTTCAATCGAGGCCAATCGATCAAGTTTTGATTAAACTTAACCCGCGATGTATCCGTTCCCTTGGTTAATCCAAGATGAACATTTGCTTATAACCTTCCTCTTGATTATGCTTATCATATGCACAAATATCCCTTTAAATCTGACTCATAATTCCAGAAATACCTCGTTAAACAAGCCTTTAAACATACCTTCGGCAAAAACAGATTTTCAATTCCATACTTCTTAGCCTTCAAACAGATAGCAAAAACATCCTTCACCATTATTAATACTGATTTTAATGTGTCAAAGTCAGTGCCTAAACCCTATAACGATACTAATATAGGTACACTAACAACTCGCAGTTAGTACATATGTCGACACACAAGTGGGCCTTGACTCTCTTGTACTTTATTTGCATGAGTTGCTCGTACAACATTATTGGAACACACAAGTGTCCTTTTTTGATGTCGGCTAAGTAAAGGGTGAAATAGTATTATTTTGAAAGTAATTTATATTTGGGATTTAGATATCAAATAATACTTAAATGATTAACGCTAAATTCTGTTGGTATATTTAGTAGCATTTGATAGTAAAATCCTATTTTTATTTGTCATTCATATCACCAACACGCAGTAGACAAGCGTGGTAATTAAGCCTAATCTGCCTCACTGTACTGATATCTTCAGTGAGATAAGATACTTTTCCCTAGCAGTGAGACAGAATTACTTTCACCCAACAATAGGACATAACAATACTCATTTTTTAATTGAAACTACGTGTACGGATACACTTCGCTTTTATTTTACATTTTTATCTGACGTTTGAGCCCTTTTACAGGAACCGTGGTCACAGAAGACTGGAAAACTTAAGAAACCAGTAAGTACATTACTGTTTTTATAATGATTTTCTAAAGTAGCTACGAGTACTTACGTATAAAATATCTGTCACATAATCAATCAACCTACCAGCCTACCACTTCATTTACTACGAACTAAAATCAACTTTCACTACTTACAAAAAACACTCGGCCATTACATAAACCAAACAAAAACAAGGAACTTTTCACACCGAAGCGGGAAACCCTAAAATAAGGCGGCGTACTCACGCACAAACAGGCGCGGCGACAAATCACGTAATATCACCTTAAACCATTGGTCTGATCTTGAATGTTGCGCAAACGCATAGCTATGACGTAATGTTCAAACACATTACACCCATTTGTTTAATGAGGTTAGTTAATCGATTTGTTTAAGTAAATCGCTTGAAGATTACGTGATGATCGCTATTAGGTATTATTGGATTATAATGATCTTAAATATTGTGTAAAGATGAGTCCTGGTGTTTTCATATAAGTAACATACGGTGTTTTGTCAACATCACTGGGAGGGACATCATCTCAGTGATTGGTCCGACAGTGCGTAAGATTCCAATCGAGATACATAACCAGAAGTCCATAATGTCTATGGTAAATTTTTTGTTCGTCGCATAAAAACGGCTGAGACGTAAAAACATAATTCCATTATTCGAAGTTTGAAAATGTGGCGACAGTTTCTTAACAAAATTATCACTTTTCTACAAAGTAAATTAAATACTACTTCAAGTTTCTCTTTACACTTAAACGTAATCAGCACAACGGAACAAATAAGTACAGGAAATAATAAAAAGTAGATTCGCGAGTTTTTTACAACATGTAACAACACATTAGCATAAAAAACATGTTATGAAAATGAAAACTTATTTTAATAACATGTTCTGCTTACAATCACATTTGAAGCAATTATGTAAGATTCAATTAACTTTAAGATTTGAATTAATTCCAAATCTAAAATTTGACGCATAGAAACATTCTTCTTTTTTTTAATGATTTAAGAACGCGGCATATTTTTTTTCAATCTCTGGTTTCAAGGAATTCCATATTTAAATAATATTTAGGCCTCTTTTACGTTTGAATTGTATTCATATGTGCCGGGTTACAATAAGGTACATACTAAATAGTCTTATATCTAAAAAATATAATAATCCTAAATCTTCTTCTTCTCGTTTCAATGAGCCTTTATTTGATTAGTTAAAAATTAATTCTGTAAACTCTACGAAATTCTTCGCATACCAGTCAACTGGTTCTGCGAATTAGCTCGCAGAACCCGACATTCTTGTCGACACTTAAAATGCTTTTGCGTTTATAAAATCAAAATTAAGAAATAACAACCATGGAGGCAGCAAAAATGTATAATTGTTTATGGAAACTTCGCAACTCGCATGTGAGAGTTGCTATTTTTTGCTGCCCCAGTTTAAGTCGTGAATGCAACGAGATCATATTAAGAAAAACTTGACAATCATGCATGAATATATAATTGCTGCTTTTCTACACCTAGTTTCAAGTAAGTTGCTCAATTTAGGCCCGTATACTGAAAATTGACATAAAGACAGATATCCATATATTTAGATAGTCTGAAAACACATAATCTGCTTTTTATCCTGAACTAGCAGTGCTCCGCGGTTTTACCCGCGTTGTGCCGGTTCCCGTAGGAATTTGGGGATTTTTTTTGCATATAAACCTTCATCTTGAATCACTCTATCTATTAAACCGCGTCATAATCCGTTGCGTAGTGTTAAAGATCTAAGCGTAAATAAGGATAGACAGCAGAAAACGACTTTATTTTATAGTACTTAGGTCATACTGAAAGTTTCTGGATTTAGATAAATGAGACCAGATATTATGTTCAAAGCAGTACACCCAGGTTTCGTCACCTGTCACGATGTTATAGACAGCTAAAGACTGTCCTCCATTAAACTTTTTCATCATTTTGCGGCACCACTCTACACGCAGTAATTTCTGGTCTTCCGATAAATCATGCGGTATCCATCGAGTGCAAAGCTTCCGAACCTTCAGATGAAAATGCAAAATAGTTTGCACTTGGCTCATTCCAATGCCTAATATAGTACGAATTTGCTGACAAGTAATTTTTTTGTCAGTTTCAATTAGTTGTCGTACGGTATCAATATTAGATTCGGTAACCGCAGTCATCGGCCGACCTTCACGTACATCGTCATGGAGATGAACACGTCCTCGTCTAAATTCTCCAAACCACGAATACACAGAGCTACGACATGGGGCTTCATCACCAAACGCCAATTGAAGTCTCTGGCAACTCTCTTGTTGACTTATGCCACAGCGAAAATAGTAAAATATCATTGAGCGAAAATTTTCCCGAGTTAAATTCATTGTAGTAGCGGCACGCAATTTTCCAAGGGCGCCAGAATGAAAAAAACAAATGACAGTCTCGCGTTTTAAAAAGCGATATGCTCCCAGAGAGTTCTCTTTTTAAATTCCATAATAACTTTTTTATTTTTTTTATCGTAAGTGGCCAGTTCCAGAAACTTTCAGTATGCCCCACGTATATAGTAAAGTACCCGCGGGAACGGGTACAACGGGTAACCGTTGCTAGTAGTGAAGTAAATAGTTTTTAAAAAAATTTAATGAAGTATCATCCTACTATAATAAATTAAATCAATAATGTGTAGTGAGTTGTGTGCTTCGTAAAGTATTTAGTCACGCCAGCTAACGACGTTTGTCACAGACGGCGTGACATAGCGTGACGACGCGTCACGCTCTAATGGACGGCGATTTAATTGGAAAACAATTAGTTTAGATTTCACTTGTGACTCATGACTACAAATAATACCTGTTATGTTTAACTAGATATGTTGATTTAAAACGTAAATAAGTACATAGATGATTTATCAGCTATAGGAATAAAACTTGATAGAAGAGGGTAAGGTAAACGTTTGTAGAGGAAAAACACAAGTCAACTTTATAGTAAACTAGCTGTGCCCCGCGGTTTCACCCGCAGCGCCCCCGTTACCGTGGGAATTTTGAGAATTTTAATCCTTATTTTTCTTATATAAAAACTGACAATAAGGAACACTTAAAAAATGAATCATTCAATTTGGTGCAGTCGTTCTGAAGTTATGCTCTTCGCAACAGATTCAGCGATTCATTTTTATATTATAGATACCTATTAAGCTCATAAGTTAAGCTCAAGAAGTGTATCTATACTAAAGAGTTTGTATGTATACTATGATAAAATTTGTAATTTTGTTTGTTTGTAAGATTTGGCAAATCTCGGGAGTAAAGTCCGATTTAAATATTTTTGTAATGGATAGCCACATTGAACACAAAGGTTATTTTTCACCCATATACTCCCACGGGCAAAACCGGGCGCTGCTACTACTTTAATAAAGCAAGGAGACGATTAATAGGTAGGTTGCAACTTATAAGGTATTTCAAGTACCTTAGTATTGATGTAACAATTGCCAAAGGTCCGCGTGGGCGTACAACGTCTAATTTAAATTTAAAATCACATTAAATTGATGACACCGGCTTTATGTAAGCGTTGGATAATGGAGGCCTTACAGGGCTTGACAAGGTAACCCACTCGGTGGGTATGGTAATAGATGTACGCATAGCCTTATTTTACTTTTAAAAAGGTTCTTTGGCTATTTTTATTGTCTATACTCTATCTATAGACTTCTTTTTTGTTTTATCCTACCATATCATTGAACTATGTATTACTAATGTTACTACGTAGGTTGTATAAAAACAGTTTATATTGTGAGAATATTTTTTATGTTAATCGACGTAATTGTTTCCTTAATAAAAAACCTTTTATTGTAGGTGTGAATATGAGTACGGTTATACAATAAATCCATAATAAAATTACAATATCACAATACGAGTACCTAATGTTAGATTTTATCTACTAAGAACAAAAAAATGGTGTTTTAAAATATTTATTTAAAGATACGAATTGTTACTTTAACGTCAGTTTTAATTACTGTAACCAAATATTTCCTCATACTTAGTTAATAATACGGCCGTTAAAACGTAGATACATTTGTTTGCATAAACGTAACCGCATTCTAACCGCAATGGAGACACGTCCTACTCTTAATAGCACCATGGAACTCAATGACAAATCACAAAACCACAGCCTCGGTTTACATTCACAAAACCTTAATTTAGAAAACTGATTCTGTTTTTTTCCTTAGCTGAATAAACATCGCATGTCGAATATTCGGAAACTATCATATTTTTTAATCAATCATAGAGAATTAAACGTTAAATTCAAATGTGGAACAAGTTTTTCATTCAAATGTGGAATAATACCAACTTCAAATTAATAATAGGAGTATAAAGTATATTAATAATAAGTTTAATATGCCTAGAATAGGTATTAACTCAAATACCTAATCATTACAGATAATATATTAACCGATCGTATAATTAAATATAAATTTAACTTAACATGTATTATATTATGCTTAAATGTAACTTTATTATTACTTTGCAAAGAAGCAAATTTTTCTCAATTATGAAGCAAATTATAATTAAATGTTAATAACTAGGGTTAACGTTTAAACCATATACAATTGTAATTACTTATGTGTTATTTAGTAAAACTTTTTCTCGGTTTCGAAATATGGCTACATATATCTTAAAAGATGTTGCAAATATATTGAGATGATTACAATTATTGTGTAATTTTTGTAATTTTGTGCGAATCAAATGAATAAACAATATTTTAATGTAAAATGAGGAAAACGAAACAGGATCTAGAATCTTATTTTATTTTTTATTGTAGACATGATGACAAATTACATTTAAACACAATTTATGTTAATATTTCAATTAATCTTATCTAGAGACTGTTTTGTTTTCTTTGTTATAATATTGCGCATTACTTTTAAGTAACATTAAGTTTTAATGAAAGGACTTAATCGTATTTATTCAATAAAATGTATACAAATATTAATATTTAGTTATCTTTATGAATAAGACTCGAAACATTTAAAAATATATATACTCGTACTAACCATTATTTTTTGTCCTCAGCTGCCGCGGCGAACCTTCCCGCGCCGAACAAAGCCTCCTTCGCCAACCCCCTCGAGTTCATCGCCCGCTCCCGACACCACGGAGGTAGAAACTTCAACCATAGACACAGAATCCAGCACAAAGTTCCGCAGGGGAGGTTCCAAATTCAAGTCGCGAAAAGAGATTGAAAGCGCGCGGAACGAGACGCGAGCGGAAAATCGCGGGAAGCGGCCATCTTTGAGCAGCGCTGTGAAACGCAATGAGAGACCGCCGAATCGCACCTTCACGCGGCGGCGGCCTGCGGGGGGCAACGGTAAGATACAGACAGATATTATAGTTACTACAGCTCGCTACAATCTGGTATAACTAGATACAGAGAATTATTGTTTGTTATCCGACTGCATTATGAAACGGACTGTTTAGAAAAGGAGACAATATGAGACAAGTCACTGGCGATTGTGTGAATGAATAAACCTTCGAATAGTTTACTAATTTCATGTGATTAACATAACGCCGGCTACTTACATAATTAAAATTTCTTATTGTGTCTTGCCACCTATTATAGAATGGTGAATAGAATAGATGACTCAAATTATTTATCACAAACTTCGGAATCGAGTAGGTGTAATAAGGTCCGTTAATTATAAGATATTGTGGGATTGGTCTAATGTTTACTTTCTAGTTTGCTTGCGTTTACAAAAACTAAACGATGCTTTAACTGTGTTTAATCTTCAAGCAGTGTATCAAAATGTGGCGTTTCATCTCACGGAGCCACAATGAGTGAAACTTCAGCGTTCCCACGAGTCCAACAACCGTTTCACCAAAAAATTATATATAATTGACGCAATTGTCTATTTGATCAAGTTGTCTTGTTACCGACACTTATGTAAAGTAGATAATGGTACAATTAGACAGTAGATGTTGGCAGTATTATTATACAGAAGTCTCCTTTTTAACATTTTATACTTTAATACGAAAAATAGGTAGGTATTATTATTTTATGGATTGTGTGCAGGTACGTTTACTTTTATCTTAAATCGGAAAGTAAAAACGCTTACTTATGCAATAACATCAATTTTAAATACACACTACTTAAATCGACACATTCAAATATAAAATAATACTTAAAACAAAATTAATATAATCTTATGTGAAAGACTTAATTATTCTATCTTCATTACTACGTCGCAGTTTCTTAACATTCTTTAGAAACCAGATATTTTAAAATAAAATATAGCTGACATTGTGACATCACAAGATCAATGCCAGCAAAATGAAGTAAATAAAAGCTTCGAGCATAAACAAACAGATTCTTTGCAGAGCTTTGTACCTACAGTCCTTGAGAAGGACACTTTAGCGAACCAGCATTCGCATTTAATACTAAATATGGCTCATATTTATTCTTCGATTATAAATAAGCGATTAATTCTATATTCTCATAGGCTGCTTTACCAAAGCTATGTTTCCTGTCTTATCTACACTGCTATTACAAAGAGGAAAGATTTGTATTTTTGTGTGTATGTTTGTAACGAATAAACTCAAAAACTACGTGACCGATTTGAATAATTCTTTTTATAACGGGTAGACATATTCAACGGGAAGGTTATAGGCTATTTTTCATCCCAAAATTTCTACAGGAAAGTGCACGACGCCGGTAAAACCACGAGGCGCTGCTACTGTTTTATATGTATGGCAGATAACACCACCGCTAAACCGCTTTAAAATAGTTTTATGACGTTTATAATAATTGATGGATACAGAACGCACCATACTGTAGTCTCCATGAGAATTCCATCGTTCAAACTTATAACAAAGCCTAGAATTTCATTAAGTTTAATGAGCCGTTATGATTGTAGTTCCAAGACGAATAATAGATTATGCCTATTAATAAGTAAACCATACTAAACTAAATTACAAGTCTGCACACTCGTAATTCATAACTGGTTAAGAAAATTACTCGTTATTATCGAAGAAAAGTCAGCCAAGTCGCGGATTAGAGCATGCAATTGATCTAAATACCTAGAATATGTAAAGTATGGAATCTGGAGCACTACCTGATTGTTAGTCACGCAATATTGCTCATTCACTGTTTTGTACCAAAACTTATTATTACGTATATTTCGGAATTTATACAGGTGCTTTGCAATACTGGTAGGAGTATTAAAGAAAAGTATTAGCCTGTAGTGTCCCACTGCTGGGCAAAGGCCTCTCATCTCACTGAAGATATCAGTACAGTGAGGAAGATTAGGCATAATCACCACGCTTACCAAAGGTGGAGTAGTATCTATTCAAAATGTAACAAGACTTGGATTTATGAAACGAAGATGCCAGAAATCTGAAATATACTTACCTGCTACCTATAGAAAATCTCTAAGGAACTCTAAAAAAACATTAAAACATTTCCTGAGCCATATTTCACAAGGGGCCGAGGATATCGCAGAAATCAATACTCGTATATCAACAATGTCGATTCCATACAAAAGACATCAACGCGCTCGGGATGCAATAATTTTGGCAATTAAATTATGCTGTTATGTATACTTTTCAAATCATCAAATCTCATAACCAGAAAATAAAATCTGGAAATCGAAAACTACGTTGTTTTTGACTATTATCTCGTGGATAAAGCGTGGATAATACCACATTATTATTTAAATAAACCTTCTTAAAAACACTTGTAACCGCATTTTAGATAGTCTATGCTTTTCACAAAAGCTACATCAAGAAACACGGTCATTATACACACGAGCGTACAATCGGATATTCTACGGTTCTCAATTGTATCTCGTATTCACCTGCCGCAGTATTGATGAAATTTATTGTTCGCGGTGTCGTAACTCGACCGTGAACGCTTGCTCTAACGAGTGCGATGTGCCCGATTGTAGGCATAAATCAATGATTTGTTCGGAAAATTGACGATTAGTTGGACAAATTGCTAGTTTTCTATACATTTAGCGGTTGTAATTGGTGTGTTGCATGTTTATGGTGGTTTAATCAGAGTTGCGTGTTGTGTAGCTATGGGCATGATTTTTCTGTTATGAAACTTATTAGAGTCTCGTTTAGCTTGAGCGAGTTAGATTGTGTTCAACATATCAAATTACTTGATGGCTTGCGTCTTAATAAAATCGCCGGCTCTTAGCTTAAAAAACTAAAATCATACCACACTAAAACAATAAACCGTAATGTGAAGTACCTAGGTGAAACAATAAACATAATAAAAAGTAGTTCGCATACAAAATCCGGAGCATCGAATGCTATAGCACGCCAAATAATAGTAATACAGCGATTTCACAGTAAATATGAGTTATATCATCAACAAATACTACATAACATAAAAACTGCTGAGCATCAACCCAGATTCCTAACGACATACAAATATTTTCACAAAGTTACATAAAAACTCATTGAATTTTGTAACCGACTTCAAATAAAGTTGGTCTCTGTTCGCTTTCCCAGGGTTCGCTATTGAACGGGCGCTTTCCATTGAACAATGGCCGTTATATAACGTTTGCTTATCTCGGTTGACCCAGAACTTTCTCTGCAGTGATCCTGAGTGAGATGTATAGGCTGAGCTATTGATTTTAGATAGCTATGTATTGGATACGAGGCTTTCATTCACGAGTATCTATACTAATATAAAAAAGCAGAAAAGTTTGATTTTTTTTCTTTGACCGGGCTAATCTCATGAACTACCAGTCAAAATCAATCAATTATTTTAGTATTGGATAGCCACATTTAGAAACTAGAAAAATCACCGCAATATTGGAAACTCACGTGATCAGTAACAATTCGTAGTAACAGTAGCAACTAAAACGGCTTATGATTGAAGTAATTTAACAATTTTATTATTTTATGGTTATTGTTTAAGCTTTTTGTTACTGAACGCTGCTTCCGAACGTTACGTGATTTTATACGTGTGTGTTTATATATAATAGAACAAAGATTTATTGATAAAAATGTTCTAGGGCCAAATCAAGAAATCTTCAGATAACAATATCAGCGAGATAAATACTTGATGTGACAGTAATATTTATAAAACTTAGTCAACTTATTAAATCTATACTTGTTGGCTTTATCTACCTATTGAAAAATCTGCTCCTGTATAAATAAAAGCACTTTTTACGCAACATCCTCGTAGCAGTTTTTCTTTGCATTTTCCTGTAACTGATAAAATGTTGTGCATGACGCGTTTTTACGATTTTGCTGCAATTTCCTGTTCAGCCCAGGAAGCCCATACCGAGTGTGTTAATAAAAACGATTATATAATTGAATTGAATTGAGCCTATAAATAATGTGCTGAGGCTCTAGTAAGGTGCGAAGTAACTATAATCTTTCGGTTTGTATAAAAGAAATAAAAATACACTCAAAACAATGAAATGTTATCGTCACGACTATACACATATACAGACATCAAACTTACGCCAACCCACTTCACGCCCAAATTTATAAAAAACAAGCTGTACCCTGCGGTTTTACCATTCTATTGCAGTCTCATAGGAATAGGGAAAAGTAGCTCAAAGCCCCAACATTTAAACTCGTATATTATTCTCCTTCATAAAATCATGTAATAAAAGGAATTATTCAAAGTAAAGCTAACTATAAGTCCCAAAGATTAACGCGTTCAAACAAACCACCAAAAACAAACTTACATTTATTGTTATTACCTAAATAGACTTTCTTTCCATTCACTCGTTACGACAGCTCACACCTAACCACCTAATATCTATCTATAATAATCTAGTCTAGTCTATTTTATGGTCTGCGCGAAGGCCAAGAGAGCTAGTTCATTGATCTGTGCGCAGCGGATGAGACGCTGCGCGGGCGCCGTGAAAGCAGTCGGTCAAGTGTAACCAAACCGACTCTCTAGACTTTCCTCATTTACGCAATTACTAGTTACGTCAATACACTGTACTTGTCATATTTGCACTAATCATTCGTTTTGAGTAAGTTAGTAGTTAAGTTAGCCCTTATGTCGGAGTTTGTAGACCGTATGACCGCCTCCGACATGGTCTAACGATTGAAACAACCGGGACCGCACTAATATATAATAGTGTGTGAAAGTTAAATAATGTGTTATGTGTTTTGTTTTTTTTCATAAAAAAAACTAGCAGCGCCCCGCGGTTTTACCCGCGTTGTGCCCGTTCCCGTGGGAATTTCGGGATAAAATGTAGCCTATAGCCTTTCTCGATAAATAGACTATCTAACAGTGAAAGAATTATTCAAATCGGTTCAGTAGTTTCTGAGATTAGCGCGTTTAAACAAACAAACAAACAAAACAAACTCTTCAGCTTTATAATATTAGTATAGATATGCAGATTTTATCTTTTCTATGGCCACAACCTCAACACCTATTTATTTAAAGTAGGTATTGACAAAATAGAAAACACGGTCTAGAGACCTGTGAATAAACCAGTTTCTTTTAAAATAGATACTTATATGTATACCCACATCTTTGTAGAAGTATTTGATTTTGTCTCGGAATCTAAAACCTCGTATCGTTCCTATGTTTTTGGTTTACAAGTAAATAAGTAAGTATTAGCCTGTAATGTCCCACTGCTGGGCAAAAGCCTCCCATCTCACTGAAGATATCAGTACAGTGAGGAGGAAAAGCTAAATTATCTCTGATTAAGTTCCATCTTGTTTTAATCATCGTAAATCGGATTATAATATTTAACTTGAAATACCTGAATACCTTTCACTCAATTCGCAACAGCTTTCACTGATCATCTGTGGATGCAGTTTATGATGTTGATATAGCTCTTTATAAAGAGAAAACAAGTTCATTAATCCACATGGTTGTAGATACATAAATAATTTGAATAATACGATATGATAAATATTGATATAGAAGACAAATAGTCTTTAGACGGACTTTAATCGGTTCAATTCTTCTGTACAACCTAACAATTCTTACAATTACCATTGTTGAGTTGTTGAGTAAAAATGTATGCTCCTTCATATATTTTAATAGACAAGAAGACCACATAAGAACTGATTGTAATAAGAACTGTGAAGGTGTTTAGATAACGTTAGAGTGCTGTCAGTCTAAAAAACTTCGATAGTATGGTTGGAACCACAGATCACAAAAACTATCTATATAGTTGGAACCATTATAATTTTGTTTGGTGGGTTGGAGCTTTACGGACTTCGCTTATGGAATTTAGATTGTTATTTCCAAGTTTTGGCTAATAATCATGTTACTTAATAATCTTACCGCCTCACTCAGAAATGTCCATTAAACTAACACTTGAATTATTACAATGTCAATATCATTAAGGAAGCATTTGACGTTTCTGAGTTTCTGATTTGGCGTGAAAATTATCTAGCTTTATTATCACCCGTCTTTACTGACTTCATCTGCTTAATGCGTTTAAAATGACTGCACAAAAACTCATTCCGTTCTCAATAACAATTCTAATCTATCATGGAAAAACTAACGATGGGGTTTCAACAGGAGCGTGGGACTCGTCACATATCCAATGGTATTACGACAATATAGAAAATTTGTTCCCACGAGATCAAGTATTGAGAAACACGACTAGCGACCTTGCGACATTGTCACCGATTAACTATTTGCAATAAAAGTATGGAAATGCGTGACTGCGGTGTGACGAAAACATATTTTTACATATTTGAATAAATAATTGACTTTGATATCGAAATTCTTTGGTTTTTGTGAATGTTTCGACAATTATGTTTGTCATTATTAATCTTCAGTAAAATCGTGGTCTGAATCACAACAGGATATCCTTATGAGATAAAAATATTTTTGTATTTGATCAAGAAATGGCTCGACGACTACATTTCACTGTTTTTTATCTCCAATAAGATTTTCCTTCGTAACTAAAAACTACGTAAGCAACGAAACAGAAATGTTTAATAAACTAGTTATTAAACATTTCTGTTTCGTTGCTGCTTTTGATCTTGCAGCGTTTCTCACTTAATACATGCCACCGATTTAAACAAACCTAACTAATAGGTACATACATCAAATTTGGAGAATATATTTTAATGCACCCAGGTGAATAAGGTGAATAAAGTAAACTCAAAAGTAATTATAATGCACCCAGGTGCTTAAACTTTACTAAAAGTGTATTTAATGCACCTAGGTGAATTAGCTCAGGTGAATTAAGTTTACGTCGCCATATTTATCATATTCTCACAACAGATACATAAAACCACGGCTCCTACTTAACGTACCTACTCATCTCTCAGTAAAAGCCCCCTTATGCAACATGCATCGTCCTTTATAATTAACGACAACTTAAATCATGCGTTGTTTAAGACTGCCATACGCCTACTGCCAGCAATGGCAGTAGGCGTGGTTAGGTTACATCCTGTATGATTAGGCTTATTGTAATCGCTTTATATTTTTATTAATTATCATATGGTTGGCTATTCTATTATATTAGAACCGCCCCCGCTTCGCTTCGGGCTACGAAATTATTAATTAAGAATTTCGTTGGTATGAACACTATAGACCAGCAATGATTTAACGAGTTCAAATAGTATTCTGTAGTACCTAGTAATTTTTGGTTGGTTTAGGTAAGGTAGCCTAGTTGGCTTGGCCGCAAGTTACCTATGCTAACAGGGCACAGATTTTTCGTTTTACTTTTTTATTGCGTTCGGTCTCTTTGTAATTTTGTAATAAAAATAGCGCAAATCCTTCGTCGTAAATCACTCTGTCTATCGGTATAATCGCGGGCAAATCCGTTCAGTAGTTTTTGAGCTTTTTGCAAACAGGCGGTGCGGTGAAGGACATCGTTTGTAATAAGTAGGTATGCCTTTGCGATAAGCCACTTAAAACAATATATAAATACAGTTAGACGCGGAGGAAGACTGTGTTTTATAACAAGTGTGGTTTTGCGAGAACATATAAAGTAAAGTAAAGTTATTAGCCTGTAATGTCCACTGTTGGATAAAGGCCTCTCATCTCACTGAAGATATCAGTACAGTGAGGATTAGGCATAAATGTATATATAAATGGTAGTAATCATGACTCTGTTGTTATATTACCTCCTATTTCACGGTTCAAAGACAACAATGCGTCTTCATTATGTTATTATGATACCATCACAATGAGCCTCATCTCAGCGCTAATTTGCAAAACATTCATATAGATGTTTATCATAATGTAAATAAACGGTTAGTAGCGAAATGTTTGGACATAACTAAGTATAGTAACACAAATTGCCGACCTGCAAACCTCCAACTAAGTATACTTAATATATGTAAATGCGATAATGTGAGGTTGAATGTATGACTGTAAAATTCTCTCACGCAAAAAAAATTACACGAATCTGAAAAAAAAAATCACGTATATTATAGTCAGGGACACCATATAAGATTGGCTACTTTTTATCTCCTTGTGGCTATTAAGCAACGTTCAACTCGGCCCCTACTTGGATGGGTGGCCGATAGTGGCATTTCTATCTGAGCGCTACCGTGTTTCGAAGGGCACGTAAAATTATGGGTCCCAGTTGTTTCAATCGATAGAGGCCTAAGGCGGTCCAAAAACTAAGGTACCCCACTGACCTACTTGAACTTACTTGCTTTTTTATCTCAAAATTGTTTCCATTAAAATAAATTGTAATACATAATACGAAATAAACTTAGCCAATTATCCAACCTTGTAAACCAAATAAAAAAGACGTGTGGCACTCGGGGACTGCCGCGGTAAAGCTATTGCATAGTTATTTTATATATTACTAGATGGCGTTAGTGTGCTGAATGTCTGCATCGCGCTAACGTTGTGTTCTGGGCATATACGTAGCCAATGTTTGAGTAGCGTGAGGTTTTTCGTTACGGAATTTCTGGACTCGGTCCCCGCGCTCAAGGCCCGCGATAGAAGCTATGCAATAGCTTAATAAAATAGCCAAATTATGAGTTATAATATCGGTAAGTATATATTTTATTTCGATAACGCCCGCCCAATTAGTCTGAACTTCCTACACGCTCTCTGTATACAATCCTTGGCACACATCGTCTTAAACTCTCAATACATTGCTTTTTACAAGCCATTGTACAAATTATATCGAATGGAACCTTGACAATGGGCTGAATGTAGCTAATTTAAATACAAATACCACCTACATAAAAATGTTATGTATTGTTGTACATACAATACCTGCCTAAGTTGTATTATTATCTTAGGTACCTTACTTATGCTTGTTACTTTTTTACTGGTACTATGTACTATGTACTTCTATGTACATCATATATCACTTGAAAACATTATTTGGTTTTGTATATCCTTTTCAGTTCGAGATGGGATACTAAAACAAAATCATAGGCATAGGTTTAATTCCTAGGCATGGACGACCGAAGCACTTATTACGTAAGAGTGTGTGTTGCTATCTCACAAAATACCCTCTTTCCAGGCACATCAACCACGACTTCGCCGTCACCTCTCCCGTCCTCTTCATCGACCACGCGGCGTCCGTTCCGTATCGCCAGTAGACGCCGTCCGTCGTCGAGCACGACCCTGGCTCCGAGCACCAGTTCCGCGCAGCCGACCACGGTGCAACTCGAGAGCGAGGAGTCACTGCAGGATATCGGAGATATTGGTATGTAAAGCCGAGTTGGATTTCGAAGTGGTAAAACGTTTATCAAATTCAGGCTAAGCATAAGAATGCAAGCTAGTACTATAATACATGATTTGACAGGTTACTTTCCCAAGGTTCAGTTCTGTGTTTTATTCAAAGTCAAAGTCAAAGTCAAATATTTTTATTCAGTTTTGGCCCCATAGAGGCTCTTTTGAACGTACCACCCATTCGGAAGAACATCAGCAGAGAAGAATGGGCAAGAAACTCTGCTGGTTATTTTTTTTTTAAGTCAAGGTATAATACAATTTAATACTTATAAGTATAGATTACATGTCAAAATCAGCTTGACTTGCTGGTGCAGGAATTTGACTCCAGACATATTTGTCCTCAATGTAATCAGTAACGCTATAGTATGCTTTAGTCAATAAAACGTCTTTAACGTACGATTTGAATTTACCTTCACTAAGCCCAGTTACCTCCTTGGGAATTTTATTATAAAATTGAATACATCTACCAATGAAAGACTTCCCGGTTCGCGCTAACCTGGACTTAACAACAGCAAGCTTATTTCTATTTCGCGTATTAAAACTGTGGTGATCTCCGCGCACCTTAAGGTTACTCAAGTTTCGGCGGGCATACATTATATTTTCAAATATATATAACGAAGGAACGGTAAGAATTCGACTGGATTTAAAACGTTCCCTTAGTGACTCACGTGACCCCAATTTATAAATCGCGCGAAAAGCTCTCTTTTGGAGTAAAAAAATTGATTGAACATCGGCGGCACCTCCCCACAATAGTATACCATAGGATAGTATACTATGAAAATAGGCAAAGTAAACAATTCTTGCCGTTTCTTCATTCGTTATTTGCCTAATCTTATGGACCGCAAAAGATGCTGAGCTTAGCCTACCCGAAAGTGAATTTATATGAGAACCCCATTGTAATTTTGAATCTATGTCTAATCCTAAGAATTTAGTGCTACTGTCAAGAGTTAATCGAGTACCCCCCAATTTGACGCAAGAATCTACTACTGGGACATTCGGTAATGAAAATTTAATGCATTTAGTTTTTGCCTCATTAAGAAGTAGGTTGTTAGTGGAAAACCAATCTAGGAGAATAGCCAAAGCTTTGTTAACCTGCACAAGGTCCCTATCCTTCCTATCTACTTTAAAAATTAACGAGGTATCATCGGCGAATAATACCGTGTCGCATAGGCTTTCCATTAGATACGAGAGGTCATTTATGTAGACTAGAAACAAAAACGGACCTAAAATTGACCCCTGAGGCACGCCTAACTCAATATTAGACCCTTCCGAAAGGTTATCGTTAACGTTTACTTTTTGTCGCCGACCGCCTAAATAAGATTTCATGAGTTCAAGGGCAGGACCACGGATGCCGTAACATTCTAACTTCAAAATTAACGTTAAATAATCTACACAGTCAAAAGCCTTGGAAAGATCACAAAATACTCCAAGAGCATCCTGCAAACCTTCCCAGGCGTCAAAAATATGAGAAACTAATTTAGTCCCAGCATCTATGGTTGACTTACCCTTTGTAAAGCCGAACTGATTTTTATGTAGAATCTTATGCTCATCAAAATGGGACATTAACTGATCTAGGATTAATTTTTCAAAAAATTTGCTAAGAGCTGGAAGAACTGAAATAGGTCTATAATTATTGGGATCATCCTTACTACCGGATTTGAAAATTGGAGTGACTTTACTATGTTTCATTAGATCTGGAAAAGTACCTGCTTTTAGGCATAGATTGAAGAGATTCGTAAGTTCAGGAGCAATAGTGTTAATAACAGAATCTAACATTTTTACAGAAATACCCCATAGATCTTCCGTGTTTTTCATGTTCAGTGATTTAAAGCTTTTTTAAGCTGCGAAATAGAGACTGGTTGAAAACCAAATCCAGGAATTGACCGTTGATAAATATTCATTTATTGATTTATTTATTTATCATAAAGTCCACGTGAAAAAGGGCGGCATCAGCTAGCACGTACTAAGTGATAAAATAAAATGTTTTCTATAAAATATTTTAACCATTATATCAAAATACTTACATAGGTATATTATTAAATAGCTACTCACGCAGTTTACTTTGTCAACTAAATAACATTTGCGTATAGGACATATATTCATAGCGTTTTAGATAAACATAACTTTCTCCTCTTCATCAATCACCATTAAACGAAACGAATCTATTTCATCCCACTTCCAGACGCAATAGAAGACCCAACCCTAGAACCTCGCCTCACCTCGAACAAGGTAACTAAAATCCCTCGCCGTCCGCTCGTCAACTTGAAAGAAGACCTAAAAGACCAGAACCCCTCCGCCACCAACGAGGACGAGACCAAGAGACAAAGCAAGAAGTACAGCGCCAGCTTCCGGCAGAACCAGCTCGATGGACTCTTGAAGAAGAAGGAGGATTCCACGGATTTCCCGGTCACTGGAGATGGTAAGCAAACGACCAGAAATGACTTTAGAGAAGAACAAGAAGAGATATGATTGGTTTTGTTTGTCTAAACTATTTTCTTGTGTTGAATGGAGAGGAACACTTTTTTCTTTTATTTGTATTAAACAACACATCTTCATTCTACAAACCTCGTCTTTCTCCACCAGGTTACAACGCTGAAACAGCATTAGCGCTGGCAACCCACCAGCTGATCTCAGCCCCCTTACCGATCACCACCGATTACGACGAGTACACCAAACCGTCCCGAACGAAGGAAACACCCGACTTTACTTACACTGACTCCACGAAAACAACGGACGACTATACCACTTTTAGGGTGATTCCCACAGATTTTAGAGTCAACCCAACACAGGATACAACTTATAGAGTCAATCCAACCCAAGATACCACTTATAGAATTACCCCAACTCAAGATACCACTTACAGAGTGAGCCCAACGCAAGGCTTCATACAGACTACCCTAGGAGACAACCTGAACATTTACGACAAACTGACGACTTTCGAAGACCCAAAGACGACAGACTATACAGTAAACACAGGAAGACCGTTCACTTTCACGTCGAGAACAGCTGATATCGATGCTGGTAAAGTAACCCTCCCAACCACAAACACTGAATATACTTCCTCTGACTTCGATAGAGTCTCTCCCACTTTCGAAGTTCCTAAAAGACCGACACTGTCCAGATATCCTAACCAAGGGTCTACTCCTGGATATTCAACCCAAAACAGTTACACTACCCCAGAAGGATACACTTCCCAGAATGCATTTACTACCCCTAACACTTACCCTACCCAGAATGACTACGCATCCCGAACAGGTTTTACTACCACTAACGCTGGGTATATCTCTCCAAGTGCTGGTTACTCTACCCAGGCTGGTATTACTACCCCGAGTGCTAGATTTACTACCCAGAGCGGGTATACTACGCTGAACCCTACCTTTAGCGGGTATACTTCCCCTAAGCCAACATTAACTTCTAACGCCGTGACCAATTATGTGGGAATCCAAAGAGGGAACGCTAAATTTGCCACGGCAGCAGATTCCTACCCCGGATACAGTCAGGTGCAAGTGACTCCCGAGGTCCCCGAGCCTGGCTACTTCACCCGGGAGTACTTGCTAGAGTCACCGGTCACTAAGACCTTGGACGGTGAGTTAGGACTTGAATTTTAGATCTTCTAGAAGATTATCTTCTGCTCTTCTCGCGTAGAGTATGCTAAGCTTTTCCTAGTTTTTAGATATATGTCTTTCCTTTCGGGGTTGCCACGGTGTAGCAAATGTGACAGCTTGATTTTTTTTTAAAAGAACTCTAGCTTTTGCCATATTAATATACTGTGTTCTTATTTCAAAAATCACTGTCGCTGTCGTTGCACCGACTTTATGCTGCTTACGTTTTTTTAGGAATATTAGCAATGACTGCTTCTGCCGTTTTAGGTTTATCTAGCGTTACCTTGCTTGCTTTCGATATCCTTCCTTCCCTGTTGGTCTTTCAACCATGGGAACACTATGCCATACTAGAAATATATTTTGTTTTCTGATAAAGGTATAGCTACAGCTATGTGAGCTTCTATTCCTGCTGTTCCTTACTTTTTATTCAAACTAACATTTTCTTCTTTACTCCAGTTAACATTAACTTCTTCTGCACAATTTTAGACCGTACATTAACAATCGACTTACATACACAAAGCTTAACTGCAACTGTACTCATGCTTTACACAATATTCTTACTTCCGACTTCCAAATATATCTAAAGCCACTGCTTGAAACAATTTTGAATACTTATTATAACGAAAAAAGAACATCCATCTTTCAATCTGCTTACAATCTATTTTATTGATTTTACATCAAATAATACAACAAAAATGATATTTCAGAGGAATACCAATACATATCATCCACTACTCCAAAGACACCTACTCGTAAAGTCTTTAGGAAGAAAATACAAAGACGTATTTCGACCACCCTCCGCCCCACCACGCCCACGTACGTCCCTGTGACGTCATCACCCAGGCCCGCTTCCAGGAAACCGTTCGAAAAGGTCAACAGTATTCCGAATAGAATAGCGGAGCCGGCCGTCGATTACTATGATGAAAAGGTGGAAAGTGTCGCCTTGAAGTACCCGGAGGAAACCAAGGTCATCGTGCATGGGAAAGGTATGTTGGTGTTTACGTCGTACTTAATATAGATACAATAAGTAAGTCCAATCCTCTGATATCGATCAAGTTAAATTAATAGGTACACCCAGTGGCGGATCTAAGATTTTGGTTTGAGGGATCACACCTAAGGGGCTCACCATTTATGTATATCATATCATGGCGATATCTATCAAAGCAAAGTTCTGTCAAAAAGCCTATCCACTATCCTAGGGCTTCCATGGGCGTACAGTAAAATAACCCAGTGATAGACCTAGTGGCTACACGAGGGGTAGTGTCACTGTCTATTGTTAAGTGTCTCGTGCCTAAGGTCTTACCGCCTTGTTTATAAACGCTCTGTAACTAAAACACTGTTATAAAGTGTTTGATCTCTTTCGCTCTTTGTAAAAAAGCATATGTCGGAAAGGGACAAACCATTTGATAGCTAAAATGCTGTTAAGCGTAATTGAATAAGGCCCTTAGGCCGGTTACAGTGCTCGACCGACCGTCAGTGCGTACGTCAGTCGCGCTTGTCATATGTATGAAAATACGCGTGCGTACGGTCGGTCTAGCACTGTACGGTTTATGAATTTTCATACATATGACAAGCGCGACTGACGTACGCACTGACGGTCGGTCGAGCACTGTAACCGGCCTTAGTCCGGCCCTGCTCCTCTAACCCCTCTGTAAACGTAACAATCCATTTAACATTTGTAAGCATCCGACTTGGTTCGCAGGCTCCATCCAGTGCCTAGACGTAGGCAACTTCCCTCACCCGACGTCTTGCAAGAAGTTCATCTCGTGCGCGCGCATGGAGTTCGGCTCGCTGCTCGGCTGGGAGTACATCTGTCCCAAAGGTCTCAGCTTCGACCCCATCGGGGGCATTTGCAACTGGTCCGCCGGGCTAGGCTGTGATGAGAAGGATCTTTAGGAGTCAATGTTTCTTTGAGATAGACTATTTGAAAGTACTGTTGTTTTAGTCTAAAAATGAAGGAAGGTAACACCTAGCAGAATTAATGTGTATTGATCCTAAACTCGCATATTTGTCAGAAGATATGTACATAAATGTACTTATGTACTTCAGGCTGTTTTATTATGTATTGTATGAGTATTTTCATAAATTATATCAGAATTACGCAGCTACTATACTTTTCAAGTAATTCCTGTTTTTAGTATTTCTTATTTAGTCACAACTTGAAGATATCTTTAGCATAGTATATTTTCTTACTAGTTTAACTTACCTAATATATGTATATTTCCAATAGGTAATAAAATGATATTAATGATATCGACTGAAACTCATTAGGTAATTTATTTCTCTTAATATTAAGATTGAATATTTTGCGAACTTTTCCAAATTAAATTATTGTACGAATATTCTTTTAATTAAATTCTAAGTCAAGTAATTATCGAACCCTGCCAACTGTAACTCTTGGACATCTTGGTAATAACGGCAACACTATAAACATGTAAAGAATGTGCCTTATTGTAGAATTTTAGTGTTAAGTTTGTGAATTTATGTATAAGGAAATAAATGTAATAAAAAATATTAACTGCATTTTGAATTTTAGACACCGGTATTTAACGATATATGTTTATTTACTTGGTACTTAATTTCAATGTACTTAATTAGTAATTACGAATGTTTATTATTTTCGCGCTTAGTTTTCGAGATATCGCAATATTTAGTTTAGGTTACATTTTATTTTTTATTTATGTTCAGTAAGGCGAGATGCCTTTGCCCAGCAATGGGATAGTAGGGGTTAACCGTTAGCCTGTATCATGCCATTGTTGGGCAAAGGCCTCCTCCCATTCCAGCTATTAATGTCGATACTATTTAATTAAATTAAAAATAACATTAAATTAAAATTACTTTATTTACAAGGTCCGTTTACTAATATTAACGTATCCGATGCCCACGCAAGTCATCTTAACCTTCTGAGCTGATGCTGTCAGTTCTTCGTCGCCGCTGTCTTCGTCCTCTGTTTGGAGCACTTCTAACTTGAACATCACACCAAAGAAGTCTTTGAGATGCTGGAGGAAGTTTATCGTGTAGTCGGATAGGGGTCCCACCTGGAATATGGATGTTTTATTATACCTTCTGGTCACTATAACACTATAAATACCTATAAATTCGGTCAGGTTAGTTATAAATAGTTAGGCCCACTAAAGTTATGAATGAGATTTGAAGACGGTGCATATGAGTCTAACTAGCTAACTCTAGAGTTCCACACTCTACACCACTGAAATTTAGCGAGGACAGTCCACTTGACTCGTCTTTTAATACGATTTTTAAGGTTCCGTACCCAAAAGGTAGAAACGGGACCCAATATTGAAGGGCTCCCATACAACAAACGTGATTTTGTGCCGTTTTTTAAAGCACGGTTCCCTCCGTACGCGAGTCCGACTCGCACTTGGCAGGTTTTTTTGCATTCGCTGCACAGTCATACTTCAGGCGATTTTTGTTCAGACCAAGATTAGCATCAAACGAACTATCATCTCAAGGTTAATAATATTGTAGTCAAGATACCGACCACACACTCGCTAACATCCTTCTGGCCGAGCGCCATCCAGAGCGCCAGCAGCCACTGGAAGGCGCTGTCGACGGCGCCGCCGCGGTACACCTCATCCAACAACTTGTGGGCGCACGCGCGGCCCAGGTCCTCGGGCAGGATGTTGTCACCAGTACCCGATTCTATAGATTTCTGGGAAAGTATATAATGTACAAGCATTATTATTCTATACTTCTACAATATCAGTAAAGGATGGCTTTTTAATAGCTTGTCATTGGAATAAATCAGGTATTTTTTGTTTAATAGTACTAAGTTGACTGTATTTCTGTGATTTCTACGGGCATGAGATGTATCCAAGTTAAACCATAGAGCAAAAATTAAAAATGGTATCAAAATACACAAAAAAGTAACAATATATACGAACCGCTTCAGCACAGTAGAAGGTCTTCTGGTCCGTCTCAGCGACAAGACTGATGCCGAAGCCAGGACTCTTGCCCGCGTTGGGACCGCGGCACTGATCCGTGTTTATGTAAACATCGGGCAGGAATTTAAGCATCACCTGTAAAAATGGGCAATTAAAATACTAGAAAAATTATTCAAATGCTTTTATATAAACAATGTTATTATTTTTGTTTTACATTTTTATAGGATACCCATATTATATTCCTAGCTCAACGCCACGCGAAACCGACCTCTGACGTCGAATCGTTAAAAATAACACAGCCAAGAAGTACTATGACAGTCCTTTTGTGCTCTAAACTCAGACCCACGGGATTTTTAAAATTAATAGTACGTAGTTAATTATACGTAACCAATTACATACAAATATTGTAATCCACACAACTATGTTATATAATAAAATCATTTATTTTAGTGTGTAAGAAGAAACACACCATCTCACACACAAACGTTTTCACAAATATCTGTTTGCACTGTGCAGCAGTTAACCAATCACAATTCGATTACTCGTAAAAGTCGTACTGCAATGTCATTGAATACACCTTAAGACTATCCACTCACCCCCTTAGCCGCCTCAACCACTCTGTTAGCCATGGTGGGAGAGACTCGCAGCGCGTACACAACCCCTCGGATCCTCTTCACCAGCCCCCACTTGCTCCACTGCAGCGGCCTCAAGTGTCTCTTTGTGGGACATTTGAATACTATCTCACCACCTCCTAGAGGTGGTGCTCCTGAAGGTTAATAATAATACACTTTGAAATTATTACAATTTATTAAAGAATGTTTTTAATCAATATGTAGGAAAGTAAAGAAAAAGGACTTAAATCCATTATTATTTTTCATAAAATAACACAACCCCAATATTGCTTCTTATTTATGATATTTTGAAAAAAATAATGAATACTTTAGCTATGCTGTTTCTAGGTTTTTACAGTGCCACTTCACTCTTCAAAAGAACTACCTATAGTAACATTTCTCATTTTGTTTTTATCTAAGATTTATTGTTCGATCTTTTATGGATTTACTGTAGGATAATGATTTTCTGCAAATGTATAACAATGTAATTAATATTAACTAACCTCGTCTAACCACCTTCAAGTCCAGTCCATCATCAACCAATATAAACTTCAGCAGTAGTGGTAGCGCGGACGACTTCACCTTGTCAACAGACACATCATGCTCACTGTGGGTGACTCCTTGAAGGACAGCGTTTAGAGGTTCCTTACAGAACGGGCCTAGTGCTAGGAGAATCTCTAGATAGTAACCTGCAATATACATTACAAAAAGATTACACAAAGAATACAAGAAATAAGAGTTTGGCATTTTTATAAAAAATAAGAACAGGGCTAATGCATACATTTCGAGGGATAAACAAGTTTCTATAATAATATTAGGTACATAATAGTAAAATAATTTTAATTTTGCGTTATGTATAGTAGATTGTATTTGTATAGTGTAACTATTACTGGCTGTCCTAAATAAATAAAATATGTGGTAAGACTAACCTATGCCCCGTTGAGTACAACACTGGTGTGTGATGTGTCCCCCGATCAATATCCCCGGCTGGAAGTACACTGTGGTGCCTGTCTCACTGAGCTCCACTCTGGTGCCATTCGTCACTTTGTCCAGTAACCTAATCAGGTTCACTTCATACTCCCGCAAGCCAGGATCATCGTGCGTGCTCCGTATCTCTTCAATCTTCACAGGTCTGCCGCTCAAAGTCGCCAAAAGTAATCGCTGCCTAAAGAAATTGCTCCCCTTATAAACTAACACATCACTATGCACAGTGGCAGGCATTTTGAGTTATAAATATTAGTGTTTTGTTAATATTTCAGCATGCTTGTCCCTTTAACATATTTTTGTAAACAAACCAAAACCATAGTGGTGGTCGTTATAAATTATAAATAGTTACTATAACGCGTTATTTACATAATACCTATAACACGGTATTGGTCTTACAATAACTGTTTATTCTGAAAAACTATGTATTGGAATATAACGGAATTTAGTAGCGTCGCGCTCCCGCAGTCGATACACCTTTGCTTACAATAATAATATAACTATTTATTTTCAATAACTATTTATTGCGTGCGTCCCGCCCGTAGGTACGAGACACGAGTTAGTCTAGCGATAAACGGTGATTGCCCAGTGTTGCCAACTTTATTTTCTACCCACTAGGAAAAATCGTATTTTACCAAGAATTCTAGAAAAAAATAGTACGTATTAAAAATTTCATTAAAACGACAACAAATTATTTAAATAAGAAATGTAATTGTATCTTTAAATAAAATGTAACTATAAAAAGTTTAAGATAGATAAAATCTATCATATTTAAATCACTAATTTAATCACTAAATTTTGTTGTTATTATTTCATTAAACCTTTCTTTATCTATCTTGTAACGTAAAATAGGTAGGTATTTATGACGCACAATATATTATCAGAGAAAACGGCGAATACATAGTTATTAAAATAAATAGTTATGGTAACTGGTATTATCATCAATACCAATACATTGTTACGGTATTCCAAAAATGAATACCGACCCATGTCTAAAACCAATTCAATCAATTCAATTCAAATGACATCTAAATACCACATGGTAGGTCACAAATGACATTAGTTAGTTTTTAAGAAATGTCAATTAATTTCATGAATGTCGAATCAACCAACCTCAAAAAAAGTAAAACTTGACTTGACTTGTTGTTTGGTTTGTTTTGATTTGACCATAGGTTATGTTTTCAAAGTGATTTTACTTAAAATTAACAAAAGATTACCTATAAATAATTATGAAGGTATCAATAGGCGACGTAGTCATACCAGGCGATCACTGCGTTGAAATTTCTTCGATAGCTGAGAAAAATAGAGTGCTCCTTGGACCTGGTCTTCGGAAAGAAGTTGATGGTGTGTACATAACAAAGGCTGGTGTTTTGAGGAAAAAGGCTCCACACACGTATTGGGTAGACAGTTACCAGAAGCGATACGTTCCAGCCCGTGGGGAAAATGTTATAGGTGTTGTTGTACAAAAACTTGGCGATATATTTCGAGTTGATGTCGGAGGTAGTATTCCCGCGACTCTGTCATACCTGTCCTTCGAAGGTGCCACTAAGAAGAATAGACCTAAAGTGCTTATTGGAGACATCGTTTATGCTAAAATGCTGGTAGCGAGCAAAGATATGGAGCCAGAACTGGTATGTGTGGACTCACATGGAAAGAAGGGGCGATTGGGCGTTCTTGAAGATGGTTTTGTATTTAAATGCTCACTTAACCTCATTAGAAAGATCCTGAACCCTCAATGTCCATTGTTGAAGTCTCTAGAAAACGAATGGCCCTTTGAATTAGCTGCTGGCATGAACGGAAAGATTTGGATCAAAGCAAAGTCTATGAGAGAAACAATTGCTGTTGGAAATGCTATTTTAGGTTCAGAATACTTGAGCAGTGAAGAAATAAAGAGTTTAAGTAAGAATATTGCTAGTATATTAGCTGGACATGTTTCATAACAAGAAATAAAAGCTATTCAAACAAATCAATTGTTTTTCTACCTACATATTTTAATATACTTTAAGTTCAAACTAATGTTTTAAATCTTAGGGTTAATGAAAAGCAAACAAACAGTGATTTGAAATTTATTTTGGCAAATGTAACTAACCTATCATCAATAAATCTCAATTACAAAGTGTAAAACTACAACCAACTGGGAACCGAGATGTCAAATAAATATAATTCACGATACAGACGGAGCCACCTCCCTCACCTCTCTTTATATACAGACTGTGTGGCTCACACTTCAACAATAATTTAAAACTTAGCAAAAATTAAAATTGATTTTTTACATTTTTCAAACAATTTTATTTTTTTATTTCATTTTCTATTATTTATCAACAGATCATCTAATTTAATCTAAATGACAATACTTTTTAATTAACTGACGAACATAATATTCAAATACAATTTATTTATATTTACATTAAGTATCAGGAACATAAATATTGAAAATGTTTTAGAGTTAATTTCATGTTAATATTGTGGGCCGAGCTGATTAGTTACAAATGACTTACAAGCCTCTTAGAAACATGTTTTTATCAGAAAGTGGTAACTATGATAAAGATTACACCTTCACCCAGACTCGTGACAAGCCTTCGAAACTAAGCATTACATCGTGGGCGATACTCGGAGCAGTCAAGAGTTTAGACAAAGGCGTACAAACAAAATAACATATTTATTTACATTATACAGAGTACGTAACTATTATTTAAACCTCAACAACCTACGAAAAGGAATGTTACTTTTAATATTTACAAAATAACATTGGATATTAACATGTTGCTGTACAACTACTTGACATTTTAATCGCCTACTTTAAAAAAGGAGGATGTTATCAATTTGGATGTTTCGTGTAAAATTCAGTCTAGGTTAAACATAAATTGTGCCAGATTCAAAAAACCAAATGAAATAAATTATTTGTCCAAAAGAGATTACTTTCGTAGGATGTGTCCTTGAAAGATCTCTTCACACTGTGTCTTCGAGTTTACAGCAACATATCATAGCAGAGGAACATTTCTTTATATTTCTAAATTAATAAATTACCTACTAAACGTTACATTTATTGAATCAAGCTGTCGAGTACAAAAATATGGATTTTATATTTTCCTGTTGTCAAATCATGGTGTTAGTTATTTATGTTAAACTACCTAATAGATATTAAGTTTCAACTCTTAAATAGGTTAAAAATACATAACTTAAGTTACACTGGGCACTGGATGAATCCGTATCGGATCAATGGTGATCATGACAGACTTTTTTTTAAATGCTACTTTTTACATACTATGACTACTTTGAGGGTAAATACATTTCACATTTTAAGGCATTCGCAGTGATTCCATATTATTGCTTATCAATCACAAATATAAAACGCTAAATTCTTTTTACAGATGCTTGATTTAAAACTGTTTTTGTGTTTGTCTCTGGAACCGAAATAAAATTATAGACAATCTATTCTACGTTGTCTATGCCCAGTGCAACCGTCACTCCGTAATCACAGCATAAATTCGTAACACTGTACATTAAATTACATTAATCTTATGTATAGCTCATACAATACCTATACAATGTTTCTTCATATTGATAAAGCAGTCAGCTCACGTGAGTTATTCATAAATACCAAAATATAGTTTTTATTTTCTATATTCATTTTAATTAGTAGAGATCAAGACTTTACTTACAATAGATGACGTTTATTTACACTACTCCTTTTTATACAAAGTACTTTACAACTGTCAAATATTATCACTGGTGAATATTTTATTATTGCTTTAACGAATTCGAATATAATTTAGAATATGGTCGTTTATAATAGCAATATCGCGATACTTTTCTACCTTTAGTTACATGTTTCTACATGCATAAATAAGCAATTAAATATAGAGTAATTCATCAAATTCGAAAAATCGCGAAGTTTTAAAAGCTAAGATAACATTTGACAATCGTAAAACAAACAAAATTACAATAGTAATAAGTAGCAATTCGACCCGTTTTCTCTTTTCAAATAATTTAGTTTACATTTAATAATTATGCAATACCAATTTCTCTGTGAAATTGTACAAATTAAAAACATTATCAAATTAAAATTATCGATGTAGTCTCGTTCGTAGATTATGCATTATGCATTATGCATTCTAAATTATATTTCAATTCGATTTGTTTCATCGATTATATTATTTTTGTGGTCGTTTAAAATCTTTATTCTTTATTCTACCGGTAGACCTTCATAGATTCCTCATTCCATTCAAAATTTAATGTACAAGCTTCAATAGTTAGTGCGTATTATAGCAATCTTACTTGCATCTTCCGGTTTAGCTCTCAACACGAGAATCCTACGTTAAAATAGGCCTTGACAATAAGTTAAGGAATCCTCAACCACACGGGGTCATCACACGCCTTACTACTGATGAAGTAATACAATGACAGTATTCTTCATTCAAACTACTCCTCACTGTACGTACCTTACTCACTGTAGGTACCTTCAACGAGCAAAAGCTTATCCTTGCGGTACTTGACATTACCGCACGGTATCTTCACTTCAATGATGGAAGGCCCAGTGAGATCCTACAGGCCATTAAATTACCCTTTTGGACCTAACACGTGACGTGACGATACGATGGAAGATATTTCTTAACACGTGAAATGTCATACCGTCATTTCTTAATACGTTAAAGACCAGTAAGCTAAGAAATCAGTGAGTTAAAGACCTATAAAGAGTGTAGTAACAAATGAGAGTAAGTGGCAAATGATAAGGTGAAGCCAGTTTCAAAAGACGGAGTCGGCCGAGCGCGAGAGGTGCACGGGGTGCGAGGGCGAGCGCGCGAGGCGCTTGCGCGGCAACTTCTGCAGCGTCGTCAGCAGCCGCGGGAAGTCGGGCCGCTCCGAGCCGCGGAACGACCAGCACAGCATCAGGATGTCCTGGGGACAACGTTTTATTTTCAATTGACGTCTTACGAATATATGTACTAGAATATAATGTAATCTATGGATATAACAGTTAATACCGTAAAAGGCTCTTCACAAAAAAGTGAGAGAAAAATATTCAATAAAAGTAGATATATTTCAATTATGTAATTTCGACATTGTCTCCTTCGATGGCGAGTGATGGGAGACTGCGAAGGACTGGAAGGGTTAGAAGCGTTCGGAGGAAACCCAGCAGTGGGACGAAGTGGGTTAAGGGAAAAAAAATGTAATTTAGTTTCTCCATCACACAATGTATTGGCGGCCGGTGAAACAGCAATACAACGGTATGATAGAATCAAAGAGTAAAAGATCACCGCACGAAATTCTTCCGATATGTTATGGAGTGATGCATACCTTCATATCGCGGGAGGCCTGCATGTTGGCGAGCGACTGCTTGACGCCCTTGCCCACTTGCCAGATGATGGCCTCGGGCGGCTGGCCCTTGAACGGGTACTCGCCGCACAGCAGCTCGTACCACACCGTGCTGCGGACGTAGCGACAAATTTAAAAAATACATATTATCATTATATGCCGTTACGCTTTGTTGTTAATGTGTGCGCCTGCGCCGCGGACTCGCTCAAACAATAAGTCGTGAAAATGTTGTAGAGTCGATTAGCGTAGAGTCAATGTCGCTCCATGCTATATTGACGCTCTTTGAAGGTCAAGTTTTAAATGTGAATATAAACGTTAATAATGATGAGTGAGACTACAGTATATAGCTGAAGACAAGGATTACCCGAACGCGTAGACGTCGGTGGCCTTGGAGAAGGGCAGATGCAGCGAGTGGTGCGGCGCCAGCGCGCGCACCAGCTCCGGCGCCAGCGAGCACAGCCAGCCGCCCGGCAGCCCCAGCCGCCCGCCCACCGACCTGCCGCACAACACATGTCACATCTCGTCACATCACCAAACCATATTTCAATCATACATACTAAATAAAACAAGAGACCATTTCATGGAACACAAATGAATTAATATCATAATCATCAGGTCACGTCATGGCACCTTCTATCATTTAACTAATATTGAACTGATCTCTCATCCTACGTACTTTTACGAACTCGAACCGAAGTTTTTATTTACCTGATGTCTTCAGCGAGATGAGAGAATTTTGGTCAGCAGTTAGGCATCACTACGTGTAACTAATATGTAGCAAATCTTGCAAGACATATTTTAACCAATTCCTGTCCTGTCCTGGGCTACTTCCTTTTAGTTATCTGAATAAAAACCCCCGATCACTCACTTATTCCCGAAGCAGAGTTTGGTGACGCTGAAGAGTCCGAAGTCGGTGATGACCACCTTCCCGTTCTCCAGGAATATGTTCTTCGTCTTCAGGTCCTTGTGGATGATGCCTCGCGCGTGCAGGTACCCCATACCCTGCACACCAAACATTATACAACAAACAGACAGAAGGTCAATTAAAGGTCAGGTAAGGTCAGCGACCCTGATAATCATAGCTGCATTCTGAATTTTAGGAGAAGCAATCTATAAATTCGAGACTATGTTTTTAATATTTTATAGAAAAGGTCGAAGCCTAATGTAAAAAGGTCATGTAATAATATAACGGCAAGAAAACAAAAAGTGTCAGTAAGTGTGTGTGTGACCTGTGAGATCTGCTGCGCGATGATGACGCTCTTGTTGGGCGTGAACTTGTCCTTGCGCAGGTGGATGTGCGTGTACAGCGTCATGCCCTTGCACAGGGACGTCACGATGGCGAGCCGCGGCGGCTTCATGCACGCGCCCATGAACAGCACCAGGTTCTCGTGACGGGTCTTGCGGAACGTCGCCACCTGGAAACAATCGCAACTTATTATACGTGAAAGACGAGTCTATATCCTGTGTTTTTTAACTCCTTCAGAATTATTTAAAAAAAACAGTTATACTCAATAGGCACGCTCATAAAAATCAGAATGTCAATATACAGTGGGCGGATACAGGGTTTTGGATTGGGTAACGGGAAACGTGATGTGATGAGGATTCAGATCATTGCTTGGGGGACGATTTAAGCCCCTAACTAACACTGCTTCTGCTTTAAACTTAACAGAATGCGAGGGCTTAATGATTTTAATCAAGTGGTTTCTTCGAGTCAAAGATTAGTAAAGCAGGTAAATGAAACGGTGAGGCTGACCTCGTGTTTGAAGGTGTCGAGCGGCGCGCAGTAGTCGGTGAGGCTGGCGACGTGCAGCAGCTTCACGGCCACGGCGCCGTGCCAGCTGCCGCGGTACACGGTGCCGAACCGCCCCGCGCCGATCACCTCGAACAGCTTCAGCTCGTCGTACGGGATGTCCCACTCTTTCATTGATAGCTGTTAGCGAAAAAGTCCCCATAAATCTATAGTATTCTAAAATTCCTCGTAAATCTTTAGTAGTGGATGGTTAGCGTGAAAACGATCAAACAAAAGTAGAAAAGCATGCTTGACTAATATAACCCTTTGAGCTTAGACGATCAAGCATAATATCAAACGACGATATTATAGTATAAGATGCTAGTGAAACATGTTTCATCGTTGAAGCTGATACAACCCATGGTGTGCCCGTTTTCGTAGGGAATTCGGGATAAACATGGTGTTTTTCCACACTTTCATACAAATTGGTTCAGTAGTTATTGCGTGAAACGGAACATACATATGTACTCACAAATTAGCTTTAATAATATCAAAATAATAAATATAACCTCCTCAAACAACCGCCTGCGATCATCGAACGCGTTCATTCTACACATTATTATAAATATTTAAAAACACTTCACAAAAAACTATCACACACACAAACAAAACCAACATGCGTAGTCAAAATTATATCATTCAACACGAAATAACTACAACGCAAACGATACTCCCAGTTTGTTTTGTAATCATTATAATAAACAATATAAAAACACAAAGAGTCACTAATAATGTTTAAAAATAAACTATTTAGCAGCACAAACGAGTACAAAGTGTCAAAGAATAGAACTTAAAAGCTAAAACCGAGTGTCGTTTGAACCGAGCCTGTTATCTGCAGTTATCTGGCGTCGAGTCAGTGTGGCGGCTATCGTTAATGTTCCACTTGATTTATTGCCACTACTGTCTGTTAGTCACTTTATCGGAAGCTTTTGTATATATTTATGTTACTGTATTTTACCTACTGTTTATTTATACTAAAGTTTGTTTATGTATCTGGACGGTTAGTTTCACGTAAATCAATGCCACATTTGTGTATTATGTATGAATAAATTTAAACTCACGATATTTGGTCTCCTAACACAGGTATATTGTACTTAAAAGGAGACCCCATCAATGTATCAAATTTATGTAAGATTATGAAATGAAATAAATTATTTAAAAAAAAAAAAATATAGTAATCGTACTCACACGAGTTTTTTCTTGGTGGAAAGTTTATGAGCCATGAATATAAGTTAACAAAGATATATTTTTAGGACACGACAGAGGCTGGGCGGTCTAAAATACCGGCTCTAAAAGCCTGAACAGACATGGTACTGTCTACAGGACTTGTATCAGTCAAAAGAATAATTAGGACTTAAATATTTTTAGGACTTCGCGTGCATTATGCGATTTACTTCGATAAGTAAGTATCTGTTTTTTGACGGACAAAGGTCACACAATTATATTTAGGTGTGACTACCAACAACACACAATAATGTAACAGTATTGATTATGATGTACTTACGCTGTTCTGTCTGGGCCATCGCGCGTCGTGCAAGCTTCTCGAGTCACCGGCTCGTCTTTCTGCATCTAGGCAAAAGAAATAACATAATTTTTAACATTTAGAAGTTATTTTTACAACCTGTAGTGTCTTACTGATGATAGGCAAATGGGCCTTTCTCAACGACTATACAATACACTTTTACCTGTATAACTGACTTCTTAAATACGAATACTTTTCGGGTTCCATACCTCAAAAGGAATATACTGAAAGGTTATACAGGGTGGAAAACAATGTTTCGTTTGACTAAAACTATACATGAATTTAAAATACCCTCTATTTAGTATTAGCCTGTAATGTCCCGCGGCTGAGCAAAAGGCCTCTGATTTCACCGATAATACCAATACCGTGAGGAGTATTAGGAGTAATCACCACACATGCCTGCTGCGGGTTGGTGATTACAAACCCGATCCATGTTTCCAGTTTTAAGTATTTTAATATAATTCCGGATCATAAAAATGATTTTTCGAATGAAATGAAATTATTTTTACCGTCATTGTTAACCGTAGCCGACATATCTTCCTTGTGTTCGTGCACGACCCGCGCCGGGGACTGGATGCTGCTCGTGTGATTCGGACTCGACACCATCACCGGCCGCACGTCTGTACACGACAATACATGATTACATATTCAGTGGATGTTATTAACGGTTGTTATTAAGATGTCAAAGATCCGTTGTATGTCACGGAGCCAACAATTCAAAACTGACTATTTGATTGTCCATTGAGGAACTGATTCTGAACTGGTGTCAGAAAATGTCAAGAAAACTGTGTAGGGTTTCACAGAAAATGGATTATGAATACGTACCGGGGAAGTGGAACTGGTGTTTGTAGGGGGCGTGCGGCGCCAGGTGCGGCGTGGGCGCCGCAGCCAGCGCGGGCGACGACGGCGTCGACGAGTTGCACGACGACGTGTTGGACGACGACTCCACGCCGCCCGCCTGACACATACTTCCTTAATACCATTCATCAAACAAAACAACACTCCATATTGTTTTTTAAACCTATAACGGTTAATGAGGTGTACTTAGTTATTACAAGAGACAAGGTGGCACGAAATAGTGTCTGCAAACATAGTAGAGCCAGAACCGAAAAACCACATCATAATCGTCATGTAAAGATTGATAGTAAACTAATGTTTTTATTTGCGAGAAAGGGAAAATTAAAATGTACATATAATAATGGGACAGGGTGTGTATTCTTATATGTATAAATTGAATCTATCAAAGGTCGTTCCCAATATGTAATATATTTATATTACCGTTCGCGAGTGGTTATAATGGGCAGGCAGCGGGTCGCCGCAGCTCGTATAGTGTGGATGCGTTACCGTGTGGTGGTGCGGCGGCGGCGCGCGGCGGCGCGGCCGGTGCGCCAGCGACGACAGGAAGCCGCCCGCGCGCCCCGCCGCCGGCGACATGCACACGTACCCGCCTGCACACGCAACACACGCACTCTACAACCAGACCACCACTCGACTGACGACTGACGACCGTCACACTATATTCGACTCCATTCATTAACAGAGGTCGCAGTCGCTGTAGCAGACATCGGTTATAAAGGAATGATATAAATATACATCCATCATTCACATATACATCAATAAATGATGGTGTGTGTGAGTTATTGTATGTAACATTACACACAGATATAACATAGCTTTTATTGAATAGGTAGGTAGTAAATATATTGAATGAATCTTACCATCCTTGTGATATTTTTCTTTGAAAGCGTTGACGAATTCCGGTGGGAGTCCACACGAGGGCGGCACTTTGCTTTCACAGTCCCTGAAATATAGTTTTTTTTGTTGAAACTTGCTTAATAAGTGAAAATATAATTCATCAATGTTTTAAATTACAGAATAAGCCAACGCTGAATTCAAAGAAGTGTATCGTGCGTTAGAAATTAATTCAAATTGGGATCACTAAGTTACATTTGTCTATTCCTAATGATGACAAAATTAAAGGACAAAACGGACTTTTTAAATTGTGTAAACTAAACGAAATATTATTATTCGATACGGAAGCTACTGACATGTGACACTTGAACTTGCACTCCTTGCACTTGAGGCCGGAGTCGAAGAGCATCTGCTTGTCGCAGTAGTCGCAGACGGCGATCATGTTGAAGGTCTTGGTGAAGCGGTGCGCGATGTCGTGCGCCATGCAGCGCCCCACCGGCGTGCGCGGCGACCGCGGCCCGCCCGCCGCCTGCGCCCCGCCCGCCGCCTGCGCATCAACCACAGGTGCTTTGGCGTTGTATGGATGAGGCCAAAGATGCACGTCAAGGGCAATAACCCTTATGAGTAACTAACTCAATATGAGTGAAATGTACGTGATATCATAGGGTAATACATGAAACGTTTTGATGAAGTCTTACGTTGTTGTTGTAGTAGTTGTGGTGTGGCTTGTGCAGCGGCGTGTGGTCGAGCTCGGGCTCGCGTGGCGACGCGGGCGGGGTGCTCTCCGTCGCCACGGCCGACGATTGGCTGGTGTCACTGAAATGTAGATAATATGATACATAAGTTTAGCTGATGGATCTAATGATATCAATAACTTGTAATTGTATATAAAAAACATACTATTGATCGACACTTATTATTTTGACGATAGTCTAATTCATCTAAAGCATTATTATCAATTTACCAGCCGGATATCTATCGCCATGTCTTCGGATCGCGGTTTAATGTCGATGGCGTTATCACTTACACTTTGGATGGTTGCAGTGCAAGCCCCGACCCATGTAACATGTTCCATACCTGAGGTCGGCGTCGGGTCGCGACAGCTGCGACTCGTGCGAGCGCGACTTGGTGAGCGGCGCCGCCGCCGCCAGCCGCGACCCCACGGGCGACCGCGACCCGCCGCCGCCGCCGCTGCTTTTATCTGCAACATAGGAATTATAAATGTATGTAAGCTAAATATTTACAGTGTCTAAAACGCGTTTTCCCTTAGGGCTTATTATTAACAGTTCCAAATACTTAAAAATGTAATAATAATAATGAAAAATAATGTTTTCGGAACTGTTCAGAGAATTCAAGATTTTGGAGCTAACTTTAACACCATATATTATAAAGACGTCACCTTTCTTGTTATTGAGCGTGTTGTGTTCGTCGTGGTTGTGCCTGTGGTCCCGGCGGTGCTTGGTGCGCGGCGAGGCGCGCGCGTGCCGCTCCCACGAGTCCCAGAACAGCTGCAGCTCCGAGCCCTCGCCGCTCTCGCCGCGGCCCAGGGTCTCTGGAAGTGGAAATTCAACAAATGTAATAGATAATTCAGAACTTGAATTAGAATCAAGTTGTTTCATTGAAGAGTCCAAGTGTGCGTTGTTAAACAAGTGATTTTAATTACATTTATAATTACGATTGAGAAACCACAGTCTCGCCTAAGATTCTAGGACTATCTAGGCTTTTATAGTTCAATATCCATCCTTATTTCATCCCTTGATGAAATGTTCTTGGAGCCCATGATAAACCATGTATGTTATTCAATCATCCCATACCAATATAAGTCCTAAGGCGGTGCATGGCCCGCTGCAGCCGCAGCACCTCCTCGTCCCGCGCGGCTGCCAGCAGTGCGCGCATCTCGTGGTCGGAGCGCTCGCGCAGGCTCTCCAGGGAAGATATGCGCGAGCATACCGCCTGGAAAGATTAATAAAAAACGAGGTTCGATATAATTATAGTTGTGATAAGATATCTCCTAGTGACTGGGGTCTTTGTGAGACACAACCATAATATCAAGGTAATTTATTACCTATAGACAAAGTTTACTTTTCAAATAGCAACAATTTCTTAGTAAAATTTCTAATTTATTCACCATGATAGTTGTTCAACCTGAATGATCAAAAAAGGCAGAAAAGCAAGAAAGATCTGGATCACACAGGTATTAAACGTTATGTTACCACACGCACATTAGGCGCACCTATGACGCCCAAAGAAGCAGACACTAAGTAAGTAACCAAAACGTAATGTTACCTCGATAGATTCCTGACTCAGCCCGACAACCCTGAGCCACTGCTTTAGACAGGGCACATCGCGCAGCTGCCGGCGCCACTCCTCGCCGAGGCTGGCCTTAAACACCAGCTGCCGGGAGAAGTGCTTCACAAGCTTACCCTGAAAATAATACAGGTTTACTATTACTTTCAATACAATTTGAACAGCTCCAAAGAATATTGATCATAATTTAGATGTATTATCTTTAAAACATGTCATATCTTCAAACTTTAAAACATGTCTTTAGGAATTTTTAAATTTTATAACTCACAAAGGATTAAAAGTTCACTGTTTGCTTAAATTTTAAGACCTCATTTCCACTAACAATTAGCATTTAGTATTTTAATGCTTGTCAAGTGTGGAAAATAAGAAGGTTTCAAGTTTTACATTATTTAACTTCTTTTTAGTGTTTGCTGTTAGCACAGGGGAAATGCCAAACTATAGTTACTTCATATTTTTTTTATAAACACTAGATTGATCTATTTATTACCTTATCGTACCTACTTTATAGTTAATCCTCATATTCTTAATTTTTTTAAGTATGGTTGGTTAGTATCGAATTAACTAATAAATCATACATTTATATCATACCTAACTAATGAAATATTTCCCTGACAACATAATATTGGACAGTGTGGACTAATTGTTTCATAATGAGTCAAAAGTTTGTTTTGATAATTAATTATTATGATCTGTTTATAAATAATACTGTAGCTTGCTTAAATAGCAATATTTTCATTATTCAAGACTAAAAGAAACTTCAAACTATGAATCATAGCAAAATTGCATGTTGTCCTCTCTGATTGGGGATGAAACATTCACACACATGATGATCATGTGTCACAGTTAGTACAAATACAGACAGTACTTACAAATCTTATACAAGCTCTTACCATTGTGCCAACAACCTTTGAAGTATGTAGTTGTACATATATCAATAACTAGCAGTGCCCTGCAGTTTTACCCACATTGTGTCCGTTCCCATGGGAATTTATAGATGAATATAGCATAGAACCTTACAGTTAAATGTGGCTATCCATCGCAAAAAAAAAATTGGACTGTTAATTTCTAGATTCACCCGAACATACAAATAAACAAACTTAAAAAAATTACCTCTTTGTAATATTAGTATAGATGAATACAATGAACCACTAGACACTCAATTCCATTTTACTAATTAACATTGAATTAAAAACTGAATATCAATGTCTATTGTAACAATATTTGGTATCATTACACATCTATGACACATGCAATGTATCATAGCCGTTAAAATGCTGATCTCGGACATTCCTAACTAGTTCATGAGGTACCTACCTAATTGTTATTTGAAGCATAGAATTACAATTTAATAGAAATAACTATAAATGAAAAATTATTTAATTTCCAAAAATTAAATATACTTACTTTAGTAGAGAATGGCATGAAGAAATAAAAATATTGAGGATTTTAAAATAATTAAATGTCAAGTAATATTCTCAAATATCACACTGCATTTCCAGTCTGAAGATTGGATTAAAACTTATTGCCAATAAGTAGACTCCATACATTTAAATTGAAATAAATTTTAAGTTCTCATAATAAGTCAGTAAGCAAGGTCAATTATAAATGTATCAATACAAATTACAATTATTAATAATTAGGGAAAACCATAGGGAATGTATTTTGTAAAATATTGGGAAGTCAGTTTTCCTTATTATTTTTATACCAAAGTATTGCACTTTTACCACTTTAACTTGCCATTTTAGCCAAGTAGTTTAAAAAAGATAAGGTTTTGTGTGCCTGCTGCGTATCATGAATCTTATTTTTATTATTTAAGGTATATAAGTCAATCTACCCAAAATATAATCCATTTCAGAGCTGTAGGTTTTAAAACATGGAGCTTTTTTATTCTTGTAACTTTGCCAAATATTTATCAATAGGTTCTGAGAGCAAAGAATGTACCAAATCCAATGAGATGGTTACTGTTATCTTATCTGTGGTATATCACAAACTACTCCACATTCCATACTGTTGATATGACATTCAACATCTATTGTTGTATGACAAATCAACAATACCACAATTTACAAGCTCAATTACGAAAGCAACGACAGATATTAAACGTAATTTCTAACTTTTCACCAGTTTAGAAATCGCGAATAATAATTCGCGTGTGGCGTGCCAATTTCTAAAAACTCTTCAAATTAAATTATGCATAATAATAAATGTAATGTCTGGTGAGGTGAACTCGATAGAAGAGCTCGCGTCGCGTCACCTTGCAGGGACGGCATTGAACTGTTCACGTCGGGCCGAACGGGTCCTTGAGATCAGCAAAGTCCTTGAAACCCGGGACCTCGGAAAACGGCACTTTCAAGGGCACTACTCACTCTCTTTCCGCATCCAACGCGACTCGCGAGCTTACCTCCAGGGTCCGGATCTCCTGCTGCGTCAGCTCGGCGCTCGTCGAGCATTGTGTCCTCAAACCTTCGAGTCTATCAGCTGAAACGTCGATCATGGACTGAATAGTCTCTATAGTTTGAATTGCATCACGAGCTCTTTTCTCGTAGTCGCTATCTGCATCCATTACAACTATCACAGCACTGTACACGGTCTACTAAACACTATAACTAACTATAAAACACTCTATTCATTTTAGAAAAATGAATTTACAAAACATTGCAGATGTTGTATTGCCGAAACAGCGGCCATATCCGTGGAAAATCTATAATTTTGTCTATGCCTGTCACTGACCTGTAGTATACATTTATCATAGACAATTTTGATTTGACACAATACTCTGACATAAGAATAATTTGGCATTTATGAAATAGCCATTCTTAATGCCTGCTTAAGTAAAATCTTAAAAATTACGGCAAATGGTAAATGGAAAAAGGAATAAAGAAGTCTGGCAATTTTTATTTTTAGCTTAAAAACAATAAGTGCGTCATTGTTGTGGTAACATTTATTTATTTTGTTTATATGGCTACATTTGCCTCTTGTCAATCTGTCAAAAACACGAATAAAAAAATTAGTCTATGATTTTTATCAATGGTGTGTGGATGTTAGCTGTGAGATTTCCCATATTATTTTACCTTCCGCTGTTATATTACGTGTAATGTAAATACTAGTTAGGAAATAAATCTTTTTTACGTTAAATTAAAATTGTAAAAATATTTATCGATAGCTGTGTAGATGTAGTACAATATAATGTTTTTCGAGCGTGTACTGTTGTCCGCGGTCTGCCTCGGATTAGAAGGTAAATAAATTCAATTTTTATTGATTTAATTTAGCTCGTAACAGTAAAGAATTGTATATTAAATTGTGGATTTAGTGTTTATAACAGAGATATATTTTTTTAAATTTAGTTCTCATCTATTTATTACTGCGAATTATATTTAAATATATTTTTTTAATTGGTCGCAGTATTCCACTTGGCGGCGAGCGAAGAGATAGAAATAAGGGATGCAGCCGCCGACAAGGGCACGAACGTAACGATTCCCTGCGGGGGGCTCACGGTGCCCTCTCCTAATGTGCAGTGGGTGCACCGCGGCAATAGGACACACCACGAAGTACTGGTGAGTACACTGTTATTAAAATGTAGAAAAAAATATTGTTTGTATTAAAATATTCCAGGATAAAAACAATACCTCTGAGATCTGTAATGGTCCAAGCTGTGGGCCTCACTCTCAGTATCCCATAATTCCCTTAAACATAATTTTAAATGTTTTAGCAAATAATCAGTAAAGTTAGATTAGATACTACATACATATGTATGGTTAAGTTACAGGTAAAAACAAATATTTTGGATTCATCTCCTTACTTAGATATAAAAACAGTAATCATTGTTTATGATTTTGGTGTTAATCTAATTATAATACTGCCTCAGCAAAATACCATTATGTGAATAACAAAATAATCCCCAATTTGACCTTAAACTTGGATTGCAGCAGGAACTATACAACTGTTTATGCACATGATATATTTATTGATATTTGTTAAGTAACAAAGACTCAGTTGTGCAAATATATTATCCACAATCCATTTGTTAACAGTTTTAGCTCATAGCACATTAAAATCTTTCCTACTAATATTATAAATGGGAAAGTTTGTGAGGCTGCATGTATGTAAGGATGTATGTATGTATGTATGTATGTATGTATGTTTGTTTGTTACTCTTTCACGCAAAAACTACTCAACGGATTTTTATTAAAACTTTACAGTAATATAGATCATACATCAGAATTACACATAGGACACATTTTATCCCGAAATTCCCGCGAGAACGGATACAACGCGGGTAACACCGCGTGGCATGGCTAGTCTACAATACATGGTGTTAACAGTTTTAGCACATAACACATTAAATATTACAATAAGGTGGTTTACATTGTGTTTAGGTAGTAAATATCTATTTTATTATACTTCTTGTTTTGCATAATGCATCCTTGTGCTAATTAGGTATATATGGATTAGATAATATGTTATTATGAAATCTACATTGTATACATTTTAAATATGTGGTGCCTACAAATACTTCTTAGTATCATTATAAAATAAGGTACTTATGTACCTATTAGGGATTAAAAATGGTATTACTATAACTAGTTTTTACTATTTCCTCACATTATTATGCTATCGTCACTTATTTTGTGTACATTTTATACGAGTTTTACGAAGGTTACAGTTGCGTAAAGAATATACACGACACGACATATTTTCGGGTTACTTTATTATGCTTTTAATTAATATCACATCATATCATATCATGTCATATGATATCCCGTAGGACTTTGGTGTCAAATGAGCAAATCACTAACATTATGCAAGCAATCGATTTTTATTCGCATCCTATCGAACTGGTCTACTCGTATCTCTTTATCACTACATATTATAAAACAAAAGTCCGCGGCCGCGTCTGTCTGTTCGCGATAAACTCAAATAACGCGGGTAAAACCGCGGGGCGCTGCTAGTTTGAACATAAGACATAAACCAACCTTTCAGTTGTAACTTTACCTATACTCCTAAGATATATGATGATAATATACATACACAACCCTAACCCGGGTTCACAAATCTCTTACGAGGTCTCACGGACCCTGTACCGCGTCAATTCACACGAGGCGACTCGAAACACGCACCTTCCGCTTCCAACTTAACCCTTCGCCTAATGGACTGGAATAATACACAAATATCTAGTGAATTTTACACAATAGCTATGTTTCCGATAGTCTTATGTTCGAAGTATTAGGTACATAAGTATATAAGGAAGCTTTTCGGAATGTTATCTCGGAGTTTTCTCAAGAAATCGTAATTACAAATGAAGTATCTGATATTTATTGTAATTGGATGCTTTTTGTGTTAATTATCTACCTATTAGCTTTATAATTTCTCGTTATCTGTTTATTTAGTTATAATGATATTAATAAGATGAAAATGGAATTTAACAATAAGACTCTTTTCCTATCGTGCCGATGGCCACTAATTAAAATTTTCTGGGCCCAGTCCAGCATTTGGTCAATTTTGAGTTTGGCTCCGAGAAGAGCCGTTTCGGGGTTGGCTCGCACTGCAGTGGGGTGTTACATCCAACTACAGCGGAAATTCCTCTTTTGATATTAAACTAGCCGCGCCCCGCGGTTTCGTTGTACCCGTTCCCGCGGGAATTTGGGGATAAAATGTATCCCAGGTGTTATTCTGATATATAACCTATATTACTGTAAAGTTTCATCCAAATCCGTTCAGTAGTTTTTGCGTGAAAGAGCAACAAACATACATCCATACATACCTACATACATGCATCTTCAAAAACTTTCGCATTTATAATATTAGTAGGACTAATGCAACCAATACATTAAAAAAACATTAAGCCCTAATCACCTGTTTTACCAAATAAACATAGTAAAACCATACTCCTAAACATTTATCGCGTTTTTGAACTGCGATCGTAACTCGGCTCCAATCAAATAATGTGGGTGTCACATCACAATAGGCCCGTTTATCATAGTCGGTGTATCCGGCGCGACCCACCTTTGTGAACTCACCCCTTTCGGGCGGGGGTGCCAATGAACGTAACCACTAAAATTGTGTGACGTCATACTGTATTACCTTAACGGAAGCAAAACATGTTTTAACAAAGACTTTAGGGCTTTGTAGCTGCGGCACTGACAGGTACAACATTATAACGAATACAGGTCTTTATATATAACTACTAGCTGCGCCCCGCGGTTTCACCCGCGTTGTACCCGTTCCCGCGGGAATTTCGGGATGAAAAATAGATGTTGGCCGATTCTCAGACCTACTCAATATGCTCACAAAATTTCATGAGAATCGGTCAAGCCGTTTCGGAGGAGTACGCGAACGAACACTGTGACACGAGAATTTTATATATAAGAAGATAAGATAAGTTGTTTCCGCAATTTTCGTCGTCTTGTACCCCTTCCCGTAAGAAAATTGAGATACAAAAATCTATGCCATGTAGCCCTTTCACTATAGAAAAGTAAGTTCGTGTAGGTCAGTGGGCAACTCTGGTGTGGAGTTTTTAGACCGCCTTAAAGCTTCCGACATGGTCTGACGATTTTGACTAACTACTTCTTCATCCATACCAAAAATCACATCGATCTGCTGCTGCAGAAAGATACTAAGTGTACAAATAATTTTACGCAAGTTACGCAGTTAACACATTACAAATAAGTATAAATTTAATGCAATACCTACACGTGCATACCTGATACCTAATGCATAAAACATGTACCGCGGAAACTGTAACAAAATATCTTTATTTAGGTACGCTAGCATATAGGAGTATTTATAGTGCTTATTTACATCAATACTTGTCTTTTATACTTTATCAATACTTTTATCTATATCCAATATCCAAAGTATAGTTGCTTAGTTATACATAACGCAAACCATTTTTATAGTATCTAGTTGTACCCGTCCTATTAGATATTTCTGGACAAAACGTAGGCTTTAGTTATAAATAAATAAATCTTTTATTTGAAGCCTTCAGAGACTGCAAGTCGGGCTGGTAGTTCCAGAGATAAAGTGCATTCAAACAAACATATATCTATCTCTTCAGATTTAGAGTACATACTAGTAAAATATGTATATAGATACCTACCTAGACAGATAGATATACTGTAATAATATCTGCATAGTAAGGATGTTATTCCACGGATAAGTGAACGTCTGTTAACGTTAGTACTCATTTCAGAATGAATCGGTTATTTATAAACCTATTTGCCTACGAATTGGTTATCAGCATACTATTAGCATAGATGATAATATACTCATATATAAGTTAATTCAAAGCTGTTCTTAAAATAGTTATACGCTTCTATCATGGAAAAAGTTGGTAAATAAGAGTAAGAAAATTATAAGCAATCAACATACTGGTGATACGAAAAATATTAGTAACTTTGTGAAAGGTTAAGGGGAGCTTTCCCCTTTTTGTCCTAATTTGTCCCCTAAATATATTTTTTTCGGGGTGAGCGATATCAAGTTTGATATTGATCATAATAAGTACTGTATTTCATAAAACACGTTTTTATTATCCTGTATCGTCCCACTATTGGGCACAGGCCTCCTCCCACCGGCTACCTTCTCAATATAGGGCCAACAGTTCTGAAGAAAACTAATTTTAAATTCAATTCAGTTTTATGGATTTGCGATGTAATTAGATCATATTATCTCCGCCAGAGTAGATTTGGGCCTGTCTCGCCTAAGCCGGGCATAGACCTCCACTGAACATAATTAAGGCACAAACAGTCAGGAAACTCATAGTGTTAAATATTAATGAATAAACGTCTGGCAGGCGCAAATAGCTGCAAGTTTTCAGACGTACCGTAACATTCATTTCCGTACGACGCGATAGGATCTTGGACTTATATAACTTTAAGTTAACAAACACTTCAAGAAACAGCCGACTTCAATGTTTATATGAGGTACTTTTGGAATACTTACGTCGTACACATATACTACATCTGAATTGAAAACTTCCTTTTAAAATGTTATTATTCAAAATATTTTATTTACTTATATTAACATTTTATTTACTTCAAGGGTTAAAATAGACAATATACTACTATATATTTTTTATTGACAACAGCAGTATTTTTATTTCCTTACACTGCAAAAGGATCTTGTAAAAACTATAACGTTCAAGTTAAAAATAGTTTCAATTTCTCGTTGTATTATTTACTAGTTAATAGTTGATAGTGAATGTGGGCGAGTCCGACTACGTGCTTGGATTGTCAAGTCCTTGGATCGATTTTGAAATCAGTTTGCTCCTTCGTCTCTGATGTAAAAGAGATACGTTTGTGGTAGCTAATGAACTATAGGTAAAAGCCAAGCTGAACTATTTCAAACTATATTTTCAATGCAGGCTCGGAAATTGCGATATAAGATAGGTAGTAGATAGAATCTTGCATCATGTGCTATTATTCTTCTTCTAAACTTAAGAGCTGGGCTCTTGTCTTGTGCTATTATTATGAATGCTAAATTATCAAATCTATGCAATGCCTTTCATTTGATGTATTTGTGATTGTCATTGGAGCTGGGCTTACTTTGCCCATTACCCTTTCCCACTGGAACCGAACAACCAGTTAACCATAAACTTAAGTGGAATCGTTACCAAGACTCTAGTCTCTAAGTACGTTCATTACACCTAATACTCTGTACCCTGGTGTAATCTATCAGGCTCCAAACACCCGTGAAATTGGGTTAAGGCTTGGATACCCCAGCCATTTCGACATTTGAGGGGGTGAAGCAGGCGGTGAAGCCGGGGAGGAATAGTACGCGCAGCGGCCGTCGCGGCGGCGCGGCGCTGACGTCACTCTATGAGATACGGGGCCCGCGTGCGGTCGTTTTGTAACAGAAGATTGCGAAGCGCTTAATTATCTAATTCACATAATAAAAATCAGTAGTAGATATTGAATTGGGTAGAATAGTCATCACATTGATAAAATAGATTCTAACAATCAACATTTTATCGCATTTTGTATTTATCTAAATTACGTACATATCCTATCCTACTAATATTATAAATGCGAAAGTTTGTGAGGATGGATGTATGTATGGATGGATGTATGGATGTATGTATGTTTGTTGCTCTTTCACGCAAAAACTACTGAACAGGTTATATAAGCTACAATTTATAATGAATTTGTGTAATTTTGGTCGTAATAAATAAGTATTTGTAAAGCAAGTCGGAGAAAAATCACCACCGTACTGGTTTGACACATGTGACATGGTCGCCATGCGACGGCCTCCGTATGAGCACGAAGCATCGCCGAGTAGTTCCGATATACGTATGTCTTATATTTTAGTCGTTAATTTCAACGTGTGACGTGTCGTTACGATAGCATAACATTGCAATTAGTGAATGAAACCTAAGTACAGGAAGAATCATTTTGCTTATCTTGAAGGCCGCGGGTTCGAATCCGAACATTACGATTCATTTTTATTTTCTCACATTAGTTTATCAAAACTCTTTTTCATTTGAGGTTGTGTAAAGTACCTTAATATTTTAGAAAAAATCTTAAAAAATATGCTGTATAAAATAAATTATCAAAATCGAAACACCTATTATAGGTATTTTTCGTTTAATTAATTTACCACTTTATCTATTGACTACTTTTGGAAATAAACCGTCTTATAAAATTTTATCCTACTAACCTACTAATCCTACTTCCTACTTCCTACTAATATTATAAATGCGAATGTTTGTGAGGATGGATGTATGGATGGAAAAAAATCTGCCCTCTAAGAGCTATCTTGGCGTGCGCTGCCTAAACTATTGGAGTTACACAAAGATGATGTACTCGTTTGTCTTTCGCATTAAGTCAGTGGTCGGCAACCTTTTGACAGGCAAGGGCCACAAAGTAGCCAAATAAAGTAAGACGGGCCGCTTTTGTGACATAGGGGTATATGCGGAACCAAGAGAGTGCTACAATACGCAGGTGGGAGTGTGCTACGACGCGGAGGTAGCTACGATGCGGAGGTAGGAGTGCGCTACGTTGTGGAGGCGGAAGTGTGAAGAATATTAGACACATAATGTCGTTGGCCAAATGATAGTTTGTTGCTAATGGTGGTTCTACCTACTATGTTTACTTCTTTAAGATATTTTTATATTGCCACAAGTGACGGCCACAAGTGACGTGTACGTGCGGGCGAGCAAGTAGTAACTAAAATAGAATAGTAAATTAAAGGAACTTGGGATACTATGGACCCTGGCCCAATGCACAACAGTGGCATGACTTATTTACAAGTCACTCTTTGACGGTCATATCGAAATCGACGGCCAACTCGGTGTTATGGCTACCGAAGAATAGAGTTGGGCTATGTTATGGACCATAACCGTGTTGCTCAACAGTAACATGACCCATGTCATTTGAAAGCAAAAGGCGCCTCTTTTTGCTTCGGTTTAATAAAAAAATGTTTTAAACCATAAACATATCACCAAACTTAATGTGGCAGACTAAATTCCATGCGAGCGAAGCCGCGGGCAAAAGCTAGTGTTTTATAATAACCTATTTTGAAAAAAGTTTATTTTTATTATAATGTCACAATAATCACATTTTAGGCGGCCCCTAGACCTACAATAACATTGTACAATATATTTAATTGTGCAATAAGATTGAATTGCGTTTGGATCCAAACGGTCAATTATATTGCACAATAAGAAAATCGTGCAATGTTTTCTTGTTCAGTCGAAGGATAGTTTGATCCCGAGCAACATATCAAATATTGCGCAATACTGACCCTACACGAAGCAATAAAAAATATGATGCAATAAAAATTAAACTCGCTCAAACTTTCGTTCAATCATTGCGCAGTCTTCAATATTAGCCCAAGACGATCAATTATATTGCACAATATTCAATATAATTGATCGTTTAGGGGCCGCCTTAATAAAATATAGAAAAAAAAGACGTGTGGCACTCGGGGACTGCCGCGGTAAAGCTATTGCATAGTTATTTTTTCTATCACTAGATGGCGTTAGTGGGGAGCGATAGGTTTTTTTTTCTATCATTAGATGGCGTTAGTGGGGAGCCTTAGGTTTTTTGCGCGAGGTTTTTTCGTTACGGAATTTCTGGATTCGGTCCCCGCGCTCAAGGCCCGCGATAGAAGCTATGCAATAGCTTAAAATATAGAAAAAAACAATAAGATCTCAATGAGAAAACACTATGAAGTTTCGTAGCACTGGAATGAAAAAAGCGACACACGTCCGACTAGCACGGCGCCTCAGCGCATACTGTCACTCTGGGTACAAAAGAGCGAGAAACACTACGGCGCGGAAATTGTAATGGCGACTCATTCGCAAGAATCTACCACCTTTCGTTGGAAATTTATTTTAATTACAAATATAATATTGAAACAAAAATTTTACTCCAACAGTCCTGCGTCATAGTTTATTTTACATCACTCAAATTAATTTTAGAAATATGCGTTTGAAATTGTTTAACAAACTAAGTGTTTAAAATTCACAAAGTAAGGTATAAAAGACCCAACTTTGTGATTATTTTCTATCGAGGAAATTAATAGTCAACGTGTTTCGGAAACAGTAGTCTCATTAAACATATGATCAAGATTAAAAACAAACAAAAATTGTTCTTGTAACGTTAAGACTTTTGGCTAAAAAATTGTTTAAAGTAGCCCGTTTTAGGAACTCATAGGCCCTTAATACGTCTCCTTAATTTTTGCTCAGCGAGCGCCTCAAGTTAAATGGCCTCAAATTAGGTATGATCAAAGTCTTTTGTTCCGTACTCTCTCGGTTAAATATCGTTTTCTTTTTGAGCAACCAATTAGGGAATGTAGGCCGTAGAAATAAAAGTTAGCGTCGCCCTGTATTGTACATGCTAGTCCTACTAATATTATGATTACGATTATAAATGGGAATGTTTGTGAGGATGGATCTATGTATGTATGTTTGTTACTCTTTGACGAAAATACTACTGAACGGATTTTAATGAATATTTACAGTAATATGGGTTATACATCAGAATAACACACGGGAAACATTTTACTCCGAAATTCCCGCGGAAACGGGTACAATGAGAGTGAAACCACGGGACGTGGCTGGAGTAATATAAAAGGGAGTGTTATAGTTTTTGCGTATTGTTAAATAAAGGAAACTTAAGCGGAATAGGTACGTGTTTTTTGAGGGCGAATTGCGATTGAATTTTACCTAATTATGTAATGGAAGTCGGTAATACGCTTCTGCTAATACTTTTGTACGCTTCGTTCTTCTGATCTTGATCCAGGTCTCTTGTCAATCAAAAGGCATAATTTTTGAAAGGATTTATTTCAGGATTTTATCTAGAATGCCATAGTGACGGTATATGAAAACAATTTTCGTAATTCCTTCCATTCGGAGGTTAAATCCTATGATCGCACTACAACTAATCTTACAACTAATTCAGTGCATTGTGGCCTTTTAAATGGATACTTTAGAACAACAGAACTGAAAGTGTGAAACTGTAATTACTACTCTATTGCATTGGGGTAACCTGTAAAAATAGATGTAGCTATGATAAATAAATAAATAAATAAATAAATTCTAGTGGAAAGGCAACCTAAAGCTCTGGGTCTGCCTTCCCCGTTAGAAACCTATTATATCTCACTGTACACCACTAATGGAAAGGTCATGTTCCAATATGAACGTTTTATAATACCAATTTCAGTTTCTTATCAACAAGCAAAGCAAGAACTGTTTGAAATCAATTATGTATTATTTGTATCTCAAATTACGCATTCACGCGTTTAACTAAATCAGTCTTTCAGTCTTACGGAGACCTTAAGGCAATCTCAAATCTCTCTCTCTCAAAGCCTATGAACTTATTTAATTTAATCCTTTTGTTTAATGTGAAAGAGCAACATACATATACTTCCTGAAACTTTCGTATTTATATTATAGGATTATGTTCATCGGTTCCTTCAAACAATAATAATTGTCTATTTCGTTCGTGTATTGAACTAATCCAGCAGCTTTCAAAGATTAAACAACCGGCCGTTACCAACTTTGAGACGGTTGCGAGAGTTTGAAATTTTCAAAGCTTATTTTAATCTTTATAAGTTCCTATCAAGAATTTCATAAGAAGCAAGTCAGTTGGCAGCTTTTATGTCGCCTGTGCTTTTGTCTTTCTTACTAACTTAAACTTGAAGTATTAGGGCCTGCGTACATTGGGACAGGATGACAAAGAATTTTATTGTTTACTAAGCTACTTTGAACCCTATCGCATAAAAATACCATATAAATTCTTGACATACCTTTCGATCTGGCGGCATGTTATGGCATCCAATCAATGCCACGTGGCGATAAAAGTCACATAATTAATATATATTATGATAGTTTGGTAAACATTTAAATCTCTCAGCCTTCCCAGCCTGGTGTATGTCGGGCATTATCAGGTTTTACTAAGATGTACAAAATCAATTAGTAAAGTTAATGAAAATGATGCGTATACAGCGTCACATCAGTGGAAATAGTCATTATGTAGTTTCGTAGCTTAGCTTGTTTACGCACACCCTCGTAGCATTGGACTGTACATCCCTAATGGAAACCACCCTAAGTTCCTAACCTACTTAGATTGAGTTACATAAAATATGGAACAAGTATATTTGCATTTTACATCTGCTGCCGTTCTACTTAGTGTCAACCAAGTCTTGAAAGGAGGAAGTTTAATCCAATTAGATCCAATTACAGCGTCGTCTTTTAAAAAGATTAAAGTGTCAAGCATCTCTTAATAAATAGTTTGATAAGATCCTGTTAGGCGTCTTGTGTCTAGTGTTTGCTCTTTCATGTTATTTTATAGACCAGAAGCCTGACTAACTGCAGTCGTCACTATTAAAACAATGTTAGCTCGTGTAGGTTAGTGGCCAACTTGTGAGACGGTTGATTTTTTATTCAATCTGTGTCTAGTTCAAATTTATTATTAGACAGTGCACAGAAGGAAAGCATGTAGTAGCGCCACCAGCGCTTGCCGGTACCGATAAGCGCTGATAGACCAACGCTCCGCGCTTTCTGTATACAGCCTTACCACTGAATCATCATAGATGATGCCTCACTTAATTTCTTACATTGAATCACATAGTGGGAATTCCATAGCGCAAAAAGCAATGGTGTAAGTTTGTCATGTCTCTATGTCTCTCTAGGCATAGCTCCAATACGACTAGGTAGACCAAATGATGCGCTTTTTTTTGTTTGAAAGCTGATGTGGTTCAGTCGGTTCTAAGCTACAATTTATTGTATCGGGGGTTACTTTAGAAGAAATAGTACATTCTGGTCTCATTTAGCATTTCGGCGCTAGTAGTTTTTAATTATTCAAAACAAGTAAATAATCTGAGCTAGAGTTCTCCGTTCGTAGAAACCTATCGAAAACTATTAATAAAGTAGAACACTGTGTATAATGTAAATCCTATGAAACTGAATCTAAACTAATTCTAGCTCGGAAAACTAAGTAAGAAGGTAAACGTTCGCGTGCTAAATCTTTCTGTATAAAAGATCTTTTCCAAGATCTGTATGGAGGTAACTTATGTATGATGGATTACGAATGTTAATGTATTGTATTTTTCATATTAATTTTTGGAGAGATCACCCAACTCGCAGTTGGCAAGTGTGGTGATTAAGATCCTCATCAATGCACTGATATTATTAGTGAAATCAGAGGCCTGTGCCCAGCAGTGCTACATTATAGGATAATACTTTGTTTATACCGAAGTAACTACTATTTATAGGTGAAAGATACCACATTCGTACATATTCTGCTGTAAATATAAATTAACTAAATTATATTTTTTGCCAAAATTATTTGTTTACCGTAACTTTATCCTTTTTGTAATTAGTGTCGTCCTCCAAAACTGTAAGGTCACAAGCCGTGAGAGTCACTACCGCAACGATCCAATAATTTGATTTTGTTTAGTTACTGTGTGAAATACACCATAAAAGCTTAATTAATAATTGTTTAAACGTCCGACGAAATAAACGAGGCCAATTGATATTACTTCATTTAGGAAGTTAGGTGGCCGGTGTTTATGTCGATACTGTCTACCCAACTCTCCTACGTACATTTTTGGATGGACTTTCTTTGAATGTTTCCTAACATATGTTACCGCCATTAAGAATTAGAATTCGTATTGATCGTATCTTTCTTCGCATTTCATTTCTTGTCTCTCGTTTTAGCCTTTTGTGCGTCTTGTGCGATCGAAGTCCTGCCACTTAACAACTCTGAGAATTAAACTTTAAGAATTCAGCACTTATTGTTTCCATAATTTAGCACTTGTATGCCTTAGAAACTTATCCTGAATAGCTAGTTTTTAACATCAATTACGTTTCAAAGCCCTGTGTGGACGCTCACGCCCAGATTAAATGAATCCCATCAACCCTTACTCCGCAACCCCCAAACGGCCACAATCCACATCTTCCTTAGTTGATTTTAACTTCTTGGGACGTTTATTTAGCGTCATTGTAATTTAGGATGTTATTTTATAGCATATTGTAAGATAAGTTGGATAATTTACGAAGCTTCTATTGTTTCCCTTGGATATTTGAGTACGAGATAAGATAAAACGTGGTAAAGCTAAAGTTTTGTTCTTAAACCGCTAAGGCTCTTGTTGGGGATCATCCATGTTTGTCCATCTTCCTTATCCTTTGAACCAGTTTTCTTTGTATGACGGTGACATCACAGATTTACGAGCGGTGTAAATGATTGAAAATAAATTTAGGGATGGAAAGTAGCCTATATTTCACATTCCTCTTAAATGTGGCTGTCATACGCAAACGTCATATTTTTCAAATCTGATCGGGGTATTAACGCGGTAGTTGTAGGGTAGACAAATGAGCAAAACAAATAATTTAAAAAAACTCTTCAGCTTTATTATTTTCCTTTTAATATTTCCAAAATCCGGTTCTCGACACTAGACCAAGTCGTACTAAAACCAGACGTAACTTGTCAAGTTCTGGCCGGCGCGGCGCAGGCGCAACTTCAATCAATTGGTTGCAATTACTCAATTTTATTTGAGGCATCGTTTCGGTTTTGTGACATGAGAGAGGTTCATTGTTATGGTACTCTCAGTTTTATTATTAGTAAGATGTTCCTAACTTAGGATAGTGCTTAACTCACAATCCTTTATTTCGGAATTCCCATAACGTGTTATAATAATTAAGTTTTCTATTATTTACCTCGTCGATTGTGTTTATCTATCTATACTAATATTAGAAAGCTGAAGAGTTTGTTTTGTTTGTTTGTTTGTTTAAACGCGCTAATCTCAGAAACTACTGAACCGATTTGAATAATTCTTTCACTGTTAGATAGTCTATTTATCGAGGAAGGCTATAGGCTACATTTTATCCCGAAATTCCCACGGGAACGGGCACAACGCGGGTAAAACCGCGGGGCGCTGCTAGTATCTATATCTATACTAATATTATAAAGCTGAAGAGTTTGTTTTGTTTGTTTGTTTGTTTGTTTGTTTGTTTGTTTAAACGCGCTAATCTCAGAAACTACTGAACCGATTTGAATAATTCTTTCACTGTTAGATAGTCTATTTATCGAGGAAGGCTATAGGCTACATTTTATCCCGAAATTCCCACGGGAACGGGCACAACGCGGGTAAAACCGCGGGGCGCTGCTAGTATGTATAATACAATCAAATTATGAGCTAACTTACTTAAAGAACTTTTTACGTTTTACCGTTTCACAACTTTATACTATTCCCTAATATAAAAAGTCCCATTAAAAACGTATTATTCGTCCTGACTGTCAACCGTTCGCTGACGAGCCACATTGAGCCGCCCCATAAAATATGAAAAGCAAACATTTTTCTTCCATTAAATAATAATTTATTCCGTTTTTGTCGAAGTAAATCAGAATTCAATTTGTGTATCTCTTTAGAAAACGTTTGACAGTATGGGGATCAGGATTGGGAATGTAAGAAAAGCAAAGAGCCATATATTTACTCGTAGTATTTTACTTAATTACCAGTTGTCTCGGTGAGCTAATAACAGACAGCGTTTTACAACCAGCTAGTTAACTAATTGTATGAATTAACTTTGCAAACATTAGCGAAGACTAGTTCCGTCCCACAGATTAACTGCGGGTCGCAACCGCCATAAATTAACATTTACGTAAGAAAATGTAAAACTGAATTTACTATCTTAGATTACAGATCTAGTCCGATTATTAGGAATGCCGCGCGCCAACAGATAAGATATAACTTTTTAGTATATATGCTGATAGGATATAAGTTGACTAACCGAGCCTAACCTTTATCGTTTTTTTCTATTTTAGACTAGGCCCTGGTTGATGGAGTTATTTCCTTTAACTATTACATCGAGTGAAACTCTCCGAACAGTATTTTTTCTGTTCATTACTGCTGCAGTAATTTATGCAAAGTCATCAAAGCAATATGGCCGACCGTTCCATTATTCAAATTGTCAATCAGAACTGAAAAAACGCACGTTCTACATTCGCGCCGCTACCTCCCACAGGGAGCGTATCACCCCTTTATCAATTACCTACTTCGTGCGATTGTATACCTTACACCTATAGCAAGAGATAATACATCAACGGTGTGATGTTAACAATGAGCGTGGTAATGCCGCGGCCGGTGCAATTTGCCGTGTCCTGTAGTTAACCGATTCGACCTTGCGAGTGAAAACGCAATGATTGCGTTCATTATGTGACGTGCTATGATGATTTGGTGGATAAATAAACAATGTGCTGGCACATGCAAACAATTCTGAATCACGAAATTTGTAAACATTTCTACAGTAAAGGGTTGTACAATCCTTCACTCAAACCACTAAAAGTATAAAAGCTTGAAGAAAGAAATTGCTTTTCCTATATCTACCCAACTCTATCTATCGGAACCCTTTGTCGATCCCTTTCACCCAAATAGATGATACCGAACAGCCGCAGACTCGAACAGATAATAATTTAAAAAGGTTGTACAGAACTGCATGTTTTACTAATGGAATAATTTCAAATATGAAGCTTATCCGCACGAGAGGGAAACACGCCAGACTACGTGAAGGTACGGCCGTTGTGGCGGAATGGAAACATTAACTTTATGAAATTAAAACAAAAAACTCGATTTATATTATACATTCATTCCTGCACACCAGCTTGCAAATTAAACCCATAATTCAAGTGTTTGTGAACCACTTGGAAGTTCAGCCACAGTTCGCTGACAAACGCAAGAAGTTATATTGTGTATACTTGAAGAAATGTTACTTTAAGGCCGAGACTTACATCAATCTCTTGGCCGAAGTTTCGTGGCCGACAGCCGACGACTAGAACCGATAGTTGTAAGTCTTTGTGGCCCTAATCTGTCACAAACAGATTAACTACATCGATAATCCTTAAACAACTTACATAAAACTATTTCACTATTGTAGCCACTTAAAAGCGGTTTATTAGTCAAAGTTTCAAGTTAGTGGACTTCAATTTAGGAGTACAGGTCCGTAATAAGTCACGGAATTGTTTTATCATTGTCATCAACTGTGACTGGCGTTATTGTAATGCAAAGCAAGTTGATTCAGCTAGACAATTTCGCCAAGTCGCCATCGCCTGGCCTCGGTCAATCTGGATCTAACCAGTATCCATTTGGACATAATCAACGCATCTCCGTCTCACTCAATTGTTTTGGAACTGAAAAAGACAGGTATATATTTGATAATTCTTTATGTTCAGAGCGTCTGTGGGAGTAAATAAAGATCCCATTAGATGGGAAATTCACGTTCACGAGGATACTTAGTGGTTTTCTTCAGCGCGATATTTCTTGAGGAAAATCGTAGATTGTAGAGCGCCACAATTAGAGTATATTGAACTTGTCAAGCGAACATGAGGTGTCCATTCATCAGGGGCATCTGCGCAAATGGGATGAAGTTATAAATAGCGCGTTCGTCCGAATTGAGACATGAGACAATTTGTTTTACGAATTGTTCTCGGCGCTATCACGGACCGATTAACGGAATTTCGTTCCTCCACTTCTATTCCTGGTATGGAGTCGCCAAACTGGAAAATAGTTCAATTGTATAATTGTTTTAACTCGTCTATTTCGATACTTGCGTTGTTAATTGAATAATAAATGTTCCTAGTTCTTGAAAGTCAGTGTTCATTACGTCTTAATTGTTGTCGGAAATGTTGCGAACTAATTTAGTTTTCACGGGTTATAGTCAGAAATAGCCTTATACCGCTGTTGTAACAGTGAGGTGAAGTCAAATGTTAAATATGCAAGGACAGCTTACTTAAAGTGTTTAAATGTAAAGTGTAAACAGACAGGCTCTTAAATAATTTGCCCCTCGCAGCCTGAGGGACAAGTGTTATAAGCGCCGCACTCTCAATTTCTGAGTGTTAGGACTAACCACAATCAGATTCTCTTTATAAACGGCTGAATTTACGCCGTATTTTCTGGAAATTGGGTTTGTGTGAAACTCAATTTTGGGGATTATTAAGTTTTTCGTTTTACTATCTTCTTATCTTATGGGCTTGTACATGTTGCTTGACATTTACAATGCTTATTATAATGATATGCGTACGTTTATACGTTACCGGTTTTAAGTAAACTACTTAGACATTAGACATGTAGGTTTGACATCTGTTGTACTACACCGCTGTCCTTGTGACACCACCAGCCGGGGTAAAACGGTTAACATCATCCATGTTAATGGCCAATAAATGTTGCATTTATCGTAATTCACTCATAAACATTGTTTTGAAAGTCGTCTGTTTACGCGCGTCGCCCTTGGAGACGGCATTCCGACCGTCCAACTATTTCCTACTTCTTATAGTTTTCATGCACGAACGTTGGACAAGTAATTCATAAAAGCATTTAAGTTTGTTACTAGTTTGCATACCAATTAGAGGCAGGCTGTTTGGACTTAGAGTGTATTGTTCGGCGAAGTAAATTCGAGTAGATTAGTGGACAAGTGTAATTGCGATAGTAACGGCTCTTTTCTTTTATGATGTCTTCCGATTTAAATAATGCTTCTGTGACAAAGAAAACCTCTGTTACCATGTAACAGAATACGACCGTAATGGCCAGCTCGCTCTTTTAACATACTTTTTAAAGCTCTTTTAAGATCGATTCTTGCGCCTCGGTTACAATGAATTGTATTTTTTAGCCGGATTTTAGTCGGTTCCTATGCGCATTTTCATAAATAATTATGTTTTTTCGTATTTATTAAATAGATTTGACTTTTTGTTTGAGTAAAAGGTTTAGAACCACTAACAAATATCACTTGAAAGAATCTAAAGCAAAGTAAAAATATATTCTGCGGCACCACGTGTGTAATTAAAACCGATCCCAAATTACTTGAAATTAATGTAATTATTTACTATTAGATATTCATGCATGTGTGGTCAGAAAAAAATACGTGACTGTCCATATACTGAAAAAATTGAGGATTTTGACATGTTTCTGTTTTGTTATCGCTATTCAGTGTTTAGAAAACTACCTCCGACAGCATCTATTACTATTACCACTTTATACTTTCTACATTTTGTAATATAACACATAAAAAGGAGTCAAGAAATTCATTTCTGCAAGCAAATGTTATTATGAAGTCCATCAGCATTGTATGTATGTACTTGCGAAAACATGTAAAGACACGGTAACAGTCCCATCCCATAGTGTTATTACACGCGGAACAAATACCACACTTTAGGCACAAAAGAACATTAGTTGTTCAGACAAAGTGGACAACCTACGGACATTGTCTGCTCTCACAATAGACACAATGGCTTGTTAGATGAAACGTTTTAACACAAACCGTGGCTGATTTACTTGTTCACATACGTTGTTGAATAATTAGATACCTGTATTTTGTCGCAACCCAATCCTTAGCTATGTTAGTTAATGATAAATATGTACAGGACTTATTAAGGTTTTGTTAGACTCACGCTAAGCTTGTGCAATCTCACTAATACTTACTATAAAATATGATGTAAGTGATTGACAAAAATATATGGAAATATTAAAAGGAAACTAATTATTAATTTAGTTTATAGCGAACTCTCGTTTCTCAGATTAAGTAGAGCCAGATTTAAAAATAAAAGCAACGTTGATAACTTGCTAGAAAGAGACATTAGAGTTTGTACTTTACTGTAAATTAAGATATGTTATTATTCCCTCTAGGTACATTACCTAGATCTAATATACAAATTACAGTATATACGAAGTATCAAAGCGGTAGAATATTAATCAGTAGAATACATTAAAGATTTCTTTTCTATGTTTTTTTACATTGTGTTTTTGTTGTTATCAGTTCTGGTGTCAATGGTCAAAGTCAATTTATGTAAAACATGCGTACGAATTTGTTTTACGAATTAAGGTCATTATCTACGAATAATGTTAGGTATTCCCCTTTTATTTCGAGGAAAACAATATTTGTACAAAAATACTACACATATGCAATACCAACCAAAGAGTCTTAGAAATTCTTAAAAATGCTTTCATCCCCTCTTGTGCATTCCCAAACCTTAGATAATAATATCTCTCATATCGTAAACCAACAAAGTATGATTTGCTCAGCCCCTTTACAGAAAGAAAAATATTTACCTCATCAAAGGAAACACATTTCTCTACCACAATCAGGAAATGACGTCACTTAACGTCTCCTTTAATTTGAAACTAGTCGCGCCGTCTGTTTGTCTGCCATAAAAGTTTCCCCGGTACCTTTCTATTGTAGTCTCGTGCCTTCGCTGTGTAACTCATGGGGGGTGCATGACATTAGTGGAGGGGGACTCTGCCCTTTGCAGACTGACTCATGCATGATCAATGCTGCACTTTGAGTCACAGGCATTTGCGGGATTAAACGAACCACCATGCAGATTGAGGCCTGTTTTTGTAAGACCAAACAAAACGGTTATATGCCGCTGTTGTTTTTATTTCAAGTAGCTATGTCGTCTGTTTGACATTCATGTTTATATTTCTATTTTCGCATGTTATGAAACAGTTCTGCGGGTTGGGTCACAATATTTTCGTATTCAATAATAAAAGCGTCTCGTTTCTGTCTGCCGGCACAAATAAATCTATCCGCCACTTACTTTGTTTTTGAAAGTCAATGTTGTTTATGTATACGTGTTCTATGAGACGGATGGACTGAAGAAGTTCACTAAATGATTTATTATGGTTCCTTTCAATATAGTGCAAAATGGGTATCTCAGAACAAGATCAGTAACTAACGGATTTATTGTATAAAGCTGTAATATTAAGTCTTCTTTGTATAATATCTAGATTTCGCCTTTATTATTCACCTACACCTTCACTCCAAACGTCACACTGGCCAAGCTATTATTAGACATTAGCATCGATTACAAGAAAGCCATCAATTGTATTTATAACTTGCTTCACAACCTTTTCTTTATTTATGCGCCAGTTTAGTTCAGCTATAAAGTAGTTTAGTGCGCCACTAAAAGAGTGAGGGTGGTTTCTATAATTACCACGAAGGTATAGCATGTATACCATGCGATGTTGCTATGCTATAAATCTTATTATGATATTCTATGCAACGATTCTATGCTATATACACGATTAATTAGACCCAAAGTAAGCTCTAAGCTGGTATGGAATCTAACTAACCAATAAATACACAAATACTTTATAAGAATATATAATTGACACCCAGACGTCGTCGTAAACAAGTATGTCTTCGCATATTGTTGACTCCGGGTGGGAATCGCACCCGCAAACCCCAACACAGCGCTCTCACTGTCACTGTGCCAACGGGCTTATCATCGCGTAGCTTAGCTCTGGTACAAAGACATACTACGTTTCCATAGAAGCGGAGTGGAACGGTGACCCATCACAATCCATTACAAAGAGATTTTCACAATTCGAATGAGTTTCGATGCGTTGTGATTGGCTGAGCTCCGCACCGCTCCGCCTCGCTTCTGTAGAAACATACCGTAACTCTGCAGTATTAACTGCCCCCTATGACGTCACCTGAGGAAAATTGCAGACGGGATAACGTTGTGAATATAACGTCTAGACGAGACGGGACGGGACGGGCCTCCTCAGTTGTTACAGTTCACTTAACTAAATTGATATGACTATGATTTGCCCACGCACCTTTTGTTCCCGTGTGGGGTCGGTTTTCTGGATGATTCTGTGTGTAGTTTATTTTATTACTAGCAGCATCCTGCGGTTTTACCAGCGTTGTGCCCGATCACGTGGGAATTTCGGGATGAAAAATAACATTTAACCTTTCCGTTGAATGTGCCTATCCATAACAAATATAATTATTTGAATCGGACTGGTAATTCCCGAGATAAGCCCGAACATATAAACAAACTAATAAAATTTACCTCTTTAAAGTGTAATTTCTATCTGAGCACAAGCACTTTACAGATACAGAGCTAGAAATGTGTAGCACACTTCTATCTTTTAGGTATTTCTTATTCTTATTAAGTTAGTTTGTTTTCCTCTTAATTTTAATTGTATATTTCTCTGGAAAGAGGTTATCAAATCGATAAGACGCAAAGTGAAACCAAGTATAAATCCCAATGTTTGGACTGTGAATGCACACTGGACTCCAGATCTTGGAAGCATCATGTTCTCTAACAAACTAGTGTTCGTTCATCTCGTCGCCATATGCGGGACCTCATGTGAGTACTAAACTGAATATTAACCCCTCGTATGCCGGAACGCGGATCCAAGCTAGACACAATTTATTTTCTATTGTGTTTCTAATGCCGGCATACAAAAGGTTAAGAGTGGGAAAAAATATGGAAAGATTCAAGAGCTTCGGGACTCACTGGCCAACCCTGGTGTCGGAGTTTTTATACCGCCTAAAGGCCTCCGACACGATCTGAGGATTGACATAACCGGGACCGACTGCTTAACGTGCCCTCCGAAGCACGGTAGCGCTCAGATGAGACATACCACAACATTTCACACAACTTTTAACCAGAATTTAAATGACAATTGCTCAACTTGAGACGCTCAATGCCCTTTGCAAGCCAGTGTGTTCTAACGATTGGTATTATTTGTCACATCAGTTGGCTATCCTAGACCGCATTTGTTCTAGCTTCTATCATTTATGTCAAATAAAATGTATTTCTTCAAAATCTTAAAAATACTATTAGTCATTTTATAAGGAAGACCCATTACCTACCACTTACTACATCAATATTTTTTCCGTAGGGTTTTCGAAAGGAATGTGTACCGCAGATCATGTACCAAAAGATTACCCTAAGCCATTAACGGATTACTTTAACCACATTTATGAACCACAAGAATTACCTAACCAGCCACTCTGTGACCCAAATGGAAATCCTATAAACTCAAATTATCCAACATACCGATTTGCTTATTCACCATGTGATCAACTCATGATCTACAACTATTATCATCAATCAACAAATCATCATTTATTAGGCCAACAAGACAATGTTAAAGCTAATGCAAATACTAATATTAGTTCAAGTCATTTATTAGGGGCTGGAGATCAATCTGATGAAAATGTAAGTAACAATTCGTGTGAAGAATCCGATGACAAACACCATTCTAAATCTGATACACATAGCGGAAGTTCTTCAGGGTCCTCCTCCAGTTCCCCGTCTTCATCTGATTCTAATTCTTGTGAAGATATTTTGGTCTAATCTCTTAATTGTAACAAGCATTGTAATTGAAACTACAGATACACTTAGCTTTTATACCATAACATAGTCTGGCTGGAAATGAAATATTAACAAGTTGTTTTATAGTTATACCTTATACTTTATATTTAAAAATATCTAATAACGCCAGCACTAATTGTCATGTACCAACCAATTCTGTTCGCCCAACGCAGGCCTGACGAGGCAGAGCGAAGTTTACTGAAAGGATAAAAATGTAAATTAAACTTTAACGACTATACTATCTATGCCATAAAAAAATATTGTTTTGGATGGTTTTTCAAAGTCAGGAAGCCTCAATTATATGTAAAACATAATATATACCCTATTATGTATTTGTGGAAATAAAATGCTTTCAATCACATACTATTTTTCAATGACCTTATTAAATTGCTGCAATTGTGCTCTTAACTCTAATCGTTTGTATTGTTATACTAAGAGTATGGCCTGCTTGACATCAGGTTATGCAGGACTAATGTTTAATTTTTAAATGTACTTGATAAGTATCAACATTTAATTAACTATCATCTCCCTGCATAATAGATGAAGAAAGATTTATAGTGCTTCCATGTAACTAGAATTACATCGATGTCATAATATATCCCAACATGATTCTAGCGTTGGTGCCTACCTAGTTTTCTAAAATTCGTTTTTAAGGGAACGACTGAGTCATTCACACATTGTGTATGGATAATTCCCAAACTGTTTATTAAACGATCTCTTATCCATTAACTTTGGGTTATATCAGGAAAATATTGGGAATTTCAGTCTGTTCACAAGACGTTATCAAAATGATTAAGACAAATTGTGAGTATAAAGCCAAGACCTGGACTATGGATAACACACTTGACTCAGGAACTTGACAACATCATAACATGTTCTTTAACAAACTGATGTTCGTTTTACTCGTCGCGTTTAGCGGCACCTCATGTGAGTACTCAATTGTTGTTTTTCCAATATAACGATCTAAATGTAACGATATCGATGAAACGTGCTAAATAGATGTATATGTATATGTAAAATCCATTGAAAGTGTTACTTAAAAAGATGTCAAAGCAATTATTAATTTTCCATATCTATCATTTTTAGTAGCACTCGAGTAATATCTCAAGAGTGTCGAAGATCTGTTAGGTCAGGAACAATAAAACAATTAAAACCTATGTAAGTACATCCAATCTATATATCTATATTATATTTATATTATTTTATTATTATTATATATATAAAAGAAAGACGGGTTTGTTACAACTAGAGGATTCGGTCCCGGGATCCCGAATACCGGGATCCCGGGATCCCGGTCATACTTTAGTCCCGAAAATCCCGGGATTAAATTCAATGAATCCCGGGATTTTCGGGATTAATATATTTTTTCTATAAGTCAATAAAAATGACATGAAAATTGAACCCACGCAGACAACTAGTAAAACTGATTTAACATTAAAAGAAAAGCTTCAGAACGAAATAGAAAACAGTATGAAAACTATAAATCCTGAAGCATATAAAGAACCTGATCTTTCTAGGATCATTAAACAAGAAATAAATCTAGTGCCACACGAGGTTAAAATTTGGAGAAGGCTTATAAAAAATTATTGACGATTCCTCCAACTTCCATCGAGCCTGAACGCGCGTTTTCCGCTGCTTCATATTTGTGCAACAAATTAAGAAGTATGCTTTCGGATGAGACGATGGATGAGTTGTTATTTCTTAGATTTTATTTTCGTGGCTTAAATAAGTAAATTATAGTTTCTGGCCTATTTGATTTAAAATATGAGTCCTATATAGATCTCTTTTGAAAAAATTTAAGAAGTTGATTTTTTAAAAGTTTATTGTTAAATAAAATAAACAAACTAAGCAATAATTTATAGCAATAACTTGTTAATTTTATTAGAAGAAATTATAATTTGGTTTTGTTTTTGAAGATTTAAGTAAAGATTTAAAATAAAAGGTTGATTTTGATATGTTTTACTTTCTTTTTACTACCACTTTATATTACCAATACAATCCCGGGACTATCCCGGGATCCCGGTATTGACTGTTGATAATCCCGAAATCCCGGGACTAGAAAAATCAACCGGGATCGAATCCTCTAGTTACAACACTTATAACTCGAGATCGGCTGGATCAATTTTCATGGTTTTTATTTCGTTGGGTTTGTCTCCGCCCTGAATAGCAGAATACATTTTAAAAACAATGAAAACTTGGAATAAAAATCTCAAAATTCCCACGGGAACGGGGGCGCTGCGGGTGAGACCGCGGGGCACAGCTAGTATTATATAAATGTTATTTTCTATAGGGTTATTTTCTAATGTTATTTTCTAGAGGCACAAATGGAGCATATCCGGAAAGAAATGAATTTGAAGAAATGATCAATTCGATATTCTCGCCAAACCAGCAAATTCATGAGTAAAACATTCTTAATAATGAGATACTTAGTGAACAAAATCCACCATCTTTTACACAAAAATTTCCTTACCAGCACCTCAGTACCCCACAAGGAAACCTCGAAAATTTGTATAAAAGTCAAAACAGTTTTTTCGCCCCTCATGATAAGCAACTGGAATCCTCCACTGATCCGGCACTAACATCCCAGTTGCCGCCAGAACACCATAGCGAACCAGCATTAAATCAAACACCGCCGACCGCCGACCGATTTTTCAGTGCCAGTGAACCATCACCAGCAGCTACTTGGCCATCCCACTTGCTAAATGGCCCAACAATAGTACAGGATCTTCCTGTAAAGTTACCAGCACAAACACCTGCACCTAATGTATGTTCAAGATGTAAGCAACCTGGAGTGTTTGACGAGAAGCCAGTTGGTCAAAACGCAGCTCCTAGTTCCTATCAACCATATAAAGTCATCATGCCACAAATTGTCATTAACCCTTCAGTTCATTATGTAGACAACGGATTAGTTTATCAGTTTGTTATTCAATACAGAATTCCCAACCAACAACCAGTTGACCAAAATGTCTATAAGCATATGAATAATTATAAAGAAAAAATACTCGTAAATGAAAAGGACGATGCAATCTCTTAATTATTACAGAATCAAGGTGATGTTAGATCTAATGTTACTACAAACAACTCCGTTGTACTATCAGGAAAACAATGGGAGGGTACATCGAATGGTACTAATGATAATCCCGAAGGCCCATCATATAATCAACGGGAGGTTACATCTAATGGAACTAATGATAACCACGATGGATCATCAGATAATCAGTGGGAGGTTACATCTTATGGAACTATTGATAACTCCTACAGACCATCGTATGATGATTCTTCTGGTCTACTTCATCATCATGATTTTGCTGATAAAAATAATATTCATGCAGGATATAGGCCTGCTTTCGAAGAATCAACTCACCCACAGGGAAATAATTATGATGGAAGAATATTTTTTTAGGTATTCTAACGAATTAGTTGATTTGTGAAATCGAGCTTAGGTAAATAAATGGCTGAGTGTAAGGCATTATGACATTTTGAAGTAGTTCAAAAATGCTGTGTTGTTGTATAATAGCAGCAAACATTTTTGATAATGCTCTGATTTTGTTACCGAGTTTTTATAAATTGGAAGTGACAGATGAATTTTATTTGTTAAAACTTAGAAAACATATTTATCAACACGCAAATATCCGGTAGGAATTTAATAAATAGAGAGTTAGGTAACACACACAACTTTGTATCCTTACTTTTTACCCATTTTCTTTTAATTTTATTAGTTTTAGTTTGTTTTTAATGGTAATAAATTGTTTTTTATTTTATATTATCTCACTGCTGGGTATAGGCTTCACTGAAGATATCAGTACAGTGAGGAGGATTAGGTCGAATCAGTATGCTGGATCCCGATCGCCCGCCTTCTGCGGTTGGCGATCTCAACACCGAGCCATGTTTAAAAAGTAAATTGAAAACATGTATCGCTCGACCCGGGAATTGAACCCCCAATGTTGGTAGGCGAATGCACATAAATACAAGATAACCGAGGCTTTTATAATAAGAAAACTTATTTTTATTAATATGGTTTTAATAAAAAGTCTATTAATAAGTTAATGTTTGTTTATTTACACCATTTATTTTTGAGACCATTGAATGACGAAGTTAAAAATGATAATTGTATATGTATGACATACATAAGTTTATAAATTGATCAATGTTTTATGGAGTCAAATTATAGCCGAAATACTTTTTTTATTCTAGGAATAACTTTCGTTAATAAGGCTGGTAATCTAAGGGAGCATTTCAAATATATACGATATTTTACGACACCGTTCGTAATGAGAAAGATTTGAAGACGTCATCATTTATTTTACGTCCGGATATTGTGCTTTAAGATGATGCATATTTGATTTAGGTCGTATTCAGATGTTCCCTCCGGATGACCGACATGCTTGCTGACTGAACAGGACAACACTAACATGGCTTAAATGATGAACTCCGTACATTATTTTTAATTAATCATAACAAAGTTATTGTATGATACCATTTACTGTTGGCTTTTTCAGCCTTCAGAAAAAAAAAATCAGTATAATCTTGGCAATAAATTAGTTTTTGATATACTCGTACGTCTTCCAATAATCGTACATCAAAGATTCGAGTTCATACCGTTTGACCGTCAAGCGCTACATCCCTTATGATAAACTATTCACGTTGATGTTACCTTAAGTGTTTCCCTCCTAGCTTTATGATTTGGCCCAGTCACCGGCGTTACGTATCACTTATTTATTATTCGGGCTTCGGAGAGGTTGTAACTTGAAAGTTGATGAAATTGTATAATGGCGTAGTTTGACTAAGCGATGTTAGTTAGCTCGGCCCCTACTTGGATTGGTGGCCGATAGTGGCATTTCTAGAGCGCTACCGTGCTTCGGATGGCAAGTTAAGCAGTCGGTGCCGGTTATTTCAACCGTCAGACCATGTCGGAGGCCTTAAGGCGGTCTAATAACTCCGATACCAAGGTTGGCCACAAACCTACTCAAAATGAATGAATGAATTATGATATAAATGTAGTTTTGTAGTGATATTTTGACTCATTCCAAAGGATGGTTATTGGTTGCTTTTCGATCCCTAATCGAGGCAATCGGGAAATCGGCGGGCCTCTGCTAGTAATATTGTACGAGTATATCCTAATGCTGAATTGGTGGTATATTTTTGGTGGCGATCGGCTCACCTCCGCAGACACCGACCACTCGATCGATCGCCCCAAGGCTCCCTGCGAGGCCGCGCCGCACTCCACATTATTAGATATATTGCCTAAATGCCTGAACTCATTGCTAGCAGTGTGTCTGCAACAAGACCTACGTAGTTTTTTTGAAGTGAAAACGTATTTAGTGGTACTGTGCACTTTTTTGATGGTAAAAATTTTTCGTTAGGTGACACGTGAGCTTATCGAAAATTCGTAAGACGTTTTGACGTTAATATTCAAGTTTCAATTCTGCCGGTACTCCCGGGATGCAACCCGTTTTCGTTTTACATCCCTCTATTTCTATGTGTATGAAGATTAGCGGTAAAAGATAGAAATATATTGTCTGACTTGTTTTAGTTGTCTGGTGTTCTTAAGCCATGCCTGAAGCTGGATAGTGCTCAGATAAACATGCCATAGCTTAAAGCTTCTACTATGACCAAGGAAACTATACCCTATGTTCCTTAATTGTGACATATGTCAACCGACCCATGCCAGCCTTTTCAAGCATAAGCAGGCTGCGAGGCATTACAATATCCAACGTTATTGTTTATTTCATGCTTTGTCCTACCGAGATAATTCAAGACCACGAATAACGAAATATTAGCCTATGCCATTATCTTCTTAGTTATTAATGCAAAGAATATTCATAAGCAGTTCCTGGGGCCTCAAATGATGGATATATGGGCAAGACCTTTGTCAAGACTCTGACATAAGCGTGAGTAAGTGTTGACATTAGACAACGGCTCTCTTGTGGAATGAAACGTGATCCGCACCTGGATCGGCCTCGAGGAGCTCACCAATTAACCTCAAGCTGTTATAGTATAGGTACTCCAATTGCGACACCCACTCAACGGGGTATGATAATACTGTGATTAAAGAGGGATGGCACAAGAACATATTTTGTTTTCGAAACATAACTTGGCGATAAATAAAACTAGCTGCGCCCCGCGGTTCCACTCGCAGCGCACACGTTCCCGTGGAATTTCGGGATTTTTTAAACTTATTATCCTATTCCTGACCAAGATAAATAAAATGAACAAAGAATCATCAAAATCGGTCCAACAGTTCTCAAATTATAAATAGTGTAACTAACACGACTTTCTTTTATGTCGAACGCGCTAATCTCAGAAATTACCAATCCGATTCGAATAATTATTTTTGTAATGGATAGCCTCATTCAACGGGAAGGTTACTTTCATCCTGAAATTCCCACGGGAACTGGTAAAACCGCGGGGCGCTGCTAATCCGAGTATAAAGATTAAAAGGTTCTTGTGCAAACGAACCTTGATGATAATGTGACAAAATGCTTAACATTTCCTTAGGCTGTACAGTGCACATACCTAGAGACATAGAGCAAGAGTTAGTTTACGGTGAACACGATTCCCTTGTTTGTTATTTCTGTTTCGTGTCCAACTTGTGATATACGTTCGAAGCGTGTTCCTGGCTCGGTATCATCCATACATGATCTATAGGTTTCAGTATTAATACTGAGTTGCAGTTTGGGCGCTCTTCCAATTTTCCTTTCCATTCACCAAAACCTATTCTGGCTATAAACTTTATTTATAACTGGTTGCTTCTAAATTATTGTCAAATAGACCATTTCTTTACAAATACCTGATAATGTGTTTTTTTCATTCAAAATATTAGCAATCAGCTCTGTACATATTAAGTATTTAAAAATACAAAATTTTGAGAGTTTTAAGAAATGCGATAGCTTAAGAAATACTTAAATTAATTATTCAAGTAAATAGCTAATGTTTGTATGTTAATTAGTCTTTTAATATGTAACACACACCAACGCCTCACTGTACTGGAGAAAACTTAAAATCAGTTCGAACTCTGAAAGTTAAAAGCGAAAGACTGAAAGATTGATTACCTACGCCATATTACACGTAGTTAATTAATCACGCTTATATCCGAGTCAAGCGATTTTCACTCAAAATTGTTCAGTCGCTTTCTTGCCGTACAAAGATTGTTTTGTGATTGATAAAAACACATAATAGTAAAATTATTTAAACGAGTATGTGTCCTTGTTGTCCTATGTGAGCAGTCTGCGCCGCGAGTTATTAAATATAAAATAGTTAAACTCTGTTGTGATCTACACAAGCCACTTTTAAATTTCTTTACGTCTCGTCTGCCCTGAATCATACATTACTCATCCATTTCCCTATTATATTTATAAATTCTAAATCCAGTGAGAAAAGACCCTAGGTCAGATTTCAGGGATACAATTTTTCGATCTTCCATAACGCAATATATGTATAAAAATATATGTGCGTAGACTACAACTATCAACATCAAGCTAGACTTAATAAACAATATTGTAAACTTCGAACTCTTCGCCCAGAGTTACCCTAAGTTGTGCTCGACAAAAACCGACTTTACCCCACGTGTTAAAAGTGTAATTTTGTTTGTTGCAGCTGGACGGCAGCCTACTACTTACACAAATAGGAGTAGATGACTCCGGTTTATATGAATGTGGACTGGAGAATGAAACAGCATTCGCAGACAGGGTCAATCTTACAGTAAGAAGTGAGTACATATTTAGAATTACGTCTTTGTGCTAGCAGTCTTCTTCTTCTTCTTCTTCTTCGTCCGCGTTGTATTCGTCCCCGTGAGAATTCAGCGATTTTAAAAATACCGACCGAATTGAGAACCTCCTCCTTCGGTGTTTGAAGTCGGTTAAAAACTAAAGTACCTATATGTTCTATTGTTTCATTTGAGCTTCACTAATATTATAAATGCCATATTTTTTGGAGAACGAAAATCATTATAAAGTCAACAATCTGAGCAATTATTTTATAGGTAACTACTAATTTATATCAAATCTTAAACAAAGTATGTCCGTGACCTTATTTGTGACTAAATAAACCAATCTTGTTTACTAGAAGACAGTCAGAAGTGAGAACTCGTAACTTATTGGCGAACTATTGGAACTTCCAACAGATAATACATCTGATGTGCTAGTTTCTTCTGTTCCGTTTGACTGATTCACTTTATTTATTAGTTTTTGTTCGTGAATGTTGTTCCTTAATCTAATACTCGAAACGTAACCTTTATGTTGCGGAAAGCTAGTAAATTAAAGTGCAAATACGTCGCAGACTAGAATCCTGATAATACTCGATTCTCGATTACCCGAGGTTTGCATTTATTTTAAGCTAACAGATAATACATCTTTACAAACCGCGTTAGCCAACCGCGGTTTTACTTGATTAGGTACCAGTTCCCTAAGGAATTTCAGGATAAAAGTGGGTCACTTTGTCCATTGGTAATGAACGCAAATAATTCAGCATTAATAAAGTTTACAGCGAACCCAACAACAGATAAAAAGTGTAAGCATGTAATGTCCTAATGCTAGGCAAAACACTAGAGTTTAAGTCTCTCATCTCACTGAAGAATATCAGTCCACATAGACGCATATTATATAGTTATTATACAGTACTACCAATATTAGAAATGCGAAAGTTTGTGAGGATGTATGTATGTATATTTCTTACTGTATCACGCAAAAACTACTGGATTAGGTACCTACGATAAAACTTTACAGTAATATGGGTTATACATCAGAATAACACATGGAAATTGGAATACATTTCATCCCGAAATTTCCGCGGCCATACCCACGGATGAAATCGCGGGGTGCGGCTAGTACTTTATAAAGCTTTTAAATCTCAATCTTCTGCAGCGTAAGTGCTAAATAACACCACGCTTCAGGACATTCTTCGGAAGATCGGGAGACGATAAAATTAATGGAATGTAGTCAGCCGTTCTTCCCTTTAACCTCCGATCTCTATATAGGTTAACTATAGTATCTGTATATCTCTGTATACAGGCTCTTCCGCTTCGTAACGGTAGATTTTGCTTGCCCAAAATACTACCTAGGAAATTAAATTCATTTTTAATGATTCCTAAAAAAGTATCTGAATTAACTTTAAAATTATTGACGTGTTTTTTACGTAATTAGCATCCCAAAACGGAAAGCTTTCCAAAACCATTTCCGCTGATTAAGAGTTTGGTACAAATGTACAAATGTAACAGGTTTTAATTAACATTTTGACCTTTCAGGATCATTCCCAATTGGTATTATAAAGTTCTTGTTATGCTTTACATTAACCCTCTTTTTACGTCACACCCATTGGCGGCCATTTTGAAAACATCTCGATTTGACCGCATTAAAATCGGACATTTTGAAAACGGAAAAAATGGTTTTTGTAAACGAATTCAATACAATAATCCCCGTGAGACACAAATAGCAATCTGATAAAATGAGTTTACCGGTGACACCATCAGTTTGGGAAACTACGGGATATTTTTTATTGTTTTTGTATTTGTTAGTAGCATTTTGCATTTTACATGAAAGTTTTTTTACATGCAAGTTATGTTTTCAATGTGTCTACAAATATGCCGTTTAATATTGATTTATGATTCGGTGTTCATGATAAAAAATAATTCTGGCCTCTATTTGTATTTTATGTTAACGTTTGATAATATTTAATCAAATTGTTTTAGTACTTATTTAAGTTAGCATAAAACGTAAACCACAAAATCTAATAAAACTTAATGGATGGCGGAAAAGCTTCAGCGGGAGCTTTAATACAAAATTAGTAGGTTAAGAGGATTATGTTATTTCATCGCGGCCTTTGTAATTTTTGTTATTTAACCCCGGCTTGTATTCTGGAACGTTTTCCGCATAACGAAAATAATATTTGTAGACTCATTCATTCTATATCAAAGTTAAATCCCATATATGCCTTACTTTATAATAATGGTATTATCACAATGTCCTCATGTGCCCACGTATGATGGTCACAGTGTCCTCACAATAGCCGGTACCTGAAGACGAGTGCGCGCCCGAAGGCCGTGTAATGACCGTCATTATTACACGACCAGCCTAACTAGAGCTCCGACCGATTGCCCTTTGTACTGCCTCTAAAACGCCCCGACAATATAATCAAGTGAATTCTATTCCCTAGATTTGGGCATTGTCCTTTACCTATTGTTGGTGTAAGTCCTGAAAAGCCTGAACCGAACAAGATAAGTCACAGATTTTGGACCCAGATTAAACGCCTACTGGGCTTGTGAAGCGGTGCAGCGGTGTACCAAGTTATTTTGGTACGTTGGGATTAATAAACATTCATTAACGATTAATGTGTAGTGGTCCTGCGGGCTACGTTTGGGTAACTTTTCGTCGTCTCTACATGAACAAGCCAAGGGAGTTCTTGCGGGACATAGTGCTTTTAGAGTATATTTCATTAATCAGTAAAGTTTAATTCTAGATTTTCAAATTAATTTACCAAAAAGGTTGAGTGTTTTAAATTATACCCAATCAAACTTTTCCTCTATAGAAATAAATTCTTTGGCACGAAAATACATTTGCTTACCTTTTGAGATTTGTAGGAAGGAATAAGTTGTACCTACGTATTATTATTTTTTTTTGCAATTTCGCAACGAGTTCATGTACCGTTGGTCGTGAAATCGCCGTCAGTGATAGATCACGAGCCAGAACGTTTTGCATCCAATAAATATAATTCCGTAAATTGGCTGCCAGTTAGCGTTCAGCGAAAATACCGATCACCAAGGTTCAAACCGGATGCAGAGCATCTAGCGTAATCTATTAATATGAATGAGAAATTTTATGATGTTAACGGCGAATACAATTTCGGGATATAGAGCCTTCATTCCTTCAACTTAGCTATCATGAAAGCCGCCCTAAGTGCAGAAAGACGGATATTTGTTACTACTTGGGCCTCGTCTGAAAATCAACGATCGTGTGACCCTGGTCACACGATCGTGGCGGCATTACGCTGAGACGAGGCCTATTCAGACCTCACACAGCAGTTCTGTCCGTGCAATTGTTTTATGTGTAATATCTGTTGTTCTCTTTCTGTCTTTGCTTTGTTTTTTCGTTTCTTGTTGTGTGACTCGTCTGAATAAATGTTTTTCTTTCTTTCTTTCTTTCTACTGAAACCACTGAATTGACTTTCACAAAAGTGTTGCCCATTTTTCTGAGCTAATATTATTTTGGATTCTACTAATATAATAAATGCGAAAATTTAAGAGTAAATAAATAAAGGATGAAACTTTACAGTAATATAGGTACATCAGAATAACACATGGAATACATTTTATCCCGAAATTCCCGCGGGAACGGGTACAACTCGGGGCGCGGCTCAAAAGAGACTTCGACACAACCCTGAGTAAAAGCATTTGGGTTTTATTACCTACTACAACACTACAGGAAGAATTTATTTATTTATTAATTTAACAGAACACGACACAATATAAACGCAAAACCGCGAACCGTCTAAAGCTAACATAATTAATGTTGATTTCGCAATATCTGCCGGCAACCATAACATTAAATTGCTGTCTCACGCTACAATAACTCTGAAACACCCTCATACCGAAGAATCCTCATACATCACCTCATATAACCGCTCATAAGTATCTATTCCGTGCTCATACGAAGACTAGTGATGGAAATGGTTTTAGAAAACCCCAAAAGACTGAAAAATGTTTGCATTTATTTTAGAGTAAAATATAAATAAGTAGGCTAAAGATAAATTGGAGAAATAAATAAAAATCTTGTGAGGAAATAAATTATTATGTATCTTGAAGGCAAACAATGAAGCAAACTGTTGAATCTAGTTGATTTAATCGTTTTAATATTAATTATTAAGCATTCTAGCGCCGGCCCGCGATTTCACTCGCATTATATCCGTTTCCGTGGGAAGTTTGGAATAAAATATAGCATATAATCTTCCCGTTGAATGTGACTATCCATCACAAAAGTAGTTCGTCAAATCAGTAGTTTCTGAGATTAGCGCGTCCAACTGAAAATCTAAATCTTCAGCTATATTAGTATAGCTTTTTATTTCTATATTTTTTTGTAAACATCGGTTTTATTTAAAACTAGCTGTGCCCTGCGGTTTCACCCGCAGCGCCCCCGTTCCCGTGGGAATTTTGAGATTTTTATTCCCTATAAACCTCACGGAGCCCGAGACCTTTCCAACGAATGCAAAACCGTGGAAATCGGTCCAGCCATTCACGCGTGATGGCTTGACCAAGGAAAACGGGTTTCATTTTTATATATATATAGATAGATGAATTGGTTTAAACCGGTATTGAAAATTGTAAGCGGTTCACATCACTAACGAAAACCTCCCGTTTACTTGGGAAATGTTTAAGATGCGACATTCTTTTTGACGTACCCTTATGAGGTTACCGGAGTTCTTTGAGCAATGATATCCATTCCAAAAGAAGCTTTTGAAACATGATCGTACGGTTTATATATCTAACGAATATTTTAAATTATATATTCCCCCCTCCCCCCTCCGACTTAAAATAAGGGTGCTATAAGTTTGACAAGTCAGTTTCGAAAATCCGTTCTATAATTTTAAGGGACAAAGCTATATCCACTTATTCGCTTTTCTCGAAATAGTTCAAATGTCCCATTTCGTTTCTCGTGAATCTAGTTTCCAACTATCTCCATTTTGATTCCCTTAGGAATTTTCCAATTTCCGTATTCTTAGTACACCCCTTAAAAAAGCCCTGCGTAAAAAAGCTTATATTATTTTATCGGGTAAGTGTTCCAATAGGGTTTATTTCAAGCGTTTTCACAAGATACTTGAATGAAGTGTACTACTAATAGTCTCGTGGTATGAATAGTCTAGCAATTACTCAGCAATAATCACCACAATGGCCAATCTGTTGACCGCCCTCTTGAATATGGCTATCCGACTCTACTTTCAGACATAATCATTAATATAAACAAATGACTTAAAAGCAATTCCATGGGCTTCATTATATTTGTATTCATTTATTAGGGTTCCGTAGCCAAATGGCAAAAACGGAACCCTTATAGATTCGTCATGTCTGTCTGTCTGTCCGTCCGTCTGTCCGTATGTCACAGCCGTTTTTCTCCAAAACTATAAGAGCTATGTTGTTGAAACTTAGTGTGTAGATGTATTCTGTGAACCGCATTAATATTTTCACACTAAAATAGAAAAAAAATAAAATTTTATGGGGGTTTCCCATACTTAGAAATGAAAAAAATATTTTTTTTTTCATCAAACCCATACGTGTGGGGTATCTATGGATAGGTCTTCAAAAATGGTATTGAGGTTTCTAATATCATTTTTTTCTAAACTGAATAGTTTGCGCGAGAGACTCTTCCAAAGTGGTAAAATGTGTGTCCCCCCCCCTGTAACTTCTAAAATAAGAGAATGATAAAACTAAAAAAAATATATGATGTACATAACAATGTAATCTAACACCGAAAATTGGTTTGAACGAGGTCTAGTTAGTAGTTTTTTTTTTACGACATAAATCGTAAACCGCAAAAAAATACTGATTATTCATTCAATAACTCAAATGTAAATAAAAAAACATTTATTTCAAGAACTTCTTTATTATGTTACTCGCTGCTACGGAACCCTTCATGGGCGAGTCCGACTCGCACTTGGCCGCTTTTTTTTCAATGACCAATAAACCACAATCATAAACCTGATTGATAACGCTTTATGAAACCACATCAAACACCGCGCGTAACATCTGATGTATCTGATGCTAAATACATAATGCAAGGAGTTTTATTGACAAAGAGTTGTATTGGATTTGTGTTGTCAAAGGATCTGTTATTTACGTCCTCTCGAACATCTCCCGGCCCGACTTACCCTGGATCTGTTTATTTATAGCCTTCGATATTCTCTACGTATCGTCTTATAAATATTTCCCGGAAATAAATATTTTCCTTTAAGTGTACCCTTTATCTCTGCACAAAATAAAATTTGTCTGAAAATAGAATACTTTTCCTTATTGCCTGATGTTTGAATAATGGAGTAAGGTGGAGTTAAATAAAATAGGTACTGAATTTACGCTGAAAAGATTTTATTTCAGCTTTAAGATCGTCAGTAATTCGAATGTTATGCTATAATAAATTAGTTATAAAAAAACTATTTATACCCTGTATATTGTTCTTGTAAAGTTTCATATTGTCTCGGTGTATGTCTATCTAATATTGGTTGAAATTGCCTGTATTTGATTCATTGGATCACCTTTCAGCACCATTAGTTAATTGATCCCCTGCTAATACACCTTTATCCTCGTTCACACATCGGATACATCTGCACGCCGCCAGTTTGTCACTGTCTGTTCGGCTACCGACCGATAAATGAACGAGCGTACATATTAGATGTGCTCTGAAAATTAAGCCGCTCAATTGCTCTCATAAATTGGACTCTATCACCCTAATTGTAAGGTAGGAAGTAGGAATTCACAGGTGCTGCGTGTTTCATTATAATGCAGAGTCGACACTCTCAAATGATAGGATCATTGGAACACCGAATTCGTTTTGTATGGCCATAGAATTATAATGTTTTGTCGCTCGATCAATGGTGGCTTTAGCAAGTCTGATTGCAGCATTATAACCGAAATCAATTATAAAAGCAATCATGTGCGAAATGTGGATCACAAATTAATTTAACAGCACATTATGAAAATCACCCATTCAGCAACGCGTAACAGTAATTGTAATCAGTAAAATCAACGTATTTTCAACCAAAAGCTTGTTTATGACCAAACATAAAGCAAAATGTAGTTTACGCCAACAGTAAACCTTCAGGCGATCATGCTTGTCATAAAACTGAAGACCAAATGTTTACCGTACCTACGCCAATCTTTGGCCGCAAGATGTCTCATAAGCTAACCACAACAGATGTTGGAAACATCTTTTATGTTAAAACTTAACCGTGCACAGAGATTTATCACCTGAACCCGCCGCAGCGTGAAGCCATCTCTAACTAGAAGTTTTCCTATTCGCACCACTGCTTGTTTTGTTGCAAGACCTAATAAAAATAACGGATGCTGCAAGCAATACAGTGCAACCTGCAAAATATCACCATTGCTCTGTAGTTGTAACAGTCACACATTTACAGTCAAATTACACCTCATATTGGATGACTTTGGAGCACACATGTTATATAACCGGCATCAATTCAGTATTGACCGCGTTTTGCCTGAACTGTTGCTGTGTTCTATGTTCTTTGGTTTTCTGCCCACAATTCGGTCAAACACAAGATAACGCCATACTTGCACCACTATATAAGCTCAGTCTTAGTTTGTTTATGTTCCCAACTTAGAACTTGCTAACGTATAAGCCTTTCGGGACTCGCATGTAACTATCTATCTTACTGAGTTCAAATAAAGTTTGGACCAAACTCTCAGTGAGTTATGGAAAACGGTCGTGGTCCAAGTTCATTGGTGCAGTTTCCTTTTTAATGTTACGAAAGTAAAACCATTTGGTCAATAAAATCGTAAAGATGAAATAATCACTACATAATGAGTACAAAGTACAGAATTAGCTAAATAAGGTATGAACTGGGAAATCAAATCATCAAGCTATTATAAGCCGTAATCATTCCCTGTGGAAGGGTTGAGTCGGATCAGACGATCCCTCGGGAAATCCTTGGCGTAATGAACGTTTAAGCCGGAGTAGATTGGTTTAGACAAGACTTTCATCTTGGCGTTTGAAAGATGCGTTTTTCACACAGTTTTCACAATTTTGCAACAATAAGTTTTTACTTTTTAACCGCAAGCTGTGGTGTGGAGATTTTGTTTGAAAGCTGACGTCATGGATAATGGATATGGTTCTAAGCTACAACATATTGTATAGGGGATTACTATACTACTTAATATGTTATAAGCGTGGTGATCTAATCCTCCTCTCTGTGCTAATATTCTCAATGAGATGAGATGCATTTGCCTTAGTACTGGCCTGTAATAACATGTCTCATAAAAAATGATATTGTACCCTTTATAATAATTTATGTTAGAGTTGTTTTGACATAATTCCATATTCAATGATATATTATGTGCTTTTTTACAGATATTCATGTAAATGTGTTCTTTGAAGGCTGTTTTGAAATGTTTGTCTTTCCGCTGAACACACCCAACTGAGTTGAAGTAAAGATAATATTTGCTGTTGATTTTGTCGAGCAAACTATTGTTTTAATTCCAAAACTATCTGAGTTTTAAAGATACTTTGATTGTTTAAAATCTTTGCCTAACTAAAGTCTGTATAGTTAAATATGTATTGATAACTTTAGCGAAGTGGAGTTTAGAAAAAATATTTTTATTTGATAAAGAGATTTTAGCTCATTATTAACTCTTTAACTACTTCTAATCAACTTTCATTTCTCCCTTCCCATCGTCCCTTATTCCTTGTCTAGCATTATATTTTTGTGTATGTATGTTTACTGGTATTACTTGCCATTTTAAAACCTATTAAAAAAATTCAATATTTCGTTTTAGTCTATGTTCTTGATGATGATGCCTGATAAATATAATCTTTTATAAAACAACTAGCAACACCCAGTGGTTTTACCTGCGTTCGTGCCCATGCCCGTAGGAACCTTCTCGTTCAATGTGGCTATCCATTACGATTGTTATATTGGTATATATTTTGATGAGATCCTTGTTTGTCTCCCTTCAGCGGAGCCGCCTCCCCTAGTGAACGTGACAGTGCACGCGTCCACGATCCTGGCGCTGATCCTGTGGAACGTGGCCGGCGACGGAGGGCATCCGATCATCGACTTCACGGCGCAGTACCGCTCCGCCGCGCCCGTCAACGGCAGCCTGGAGCCCTGGAGGCCTATCAGCCCTAACCATATTAGTCCTAACTCGGTGAGTTGGAATTATAATGAATTTTCTTCATACTTACTTGTCACGTAATTAGAATAAGCGAAGTGTAGTTATGTGTAGTTCAGACACTACTTAGATGGGTAAATAGGTACCAGAACAACATCCAGAAAATCAAGTATGAAATCTATATAAACAGTTGAGACTGCTACGCACTATACATAGACGCGCCATCACATCTATCGTAGCAAACTTTCGTAGCATTTGTTTTATCCCTTCCAAAACTCGTGTATGCGTTCAACTATGTGTGCGTGCGCCTGTTCGTAGCCTTCGGTCTGAATGCATCAATATGTTTTCAATATCTACACTCTATGCACTGAGCTCTACATTAATGTTTTGTTTCGTGTACATCCTCAGCGTCAAATAGACGTGTACCACCTGGACACGAACGCGTCGTACTGGTTCCGCGTGTGGGCGACCAACGCGCTGGGCCCCGGCCCGCCGGTCGAGGTGCTCGCCACCACGCTCTACACCGACCAGGATGCTGGTACTATATACTCTAGGGGCCATGTTAATAAACGCGTATTAAGAACATTCTAGCTATCAAATGGTTTGTCACTTTCTGACATACGTAATTTTTCGAAGAGCAAAAGAGACAAAATACAGTAGGTATATCAGTGTTTTAGTTAAACCGCGTTTATTAATAAGGCGGTAGGGTACTATATCATAAGGCCTAGATTTACCCTTCAGCAAAAAAGTACTAGCTTATGCCCTAGACCAGCGCGTAGAGGCGGAATCCTTCCCCGGCCGCAGGGAGGTCTAGGGTCCCCTGCGTCTGGGGAGGATAAAAGCTGTCAGTAAAGTAATCCAGTGAAAGACATGGAGGCTTCTTCTTACAAATACCAGCTGCCTATGGTCCCTTAGGGTTTAAATCTGGTTTCTTTATCATTAGAATACCACGGTCTATTAACCTCTTTTTTGAACGATTTGAGGAGGACTTATAAGGAAAAATGCAAATAGCCTCTATCAATATTAGATGAACCGAATTTTTGCCTATTACACCTTAGTGGGTCATAAATGGTTCATGAAAAATTACCCTGCCCAACACTGTTCGTTCAAATGTAAGTTCGACTCATAAGCGATACAAGCGCTGTTCATTCCCCCAAGTTAATTCCTACAGCTTTACCTGCACTCAACAGCAACGTATACCATTCCAGAGCTGTACAAGCATTTCCTAGAAGGCGCGGAGTCGTTCGACACGCGCACGTGGGTGGCGGCGGTGTGCGTGGTGATGGGCACGCTGCTGGTGCTGGCGGCCGGCACGTGCGCCGTGCTGTGCCGCGAGTGGCGCCGCCACGGTGAGCCCCCACACTCCCCCTAGCATCGGCCGCTGCCGCGCCTCTACTTCCTGTGGCGATACTGATACCTCACAACACTACGCACACGTACAATACATATTTACAAACGGGATATATAGTACAATACTATACAATATGCGCACACATACAATACATACTTACAAACACACTAGCACTACAATAAGATTCTTTCTGAACTCTGCTAGTACGGTCACCGCGTCAACAACTGAGTCGTCAAGTCTATTTCGCTAGTTGCAGAGCTGCTTAGCAAAGCGTGTAACAAAAAATATATCTTTCTCAATTTATTTATTTGGCTTCACGACTCAGTTCAAAACGCATCGACTTTACACTAGCTCATGTCATGACTACACTAAACCGCACACATGCATAAAATAACTACAAGATCAAAATATTGACATACAATTTAAAGGTTTATCTCAAGGTTTACCTTAAATTACAAAAAAGGTCACAAAAACAATACACATCACATCATGACAGTTAGACTTTAATTAAGTAAATCAGAAACAATAATCAGACTCGGTTCGCATGACCAAATTAAAATGTAGTAACTAAATATGAGAAAAATACGAAACGTCGGGTCAATTCCAGTTAATTATGACATGTTACAAATTAACATATTTACATATTTGGGTACTGAATCAATTATAAAAGTTATGCAGCAGCCCTAAGTGTGCCTTTCAACCAGAGCTATGTATGATATGCTGAATTGCTATGTCACGTTGATATCAACCAATCATATCAAACGTAGCAAGCATACCTCTAGTGTAAAAGAACTCAAATATTTACAATAATCGAAATAAGTACATCCGTTCAAAATGTAATTAGTTTTATGAGGAAGTAGGTGTGGGCCACAGGAGATGGGGGGTTAACGTGGTCAGGGGTTATGTTAGTGTCAAAATAATACGTTTAAACACCTAAATAGACAACTTTTAAAATTAACATTAGTTGCTGATTATTGTAGTGACATAACTCTAAAAAATGTCATGACATATGTCATTCTGACACACTTTTAACAAACTGAAAGTCAAACAAGTAATTGCATGAACAAATGTTTCAAATTGATTTCTTACTTTCTTTGAAGATAGTGTGAAGTGATTTATGAATGATGGATAAGCCTTTAATGTTACCTTTAAAATTTGTTTATGTGTGTGAGGTGTGAATAGCACTTTTCATATTGAGACAGAGACAAGTAGAGTCTAGCTTATGAGAATGTATGAAAGAGACAAATATAGTTAAGATGTTACAGCGGTAAGATGTTTCTTCACAATAAATGTTAAAAGTACAACTTAATGCATAAAATAAATTGATAGAGCAATAACTTCGCTTGCAATATTATAAAAGACTTTATTGCTAATAGTATAGAGTTCGAAATCTCGAGACACGTTAGTTATTTATACTGCACGTACTAAAGTATATTTTTCATATGATTTTGTGAATAGAGTTTTGGTGTTAGAACCTTAATAGTTTAAGATAACTCATTAAGATATTATATTTAACCGATTACTCGAAAATAATTCTGGATTTTCAATATGATCAGAGATACAAAGAGAAAAACAATGAATGAACAAAAAAAATAACGAATGACATTTTATCTGTCCATTCCAATAAGAAAGAGTCAGATATATATTTGAGTATTCGTTCCTATCAATAATTCAATTAGTGCCAAGGATTTAAAATATATCTATTAGATTTTATATAAAACTAAAACAATTGAAACCAAAAAATATAATTATGGGTCAATGCGGACGGGCGGATGATGCGAAGAAAACAATTTGACTAAAAGACATCGTACATCGGCCAAAAGTGTTTCGATAAAACGGCAAGTCAATAGTTACATGATACACCAAGAAAATTATACAGGGCAATCATTATTTGAAACTGATGATCGTGCGTGATCGTTCGATAAAGAGAGACGTGGTACGTTCAAAGGAGCCTCTTTGGGGCCAAAATTGAATACATAGTAGTATTTGACATTGACTTTGAATTTGGAGATTCGGCAAACGCATTTTGCCGCCAATAAATTATTCTAACTTCGATCCGCCCGCCCGAACCTTAAAACAAAAATCTTCTCAAACGCTACGCGATTGGTGCTAAGCAATCAATTAAGTAATTAGAAGTAAATTAATAATATTATACCAAAAAGTTTAAAGAATCTCGCTTGAGTTACCTGTTGCTTATGAATTATAAATATTCATATAAAATTATAGTAATAACTAGTGATTAGTTGTTTCAAATTGTTGGGAAATGTCTGTTGGTATTAGCAAATCATTAATTCAGTCCATCAGCGATATTTTTCAGCGAGATATTTCAATCATTAAATTGTGCCATCACATAACATATTACCTATACAGAATGATGAAGATGATATGACTGCACTTCTACTAACTTTTGAAAACAAACCGGAATATTTCTCAAGAAGAAAAGTGTTCTGTTTTCAGTATTTTGAGTGTTGAAATATTCCACCCTGGAAAAAATAATTTATACTGAAAATATCATGCCTGTATGTAAATTTGTCCGGGTCTATATATTTATTGATTTATATTCCGCTGCAGGGTGAAGGCGTCTCACTAACAAGTATATGTATTACAAGTATACGCCCATCTTATTGTCTTGGTCTCAAACTCAGTCAAGTCTAATGTCTCATATATTTAGTCATATAGACATTTCCCAACATTTGCTCATAGGTATACGGACCAAAATAACAAAACTACGGAGTGTCAATTACACCAATAGATTTCGAAATTGAAACAATTTATAGATTTAGACGTAATTATTGAACATTCCTATAATTATAACTTATAATAGTCTTATTAGTTTAGTAAAGCTTTAGGAGTATGAGGCGATTTAGTTGTGCAACTAATTGAGCATTGTATATCAGCCTTATAACGTTTTACATGAATAGTATGTCAACAACCATGCTCTATAAAATTGTGTCCTAAAAATAGTCTCAATTTGAAGTATACTTTTACATTAATGTAAACTTATAAGTTCTCACATTAAAATGTTATAGTATTTTATGCAAAAAAGAGTTATAGATAATGTCTGTTTTAAATACTACAGCTCAATTATTTGCACAAAACAATTCCATAATTAATCATAATGATAATTGAACAAATAATAATTAATCTTAAATACTTCGATATCCATTTATTTCAATAAGGCTTTTAGTGGGGGCCCACTGGGCAAAGGTTTATATTAAAATAATAGGTACTATTATAGTGTTTCTCCTCGGAGTCACGGGACAAGCCCGGTCTTTTTGAGAGGCATGCGAGGGGATACAGATCCAACTCGTAGAGGCCCTTTGGTGATGTTTAATGTAATGGATTACAACTATTATAGTTAGTTATTGCTTTATTATTGATAGTTATTAGGAAAAGTCGATTAGTGTTTTTTAAATATTAACTAGCTGGTCCATTTAGAGGTATAGAATAATATTTAATAGTGCAAAGTATCAATGCAGTTAGAACACGCTTAAATAATATAGAACTTTAAACAATATTACCATAGTTTCTAACATTCTTTGCAAAATACTACATAGTATACTACGCCATTACGCTTGCTTATAGTGATTTTGAAACAATAATAATAATAGGGATAAGATCAATACAATATTAATAAAACTTGCCAAAAACACGCCACTTTTAAACTTAAGACAAATAAATAGCCTTACGAAGTATATGATGTAGTTTAACGCTAAATAAGTTATTAAAGTAAGGCTTTTATAGCCTTACGAAGTATATGATGTAGTTTAACGCTAAATAAGTTATTAAAGTAAGGCTTTTTATATGCTTGGTGACATAGCAAACAAAAGTTGAAATACTTGATGGCAACAAACTGGCAAATATGGCCAGTGAGACTGCGGCCAAACATCTTAAATACATATTTAAATATTCTAAGATTATTCTAAGATTGCTATGTTGCCAAGTCTGAAAAAGCCCTTAATAGAGACACTTTCATTAATGTGATAATCTTCGGACCACTTGTAGGTTTCTTAATATTGGACCACTACTAGCCTTCTATTTCATGCTATCGAGTATACTGCAATAATATTTATAGGATTACTTCTAGAATCTCGCATAAAATGCACACTATAAGCACAATTTACTATTATAAAAATATAATAAAAACTATTTAAATATATTCCTAGCTGTAAGACAGGATAACATGAATTTCTAATATTCGACACAGTCTCAAATTAAGACATTACATAATTGACAGTATACGGTTTACAAAACAATTTTAATATTTTCAACTATTTTAGATATAGATTTAGACATAGTTCGCTCTTATTGCCTTATCGATAAAGTTCATTTTGTATCTAATATCGCTACCGGGTTCAATCTACCCTCATCACTGTCACTTGTTCCATCTTATTTAAATTTTAATGAAATTCCTCGTGGATTTGTTAAAGTATTTGATTGGCAATTAATGTGGGGTGATGAAGGTCGAACGGCGTGAGTTTTCTTTCTCTCCGCATGACTTGCGCATAACCCTTCGAGCACAGAGTATATAACCAATCCAACCTCCATGTCACATGCAAGCTAACATTCTATTTACAACCCTTGTGATGTGTGTTAAAAAGGTTATATTATCCGTGCATTTTGATTAACAAATTGACGCAACAAACATGCTAACTTTTTTTATTCATTCGAATTTTTTTCTTCTTTCCCTCTATCGCACTCGCTTGGATCGCACGCTTGGACTGCGGGCACATTAACAAATACACATACACGGTGACGGTACGTATTACTAACATTACCGGGTAGATTATAACGAGGATCAAGATGTGATGGAGTTAGTGCCTAATATAATCCTGAACCCTGGGTTTATGGAGATGGATCCGATCAGACCGCGGGAGGCGTTCGCGTCGTCCATCATCCGGTCGACGGAGTGCCCGGGGCCGGGCAAGCCGCGGCGCGTCTGATTCTCGTCGATCCTAAACCTCAGGATATTCTACCGCACCGATTCCGGCGTGCCCTCATGATCCCAACCACCAGGTGACACCTTGCTGACTGACTGTCAGGTATACATTTAGTTGGAAGTTCATTCGCTGGCCGATGATATTTTAATTAGATTAAATTTGATCTATGTGCCACTTTAATCATTAGTCTTTTTTTTTTTCATTGAAATTTGACAGGAAATAATTTAATAAAGGGGATGTTTGACGACTCAAATCAATATTGGTAATCAAAGTTACTTATTTAAAAACGTTTATTTACTGTCAGTATATACACTTGAGAGCATAGAAATCGCACATAAGGTAATTTTCCTGCATTTTGACTTCGATACTTGTTTTTTTTTTTTAATTAAAGGTTGGTAGCAAATATAACTTAAATTAAATTAAAGTACACACTGTTAGCTTCCTAAAAACCCATAATGTCTGGCCTTGACCTTCCTTATCATTGCAGTAGCGGCTTAACAATGGAATGGCCTAAATTAGCTCGTTTCAGGTAGCGCGGTTTGTGGGACTTTGAGCAGGTATAAAACGATAAGGGTCGATTGAAATGACATCATTTGCATACCAACTCCCAGTCAGAAAGGTCATTTAACGAATACATCATCTCTCTGATCAAGAAAATGGATACCACACCAGAAATAGCGGCTCAAGCGGTTGCACTAATCGAAGCTGGACAGAACCAAAGTCAAGTGGCTCGTCAATAAAATTTGAGCAGATATGCTGTTCGACGTGTATACTTGCGATATCAGCAAACTTGTGGCTATACCAGGAAACCAGGAACAGGCCCAAAACGTGCGACAACACAGCGCGATGACCACTTTCTTGTGAATACATCACTACGAAATCGCCGGTTGAATGCAGTTCAACTCGGACAGCAGCTCCAGGAAGTAAGAAAAGTGGAAGTCAGTTTGTGGACAGTTAGAAGAAGACTAACCGAAGGAGGTCTGATAGCGCACAGACCCGCAACTGGTCCAAAATTTACCCCAGCACACAGACAAGCGCGCCTTCAGTTTGCTCGAAATCACGTTAATTGGACTATGGATCAATGGCAGGCAGTCCTCTTCTCCGATGAGTGCAAGATGTGTCTCCTTGATAAAGACGGACGGGGTAGAGTCTACCGAAGACCCGGTGAGCGTTTTGTTTAATGCTGCATCTCAGAACGGGTCGCATACGGGGATGGTTCGTGTATGTTCTGGGGAGGTATTTCACTGGAAGCGAAAACCGAACTTGTCTTCATCACAGGGCCCGATACCGACCATCGATCGCGTGGATTGACTTCCCAACATTACGTCGGGATATCCTGCAAGAACATGTTGTGCCCTTTTCGGGATTTATCGACGAAAACTTCGTTTTTATGCAGGACAACGCTAGACCACACACCGCTGCTATAGTACGCCAGTACTTGGAGGAGGTTGAAGTACTCGTTATGGAGTGGCCTGCTAGGAGCCCAGATCTCAATCCCATTGAGCACTTATGGGACGAACTAAAGAAACGAGTAAGAGCCAGAAACGCCGAGCCTACGAGTCTCTGTGAGCTTCAAACCGCGATCAAGGAAGAATGGGACAGCATACCGAAGGATTTCGTATAAACATTGATTTCTTCAATGAATCTTCGACTGGAAGCTGTTATTCAGGCTAGGGGAGGCATTACCTCGTATTAAAAAATCGTTACATTCACAGATTTATTGTTTTTTTAACCTTTAATACCTGCTCAAAGTCCCACAAACCGCGCTACCTGAAACGAGCTAATTTAGGTCATTCCATTGTTAAGCCGCTACTGCTATGATAAGGGAGGTCAAGGCCAGACATTATGGGTTTTTAGGAAGCTAACAGTGTGTACTTTAATTTAATTTAAGTTATATTTGCTACCAACCTTTAATTTAAAAGAAAAACAAGTATCGAAGTCAAAATGCAGGAAAATTACCCTATGTGCGATTTCTATGCTCTCAAGTGTATTATCATCCCAGCGTTTAACTCGACTTAATGTGTATTTGACTTTAATTCATTTCGGGTAATGATGGCTTAATACTATAAAAATATTATAGTTTTATTGAGACTTTTATAACTCGCGTCTCACTACCGCCATCTATTAGCCGTACCATCGAATCAGTCATTAACTGTCACCTGACATTGCCATGTTAGCAGAAAATAGTTTGCGCTTGGCGTTATCGTGCATTGGAGTTGTCACATCTTACAAAAGAAAATTGGGTTATCATGAAGAATATTAAAATTCCTATAATGTGTCCATCCATATATAATTTGTGTATTACTGAAGGGTAGGCGGACATATCAATGGTTGAATCGGAGGGTAGAGTATCTTTAGGTTTATAGAAGTTGCGCTTGCGGTCGCAGTATCTACGCACTGGTAGTGCTGTCGTGTTGCGGCCTCGTCCATAGACACCGAGGACGCAACACGACCATAGATAATTAAGCTTATACCTAAACACCGAGAGAGACAATTTTCTAGTTCATAAGCTATGTGTTAGTCGTAGCGGAGGTTGCCATCTCCAAAAATGTAATTCTTTTCTAATATTTTTATATGGAACTGAAATGCTTGCATTTTACTTTTGATAAATTTTATATTATAATGTATATTTTTGGCGTGACACTAATGCTTGTTTAGTATATTGGCAACCCCATAAACTGATTTTAGAATAACTTATTGCTTATCGTTCGATACAGTTGTTAATGTTGCTAGATTATAGTGTAATATAATATTGATATCTGATTACATTATATATTTTGCAATAATAGATTTACATATAATATTTTTATAAAAATGGATCTCAATTACCAGAATATCGGTTTTTTGTATTTAATTTAAGTTTTTTTTTTCAGTGATTTAATTCTGTGATTCGTGTTTTTTTGTATGGTTGCTTTTTACACTATGAAGTATATTGTATGTATTATGTGGAGACTGGTGCGATGTTATGATGTTATATGAAGTAGCAATAATATGGGGACTTGGTTCATTGACCAACGATTTGGCAAACTGCACTTAACGTTTTTTCATGGTTTTTGTGTCAATATCAGAACAATACACTAATAGTAGTCCTAGACCTCCGCCATGTCAGTATAAACTGTTTGTTGTTATACTTGAATGAATGTGTCGATCAATATAATGACAAATTTTAAAGTCATACCAATACAGTTTAATTCAAAATAAATTGACACAAGTTTTTGTACAAAAATGGAAAATTTCTGTCATGACACAATATTTCATTTATATTTGAAGGCACATGACACATTTTATCATTATTATTTCATTTTTGAATCATGCAATAATTTAAACAATAACTTTTTGCGGTAAGTGCGGTTTGAGAAGTTTCCCCGTGACTTAGAATAAGAAAAAAAACATAAATATGTAATAGTAAGCTTTAATGACGAGTTGTAAGAAACATATATAATTTGCTCGGTACACTTACTAGTTAATGTAATTATAACAGATCACTGCTTTTATATACAATTGTTCACGATTTAATAGTATAAATGACAATATTATAGTAGGAGTTATTGGGGTGGGTCTACACTGGTTGTGCTGAAGAGGTTACCCCCTCTATAAGGATGTGTTATGGTAGCGAGATAGTTTGTATTAGTGGAAATATCTACCAATATCAGAGTGAGGCAGAATTTTACGTGCAAATTGTCCATCAATACATAAAGATAAGGTAAATGGAATAGAAAATGTGATAAATCTCTTTGATTGAAATTTTGGTTCGTAAAGTCAGCTCAAAAATGAGGTTTTATAGAACTTAGAATATGATAAGTTCCGTTCAGAGGCTCTTTGGAGCTAAAACTAGATGAAAATGTTTGAAAAGAAGACGAAAGGCCATTGCCTTTTGTTACCTCTACAGACGGTTCATCATGATAATTATAAGGAGATATTTCTATCCTGCTCTTCTCAAATGTCTCGCATATCTATAGTATAGCCATCCTTGTCGCACTTCTAGCAAGCCCTCTTCTAAAGTTAAATAGATTGTCCCGTACACTCGAAGGCAATGAGGCAAATGTAGTGATGTTAAACGACAAAGACTATATTTTTCATAAATCGACAATTAAATTATATATGTTGATATAAAGGATGTTGTTGCGGTGATATTGTGAAATGTTTATTTTTTTAAACGTACGATGTGTGCATATCGGGTGAGCCTTATGAAAGAGATGTTTGTATTGAGAGATGTTTTCTATATTGGTGTTGAGACATTGCTTATTCTGACTGTTTTTGTGTAGCAACAACTTTGTGGTGCTTGGTTCAAACTAAATTGGCTTGTGTCAAATCGACCTTAATTTAATTGTGTCTCAATCGAATCTGGGTAGAATAGTTTGACACATTTGGTAAGCAAGATACAATGTGTTAGTTTTCCATCAAGATTACTATGCGGTTAATCTTTTAAATATATTTCTTGGTATAAATAAACGAAGTAACAGCATGAACCTTTCAAATTGAACACCACAATAGTTCTGCTACACAAATAATTGGAGAATGTCTTCTTCTATTCTCATTGCCTTTCTGTGTTTCCAACTTGAACTTTATCCTGTCTCTTATCTGTTGTGGCTCTTTTATTAGAATTAATACCGATTAAAATTAATTTTAGGAGAATGAATATATTTTGGTTGCATTGGACGATATGGTTGTGATTTAATATTTCTTTCCCTTCAAAACCCTTTAGTTCCCTATAGTGCCTGTCTCTTACCTTCTGCGTCAACTAGAAAAAGACAGAAATAACACCAATGTTTTATTATATTCTAATACTGAGCCACAAAAATCTTTCATCTTTCCATATTCCTACTATGCGTTGTGCTTGCTATAATTATATGAAATAAGTATAGATTAAGATAACTGTTGCCAGAGATGCTGAACAAACTAGAGTATTCAACAAGCCGATTGGTGCAGATATTTGACATATTCGAGTGTCAAAGCATAAGATAATGCCACCACATGAATAGTGCTTGAAGTGAATGATTTTTAATCTGTTTATAAGTAGCTTTGGAAATGTCAAATCACTGCTCTGGATCATTTGATTTAGTATAGCCTATGGTATACTATATGTATGTATATATGTCTTGCGGCAATGTATTATGTGCTAATGTGTCAATTACGTCTATCTATGTATTAATATGTGTGTCTTGTCAGCACTATCTTTTTCATTTTTTCAAGACTATGACAGTTTTTATAGTTAAAATTAGTACCGCAATTGGAATAACACAACATGCGATGTGTTGCATACCTGGCCTTAAAAACGTATAGTGTACGCACGTACAGGCTTGGCGCTTAGAGACCAGCGATCCCTCCAAATCAGACAGGATAACTGCAAACGTAAATCTGGCATTAGTGCCATCTATTGAGTCGTGAGTGAAATTGCCGTGGGGAATGGGTAGTATTAAATAAATCAAGATTGTAACGTTATACTTTTATTAAATAGTAATATCGCAAAAAGTGATCTCTATGAATTAATATTACAGTTTTATCAATATGTGGTTGTAATATAAAAACGTGTCATAGTCGAGTGTGTCTGCACTTATTTAGTCTTCTACTGTTCTTCCCGATAAATTGACACAATTATTTTTGTAACAAAACGTTGATATTAACTATACGTACACTAAGTATATATTATGCTAATTATATAATCGTGCTGCGACACTGCATGATGTATTAGATTGTGTACCGTTGGCAAAATTAGAAAAAAGATGAAAGAGAAATAAAAAGTGTTTATTGATTTTACTGATAATGGCAACTGAGTACAAAATTAAATGTGTTTGTTTTGCTAACGATACACAATTATAACAAAGCACCTTTTTAACCCGTCCTTGGGTAATGATTTCCAAATAGCTCATTTTAATTTTAAAATGCTATTGGTGTACAAATAACTTCGAAGCGCTGAAGGTTAGTATTTCGTCCGTTTTTTTATACTTTGGAGTCCGTTTGGCAGCTTCTCTTTAATTCTTATAAAAACTAATATTGCATCGAAACTAATTCTAACTAATATCGCTTTATTGTGCTTTAAATATTTCGTTAAGTTAATTACTTAAAATGTGAACAAATTTATTGACAATGATGGCGAGAAAAATATGATTTTTGCGTTTTATTTCGGCATGTGTCAAAAGTGGTATAGGCGTGGGAGGAGAGACAAGAGTAGCCCATAACTATCAGTTCATTCAACTGATTCTCAGTTCCACAGAAGAGTTGACAATTAAAGTACTGCGTACTGTGTATAGTCAAATGTTACCATGCAAAAGTGAAACGCGAAATACCCAAACAAATTAAATGGCGCTAATATATAGTTAGATTGAAATGATAGTGGTATTTAGCGAATGGTTGTATTAGCTTAGTTCGGACGCTAGTGGCGTAGCGAAGCGCCGAGACTTAAGACTGGACAGACGAAACATTTTAACTGCATGAATTTGCATGGCATATATTAAAGAGTTTGTTTGGAAAAAAAAACGTTGTTTGATCTAATATACCTCGAAACGTAGACTAAAATAGCTATTACTTTGTCAAATGTCCGTGGATTTCATGTCAAAAGACAAACTACAGTACCTAGATCTAAAATTGTTTTTAATGTTCAACGGTTTTTTCCAAACTATACCTACGTTTAATGAAGCCTTTTTGTTTAAACAAACTAACCAGAGATAATGAAGATTTATGTTTTACTGCACATGGAAGACAAGAACTGGCTTTCAGTTTTTAACGTGTGTTTCGGTTGTGATTGTCACTATGTGATTGCGTTGGATCTGTATTGCGTAAAGCATGTTCTATGTCGTAAATAGAATGCTTTTGTGATCAATAATGTCAATAATAGATAGAAGTTCATGTTATCCTGTTTATAAACCTTTTTAGTTTGAATAAACCTTTTTATTAAAACTATAGACAAAGAATTATGTCAAATGACGCCATCAATTGTTGGCGCCAAAATCTATGGTTTGTAATTTTTTTTACCAGTATTTTACATGTTTTTTTTCCAGTGATTTAAGTATAACATTAATTTAAGAGAGTTTATGTATCCTGGTTTTATTGATTTTGTGATGTTTTGAAATGTCTACTAAAGGATTTATTATCTTTACCAAAAATGTTTTTTTTGTTACTTGATGATATTATTTTAAAAACATATTATTATGTATGCTTTTGTTCAGAAATAGCAACACTTAGAGATAAATTAGATTCACAATTAGATTGTCATGTATCATGATGTTAATTTTTATATTTTACTGTTTTTTGAGCACAAATATGATTGATAAAATGTATATTTGTTTTAAACTTGTTATCATTTTATTGTTTGAAATGACATATTTTAAAATTATGTAAATTGATTTTAAAACTTATATCAGACTGATATAATTTCATGTGATCATTGTATTCCAAAAAAACTAATATGTTATTCCAAAAGTGCAATATTTAATTATATAATATGTTTTGTTAGTACAGCCAGCAGAACGCCAACGGTATTCGCTTTGACTGTTTAAAAAATATTATACGGGGGTGTTCTGCTGACCGTACGTAAGTACATACCTATGTGTTTGTATTCGCGATGCCATTTTGTAGTAACAATGAAATATTGTTGTAAAGTTGGAAATCATTCCCATTAAAGTACATTTTACACAATTTATTGTTTTACTTAAGCGATAAGCTCCTTTAACTGTGTCAAAACATAACGAAGAGTTTTAACAAGCGAACGTCGAAGAAATTTTCTTAAACATAACGTAACGTATTCCAAACTAAAGCTTAAATAAAATAATGTGGCCATAAACGTGAATATTCAGGGTATAACGACGGTGTCCACATCCGCCTGTAAAGCCTGCAACAAACAAAAACGTCAATAACCAAACAACCCAGCGTTTATATGGACATGACTAGTGTCGCCCCGCGGTGTAACCCGTGTTGAGCCCGTTCCCGCAGGAATTTCAGGATAAAATGTATCCCATGTGTCATTCTGATAACTATATTACGGTAAAGTTTCGTCCAAATCCATCCAATAGTTTTATCGTAGTAACAAACATCCATCCATCCAAAACTACAGCTTTTTGCGTTTATAATAGTAGGAAGTACAGCCAATCCATCCCATGAGCACCATGGATAACCATGATTCAATACAGCGCTACGTCTACGTGCTAAGTATTAACCTGTAGTATTAACCTAATGTCCCATTGCTGGGCAAAGACCTCTCATATAGGATATATGTATGTTACGCTTTCACGAAAAACTACTGAACGGATTTGGGTGAAACTTACCATTAACATAGGTTATAATATACCATATGGGATTTTATCCCGAAATTCCCGCGGGAACAGGTTACACCGCGGGGAGCGCCTAGTGATGTATAAATGTGGATTGCGAAATATTGCATGCTCTGATAAACAGGTTACATACAGGTCCTGATTTGAATGTGCAAGGTATCGAAACTTTTCTCACCTTTCTCAATTCTCACCGGAATGGATGACATGCGGTGAACAGCTAATTTTCGAACCCTCTTATTCATAAATGCTCTATAACTAAAGCACTGTTATATATGTTTTGTCTCTTTTACACTTCAAAAAATAGCGTAGGTATGTCAAAAAGGACCAAATCTTTTGATAGCTCAAATGCTGAATAGGCGTCTATGAATAAGGCACTAGTACATTTAACCTTAACTTCATATCAATGTTCTTAAGTGCGTCTTCCAACTCCTCCAGCCCAGGGTCATCAGGCGCGAAGACATTGCACTCCTCATCGAAGAACCTCTGCATCTTCAAGCGTAGCTCTTCATTATGCAGACGGAAACGCTGGCGCTCGTTTTCGTATAACTGTGCAGCGGTCTCGTGTGTCTGGAATCTAGTTTGCAAGAGATTAGCGATAGATGGCGCTGAAATTAGTAATGGCCGTTATTTTTAAATTAGGTGTGTTTATTATTTGTTACATTCAATTCATTCATTGTCGTATTGCGATCGTTGAGAATGTTTAGGAGATTTTTAATGTTCATCGTTTTTGAAAGTAAAAGTTATTTTATTATCTTGTACCTGTTCAAAGAATCCAGGTAACTAGGAGGAAACCTGTCCATTACAGCTCTCATTTCAAGCCACGGATCACTGTATGTTCTATTTTTGTACTGCAAAATACAAAACGATTTTATTAATCAAACAAGTTAGTTTTCCTTTCACTTGAAAATAAGCTGAGCGAAAAAAGGAAGGACTCCATGAACAAGAACCCTGCTCTTAATTTAAAGAAGATATTCTATGTTTTACCATGGACCAACTAATATTTTACTCATAACGGAAAGTCTATAGATATACCCTACTCATTTGCCACTTACCCGTCTATATATATCATAATCGATCTCCGAATCGGTCATGGCCCTGGACAGCGCTAGGCTTGAATCAGTGCTCACACTTCCTACGTCGATCAGAGGGTTTACCTCATCGAGATACGACAAGAAGCTGTCTCTCCTCGTAGTGAAGGAGTCGTCCAGGTACGTCCAGGTGTAAGGAGACAGCGTGATATCAGGTATCTCCAAATCGTTCACCATTTCGGAACGGTTTCTTGGTAAAGAGTTGAGAAATGTTTCGAACATCCGCATTGTGATGTTGGGGAGGTTTCTCTGTGGGAACTGCTTTAGTAATTGGTGGTAGGTACTTATTTTTGTATTTTATTAGTCTGAAACAAAGAGCAAGGTTTTTGCAATGTAATTGCGCAATAGGTACATCGGTTATATTAGAAATGTTGTGTTGCTCCCTTTAATATATTAGCTTATTTTTCAATCTCTAATGTTTGCATAATGCTCTAAGTATCTATTGAAACTTACATCTTAAATAGACCTTGGTACTTGTGTTGGTACTTAATCATCATTATTGCGTAAGGTTAGGTTGATGAACTTAATTACAAGTTTGACTCACATAAACTGAATCACAAGGTATAAATACCCTGTTGTTTTCCTGTGTTCTCAAATACATTCTTACTTGATTAAATGAGATACTTACAGAGTAAAGTAGTTACCTAAGTATTAGTCATTAAAGTTATTTTCCACGACTTTAATGTGATATTTACATCGATGTGTAGGTAAATAATACTTAATGAAAAACACTACCTACCTGACTTTGTAACTTACAAATTTAAACTTGATATTACTTAACTTTCGACATAATTTCACAACTTTCAAATTACTTCGCAACGTACCTCACGTAAGTTCACCCACAAATTTCACATAAATGGATATCTTTTAAGTTATTTGCACAAGATACGTAAGATCACGTAGGATTCATACGAGACCTAATCTTACTCAACTCGGCGCAAGTTTAAATGAGTAAGTTTGGTCGATACGTGATCGTCGCCACGGTAGCAACGAAGTTACTGGGTGACATAGATTGCTGAATAGTTACTGTGAGCAACGTTTGAGGGAAAGAAAGTTTTAGATCGTTACGTTACATAATATTTTGTATATTTAGTTAACAAAGTATTCAAGGGCATCGATTGGAGGAGCAGCGAATAACTGCATAGCGAGCTCAAAGTCTCTATAATTTACCTACAATCTTGTTTTAAGTTTCTCAACTTAACCGCTTTCCCGCTTTATCGCAGTCTACCCCACCAGCTCGCTTTTGATACTGATGCACAATATGACGCAAATATTTTAAAAGCGACCTTCGATACATGACCTTGGATTATACTTCCATAGTGTCATTGGAATTTTCACAGAAGAAACTGCGACTTAGGTAGAGCTATACAAGCCAAATAAACAACTATGGTTTAGGTTTAGTTGTAGCTGTGTTATGTGTGTGTAGCTATCTTCCTATAAATCATCATCATCATCATCATATAAACTTATAAAAATCAATGCCACTTTTCGTTGTAACTGAACTCCTCCTAAACTGCTGGAACGATTTGAATGATTTTTTTTATGCGTTTGACTGGCACCCTGTATGTTTTAGATTCACACTAGCGACATCTATTGGGTCGCGGGTAGAACCACCGCGCGGGTCAGCTAGTATAATATAGATTTGTTAGCACACTGCACAGACTATTAGCTTATTAGGTTCTAGAATCAAGTATCTATTTAAACACGTGTCTAGGTAATCTAGGTACATCTATCTAGCTAGGTACTACCTCGCACGTGCATTGTGCTAATCCAAGAAAGCATGTGTCTCGAGTTACGCTACTTAAGTACTAGATAATAGTGTTTGTGGGTAGAAGTTAATACATTGGTGCTAACTGATCCAATTAAATGGTACTTAATATCTAACTGCTAAATACTAAGTAGTTAAGTACCTAAATAGAGTCTTCGTTTAACTGCTCTGTATGTAATATGAACATCACTACGTAGAGTTACTTCACCTACAATGTTCGATCGAATAAATGCATCTGCGCATTTCCCAAGATTGAATCCTTATGCTACAATAGTTGGTTATCTCCCTGTAACTTCATAGCTCGTGAGAACGTCATCAAATACAGACATTTCCATTCATGCTGACTATCAGTCCAATATGGAGACATTTATCAGCAATTAAGTTTTATTGCTCAACAAAGCCCTTTTGTACCAATAAAGGATGTATTGATAACTGCAAATCTTATAACATGTACCGATGGAAATGTTCCCGATCTACCGAGCTGATGGAAAGCTCATAAATCTGGGAAAAAATATAATGTGATCATAGGCGTGTTGTTCTGGCAGGCGGCCGCATTGTTGGAGCTCAATGAGCGGTCTTATTCTGAACGGTCGGAAGTGTTTGCGATGCATGGCACGCTGCCCGCGGCCGGTCGGTGATACGCTCGCTTTTCGTTTGATTGCCCTTGCACTTGAGAACTGCGCAAGACATGTTGTAGATACAATAGCGCGTGTGACGCGAGTGTGACGTGCCGGCGCGGTGTCGTGTCCGCGGGCGGCCCGCGCGCCTCAGTCATGCGGAGATAGCGCGCGCAGATGGACGTGCCAAACGGGTCGCCCTCGCTCCGGCTGCGTGGCGGCGTCAACAGTAACAGTGACAACAAAAAACATGAGATCAATCAGTGCACCAGTGCCATGTCCCCGGAGACGCAGCGGCTGCTGCCGCCCACCACCGAGACCATCATGACGAAGCCGTTCCCGGTCAGAGGTGAGTTTCGTAGCCAGCGTATCATGCGGATCGAACTATAAATACAGCGGCGCGCCGTGACAGCTGCCTCATCCCGTCCGGTCCCCTGCCTTCCCGCCGCACGTCTAGCGGACTCTAGTCTCTCCTGCAACTAACAATTCGCGCTGCGCCCGCGCATCTAAACGTAACTGACCGGATTTACTTACTGTTTTAAAAGGAACTTGTTAATTATTCAATACGATTAGTTCATTACAAACCTTGGACACTGGACAGGAATTTGAACGCATAAACCAAATATAGAGTAATAGGAAAACAATGTCGTCTACCTTCGTAACTCTAGGTCGGGTGGATCTCTGTTCTGATTAATATTGTTTATTGTACTTAATTCTAAGAACTTTACCTGATCCGGTAAACAAGTTAGAAATTATTTATTTAAGAAAAAGGTTACACGTCCTAGATTTTTTATGTTTAAATTAACTTAAATGACTAACAGAAGTTACAAATTCGTTTAAAATAACATAAGTACAAAGTTAAACATTACCAACAACCTTGTCCATAGTCGCGGTCTTTTTTCCCCTTGTATTTGTAAGCTTGTGATTGACAATCATTCAAAAACTATTTGTAATGTTAATTTGTAATACATGGTGCAAAAATATACATTTTCGGTATATTTAAATCCTATTTTTGCACACCTACTATTCTATTAAGCGATTGACTGAAAATGTGGACTACGGAGCCAACAACGTAGAGTAGTAGAAAATAGCAGTGAAGCTGCGGTCTGCAGTTGCAGTTTTTTCAATCAAAACATACCTTAATACTTAAAACCTTGATTATCTAGGCTAGATACGGAATTTCAAGTTGAACAAAAGCTTTATATTATTTTATTCTGAATTTCCCAATCAATAATTTCTTTGCTTGATGCGAAGAGATGTCGCATTAGTAATTTGCATCCTTACCTTTACCTTTTTGCCTATTTCATGACAATTGGTTTGTAAGTTGGAACTGCCTGACACTGGTTTCATCATCTTGTGCAGGATATGAATGGGATACCGAAACTAACTGGTTTCAACTGAAGACTCTACACAAATTATTTGATATTCACCCGCGTTGTGCCCATTCCTGTGGGAATTTCGGGGTAAAAAATAGCCTATGTCACTCAGGGATAGTGTAGCTTTCGAATGGTGAAAGAATTTTTTAATTCGGTGCAGTAGTTTCAGAGCCTATTCGAGACAAACAAACAAACAAAAAATCAAACCTTTCCTCTTTATAATATTAGTATAGAAGTATAGATATCACTGATAGTATTAAATTTGCTGAACTGGGCTACTCGCAAAGTACATTTCTAGAAAGAAATAGTTAAAAATAAAAGGAAAACGAGAGAGCGAATTGGGCAAGAATCTCAAAACTTCAGGGCATAGCGTAGTCCATAAAAAGATCTATTTAGCAACATATACGAGTAGGACTTTAAGTACCTAGTAAATCTATATATCTATACTACTCGTAGGTACTCGTAATATAATAAAACTGAAAAGCTTTATTTTTTTTTGGTTTGTTGAACGCGATATTATTTCTTTTATAATACATAGCCACATTCAACGATTATAAGCTATTTTTCATCCCAAAATTCCCACGGAGACACGGGCACAACTGGGTTGCTGCTAGTCAGTAACTCAATATTTACCTAACCTACTTTATCATTATCAATTTATTTTGGTTCTAGAATGATACCGATTGTTTATTATGTTTTTACACGCAAACCACAAAATAAGATTTAATTAACCGCGCTGTTAGAAAAAGGTCAAAAAAATTGTTAGAAAAACTGGACGAAGGCCTTGGTCATGGTCGGGTGGTTATTATCTGAATTCAAGATTCCGATGATTTGAGAATCTCCTCATTTCTGAAAGACAGTCAATTACTAGAAAAAGATAAATGAAATAAATAACATATTGTTCTTAAATCGTTCTCACATTTCTGATATTTTGAGTGACCAGCAGTCGTTAGATGATAACTAATATCAAATTGTTTTGCAAAATACATTGTAGAAACGAGACGTAGACTCACTATAGATACCTATGTAAACTGAACACCACTCTGAAAGCTTTCCTTATCATAACATTTTAGAAAAATAGACATAGCAGCCAACACCTGTTCTATGTACCTAACAACATTGAATATAGTATGGTTATAGCACGTTAGTACAATAACTCAATGCCTAACAATCGCAAAATTAGTTTCTATTAGTAGTAAGGAATGTACATAAAATGTCTGAACCGGTTTCTATGAAACGACTCGACCTGCTTCGACCAGAGCCTTGACACGTCATGACACCACTAGTCACATGACTACCGATATCCGATTAATAACAAACAGTTACAAACACAGCATCCTATATTAATCTATCTATATATAGGTATATAAAAATCAATCGTGGTTCGTTAGTCTCGCTCGCTAAAGCTCTAAAACGGCTGGCCCGATTTTGTTGATTCTGGTTTTTAAATGTTTGTCGTAATCCAGGGAAGGTTTAAACGGTAACCAGTGACGGAATAAATGCGGATGAAACGCAGGGCACAGCTAGTAATAAATATACTAAGATACAGTAAACGTACTCATACGGGTTTTTTCGCGTTAGATTTATAACACAAAGCAAGTGAACTTATAATATAGCATTGTGCCTATACACTGTATGCTTCTTTCCGTCCCAGCCAATTCATACATATATGTGTTTATTGCTCATCGCGGGTGGAACCGAATGACATTGATTATTATCAAATAAAACACCACAACAAACGTAGCCCATCAAGCGGTAATGCCACGTAATTTTATCTAAATCCACAGCTTTTATTTATCTGCGCATCGAACTTTCTAAATGACAACATTTTACCAAAAAAAGTTCCGATTGTTTGATATAATTACTGGTTCCCGCTTGCCAACAAACAAATAAGTAATTATGTATTCTGATACTAAAGAAGAATATTTTTAAAATAATTAATACAGTTTATGAATAGCAGGCATTTATAGATAATTTTTGATACATGGTTACCAAACCTTTCAAACAATCTTGATAAAACAAAATTAAAAACATAATCAGTATAAAGTTATTACAGGGGTGGATTATTTTCGGGAGTTACAAGGTGGGGCTTGATCCTTGTAAGAGACTTTATATCAAGGGACATAGAGATATGTAATGACTCAAAATGACTTCGAGGAAACCTGAGCCCCTTATCCAAACCGGCGCGCGGACCAAGTCTAATTCCGTCCCTGTATGAAATATGCAATTATTGCTACTCTATCTTTAACATAGGTTCAAACAATTAAAATCTAACAAAACTATGATGCTCAACATTCACGTCACAAAAGACAGTAAAAAATAAAAATAAACTGTGATAAAATTTAAGATGTGTAGTTGACATGTTCGTTGGTAATTTATTGAAAGAGCACTTGTGTGATAGCGCCGCCACGAGGCGTGCGCGTGCACCTCCCGGGCTCTGATAAACCGACAATTGTGCTGTCAACTTCACTGTAATTCATTTGTTAAATTACACATACAGCGATTGACTTTGCTTGACGATACTACAATGACAACGACTAGCGTTTTCTTTAGAAGAATACAAAATTATAGTTATTGTTGGAAGTTCAAGACACCCCAAAGACATTATAAATTTACTCCGTGTTAGGTATAAGTATTGAGGTATCCTATCCCCCTTTATAAAGAAAATCTATTGACCTTTTTACGTGCCAAAATAATAATTCTGGGTTGGGTATGTACGGCAGAATCGTACGGGTGATGAGGATTAATGATTTCTCTAAATTGTTTACCAGATTAACCTAATTACCATGAAAGTTCTATGAACATGAGTACGTTTAACCGCGGCTGCCTGGCGAAATCTGTTTATGAATATGTTTATTTTAAAAAAGAAGTCATAATCAAGGATTTAAATCCATGGTCGTGATTTTTGACATTTCAATCGCCCAACCCACAATTAACCATTTCAATTTAATTTCTTATTTAATTGTTCTACTAGACTAGTCACTACATAGTATAAAACAAAGTTGCGTCTGTTTTTCTTCTGTTTTTCTATTTGTCTGTATGCTTAAATCTTTAAAATTGCGCAACGGATTTTGATGCGGTTTTTTGTAATAGGTAGAGTGATAAAAGGGGAAGGTTTTTATGTAAAAAAAATCCCGAAATTCCCACGGGAACGGGCACAACGCGGGTAAAACCGCGGGGCGCTGCTAGTAACTAAATATAGAATGACCAATACCATACGCATGAATGAGATTACTATATAATTGATTTTGCAATTTTATAAAGATTAGGTAGGTACGTAGAGTACGCATTGCGCTCAAAGGTTATTAGGTTACATTTGGTTATGCAACGATAATTGTGTGACAAAGGCTTTATCTCAATCACAATATTGTAATTATTCATTGCCATTTTATTGTAGGTAGTATACCTAGTGATAGGGACCTACTTAACTGAAATAGTTATAAGAGCGGCGTTTACATATCATGGACAATTTAGAAGGTAGTATTCTAATACGATGTGCAAAACCATTTATAGATAGTTAAACAAGTATTAAACAAGGAAAGAGTGTTAGCTTCCAAAATAGGACAACTTGATAATTAACACCGTACCGTGAAAATGTATGTATTCACATAGAAGTACATGGCAAAAATGACACGAGTGTGTATGAAGGACTCAATGACTCCAAGGAACACCGAGACATGGTGTACTTGTAGTAGTAGTAGCCTGTAATGTTCCACTGCTGGGCAAAGCCTCTCATCAGCTCACTGAAGATATCAGTACAAACTACTTGTAATCTAGCTATATTTATAGTGCGTACACGCCATTATTACCTATACAAGTTATTACCTATAACGGCTTGAAAGATGCCCATAAAAGTTAATCAAAGAACCGTTTGTAAACAATAATAATGAGCACCGCAGCCGTCCACCGCGACCGCAGATAAACAATCATTAGAGACGTAAACTAGATGGTCGCGGGCGAAACTCGCTGGCTGCCGGCCAGGAGTACTAATTATTATAATAGGTACCTTTCTAAGTACTTCATAAAAGTCGACGGCATATCAACATAACTTCGTAAGTATACATTGTCACAGTTAATGTAGTTCTGGTCTGTAGAAGGTTATCTATACTTCTTTTGGTACATTTTCTAAAGAAATTGGAAAGTTGGAGAAGCATAGTAATAGCAGCCAAGGGAGAAGAGATTAGCACTGAAGAAGGCACGGACACTGATGGAGTGTCACGAACCCTCAATATATGCCAAATCCTCCCACTGAAAGACTAAAATATTTTTTCCAACTCTTCGTATGACTCTCCCCCATCTAATAAACAAACATTGCATTATGAATGTTACTATACAACACTACTACCTATACTATACCATAGTATACCTTTGCTTCGGAGGGCACGCAAAATTGTCGTTCCCGGTTGTTTCAATGTAAACACCAAGTCCCTTCAAAACTAGGTTGTCCTATAGGCGGTCTAAAAACTACCGACACCATGTTTAGGCACTAACCTACACGAACTTACTATACAATATTCAATTTAAACAACTAATACACAAGTAATCAGGGCAGAACAGCCGGTTAACGATCTGTTATCTCGTTCTGATAACACTATCAATACTGGGGCTGATAATATCGATGTGTTCATCTGGATCTATACAACATGGGGTACAGTTAGGAAGAATGGATCGGTACTTACAGGTGACCCAAATTATCGACAGATAGCAGATCAAGATTTAAAATATTGTCATGTAAAGAAATGGATCCACTACTGCTGTCCCAACATAATGACTCAATGACACATGTAGAGAATCCTAATGTTGTCAATATGAAAAGATCCCCCTTCCCCTGTAAACTAAACCCTGGATCCCTGCCTGTCTACTGCCCAACACGTGTCAACATAATGAGATTGCAGTTCACCTATTATTATTGTTACTAAGTATTCTTATCTCTCATTCCGCGAAGGTCTGACTCAGTATGTAAATACTTAGCTGGTACCTGTCCTGAGCGTATAGCAACAAGAGCGATCCACGGACATTCAGTATACTAAAGATTTACCATATTATGCAATATTATTATTTTTTACTTCCACGATAGAATGTTCGGATGCTTATATTTGAACTGTAGGTTCAATGCGCTAACTATCAGTGGAAGCGAATAATTATTTCTATTCTTTGGCGAATGTTTTGTCCAAATTGTCGGTAGAAATCTCTGTGGTAGAAATAATGGTATATTTATGGATTTGTTCAGCAGCTCGGCAAATCGACCTATTTTTTTTTTACCCTGTGGAACCTACCTACAGAATCGCAGCTGACACTCACGGGGCTTTTGACTGACTAAGGATGGATAAACATATTTAGTTACTAAAAATCTTCGATCAGTTGATCGAAGCTAAAAATATTTAAAGAGATCTTGTGCAAGCCGTTCAAAGCATCGTCCGAGAAGTTATTGACCTTGGTGACCTATCATAGGTCAACCATAGGCCCACACACTAACGGCCGGTCCCAATATACGATCTCAATCCATTTTTACCAATCTGCGATTGAAATTTCAATCCATTTGTTACAAAAAGTGTTTCAATAACCAAACTACAGATTGCAATGTCAATCCAATAATGCGATCTATCCGTCGGAGGGCACCAATCCATTTTTAACGGTTTTCGGATCGGCCTCTGTTCAGAAATGACAGTTGTTGGGTTTCAATAACAAATCTTTGGATTTTGACAAATCCTTTTTCGTCTATCTACGATCCATTTTGGCAATCCTTGAAAATTGATGGATTAAGCGCAATCTTTCGAAATAAAAACTGTGATTAAAGGCATTTCTTATAGTAATTTTAGATAAAACATCCTAAAATAATAAAAAATGTCTACACCAATAGTTTCTAGTGATAGTGACAGTGATTTGGAAGTCTTGGAACTTCTTTCAGACTGGGATACTGATGAAAACGAAGGTCCATCAGCACCACGACGATATTGTCGTATTAACCATATACAGTGCCTAACGGATGCTGAATTCACATTCAGATTTAGATTAAACAAAGCTGCGGTAGAGCTGCTTCTGTTAGAAATATTACCACATCTTAAAGTCACATCAAAACGGTAAGTAAACAATGGCCAAGCTAAAGCTGCAGAGTGTAAAAACATTGCGAGAGGTGTAGGAAAGCATGAACATTAATCAATCATCTTATTTATTTACAGAAATAATGGAGTTGCACCGCTTCACCAGCTTCTCTTGACGCTCAGATTTTATGCATTGGGTTCAATGCTGATTTCTGTACCGGATTTTGTAGGAGTGTCAAAATCTTCTGCCAGCAGAATAGTGCAAAATGTTTCTGAAGCTATAGCCATGCTTTACAACTAATATGTTGTAATGCACCTAAATAGTGTAGATAAGTTTTACCAATACGGTCAATTTCCACGTGTACTAGGTGCAATTGACTGCACCCACATACGCATACAGTCTCCAAGTAACTCAAGGCTAATAATCAAATCATTTTATTATTTTGGCATAGACTTATGTACTTTTAACATTATTTTTCAGATCAAACTATTGGTGAAGAGTTTAGAAATCGAAAGGGTTACTTTTCATTGAATGTCCAAGCTGTCTGTGATGCCGATTTAAAACTGATGAATGATGTGGCTCGGTGGCCTGGCTCTGCACATGATGCTACTATATTTAATAATTCAGTTTTAAGTGTAATTTTTCAGTTATCTAGTTGAGTTTTACATTAAGTTACTTTTGTTTGTTTAATTTCTAAAATAAAAGATAATTAATATTAGTAACATGTATTATTGTGTGCCCACCCAAACAATAGGTAGTTTATTGAATTCTAAAGTATAAAGTAGTAAGATGTGTAATGTGCATTCTCAAAAATGTGCATAAGCCATGATGGTTATAAATAGACATAATAATTTTATCCCTGATTTTACAACGACTGATGTAAAATAGTCATGGGAGTTTCTTAATCGAGAAAAGCTTTTACAGATTGTAACTTTCACATTTATTATAAACCTTGCCGATCCAACAGGAACCATAAATTTTCATTGAAATCTGTTCAGAAATAAAACATAAAACTCAATAATAGTTACAACAAAAATTTATTACACAAACAAGTTACAACATAAATTTAATACACAAGAAAGCCACATAAAACATTTAGAATATCTTGCTGGGGTTTATGCACTGCACTTTCCATGGTAATTAATTATTTTAGGTAGTTTTCTTTTCGATTTTAAACAAATAACTTGAAAATAAAAAATGACATGACTGACACTGATACGTCTGTCAAACAGTTCAGATTACGTTCCGTTCTTAGCATATTGGGATCGAGCGTATCTCTCGGTTTTGCGCTGGTGACTACATTTAATTTGAAATTTGTCAAAAGTCGTATTAGTTTTGTGTATAAAACGTATATTTTTTTATAATTGTTGTAAAAATGACTACGTCAAAGCCCAAAAGTTAGCATAACGATCTAAATTATTTATTATGCCTATAACGCATTAAACATGAAGACTGCTTAAAATGGAACGTACGGGAGGGAAGGATCAACCGCCAATCCAATCTGAAAATCGATTGACGTTTGCTATCCGTTGTTATTGGGATGTAGATTCAGACCGATCGGAAGATCGCATTCTATCTTGGATTGAGCCGATCTCCCGATAGAAGATTCGATATTGGGATCCGCCGTAAAAGAGAATACCTATAATCAGTAATAACTCTATTGTCTATGAACGACCTACGTATTTATTTGTTGGTACAGCAGGGTGCGGCATACGAGAGGATCAATTGACATTGTACCCACGGAAGAGCGAAGTACTTATTGATTGTACCCATGTCTGCATGTATTACATACCAATTCCATTTAAGATTCATTCTTAATGCCTAATTTATTTCTATTTCCCGACTATTCTGTCATCTTTATTGATATAAACACTTTTATCAATTGATGGAATTGATGGCAAACTTTTAATAAACGGTCGGCGTCGGGAATCGTTTATCTCAATCAAACATCAATAACTGTTTTATTGACACTTGTTGTGCCGCGTGGGTTTTGTTCAATAAACGTACTAAGTTATCTAAACGTTTATTATTTAAAACTGTACCTTTGTTTAAAGTATTCTCTACAGCCCACCTTCTTATGTCTAGCTAGATGCTGGAGCTTCTTTATAATGAAACATAATTAATAGTGATCTTAGTATTGTTTCTATCTGTTAACTATACTATACACAGTAAACCCCCAGCACCGGGTATCCGATTTTACACATTTCCACACGTGCTCTCGTAATTAGATATTGTAGATGACGTCAAAAGTGCTGACGTCATAATGTACATCATTTCGAACTACAATCGAGCCATAATTCATTAGATCAGAAGAATCGATTAAAAAGAATTATGGTTAGCCCACCCAGTGGTAAATTGAGGTCAAATTATAATTGTTGTTTATCCCTTAGGAATCTAATTCGAGGGTGTGTGTGTGATGCGTTGTTTTGTTTATTATTCGACGACAATGTCAAGGTCGGAGCGTTGGATGGAACGTGGATATAAATAGCGCCATAAGAGGGAGTGTCAAGACTCTCATTCAACTTTGGCAATCCACTTGATTGTTCTAATATCATTCACCTACATTGATAGGTGAAATTATCTACTTATTCGTGAAGAACCTGTTCCAAACTAATTAAGGCGAGTACTTTCGTCATACCCATACGTCTTACTGTGTACCTTCTTCTTTAAACTTAAGAGCTGGGCTCTTGTCGAAAGGGTACTAATTTTCTGGTCCTTTGTATGTGAACTGAACCATACAATAGAAACCTGTTTATTACCTTTAAACGATTTTAAACTATGAAGAAAAGTAACATCAAACATGGAGAAGGACACAACATGTTACTTTCTGCACGACAGATGGCTCCACTGCGCGATAACCTAAGTCCGAGCGAACAAGTATTTATTACTGCAAAGTATTAATCTAAACATGGAAAACTTACAATTTGTTATCAAGCTATTTAATAAAAGGTTATCGTTGTTTGCTCGTTTGTCTGCTGCAGCATTCATTTGCAGCGTGATGGTTGACGCATTTTCCTACGTCAATATATAAAACCGGCTTACCGATTTATACCCGAAATTGGGTTAATTCAATACTGATAGATAATTCAAGGGTATTCAATAATCATTTAATTGAAACAATAAATTGCTCAGAGTATGCTTAAATTTATGTACGTCTATTAAATTAAACTTTTGGACAATTTATTGTGGAAAAAGCTATTCAAAATTGCCGGGCCGAAATATATTTTACGTACAAGCGTTCATATTTACGCAGCATTTTAGTACTTAATTTACATAAAAGGTATTTATTAATTAATGGTCGATAGTTTATAAACATGAACGTAATATCGATAACACTCAATTCAATTCATTTTAATCGTTATAGATCATTTTGTTTAATTCAGACAAACAGACAGACGTGGGCATCTCCTAACCTCATAGTATTTTTTGTTTATTGAAACTTTTGACATTGACAGATTTAGTAAAACAGTGCTCACGGGTGTTGACTGACTGACATTGACATTAACTTGACATTTTAATTAATTCATTCGCATTCGAGGCCGGACGGACGATTGTGTGAAGTGATTAAAAATCAATTTGTTTTATTAAAAACTCGCATTTATAAAGGAGAAATTAACTGGAAAATAACAGCGGCTGCGATGGACTCGGACGACAACCGTGCCGAGGGCTGGAAGTACCTGAACAAACAGTTCTTTGGCGATGGTCAGTGTGATTTATTTCGCATCAATCAACAAGGAATTTCGCTCGTTATAATGTTGTCGTCACAAGGACAAGTCAATAATAAGACTACGTATTTTATCTATTATCCGACTACACGTACTCGGTGAATACAGGAAGTTATTATTTAGTGAATTCCTAATAGGAATGTTACCACCCAAAAGGGATAATACTTGATAATGTTATCTTGAAATATTAATGATTAGCGTAAAACTATTGTATCTAACTAGGTCATTTTGAATTATTAATGGAACAGGTATTTCATAAATGGATTTACAATATCATTTACTTGTTAAAAACTCCAAAGATGCTTTGGCTATATTGTCTTGTAGCTGTGTGGAATAATAATTCAGCAATTTTACACTGAATAGTTATATCTTATGCAGACATTCGTACTTTAACCCAAAGAAGAGAAGTTTTTCTGTATTATCAATGGTAAAACTAAACATCTAAGTTCTATTCAGCCTGTTCTCTGACTCATTCAAAAAGTTCCCTACATCTATATTCCAAGATATAATCTGGCTGAGAATGTATTCTTCTAATATACCATTTATAGACAACAAACATCAATACCATCATCCCTTCGTGTCACCTTACATTTATCTTATGGTCACTGTCTAATTTTGATGAATTTTCATACATATGTGGACATAGGCTATTTTTTATTCTGAAGTGTCTCGTGAAACTTTCAAGCTACAGGTGTAACTGTAGGAGTCTGCTAGTACATAATATCATTGACATCACATTTAGAAACTGTTTCAGAATACATTAATAAGCCTTAACAACATTACATATTATTAATATTATACTGTGTAATCTAAGAAGTATAAGCAGGTATTATCTATGTTTTAATTTTAATTTAAACATTTGTTTGTAAATCCTATGTAAACAAGCAGACCTCTGATAATGGCTTGTTATTTTAATTTATGAACTGTATTTTATTGCTCGAGTGATGATATCAAAGTCTAAGTTATTTAAAATGATATCAACTGTTGCCTCTAAGTAACCTTAGGAATTTGACTGAGTAAGCACCAATCACTTGACTATGCTTAGCAGTGGGCATATTCAAATGATTGCATAGCAAGTTATGGATAAAAATAACCTATGGCCATAGTAGTATCAGTTAGACTCCATATTACGCTCGTAGAGCTTAGTCTGGGTCTAATTAACCATATGTGACTTTGTTCGGGTATATATACTATCCTCCTGAATACTCAAGTCTCTCAACTTAGGAATCACTAAAACTCCAAACAGTTTTCACAATGGAGTCACTTAACTTTGTCTTGTATCTTACAAAGTCTTCAAAAACTACTGAACAGATTTTCATGTGGTTTTTACCTATATGCAGGAAGATTCAAAAGGTTTGTCACTACTTGTCATGCCTTAATTCCGCACAGGGTTGTGTACAATGAGGGTAGCACAGCGGGGCACTGCTAATTCATCAAATATATTTGAATTTTTTTAGAACATCGATCGATCATCGATATATATAACTTTATGACAGAGAACCTTTGTTTAAATCCACCTATAAACCTGATAAATTTATTGAGAATAAAACTCTACATGTTATTAATAAAAATGTCTACACATTGTTCCAGGGGAGAGAGCCAACTATGTGAACATACCTCACGTGATCGCGATGGTCGGGCTGCCGGCGCGCGGCAAGACCTACATCTCAAAGAAACTGTCGCGATACCTCAACTGGATAGGAATTAATACTAGAGGTAACATGGGATTTACAATACGGGAAACATAATGTTGAGCTAAAGACATCATGGTTTATAAGTATAACCATTTGGAAAAGTTGATTGAAAGTACTAAAAATCACTGCGTCGGTACTGACATGTATGAATAGCACGTCACGGAACGGTACGGTACGGAACTGTCCGTCACGTGTCGCCACTGTTGTGTGCGGATCGGCCTTTAGCGGGCTAAAACTGGGATGAAGTACTTACAAGAATTAGCACAAATATTGAGAATTCAAGCAATTCAAGCAATGCAATTATTAACCAACTACCAAATTCAGATAGTTTATAATTGTGTTAAAGGGTTTTTTGCCTCAGAAATATTGCTAAAGTTATGGCTATATGAAAGGGCAGCCTCACAGAACAGTCCCAACCAAAGACTTAAAGAGCTCTGATGAACTAACTATACATATATCTGGAGCAGATAACTGTTGTGTCATCCGGCATTCTACTCGAACAGAAAATCACCATTGACAATTCTTCGAAAAATAAATAGAGATATAGGCATGCGTACCTACAAAGCAAGCGCCCCTCTCTCGCTACTAGTCTGTGATCGTTCACATGATCTTAACTTGTCTTTTTGGACAAACACCAAAGGGGATTTCGGGTGTGGTTTACTTAGCGAATGAATGATCAACGATCGTGTGGACTGGGTCAACAATCGTGTGGACTGGGTCAACGATTGTGAAAAGAACACTTAATGTATTCTAAATATAATTTAAATATATACCGCCTTATTAATAGATACTCTAACTAAAACACTGTTCAAAAGTGTTTTGTCTCTTTTGCTTTCGGAAAATAGCGTATGTTGGAAAGGGACAAACCATTTGATAGCTAATAAGCGTTTATGAATAAGGCCCATAGAGATTAAAACACTAATCTAAGTCTACGTCCATTGCAGTGTTCAACCTGGGCGAGTACAGACGGCACGCGACCACCGCGTACACGAGCCACGAGTTCTTCCGCGCCGACAACAAGGAGGCCATGGCGATACGACAGCAGTGCGCGCTGGACGCGCTGCACGACGTGTGCGAGTGGCTCGTCAAGGGCGGGGAGGTGGCGGTCAGTACACACCATTCATATAGGGCCAGTTGCACGAACTTGCCCCTACCGTATTTGACATATAATATATACCCGGACAAATTCACCCACGGTTTATTACACCCAAAGTAAGCTCTAAGCTTGTATTATGGAATCTAACTGATGATAGCAGATCAATCTTAGTATGGAATGTAATCTGTTCTTTTAGCCACCATTTGACATTTATTTAAGTATTAGCAGGGCCCTGCGTTGTGTCCGTTACCGTGGGAATTTCAGAATAAATAATAAGCTGTTACCTTCCCGTTGAATGTGGCTATCCATTACACAAATAATTATTCGAATCGGACTGGTACTAATTTTACCTCTTTATAATATTAGTAGACATATGAACAATGTCAAACGATTATTTATCTTTATGTCTCAAATTGTTGACAACAATCGTACTCGCAACTCCCGTAACAGTAAACGCTCTTATAAAACACTGCACTTGTATAATATGAAAATAAACCCTACATCACCTATTTGCAATACGAAATGAGATGTATTTCTTTTATCAAGAATTCAGATAATTATTTTTTTTTAAAATAACAATGAAAATTAATTTATACATCAACTAGTCATAAATGATTAAATAAATAGTAACGAAACAATAAAAAATAATGACAAATCTCATCAAAAAGGCTCTTCATAGTTAAGTTAAATAAATAAATAATAAATAAATAAATAAATCTTTATTCATACAAACTTACTTCTATTACATATTAATAAGTCTAAAAATAAATATTTCTAGCCAGGAGTAAGCATGAGCCTGAACTAGGAAGGAACCTGTGTTTCAGGCAAAAGCGGACTATGATACAAAAATAAATCTATACAATTCTAATTAATATTTTAACCAATCTACAAATTAATAGTATAAAACAAACTTATAAAATATTACGTATTGACAATAAAAATGCTACAACTAATGAAAAAGATGTCTCAGCATAATACAGTACAACTATCGTATGCAAAAAATAGGAACTAGGTATAAAATAAAAATTAATTAAAGTGAATTGATTACATTATATTATAATTATTGGAGTTATTTAAGAACCGACAACAAATTCTCCGTTTCTTCGTAGTTTAAAATTTTAAGTGTATCTTGAAGATGAATCTTACAATTATACGAGTTAAGATGATAAATGCTAGTTTTGTAATTTAATCTTTTATGAAGTAACGGTCCAAGAAAAACATAAAATCTAGATGAGAAGGAAGTTTTTAAAATTGTAGGTTGAGAGCAAACAGCAACGTTTCGCCTCTTTGTGTTAGATAAATTACTATGAGAATAAGGAAGTGCGAGCTGATATTTGAGTACTGAGCACTGGATAAATAACTGTCTCACTGTTAGTACATTACAATCTTTATAAAGCTGGTTAGTGGGGTACAGGTAGGGACGAGAAGTGGCTACTTTTAGAACCGCTCGCTGGGCTCGTTCGACAGGTAGCATTGTAGTCTTCGCAGCACCACCCCATGATGTGATGCAATAAGTTAATAAAGATTGACATAAGGCCAGATAAATTTGTCTGGTTAGGTTAAAGTTAGCTATTGAGCGAAGTTTTTTAAAAACAAAAATTAATTTGCGTAATCTGCCGCATAGAGTATCGATGTGAGGTTTGAATGATAGGGATTCGTCAATGACCACTCCCAAATATTTTATTTGCGGCACCAAGTCAATCACTGGACAATTGCATATGTTATTTGCCGCTGGATTCATGCAACTGTGAGCATATAATTTGGTATTAGTTTGAAGCGCCTTTGATTTCCGCATTGCAAAATTTATGAATTTAGTCTTTATAGCATTTAGGGTTAAAAGGTGAATCCGAAGCCAGTTATTAATAATGTTAAATCCTTTTTGTGCCAATTTATAAACCTCTTCAATAGAATTTCCCGTAAAAACCAAGGCTGTGTCGTCAGCGTAAGATATAATTTCACCCCCCTCAAGTTTAAGATTGCAGAGGTCATTAATGTAGATCAAAAATAGGGTTGGGCCCAGGATACTTCCCTGGGGAATTCCAAAGGGGGGAATCAATAAGTCAGCACTGTAGACATTGCCAATTTTAACACATTGCGAACGCTCAGACAGGTAATCAGCAAAGAGTTTAAGTTGAGTGCCTCTTATACCCAGTAGTTCTAGTTTGTGCAATAGTATGGGGACTGAGACGGTGTCAAAAGCTTTAGCAAGATCAAGGAAAATTCCTAGAATGCGCTTACCATCATCGAGCTTTTGAACTATGATGTTAGTAAGTCGGTGGACAGCATCAGCCGTCGATAATTTAGATCTGAAACCAAACTGTCTATTTGAAAAGAATGAGTGCCTCTCAAGATACGAAACCAATCTCTTATTAATGATTTTTTCCAAAATTTTTGAGATACCTGGGAGTAGCGAAATAGGTCTATAATTTGAAATTTGATCTACACTGCCAGATTTAAAAACAGGTACAACGACGGCTTTTTTAAGGCAATTAGGGAACTTACCATTCTTGAGGCATATTCGAAAAATGTGCGTAAGTGGAGTGACAAGAATATGTTTATATCGTTTCAGGATAAAATTCGGGATATTATCCCAGCCGACAGCAGAATTTGCCTTGAGATCCATTATGAAATGTTCAACCTCAGACTCATTGGTGTCCAAAAGTACAAACGATTTATGCGATGTTTTAGTGTTTGAGTCGGTATACTCAAATGACTGGTCAAGGTTGTTGTCGATAGTCGAAGCTAATGACTTCCCAATATTTACGAAAAAATCGTTTGCACTATTTGCAGCAGTCAGCTGTGATGAGTTTGATTGTAACAATCCCTCGGATGACTCACGCTGTTTATTAAGGAATGTTGCATTTTTTACATAACCCCAAACTTTTTTACTGTTTGTACCCGCCTTCTCTAATTCACTTTTATCGTAACAATTTTTAACATTTTTGAGAAGCTTGTTACAAAAATTGCGATATCTTTTATAAGATGTCTGCAAGGAAATATTCTGTGGGTTTAACTTAGCCTTCAAATGTAGCTTATCTCTATGCTTCATACAACGAATAAGACCCGGGGTAATCCAGGGTTTAATGTTATAGTATTTGTTATTAGGTCGAATATATGTGATGTTATTTTTTATTGCAGTTTGCACACTATTTATTAGGTACAACATACTATCGTCTACGTTCTCGGAATTGTAAACAGGGCTGAAATCAATGCAGCGTAAGTCATTTTCAAGGTTATTATAATTTACTCTACTTTTATTTTGCAAGCGTGGTTTGTTTTGTAATTGACAGTTTAAGGTTAATAGAACGGCATTATGATCGGTTAGTGATGAGTTAGTAACTAAAGTTATAGATGGAAATTTTGATTTGAGCATTACGTGGTCTAAGCAAGAACCGCTTTGATGAGTAGGGAGGGAATGGGCGGGTAATAACCCATGGAATGAACATACATTTAGGTAGTCATGAGAAGAAGCATTAATGGCGTCAGGGAGGATGTTAATGTTAATATCACCTGTAACTACAACGTTTTTAATAGAGGAAAGATTGTGTAAAGTTTCGTTAAGAGATTCTGTAAAATTATTAATATTTGTAAAAGACGGCGACCTGTATATAGCCAGTATAACTAAATCAGGCCCAATTTGGATTTGGAGACTGTTACAGTTTAGCAAACAGGGTTCTTGAACTGAATCTGAAATCATTCTGTTGTAGGTGTTTGACGCGACAAATTCGACGCTGGACCGGCGGCGGATGATCCGCGACATCGTCGTGCACAAGATGGGCTTCAAGCTGTTCTTCGTGGAGTCCATCTGCGACGACCCTAGGATTATTGAGCAGAATATTATGGTGAGAACTATCTATAATACTATTAGATGATAACATTACTCAATTTTGACCTAAGCTTGCCTAAACTTGCCATGACAGCATATCGCTTAGCTTATATGAGTATTGGGTTGGCCAGATCAAGAACTATTCTGAAAATCTTACCTATCTTATAGTAATGAAAAGGATTGATTGTGTATTTCCATAATGTTAACAATTCTATTGCAGAATATACGTTTCTTGCTTGCTAAAGACCGAATATTATTTCTTTGATAATCGAACCACTAAAATTTCTTGTTTAATATTCCAGGAAGTAAAAGTAAGCAGCCCTGACTACACGAACATACAAAACACTGACAACGTCCTCAACGACTTCCTGCTCCGAATAGAACACTACAAGGAGAAGTACGAGCCGCTGGACGAAGCGCACGAGTCGGAGTACAGCTTCATGAAGATATACGACACCGGGGAGAAGGTGGTGGTGCACAAACACGAGGGACACATACAGAGCCGGATCGTGTACTACCTAATGAATATCCATATAGTGCCTAGAACTATTTATTTGACGAGGGTAAGTGTATTATTTTTATTTTCCTAATACTCGAAGTCTATATAATTTTCTGTTATAAATTCATATCGTATTAAATATAAGATTTTATTTGGTGTTTAATCAGTCAAATCTTAGTGTTCAATGCTATCTAAAGCCTAAACTAAGTCGTAATTGTAAAGTGCCATGACTATTCTTCTTCTTTTAAGCTAATGGCGCTGTCAAGTTACATTATTAAATAAATAACTATCGGAAAGTCAAGATACATTTTAATTAAGATAATTACGTGTTATAATATGTGTTGTGACGCGTGCAGCACGGCGAGAGCGAGCACAACGTGTCGGGCCGCATCGGCGGCGACAGCAGCCTGTCGGGGCGCGGGCGGCAGTACGCGGGCGCGCTGGCGGGCTACATCGCGGCGCAGCGCATCGCGGGGCTGCGCGTGTGGACCAGCTGGCAGCGCCGCGCCATCCAGACCGTCACCGACGTGCGCGCGCCGCAGGAGCGCTGGAAGGCGCTCAACGAGATCGACGCCGTCAGTAACACCATCATGATCACTTTCATACTCGTCGACACCTCGCCAACTATACGCATCCAAGCATAACATTTTATAAATCTTCTTTACTCAATTTATTTGGTGACGGTTTGGCAACGTTTCGGGATATGATTCGTTCACTAATACAACCTAGCCAGTTGAGTTAGGTTACTATCGATTTATATACTCGCATATTACCAAAAAATCTTCGATGAATATAAAGATCTAAAAATGTATATTCACGTGAAAATATCCAACACAAAACAAAAAATAAGTCACTTTAAGTTATTCGTGAACCAAGATATTGTTTTGTACAACTCGCTTTACCTTCCATAACCCCAGGGTATATGCGAAGAGATGACGTACGCGGAGATCCAAGAGAAGTACCCGTCGGACTTCAACGCGCGCGACGCGAACAAGTTCGCGTACCGCTACCCGCGCGGCGAGAGCTACGAGGACCTGGTGGCGCGCCTGGAGCCCGTCATCATGGAGCTGGAGCGCCAGGGGAACGTGCTCGTCGTCAGCCACCAGGCCGTCATGCGCTGCCTGCTCGCGTACTTCCTCGACAAGAGCGCCGGTCAGTACGCAGCCGACTGTCATGACTTTTATGGATAGACTTCAGTTTTATTTTACATTTTTATCCGACGCTTCATTTCCTATGGACACAATTATTGAGGAAAATACGGAAGAAAGACCCAACTAGAGAGTGTTTTCGTGTTTATATTGCAAATTTCACCAAAATAATTAGGAACTATTTTGGAGAAACATATGGAATTATATACAAACGTTTCTCGTTTAAAGTATAGGATAGAACGAATAGGAGCATCAATTAAAAGTAAAACCTTCTAACTAATATACAGATTTACTTTTAAATCGTATTTCTTCTGATATAAATTTCACTCTATAACTTTTGTCTATGTGTACAACTTTGTGTCACTTTTGTGTATGAGTGCGAATAAAGTGTCACTATGTAACATGTGTGCGCAGAGGAGCTGCCGTACCTGCACGTGCCGCTGCACACGGTGATCAAGCTGACGCCGGTGGCGTACGGCTGCCGCGAGGAGCACATCCAGCTCAGCGTCGGCGCCGTCGACACGCACCGCCCCAAGCCCAGCGTACGTACTCGCCTACACCATACACACTACACATATACTGACACTACGAATTACCCTTCAATTGGCATCAAACTCCCGGTGGCTTTTGCGGTAGTATAGTATATCTTAAAATATGTATATTTAAAAAATATATCGATAATAATACCGATTTTTATGAACAGTACCACAGCTTGTCATCGCCCTGGTCTACAGAGGATTCATTTTGATCAAACTCTACGTGTACTATGATCCAGGATCGCGATTTTAAATATCACAAACCCAACTCGATCTCAGCGACACTAAAACAGACTTTTTAGTCAAGTCGAAAGATGCACATGACGGATGTCAAATTGAAAGTACTACACTTTCAATTTGACATCCGTCATGTGTAATAATAAACGTATCGTGTCATGTAATGAAATGAAATAGTTTGTTCAATCAAAATATACATACACCGTGTCACTGATCGCATCGTCTTATATATATCGGTTTGATACCGGTGGGGACAAACCTAGTCAACAATTTTCTAATACGCACACTAAAGATAAATAATTATAATAACGATAACACACGGACGGAAAATATCGTAAAAAGTACTCGTACCTACTCGAATTATTAGCGACCTTTAAGCCCTCAGTCTCGAAATTAGCGGGGAGTCAAGTCAACTTACAATTCATGAATTTGCATATTTTTCCATTTATGGGCGTTAAAGTTGTAAAATTATTCCATTCCCGCACACATTACGACAGTTCAACCACGCATTTCGTCCACTATCAAATACATCTTTACTATTAACTATGACATTAGAAGAGTTAAGACTATGTACTCTATAGTCTGTCCTACTCCTAATTTCATAGTAAACACCTTAGCATCAAGTTTTTCATAAAATTTCCGATTAAAAAAGCTATTTCCGAACACTGCACTATCTTTGATCAAAATTATACAACAAGCTGAATATTTAACAGGATACAGAAGAATCCCCGGATGCCGACGAGACCGTACGCACTGCATGACACTCGCTAGATTAGTCTAGTAGTGTAGGGTAGTGTCTAACAATCGTACACTAGTGTAGTGCACAGCTAAGTTAGTCTCACACTTATAATTCGGTGGAGGAGGTGTTTTTAATGTTGGTTAAAAATATATATTCAGTATACCTGGCTGGCTAAAACTGTTCCGTGGTAAAACTTAAGCAATGATTAAATATTTAGTGTTTTGGTTTTCGGTCGCCATCGCGATTGTGTCACAAAAAAGTTGTTTATGATGAATTTTAAGTCTTTCATTGCAACCAATTGTAATAATTAATAGTCATGAGGTTCAAGTAATAAAACATAAAAGTAAATTATTAGCCTGTAATATCCCATTACTAGGCAAATGCCTGTCATCTCACTGAAGATATCAGTACAGTGAGGATGATTAGGCATAAGTAATAAATGATATAATTAATCATTGATTAATTTGACCATCGTTGCACCAACTAAAGGACTGCGAGCGGCATTGCATTGCAAATACAAAATGGTGGAACAAACATTTATTTACAGTCCTCACTGTATCCTAAACGAACGTCAACAAAACTGTTTTTATGTCAAAAAAGACAATTTAGCTGAATATTCGCAAATGTGTCACAAGTTGTGTTCTCTATGTTGCATGATGGCGGTGGTGGATTTTTATTTTGTATAGATTAGATGACGTGTAAAATACATCATAAAGCATTAAGAAAAAATTAAATTAGAGGAAAAATTCAGTGCACATTTTTTAATACCATCTATACTAATATTATAAAGCTGAAGAGTTTGTTTTGTTTGTTTGTTTGTTTGTTTGTTTGTTTAAACGCGCTAATCTCAGAAACTACTGAACCGATTTGAAAAATTCTTTTTGTAATGGATAGCCACATTCAACGGGAAGGTTATAGGCTACTTTTCATTCCGAAATTCCCACGGGAACTGGAACAACGCGGGTAATACCGCGGGGCGCTGCTAGTTTTACATACATCCACTGGTGTTGGCACTAAGTTTAGTTACATTTGATATGATAGTAGATACCAAATGTAGCATAACAAAGCATTGGTGGAAGGTGAAAACTGTTGGTCTATTCCCATTAGATCCATTATTAATTCCATTGATGAAACTAGTGGGAATGGACCATATTGTTAAGCTCAACATTAAAACAAATAGAAATAACAACGGTTTAGAACGTTTTTTTGGTCATAATTATACAATATACTAAATGCAACGGTTAGAATATAAAACGTATTATATAGGCCCGTGTCATTTAGTATAATGAATGGTGTGAGTTTAAAAATTATAATAGTTATACAATATTTAGTAGCTAAGGTGTTATTAATAAGGAATTTGTTTTGTGTCCAGGTGATCCCAGCGCCCCCTATCAAGCCTCCGGCCCCGCTCCTACTCAACGGCGACACAAACGGACAAACCGAGGAATCACACTAGTGCTCTTCAAAAAAACATACATTGTCTATGACTAATATTCAGAAAGTTGTCGTGTTGTCTGTGACTCTTGTCTATGGTCTGTGAAGTCGACGAATTTGAGACTGATGGTAAATGAATAGGATTTTTAAATATTTTCTATCGATGTTCTTGTTAAGATGGATTTATGTCGGGTACAATGTAATGTATCTTATTTATTTAACGAATAAATTTTTATGTACAATGTTGCTAGTGCTACACTCCATATTCTTATTGTATATTATATATTGTGATTGTAGTTCTCATTTACATCTTCAATGCTTACAAAAATGACAAATGTCCGAATACTCAAATGACACTCAAATTGAACAGGCCTCAATTGATTACAATTTTAACCAAAACATGTTTGTCAAAATTGTGTGAAATTAAATTCAGCCTACCTCTTAACTTGAGTCACATTGGAGTATTCGGTAGAAAGCCTATTATTTATCATGCTATTTATTTCCTTACAAGTTCAGATATAACAGATCTTTTAAATTCTACGTGCTTTGATAACGTATGCCTTGTCTAAAGCAATTGATTGAAGTATACGGACTTGGGGGTTATTCATAAACCCTTATCAACAGAATTATAGCTATCTTGTTAGTTTGTCTCTTTCAGACATACGCTATTTGTCAAGTAACAAAAGAGACAAAACACAAATTGTTTTAGCTATTAAGCGTTTATGAATGAGGCGATTATTTTATTACTCAAGTTTTCATTGGCTGTCCTTCATGTTGTTAATTTAATATTTTGATGTTAATAATAGCGGGCTCACAAACAAAATGTGTTTTAAATAAGAAAATGAACTTATTAGTATGACTATACTACAAACTAAGTCTTTTGTATATTTAAATTATAACTTATTAGTTATTACAATATACAATATTAAAGAAAATATTTGTTCTGTAGAAATATTACGTTTTATGTATATCTGCATCTCATGTATTCCGTGCAAAATGTTATAAAGCTACATATTTTCTTTGAAATTAAAATTGTCGAATTAAATCTAATTTGGTTCTTAAAATTTCATTTATTAGCATACAGCGTAGTATACTTGCATATTACGGGGCAAAGCCGTAGCTGCGTCAAACGCAAATGGTATTGTGTCTTACAGCTGTAATTTTAAACCTTATTTTCTTAAATCTTATTTTTAATCGCCGCGAAATTTTTCAAGAAGTTGATTGGTGAGCCTAACACAATTGCACCAATAGCAAACAACTAGAAAACGATGCAATTCTATTAGTCGAAGCCACGCCAATCAGCTATCTTGTTTTTTATTGGAAAATAAAATTACTACCTGTAAATATTGTATAATATTGTATTTGTAATTTACTTCCTTTAGCCCATAATAAGGTGCTTATTTTAATAGTTTGTTTTCGCTATTTTATGTATCTAAAAGTACGCGTATTAAGGTTCTAAAATATCGTTTAATTATAATAAGTCTGTAAGGTGAAACTGCTGAGCAAATACCCCTCACTAATGTTAATACAAAATGGAGGTGAACAAGTTATATCAATTTAATTTAGTGCTCATGCTGTTATATCATTATATCATCTATATAAAAGAACCTATGAAAAAATCATTACTATAGGTATGGGCGAGAGTTTTTGTAATCGGCTTTTAGAAAGAGACTGTCAGCGTATTTGATATTGTAGAGCGCTATCTCTGTCACACGCTACGGATAATTTTCACTTGCTGACACAAGCACTGAGAAACTAGCAACTAACTTTACACCGTAAGAGTATCAGTTGCCGCTCTAAAAAACCGAAACAAATCAACTATTTCCCTCTAAAAACCGACGAGCAATACATTTCGTCCGTACACACAGTTTTCACGTCATATTATCACGTTATATTTATTGTGAGATCGTCTATTAAATTGCTTTCTATTAATTATTGTACCCTAATGTCTAATGAGGACGATTGACTCTGTAAATACTATAATTCTTGTAAGCTTTTTATCTAAATGAACTTGATTATTTCAGAATATCACAATTTCTTCCAAGAAATCCTCTTCGTTGAGACCTAGTTCATAAATAGAATTGAAACACTATTCGCCAGTTTTTATTGTGTCATTTTTGGTAACTGGGCAGATCGGTCAATTTAACTAAAAGTTCCGAATTTATCACTTGAATCATTTGCTCAGTATGCATATCTTAAGTTAATTTATTAAATTAATTATTAACAGTTCATTTATTTTAACAAAATTTACAGCAATCAGTAAAAATCTATGTAATTAAATATTAAAGAAGAACAAAACCAAGTCTATAATCTGATGAGATGTAAAAACTCTCAATTCCCAACTGTCACAATTTGAAGTGAGGGACTTAATTATGGACTTTGACAAAATTGACGAATACCAACTGACCAGTTGACTCAAAGACAAACTATGTAAACTGGCGAGTAATGTTCAATTCCATAAATACCTAAGCTATGGTAATTTCCATTAATACTATTTATTGTAATTTGTAATAAATTATGTGAATTATACAAAGTGGCTCTGTATAATTGTATATCAAATGTATGTAATATAAAATGTTAAATTTTATTTTATTAATAAGTATTTTAAGCGGGATTTGATGTTTTATTTATACCCTGTGATTTGTATTCTAATAAAGATTTACTAATTCGATGCCTCTGGTCGATTGAAAATATAGATGTTCCACAGACCTACTGTTGCATGAATCTGTGGACACACACTAGCGTTCTTCTGCGAGTATTGGTAATATTCGCGTATGTTTTGCTGGTACCAAGTTAGTCCATAATAAAGCTAATACGCGCATATCAAATGCTAAGACGTAGTGATTATGTTATCTTTGTAAAACTGCCTGACCTCTGAATATAGTAATAGTAATAGATCATTTATTCCTCAAAAACTAATGTAAGACGTTTCTATGTCTATAGACTAAACCATAGACTATTATAGTACTTTGACTGAACTGAACTACGGTTACTGTCTAGTCAAGAACTATATATTATATCCTTTTTTATTTGTATATTACATTACATCTATGCGTCCACTAAAACTAAAAATCGCGCCAAAATAACGACGGCTATCCTACCGCCACCTACTGGTCCACTTTTTGAATAGTTACTACCAAACATCGATAGATGGCACTACTAGTAATTGTAGGGAATAGGAGAGAACTCGGAGTACATGTATGAGTATGAATAAAACATTATTCATATTGATCGATACAATTTTATTAGTAACTAAAGTCGATGTATAAATAGAATAGAAATATTGGATTAGTAAAAAACTAAAAGTGTTGATACTATCTGATATTAATAACTTTATGCGAAATCTTCACACAAGATATAAATTAGAACTACCTTTTTGAAAATCGGAGACCACTTGAGACCACTTCATATAGGTACCGAAAGTTAGACATAGTTCATAGACGGTAAGATATGAGGTAACTTGACCAGCTCAGCAGTAAAAACAATACAACACCCAGTTCCAAGAGAGAGCTTAGATTATTCGCAATTTTGGCATGAATATTATTATCATAGGTATTTTCTAGGCACCTACGTAATACGCCTACACATTATAATCAACCAACACCTTAACTACTAAGGTGCCTTTCCATTTAAGCGAAGCGGTGCGGAGCTCGATTTACCCAACTACATCGCATTGGGATTGTCAAACAACGCATTGACGTTGTCAAAATATTTTCGCAATGCATTGTGATTGGTCAGTTGAGCTCCGCATCGACGTAAACGCGCCCTAACTACATACTACTAACATAACCTACTCGAACTAACCTAATACTTCATCAAACTTGTTTTGCTAACCCTACCTGCCTTAGTTAGTACTATAGGTATGTGTAAATTAGGGAGTTATATGCATGTTAGAGAATCTAACATTTCTAACGTAAATGCAAAATACAAGGCATAGACGAAAGTTATACTCTTAGATTTATAGAGGGTATCGGTTAGTTAAGGTTTTGTAGAGCGAAGACTTTATATGCAATATACAATAGTTGTACTTTTTAAAAGCTATGCGCGCACCGATTGATTTTGATTAAATTTGACAGAGATAGCCAGTTATCCCGTGACCACGACTGGTGCAACCCGCTCGAAACCTCGGGTACGTATTTTTGCAAAATACTTTTTAATTTCAAAATTATGAAGAGGTAATAATATTAGCAGCAAAGCACTTTCTACAGTCTTGTTTTATAAGTAGGTACATTTGTATTCAAATGGCACCTAATCAGGTACAAGAGATTCAAATAGCTTCATCTTAAATCTATATACCTATATTATATATACTTATAAAAGGCAAACCTGATTAACTCACTTATATACCTACACACACAGCCGAAACTCGCTGTACCTAGAAACTTTAAATTTGTTATTTGATACAGGGTTTCTTTTCATGATGTAGGTAATTGAGCACTGGGAAGGTTTTTGAAAAATTCAATCCCTTACAGAGGGTGGCCCTTTCACCCGAAGCGAAACGAGGGCGGGCCGCTAGTTTCTATTAATTGCTACGCCAGCTGTGTATTGCTCCCTCTATGTCATATTCAAACACTATACATAATAACACCAGACTAAATATACATAAATACCTAGTAGAGTTTGACGCTAGTTTCCTAATGTTTGTATCAGTAGGAACGTCAAACTTCTCATCGGTAGCGAAGAGGTTTGTTTATGATCGGTAGCTTGTGGCATAATAATAACACTAACTTTACTAACAATACTTGCAAACTACTTATCTCCGGCCGACGAGCAAGTCATTTCGACTATACCTATACTATACAGGGTTTCCGCTCTTCATTAAATGTAGCTATGTACGGTCAGAAAATAAATTCGGCTTTCTCGTACGTCACTTTATTCGAAAAATGCTTAACGTTTAGTGACAATGGGACCTGAATACTGAAAATGAAATTATAATTTCTTGGCCTGTTTTTTAGGACATAAGTACGAATAACAATATATCTCCTATATCCTTTTCCACTGAAAAATAAAAAGTTATCTTAAATATAGTTTACATAATACCTAGTATCTATTCTTTTTGATCGTTTATTATGGTAAATATACAACTAACACAATCAGTTGAAATGTACTTAATATACAATATGGGAATTGTACTACAGACATGTACCATCGTACATAGGAGATACCATCATATCGATTACGCTGTTATGCTGACCGTACAAAAATGTCTGCGAATTCGCGGCAACACAAATAAAACAGATCAATCAATTCATAACACACGCGCGGTCCCACCCCGCCCCGCGCCCCGCGCCCCGCCTATATTATAAAACACCCGGACGGCGCGGACATCACATACCTACCTAGGTACATAGCTTCCCTTCATTCACTATACTTCATACTTTCGTGATAGATTTATGATCGCAGTGAATCATCCGTTTGGAAAAACAAATAAAGATTGGTCACAGTACAAGGATAAGTAGGTATATCCTGTAATAGTTACTTCTTTCTTTCGTATGTAAGATTCTGTGAGCTATTTTGTACGATGGAACACCTAATTCAAGGATTCGTATGTTATTTTGTAAATTATTTTGTTAATTGTATAATTATTCAATTGTAAATATTAAAATTACAAATAATTAGTAGGTACTGTATTACATAAGTATATACTTCCTTGATAGAGTCTAAAGAATGAATCGAGAGTAGATTACCAAGTAGGGCTGTGGCAATTTGTTTCCAAAACTGGCCAAGCGCAATTGGTTTCGGGTACTTAGGGAGTTCCGTACACTCTATTCATTATCAAAATAGTGAAATAATATCCAAGCATAATGTCTTTTCGGACTAAAATATCCTGCCTACTTAACTTAATAATATACATTACCTAACTAGGTAGGTACATATTTTTCTTTGACCTTCATCTGACGCTTATTAGAAATCATGCATTGGACGTATAACGGAACATTCATAAATCCACTCACAGCACAGTTGAAACCGGCCTTTTCAATACAATGTGTCTATAGATAGCCATAAAATAGAGAATATAGCTACATATATATAATATATGTATGTCCATATGTATAAAACAAGAGTAACTATACCCATGCCTAGATAGGAAGCGAATCAATTTGTTCTCTACACCTAGCTACACCCATATTCGCAAATACTATATCAGTCAGTACAGTACGTATGTACCTACATACGTACAACATACGTACAACATAGTATGCAGGTACCTCGACCTACCTACGACCGCACAGGCCTCAGCTCAGCCGGACATGAAAATCAATACTAGACTTATTTATACTGCTGCCTGCGACCGGGGATGCGAAACTGTTGAACTCCCGGTAAAAAATCTGTGATGGAATAAACTAAAAACTGCAGACTTTCATATAATTTAAGTATAATAATAGAATTATTTTAATGCTTTAGCTTACCTGAGATGTATATTGTTCCTAATTTAAATAAATATAAAAATAAAATGTATTGTAGGTATGTCTATGTACTTAGTGATTGTTCCATGAATTAAAGTTTGAAATTAACACGCACGGACATATTTATGGCTAATAAGAGTAATAAGTTTCAGTCTAGTCCCTACGTTCTTGTATAATATTATTATGTTGGTCCATTCTACGCTTTATTAGACTCAAGGAGAGGTACATGTCGTAATGTTTATGTTTAAAGGACTAATGACCACACGGTATACTCGTATGCACGTATGACAGATAAACGTTACACCATAAGTACGAGATAAAGTTGTGTAGGTACACATAGCTAGCTAGCCTACAGTGGTTTTCATTTAACGCCCTTCAATATATCTACCTTGTTGTTAAGTAATAAGTAAGTGAAACGCAAGTAAGTTACATGTAAAGATATCTAGTAAGTAGGTACCTCATTATTTCTTTCCATCAAGCAACGATACAATTGACCTAATTCAGGAATACTAGTTAATTAAACAGCTACACAGGGCCGTCTTATACTGTGCTGGGGCCCTTGGGCAAACAAGAATTTGGGGCCCTTTAACACGCTTTTATTAGCTTGGCCTGTATGTATGTATGTACGTACGAACGTATGTAATGAAATCTTTGAACATCATTTTCACCAACTTCCAGAAGTCTGATTAATTTGAAACTTTGCATACGTATCAAGGACCGATGACAATGCAATAATTTAATAACAGTTTCCCATTATCCTTAATGGATTTGCCAGATTTACTAAAAAAATATTACTTCATATAAAAGACATCAACGGGCGCTCGCTGTGGGACGGAACGGGAGTTCTGTTTTATTTTACTAAATGGTACTAGACACTTACAGCGTCCCGTGATGGGCCCGTTCCCGTGGGAATTACGGGATGAAAAGTTGCATATAATGTTATATGGATTTGCCAGATATACTAAAAAATGAAAAATAAAATTATAGTTTAAAAAAACTAAAAAACACGCTTTTATTGCAAATTGAACTAAAAACTAGAAAATAATTTTTCACCTCAAATCAAAATTATAATAAAATTTAAGTTATTAACACAATGATTCAATTCAGAGTAAAAAAGCGTGGGGTGCATTTTACTGTAGTTCATAACTATCCTCTCATAGATACCAATGATGATTGTAATATTTAAAAAAAATATTTAAAAAAGTTGAACGACGCCGACGGCCGCCATTTTTTCGCGCGCGGCGCGACTTTTGTGCCGAATTAAAGAACTGTAAGTACATTATTTTGTATGGGCAGACTAAGTTAAATTAAGCAAGAAGCTACCGTGTCTATATACCGCACACAACCGAGACCCTGTAGGCTTGATGTCACTCAAATTCATATAAATATATTGATTCGAATAAATCTGAAAATAATCGATATTCGGGCATTGAGAAAAGTGTAATGAGTATTTTGAGATTAAATGTGAGAGAAATTGTCGGCCCTTCGGGGCCCTCTGAGGATGGGGGCCCTGGGCACTGGCCCCTTGTGCCCTTATGGTAAAGACGGTAATGCAGCTACATACATACTGCATCGATTCCCATTAAAGCTAGCTAGGTATATTACAATCATAATGCTACTCTACTCAAATCAAGACACAGATAACAATGACATAATTATAGCTGTTTTGTATTGTAAGTATGTACCTATACTTTTCGTCTTCTTAGCGCCATCTGTCGTAAGAAAATTGGACTTTACGACTACAATCTCAGTGGAACTATAATAGTTACTATTATTTAATCTGTGTAAAGACTACAGCAGGGGTCATTGTTGTTTTGTTTTGACTTTAATAATTACATACCTAATCAATTTGCAAGTAAATTACTTATTTGCTATCAATCTAATTAGGTACCTACTTACAGGAGAGTTAACTATAAGGTAGAAGTCCTACTAATATTATAAATGCGTAAGTTTGTGAGGTTGGATGTATGTATGAATGTATGGATGAATGGATGTATGTTTGTTACTCTTTCACGAAAAAACTACTGAACGGATTTGAATGAAACTTTACAGTATTATAGGTATACTTACAGCAGAATAATGGAGCTGGAATTTCGGGATAAAATGTATTCTATGTTACATTTTATCCCGAAATTCCAGCAGAAACGGGTACACTACGGGTAACACCGCGGGACGCGGCTAGTATAACATAAATGTTATTAAAATTCAATTGAATAGCATCACAAATATGTTGGAATACATCATCATTTTGTGACCTAAATCGGTAACAAAAAAAACGGGTCGGACGGGCGCGCAGTAACATACCTAGATAGATAGGGAGTACGTACTATAACTAGGCTCGCTCGTATCACTCGTATGTGTGAACAATCAATAAAACGCTACATAACGGCGAATGGTATCGCAGCCGATACCTTCCACAGCTAGCGGCCCCGGGAATACGAGACGGGACGCACGGATGAATGCGTATTTCTATATCTATATACTCGTATATGTAGGATATTGAAATGAAACATTCGTACCAAAACTGGACGTGTTACTATTTGCCTACTACATAGCCTCGTTGCATGTCCAATACGCATGAATTGTACTTATATTATGAAAGTGAAAAATGTTGTATGTTTCACTGTTTACTGTACTATGTAATAATATGTATTTGTTTTTGTTAACTATCTAACAAGCATAATGCTGAAATTAGGATTTAGCATTTCAGAAGTGTGCTACTTATTTGCCCCCAGATGAAACCCATGCTAGAATATCGATTTATCTTCAAAATCAATTATCGATTTTTATATCGATCCGTCCATAGATCTAAAATAAATGATCAAGATGGTCTCTTGTCTGTTATGCACAGCTGTCTGTCAAATGACATTTCGTTGACATTTGAAACGTATTTTTACGAAATGCATTTTTGCACAATGTTCTCAAAAACTGTGGTTTATTTACATAATTTATAGAATTTAGTTATTCCTAATATTTTTTACGGTCGTATGGTGCAGTGCAATGTACCGTTGTAGAGTAATAGATAAAACTGTGATACAAAAAATATGGTCTCAACTTTGAATTTAGATGAAAAATATAATAGAGGTGCGTGCGTCATTACAATGTGACCTATATTTTAGATTTTATTATATTATTTGGTAATTTTCATTATATCTAACATCTTGCAGTGAGAAAAAACTTCTGTTTTTACTTGGATATTCAAGATCATGGGTTAGCCAGGTCCATATCACGGAGAATTCAAGACATGGGTTTGGTTAGTATGGCTTTTGTATTGTTTACCGCCAATGCGTGTTTTATTGAAAACCTTAATGTTTGATGGTGTAAGTGACACCTAGCTCTTTATGTAAAGTAAATTGAACCGTTGATGTGCTTATTATATCTACATTTTTATTTTGGGTTATGTGTAAAGTAATATGCAGCTAAATAAATATAACATCAGGCAAAACAGCATTGTTCAGTACATAAGATTTTTAAATCATCCGAGTAACATGCGTTCCTTTACGTCTGTTAATTTCTTTGTGTTGAAAAAAGTGTATACTTTGTATTGAACATCAAAAGGTATCAGCTAAATAATAATAGGAATACCGATCTTATTTATTTATTTATGTAACTAACTGAAATATTTTTTTTATTATATGTAAATACACAAAATAGTTATAATATGGTAAAAAAAATATGGGCGAAACGGAACGTATTTCTGTAGCCACCAATGAATAAACGTTTCCCCCTCCACCAAATGTCGCCGGTGGCGCCTCTGGCGAGCAAAATAATAATTATCGTGAAATATCTCCATCTTGGTGACAGATTTGTGTTTGTTGTTAGTTTTTCGATTTTATTCAGTAAATGTGAGTTATTTTCTTCAAAAAGTATATCAAACGATGCATTAACATATGCACTTGAAGATTGTGAATCGTACAAAACTTATTCTTATAGTGAAAATCGAAATTCAGAGTAAATCCCGTAGTGACGAAGTGCCCGTCTCGTTGACTAGTATATAGTTACTTATTTTTGTGATAAGCGGAGCGCGGGGGCCTCGCGGTCGGTTTTTATGTAAGTATATATGAAGTACGCTTTCCAAGTTTGGTGTTGGACACCGGGATATGGTCGATGTAGTTTAGAAAATTGGATAAAAACATTTGTATTATCGTAAGTGGCGCGTAGCTTGTGTTTAATTTTTAGGTCATCTTTTGTGCGTTCGCGTCAGAATTGCTGCCACACAGCGAAATGCAACGGGCCGAGGCCGCTCGCCTTACACTCTCGGTCTGCGTTGCATTACATCTATTTTATAATGTCATTTGAATGATTTCAATCGTGTTTCCTACGAGTTACGCGTGTGTTCACTTAATTTTTGACAGTTGATATTACCTAACTGTAAACAAGTCGTTATCATTCTTATGCTAACACAATTAGGGTTGAAATTGGGTTGGGTTTGTGTCGGTGTTATTTTTTTTTACGCGGGACGGTTGGCGCGGTTTGGTGGAGGGCGCGATGTCGGCCGGCGTCGGTCTGTGTGCGAGTGCGGGCCGTGTTTCAAGGAAAACTCCACGATGTGTGGAGCGAGACGCGCCCGCCCGTTACATTGTGACGCCGCGCGCCGAGCTCGGCGGCTCGGCATTCGGCTCGCGCTCGATAACTCATTCCATGAATGCCCTCTGACCAACTGTAGGCGTCTACCGTGTACGGCGCTCGCTGTATTGCAACACTCGGCCCCCGCGCGTGCAAGTAGCAGGTCGCCGCGCCGCGACACTGCAGCGCCGACACCACTCTCCACACTCACTTTCACATTATCACTTTGTAACCCACACACACGAGCTTGCGCCGAAATTTCCATACCCAACCAATTAACTAGCTGACCATATAATAATATTCAGGTAGAATCAACCAGACATCACATTGAATTTATTCCTATTGTGTATTTGTATTTGTTTTTGTTGCAAATAAATAGGAATTTTAAGTTGGTACAATAAAATATTATAGTTGAAAAACAGTATTTTTGTAGTAAATGAAATAACCATTTATTCGAGGTTAACTGAAAAAATAGGTATTTTGTAAAAAAAACTACTCTGCAATTTTATTTGCTAACTGTACCTCAAATGTTAGTCGAAGTGTTCCAACTGAATGCACCATCAAACCTTGTCAACACCCAAATATTAATTGATATTCTTCCTTTTTAGTAGGGAAATTGACAGTTGAACAATCTAATTAGAAAATATTTTGTGTCAGAAAACCTGATTTGATTCATCAACCGAGTATGCCGAATAGTTGAATACAGACCGAATGAGTTTGAAATTATTATAATTATTTGCCCTAAAATAATAATTAAACAAACAGTCTTTGTCAATCTTAAAATGTAAGTAACAAATGAAAATTGATTAATTATTTTATGTTATGTGCGGACAAATCATCTTAGTTCATGTCTGTTAAATTTGTTAAATTTCACGATGCTGTTAGAAATTAAAACATACCTGTTGATGTTGTATAACCTAGAAAACTCATGACCAAGTTATGTTTAGTAATTTTTCTGAATCAACCTGTATAAAAACTTGAAACCTGATATATTTTATGTTTTCTCCATCAAAGTGTAACTAACACCATTACTTACACATTTACTTTTAATTTTAGTAAGTCTTGAATCAGCCTAGTTAGGAGGTTTTTCAACGGATTTTATTTCTATAATGTTTATATTTAACATGTTTATATTGCTCGGGGTTGAGTACCAACATTAACCCACAGTAGACCAGAGTGCTGTTTCTGCACTTCTCACATTCTTTTGAGTGAGTCTTATTCTTCCTGATACTAACTCCCCTATAAGCCCAATATTTGTTAAATGCAAACTCTACGCTAGGCATAAGTTAAAATATTTTTTTAAATATGCGAAATCTACAGGCACAGCTGGAAGCCAACCTGTCTAAACTTGAGCATAACATTGCAGCAACAAGAAGTGTTCCTTACGTCACGGGTGAGCCACGTGATCCGCGAGCGGTGGTGCGAGGGCGGCCCTGGCAGCCCCCGGCCGCCGCCATGCCCGCGGCGTGACGCGCGCCGCGCCTCGGCCATGGTGGAGTCCGCGCGACGACACCGCACCCCGCCGCCTGCGCATCTCAACCACCACTACGTTACGCTTACTGTGCATAAGGTATACAATACTCGGTGGAATAACTTGTACACCATGTGGTCACCATATGGTGTATCTATTCTTTTACCATGGCTGACCAGTAATCTTCGATAACGATGATCGGGAGACTAATAAATCTTAATGTACCATAGAGTATGGGGGTTCTGATAATTAATGTTTTATCAATTGAATCTCAATTGTATATATAATAGTATGATACTTTTGTTCCTATTAGAGCACCATGTCTATTCTTTCATGATCCACTTGAGAATTAAGTAACATACATACCTATGACCTAGCAGAATTAATTGCAAAAAGCATTATCACTTGTACTAATATTGGAACATAGTCCATTAAGTTTAGTTTTGCTTGGATTAGCCGATGTAAAGTGTAAAGTTTGTAGTTACTGAAACAACAACTAACTACAATGCTGTACTAAACAATCTAACCCACCATCATTTAAAGAGACTGTAATGCTTTCTATCGGGCAAGTTACAAGTGATAGACAATGTTGCTGTAAAATAGGGAAGGATAAACAATTTTGTTCTAAAGAAACCATCCCTAAATAGTCTGGTGATTCAAATTGTGCCGTATCTTTTATCCAAAACTAATTGTCATCTCTTAGTGTTGCTTGTTTGTAGAACTACTAATGTACTGTTTACAACTACATATTATAAAACTTTCATTGTTATATCTTGTCCCTGTTCCGTCTTCTTGTGTACAGAATTATAAATCTATGTTTTAACTGATTATTTTCATAGGTAATTAAATGCAATGACCAAAATATCAAATGTTTCAAATATCACAAATATTTGCTTACTTAGTAATTTGTAGTGTACAAACAGTGTGTTGTGTGTGATGCAACCGAAATATGTAACTGCTTATGTGTTCAATTAACATTATGCTTACATTAACATTGTGTGTATATGAGCACTGCATTAATTACCTACTTGTCACTGAAAACCATAATATTTTTTCCTTTCTTTTACTAATTTTGCATTACCAAAATATTCTTGCTTTTCGTTTATATATTTATATGGTATTTATTAATCTTTCAGGCTTTAAGTCTATTGGATAAACTGTATGACACATTCTTCACGGCGTCCCGTAAATCGCATGTCAGGCTCTTCACTAAACACTTTATCAAGATTGAATTTTTGGACAAGTATGGACCAATTTCTGCTTTCAAACGTTTAATTCGTCACGAAATAACGATTGATACTGATCTCGGTCGTCGGTTTCAGAGCGTGCCGGCCGGTGTTCAAGGAGTTCGACGAATGGCCCACGATAAACGTGGAGCCTGACCCGCCTAAACAGAAGAAGAAAACGGAGTCGCCCGAACACCCAACCAACAACAACCTGACGCGCAAAAACACCGCAGGTCAGAAGTAAGTAGAGCTAGAGGCGGCTCGCGAGCCCGAGCCCGAGCGCGAGCACCCGCTCACCGACACATGTATTACAGAATGACAAGGAAGAGCCGGCCGCGCATCAAGGAGAAGGAAGACAAGGAGACCAAGGGCGGCTTCTGCGAGATGTGCAACGCGGAGTACGCCGACTCGGCGCTGCACCGCCGCTCGCCGCACCACCTCGCCTTCGTGCGCGACCACAACAACTTCCTGGCGCTCGACTCGCTCATCGGCGCCGGCGCCGACGTCGCCACCTTTCTCGACAAGGCGGCGCCGGTCAACGGCGAGCGCCGCTCGCAGCGCCGGACCAACGGCGACATCACCGAGCCGGCGCGCCGCCCGCGCCGCGACGACAAGTCTTACTACAAGGTGGTCGGCGTCAGCACCAAGCTGCGCTCCAGCGGCGGCTTCGCTAAGAAGAAGGAGCCCCTCGTGGTGAAGTTCCGGCAGGTGCGGCGCTCCGAGCTGTCGGTGCTGAGCGACGAGGCGGAGCAGTTCATGTTCCCAAAGCGTGTTAGCTCCACTGGCTCCACGGCCAGCTCGGAGGACGAGTCGGAGGCGAGCGCGCCGCCCGTGCCCGAGCGCCGCCGCGCGCGCCCCGCCCGCCTCAAGGAGGAGTCCTCAGAGGACGACGCGTGGCCCGAGGACGCGCGCCGCCGCAAGCGCCGCTGTACGGCCGCGCCGCGCCGCGCCCGCCGCGCGCCGCCCGCGCGCCCCGACCCGCCTCCGCCCGAAGAGCCGCCGCCCGCGCCCACGCCCGCTCCCGAGCCCGCGCCCGCCGCGGCGCCGCCGCCCGCCCCGGCGCCCGCCGCACCCACCACCCTACCCGATGATAAGGAACGCTGCATGAAGTGGGAAGACGGCCGGCTCAAGTACACGCCGGCGGTGGAGCAGCTCGAGTTCGCGTTCGAGTCGGTGCCGCGCAGCGAGCCCTGGTTCGAAAGCTTCCAAAGGCAGGACCAGGACAAGGTGCTCACTAGGAACATACCTCAATATTTCTGTAAGTTAATATTTATTTACACTAACTTAATAAAGTGTCTTGTAACCAATAATTCATAAAATAATTCTTGTTTTTCTTTTTTCAGCTCTATATTCTTCCAAGTCGCCAAAGTTACCGTACGAAGTCGGACAGTTACCACCGTTAAAACCGAACTGCTGCCCCTTGAGCGACCTGGTGAAGCGGGAAGAGAAAGAGAAGCCGGGTCCGTCGCGGTCATACGGCACGCGCGGCATGAAGAAGCAGAAGCTGCGCAAGCGCACGGCGGCGCTGCTGGCGCTGGAGGGGCACCCGCGCAAGTCGCCGCGCGAGCACGCCAGCACGCTCGCCATCCTCGGCTCGGCGGGGCTGCTGCAGCGCCGCAAGCTGCCCGACGACTCCAAGAGCACGGCGTCCGAAGACACGCTGAGCGACGCGCAGCGGCCCGAGCCCGGCCCGTCCGCCGCGCGCGAGGCCTCCGAGCGCCTGCGCCAGTTCCTGGCCGAGGTGTTCCGCGACGCCGAGGACATGGAGGTGTCGGACGAGCCGGACGCGCAGCCGGCGCTCACCGCCGCGCCGCCCGACATCTCCAGCCTCGTGTCCGAGTGCGACGCCTGCGACCTCATCCGCAACGAGCTGCAGGAGGCGGCGGCGCAGCCGCGCGCGCGCCGTGGACGCTTCAAGAAGAAGAATCGCACCGGCTGGCCCAACAAGAAGAAACAGAAGAAGGAGTCCAGGACCAACAGCCTCGAGTCCGAGCACAAGACGGACAGCCTCGACCGCTCGTCGGCCGAGCCGCCCGACGAGCGCGCCCGCGACAGCGAGGACACCGCCACCGAGCCGGACGGGGACAAGACGCTCGTCGACTCGCACAAGTCGGACGAGGAGTCGCGCGAGCCGCCGCCGGCCGAGGCGGACGCGGAGGACGTGGACTCGTCCGACAACAAGCTGCTGATCGACCTGAAGGTGGTGCTGGACGAGGACAAGCAGGAGGACAAGCGCGGGCTGCGCGCGCGGCGGCCGCGGCGCCCGCTGCTGTGCTCGTGGCTGCAGCCCGTGGTGCGCGTGTCGCGCGTCGACTCGCTGGCCGCGCGCCGCCTGCGCTCCGCCGCGCGCACCAACAGGTAGCGCCGCGCGCCCCGCTCGCCCGGATAGAACCAACACCTCCCCATATTTATTATGTAAATCGCGCTCCGCGAACACTGTTCCCTGTCGTTGAGAAGTGCGATGAACATTCGGGATTGAAGTGTGTACATAGTGTGTGTTGATGTAAATGACTAGTCGAACCGTTGCGATGTGCGTGTCAGCGAGCGGTCGGCGCTCGCGAGCTTACTCTGTATATTGAATGTTACTGTATGCTTAGTTAGAATATTGGTTTCTTTTTAAATGATGGACGGATCGGGAGCTTAAATTGTAGACTGAATTATTGTTATTTGATCTTGTGTTATTAATTTATGTAAGGAATGTATTCGATAATTTATTAAAGAGTGTGAGGCATGTCATTGTATTCTGTTGTTTATTTTTGTAGTTAAATCTTGTAACTAGGCAGATGTTGTCTCGCAATATATTTTGTTACTATGACTTTCTCATCACATAAGTGTATTATCATTTTTTATGTGATGTTTTTTCTACTATTAAATTTCATTTTTGACAGTATTTCTCTAGAAACAGACTTCAAGCTGCAGATACATATTCTCTTTGATATACATTCTATTTAGCTCCTATCTTGTTCATCAACTGTAAAGTTTCAATTAAAGTTGTAAAATATTAATATCCATTTGATTTTTATTTCAATATAATACACTAGCAGCCTTCCGCGGTTATACCCGCGTTGTGCCCGTTCCCGTGAGAATTTCGAAAATTTTTACACATATAAACCTTCCTATTGAATCACTATTAAAAAAAACTGCATCAAAATCTGTTGTGTAGTTTTAAAGATCTAAGCAAACATAGGGCCAGACAGACGGCAGAAAGCGACTTTGTTTTACAGTATGTAGCGATTGGTAGGCTTTATATTACCAGCTAAAGCCTAGCCAATTTTGACAGATAACCAATTCTCATATCTACACTAATATTTTAGACGTAAAATTTGTAAGTTTGTTTGTATGTTCGAGGTAATCTTAGTGTAGGGCCACATCTGCGGAACGTACGGCGCCGAACCTTCCGCTCTATGACACATCAGTCGAAATTACGCCGCGTACTGATGTGTCATAGATAACTTGAAATACACTACGAGCGTATTTAGCGGAAGGTTCGGCGCCGTACGTTCCGCAGATGTGGCCCTACACTTAGGGATTATCAGTCCGATATGAATAATTCTTTTTGTATAATTCTTAATGCCACATTCAACGGGAAGGTTATAGGCTATTTTTCATCCCGAAATTCCCGCGGGAACGGGTACAACGCGGGTAAAACCTCGGGGCGCTGCTAGTTCTTCATAAATTATGAAAATCATGGGAATTGGATCATATACTACAACAGGACAGGCTTATACTTTTACAAATGGAATACAATATTTCCAATGCTAGCAGGAGTTGAATGTGGCCTTCTTTTCTTACTACTGGTACCAACATGGAAGGCTGATCATGGGTCCAGTCAGACCAGTAGATAGAATATCCCTTTAGGCTTTAACAACCAATGGGGCAAAAGAATTGAAGTCCATGCCAATGTGATGTCATTAAAAATTCCACCTGGCATAAGATTGGATACTTTGTAAGTTCTTGACCAAAATACCTATTCTATTCCATGGCAATAAGTGGGTAAAGTTAAGATTTTTAAAAATAAAACAACATTGACTACTCTAACAGGTCTGTAATCAATAACACAATTTACACTTTATACATCTCGTGCAGATAATCTGTTCTTGTTCAATAACTTGGCAAAACAAGTAAACCCAGAACTAACTAAGCTGAATATTTCATAGACCAGTTGCAGTGATTGTTTACTAGAATTTTGCAGTAAATTGTTGTTCTATACTTAAATTAAGGCAACTGGCCTGACAACATAAACAACCTAACTTATTTATTTATTCATAAACGTCTTCCCTGTCGGCAACATATTGAATGATATCTTTGGGTCTAACCAGCCTTTCTGCATCACCATCGGGAATTTCAAATCCAAATTCATCTTCCATGGCCATTATAACCTCCACATGGTCCAGAGAGTCCAGGCCCAGATCATTGATGAAGTGGCACTCAACGGATAACTGGAAAAGTAATAAATATTAAAGTTTTCATAATAATAAGAATGAAAATAATCAAATGCAATCAGATTTGCCAGAGAAGGTTCCAATAACTTCAGATAGTGAAGCAATAACTTATGAATTAGAATTTTGTTCGGAATCAAAATATAGATGAATGAATAATTATTCAGCTAACTACCTTCTTTGGGTCAATTTTGTCATAAAGTTGCAGAACAAGAAGCACTCTACTTTTAATAAGTTCTAATGAAAGAGGAGGGCCATGGCTGTAGTTGCGAACACTGGGCGACTTGTTCTGAAACATTTACAAAAGTAAATAGATGGGTGTGTACCTTACAACTAGTCAGTTTGTCGTAAGCCTTGCACACTTTCATCACTCGCTCCTCTATCTGTTCAATTGAAGTAGCTTTTGACGAATACTGTTGTTTCAGCTGACACAAGACCTAAACAATGCAATGGACCAAATACACATTTGTTATGCAATAAGTTTGAGGTTAGACAATTTTTTTTATAGTTTAAAGTCTTTCACATGATACACATATATAAACAAACTTATCTTTATGAGATTCAAAACATTTTAAATTGTAAAATATGGATAAAACTATAAGTAACTGTAACTGTAACTTGATAAGGAAAGACCCTTACCCCATTTTGACCCAGAGGCTGGCTAAGTAATTTTGCAGCTACTTGAGCTGTTTGGAATTTTTGCTGAATTACTACCGTTGAAAGTCGGCATACTACCGGTGTTCTATACGATGTGGATTTTCGTAATAATCCACTGAAAGCACTTCGAAAAATATTCGCTGCAGCCATTTTTCAGACTTGAATCAACTGACCATAGATAATTGATAGAAGAATTGTTTTTTATTGGATTTGGCTACAATTCTACAATTGAATTGAAAGGATGGTTCATGTCTATGGTCAGGCCGTAAATCCATGGTAAAGGTATTAAAATGATTTTGTGAAATGAAAATAACTATTTTGGAATATATTGCTAGAGATATGGATTAGCCGAGATGGATGAGCCGAGAGATATGGATGAGGATGAGATGAAGGAAAAATAATTTTAATATGTACGATTTTTTCTCCAAATACTGTCAATCCCTAAATCATAATAATTGTAATTTTATTAAATATTCCGTGGTTCCAAATTAAGATATATTGTAGTAATCACTGACACGTTGTCGATAACAAGACATTAGAATGTCAAATGTCATTCTGTCAAACAATACATGTCATTTCAGATTTCATTGTTTTTGTGCGAAGATAGGGCAATGGATTTGTTGTTAAATTAAAATAAAATAAACCAGTAAATATGGGTAACGCTGACACGAAACTTAATTTTAGAAAGGCGGTTGTCCAATTGACTTCAAAATCACAGGTATTTATTTCGTTAGTTTGCAACAATTACTCCTCAAACGTAGTCAAAGTAAAAGTATCGATGAGATGAATAAAACTGTTTATTTCAGCCTATTGAGGCCACGGATGATAGTTTCTGGGAACAGTTCTGGTCGGAGAACGTGACTAATGTCCAAGATGTGTTCGCTTTGGTGCCGGGAGCTGAGATACGGGCGCTGCGAGAGGAGTCTCCGAACAACTTGGCAACACTCGTGTATAAAGCTGTAGAAAAGTTGGTCAAGATCGTGGACAGCAGCTGTAGAACACAGAGAGAACAACTACAAGGTAACCATGTGAACTAAACAATGCACTTATACAAAACTAGCACAATCAAAGTATGCTTCCTGCTCATGCATTTATCTCCACCCACACATATGATGTTATCAGTAATTTACGTGGTATAAACTGCTTTATTATATTCATAATTAAATATTTACTACTTCTATATCAAACGGAATCTACGTAATTCTTATATTAATGTGATGTTTCATGTTCTATCATATTTCTGAATAATACATGATAATTACAACATGCATATTTTCAGCCCTCAATTGCGCTCGGCTGTTGACTCGAGTGCTGCCGTACATGTTGGAGGAGCAGGAGTGGCACAGCTTCTTCTGGTCCTCACTCCCTGCTGCGGCAGAGAATGAATCCGTACCATTAGCTCAGTCCTTGATTAACGCTATATGTGTAAGTTATCAATGTAATGTCTATAAACAGAGAATAACACTACTACTATATATTTCTTCTTATGTGTTATCAAATATTCATTTTGAAGAACAAGATTTAGTGATTGAATATTGAATTCCCTTTGAAACAACTTTGTGTACACAACACAACATGAATGTTACAAAATTCAAGTTACTTAGTGATTGTATACAAAAGTAAAGCGACACAAAGCAAACTTAGTAACAAAATCTTGAGAAAAGAATATTTACAGTATGTTAATAAAATGCCGTTTATTTAAAATATAATTATTTATATTCTAGGATCTCCTGTTCTGTCCCGACTTCACAGTAATGAGTACAAAGAGAGCCGGCCCGGTGAGTGCTCATATTGATTTTATACCTCACAATCTTATCAGAGCACTTTAGATTCCACCACTGATTCAATGATGACATCATCCACATTGTGGGAAATGTGCATGTGTCTGTAATGGATGTACATTAGTGAAAATATATTGCTAAAAATAGCCCAATTCCCCATAATGTGATACAATACTCATAGTTATATTGTTGACTCGGTTGAATCGAACCTGCAATCCCCAACACAGTATGCGCTCTCACATGCCACTGTGTCAACAGGCTTGCTATGTGTACTCATAGTTACGCGTTACGCACATAAAGACGCGTGTCTTTACTCATTACAAGTTCACGGGCGCTTTTGAAATAAAACAAGTATAATATAACAGGAGCGCGCGGAAGAGCTGTCGTCGCTGGACAGCTGCGAGTACATCTGGGCGGGCGGCGTGGGGTTCGCGCGCGCGCCGCCGCGCTGCGCCGCGCACGAGGCGGCGCGCGCCGACCTGCTGCGGCTGCTGCTCACCGCCTGCAGCGAGACCGTCTACTGCCCGCCGCAGCGCGCCGCCACGCACCACAACAAGTGGATCGCGTAAGATATACCATCATACTACTATTCATTCATTTCGAGTAGGTTAGATTAGGTTGGCCTACCTTGGTATCATAGACACGGTAGTGCTCAGATTGAAATGCCACTATCGGACACCCATCTAATTAAGGGCCGAGCTGCACTTTGCTTCGTTTAGTCAAACAACGCCCCGAGTGCTACTACTGTTATAAATACAAAAGAGAGGGTGGATTAATGTTTGTTATTCTAGTATGGAAACAATAATGAATTTCGGTGAAACTCTGTAGAAATTGCTATTTATATAATTTTGGCAAGCAAACCTGGCTTATTTGTGGCTACCTCTAACTCTTGAAAATGTAAGACTGGAAGATCTGTTCAAAGAGGTGCCTAACCCCCCACCTCTAGCTGGTACCTCCCTTATCAACATACCACCCTAGTGATGCCATCATACACAGGTACCTGACGAGCCCGGACAACCGTCACGCGCTGCCGTTGTTCACGTCGCTGCTGAACACGGTGTGCTCGTACGACCCGGTGGGGCTCGGCCTGCCCTACAACCACCTGATCTTCAACGACACGCTCGAGCCGCTCGTCGAGGTAACAACCCGTTTACAGCTGTTGCTCCCGATCGTTACACTATGATAATTATATTTTTAACTGACTTCAAACACCGGAGGACGAGGTTCTCAATTCTTGTGTTAATTTTCATATGCCGAAAGGTGAAACATGAATCTCAATTCATTATGTTCATTATCAATTCAGCTTAACAACAGTACTCGTATGTAAGAGTATACCTACCCCTGTTGACGAAATAAAGGATTAGTCTTGTCATGTCACTGGCACTAAATTGAACCAGTACAGAACTTGGACAGGGTGATAGCATCATCTGTAGCCCTGTTGAGGTCGGATTTAGTACATCTAACAGAGCACAGAAAGAAGATCAGCAAATGCGCCATGGCATGACTTGAAAACTTCTTAGTTTCGTACCAGTATTTGTATACAAAGTGGGAAAAATGATTTTGTTTTTAATGCAGTTTTGTTTTCCTGCAGGTGGCGCTGCAGATTCTAATAGTGACACTGGACCATGACACTACTAATGTAGTCAACGAGGAATCGGATGAGGTGCGTTTTCATTGTACTTAAATATATCTGATATTATGACTGAATTAACATTTAACTGAACCACTCCCCATATTTAAGGCAAGGTTAAAATTTTCATTTTATTTTAATAATACATATTTTTACTATCTGTATAAAAAATATAACCATATGCGTGTGTGTCAGACGGTGCCGGACAACCTGTTCATCAACTACCTGTCGCGCATCCACCGCGACGAGGACTTCCAGTTCCTGCTGCGCGGCGCCACGCGGCTGCTCAACAACCCGCTGCAGCAGACCTACCTGCCCAACTCCGCCAAGCGCGTGTCGCTGCACCAGGAGCTGCTGGTGCTCTTCTGGAAGATGTGCGACTATAATAAGGTAATTTTATTTACTAAATATTTTATACTAGTAGCGCCCTGAAGTGCTACCCGCGTTGTGCTCGTTCCCGTTGGGGATGAAAACCTTCCCGTTGAATGTGACTATCTATTTCATTAAAAAATATTCGAATCGGACTGATAATTCCCACGATTAGCTCGAACATACAAACAAACAAACTTACAAATTGTACCTCTTTATAATATCAATATAGATTAGTTATGCACTTCATATAAATTAAATTTCCGAGTGGATTTCACTTTACAGACAATATACTATATACTCTGCCTAAACTTTCTATGTAAATAATGGAAATGTTTTATTTTCTCTTTCAGCCTAAATCAATCTTTCTGTCAATTTTGCCGAACTGATTGATAGGTTATCGGAACCGACCGATAGGCTAATAACATATTCCTTCCTTTCAGAAATTCATGTACTACGTGCTCAAGAGCAGCGATGTGTTAGAAGTGCTGGTGCCAATTCTATACCATCTGAACGACTCCCGCGCCGATCAATGTAAGTATAGTGAGGGTTTTATCACTACATAGTATAAAATAAAGTCGTCTCTGTTTCGTGTCTGTTTGTCTGTATGCTTAAATCTTTAAAATTACGCAACGGATTTTGATGCGGTTTTTTGTAATAGGTAGAGTGATTCAAGAGGAAGGTTTTTATGTAAAAAAATTCCCGAAATTCCCACGGGAACGGGCACAACGCGGGTAAAACCGCGGGGCGCTGCTAGTTTAGCATATTAAACAAATCACGTTCGTTTTAAATAGTGTTCTATATGTTCCGGGGGGTTTAAAGTGTGGGGGAGACCAAGAGAGAGAAAGATTTGAGAGTTCTGACCGTATAATACTTAAAAATCATACTATTTTGTTCCAGCTCGCGTAGGCCTGATGCACATAGGTGTGTTCATCCTCCTTCTGCTGTCGGGCGAGCGGAACCTGGGCGTGCGCCTGAACAAGCCGTACGCCGCCGCCGTGCCCATGGACATCCCCGTGTTCACGGGCAGCCACGCCGACCTGCTGGTGGTCGTGTTCCACAAGATCATCACCACGGGCCACCAGCGGCTGCAGCCGCTCTTCGACTGCCTCCTCACTATACTCGTCAACGGTACCTATCACTATGTATTGTAATAATTAATAGCAGTGCCCCGCGGTTTGACCCATGCTGAGCCCGTTCCCGTGGGAATTTCGGTAAGGAAAATAGCCTGTAACCGTCCCGTTGAATGTGAGTAACCGTTACAAAAAGAATTATTCAAATCGGATTAGTAGTTTCTGAGATAAGCGCGTCCAAACAAACAAAAAATAAAAATCTTCAGCTTTATTATATAAGTATAGATTACAAACCATTTAATACCCTCACTTCTCTGTCCCCAGTGTCTCCATACCTCAAGACCCTGTCCATGGTGGCGTCCACGAAGCTGCTCCATCTTCTAGAAGCGTTCAGCACCCCCTGGTTCCTGTTCTCGCAGCCGCATCACCATCACCTGGTGTTCTTCTTGCTGGAGATGTTCAACAACATGATACAGTACCAGTTTGATGGTGAGAATGGTTTTTTATTGTATTTGTAGAGGTTTTACTCTTGTTTTATTGACAATTGCTGAGTGTTGGTTGCGATGAATAAGTGTTATAATGATTTAATGATATTATTACTTGTTGGACCAAACATTCGAGGACCGTGCAAGGTATCCGCAGGCCACATGCGGCCCGCCGGCCGCGCGTTGTCGACCGCTGCTAATTTAGGCGGTATCTTGTAATATATTTTTTATTTTTGTCTCGCCCTTCTAATGGGTCCACTCTCGCAGGCAACTCGAACCTCGTGTACACGATCATCCGCAAGCGCTCGGTGTTCCACAACCTGGCCAACCTGCCGCACGAGCACGCCGCCATCGCGCGCGCGCTGCAGCGAGCCGCGCCGCACGCCGCGCCCGCCGCGCTGCCCAGGTACCGCCTCCACGGTCACAATCAGCTTATCACATCGGATCATTACAAACTGCAGCAGCCAACCAGGCATACGCATCCAGCTGCACTGCCCGGGTAACATGCATGCTCCAATAATGATATAGCCATAAGATACTGGTCTGATTGTCTGTCGTTGACCCGTGTGTGTGTGCGCAGGTCCCGCAGCGCGGAGAGCGTGTGCGAGGCGCCGATGGAGGGCTCGCGGCCCGCGCAGCCCGCCGAGCCGGGCACGCTCAACGCCACGCTGCCCGACACGCCCGGTGAGTGCCGCCGCCGGCGCTCGTACTGCGCATGTGACACGCATCACGTGTTCCTTACACTTCATACATACACTCACTCAGACACTATAGCATGCCTCAAAAAAGCTTACCGTTATCATTGACTGCAACTACTGTTGTTGGCGTCTGCTGTCGTCTGATGTTATCTATTCTGTCTAACTACTAAACCATTATTATAAAACCGACGTATTTGTCTCACAGCGATAGCCGCGATGACTGAACGCGAGTCGGCGCACCCGCCCGCGCGCCCGGAGAGCGGCAACGGCGCGCACAACGACGCGCTGTTGCCGCCTCGCCCGCACCCCGACGGACAGGATACCGCGCCCAGAACTAATCAACAGGTCGGTCACCTACTACTATCATTACTTATAAAAACAACGTAAGTATTAGGCTGTATGTCTCTTTTGTTAATAGGACGAATTAATATATAGGGTGTATGGAATCAAACATGCCCGTAATATTAAAGACCTTTTCTGTGGTGTGTAGAAGGAAGCGCGAGTGTCGACGAGCAGCGAGTGGCGCGCGACGGCGGAGTGGGTGGGCAGCTGGCGCGGCAAGCTGCCGCTGCAGACCATCATGCGGCTGCTGCAGGTGCTGGTGCCGCAGGTCGAGAAGATATGCATCGACAAGTGAGTACTATACAATGTGTAACATAATACCTCTATAAGTACCGGGTCAGGGCATTCTACTCGTCACGGCGAACTACGTTTGTTCAACTATAATTGATATTTCGAAGTTTTTCCTTTGCATCGACAAGTCAGTACTATATAGCTATAATACTAAAAATCATTTTAAGAAACACTATTATGAAGCTAAGCTGAGTTGTTCCATCGTTGCGTGTATTTCATTAAGTGTCCTTAAGTGTATGACCACAAGTGTATGCGTGCGTATGGTTGCAGAGGGCTGACGGACGAGTCGGAGATCCTGCGGTTCCTGCAGCACGGCACGCTGGTGGGGCTGCTGCCCGTGCCGCACCCCATCCTCATCCGCAAGTACCAGGCCAACGCCGGCACCGCCGCCTGGTTCAGGACATACCTCTGGGGCGTCATCTACATACGGTACACTGCACTCGCCTCTGCTTCACCAACAGTATAAGACAACTGACTAGTTCAGACTCGAGTCTACTGCATATATCCCTTTGTGTAGCTTTGCGGGTATTCAACCCTTTGTTGTTGTAGATCGTGCTTACGATATTTTCTTAGGTTTAATGGGGTTGAGGAAGAAAATTTTACCTTTATAAATCCATATTTACCATGCTCTCAGCTGAGATGGTCGAATCCGCAGTAAAGACGTAGTCAATAAGCTTAAAACCGGTAAATAACCAGAGCAAGTTTCCTAGACCGAAGCATTGATTTTACTTGAGAGGATTGTGCTTATTTAACAGTTGAATTCATTTTTTCACAGTAACGTGGACCCGCCCATATGGTACGACACAGACGTCAAACTGTTCGAGATACAGCGGGTTTGATTCCACGGCACTACGGCACATCGACACACGGCGCACGGTACAAGAGACTTAGCGATTGTATACACTAACGGCACGGCGGCAACGGCAATTGACAATGCCGACGACGGCAACGGCAATTGACACTGCTGTCGACGGCAACGGCAATGAACACTGCCGTCGACGGCAACGGCAGTTGACACTGCCGTGGACGGCAATCGACACTGCCGTTGACAACGCCTCGCTCGTATGTAAGAAGCCTTATATCGAGATACTATTTAAACTGTTATTTATTTGTTTGTAGTGTATATATCATGTACTATGTGTTGTGGCTACTGTCTCCAAAGTTTGACGTTACCTTTTTAATCTATGGTTACCATGAACTATAGATTGTAATACCTTTGGGTATCTAAACTTAATGCAACCTTAGAAAAGATGAAGGGAATCAACATAACATAAATTCACCTCACGACATAATATACTTTATATCAACGAGATAAGTCTCATAATCGCGCACGTGTAGATAGCAGAATTCTATTTATTTTAGTTTTAATTAAATCGCTTAGTCTATTCAGATTTTACTTGACGTTATAAATAATTTGTATTCTTGCATAATCATGGTTTATTTCGTACCTTCAAGGGTTGCTGATGCACACTGTGTTAAAATTGCATTTATTATGTTAATTAATTGGAAAATACATTCCGAAAGAGTATTAGAAAGAAAGGCAGCAATTGACAAGTGTCAAATTATTATTTGTCAAAGTTTGACATCATTATTGCAACATTTTAGCTACTTTTTAGGTAATGTTAAATTATGTAATTTGTTTGAATAATACGAAAAATAATAATTTATATTGCACATGTTTAGTGTAACTTTTATATAAGGTTAGAGACACACTAGGCCACTAGTTGCTACCACAATGGATATTAAAGTAGTGTGGCGTAAAGCAGAGTTTCATAGCCAGGCGCATATATGTACCTATGCCCAGGAGTGGGACACAATTGGTTAATTAAAAATATATATAAAACTGCTGTGTAACTTGACTGATACAATTATGTAGTAAAAGAAACACATTCTTCTCATTATAGAGTCGAGATGGTGTTTAATTCATCTTTCAATCAACGTTTAGCTCCTTTGTACCATTTGTGATCTTCAGATCCTCTACAGTGCAAGTTACAGATCAAATAAGGCACAATATTAGTTTGGAAAGCGCCTTATTCACAATTGATCACTTTTAGTGGTCACTACTAGTAGCCTAATGTGCGGCCAGCCTTAGCACTATACTTTAATATATATAAATAATAATTGTGCGAAATCACCTAGATAATAACATGTATCTGACAAAACTTCTAGTCATTTTGTAATTGTTATTTATCTTCGAGTGTTGCGGGTCTGTTTATTTAATTTTGCTTACAATTCATAATATTCCTTTAGTTCATCACTTAAAGCTCATTTATTTATCGTAGAGTTTATTTTTTCCTGATTGTGACATCCTATCTAATTTGTTCTAAATTGACATATCTTAATGTCAATTTCACGTCCATATTTTTTATAACGATAGGTTATAGATTATCAAAGTTTCTATATCAGAATTTCTATTGTCTATGAAAAAGTATTAATAAATGACTGAAATTTTGAATATTTGTAATATATTCGGTGATTTGTCCCTGTAAATATATATCTACAGATTAAAGAAAGTTTCAAATGTGAGAAATATTTTTATCATACTTTTGGTCGTAGCACACATATCAACTCGTAAACGGAACGTAAACGTATCAACTCGAGCCGTTCAGTATTCTTTGTATGAAACTCCCTACTGCAACGCACACTTATCGGAATCGTAACGTAATCGCCTCGCCTCGGGACAAGCTCACAAACCGCAGTACGGTGCGTGGTCGACTTGCCGTACCCGCGCTTACGTCTCTCCGTACGCTGTCTTACGACTCTCCGTACCCTAGCTTGCGTTTCTTCGTTCCCGCCCCCCCCGCCCCGCGCCGCGGCCTGCGCTGTGAACGTGCTTGTCCCAGCCGTCGTCAACCAGCGACCGGCGAGCCGTAAGCGCGGCGTCGCCTAGCCGTAGCCGAGTCGATTCGGAGCTGCTGATCGCACGGTGACGCGCTTACGATAGGTTGACGCCTGGTTGACGCCTGGTTGACGGCGCGAGGCGATACGGTGACGATCCCTTTCCGAGTTGATATGTGTGCTACGACCTTTTACCGTAACCCACAAAATGCTATGTCTTAAAATATCTTATGAAGCCTAACATTGTTATTAGTAATTAATTTTATTGTAAAAATATGTATTTATAATAAATGTATTGTCAGTTTGCACAGTTATGTAATATAGGTTAAAACTGTAACTTATTTCATATTTTCATTTTAATGTACTTAAATGTTAATGAAATATAAAACATGAGCTTGTGAGAAGAAGCCATCTTTGATTTGCTCTCGGCAGTTCTAAAATAAAACGAAACGTATCACAGTTTACGTTATTTTTTATTATAACAAGCGTCTGTTACAAAGACCTTCCTCGTCTAAAGGAACGATATAAAACAATGTAATTTGTTCGCCAATCAATTATTAAAATAACAAAAATACATGACATCTATTATCATAATCTATATTATGGCTAATTCTTAAACGATTAACTAAGTCACTGGGTTGACTTTTTACAAAATGGCGACGGCGTGTGATAACAAAATGTCGGAAAAGCGAAGTGGAGATTGTGGAGTAAAGGTGAGATTCTTCATTTTAAATAGAATTGCTCATAATATTTTTATCATGCCACATTAATTAAAGTCTATCTATATTTTATAGTACTATTTTTGTCAATTCTCCGACATTTTTTAAACGGAAAAGATTAAGTTTATCTTAATAGTATATTTGTGCGCCATATCAATATTATAATGAGATGTTTACTAAAATATAGTGAGATCAATTCTTTAAAGTACAGTCGGAGTACGACATATCACAAAATAATGTTTATTATTTTTTGGCATTTTTAAAGTTTACAACGAAGTTAATGGACAGTAATTAGAACAACATTTAAAAACATAATACATCCTACTCGCTTATCACAGCATTAAAAAAACTCTGACACCAGATTAGACACTAACTTATGTGAATAAAGCAATTGTATGTTCTATAGATTACATAAAATTATATTGTATTATGTAAATCTTTAGAGTCAATCATTAGCGCAGAGTGGAATTGAAGCGTCAATTTTAATCAAATTCGCTTTGACTCTGCGCTGGTCTACATTGATTCTTAAAGTGTGTTTCCTACAGAGCTACATTTGGTTTCCACCAATCATATCAAACATAATATAGTGATGGCATCAACCAATTTTATTAAACGGCGGCTATACTGAAGCATGGAAGGATCATAGTTCCGGTTGAAACACACCCTTAGGAGTATTGAAAGTATCGACCAAGAGATTTGCTTTATTCTCATTGTTTTAATATTGCTACTTCTACGACAGGACGATCGATACATACAGTACAATTTATATATAATTATTTATCTGTTTCTAAGTACCTAACTTATTCATACTAATGTATGTACAGATTCTCAATGGGGTTTTTAAATGCGTTAAATAGTATTACAAAACTAATTTCGAAGATATTTTTTATTACAATTTAAAAAATATTATACTTTTTGCCAATTAGTGAACACCATTTATTTTATTTACTATTTACATTATATTGTGATGATTATATGTATAATTAATTTAATATTTAATAAAAAATATATTGATTAATATTGTAAAATGCTATTCACAGCTTAATGTGTTAAACAAGTGCTAACATATTTTAAAAATATAAACTGCAAGTGACTAGTTATATTTGTTTATATCATGCATGTAAGGTCTACTAAACCATTTCTTTAATTTAGAACATGAAAAAGGGTTTCACATTAAAATCTACCCGCAGGGAAGGCATGGAACACTAACTAAGGGAATATTTAATGTAGTAACATTCACTAAATATAAATTAAATAACAATACTACAACTTCTCTACTTATAAAACATAACACTACTTTTAAAAATTGGTTAAAAAATAACAACATGATGACATTTACCTACTTTGACATTTTCTATAATAGTTTAGGTATAGAACCTCTTCGGGGTCCAAAGAGGTTATATTCTATACCACGGTGAGCTAGGAATAGACTACTTTGGGTAAGGTTCTATTACACATTACACTAACGACATAGACTAACATAGATGACACGACAGGAGTGTACTAAGGACCCTAGGGCGCGGGGCGTCGTGTACCAACATTAAAATACGAAACAATTTTAAGAGATCATAAATAAATTATTTATATGTTCTAGGACACCGATGTAAATAATAACAATTATACATTAACATCAAATCGAACGCATTATTTACAGCATCGAAGGACAAATGAGTACAGTTATTACAACATTTCCGTAACATGTTAGAGAAGATTGATTTACGAAGATTTAACTAGGGGGATTGTTCCCTAGGTTTTTGTTTTAGTCGCGAATTTATAAATGACTTGGACGTAGTAAGTTCTAGTTTAAGGGGCGATGAAGGGACGTTGACAACAAAGAGTTATTTTGTAATGCAGATCGGCACATACTTGTTTATAAATATATCGGTGGAAGTCTAAATCCTCGTAACTATCCTTTGGCATAGCCATCACAAAATAGTCATAATTTAATTTCAAGACTCGGAGGCACCTCCGGGCACATTTTTGTTACCATCTTACGCCAGAAAATACGTCTAATTACGTCAATCACATATATTAAACATATATCGTATAGCATCAACAGATATAATAGTATCAATAGGGAACCTTACCCTCGCGAGTAGTCTATATGATGAACTCCTGGCTCACCGGATGCGGGAGCTAGCTGAGTTCGGAGTACGCTGGCGGAGGCGGCGACTCCCGGCCCGGCATGAGGACTGCGATCTTGTATGGGGGCGGAGCCTCCGAGGCGCCCGTGCCGTTCGACCGCTCCGGCTGGAGAAGAGTGGATAGAGAGATGTCGTCTGACGCTTCGGATTGTTGCTGCTGTAAAGGTATGTCGGTTATTTAGTTATTGCTCATATTATGATGTTTTATTAGATACTGATATTTAAATATTACAGGAAATCGGGAAATAAGGGCCGCACGTAAATAAGAGTGACGCTGATGGTTTGTTACGTTATAATACCGCTAATTTAAGGATTGTTTTCATTTTGGAAACTTTTTTTAATGTTTGAACAATTTATTGTGTATGTATAATGTATTTAATTGTAATATTATGTATGTGTTGTGGCCAAGGTAACGCCATAGTGTATGTGTCGTGTGCGAGTACCGGTCGGGTGGGCGGCGGGCGGCGCGCGGTGGAGGAGACGCGGTCGGGCGGGAAGGGCGGCGGCGGCGGCGGCGCGGCGCGGCACAGCGACAGCGCCATGCCGACGCCGCACACGCACGCCACCGCCGCGCACACCACCGTCGCCTCCGACCCCGACGAGTTGTCGCGGACCACCTGCACGCGACGGTCCATTAAATACAGTCTTGTGTTTTGTTTGAAAAGTTACTAAATTTTATATAATCTTGTATTTTGTTTTGAAAATTACAGCCAAACTATTGAACAACAAACATACTACATATAACCATTACACATATAATTTAACACACCATATGTAACTTAGTAGTTACCATACACTGACCTGTCGATCAAAGTAGTACTTCGCTCCGGCCAGGAACATAGTCGCAAGTGCAAAAGACACAAGCATGCCGAACTTAAGATGAGGTGCCATCATAGGCGAGTGGTGGAGGCCTAACGCAGCTGTTCGCAGTAAAGTATCAGGTGTGACGCTTCGGGCCGCTGCCAACGTCGCGATGGTCGGTTGAGGGGGTTCCAGAGGGATTTCAACGTAGATGGACTCCTCGTGTTGTCGACGTCCCGCATTGTGCACTGTGGGTATGGTCGGCGGAGCCCTGCTATGACAAACAATATTATAAGGGTGCAGAGTTAAAAAAAGTATGGTTAGTAGATGTCTTTGGTCTATTGAACTTCAACTACATGTGATTTGGATGTTTATAAAATAACTTAGTTAATAATCTAGCTTATCTAGCTAGGACGTAACCATAGCTGGGACAACCCAGGTAATCCTTTTGAATAGCTCATGATTCAGAGTGTCTAAACTAAAAGAATAGAAACTGCTGAGTTTGATCGTTCCAAAACGCTTTAGAGGTCGTAAGTAAGGCGGAATCATACTGATAGTTGCGCAGCGGCCGATGCGGGCGGCGTGGTGGGCAGTCGACGGCTGCGAAGCGATGCAGCGGCGCCGCCATGCCCTTCCGGCCGCCGCCCGCCCCGCCCGTGCACACGCGCCCTCGTGCCCGCCCTGGAATAACATTAAGTCAAATATTTTTATTCAGTTTTGGCCCCAAAGTGGCTCTTTTGATCAAGTTTATCCTATGATACTTAATCCTGAGTACGACCTTTTTACTAACGAATGTGGAAGAAGGAAATGTTATAATTTATGGACAAATGTTCCTTTGCAGAGGGGTTGGAAAACTTCGTGGTGTTTGAGTTACAAGTACCAAGTAATTACCAGCTGATAAAGATGAGGGCACCCTATGGCGGCCGGTGTAGGCGCACTGGCTGCGCTTGTCTATCCAGAAATGCATCGGTGCAGCGCTGCAGCGGTCGCCCCGGGTGCTCGACTGCCCTCGCCTTAGTGCGCCTCTGTGCTAACGTCAAATGTCACCATTTGGATCTATAGACAAATAAATTATAGAGGCTATTGATTTATATTTATCTTTGATAGATAATACACTCGTTTGAACACAATTCCTTGTTTAATAATAGGGCAAATAAATATTGAATGGTGAAGGGATTTTAGTGAACCAGTAGTTTAAATAACAGCACACAAAAATACACTAGGTTATTCAGTAAATAAAATTTTCCATCATACTGTTAAAGGTTTTATCGCGAATTCACGGTACTTTACAATCTCTTCCATCCCACCAAACTATTTTAAAAGTAGGTCTGTGGGTCACAGACCTAGTAATTGTAGTTGAGCCTGGAAAAGTTTCCTATCACAAATACTACTTCCTATATGAAATGTGGAGTATCCGAGTTTAATTAGTTACTTGTAGCTAAAAATAATTTAGTGGGATATTTAAGTTATACTGCTAAGCTATGTTTTTAAAACTAAACCCAGTTAGCTATTGGCAATGTATATTTGTTTATCAATTTTATAGCCCATTAAGTGTAAAAACGTACTAAATTTTAAGTTACCTTACGCTCTGTAGAAGCACTAATTAATGTCCATACACAAATATACCCACACAAAAAAATCAAATAAGTAAATTAAAAAAATATTTATTTAGTTTTCCATGTTTACACAGTAATAGAGGTTTAATATTATTGTCACTGTTTTTTAATAATCACTCTTAGTAGAAGGGTACATCTTGTTGTACTAAAACTATTAATATTTTAAACGCATAGTGAGACAAAAATAATTACATTTTATTTCATTTGGCCGTGATTGACAGCCATTTGTGGGCGGGGTGCGCAGATGATTTTCGCGCAAACATAACAATCGGAACTGCCAACTGCACAATCATTGAAAAAATCAATAATTTTGCTATCTAATACTTTCTAAAAGCATTAGTCTTATAGTTTATAAGTTCAAGGAAACGTCTTGTAATATTTACATAACGAATTTTTTTTTAAATTTATTAATTTATTTACCTTTTTGGTATATTATGTAAATAATAAATTTGAAATTGCCGCTTCTCAACATTTCCGGAAAATTCTATTTTGGTTCAGAAATTGGTCAGGGAAATTTACCGTGTAATAAACATAAAAAATAAATTGTGGTTTTGAACTTAAAAAAATATAAGTCTAATTTCAGTAGAAATCGTAGAAGTTTGTTATAAAAATGATTTAAGGAATTTTACTAAAATAAATAATTCTAGCTAGCCAACATAACAAATACAAATTAGAGTTTCTGAACGAAATTCCAAAGACTATAAATATCCCTACCGCACAAATGCCAACTGTCATTTATTTATTTTATTTTGACTTGAATTGAAATACCTGCGCTGTTTGTGTTATTGTGTGATCTAACGTTTTTATTTTCACTAAAGTTTTTGTGTTGTGGTGAAACTTGAGTGTGTTTTCGTGTAATTGTGCTTTCAAAATGCTCGTGGCACATGGAAGTAGTAAATCGAACAGTGACCGCAGTCGGTATGCGGAGTCTTTCTGCCAGTGTTGTGCTAAGCGGAGCACCCCAATGCCTTGGAGACAGTTGAGCGCTTGCAAGTGTGGAGAAGATGTTTCTGGAGGTAAGAAATAGTAGAAATACACATTGACCTATTATTAAAAACATGCTAACTTTATAACGTGTTCTTCACTATTTTCCCTATTGCTATAAAAACATAACAATTTCGCTTTGTAAAATCAGTTTCATTGCCTTTGACTATCGTTGTTATACACCTAAATTCGTTCTAAACCTCTTATTTCCAATAAGAAACCTCCTCAGGATCACATGCCACAAGATGAGCGAAGACAATAGGTAATAATGTCAATAACCTTGATTAGTAGTAATGACCTACATAGTTCATATTATTAGAATATTTGTATAATAGCACTTGTCGGAGGTGCGAGGATTCAGTACAAAAAATATGATATTGCTGTTATGATGTCACTCCACCTATTCAGGGTCATTTCAGGTTATTATGAAGTAGGTAATTCAAGTTTGTCTCAGTAGTTCCCTAAAAAACGAAGTACATACTCTTTTTTATCTACTTTATTATATCTTATTCTATAGAATTTTTAAAATATTCATCATACCTGTGAAGGCCAGCTGTAGTTTTTAAACATATATAAAAATTAAGCTATAAATTTTCATCTTTGCTTGGTTGTTTATATCTATTTAAAAATAATTCTTAATGCTCTACCAGGCCAGAAATCTGTGTCAAATTGTGTGACAAAAAAGATGCTTTATGTCATATTGATACATAATTATTTATACACTGTAACAGTTTAATGAGCATTGACAATACATTTTAACAAGTCAGATTTATTAATGTCTCACCTATTTCTTTTATTCTTTTTGTACTATACAGTCAGCGAAGCCTATTTATAAACTAGAGAAAGAACTATGAATACATATAATCTTCATTCATTAACACATCATCTTTTTTTCAGTCAACGAATGGAATTGGCAGAACCCAAAGACGAGTAGTGCAGTCGTGGGCACCAGCTGGGTGGTGATCAGTGATGACAGGAAGCAGGTGACCTTCCATCCGACATACAGCTCGGGAACAGCAGCAGTCAAGGGGGACTCGCCTATGGAGCTGAATTATCATTACTACTGGGAGGTCAAGATGTTAACAGAGACTTATGGGACTGATATTGTAAGTTTATGATGGGCCTGCATTTCAATAAAGTTGTCTTTATAGATATACTAACAGCTATTCCTCGCGGTTTCACCTATTCCCATGGGACCTTCAGGATAAAACATGGTGTATCAGTCCTTCCAAAATCTAATCCAACTCTGTGCCAAATTTCATTCAGATCCATCCATTATTTTTTATGTGAAAGAGTACAAATACCATCCTCACATAATTTCGCATTTATGAGTACCTAGGATTTTTTACCTTCCCATTCCTATAGATTAGTTTAAATATTCTTGACCAAATAATTATCCAAGTTATTAAGAAATAATCATCTCTTGTCCTCAGATGGTAGGCCTAGGCACAGACAAAGTCCGGATAGCCGACTCGCAGTACCAGTTCACATCTCTCCTGGGACAAGACGCGGAGTCCTACGGTCTTTCATACACGGGCGCCGTGCGACACAACGCGGTGGTCGAGCGAGAGTCCACCGGCTTCTGTCGGGGCAGTATTATAGGGGTGAAGGTGGATATGTGGTCTGGGACACTGGAGTTTTATCTTAATAGGAAATCACAGGGTAAGTGATTTTGATATTGTCACCTAGTAGTAGTAGTAGTATTAGCCTATAATGTCCCGCTGCTGGCCAAAAGCCTCTCATCTCACTGAAGATATCAGTACAACGAGGAGGATGTCGTAATCACCACGCTTGCCTAATGCATGTTGGTGATCTTAAACCCGAGCCATGTTTGAAAAGTAGGAAACATGTTTTCATGCGTCTAACAGAATCCCTCGTGTTATCCCATTTCACCTATTGTAGCGCAACCTATGGACCCAGATTAAACCAAAACATGGAACACGCCATACAAAGAGTACAAAATGCATGTATCCGTTACTCGTTCGGTATATCTAAAAGAGAATATATAACTCCCCACTTAAATAAACGCGGCATTTTGAACATGAAAGCGAGGAGAGAATTACATTTCGCGTGTACTCTTCAAAAGGTGATTTACAATAAAAAGCCCCAATACTTATTTGAAAAGCTAACTTGGCTAAATTGTAACATGACAAGAAATACACGTTCACTTACAAAAAATTTACTTAAAATACCGTCCCATAAATCAACACGTTATAGAGGTTGTTTCAAGTTCTTAGCAGCCAGTATATGGAACGACCTGCCCCCTCCACTTAGAGACAAAGTCAGCTCATACTTATTTAGAACCCGTTATAAAACAGCCCTGATTAATAGACAACTGGCTGTTGAGAACGTGAAGCCCTCCTATGCTAAGGAACTCAAATTAAAAAGCTTTTTTGCACAACCATAATAACTCTACACTGAATACAAGAATTCTCAAACATACACACCCCTACGCACGCACCCACACCCACGCACCCACACTCACACACAAACACAAACACACACACACACACACACACACACACACACACACACACACACACACACACACATTTATGTTAATATTAAGAGTGGATTTTTTATTTATATGTATCATTCATTTCAATTTATTATTGTTGTTTGTATAATTTTAATATTGATAATTTGTAATTAATAATTCTATCATAACTTAATTCCATTTTCTACTATAATTTTTTATTTTTATTTAGCGAGTGATGTTAATCGCTTTTGTTTATTCTACCAGAGCGGGGGGCGTCTGAAAACCAGCGCTGTACCGAGACTTCGGCCTCGGTACAGCATCAGCTGAGACGTCTCCTATTGCTGTATTATCCCTAGTTGTAATTTGTATTTTATATTTCTCTTGTAATTGTGGCAATAAATTATTATTTTATTTTATTTTATTTTATTTTATTTTATTTTATGTTTTTGATCGACTTGGGATACACAAAACCATTTTTTAAGTCCAACTATAATACATAGTTACTGATATTATACTGCTGTATCAAAACAAACATTCACATCACATCTAAACAAAGAAACAAAGGAATGTGACAACTTTATGCGTTTATGCTGGGGCCACACTTACGCTCAATGTCAATGCCCATTGAATGCAATAATTTTCAATGCAGTATAGTGGGTGGCTACACTTAAACTGTCAATGTCAATGTTCATTTATTGGAAAAATTTGACATTGACAACGGCATTGAATTTACTTCAATTCAGGCAAGATGGACGTCGACAGAGCTCTATATTTCATGAGAGTTAATTTATATTATTTGACTTTATTAAATCATTATCGAATAAAGAGACCATGTTTGCAGAATCTCAAGAAAAGTAATAATTTTGTTGTTACTCCACTCTGTCGCCATAGTACGTATAGACAAAAACGTGCGATTTTGAGGCAAATCCGTCGTAATAAGCAAATACGTCCGAACCCGTTGCGCTCTCGACGCACACTGACAATACGTAGTACGTAGTGTGGCCGGTTCATGCATTTAACTCTCGCATTAATCTCTTTGATGTACCGCCACTCGAGCTATCGCATACGCCAAATGGCATTGTCAATGCTATTGTCAAATTATGGCGCATAGTCGTGGCTTCACCTACGGTTAATGTCATATTCTATGGCATATGGCATAGGTGTGGCCCCAGCATTAGTGATAGACATTGTAGTAATCTGATCGCAATTAGGTACGAAATGATAATACCTATTATCTCATTATCATAGTAACGCAGGTTTAATAAATAGTGTTAATTAGAATACTTCCTACTACAAATTCTCAATATGTACTAGTAGCAGCGCCCCGCGGTTTTACCCGCGTTGTGCCCGTTCCCGTAGGAATTTGGTAATGAAAACTAGCTAATAACTTTTCCGTTGAATTTGGCTATCCATTACAAAAATAACGATTTTAATCGGATCGGTAATTTCCGAGATTAGCATACAAATACAAACAAAGTAAATAACACATTTTACATCTTTATCGTATTATTATAGACTACATTAGCAACAAAGTACTCACCTACTTTTGAACTTGTTGGCAACAATGTTTAGGCAGAGTGGTCGCGTTTCGCCTTGGCCTCTAGAGGCCGCGGTGCTCACAGTCTGGGTCAGATATTGTTAACATGTTGAACTACATCAATACTACATAATATTATAAAGAGGTAAAATTTTTAAGTTTGTTTGTTTGTATGTTCGAGCTAATCTCGGGAATTACCCGTCCGATTTTAATAATTCTTTTTGTAATAGATAGCTACATTCAACGGGAAGGTTATAGGCTATTTTTCATCCCGATATTTCCACGGGCACGGGCACAACGCGGGTAAAACCGCGGGACGCTGCTAGTAGATACATATTTGTATCGATGGTAGTTACAGATCGACAAAAAATAGCTTTTTTTGTATCTGTATTATTTGATGGTCTGTATCTTTATATCGTTGTGTTCTTTTTTTATAGTTTTTGTTAAGAGTTACCCAGAATTAGGAAGATAAGGGTTTAGAAATTAAAATGTATAATTAAAGGTTATGTGCAGAGTACAGTCATAAAATCCGCGTTCATTATTCATGCTCCATCTACATGTTTGAAAATAACACCATATTGTTTGATTTAGTGATCGTAGCGTTTCCTCCGTCCTTGAGTTCAAATACAGTCTCACACAACGTTCAGTTTATACGAACAAAACGACTACTTAACGACTTAACACAGAAATATTTTATACTCGTGTTGCCGTGGATGGAGCGATGTCAAAAATTGGTTTGTAGAGAAGGTCAAGACCCACACAGGGTTGTAGCGCCCCGCAGGAAAATATAAAAGAACACCCCGTTCCAATGAGAGTATTAAAATGGAAATAAGTCTAAACTCATCCTCGTAAATCACTCTATCGATCGGTAAAACCTGCATACATATCTGTAGAATAATTCGCATTAAACTTAATTAAATTCGAAGTTACATAAACTTTTTTCGAAGTCGGCTTTCGCATAAAAATCTAGTAAATTTTTTGAATTCGGTATTTAACAACAACAAAAAATAGTACTACTATAAACCTCAAGTTTTTTCCCTAAAATTTTTTAGTATGTACTTCTACAGACCAAAGAAGTTCCTTCCAACAATATAACTTTAACTAACTCCCTACAATCAAGTGGAGCCCCCTAGGATGCGCGTATCACGTTACATTTGACCTCAAGTGGCGGCCGCTATCTAAGTCTCCACTGACTGTTGGTACATCATAGTACATTGTATCATAGTGTACTACGCGACCTCTACCCTATGCAGTGTCTTACGTAGGGACGTGGCTCTGCATACATATGACTTGATAACGCATACTTAAATATAGCATATCAACTGAGTACAATTTCATTGAATTCATCGGTCCATTATTATTTATTAAATCGGGAACTTACGTACGACATTGGGCTTTTTAGAAATAAACCGCTTTTTTGAACATAAAATAATTTTGGAAATGGGTCCGTAATTTATATTTTGCGCAAATGTAAAACTATGATATCTGTATAGTTTAGAGAATCTCTTCCTTTTTTGAAGTTAGTTAAAAATAAGCCTGGTGGTATAGTGGTTGAGACACGGCTTTTTATGTTGGTCTGGGTTCGATTCCCACGCAATTTCAACATTACTTTTTGCAAAGGTGGAGTTTTTTATGCATTAGCCTACATATATTTTTATTACCTAAAAATAGTAAAAAGTAATTAACTTCTAATGCCCCACGGCTGGGCAAAAACCTTTCATCTCACGGAAGATATCTATACAGCGAGTAGGGTTACCTAGGCGTATTCACCACGCTGCCTAAAGCGGGTTGGTGATCTCAAACCAAACAATCTGAAATGAATAAAAACGTAATGTTCTATAAGTATTTTCTTTTGTTCACTGATAAATGATTTATTTTTACGACTTTGGTTCGCATGACATTAACTGATAAGTGAAAAAATAGGACTGTTCGAAACTTTTTATCAATTGTATGTTAAACTCGAGTAGGTTAGTAGGTGGTTAGTAGCCTACCCTAGTGTTGTGAGCATTTATACCATCCAAAGAGACATGATAAGAATTACATGCAGTGTGCCGTGTGATTGACTCGCATGCGTAGCAACTGAACTCAGCTCTGAATAAAATGTTATCAGAACATAAGAAAAATAATGAGTTGTTATCAGAACAATGAGAGGACTCTGACCCCGGCTAGGATCTTACAAACTGGAACTTTAAACTGATAAAATAATAACTTTATTGAACTGTGGAAAGGCTGATTTATTGGTGAAATGATCACATAATTATGTAATAACTAATGAGATGCCTACCTTACTGTATACAACTTGTTTGTGTGTTTTATAATTATTTTTACTTACTTCCATTAAACCGATTGTGGCTAAATAAAGTTTGGACTTACCCTCTGAAGGCGGGAATTGAAAACTATGCATAAAGTAGTTTTTTCTTAATATAAAACAGTCAAATCTCTTAGACCGGATTCCCCGTTCTGATGCTGATGTCATGATAATCGTTAATCATACGAAACTTTGTGGTTATGTATGTATGGACGAAATATTGAATTAATAGCTTAATACATTGGGATAACACATAGCCTAGTTTTCCCCACATAAATTAGTGCCAAGTGGGTACCCTTACCACTGCTGGTAATAAATTAAACTTATAGAATCTATGGCACCCCACAGGCATATCGTTCTACAACCTCCGGCGGCACCAGCAGCTGTTCCCCATGATATGCTCGACGGCGGCGCAGTCCTCGCTGCGCCTCATCTACGCCGCCTCGTGGAAGGCCTCCCTGTTGGTGGACGCGGTCAAGATCCTGGCCTCGTCTCTGCCGTTGAAGGAGATGCATCTGCCCCCAGGGCTTCAAAGAAGATTAAGATCCCAATTCTGGCTTACGCTGCCTGCTCATGGTGAGTTATTGGTGTTTAAATAAACAAATAAATATACCGGGACAAAATCACACACGGTTAATTAGACCCAAACTAAGCTCCAAGCTTGTAATATAGAATCTGTCTGTCCCTATGATGCTTAGATCTTTAAAATTACGCAACGGATTTTGACGCGGTTTTTTTAAATAAATGAATTAAATAGTGATTCAAGAGGAAGGTTTATAGGTATAAAAATTCTCGAAACTCCCACGGGAACGGGCACAACGCGGATAAAACCGCGGGGCGCAGCTAGTATAATATATTATCTGACCACGGAAAAAGTCAGACGTAACATATCGATAACCTAATTTCAGCACCGAGCGTCTCAAAACAATGCCTCTGTGTCGCCATGCCGTTAATTATTTTATTTATTTCATTTAATTAGACTGATAGTCATTTGTTTTTTGTTTTGATTTGCTATATAAATATCCGATTCGTCGAATGTAGTCTAGTAGTTTCGAACATTGACTCGAAGAAGGAAAGAAGTGCAGGTAGATTCACACAGACAACTATGATATATAGCAGCCCCGCGGTTTTACTCACGTTAAGGTCGCTCCTGTGGGAATTTCCTATAACCGTTCCCGTTGAATATGGCTATCAATTACAAAAAGATTGATTCAAATCGAATTAGTTCTTCCTGAGATGAGCCCTTGCAGACAAACAAACAAAGTTAGACTGTACCTTTTTATAATATTATATTATTATAACGATTTTCATTTTATTGATCAGATATTGTTTAACAATAATCAAATATATTCGCAACCTGTTCCCAATCCGATACCCATACGGGGTCAACAACACTTGAGTGTGTCAAACACGTATTATTCGTATGGTTCGATAAATAAATAAATGTATTTTGTTATGAACCTATTGTGGTGACCTCTGCAGTGTACCGGTCCGTGGTCACTACGCCCGAGGGTCGGGGGTCGAGTCTTGTCTGGGGTGTTGTTGTTCATATCTCTAATGGAAATGTTTGCAGGAAAGGAATTGGTAGTGGATACAACTTTATTATAAGTGCACTAGCAGCGCTCTGCAGTTTTCACCGCGTTGTGCCCGTTCCTGTGGGAATTTCGGGATGGAAAATAGCCTGGAAGCTTCCCTGAATGTGAATGTGGCGATCCATTCCAAAATGAATTATTCTAATCGGATTGGTGGTTTCTCTACAATTTTGATATAATTTAACCGCGATATAACCGCGGGGCGGGGATCTTTACCCTACTAGTATATAAATGCGATGGAAAACCCTGTGATGAATGCATATTTATATTAAAAATAATGACCAGTATCTAGATGGTATATTGATGAACTATTTGATCTAATAAATGTTTTGTTTTGATAATGTTTCAGATTGCCTAGTCAATGAAAATGAAGACAAGTACATGGACACGGACATTAGCGTTTCGAATGTGGTAAGTCTCAATTTATATATATCTATCTAATATTTAAAATTGTTTGCAAATAAAACTGAATCTTTTGCCGATTATGACTCGATTTAAACAAATAATATCGACTAAATATCGATTTTAAATTCAGTTGGACGGATGTATGTTTTCTATGCACAGTTTTCTTACTAATTTATTTATAAATGATGTACTAAAATATAATATTAATTGCCTTTAGTTCTAATACAAGTTTTCCTTTGCTCACAGTGGAGCTATTGTTTCCTCATCTGTAGGTAATAATTAATAATCTTTAAGTAAAGCCTTGCTTAATGATCCATTAATAATTTTAACATATACAAATCATCAACCGGCTTGGCTCAGTTAAGCTATGTACTTTTATCATGATAAAATCTTATAACAGCGGTGTTTGTAGTTAAACTCCTCCGAAACGGCTCGACCGATTCTCATGAAATTTTGTGTGCATATCGGGTAGGTCTGAGAATTGACAACATCTATTTTTCATCCCCCTAAATGTTAGTTTTTACGTGTAATAAATAAAACCTATGTAACATTTGAAAATTAAATGGTTTGGGTCAAAATTACAAAACGTTATAAAACTATCAATATTATAAATCCTTAATTTTTTTATGTCTCCGATATCTTTTTATAACAGGACTACCGTTTCTTATCGAAATATGGTAATATTGTATGTATATAGAAGTTCAACGCGAGTTTTTTGACCTCATATAGCTAGTAGCGCCATCTTGTGACCTATGCCAAAACTGTAGTCTTTGTTTAAAAAGAGGAAATGATCTATTGTCCTTGTGATATTTCTAGATTAAGATTATTTATGGTTTTATAGCACACTATTAGAGGATTTGCACATTGATATGTTTAACTAAAATGTAATCAATTGTCTAGAGGACAAAATATGTACATTAACCTTGGCATTGAAACGTCAATTCTGATAACCGCATTTTCTATACATATTTTTAAACTATCGCATGCTAGCATAGACATTGAGAGCGCTATACTTTTGACATTTCAAGAAATGACACTTCACATAGGTTCGTATTTGCCAATACAATTATTTTTTAACAGACTGCAAAAGAGTAATACTACACATGCATTATGTTCATTCTGTTATAACTTTTCAATACCTTTGCTTTTGTATATTACATAACTTATTTTTATACCATAGTCATCTGATTGTCAACTGATTATACCAGTATATTTTTAAATATAAATTCGTGCAAAAGTTCACACCATGCCTTCTCAATCATATATGAATGAACTATATTATGTGAAGTGTCATTCGTTCACTCAGTGCTATTGTTCGCAGCAGCTGTCAACCGGAATGAAGAGACGTCACTGGCAGATTTGTACGCGGTCCAGAGACGTGGGCTCTGACGCGTCGTGATGACGCTGTTGCGCGACTTGACGTAGCGTTGACTACGCCGCTACGCGTGTTGACGTTGCTACACGTAGTCACTTATATTACTACATGTACTGACGTTGCTACGCGTGTTAATGACGCTACGCATTTCAACGTAATCGCACCAACTGTACATGCTAATGCAATATCATTGACTGACGACCATTTTCTAAAATGACATAATATGACTATCAAAATAGCTATTGTATTATTTATTACTAAGTGTGTTTCATTGAATTATATTTAATAAGCAGATAAATTAATACAGTGACTCAGTTTTCTATACATGTTATCTAAATCTAAACCATTGTTTTTTAAAAAATTCTCAATACGTGTGGCAACGTCACTACGCGGCGTAGCTTCGGCACGGCTACGCGGTGTAACATACTACGTAGTCGCGTAGTGCGTCAGGACATTTATAGGATAGGACTTTTGATGAGCTCAATGGCGGCATCCGTCCCAGGGTTACCAATCGATCGATTGTGGCTTAGACGACCGATTCGTTGGCATATTGAAACGAGTTTAGGATTCAATCTGAATCGGGATCTGCGGCGAGGGGGCGCGGGGGCTCAAGAATCTATGCGTTAGCGCGCCGCTCTTGCCTTTGAGGCATCAGATTCATTATTAGAGGGTATTTTTTAACAATTGGTTTTACCTCTAAGCTCCTCCTCACGGTACTAATATCTTCAGTGAGATGAGAGTACTTTGCCCAGCAATGGGACAGGCTTATACTTTTTTATCCTCCTCCCTGGTACTGATACTTGAGATGAGAGGCATTTCACGTCTGCTCATTGAAGTTCCCTACCAAAAGTACTAGTAACCTCTAGCGGCCCTCCCTCCGTAACTGATTTTTAACCCGTTCTTTTCCATCGATTTTTGATAATCGACAGTCGATCAATTGGTGTGGTAATGACCTTGTTTAATTTAAGCTGAACAAATGAATGATAGTTTAATTTGATAATCATTAGTATATTTTGACAACATTATTTGGTAAAAACTCATAGTCTTTGTGCCAAAATGAAGTCTATTTTCGGAATAAAGCGTTTATTTGTACTATTTCGCCGTAAATCGAATTAAAGCTCATTCTCCATTGCTTTAAAAACATTTTATCATTATAGTCCTTATGTTTCGTAGCAGGGGTGACATATGTCATCTCAGTAAGAATTAAAACATGTAAAAAATTGTCTACGAATTCCGGAAGAAAACTAAAATGAACAAAATAGGTATACTAAGGTTAATTACTCATAACTTTAATGTCTTCTTAAACATTGACTTGTGTATTTAAGAACTTGAATTTATTAATTATTAAGTTAATTATTTATCTTAGAATGAAATTAAAGTCTGTGATATTATTTGTGTCGTTTTATTGGGCAAGGCTTTACTTTCGGATTTTGTTTACATTCCAAGAACTGACGTCTAAGACAAGATACAGTTTTTACTTAAATTGTCGTGTACAACCAACCAAACTTGTCATTATATCATGTTTACTGTTTAAATTTTTACACTGCAAAATTGTGCTGATTGTACATAATATTATTTATTACTTTACTGACTGCGTTTCAGAATGAATAACTTCGTTCGCTCCTTTATTTTATTGTTAATAAATGTTTTCTAATAACCAATACTTTTTCCAGCTAAGCGACCTCCTGCCGAACCAGTACGCCAACGGGTTCTACATAGACAACGTGGATCGCAACTATAGAATGGTTTTATGGCAGTAAAGCGACATTTTATAACAATACTCTTATCCTTGTCCTGTGGGACAGACGGATGCGACGCGATTTGACGTAAAGAAATTCAATTTTATAGTATTTCATTAAAAAAAAAATCAAGTTTAATTTGTAACATTTTGTAGGTAATTTCAACAACGTAGCACACACGTGCAGAGAATATATTATATGTAAGCATCGCGACGTATTGCCACGTTCGTCGTTCACGTAGGACAATGGGCTAGTAAGTTAAATTTCTATGTGAAGGGTAATGTAAATTTCGGCAAGTCATAACAGCACGCACTGCCGTTAGTGATAATGAAAACTATGGGAGTTTGAAATTGGTGTTCATATACTTTTAGATTGTGTAGGTACTGTTTTAAAACTAAATGAACTAAATGTGTACTATGGTTTGTTCCTAGATGCCACCACTTGATGTTGGTGGTAACGGGTGGCATTTGGGAATAGCTACTTTAAATTTATATTCTAATAGACCGGTCTCACGGACCTTTTGAGCAGAAGTTAGCATTTTACAGTTTTGCCACCCCTGAGTTACGCCAATATCTACTATTGCACAGTCCAACACACAGAAAATGATTCCACGCGCGTGCATGCAGATCACGCGCCTACAAGCAGACGTACGCGCGTGAGTGCGTAAAACCCTCACGATGATGCAGATCCGCACTCCCGCAAGTACGCGAGTAGATGCGTCAACACGCAACATGCGTGATGCGTGGCAGTGTGATAATCGCCTCAGATATTAAAGGGAAATAGATTGAGTCTCTGTCTTCAGGTTTCTGTTCTACAACGCAACTCAGTAAAGCTAAAAGAAAAGACAAAAACAGTGACTATACCTCTTAGTATTGTTTATGGTTATTGTGCCCCAACTAGGTGTAATGTAAATTATATTTCATTTTACTCATTAAATTCTTGTAGATGTAAGATAAATATGACGTGTATTGTATGTACTTACCTAATGTTAGTGACAATTTTCAATGATTTTTTAATGGAGCCTAAACTATTTTAATGAATTTCCAAATTGATATTATTATATTGTTATATTAGATTTCTATCTTTACTAGGTACTAAAGTGACAAATAAAATATTTTATACAATATTCTTTGATTTTATCAAACCTTTGACGCTTAACGGTTTCCCAATAACACGATGTTGGTCCATGCCAAAAATATAAAAATACTTTGCATAAAAAATTCGACAGCTATTACACCGACCCCAGTAGGGTTGGTAGGGCTACCCTCCCCTAGAGGATTAAACATACATCTTCATGTCTATAGACAGGGTATTTCTACGGTATGCTCTACTTCTCAAATCCTAGCGCATTATTCCCTGACCGAAATATAAGCAACATCTTGTACGTATGGGATGGGCAGCATTGAGTTAGGATTCTAACTCAATGATGGTCAGTCTATCCACATCACATCCACATGGACGAAATTATCATACCTCTTTTGAACAATCGTCGGTTAAACAAAGGTTAAACAAATGCTTACAGATAGCACAGATATTACTCATCTGTTGAATTGTGACTCATTCCCTCATTCCACTTATTTTTTCAATCTGTGACTCATCAGCATAGTGATTCACTCTTGGACTCATTCAATATTCTTTCATTTCATTCATTCAATCAGTCAGTTGTCAAAAATTTCTATGAAGGTAAGACGTGTCTCGGAAATTTGGAAAACTTTTCGGCTTTAATTTACTGAATTTATTAGCCGCAGTCGGTCCTTGCTCTCTGAACATAAATTATTAATACCGGTGATCGAGTGTGTGATTCAATAGTGTCATCATTTTATTTCAGTGTTGTTTCTTATCGAAACTTGGAATCTCTTCATCTTGAAACAAGTTTCTATTTCATCTGCCCTACATCCGTTCTTCCACGTCAAAGATGGCTCACGTAAGTTTTTTATTTAACTTTTTACAATTGCTTCCACTTCCAATGATTCAACTATCATTATAATTATTTGTATTTGGTATTCTATGTTTTTGTTAATGAAAAATTTGCTAAACTTTACTTTTCTTATTAGACACCGGTTTGTAAAGTAATTTAATTGTTAAGTGCGTATTTTGTTTCACATAACCTCCTGAGTCCTGACATTTTTTTTTTTTGTTGTCAATTTGACCGCATGTCCTATATAAAGAACAATTTAGACATGTGGCTTAAGACCCGAGACTTTGCGCGCTTCGAAATAGGGTGTAAAGTTTATTCAACATTTTTAGCTAGAACAAACATTATTGGCATAGATCTAAAGATCATTTTAGCATAAAAAATAATTCCGTACAATTTGTTCTGTTTAAAGGTCATTGGGTTTTAATACATAAAATGGCGGGGTAGAATTTGTCCGTTACAAAGGAATCCCGGACTTAAAGTGGAAAATGTTTTTGAAATATTATCAAATAAAAACACATTCTTCTATATCAAAATAATCAACTTTTATTTAAAAAATATATAAAATCATCTAAAACAAGTTATAAAATCAAGGAACTCAAAAGTCTCATTTATGTCAGTCTCAATTATTATCAAAATTGTAATGAATTATTAGTAAAAATCAAAGAAAATACCAAAACAAAAGTAACCTAAGCTACTTATATCATTCTCAATCTCAATAATATCAAAATTGTGCTAACCTGGACTGAACAACAGCAAGCTTATGCTCTCTTTTGAAGTAAAAAAATGATTGTACGTCGGCTAATATGTCAATACCATAAGATAGTATACTGTGAAAATAAGCAAAGTAAAGAATCCTTGCCGTTTCTTCATTTATTATTTTCTTTCCATTAGATACGGGAGGTCATTAATGTAGACTAAAAACAAAAACGGACCTAAAATTGACCCCTGAGGCACTCCTAACTCAATATTAGACCCTTCCGAAAGATTATCGTTAACGTTTACTTTTTGACGCCGACCGCCTAAGTAAGATTTCATGATTCCACGGATGCCGTAACATTCTTACTTCAAAATTAACGTTAAATAATCTACACAGTCAAAAGCCTTGGAAAGATCACAAAATACTCCAAGAGCATCCTGCAAACTTTCCCAAGCGTCAAATATATGAGAAACTAATTTAGTCCCAGCATCTATGGTTACCCTTTGTAAAGCCGAACTGATTTTTATGTAGAATCTTATGCTCATCAAAATGGGAAATTAACTGATCTAGGATTCATTTTTCAAAAATTTTGCTAAGAGCTGAAAGAACTGAAATAGGCCTTTAATTATTGGGATCATCCTTACTACCGGATTTGAAAATTGGAGTGACTGTGTTTCATTAGATCTGAAAAAGTACCTGCTTCTAGGCATAGGTTGAAGAGGTTCGTAAGTTCAGGAGCAATAGTGTTGATAATAGAATATAACATTTTTACAGAAATACCCCATTGTTCTTCCGTGTTTTTCATGTTCAGTGATCTAAAAGCTTTTTTAAGCTGCGAAATAGAGACCAGGAATCCAGGAATTGAGCGTTTAAAATTTTCCGAAGAGCTTTAACTGAAGAAGAAGCGAGATTCTTGGTGGTTTCTTTAGGTATACTACTGAAAAACACATCAAAATGGTTTGCCACAGAAATAGGGTATCCTTGGAAAAAGTTCTTCCAGTCTCTTTGATAACCATTTTCCAAATCGTCTTTAAAGCACAGGCACAGGCAAAGGCACTATCGGTGGAAGCCTCTTCTTTCTTCTGGTTCTCCCCTATCATCTGGCAAATCATCCTCTGTAGTCATTTTCTTCTACTAGTCTCTCTGCAATAAGTAACTTATATGTTATTCAGGTATATAAGGTACAACACTACCAAGTTTCATCAAAATCTGTTTAGTGATATTGGCGAAATCGAGTAACAAACATCGAAACACCCAAACTTCCCATTAATAATATTAGTTTAAATAAAGGCCGGATGGCCTTTTTAGCGTACATATTCAATATGCCAAATTGTATAGCTAAAACCGAAAGTACTTCAAAAAGGACATATTGATGTTTGGCTAATTATTCAATCGAGATGATTAATTTTCGATAAATCTTTAATGTTCACCGATAGACCGTAACAATATCTTAATAATAAATAAAAAGTTTAACACATTTTATAAACGATTAACACGAATAAATAAGTGTTTACTTACCTGTTGTTCGTTGGCGCTTCATTTTCAATCTTGTACACTGGCCGAATGAAAAAATATCTGTTCTCTGATTGGCTTATCCAATAGTTAATTATTTTCTCTGTCAATTTTGTCATTGACATTGAAGTTTACGTGTATCGGCGCCGAATTTAAAACGAAAATGTAATTTGTGTGTTAGGAAGGACATGCGGTCATATTGCGAGAGTACTAAGAAAAATGTCGGGTCTTAATCATGTTGGACAATTTGTTCTGTATAAAGGATGCGAGGACTTAGGAGGATATACATACATTTCGATAATGCTAGGTATAGTAAAGAACTAAAGAGATGAAATGTACTAGGAGTTGTAGTTATGTACTTACATCATTTTGTTTGTATGATACATACATGTTAAGATACATACAAAGGGCAGGAAGGGCATTAAAGGGGCGGTTCCACGGTTCCATTTTCGAATGCTCTGACAATGACGTCAGCTTGTTATTAGGGCGGGAATAGCCTTGACCTTCCCCATGTTTGTTTACAAAATTAAAAAACTGTACTCATTTTTAATTGTCAACTAGGTAAACTTATCTGATTTTTATCTTATCAATCAGCGACGAATGTTGTGTAAACAAATAAATAGAATTTACTTTTAAGGTATGTAGGTACATATTTATGGAAATAAATTAATTGAATATTATTACAAACTTTGAAGTACATACCTATAAGTCATTATTTATAAGCTATTAAGTAAAGTGCTAAGTGACTGCTATATATCATAATAACAGCATAATATAATGTATAACTTTTTCTTTTTAAATAGGTAGGTAGCATTTCATACAAAATATTATTATCCCACAGAGAAAACCCACTGTAGTAGGTGTGCCGAACTTCAATGCGTCTGAAGATGCCCAAGCGCTCCGAGCTGCTATGAAGGGCTTCGGGACTGATGAGGAGGCCATCATCCAGATCCTGACCAGCAGGAACAACCAGCAGAGGCAGGCCATCTCGCAGGCCTTCACACATGAGTTCGGAAGGGTGAGATTCATGTTTTGAATTAGTTTTGCATACTCTGCAGGTTTAGTTCATTCAACCTGAGCGCATATTAATGTTTTGGCACCTACATAAGTGCAGGTTAGTTGGACCAGGTGTAGTTTTGCCATCCCTATTGTTATAGTTTTTCTACTACCTAAATGCCTATATGATCTAACAGTTTTTGAGTACTATGCCAAAAAAACAAATACCTAAAGTATAATCCATTTATGGTATATATTTATTTCCTCCTAAACTTTCATATTTATACCATCGCAATATTTGAATGAACTATTACACAAACAAATTTATCCGCGACGGCAGAGAGTCTACTCATATATATTGATCCATATCACTATCGCTATATTACGCTACATGTAATACAGCACAGATCTAGTTGAAAAGCACCTTAACAATGGATAGATCAACAGATATTTTATTTATTATTTAACAAGTGATAATAGGCAGGCTTAGTTTATTATACAAGTTATTTTATTCTATCATTGTCGTGTTGCAAGATTCACATATCTATTTAAAACCATGAGTCACTAATCAAACTATTTTAATTGCTAATGACTATGATAGATCATGGCGTGTGTACTAACAGATGTGACGTCACAATACAAGGTTACTCTACGAGTATGTCTATGATCGATAGTATACAAATGATTTACGGGTAGTTCCGACTGTTGAGTCATAACACAGTACACTGTACTCATAAGCTCTTTGGTACGTTACATGACCTCGTAAATCTATACTAATATTATAAAGCTGAAGAGTTTGTTTTGTTTGTTTGTTTGTTTGTTTGTTTGTTTGTTTGTTTAAACGCGCTAATCTCAGAAACTACTGAACCGATTTGAATAATTCTTTCACTGTTAGATAGTCTATTTATCGAGGAAGGCTATAGGCTACATTTTATCCCGAAATTCCCACGGGAACGGGCACAACGCGGGTAAAACCGCGGGGCGCTGCTAGTAAGTTAATAAACGGTCCATTTTATCTTTAAGTTATTGACACGAAGGATATTTTACGTAATCTGATTTTGTTTGTTGTATTCCGCATTGCTCTTGTACTAATTATAGAAACTTTTTGTTTTGGATATACGAATTGCTGATCTGCCAGTCGGATTAGAAAAATATTTTTGAATATAATAACTATATTCGTGAGCAAAGTTATACCGAGCTGTTAATTACCGAAATTCCCACGGTAACGCGGTTTATTTTATTAATAAAGTGTTGTCGCAAACTTACAATTATTTTTATAAAGGTTTATATTGTATTGTGGTTTGTATTTCGCAATTTTGCTATTAGTGGTAAATGTAGGTCAGATCGTAAGGGCGCGGACCAATTTGTCAATGTAATGAATATTATTATCTTGTTTTCGCATCGCGTGACGTCATTTCTTTTTCATTAGTCAAATTACATATGTAATATTGTATCTCAAAAGTGAAAAGCTTTCTAACTTATTGAATTTACGAACTATTACTATTTAACTACTAGCAGCGCCCCGCGGTTTCACCCGCGTTGTGCCATTTCCCGTGAGAGTTGGGATAAAAGATAGCCTTCCCCATTCAAAGAAACAAAATCAAACATTTCAAATGTAATTACCTATGTACGAGTATATTAGTATAAAAATCATCGTCCCGCATTTTACTCCCTGTTGTGCATTCTCTTTGCAATTTCGAAACAAAAAGTAACCCAGATCTTCTCTCATGAATTCTCATTCTCTCTGAAGTTTTCGTAGGAAATTAATCCCAAAACTTTTCTCTTAAAATACTTTGTATATAGCACACAACCGCTGATCAGTTCTTGAGTTTCTGACAGACAGACACTGCTGAACTTTGGGATAAATATACCGTTTATAATACATACATACAAAGCAACCACAAAGAAAATGAAAAAACAATCCTATCCTTTCAACCTAGGACATCATCGATGACCTCAAGTCGGAGCTGGGCGGTCACTTTGAAGACGTGATCGTGGCGCTGATGATGCCCCCGGAAGAGTATCTGTGCAAGGAGCTCCATCACTGCATGGACGGGATGGGCACGGACGAGGACACGCTGGTGGAGATCCTCTGCACCAGGACCAAGAAGGAAATCGCTGCCATTGTCGACGCTTATGAGAGGCGTAAGTTTTTTAACCATCTATAGTCTATATTTCGTCTATATCCTACAGTATCTAGAATGGTAAAATAAATTATATATGGTTGAAAAATTGGTTGGACTTGAGAGTACTTGTAAGAAGATATATTACCTATGTAACTAACTTACTGTTTTGCACTCTTTCATTACAAAAAGTTTTGCGGTCAATCACAGCCTATATGTATGTGTACGTATTTCTGTGTATAGGTTTGAGCCCTGACAAGTTTAGACGACCATACTTTTAACACCCAATTTTAACCCAAAAATTCATCCCCATACTTTGCTGGCTTCTTTTCTACCTTTCATGGCACTCACTGACTATCTGTCCACAGTATACGACCGCCCGCTCGCCGAGCACATGTGCTCTGAAACTTCAGGACACTTCAGGAGACTGCTAACCCTCATCGTGGTTGTAAGTTGATCCATTACATAATATATTCCGTCTTATTCCCCGAATAAAGATCACCAACACGCAAGGGTGGTGATCACTCCTTATCCTCCTCACTGTACTGATATCTTCAGTGAGATGAGAGACCTTTGCCCAGTAGTAGGATGTTACAGGCTAATCTACTACTACCCGAAAGTAAAGGCTTAAATAAGAGTAATTAATAAAGATTTGTCAAGCTAAAAACTGTGATTACTTGTGGTCTTCTTAATAACGTAGTTTAATAAATAAATAAATAAATAAATACCTAGTAATGATACAATTACCTATAGATAGATAAAATTATTAATTTTCTAAATATATCTGTTATTTATTAGTCATGTATGTTTGAACTAATTTCTACAACCATTTGATGTAGACGTAGGTATTTACTTAATAAATATTGGCACGAATACTTACCATGTCAAATACTCAACTTTACTCACACTAGTATGTTGGTAGGTGTGTGTGTATTGTGCTGAAGTAAACTAATATTTAATTATATGTTATGTTAATGTTGATAGCTTGTGCTGTTTCCGTTGCAAATTAACATATAACTCGCACTAATAGCTGTGTTTTTAATTAATTTTAGTGTTTATTTCATTACATAATTACAATTTAATTTGACACACCCGCACACACTATTATTTGGGATTTTTCATAAGTTGACTGCTGTATGAGGAATGCAAAATGTAAATAGATAGTTTATTTTATGAAATTAATACAATAACATACATCATCCTGAAATAGTTGATTGGACTCTAAAGCCAAGCAATCCAACATACAGATAATTTTAATATTCCCTAAAAAGAAGCATCAATGCATATTCTGACTGATACTTTGACAAAGCCCTATTCCTGCTGTGGGACGTTACCGGCTACTTTACTGTTTTTAAACTAGTTGATCCCCGTGGGCTTTCCCGCCTTACTCAATAAAAATTCGGAATAAAAAGTACTCTATGTGCAGACTACAATCTATCTCTTTGCCTTTAGAAAATGCTTTTAGTAATTTGCCTTTACCAATACTCACCACACCATCATACAAACTTCATAATACATCCTATATTAGTAGTACAATGTACTCCATTATAGAGTAATCAAAGGTAATTTGGGTATGAATCACAAGGCTAAGGCTTGGTACTCACAGGCAATCCTTTTTCTTTGCTTCTGCTTCAAATTGTTCGACCTTGAGTGTGGCGGCCCTCGTATTGTATTGTAGGTACTATTGTTGGGGAAGTGACGTGCATTATTTTTGTTTTTTGTCATGTCATGATTTACACTAGTACTTATACCGATTTGACACGAGCTCAATATTTTTTAATATAAAAAAGACACACTCACACATACACCAATGGTTACACATCGTTCAAAGCAAATATTCTTTACTATTTGAACTGTTCCGAAACTCGTGTAAGCTCACATCTAGTATGTATTTCTGGATGTCTGATCATGACATCTGTCTTAGTCGAATATGGTCTTCACATATTGTGATCCTATTTTTCCCTTTGTACCACGGGCCGCGACACTCAAGGTATTAGAATAGAAGTGTAACTACCCGCATGTAATAAAGAGGGCGGCACAGGGCGCGCGGGACGAGGAGGGCGGCGTGGAGCCCGACAAGGCGCGCGACGACGCGCAGGCGCTGTTCGACGCGGGGGAGGCCAAGTGGGGGACGGACGAAGAAGTCTTCAACAGGGTACGTTACGGGTACTTTTGAATAGTTTCAGGGTAAAATTAACAGGGTGAAAAGGATTCATGATCTCACTCGATTACTATACAAGATATTGAAAAACATATTACTGACCCTAAAAGTGCTTCAAGAGCTTTAACAAATGGTATCGATAAACTGACTATCAAATGAATAAACTGAGTCTATCAAAAAAATCGGTTAAAAACCCTTCATACAAATAGCTATACTATTGAATGTAACCCGTGACTGGTTCCCCCAGATCCTGGCGCACGAGAGCTTCGCGCAGCTGCGGCTCATCTTCGAGGCGTACAAGGACATCTCGGGCCGCACCATCGAGCAGGCCATCAAGGCGGAGGTCGGCGGCGAGCTCAAGGAGGCGCTGTCGGCTATCGGTCAGTTACAACATTTTGGGGTACTAGCAGCGCCCCGCGGTTTGACCCGCGTTGTGCCCGTTCCCGTGGGAATTTCGGGATTTTTTTTACATAAAAACCTTCCTCTTGAATCACTCTACCTATTACAAAAAACCGCATCAAAATCCGTTGCGTAATTTTAAAGATTTAAGCATACAGACAAACAGACGCGACTTTGTTTTATACTATGTAGTGATTATTCCTATCTGGAAATGATACGTATACAAGAGATACTCTTGAGACCTCCGCCTCATAAAAAAGTAAAGTAACACCATGTAATGTCCCAACGCTGGGCAAAGGCCTCTCACCTCACCGAAGATTCAGTCCTACATTGGATAAAGTCCAATTGTGATGTTAGATTCCAATTTACTGCAACGCAAGATCCTGCAGTAAATTTATACGAGAATTTCAGGATTAAAGTAACCTATGCCTTGCCTAGCCATGCTCTTGAAGGGTGATATCATATACATTTTTTTTCAAGATGGAAGTTCAAGATATTCTCTTATCGTAGATACTATTTCATAAATGATCTGCAAATTTCCATCTGCTTCAAACATCTACCCAAATATTCGTAGCCGCCGCATTAGATGTCAATGTAACTGTAACGAGTGTAATTGATGACAATTGCGCGCGCGCATGTCTGAGCGGTGACTCACACATAGTCTTACTCGGCCTGAGGAAATGAACTATTTATACGAACCTAGTGGATTACATACCACATACGATGGCTCTGTGTAGAGAACAACTGATATAGTACGATCTGTACGATACAACGTAATCAATTTATACGAGATCCACTGAGTTTTAAGCTATTGCATAGCTTCTATCGCGGGCCTTGAGCGCGGGGACCGAATCCAGAAATTCCGTAACGAAAAAACCTCACGCTCCCCACTAACGCCATCTAGTGATACAAAAAATAACTATGCAATAGCTTTACCGCGGGCAGTCCCCTAGTGCCACATGTCTTTTTTTTTCAGTTATCATCACATTAGGTTTGTATAACTTATAACTGTTTGATTCCAATAACTTTATTTAGGGAGTAATTAAACATATTCTCTTGCTTAATTATGTCATAATTAGGTAATTAACATAATAGCTTTATGAAAGACGGAAATAGCTAAAAAATATAATCTGAGCGCTTTCGTACTCCGGAGAGCACGTTAATCGATGCCGGCAATTTCATGAGCGTATGTAACGCTTGGAGCCTTTAGGCGACCCAATAACTCAAAAACCAGTTCGCCTAACTCTTATCATAATGATTTATTGAGAGCCTCTTAACCCAACCAAACGCCAACCAACTTGCAGTGGAATGCGTGGAGAGTGCTCCCGCGTGGTTCGCGAGCCGCCTGCGCGGCGCCATGCAAGGGCTAGGCACCAACGACCGCACGCTCATTCGGATCGTCGTCAGCCGCTCCGAGATCGACCTGCAAGCCATCAAGGAGGAATACGAGCGCCTCTACGATAAGACCTTACTCAGCGAAGTTAAGGTATGTTTTCACTTGCAGTTGAGTGCGTGGAAAACGCGGCCGCTTGGTTCGCCGCGCGCTTGCGCAACGCGATGCAAGGGGCCGGCACCGAGGATAAGGTGTTGATCAGAATCATCGCCAGTCGCTCCGAGATCGACCTCGGCAGTATTAAGGAGGAGTATGAGAGGCTGTATGATAAGACGCTGGAGAGTGACATCAAGGTATGAAAGTGTTTATTATACTGTAGTTGGCACTGGCTTTCTTCGCATATCATGCTGCAATATAGTCCAATATATAAGGATTATCCCTTTTGCTCAGTTCTGCATTAATATGCTATTGTCATTTGGGGTCTCACACATAAACTTTTCTCTTGTCGTATGTATAAATTGTGTTGCATAATAACACTGAATCGATTTCAATATCAATGATAGTGAATTGGAAAACTACTAAACTTATTGGAAAGCATGATAATTGACAACACCAAAATATTATAGCACATTAATTGCATGAAACTCTAGTCTTATCTAAGCACTTTGTCCATATAAACAATAAGATTCCGACGGATCGAGGACTCTTTGAAATCTGTTAAAAATGAGGAATTATACAAACATATGATTGGTTATGGGTTATTTTAAATTTCATTAACGCTTTAAATGTTTAATATATATATTTTATTTGTATGTTAATGTGTTGTAATATTTTTGTCTGTCTCTCTGGTGAATGGAATCAGGAGGTGAGATTAATATTAAGATGGTGCCACTGATATATTTACATTTATTACATTTAGCTCTAAGTATAACAAAAACAATTGTAAATTATGAGTTACCCGCGATTTCTACCCGTAGCTTACGTGGGAACTTTTGTGTAATAAAAAGTCCATCACCCAAAGTCTCATCTATATCTGCTAAATTTTACCAATTTAGTGATTCACGCCTAGTGAAAGCGTAACGAAACATTCAGACCGCCACTTTCGCATTGAAAACACACCTAGTTAGAGATTAGTCACTTATTGATAATATCAATGATATCCCATCAGAATTCGCATAAATATGAGTTCCACTTTTCATATCAAGCCAATATTCTTAAACTCTGTAACTAATTTTCATCCAAATACTAATGATTGTCGCATTTCTTTCCCGCACTCGTCGCATGCGCACCGCCCCGCACTCGAAACAACGCCATCTATCCGTCGCTGATTGAACTACGTTGTTTCCGCGACTCGGCAGCAGGGAGAGACCTCCGGTGACTACAAGAGGGCGCTAGTGGCGCTCATTGGACCTGCATAAAATACTCATCGAAGATTTATGTGCATCATCGATTCGGAGTTGAATCTGTATGATTTAGAATTATTAGGCAGTTAACTAGCTTTAATTCAGTTGCGTATTTGATATATGTGGAATTATAATTGAAATTGAATTTTCAAAATATTACAAGACGTCAATTGGCACAAAATTATAAGTATTAAATTGACACACAAGATTTGAAAAAAAAACATGCGATATTTGTATTGTTGTATAAAAAACAGAGATTAACCTATACTATTGTTGGTAGAACCTTAAATATTTATTCAATTATTATACGTTATGTACATCACATTATTGTTATTAAATATTGCTATAGTGGATTGTAGATGTGTTTGTGACAGTGTTTGATCTTTTAATAAGTATGTATCTTTGTAATTCTAAAGTACAATTCATGTTTTAAAAGCTTTTGGTGTTAATTAGATGTAATAAGTTCGAAGTAAGCCGGCCTGTAGCTATTTTTAAAATAGCTTGTCACAATGCCTTAGTATTTGTGCCTTGTTCACTAAATTGGAATAACATTAGGTGCTGCATCCAAAACATATTTCAAGCTAAAGTTTGAAAAGTACATGACAGTAATAGTACATTTACAAATTTATTTGATTGAAATTAATGACTGTTGCATTCCAGTTGTTAAATTATTTTATCTTTAAGCTTTATTCTCATTAAATTATATTATTACATGGAAGTTGTGCGTTTTATTTGTAAATTACTAAAAGAGAATGATCCATTTATTGTCTATAGTATTTATCTCATAGAACTATTGACTTTATCCTCAATATAAATGAATAAACCACCAGATATAAATTATAAATAGGTATATTAAAACAACAAAACTGAAAATAAACTTTTCGAAGTACTAGGTAAACATAATTCACTAAGAGGTATGGTTTAATAAATAGTAAAAAAAACTTGAGAGGTGTCTAGGGACACCCAGTTGGAACGAAGTTTATTTATTATCAACAAAAATAATCGCCGCGACACCACACTGTTCAATATAATAATATACCTGGACAAATTCACACACGGTTAGACCCAAAGTAAGCTCTAAGCTCGTGTTATGGAATCTAATTAACTGATACTACTACATATACATACATACACAAATACTTTATAAGAATATATAATTGACACCCAGACGTCGTCGCCAACAACTATGTCTGCACATATTGTTGACTCCGGGCAGGAATCGAACCCGCAACCCCCGACACAGTAAGCGCTCTCACTGCCACTGTGCCAACGGGCTTGTCAATGCGAAAAAGAAAGACGAAACGAAAATAGCTAGCTTGCTTTCTATAAGAGAGAGAGACAGACAGAGAAACATGTGCACGCCAGAGAGAGACAGACAGAGAAACATGATGCGCGCGCATGTTTCTCTGTCTGTCTCTCTCTGGCGTGCGCAAGTTTATCTGTCGGTCCCTCTCTGGCCTAAAAATTTAACAATTTTTTCCGTCTAGCCCCCTTTCGCAACGCGCGATAAGGAACTTCGTTCCAATTAATTGTCATTATTTTAAAAAAGGCGTATTGCAAAGTACAGAATTTACTAAGAGATAAAACAGTCCACTTCGTTATATTTTGATAAATGTTCAAACAAAATTTTCATTTTGCATGGCAAAGTACCAGGAGAACATAACTCGTCAAGACGTTATCTATTTCAAAGAACCAAGTGTCGCTTAACTGACAGGACGCTATCGTGAGGCAAATGATATATTTTTGTTTCTTATTTCCACTAAGCGGCGTTGGCCTCCATACAGGAGAGGCTGATATACATAGAAATTGTTAATGGCCCGACAACTGTTCATCATGCGCTTACTATATTTTTTCTTGAAAAGTACCAGGCGAACATAACTCACCAAGAGGTTGTCCATTTTAATTGTGTTTGTCATTGGTGTATGTGTGTCGTTCAAGTGTGCGTGTTATTGATGCGTGCTTGTGTCGTTCATGTGTGCGTGTGTCGTAGTTTCGTTGATCGTGTTTATCGTAGATGTGTGCGTGTGTCATTGATGCGTTCTTGTCGTAGATGTGTGCGTGTGTCATTGATGCGTGTTGTGTCGTTCATGTGTGCGTGTGTCGTAGTTTCGTTGATCGTGCTTGTCGTAGATGTGTGCGTGTGTCATTGATGCGTGCTTGTCGTAGATGTGTGCATATGTCATTGATGCGCGCTTGATTGTCATGTGTGTATAGTTGCGTCGAGTGCCATCGTTGGGTGTTGTATCGTTCATGTGTGCGTGTGTCGTCGTTAATGCGTACTTGTGACGTACGTAGATGTGTGTGTGTGTCGTAACGAAGTAACTACCTATTTAATAATCTGTGGTTGTAGTTCCATTGCCAGGTCCAATGGAATTATTGAGAGTAAATAGAAGGTAAATAGTCTCAGTGGGTTCATAAGACAAATACCAACCTAACGGAAACAGGTTTTCAGTATTATCTTTCGGAGTTTGCTGAGAATAACTAAATACTGATTTTAGTTTTAACTGCTGAACTATTCATAAGTATAGAACTAGCTGAATTTGTGTATCTACCTATATATATTACGTTAGTAAAGGTTCTTTTTAGTCTATAGAGGTGAATAAATAAAAGTGATCGATTGATAATACAAGTTATATATTAGCGCGTAACGCGTTCAACAGCCATCGCTTGCATCGGATGCGGTCTCGGAGTGAACAAACATGCGAACCGAGCTGAATGGACACTACAGTGGGTAGTCAACGATATGTATTACGTGTACCACTCATTAAATACTCCAGGGATTCTAAATATGTTCACTAAAGGAATTACTCAACGACTGGCAACATCGGCAAACTATATATTTACAACACAATCAACTGTTCACAATAACTCTCAAGCAACTACATCGTATTCATTCAATTTATACACAAAATGACTAACGAAACAACACATAACAAACAATTCACTTATATTTTTTTACTTTTATTTTTTACATTTTTAAAGAGTACTATAGATAAGGAAACTACTCGTAATAGTAAACAGTCATTTTTTAAAATATTATCACTATAATAGTTGTCGCTAACACTATACAAGTCATGTTGAACAGACACAAACAAACACAACCCCGGCTCGTTTACTATTCGAAACGCTCCTTCATTTACTAGTTACCGTTTAACAAGTGGCGCACATCGACCCTTTGATTCTGTCTGTTCAAAATAAACGTAATATATAACATGAGGTTAATTCAATTTGGAAGCAACCCCGATCTAATTAGCAGGCACTGATGGGTGAGGAGACGCTTCTATATTGAGACAGTGGATACGCAGCTTTATAACAATGAATGAACAACCTGTTGCATACTCCTCAATATAGGAGCGCCTTCACAAGTGATTCTTGAAATAATAACACATCGAACCTTTAGCATTTCAGCTAAAACATAACAATACTACAACCGTGCATAATCACGTAAAAAAATATCCTTTTCTATATATGTATTAGATTGCTTCTGGTTTCTTCAGGAGTTAGGAGATGCCGCGAGGCGAGTGCTCTCGAGTATTTGTATACATATAATATTTATCATTAGCTAGTACCGCCCGCCCCGTTATTGCTACAATTACTTATGTCATCGGGGTTTTAAGCGAATATTTACAATTGAGCATTTAAAAACTGTACATAATTATTTTAAAAGGCAGTTGAAAATTATACTAGAAACAATATAATATTTTTTATAGATTTTCTCGTAGGTTTTTGGCCCAATTTAATTTTAAATTAATCACATTTAAATAAACGTACAACCAACGCAAAACACAGTATTACGACAAAACGTTCCTCATTTTGCCTTCAAACTCGATACATTTGCTATGCGGAGGAATCTACTTTAAATCCAAACAAATATAACACATTTTTAAAAACATATGATAAGTTTTGAAGTAAAGAGATTTGTAGTGTGTCGGTATGGGGAGACTCGCACGCCGCTCTGCCGCGTGTCAGACACACGCGTGTTGATAAGGGCCTGTTCACGCACACGCGCGCCTGACTCATGAGAGTACGGAGCGTACTGTCGATGTATGGGTGTCTATGTTCACTTGTTGATAAGTTGGTGCGAGTGACGTAACTCCCACAAGGGTGGTGGTGTTTGCGTGTAGTGTTGTGCCGTGCAGCCGGTCAGGCGCTGAAGAACTTGGCCTGCAGCTCGTCCAGCGGCATCACCTCCTCGTGGTGCAGCGGCGGCTGCGGCTCGGCTTTGGATTGCTCTCTCAGCTCTGCAACACGATGAGACATGAGTTATATCATTTTGAAGCGAAAAGCAGTGAGGTAGTTTCAGTAGTAATTTGGAAAACACATTCGAAATTAACAGCCACTAACGACGGTAGGGATCGACCGTCAATACCATTGGATTTGATACGAAATACGTGTAAGTAGGTAGTTAAAGATATAAATAAACTAGCAGCGCCCCGCGGTATTACCCGCGTTGTTCCCGTTCCCGTGGGAATTTCGGAATGAAAAGTAGCCTATAACCTTCCCGTTGAATGTGGCTATCCATTACAAAAATAATTTTTCAAATCGGTTCAGTAGTTTCTGAGATTAGCGCGTTTAAACAAACAAACAAACAAACAAACAAAACAAACTCTTCAGCTTTATAATATTAGTATAGATAATATAAAGCTCTTACTACCTAAACCTCGCCGCTACAAATTATGTCTATGCTAATCTCAGCCCAGTAAGCACTCTTACAAATGACTGTACCCGTGTTGACGTAGCACATACCTTGCCAGCGCTGCAGCAGTCTGTTGTAATGGTCGGCCGTGTCGTGTCTCTTGAGCTCCGTGAACACGTGCACGAGCCCGCGGTAGTCATACTCCAGGCCCGAGTACCGCTCGCCGAACAGTTTCATACTGATGGATATGGAGCGCAGGTACAGCTTCTCTGCCGCGTGGTGCATGTTCATATGGTAGTTGTACAGCGAGGCCAGGTGCCCGATACTGAGACCCACTTCGTAGTCTTCGGGCCCGAGCAGTTCCTCTTTGATGGCGATCGCTTTTAGGTGCATTGTTTCGGCGTCCTGTAACGTAATTCAAGAAATATGTTCTAGAACTTGCTGGGAAAATGTTAAAATTTTAGTACTTTGTCAAACTATACGAGTTTAAAACGTTAGTTCGAATTCAATTGTAACGGCTTAGTTAGAAGTAGGTGAAGCCTCAGATACGTACGTGGAACTTCTGCATGCTCTGGTAGAGGCGGCCGAGGTTCCCGTAGTGCTTGGCGGTCTGCACGTTCTTCTCGCCGAACGCCATCATGGACAGCGCCAGCGCCGCCTTGTGCAGCGACTCCGACTCGTCCAGCAACGTGGGCTCTGCTGAGCATCACACTACTGTCAGCCACGGCGGGGCCAGGGCGTATAGGGGGGGCTTTATTGAGAGTTAAATGGGAGAGGGGGGTTGGACAAATGTGCGGGACGCTTTAGAGAGTTGCGAGGACCTTTAGCTTAGGCAAATACAATCGAAGCACAAAAAATACACCCATAAGTCTGAATTATAATTACAGGTACACGTGAATCGTGTCAAACTAATGTCAGTAGAGATCAGCTACGATACAGAGCGTAAGCACGAGTAGGTGCGCGGTGGGGGGTGTATTGATGGCGCGGTTGTGGGTGTGTATTACCACTGATATCCTGGCCGGGCGGGATGTCGAGCGCGATCTCCTCCAGGATGAGCGCCTTGACGCGCTTGGCGGAGGCGAGCAGCAGGTGGTCGTGCGGCACGAGGTTCTCGATGATGCGGATGGCGCGCTCGGCGTGGTCGCGCGCCTTGTAGAAGCGGCCCGAGGAGTACTCCAGCACGTAGAGCGCGTAGGCCAGGTCCTCCTGCGCCGTGGCCACGTGCAGCGAGCTGCGCCCGAAGGCGCGCCGCAGCACGCTCAGCGCCTCCTCGTACACCGCCACCGACTGCACGATGGAGTCCACGTTGAGCAGGTAGAAGCCCAGGTCCAGCAGCGCGGCGGCGTAGCGCGGCGACGACGCGCCCCAGGCCGCGCGCGCCACGCCCACCGCCGCGCGCGCGCACGTGCCGCCGCCCGTGAACCGCCGCTTCACCACGCACGCCTTGGCGCACGCGCGCAGCACCTCCGTCGTGATCCTGACACAACACACCACCACGGTCAACACTCCACCTCTGACATAGCCTACGACGAGGCTCTACAAGAACAAGACTATCAAAAACACTGCGAAGGAGATTGGGGGCATTTCCTTGATGTTGACACAACATGAGCGAACTAATACTTTAGTATATAAAATAGTATGGAGGTCCGTACTTGGGCGGCGTGTGCGGGGTGAGCAGGCGCAGCGCGCGCAGCGCCCAGGCGTGCGCCAGGTTGTAGTCGCAGCGCACGAAGAACAGCGCGCTGAACTCCTTGCACAGGCGCGCCGCCAGCGCGCCGCCGCCCCACGCGCGCGTGGCGCCGCAGCCGCCGCACCCGCCCGCGCCGCGCGCCCCGCCCGCCCCGCCCGACTCCTCCTCCAGCCTGCAACGTGCACAATACACACGTTAATATGCTTACTTGGAGTTTGATCAGGACCAACTAGTTTTTTGGGAAAATTTAGATTTTCAGCCGAGCTTGAACCCATTAGACTCCTCCTAAATCCCCCACTGGTACGGTCGACCCAATGACCCAGGCGCCACTATCCCGACCTGTTATCTAAGGTGTCGGAGTCGGTCTGCGCGGCGACGGAGCAGGTCTCGGCGAGCGCGAAGGCGGCGGCGGGCAGCTCGTCGTCCGGGCCCACGTCCTCCGGGATGCCCATCAGCCGCAGCGCCAGCGAGTACGTCTCGGCGGCCGCGGGGAAGCAGCAGTATGATGACTGCGTGTACAGTAACCTGAAACGGGGGAAAGGTTAGGCGCACTGACTTGTGGATTCTGATACTCTTTCGTAAAATATTTTATTCAGTTTCAACTTTGTTGTCACTGTATTGATCTATAAGCTAATCTTGGAAGTTAAGAGACCTACATGTAGAAAAGTAGGTATTATTCCTGACAAAAATAAACGTTAGTAAAAACCACTTTTTATTGAATGGTTTTTACTACTACCATTACTGCGATTTCAATGACGCTAAATATCGGCTTAGGAACCGGTTTGAAAGTTACAGCAACACCTTATGTAAAAATAAACTCCATACTACGTTTACCAAATAATTATCTAACCTAACCCATAGAATATAATAATATGTATGAAGTCAGTGGCTGGCCCACGACTGACACGTTAACTTACCTGTGACAACATTCTAGTGTGAGTCTTTTATAGTAGGTGGTCTGCGGTTGGGACTGGCACATGTCGCGGCAGCGGGTGAGCACGCGCTGCGCGTCCGCGTACCATCCCGTCTCGTTGAGGAACCCGCCTGGAACGGACCAGCAAAGGGTTAGCTATACTATTATTATAAAGAGGTAAAGTTTATAACTTTCTTTGTTTGTAAGAGTTAATCTCAGAATCAAATTTGATTTTTTTAAATGGATAAGCTACATTTAACGAGATGGTTATAGGCCATTTTTCATCCCGAAATTCCTACTGGAACGAGTAAACCGCGGGGCATAGCTAGTTACATAATATAAATAAAAGTATCATGCCACACTGTTTTAAAGTGTTTTGTCTCATTTCCACTTTGGAAATTAGCGTATGTCGGAAAGGGACAAACCATTTGATAGGTAATAAAATGCTACTTATGAACAGTTATGAATAAGGCCTTTAATGTGTAATTACAAGATTATAAAACAGTACATTCAAACATGTACACTATTGTATAACGTAATGTGTTAAAGCGATCGTTATGACTGCCCATGGCAACGCGAGACGCCCTTGGCCGAGGAGTAAACAACTGGTAACAACCGCCAGCGTGGTCACTGGACACTCGCCAAATGTACTCGCACTTACAGCACCAACAACATGTTACGAGAGATACACTGTGACGTAGGTACCAAGATTTTGTGGGCATAGAATTATTAGTGTGAAAATGCATACCTAAATTACTTTAAAAGAAAATGAAGAGATTTGTATGTGTGCCACATAATAGATAATGTAAACAAACAATATTTAATAGGCAAAGCCTACTTCAAACTACACATTTTTTTATGAATAGTGTATAAGTGTATTTTGGTGAGTCCTTAATGCCCTAATTGGTCAGGTTGACCATCCACTCGATGAAGAAGAAGAATGCCCTAATATGATTTTATTTTATTAGATATGCATTTTTATTGCGTCTATGAAATTTGAGTGTTATTCTATAAAAAGTAAAAATTCCGTTACCCAATCTAAGTCCGAGGTGTATGAGCGAGTCTTTGGATCTGTTGCTCTCGTCGCACTTGGCGAGGTAGGCGGTGGCCAGGTCTGTGGACAGCTTGGAGCCGTGCTCTATCACCGCCTGGAACATCACAATTAACACATTCACCATTTAACAATACACAACACATATCTATTGTCGCTAGTGTGAATCTAACTAAACCATCGGAAGTCCCACATTAAAAAAAAAACATTCAAATCGGTCCAGCCGTTTAGGAGGAGTTCAGTGTGACATACACTCCGTACACTGCGGGGCCATGGCAGTATATTTCAGGGGTGCATGGAAGGAGCCTTGGCACCCTGGGGTACCTGCGGGGTAATGAAGATCCTTTCGCCATGAGGTGTCGACTCGAGAAGAATATATTTCAGATTACATCATTTAATATATCGCCATTCGCAAGTTAGCAATTGTGATCTGGATCAAAGATGACTCAGACTTTTTCATTAAATTATAAACTCTATTATGTATACTCGGATGGTGATATATTCAACGAGTGTAGAGGTCGTTGTCCTTAAGTGAAATTTTATAGACCAATAATAATAGAATATTATATTTCTTTATGTAATAAAAACGAAGACAGGGAATATCTAAATAAATAGAGTCAAAGTAAAAACTAAACGTTATACTCAGAATAATCTTTAAAAGACAAACGCCCAAACTGTGTTAAAAAGTGATAAAAACGCCCAAACATTCGCTTTGAAAGGCAAGTGACGTCACAATGATATAACATCACCTGCGCCCGCGCACTCAAAGAATGCACTCTGCACTAACTACTCGTAAATAAGTTCAGCTGTATTGTCTATGTCTCTTTCACTTTTGCTATCTATGCACTCGTTATGTTAAGACTGCGGAAATTAATGGCTGGTTTAACTTAATAACTTTTAACATTTCCATAGCATAAGCGTAGTAAGATGGAATGAAGCATTTATTTGACTACACTATCAAGGATATCATTTGTTTTTCAAAAATGCCTTTGCCTAGTAATGAGACATTATTTGCCATTTTTTTTTCTTATTTTGATCACATTTCTGGTAAATGTATTTGTTTATTAAAATATCTGACTAGCTGTGACATCATAGGCCAATACTTTTTTGGCATCCAACTGTCTCTACTGATCGTTCACAGCTAACATCCTAGTGACCATAAACTCTCTTAAGTATAAGCCTATAATGTCCCACTGCAGGGCATGGAGGATTAAACTATCTTGAATTTCCTAAAACTCATAGAATTTCCATTGTCCTAATGTAGTTCCTCCCTTCCTCCTACTTGCACCAGATGTTTTCGGTGTATACCTGGAAACACTGTAACAGGCCGAGGTCTGACCCGCTGAAGCGCAGCAGCCGCTCGAAGATGTCCAGCTCGGACAGCTCCGACCGCAGGATGCAGAGCCTCTTCTCTTGTAGCATCTGGAACGAAACATATTGGGATCAGTATGTATTACTATGTACGCATTGTTACTTTTCCTATAGCTTATAAAGCCTAATGGAATATATGTGATCTATACAAGAATAACGATACAAAATAACCGCAATGAATAACTTGATAACAATTGATAAACATGTACTTCACTACATAGTATAAAACTAAGTCGCTTTCCGCTGTCTGTATGTCTGTCCCTATGTACATATGCTTAGATCTTAACTACGCAACGCATTTTGATGCAATTTTTTTAATAGATAGAGTGATTCAAGAGGATTGAAAATTCCCGAAATTCCCACGGGAAAGGGCAAAACGCGGGTAAAACCGCAGGGCGCTGCTAGTATGTTATAAAATCTATTCCATCATTTAGGCAGAGATTGTGTTTACAAAGATGCATCCTTACAATGTTATTTAGTAGTATCACATACAAAGAGAAGGGTACATTATTTTAATATGGCAGTAAACACAAACTTGCGTGTCAATGTCCTGCCGAGTTGCGATATAACAGAATACATTGTAGATCTCCATTATAAAACATATTGTTGCCTTTATTTGCAACTCTTGTCGGCGTTTTGGTTTACTTACTTGTCATGTAACAAAATATCAAACTACTTAAACAATTATGTTTGAGCAGAAGCCTCTTATTTTAATTAAAACTACGCTAATGATTACAGTTTGAACAATTGTAACTTTTGTCTCATTTACAGGAATCGTAGTCACAGAGGACCATCTTCTTTGTATACGCAAGTAGTTTGTATACTGAACATGCTAAATACAAATACATAAAGCCTCTTATACTTTCATGCAGAGCTTTCAGTAACAGTTAGTGTACAGCGAGGAGAAAGAAAGGGGACGAAACTCTGGCGAGTATTTGAGATGATGTGATGGAAGCTCAGACGATAACCGATACACAATAAGATAATTTATTTCAGGCAATATTAACAATTTCATATTAAATCAATCCTACTTGTATTAATTACACACTCGATATAGTACGTTATACGAATCAAGTACTAGGCCTCAATGCTACAACAAGGCTCGAACAGGGCCTGTACTGTCACAGACTGGCATAAAATTGTCCTATAGACTAAATCAGTGAGCATGCTTCCGTTAGCATCTCGAAATGTCAAATTTAAAACAATGTTGACGAAGAATAATCATCACCAAAGATAATAAAACCTCTACAAAACATCGCAAGAGACCAATCACTTTAAGAGACCGTCAACGTTCAAAGTAGTCAAAACAATATTGTATTTTACGGCGATATGCGAAAATACGTGTATTATGTTTACAAAGTGTTCGGCGATGGTGCGGGCGCCGGGTCGGTTCTAGGAACCATGAATCATTGCGGTTGTGTGTTTGTCTGTTACTATGTAGGGTATGTGGGCCAAGACAGGTCGCGGCGGCACAGATTGAACAATGCAGGGGTTACTAAGTAACTTCAAATAAGAAGAAGTGAATTTCATGGTGCCTTCAGTGTGTATTTGAGAGTATCTTTGAGGTATGTATGTTGCTTTTTATTCAAGGTATAGACGTGAAAATCTAACTGAAAATATCAGTACAGGGTACAGATAACACATAAAAATATTAGCGCAGATATTAGAGTGACAAAGACACTACTTAGATAGGTGCCGAGAGTGGAAACGCTACCGTCTTCTGAAGTGCACGTAATTTTTTCGGTCCTGATCATTTCAATCGTTCGACCATGTGCGGCGAAAATCTCCGGCGTAACTGACATACGTTTTCGAACTTGTGGTATAGTAACAGACATATGTTACGAAAACAAGTTAAATTCGTTTCTCTTTACATAATAAAGTCCAACGGATTGTGTTCCATTCAATTGTCCGCGCCGTCCCGCGCCGAGATTGCTCAACGATCAATTGATCTCCACTAATTGAAGCAATCGATCCTATTATATTTACTTTACGTTAAATCTACCTACAGGTCGCTATTGAAGTTGTATAAGAGAAAACCTTAATTTAATATAATTTTGATAACGCCTCGGTAGTCTAGTGGTATGGGCAAACATGTTTCCTACTTTTCAAACATGGCTCGGGTTTGAGACCACCAAACCGCATTTGGCAAGCGTGGTGATTATGCCTAATCCTCCTCACTGTACTGATATCTTCAGTGAGATGAGAGGCCTCTGCCCAGCAGTGGGACATTACAGGCTAATACTTTTTTTGATAACAATTGGACCGATCGGCGAAGCATCTCAGAGGATCGTGACGTATTCCGCAAGCTTGGCTGATTACGTGCAATCCTCTGATTATACTATAAACAATGCAGTAGTTGTCTGGTCTGTCTGCTACGCTTTCGCGGTAAAATAATCCATTTGCCACGTTTTCAACCCAAAAATAGGAAGCATACCCAAATCTTTTAATGATATTGCACGGAACAGCTTGATGGTATAAAACGACCAGCAAATGACCTGTGATGGCAAAACGTTGCTCAGTCATTGACAGGTCAATACTTTATTTTATAAGTCAATTAATTTATACCCGAATACTGAACGCGACACCAATTCAAGCAGCCCTCAATACATATAATTTTGACAATGAGTTGTCAAAAAAAGTAAGCAAGTACCTTGTGTAACGTTACAATGTTTTTTCGGGGTGATTAACCCTCTGCGCCTCATTACAAGTTAACCGATTAATTAAAATTAAAACGTAGTTTTTTTGTTCGACTGGTTTTGATCGAGCGTTGTCTCGACCTCGCGAGGGTCAACTGGATAAGTTTATTTACATTTTTGTTTTTGCATGATCAAATAATTAACGTTCATAGTGATCTTATCTATACTAATATTATAAAGAGGTAAAATTTGTAAGTTTGTTTGTTTGTATGTTCGGGGTAATCTCAGGAATTATCAGTCCGATTTGAAAAATTCTCTTTGTGATAGATAGCCACATTCAACGGGAAGGTTATAGGCTACTTTTCATCCCGAAATTCTCACGGGAACGGGTACAACGCGGGTAAAACCGCGGGGCGCTGCTAGTCATTAATATCCATACTAATAAAAAAAACATTATTATTAAGAAACTGGTAGCAGTGTGCTATTAAACGCAGTACTCTGCTGAAAACCCATACCTTATATTTTGAATTCGGTAGGCTCTATGGCTAGGAAATAATGACTACTGTATATCTATTCTTTCCCCCTCACCTACGTCTGCCTCATCTTCGATGAGATGAGAGGCCTTTGCCCAGCAAAGGCACATTACTGGCTTGTACTTTCTTTCTTTTAAATAAAATTGTAATGAAAACAAAAATGGAGGACTTGCCCGTTCATCAAACAATTCCTGTGTTACTTAGAATAGAGTGTATAAATAATGTATAGCTGACTATTGACCTTTATCAGTATGTGTTACGTTACGAGTATCGGTATTCGAATAATAATGTGCGGTTTGTTTACATTTGAGACAAGCTTAAAAGAAATGGACTATGATGTAAAGATGACGGAATCGATTGATAACATCCGTGTTGATATTCTTAGATAACATTATGTTATACGATACATAACGATGTCGGTCACGGTCGTGTGTGAGATATATCCTTAATAATGCACATCAAAAGAAATATATATTTCACAGAACAAAGAAACTTTCTAAATCTTCTGAGATAAAACGAATAACATTGAACATCTTCAAAGGCCCTCTACTAGTTGGATCTGTATCCCTTCGCATTCCTCTCAAAAAGACCGGCCTTGTGACTTCAAGGAGAAATCATAACAATTTTGAGTGTGAGATAAGATAGGTTGGTGCCACACTAGCACCATCTTTTGGATCGCGGGTGGAACCACCGCGCGGAACAGCTAATACAATATAAACCATCCTAAAACATCTTTCATCTTTCAATAGTTAGTAAGAGTCTGTTGCATCACTCAGAGTCACTAATTGACGTCAGTTAGTCAAGTATCACTTTAATTGACGTCTCTAAGTACGGTTGTTACTATCGATCTTATTAAGAGACAACAATGCATTACGTAGCGTACTGTAAGTACGTTCAACCGGGGCAAGGGCGTCGGCGCCGTCAGCGACTGATAGCAGATACGTATCCCAAACATGTGTGCGCTTTCGCACCGGAATCTCACTTAAAATGGATTGTAATGTTACAAATAAATATAATGTATACACTTATAGATAATATAGATAAATTCACATACGGTTAATTCGACCACAAAGTAAGATCTAAGCTCATATTATGGAATCTAACTGGTACTACTCATACTTATACAAATAGATTTTATGAACATATAATCGACACCCAGACGACGTCGCAAACAACTATGTCTGCATATATTGTGTTACTCCAGGTGAGAATCGAAACCCTGACACAAAATAAAAACTATTCAAAGATGAAAATCAAATGTATGTTTTTATTATTATTAAAAAGTTTTCTAAGAAACACTCAGAAAACTGTTTTTGGTTTTCAGAATGGAAATTGTATGAAAAACATTAAAAGAAAACATTTTAGGTGAAAATCACTGTTTTACCCAGTTCAGTGATAAATTCTAGTTTAAAAGTATCATCACGTGTGCGTAGCAGTTAGTTAAATAACCAACTGTCAATCTGCATTCAAATCCGTTCATTAGAGCTCTATCAGTAGGTACCTACAGTCAGGGGATTAAGCATTAGGCGTGAAACCACGGTCGCCTAATGAGAGATGATGATGTCAAACCGTGACGTGAAATAGAATGTTTGAAATACATCAAAGAGATGTTTTTCATAATCATAATCATTATTTCCTCAACATGGGTTTCTATGTATAATCTTCCTCACTGTACTGACATTAGTTGACGATGATCGAACGAAATCTGAATCGAACTGGTGATACCCGAGATTACCCTGAACATACTTTGTACGTGTTTTTCATAATATTTTTTTCAAACACATCTAACGTCTATTAGTAGGTTTAATACTTTATGAAAAAATTTGAAAGTTAACGAAAAAGCCAAACCATTAGCCTGTCTGTAATATCCTACTGCCGGGCAAAGGCCTCTCACCGAGAGAAGCTTTAAAACGAATTGTTTTATAAACAAATTGTTGGTAACACACTCGTAATTATAACATCGGTCACGTGTTTTCTTGGAAACGGTTCGTTGAAATGTGTGCCCGGGGCACCTCACGAGATGTACGCACGTGTTGGAACCTCGTGCGAACGATACATTAACGTGTTAACACACGAGTTTGGTTCAATATTATTATTATTATCATCAGCCATTTGTGTCCCAATGCTGGGCAAAGGCCTTGGTTCAATAATCTATACTAATATGATAAAGCAGAAGAGTTCTATTTTTTATGGTTCAATGCGCTCATCTCTAGATCTCTAATCTCTCTCTCTAAAACTACGAGACTACTGGATTCTTAAGTTATAGCGAACATTAACCATTTTGATTTTAAACTACATTTACGGATACACTTCGCTTTTATTTTACATTTTTACCTAACGTTATGTTTATGGTTCCTGTAAAGAGGCCGAAACGTCAGATATCAATGTAAAATAAAAGCGAAGTGTATCCGCAAACGTATTTCAATTCAGTACTAATTCGATATTTGTTTATGTTGGAGCTACACTCAAGAAGTAGGTTATATTATAATATGCTAAATAGCCATACATCTATCCCGATATTCTAACGGGAACCTGCAAACGGGGATTTAACAGAACGCTAGTCAACTTAATCTAAACTAATATTATAAAGCTGCCGAGTTTGTTTGTTTGAACGCGCTAATCTCAAGAACTACTGGTCCGATTTGAAAAAATCTTTTTGTAATGGATAGCCACATTCAACGGGAAGGTTATAGGCTACTTTTCATCCTGTAATTCCCACGGGAACGGATACAACGAGGGTAACACCGCGGGGCGCTCCTATAATATACTTGACTATAATAATACGAAAATGTTTACATAATTCACTGCGCTCTAGGCACACTTAATAATTCTATTAACCTTATTAAAGCTACTACACAAAATATGTAGATACAACACATTGTATCCATTTTGTGTCTACAATACGAGTATTATTATTCCACTCATAGACAAACTGAAAAACAAACACCATTTTTCTGTTATGCAATTAAAGTGATTGATATCTAGAATTCATAATTATAAGAAGGTTAAAAATATAATTAACATTGTCTTAAATTGCCACTAAATACGTAAGTATTAAATTAACTATAAAATATGGGAATCAAATTAGCTAAAACTGCAGTTTCCATACCACTTAAAGTGAATGGTATCATGAGGTTATACGAGTCGGTTTAAGGTTAAATAGACTTTATTTTTAAAAAAATATATAAATATTGTCTTTTTACTGAAAATATATGGTTTTTATTATTAACTAGGAGCGCCCCGCGGTTTTACCCGCGTTGTACCCGTTCCCGTGGGAAGTTCAGGATGAAAACCTAACCTATCCGTTGAATGTGGCTATCCATTACAAAAAAATAATTTCAAATCGGACCGGTAGTTCCTGAGATTAGCGCGTTCAAACAAACCTTGCAGCTTTATAATATGTACAAGCAGCGCCCCGCGGTTTTACCCGCGTTGTGCCCGTTCCCGTGGGAATTTCGGGATAAAATGTAGCCTATAGCCTTCCTCGATAAATAGACTATCTAACAGTGAAAGAATTATTCAAATCGGTTCAGTAGTTTCTGAGATTAGCGCGTTTAAACAAACAAACAAACAAACAAACAAACAAACAAACAAACAAACAAACAAACAAACAAACAAACAAACAAACAAAACAAACTCTTCAGCTTTATAATATTAGTATAGATTAGTAAAGATACGTAGGTAGTATTTTTTGCGGTCAACAAATAGTAATAAATAATTAGCAAATACTAATTATGACATAATTAGTATTTGCTAATTACTCTGTATTACGAGTATGAGATCATTTACATTGTTTGTCGCTATCATTCTCGCTAAATGTTCTCCCGCTAAATAACCGATATAACCTCGAACATACAAACAAACAAACTTACAAATTTTACCTCTTTATAATATTTACTAGCAGCGCACGGGTTTACCGACGTTGTGCCCGTTCCCGTGGGAATTTCGGGAATTTTCATACATATAAACCTTCCTATTGAATCACTTTATCTACCTATTTAAAAAAAATCCGTCAAAATCCGTGCAGTAGTATTTAAGTTTATCGCGAACAGACAGACAGACGTGGCCGGGGACTTTGTTTTATAATATGTAGTGAATACATTATAAATTAAATGTCAGTGCTCACTTAAAATCTCATAAAAACATGATTACTTGTAATTTAATTAATGTGCGATCGATTCATTGTGTGTACCGTATTCGTAGAATAGCTGTTCAACTACATGTACCGAGATGTAATCAGTTGCAACAAAAAATATAGGGATCGATTACTTTGTAAGTGACCAACAACAAAACAACTTAAAGTAGTTATTTAATTATTATGAACTAGCTGTGCCCCGCGGTTTCACCCGCAGCGCCCCCGTTCCCGTGGGAATTTTGTGATTTTTATTCCTTATTTTTCTTGTATAAAAACCTTGTCCTGACAATAAGGAACACATTAAAAAAAGAATCATCCAATTTGGTGCAGTCGTTCTGAAGTTATGCGTTTACCAACACATTTTGCGATTCATTTTTATATTATAAGGTAAGGTGACTGCACCTACATATGTTTAAATGGCGCCATCTGCTAAGAATGTTGCATGTATTACTGAATGTATCTTTATTAAATTAGGCTATGCAATTATAATGGAATAGGCAATATTATTGATCGACATAGTGTCTATATATAAAAACTAGCAGCGCCCCGCAGCTTTGCCCGCGTTGAGGCCGTTCCCGTTGGAATTTTCGAAAATCCTTTCTTAGTGTGCACTTACGTCACTTGAAGAACCTTCCTGCCAAATTTCATGTTTCTAGGTGTAACGGTTGAGGCTGTGCGTTGATTATCGGTCAGTCAGTAAGGACTTTGAATTTTATATAGGTATAAAGATCAATGCCACTTTTCGTTGTAATTTTATAATTCAAGCACGGGCTCACCTATCCAAACAAACCAAATGTTTAGGCTTTGTTCAGACTATTTAGTAGATGGTTTATGTTTGCACATAATCGGTCGAGCGGTTCTTCATTTATCACATTTGTTACAAATGGGTCGCGGGTGGAATCGCCGCGCGGGACAGCTAGTATATTATGCTTTATTATTTTGATTGTTCTCCCATTGGATTCCTGGGCTTAGTTAAAACATCCATAAAAATAAAATTTGTATAAGCCTCTATAGTAATATCCCTTCATCATTATTCCTTTCGTTTACTTCTACAATGTCTACGGTATTCCTCTTAATTTTCGATACATTTACCGTATCAGTACAAAGTAACTGTTTACATTGAACATATTATGAAGCTACCACACGCCGCGGATCACTTGCAACTTATTATTGAACATATTAAATTGTTTTCATTACTATGTAGTTCCGATACTACCTACTTTATAACTATGTATGAAGTCAGTAAGCGCTTACTATGTAATGTATGTTGTTTACATAATAAAAGGTGAGTTAATTGAGTAAATGAATGTAAATGTAGATATGTAGGTGATTGAGTAAATAAGTGTAAATGTAGATATGTAGGTGATTGTAATAATACGATTTGTTAACCTTTACGCGAACGTATAAAAGGCGGTAAACGCTAATATACTCTATTCATAAAAACTTCTTTGTTGTTCAATGAAAGGTTAAATAAATACTTTGAAGACATCAATGGATTAAACATATAGATTATAGACCCTTTGTCAAGAGTGGCATTTCTATCTGAGCGCTACCGTGTTTCGGTGGGCACGTTAAGCGGTCGGTCCCGGTTGTTTCAATCATCAGACCATGTCGGGCGGTCTAAAAACTCTGACACCCACTAGCCTACTCGAAATGAATGAATGTGTCTTTAGTCTTAAAAATCGTGTTTTTAATTTCCAATAATTTTTAGGGTATTTTTTATATCAACTAGAAATAATTTATGTATGAAACTAATTAGCACTTGCTTTTTCCTTAGTACATAAAGTTTATGACGTTAATGAACTGTTACTGTATTATCCCAGTTTTGGGCACAATTACTGTTTGCAGATATCATAAATTTTTTGGGCAAAAGCCTCCCTAATTCCCACCACTCATCCTGATTCAAAGCCACCGATTGCCTGCCCCTTCTGTAGGCCTCCAGTTCGTCAAGCCAAACCGCGGCGTATACAACTAACCCGGTGGTGAAACCGCCTCTTACCCTCTAAAATATTCACACCTGAGCCTACCCAAAAAGGTATTTATTTCAGGGGTAACCTGCAGGTAATGACCGGCGAGTTAACCCTGAAATAAATACCTTGGAGCAATAAAAATACCTATAAAAACCAAATGGGTAATTCGTATAAATTAAAACTCATGCATGATTTGACCTGAACAATCATGGACATTAAAATTGCAAGTCCAATAAAAACTCAAAAAAGTACTACGGGATATATTGTTTTGTTTTTTCGTTTTAAATATCGTATGCATTATTTTTTGTTCATGGGATTACAAATTTAACTGATACGTAAACGTTACGGTTAGTTTAACATTTAATTTTCAATTTTTATGCAATTAGCATTGGTTAAGGTTACATCTTTTTTATACTGTAAACTATAAATTACCAAATTTTTTGTGTTAAGCGTTTTTGGAACCTGTTTTTTTGTTTTCAAACAAATAAGGGTCATTAACATACGTTCTTGAACATAATATCCTTTAAAAAAAGTTACATTAAGTAAACTAGATGTAATATTGTTCACCATTCCTTTCTGAACAAGCCCGTTGGCACAGTGTCACGTGACAACGCTTACTGTGTCGGGAGTTGTGGGTTCAATTCCCCCCGCCCGGAGTCAACAACACGTGCAGACATATGTAGTTGTCGGCCACGAACGTCTGGGTGTCAATTATATACATATACATATTAATATAAAGTATTCGTGTATGTATGTGTATGTAGTAGTATCATTGTATTTTATTATGTAGTATTATAATATGTAGTAGATTCCGTTGTACAAGCTTAGAGCTTAGTTTGGGTCTAATTAACCGTGTGTGAATTTGTCCGGGTGTATTTTTTTTTATTTTTTCTAGTAGTACAGAACGAGTACATCGCGAATTTACGCACGCTGTACCCGTACCAGTGGGAAGGTTAAAAGTAGCCGATAAATTGCCTCTGGATTTTGCTATCTTATACAAAAAAAAACCTGCAATGGTTTATCTGCCAAGAGCTCGAGTTCAATGATGAATGATGATGCATGGCTCGTTGTTCAATATAAACGGGTTTTAAAAAATACAAACTGCAGCTTAATAATTATAGTATCTTTATATATATAATTCTAGAGTACGAGTGTATGCCACTGAACTCCTCCTAAACGGCTGGACCGATTTGAATGATTTTTTGTTTGCGGTTGGGTGGCACCCTGGATGGTTTAGATTCACACTAGCGACATCTATTGGGACAGGTAGTACACTTATAAATAACTAGAAAACCGTCCCATACAAAACTGATATAAATTTAAAAGCCACACACAATGTAAACATTGACAATAACAAATGCAATTTATCACATTAATTAATGTGTTTTCCTACGCGGGATAACACGCAAATCTCATACAATGTTGATTTTGTGTTCGCCTTATCATTATCTGGTTAAACTGAGAGCAATGCAGTAAACCTGATAATGAGAGATAAGATAATTTCATAGATGTTCTGTGTATGTGAAGTGTGTTTGTATGTACGTATTGTATCACTTTAGAGTATGTTACTACTCAAAAGTTAGTTCGACCTCCGACATGGTCTGACGATTGAAACAACCGGGACCGACAGTAAAACGTGCCTTCCAAAACACGGTAGCGCTCAGATAGAAATGCCACTGCCGGACGCCCATCCAAGTAGCTGCACATAGCTTAACAATCGCGATGAGTCAACATCGCTTGGTCGACTGGAAAAGTAGACTTAAAAGTAAAGAGACTTTCGAATAATATACTTTCTATTGTACATAACAAAACTGTCTGTAATATTAAGCAGTGAAGAACTTGATAGGAAAACTAATAACAAAACAGCACCGAGTCTGGAGACATGGTCTAATAAACATGCACAAAATACACCACTGACAAACTGACAATAATACACATCGACTTCATAACACGATAATAAGTCTAAATCATGCGACCACTGACTCATCAACCACCTACTACTTAAACTGTGTCATCACGTAATAACTACTATCTATTCTCTGACAATTTCTATACAAACTATGCGTTATTCTGTAACAAACATAGTAGTAACTATGTGTTAAACTGTGTACGGGGCACAAAAAAATGGAGGCAGTAACCGTTCCACGCCGCGAGTCAAATCAAACCGCATCTCAAGGCTATGAGTTATATTGCTTTGCGAAAATTAGTGTCTAGGCTTTGTCCTCTCAGCACCGTTATGCCGCCCGCGGAGAATTGAAGAATCGAGTGGTTCACTACAAAGCGTTTAGGCGACAATAAGATTTATAAATAGCGCTGGGTCGACGATTACGAGCTGTTCTAGACTCCAGCACTAATCCATGTTGAATAGTATGGTGATTTGTTTGCATTGCAAGGTATCATACAAGAATATATTTAAGTCAGTAATACATGTGGTAATACATAGATCTTTTTTTCCATGTAAAAGGTCACAAAGTTAAAGGGTAAATGTATTGAATTAATCAGCAAAAGGACAGCATCTGATACGTTTATTAAGTCTGTCCCAGTACAGCTACAAGGGCAAAAGGTGAAATTTCCTTAAAATGGTATTTCCCGTTGACAAAATGTGTCTCAATCTGGAAGATCCCAGAGAGGGCAAATGCCTTGCGATATTAATAACAACCAATGGAAATTTATAGTGGTATGGTACCAATACGTAGATTTATTTATTGTACAAAATGACATATAGAAGAAGTAGAAAGCAAAGAAATATTGTTGAAGTATTTCCTAGAATTAGAAGTAACATTCTATGTATTACAGCCATAATCAAAAGAACTAAACGTTCTATTTGTAAAAAGCTTTATGCGTATTACAACCACATTCAACAAAAGGTTGTCGATGGCTTTTTATCTCGAAATTTCCAAGGGAAGGGGAAAAATGTGAGGTACTGAGTCCAGGATATAATTAAACCTGAGGTAGGCATAGAGTCTAATGTCCATGCCATAGATAGGCGGTATAAAATCAGTAATGTTCTTGACATGGTTCCCTAACCAGTCGGCAGTACGAGTATGTCAACAGCAGCTATCGTCACTCATTACTCCAAATCCATTAATTACCCGCACACTTTCTAAATGGTACTTTCAGTAGAAAGAACTCGCGTTTCAATTACAAAGAGGAAATTTGTGTTATTTTTGCAGAAATGAAATTGGCTTAGCTAATGATTTCAGTGGAACTCAGTAAAATGGCAAAATTTGATTTGCTATTCGAGATAGACTATTATGTGGTGAGGACATATCAGTATAGGAATTATTTGTAGCCAAGACTTTAAGGAAATTTTTAATAGACAGAAATTTCTAACCGAAACCCTTGATAATGGCGACGGGTCGATAGTGTGCAAACTCTATACACGCATCATTCATCATGTTAGAGTTGATTTTAATATTTACATCGTAGGTGCATCAGCCATCTTTTGAACCAGAACCTAAACTGAATCATTAATTTCGTATAGATCAGTGGCCAACCCTCATGCCGGAATTGGCAGACCGCCAAAGTTCTCCAAAACGATTCAAAGATTGTATCAACCAAGACTTACAGCTGACATGCCGTTCTTAGCACGGTAGCACTGCCGTTCTTACCACGGTAGCACTGCCGTTCTTACCACGGTAGCACTGCCGTTCTTAACACGGTAGCACTGCCGTTCTTACCACGGTAGTAGCGCCGTTCTTAGCACGGTAGCACTCGGATAGAAAAGCCATTATCAGCATCACCCAAAACAGAACGACACTAATACCAAACATTCGTATGACCTTAACCCGTTGTTGGCCACATCAGGTCAACGCTCTTCACATTGCCAACTCCTCGCTTCGCAGATGCTTCAAGCTGAAGACCTTGGATAGCCAACTAATTGCTTCTGGGTCGGAGACTATGGCACGGTTAACAGCATTATCGTTAGTTCAGACATCTTAATTAATTTCTTTGACATTTTCCTCGCTTGTATGTTAAGTATCGTCGTATCATTGGTGAATATCGGTTTAACGACTTGTTTATGACACTTAGGTATGTGTGAGTACTAAAGAAATTAATATAATAATATGTACTAAAGAAATAAATAAATATTTATTAAAAATTGCTATTCGATTTAAAATTACATATTTCAAAAAATAATACGGTCATTTCAACGTCTCGATTGAATATGTTTTCTTTAAAGCTAGGACCTCCATCTCAGAACACCTCTGAAAACCTATAATGCGACATACACACATGCAACTTCGAATCGTCTCTTTTTTCATCAGGAAGTTAACTAGTCACACCCACAAAAAAGCAATCTAAATCATAGATAAGAAGCCATCAATAAAAAGATTTCCACACAATTCCAGCCGTAGAGACATAAACAATTCATCGACATAGAGAATGGCTCCATTGGACAAACTTGCATGATTGATGCGATCCACGTAACGCGAGGAATATTTGCGTGACGTCAATCCACGGTGGGTGAATCGCGTCTCTTGCATATTGTACATTGTTTTCAAAAGGCTAAACAAGTTATTTCATACACGAAATACTCCACATTATATCGCATTAACACTCTCCTACATCTGTTAAAATCAAAAACATGGTGTTCTGTTTTCTTTACGAATTCAATATTGGAACATTGGCTCTTGCTTGTCTTTAAAATTGTATTAGAATGAAATATAGTCAAGTCATGCATGACAGGCTTCATAGTTTTTATTTCATTAGCATACTTCGTCCTTAAAAATGACGAAGGATATCTTCTTTTATTGTGTATTTGCATAGTTGTTTTTTCGAGCTAGCCGTCATTCAGCCCCGAAATAACAATTTATAGTAAACGTGTTCTGACATATGCTAATACAATTTAAGTACATCAATTAACCATTGTATGCAAATAACATAGCTAATTACTTCGGAAACAGAATAGGTTACTACATAATTTTATTGGTGGGTAAACAAATACAGTTATGTTGTTGTTAATTCTTATGTATTTTAAGGAAATTTTCATTGTCTGCAGAAGACGTAAAGAAATTGGCTAATGCCGCAAAGATAGCTCCAGATGTAACGATCCCAAGGCTTTTAATTTAAATTGTATTCTCGAAAGTATTTGTATTCTACAGAACAACAGAAGCAATAAGTGACTAACTTCTTTCCATTTAAATGCGATTGAAACCCAAGCATTTGTTGACACACACCCATATGGGAGCACATACGTATCGAGCCCGCGTATTTATGCCACGCGTTTCACACAAGTCTAGACTCCATTGCATCTAGGCAATATGCACAGGCGATAGGCATTCTAGGCTCTTCCAATGCGGTAACCCGGTGGCCCGCTTGCACACTTGCTAGTACGCGTTTTGTCGCCCCACAACCGCTGTTTACGATTACTAACAATTATATCTCTGCGTAGTGCTGTCCATTAGTTACCGCAATAATTGGAACATGTGACAAACTCAAAAGCACGGCTGTTGAACTCTAGATAATGTCGTAAACAGGAAAAACTGACCTGTTTTAATAGATCGTAATTAGTTACAACTGCACTCGTCTTGCGTTTATTACATAATAATGCTTTTGTTCCGTTGGAGGCGCGCATTGAGGAACCATTATGTTTACAACTTTTAGCTGATGCTAATTTAATGCAAAAAACCGGTAAAAACCACCTTAATATAGATCACCCTGGACGACATGCCTCATTTAGATGAATAGTTATTAGCAACAAGTTCGTTTAAGTCACAAATCTCGTTCGCATCAGGAAGGCGTAGAGTCGTTTTTTAATAAAGATTGCAAACATAAAACACAAGCCCCCGCAGAATATCAAACAGGTCGAAACGAGGAAGTGTGTTGATTATTGAACACTGTTTCACGATTACAAATGGTGTGCTTTTATAAATAAGTCGTTTCGACAATGAATCATATTTATGCATTTCAACCAATAGGTATTGATACAACGCCATTGTGGAATCCGAAATACGGAATCGAACCTCTTAAACATTCAAAACATCTCATCTTAATTGGCAACACTGACGTTATCGAATCAACTTGAATTTGCAAGAACACTGAGCGTCGCTCAACAATGCAGGAGCCGTGAGCCGTCCAGTTTCTAACTCTATTTAGAGCGATGACCACAAACCAGTCAACGCTGCAGTAAGTGCCATTTAAATGACAAGCAACTTTTTTGCTCACCACCAGTTTGCAACATTGTCAAAGAAATTCGTTACAAAGACGCCCTGTGAGCCCTGTGAGCGCACGTACGTGTATGATTACAATGCAAAAGGGACGAACGTTCGCAGGCGGCCTTTTGATGTTCATATCAACATGCAGATAAGCGATTGTTCCAGTCGGGCCGGTACTGCACGACGCGTCGCTACGTTAACTCACTCTGACACAAAAGGTCGCGGCCGCCATTCAACCGACTACCAAGACACGCGAAACGGTATTCATTCGCTAAAAACGATGAATCATCTAAATATTCTAATAATAAAGTGTGCAAACTACTTTCTCCGTGCCTTTAGCTACTTGAACTTGACTTTACGAGCTTCGCCTCTGTACACTCACTTCTCAACTGGTTACGGCAAACTTCAAGGCAACATCCACTGATTTTGGAAAGTATTCCAAACTCATTTTTTAATATCTTTTACTACCGTTATGTTTTACAAAGGGTTTTATTAACACTAAGGATATGTTGTGTGGTTCAATTTACTTTATTACCGTACAGAATCTATATTTAGGAACTCATAATGCACATTGTACGGGTACACATAAAAAACCTTGACGCTGATTAAACCTGACGCCCAATATACACGTCGCCATTATAAATAACTCTGCGATAAACTACTCAAAACATGTTTACGGCAATTAATAATTACAATTCTAAAACTGAATTTGTCATAACCGCACATAAAACAAGATAGAGGCAATTTAAATAGGAAACTGTGATTGCAATATCGAGAGCAATAACCCATTTTATTAGTGCACATGTTGATAAGAGCATGATAAGAAGGCCGTTGGGAATACTATACTTAGTCCGTGCTACATTCGATTGACAAGATTTCGTATGCATGCTGTAATTAGCTCGCTTTAGACATACAACGCATTATTTCACTCAATCTTCACATCATAACCTCTTTTTTTAAACACTTTTAATTCAATTATTTGTATAAGTTCTAGAAAGTTGTGGAAGAGAGATGATTGGATAAACTTCGTTAAAATCGAGTTGACGATAGATGACTTCAGGCGGTAATCAGAGTACTATATTAATGGCTGACGTTAACGCCATGTCCTAAGGGGATACAGAAGTCGCCTGCATCGACACAGTCCACTTTCTATTCTATTAAGCCGACTGCAGAAAGTGAAACATCGCATTTTCCCAAACCGAAATTAATTGAAAATATTTGATTGACTCGATTTGAATATGTTGTGTAATCACTTTTATTTTCATCTGGTACATGTTGTCCTTATGTTAAAGATAATAGATTCAAAACTAAAGCAGGATACTTTGAGATAACGTCATTGAGAAGAGATATTATATCGATACACCGAAACCCTTACTACATCATAAATATAAAAGAAGTAGGTATAAAATGTATCATTCTTCAAGACCAGCAAACTACATCAAAACAAGCATTTCTCAACAACACCATGTTAGGAACACGTGTATAAACACAAAATTGACGAAATACTTGAATCTCAAAATTCTATCGGTTCACAATGGTCGAAATACAGGTATACAACGATTGCGTAAACCAAACACCCAAACGGTATGCCAACAATCTGGCACCGGCAGAAACACTGACGTTTCATAATTGTGTCGTAATTACCTGCACCGCAGATCGATGGCAATCCAGTAGACATTTTTGTTAGTGCTACACTTTCATAACTAACATGCTTCAAGTTTGGTGTGGAGAAATAGTATACCTTCGATACCGGTTTGGTGGCCCTTCGGTGAATACATGAATATGCAACACTTAATGGTTTGCCTCATATGTAAAGATGGTTTTTCCAGATTTTGTAACAAAGCGAGCTGAATAATAAATATAGCATTAGAAGATGTAAAGCTTGAAACAATTATTTTACTGAATAAATTTCACTGTAACCTTGTATTAAATAAATTCTTTAATCGCAAACATAACGGTATATTAAATACTGTAACTGATAAAGCCGTATTGGAAACAAACCTACGACCTTCGGAGTAAATCAGGTTAAGTAACCATTGTTACTTAATTATTATTACAATTACTTTTGATACATTTTGTGCAACAGACAAAAATATTACCCAATGATCTAATTGATATAATGCAGCCAAATCTGATAGCAAGCCTTAAACCACCTTCCAAACATTTGAAAGTAATTGTAGAGAGATAAATTGCGTGTCTAAAACAAGGAAGTCATGGACATAGTATTGGGACGGATCTTCTCCAAGACATAGTCCTCCGTTTATCGAAGACACCATGAGAGGATTAGATTCGTGATTCAATCACCACGTTTGCCTCCAATTTCATATTCAAATCACTGTTTAAATAACCAAGTTACCATCTCAAACAACCTACATTTGTTCACGATATCTTTAGTTGTTAGACCTTGAAGGAAGTGAAAGGTCAAACAATCGAGTTTCAAGTCACAATTCTACTTTCACTTGGCCAAATTCCTTTAATCGTATAAATGAGTAATGAAGTAACATCCGTGCTTGTTCAGAAAGAGAAATAAGAAATGAGGAAGAAGGAAAAGTAAGATATTCCAACGTTTAACACGACGTTTCCTTACAAAACGACCAACCTGACCAGCACCAAGTTCTGGAAATTACCTGCAACCAAAAACACAAAATATGAACTGATGATGTCTATGATAATCGTGTTTATGAAGCCACCGCGGCATCATGTTCGACACCAAGTTGGCCATCAGCCAACATGCAACAAACACAACAATGTGTTAAGGATCAAAGGCTCTTTAAATTGTAAATTATTGAGGAAAAAGTTGGTGGTTGGCTTCGGTAGGTACATCAAAATACAGGTTTTTTGTTTTCGTGGATAACGGTCCGGCTGATAATGGTACATTATAATTTACAAAATGTTACGCGGTGGCCGGAAATTTTTGAGATTGTACACAAAGTTTTATGGCGTCTTTTTACGACTTCGATAGCTGTGCGTAATTTACCGATTATTTTGACTTCCTTCACCTGTGGTACAGATATGAGTGTGCTCAAGTTTATCGCAATGTTTCACCTTGTCTACGAAAATAGTTGATTAAGATGAGATGAGATGAACATATTTTCATAACCTGGGTCTATAAAGTACCTATAGTTTCCAAGTATGACTCAACTACAAGTAGCAAACTTAGCAACAAAATATAGCCTACATAAGAAAGGAAAAACGCATTCTAATCACATCCTCTCCCAATGCTAATGGAGACAAAAATAAGGACAAGAGTCAATATTTATCTTTCAAATAGAGGAGCTTTCAAATCAAACAAACGGGTGCGAAATATAAATGGAAAACGACAGATCGGTACGCGATAAAAAGGTTGTTTACGTAAGGCAGCGAAAGTGAAATTTCGCAGTTGCACACAGACGAGGCACCGTGCGTCTGGGTGCAGTGTGAATATCAACACACACTCACACACACACACATACAACTATAGCTTGGGGCATCTTGGGGCTTCATACAAAGTAACTTTATAGACGTATTAAGTTAGTGATCTTATCTTTATCAATATTGTATGATCTTATCTTATTGTACGATATTATTTTTATCAATATTGTTAAGTAGTAGCGATCGGGCTAAGTGGTGAATCCGTTTTAAAGCAACATTTTAATAACTTGTTTGAGAAAAAGTTAACTAGTTTTCTATAGAAATTGCAACCGTGCTGTGAACATCGTGTACAGAAGAATTTTCAAAATCGGTGTACAAGACCAGTGCTTTTTAAATTTATTCACAATTCTTTGGTTAACTCATAATTATGTAACTAGACATGGACGCCGGAACTTTTTATCCCGAAATTGCCACCGTACCGGGTTAAACCTTGAGACTCTAGTTTAACATAAATAAACCTTAAGATTTGTAATAAAATGTTATGTTTGAATCAATCATTACGGTAGCAATATTATTTACCGCAAACCTTGCGTCTAATAGATATAGCAACTACATGTGAAGTCATGAATTATTATATTTTATAGCAATCAATATATTTTATATACTAACTATTATATATTAATTAATTAATCGTTCCTTCCGCTGGCCTTCTGTAGCTACAGTCAATAATTTAATAATAATGCTTTTGTTTGTAATGAGGTTGAGTATTAATGAGTGTAATGTTCATATTATGCTAATACATGCAGTGTCAACTAAAGTAATGACTTATTCCTTATCTGTTTACAATACAATCTACACTCCATTACGATGACATGTTCAAATAGGTAGTCTTTACTGGCGAAAACGTGATGAAAATCAATTTCCACTGGTTCCGACATTTTAATTTAATTTATCTCGAAAACTTTAAGAGAGATTAACTTTTGTTAACCTGAAGAATACAATACAAAACAAGTATGTATGTATTAATCCAAACTGCGTAATACATAAAAGGAAAGAATAATCTAAAATCCATAATATTTAGTACCATCAAATATATAATTATTATAAAGAGTTAAAGTTTCTAACTTCGTATTTTTGTACGGGCTTATCTCAAAAACTACCAATCCGGTTTGAATAACTCTTTTTGTAATAGATAGCCACATTCAACGGGAAAGTTATGGGTATTTTTCATCCCGAAATTCCCACAGAAATGGGCACGTGGGTAAAACCGCGGGGCGCTGCTAGTAATATTAATACTTTAGGCTACAGATTTGAGTTCCCTATGCTCTGAACTAGTTGAAACTGTGGCTCAGAGCAGTCATGCGGATGGAATCTTTCCTCAAAGTGAAAGGAAATAAAAAACACTGTGTTGAGATTAAGTTTATTAATTACAGTGTTATATCACAACACTTGCTTAACACAGGTTGGTGAACCCTGAGCTAAGTTTGAAAACAAATTAAAAAACATATCTTTCTATCACGCCTCGGTGGTCTAGTGGTATGTGCACTTTCCTGCCAAGACTGAGGTCCTGGCTTCAATTCCCAGGTCGAGCGAAGACACGTTTCCTACATTTCAAACATGGCTCGGGTTTGAGACCACCAATCCGCATTAGGCAAGCGTAGTGATTACGTCTAATCATCCTTACTGAACTGATATCCTCAGTGAGATGAGATACCTTTGCTTAGTAGTGGCACATTACAGGATAATACTTTACTTTCTATCGCAATTTAATTCCGTTGCAACCACTAATACAAGTTTAAACTTCGCCAAGCAGACATTGAAAGCGAAAGCAGCGTTTTAATAACTTTGTTGTGATAGTCAACGTAACATACAGTAAGAGGTATGCAATTATCTAATCTCCTGTATATGGAATCTAGAAAATTATCCAGTTTTGATGTCATATGGACTTTACAAGACGAAAATCATGATCAAATAGAATGAATCACTCGCTATTTAAATGTATGGTATTGGGTAGTGATAAACAAACATCTAGCTGTAACATCTCACTGTGTGATGCTACAAGGCAACAAGCCAAAAAAATATCATTTTAGGCTAATAATTTTCACAACTTTTATTTTACTCACTAAGGTAACAGGACTAGCTCGAAAAGTAATGCGATTCATATATCTATCTAAAACATATAAATATTTTTGTAGTATATAATATCAGTTTTTTAGAAACCTGAAAATTAAAAACCAAAAAGTATAAGCCTGGGCGTTAAAAGTATTATTAATGCAATGCCACTGCTGAGCAAAGGCCTGGTATGTGAATTAGTCCTGTAAATATATATTAAAAAACTGCTTATGGTAATTTAGCTGGGATGGCCTCGAAACTATGAACATCATACGACAGACCAGACCACCCAATTGTTCCAATAATAACTCACGCACACACGCGCATTTGTTTACGTATGCGCCTAGTCAAGTGCATGTGCATACTTTGAATTTAGAATTATATTGAGTAATGAGGTTTTATGCAGCGTTGCGACAGAGGTTCTATGTTGAAATTCAATTAGGTTACATGATAGGTATCTGGTACGTATGTGCGAGGGCAATGGTGGGTCCAGGTTTGTGGTTTAGGGGGATTTAGCCCTTGTAGGTTGGTTTTGCTGAAGGAAACATGTTACAAAAAGTATCATTAAGGTCAGGTTAGTATCGATTCAAGTCACGAGTCACAGGTTAGTCACGTCATGATACATTTTTAGTTTTATATATTTTAGAAACTACATAAACAAATATATAAAACGATTGCCACTTGCTCGTACGTATTTGCTTCGTTCACATTCGTCTCATAAAAAGTAAATCCTAAGTTCTTATTGAACCTAGCTCCAAGGTGCTTGACCGTTCCGATATTTTCTAATACCTCTAGTTTAGGTCTAGGTATCCACCAATTACATGCAACGAAGCATTGCAAGGTGACATAGCGACGATGGTTTCCACCAATCACATCAAACGTACCAAGCAGGAACGAAGTAAAGCATAGTGTACAGGCATAGGTCTTGTGGAAAATTATGCCAAAGTAGCTCTCCTGAACAGGCATCTTTAACTAAAGACGTTGGATTCTCAAAGCGCATGCGTGAAACTTGTCTCGACAGACTGTTCAGTCGTCAATCAATATGCACTAATATAGCGAGTAGTGCAGGTATGTATGTTTGTTTGGCACGGGTCAATGGCGGGGTCAGATAGCGGAGCACCGCGAAAAAAACACTCAAGGTCACAGTGTGTACAACCAGCTTGTTATTTACACCTATATTTATTTATACCGCTGTTTTTGTCCTTTTATGAACATAATTAGTAGTTAAATGTTTTAGTTATAATGTTTTATTATGATGATGTATCATTAATTTTGGTAGAGGTTTTTCTGTGTTTAACGCCTCGTTTCCGCAAGGAAGTACAAACAGCTGATGTATAGTTCACCTGAGGTACCGAACTTCCAACTGTCTTATGATTTTGAATATATGTGATAATATTGAAGTGCGTCTTATTCGGTTCAAAGAGTTTGTTGTTTGTGTGAACGCGCGGAGATCACTGGATATTTTAGTTGGAATTAAAAACATATTTTCGTTGTTATAGCCACATTCAAGATGAAGGTTACAGGCTATTTTCATCGCGAAATTCTCTTCGGAAAGAGGTGCAAAACGGGACAGATCGGGACGCTGTGTCACCATATTCACTATGCGTATTGTGAATATACCTAGTGACAGCGCACGGATTCACTATTATTATATTTACTACTATTGTATGACTACTGGTAATTGTTGGCCCAAAGTAAACAAGAGTGGCGGGAATGGAGGGAGGTCTTTGCCCACCAGTGGGACAATGCGGGCTAATAGTTAAAGCTTATTACTTCACTTTGAACCAAACCACAAAAGATCACAAAGTAACCAACAAACAGTGTTTACAGAGATATAAATTAATAACTTTCTTGTGCGTTTGATAATTCACCTTATATCGTGAGTGTTAGAGTCGTGTTGAAGTAAACACGAGCACGTGGCCGGTTCGCCTTCACCCAAAATGCTAATCGAACGGTTAGCGGTAACAGAGACCGACGGATTTCTAACGGTTAAGGATTATTGGATGTACTCGTTTTGTTACTGCTAATGTGATAATAGTGATGGCTTTCTAAGAGGCGAAGTTAACGCTCACTAAGTAAGTACTTTCGTCTGACGAGTCCTTGGCAATCGAATGTGATTATTATCCAACCATAGACAGTTTCTTGTATAGAAGAATAAAGTTTAGAGTTGGGATAAGAATGCAATTAAACGTAATATTTTCCCTCTACATACAGAATTGTCTTTGGCTGGCAATTAGGCCATATTAGTTTTCATTTTAGGACTAGTAAAATGAAATAGATTGTAACCTCGTGTAGGTTAGTGGTCAACAATTGGGTTAAAGTTTGTAGGCCACGTTAAAGTGACCGACATGGTCAAACGATACACAAATTTAGCGCGCCCTCGAAAGAACAATAGCGCTCAAAATATCCATATACATATTCTGTTTTTATTATTAATTGTATTTCTGTTTTGACGTTTAGAGTTTGTAAGTTTTTCAATTCATGTAATTGGGTCTACGTTTTCAATTAAATAAATAAATAATAATTATAAAAGTATCAATCGGCCACCATCCAAGTTAACGATCGCGATGACTCAACTTCCCTCACTCAACGGGTGCTACCTTGAGGTGTGCTTGAGGCAACTCATAGATAAGAGCTCTTAAAGCTGCAGCTTGGAACGTTATATACCTACATATACTGTTAGTCGTTACTCAAGTACAGATTATCTTTGTTTAATAGCGGCCGCTTATCGAAAATAAAAACTGCGTTCATGTTTTTTATCATAATACCTAACTTTGATATATTTGAAAATAAATATTCACTTTTTTATCTTTAAAATCGGTGACATGGTTAGAAAAGATCTTCATATCATTTGAAGTTTCAGATTTGCCCAAACTGACCGATTTAAATAACAGCTAGGTCGAGAAAAAAAGTTGCCAAGAGTTAAAGCAGATTAAAATATTATGTTAACCAAGAACTGCCTTGAAAAAAGACCGACAAAACTTACAGAAAACAATATAACAAAAGTTAACGTAAAACACATAGGTAACGAATGATAAACGACATTTTCAATTGTCCGAGATGATGTAAACACGTCATCATTACATTAATGACTCGACTTCAATACTGTAATTACATATTACAGATATTATCGGCATAATGGACGACAGATGCAGGAAATAGTTGAAATAACCTGAGGTCTTGAACCAGTACTAATGAGCGAAGTGTTTTAAGCGCCTATGTTTAGGAACGGATAGCCGCTTAATAAAACATAGGCGCTTGCTACACTTCGTGCAAAACGGGCCGATGCGGATGTTGGTTTAGTTAGACTGCCCAAAGACCGCAGATGTGATGACGTCATAAAACGCGAGGGGATTTTTTTGAGTAGTCATAAATTTGATTATAGTTCTTAGTTGTTTATGGGCATCCTGAGAAAACATTAGGTTTATCTCCACAGAGCTATCATTCTATTTAGGTGACACCCAAATACAACTTTGATTTTCTGAAATTTTGGTATAAATAAAGTAGGTAATGGCGCTCTCCAGTTCTATAATATCTTTAGGTTATATCAAACGAACATATTTTCGCATTTACAGAGTTATGAAGATTGCTAAAACATGAACACAATCATATCCTTACAATCTTATTTCAATCAAATAACTTCTGGTTACACCAATATAAAATCATATTAATACACACAATAACTAGTTACCTACCTAAATAAATATATTTTGGTAGGTAACAAGTTATTTGGCATGAAGTTAACAAAAACGAATAAAATTAAAAAATCCGGTCCATCAACCATGCATAGAAGTATAACATTAAGAATAACAAGATTTGCAAACTAAATTCGGATATTTATTATTCATATTAACGCTGTATAAAAACTCTACATGTAGGCAACGTTTTTGGTTGGTAAACAATTAACGTAACGACTTGAACACACCGTTAAATTTTTATTGAGCAAATAAGAATTCGTGTTTTTAGGGTTCTGTAGCCAAATGGCAAGAAACGGAACCCTATAGATTCATCGTGTCTGTCTGTCTGTATGTCACAGCCACTTTTTTTGTCTTGATGAAGTCGGATTTGATTTCAAGAAGTCTCATGAATCAGTATAGACCTACTTGTAGTACCTACTTAGTTGTTACATAACTAGCAGCGCTCCGCGGTTTCACCCGCGTTGTGTCCGTTACCGTGGGAATTTCCAGATGAAATTAGCCTATAATCTTCTATCCATTTCAAAAATAATTATTCAAATCTGATTGGTAGTTTCTGAAATGAGCGCGTTCAAACTAACAAAAAACAAGAACAAAACAATCTCTTAAGCTATATTATATTGGTATAGTTAGAACCGTTCCCTTTGGAATTCAGGGATGAAATGTAGCCTGTAAACTTCCTCTTAAATGTGGCTATCAGATACAAAAAGAATTTCCTAAAACTGACTGTTCCTCCCAGAGATAAGCACATTGATACAAACTGTATTTATTGTGATATAACAGCCACATTCTTAAGGAAGGTTTTAGGCCATTTTCCATCCAAAATTTCCTTCGTGAATGGATTGTATCCGCGAGTAAAACAGCTAGCGCGTCTAGCTGTTTGATATTCATAAACCAAAATGAAGACGAAGACGAGTTTTTCATTGACACACGAGTCTACGAGCTCCAAGCCACTTTCGATTTCCGCATCTTGTGTCAGACACTTTCAAATTATCTTAAAATCAAGTTTGGTGCCATCTATAAACTTATCATTTCTCCACGGTTGCATCATTTACAATGTTATGTGAAAGCTTTCTTTTCTCTGCGGGTTTTGGGAGTACTATATATATATCCTTGTGTCTCCTTGGTGAGCATGTGCATAACTTAAAGATTCAAATTAATTATATATTTAGCTATGTAATCAAATTGTGAGATCGTGTTCAAGACCTTTAGCCGCCTGAAAGCTATGTACCGCTCGTGGCGAGTTTGACTAAGCGATGTTAGCTCAATGCGATTGTTAAGCGACGTGCAGCTCGGCGCCTATGATAGCATTCAAACATAGGCCTAAGTTTTAATAAACTAGGTACATACCTAAAGGTGACTTTTCATTAACTAAAGGTTGTAGGTGTTATTAGAGCTAGAGTATGCTGCTTCTGATATCATTAGTGGATATCTAGAATAGTTCAGGTGAAAAGACTTGACTTATTAACATTTTGGTTTGGTCTACTGTCAGTCATAGTTACTAGCAGCGCCCCGCGGTTTTACCCGCATTCTGCCCGTTCCCGTAAGAATTTCGGGATTTTTTATACATACAAAAGGTTCCTCTTGAATCACTTTATCTATTAAAAAACCTTATCAAAATCCGTTGCGTAAAAAGATCTAAGCAAACATAGGGACAGACAGCGGAAAGCGACTTACATTTATACTATAGTAGTGATTAACTCTTTATACAGTCAATAAATTTTAAGAAATTATGAAAATACTTTAAGGGTCAAACCCTACCGAGATTTCTTAACCATTAACCTTATTGAAATTCGATATAACGTTAATAAAATGAGGGTAAAAAGACCTCTCAAACAGTGTGGCGGCAATAACTTTCACACGGCGAGTGAAATTGTAGGCATATTATGCGAATCAGTATGCGTTGCTGGGCACTTTCGATCGACCGTACAGTACCAGAGTTCGCCTTGCGGGTTGGATGACAACAGAAGAACAACAGAGCAACAAAACGGGTTCTTACTGTGAAGGAAAGGGTTGTATAGAACTTGATAGGTTTTCTATGCTCTATTTTGTATGTCCGAGTAACTATACTAGACTAATAATAAAGTAGTGAGTAATAGTAATATTAACCTAATGTTTAACTTCTGGGCAAAGGCCTTTCATTCCACTGAAGATATCAGTACAGTGAGAAGGACTGTGATTAAATAAAGTAAAATGTTTTTATTACAAAATGAAATTCTAATCGTAACAATTACTTGCTAATTAGGTAGCTAAATAGAGAAATTTAATAATTAGTATTTGGGTTCGTGAAAGTGGTAAACAAACTTTGTTTATTCCTCCAGAATGGACTTTGAAATAACTTTGTTTATTCCTCCAGAATGGACTTTGAAATAACTTTGTTTATTCCTCCAGAATGGACTTTGAAATAACTTTGTTTATTCCTCCAGAATGGACTTTGAAATAACTTTGTTTATTCCTCCAGAATGGACTTTGAAATAACTTTGTTTATTCCTCCAGAATGGACTTTGAAATAACTTTGTTTATTCCTCCAGAATGGACTTTGAAATAACTTTGTTTATTCCTCCAGAATGGACTTTGAAATAACTTTGTTTATTCCTCCAGAATGGACTTTGAAATGGTTTAAAGAAGGTGTAAAGTAGAGTAAAGTATTAGCCTGTAATGTCCCACTGCTGGGCAACAGTCTCACACATCACACCGACGATATCAGTATGTAAGATATGTCAAAGAAGATGTCTTTAAAACAAATATTGTGGATAACGTTCCACAGAACAACACTAATGTACTTATGTGTCATAATACCACCAATGACATTCTCATAAAAAAATTATTCCACTAGTACATACACGTGTAAATAAAATACTCTTTGCTAACGCTCAGTGTATTCTAGAAGATTGCTTGATTAACAGACTGGCGACACAATGCAGGCTCCGTGCTGCAATTGTTGACAACAATTGAACAACAAATTGACTCAATATGGATCTAACATTGAAGACAAATTATTGTATTACATACTTGTGTAGAGTAAGGATCATATTATAATAGTTGTATATATAAAGCTATAAGATTTACAGTTGATTTGAGATTGGTTAGCTAAGATTCCACATCACTAACTTGGAGCTTAATTAAGCTCTAACTATGTGTTAATTAGTTTCGTATTTATTACTACATGTTCCCACAGTTTCATAATATTACATCATAAAGAATTTATCTTATCTATACATTCTCCGTGAACGAATCCTAACTAATATTATAAATGCGAAAGTAACTCAGTCTGACTGTCTGTCTGTTACGCTTTCACACCAAAACTACTGAAACGATTTGAATGAAACTTGGTACACAGTTATTCCAGAGCTTGAGAAAGAACATAGGCTACTTTTTACCGCGAAATTCCTGCGGGAACGGGTACACCGCGGGTAACACCTCCGGGCGCAGCTAGTATAATAACAATTCTCTATCCTGGATTGCTGTGTTTTTTGTTGTAAAGTGGGATAAAAAAACCTTTCAATTCAGTTTGATATAATAATTTAAAATAATTATTTGATAAATTTGAATGAGTAAATGCCGCTGATATCAATTTAAATATGTAAATAACATAAAGGCTTCCTCTAGGTGATTCAATTGAGCTTGTTTAAAAGTGAATTAATGTAGTTATTCAGAGTTCAAATTATATTAAATTTAAATACTGGTTTAGTGTGAAACGTAATTGGATTGTGGAATTAAACTTTGATAACAGTGATTAATAGTCACTTCCCATAAAACTAAACATTCTATCTAGAAATAAAGTAATGATAAACTAATGAAGTAATAAGTTAATGAATTATTTGAATGATTATTACAGCCCGTGATAACATGGTACTCAGTTAAACATGTTTACATACTAATTGATTTATCTAATGGTAGTAGGGTATTAATTGGTTTGTCAAAAGCAAATCTCAGAAGTGATGCAAATATTATTTTGATATAATTGAAAAACAATAGGAATTTAAATATAGTCCAGTTTTATAGATAAAAATTTGGTATGTTGTACAAAGAGAAAATTAAATTATTATGTAGGTACTTTCTGTCTAGGTACTGGTTTGGTTGGCTATCTGTTACCAGTTTATTATCATTGTAAATAAATAAGATTGCAGTTCATAAATAACATCAACAGAGTGTGAAATTATTTATTTACTTGCATATGCCTTCTATAATGAGAAACTACTGTAAAGCTAACTTTGTAAGTATTGCAGGGAAGGTTTCCGAAGATTAATTCTACAAAAATATTTACATCTACCCACTTTACTTCAAGTAGATGAAATGAACGTTTTTAGGTTAATTTTATGTCTCCCTAGGTTATGTATGTGGCGATGTCGCACAAAAGTAACGATTGTTCAACTTATAACAAAGAGCAGGTACCGCCTCCGTAATTCTTGAGCAGTGAAAGTATCTATAGTGCCAGCCGTAGCACCTCGATCTCGACGGACATTTTCATAAAGGTTCATGGCCAGATCATAATAAATCATGCCAGGGCCCGTCACTCATCCAAATTATCATCTCTATCTCACAAACAAAGTATCGATAACGCAATCTTTACAACGGGGAACATATTGAACAACAATAACGGTAGTCATAATCGTCATTTTGTTATAAATTCGATAACAAGATAATCACTTACCTTGATGTAAACATCCATAAGGACGCTGTCCGGCAACGAACGCAACACATTTCTATCACACTTGGATCTTTGTAAATAGTTCACTAAATTCGTCAAACACAGTACGTATAAATTACTGGGCGATTTGCTCTCGCCACGATATATCGACTGCACTTCAGCCATTTTGGCGATAAAGTATTTCAAGATTTCATTTTGATGTGCTGTGTGAGCTGACAGTTCCATTCGTACGAACTTCAAGTTGGTGAAATCTATCTTTTAATTGGTTGAACTGAAGCACAGAGTGTAAGCTCATTTATGATTGGCTGAACCGACCTGACAGATCATAATATTTGCTTTTCAGTCTCACACATTATTTTTCCATAGCTATGACAAGTACAAACATAGAGAACAGTTATTCGTCTTGAAATTGTTATAATGCATCAGCTGATTTGCTAATAGAAGAATGAACAATGCGCATTCTGTAAATTGTCAGCTGAGACCGGAACTAGCTTTTTTAAAGTCGGGTAAATGGTATGATGACATTAATTACAAAAGCTATGTAGCGTACTTATTGAATAACTATTTCCGTGGCTAATTACTGATACCTAGCTTTATTTGAACTTACGATATTTATGAATGCCCTTTTCATAGGGCAAAGATACAATAAAGGTTTTAATCCCGTTGTTGATTTAGCAATTATTTTAGCTCAAAAGGAAGGTTGTTATATGTTTGTGTGGTATTCACAAAAGAAAACAATCACAATTTGGAACAATATTTATTTGAGATAACTAAAGTAAAACTAACAAACACACCTGTGTTAACTAAACTATCATTCATTCTTTTAAAGCTGTACCTAGAACAAAACATGAATTTTGGACATTTATGCTCTTTCACTATACCTTGTCAAGACATTTAAGAATATACATTACATATTTTAAAAGAATAAAAACAAAAACATTTTCTTTTTGAAACAGTATAATTAATTTTATTGTCCAAAACTCAAGAGTTTGCACATTGGTTCACCTGTGATGTTGGCAATTATGGGCTGATTTCTAATTTATCTCTAACTGGTTTACTATTGAAATAGTTCTCTTCAGTAATTTGTATTTGTAAAGAAACTACATGTTAAAAGCCAAATTTTAACACCTAATTGCAACATCAAATTATAACAATCTAATTCAATCTTAATTCTTCCCGGTGGTGAATTTGGAGACACTTTCGAGAAGTTGAATGTACGAAGCGTGTTCGTAGGCAGTGCTGAAATCTGACAGCTTCTGCGCGAAATCGTTGCTGACTCCTTTCTCTTCAAGAACATTCATTAGCAGGTCATAGAGGTACTGTAACATAAAATCATCAATGACCAAGATTTTCAAACAGACAACTACAAAAATTAATGACAAAACGTTTTAAAACTAATGTTGTATGTATAGGCTAAAATGTAGAACATCATTGAATATTTCCCAATTGATATCGGTGAAATAACTTCAACTCCGCTCAATAATGTCCCCCATTTCTGGCACTTATTCTCTACTTGTATTATAGAAACAAGTGTGGCAAATAAACGGGAGTAAAATCTTCAAGGTGATGGGGATTGAACCCACGTACTCAAGAACGACAGGTAGGTATAAAAGCCGCTACACCACGAGAATAACATTATTTGAGTTAAAAATGATCATCCTATGGTGTAAACTTTTGCTATAACTCTTGGTTATACAGTTTAGATATCACAGCAATTGTACTCATTAAATTTGATGGCTTCTGCTGACATTTCGTCGCATTTCCGCGAATGATTGAAATTGTAATCAAAATAAAATAACTTACGCCGTCAAGGACGTCGCCAGCGACCGCATACACCTTGTCGTTCCATTCGCCCTTGTAGAGTGTGACCTCGTCAATGCCGAACACATCATCTGGAGATACAAAATAATTTTCTGGTTACGAGGAACTTGGAATTAACTTCTATTTAAGAAAATCAATATTGTTTTATTAGACAGTAGATATGTAGTCAAATAGCTGTTTTTTAAATTTTGTTATACATATTTTTTTATAAGAATATTACTTAAGATAAATATCTAAACTAAAGTTCTTCAATCACAAAGGTTTTCAACAATATATCAATTGGTTTCATCATTTTAATTATTTTCTTAAACTCTCAACCTTTCGACACCATTTCCGAAATAAAAAGGTTTCCAAAACACTCACTATACTCCTCACTGGTTGGTTGGTCCTGAAGGTACGAGCAGGTGAACCCAAGGGTCATGTCTCCACGGACAATGTCCACTTCGAACTGGGGCTTGGACCTCATCTCGGAGAACTCCTGCTTCTCCTGGACCTCTCCCTCTCCAGGGTCTTCAGAGTCCACTGTGTGGTTCACGTTGAATGTTATCCTGATACTGAAAACAATAAACTTGATGATATATCAACTCATCTCGGCTCTTGTCGGTGAGTCCGATGCAGACTTGTCCATTAATTCTATTCATTGCAAACTCCTGCACAATATATCAACAACACTAGTGAAAAGTATGCAATCAATTCAAATTACATTGTTAGAATTAAAGTTGTATTTAATTAGATTCATTATTTATGTGTGAAATTTGTTGTTATATTAATTTAATTATTTATGATTGCTTTTCTTATATTCAAAGAGACCAATTGAAATGTTTATTGTTAAATCTTGTAATAATACATTGTAAATGAAACAGTCTTTATTTACTCTAATTTTTCGACTATATTTTTTATGATTCATTTATAATATGGTGTACTATAAATATAACGTGAATTATCAACCTAGTTGTAATTTCATAAATTAAGTCAGTTAAGCATTCAAACAATCACATACATTTCATCCTTAAGCTCCTTGGTGAGGACAACTTCAGCACCGTCACCAGCTACTTTGAATCCATCAACTTCCGCAGGCAGAGTCTTCACTTTCTGTGCTTTACGCTCGGCAACTATCTCTTCGGTCAGGAACTCAACCAGCTCACGCTCTCCTAAATAATGTAATCATAACATTTTAGATGTCTTTACAACAAAAACTACTTCTTTATGCCTGCCTGGTAACAATCTATCAGTAGAATTGCATAAAATGTTTACTTAAGGAGACTTTACTTCTATGTACTTCTATTGGTGGTTTTTTAACTCGCCATTCTGCCACCTCACCCTTCAACTGGGGCCACGCAGCCCTTAAATAATATACTACTATTACACTATAACTACTGTAAATTACACAGTATGTCTGGTGAACCAATTTGAAGATTGTCACATAATGTTATGCAGAGAAAAAGCAGAAACCGTTCTCTGGATGTGATTATGTATTTATCTCCCCACAAACTTATCAATCTCCGCACAAGCAAAGACTCACTATTGTCTGTGGGTAGTTGAAATATAGAGCTCTACATTGTTAACTACCTAATGAATAACAGTAATCTAAAAATAAATACAAATCCAGTACAATACAAACACTAATAGGATACCACTAAGGTAAGGTTACAGGGAATCACGAAGTTGGGATTCAAAGGAAAGGAATTCGGAAAGGACTCACCAAGGGCTCTTCTAGTTTCTTCTCTATCTCCTGGTGAAAAGACAGAGATTTTATATTTTTGTCTGATAAATTTCAATGGATGATTGGGCATGGTGCAATCATAACCTAAAAATGATCATACCTTTAGTGTGTAGGGCCTTCATGCCACAGCCGCAGCCGCAGGTATTGGAATGATTGTGGAGAAGGCCGACTGCACCAGCAGGACCGTCCAAGCTTTTCGAGCTCATGTGCCATATTCCTCTCGTGAAATCACGTTTCACAGGAGCCTGGGTACGGGAGACTAAAGCACTGGTTATACTCGAACTTTTCACGCAACTTTGCAGTACCCTATGAGCGCCTTTCACTAAGCCGTTCATTTTGTATATTTTTTAATTAATACTTCTCTGAAACAAAATCGGTGTCAATAAAATTTAGGTCCCAAATTCGCCTTCACCGGTGACTTTTTAGGCTTTTTTCTTTTTTTGTACTCTGAAAAATCTGTCCTGTCAATTTAACTGTCAATAACATAAATTTATGCCATAGACTACTGACTATCCAACGAGGTCTGCTTTATGACATAGCTCACAGGCATTATTTTTGGAAAATACCGGTTTTTCATTACTTACATTTTCAACGTTCATTCATTCTGACTGAGCTGTCATACTGTCATCTGTCAGTGCTGTCATCACAGACAGACTACAAAACAAGGCTGTCATTCACTGTCATCTTGGTCTGTGACAGTGAGTGACTGTCTGTCATTCACATGTGCGTTGTCGTCGTGCGGTGTATGCTATTTTTCGCAGCATTCTAAAGAAGTTGTGTATTTTATTAGTGCATTTATCCATAATTTATAAAACAATGGTGAAAAAACGTCATATTGAATCTAAAGAAATACCTGCACAAAAGTCTGCACCCGTAGAAGTGATAATAGAGGATTTATCATCACATCCTATTTGTCTACATGGGCCAACGTTGTTGTTTTCATCAGAAAAGGGTCGCTATTACGCTTGTTCTTCCTGTAGAAGTAAGAAGGATTGTGCAGTGCTTATAGACGAAGATGATTGGCAGAAGGAAGGTGTTAAGAAACGTAATGAAAAGTACTACAGTCTGATACCGAAGATTGATAAAGCAGCAGCATGGAAACATTTGTCCGAGGTAAATTTTAGCTTTTTATTTTAAGTATCCTTATTTAATCAGTAGTACTTACCTATTACTACTTTATACTGATATATAATCTAGTTAATAAACCACAATACCTGGTATTGCAACACTATCATGCATTAGTAACCTAAAAAAACGTAAATAATTTATATTTTTCCAGATAAAATCCCGCCACTACTCAGACAGAGCATACTGCAGTACTTGCAATGAGTTGTTCCTGCTCTCTCAGACCAAGAAGCACAGCAAAGATCACCAAGTGATCCTGACGCTCACGGATGAGCAACTTGCTAGACCATCATCATGGCTGCCCCCTCTGGAGAATGACGAGGTGGAAGCGCAGTACATATTCACTAAGAAATCTGTCAGCACAATATTGGGAATACTGAAGAATAACAATATTAGGTAAGTAATTATCTTCACTATTATATATTTTTTTTAATTCAGTTTTGGCCCCATAGAGGCTCTTTTGAACGTACCACCCATTTGGAAGAACATCAGCAGAGAAGAATGGGCAAGAAATTCTCTATACTTTTTGTAAGCTGAAATCCCAAGTAATAAAATTAAAGTGTCAGACTTTACTCCGATTTGTAAAAGACATCACATGACAACATAAACATTGCAGTAACATCCTCTGCATCGGAGCTCCCTCGGTGCATGAAGCTGCTCAAGCCAGTCCAGACTTCGAGTCCCTCCTCCTGGACTATGATAAGCGCCATCATCAGTTCCAACACCCCAACAAGTTCGTCTGGTATAACATGTTCAACAACTACATGTTCAACGGCAATGAAGATGAAGGGGTTTTAAAGAAGTTCTTTAAGAAATCCAAGTAAGTTTAACAAAGAACAGAAAATTTAATAATAAATATTTAGTATACATATAAGAAATATTGATTTTTTCCTTTTCAGAGATGGTGGAGTCTGCATAGTAATGGACCCTCCATTCGGCGGGCGCGTGGAGCCCCTGGTTCACACAGTACAAGAACTGACCACCACTTATAGGAGAATCTGTGAGAAAACTGCCGAAGACAAGTTACCAATGATATGGGCATTCCCTTACTTCTCTGAGCCTTACATTACTAATCTGATGCCAGAGATTAAGATGCATGATTTTCAGGTAAAAGTATTGTTGGTATTATAGGGATTTAGTTTAACCAAAACGAAATACCACATACCAAAAAAATGTGTTTGGAAAAGTTCTTAAAGTGATGTAAAGATTTTGATGTTTTTTGATGTGACTAGATTTGGACAGTTATCTTTGAATAAGAAAATGTCATGTCAACATGAACCATTTATTAATTTTTTAGCTGCTACATTACAGGTAGACTACGAAAACCACAAGAAATTCCAAAACAAAAAGACTAAAGGCTCTCCCGTCCGCTTTTTCACCAACCTGCCTCTAATAACAATTGACTTGTCCAATGATAAAAACTATAAGATGTGTGACAAGTGCAAGTTCTGGGTGGCTTCAACAAACAACCACTGTAGCAAATGTAAGGAATGTAGCAGCAAGAACGGAACTACATATAAACACTGTAATCTTTGTAAAAGATGTGTGAAACCAACATTTGTACATTGCAAGGATTGTAATAGATGTGCGTTGGAGAGAGGACACAGGTGTGGCTTGGTTGTCGAGAATCAGGTGAGGATAATGTAACATTTTCTTAATAAATACAGTAATGTAATCATTTTAAAATAATGTTTTCTTAAATAAAGTAAAGAATTGAGAACCTCCACTATTAAGTTGGGAAAAACTGATGATCTCAGAATGTTGTATAAGATGTATTATTTTCATACATCGATTATTAGGATAAAGAACCATTCCCTATGAGATGTATAAATTAAATCTTAACACATTGAAAAATACTAAACAGGCTCCAAAGGTCTAAAGTTTTTACTATCCCTCCATCACAGTAATTTCAAATAACTGTTGTAATGAAATAATTTTTCTATATTCCAGTCGTGCTTCAATTGCCGTGAAAAAGGACACAAAAGGTCCCAATGCCCGCAGTTAGAAGGAGAAACAAACAAGAAGAAACGAAAATATAAATATTGAATCATTTATTTTTAATTAAATATGGTTATACAATGTGTCGTTTCACTTCAATTCAACTATATAAGACAAATCTATAAAATTAAAATGTCTAAAAAACATTAGGAGCCTAGTTAAAAGTAAAACACACCATTCCAAAACAAAAGGTATCATAAAATTATTCCGAAATCAACATGATTGTTATTATACAAATTAAATTAAAATTACTATAAAACTTAATCATAGAAACTATCAAAGTTTACCGAGTGTTAAGATATTCTACATTGATTTTAGTAAGAACTTGCTGCGTACCCTCGTACCTAAAATATAAAGAGTTATTTAACTTAATTCCTAATTCACTTAACTAACTTAATAATTAATTCCTTACAGTAGGATTTTAGGAAAAAGTCCCCATCCTACATGTTCAATGCGCAGAGCATAGAACACCGCCGGGCCGGCCGCTACCGCGCGGTGCTTCTATGCTCTTTGGTTCAATGTCTGATTGCCTACTATCCCACCTTCATCATACACCCAAATAACTGACTAGTGACCGATCACGGAAATCACGCAATCATTTTTATAAACGACCCTGTATTCATAATCGTTATTTAACACTGTATTAAAGTGTTTTGTTTCTATTGCTCTAAGAAAAATAGCGTATGTCGGAAAAGATCAAACCATTTGATACCTTAACTTGAGTTCACTAGCGTTTATAAATACCGTCGAAGGCTTATCTACGTACCTAGCTTCCACTAGCGCCGACTGGTCGAGCCACGCCTGCCGCACGGCCGCCCAGCGCGTCGTGTGCTGTCTGAGAAGCTGCTCACGAGACGGTATCGGGGCTTCTCGCTGAATAACAGAAACTTTGAATTATTTTAATACTTCTATTAATAGTTTAATGTAAACGGCGTCCTTACTTGCTGTAGCTGCTCTAGAACTTACTGGCTAAATGGGATGAATCAGTCATGAGAGGGTGCTCCTAAACGCACGATTACCAAACTCAAAACGGTGACCGTCGCCGAAATCGGCTTGGCCAATCATCATCATAATAGCAATAGTTTACTTTTTTCCTCACTTTCCCATGGCTGGGCAAAGATCTCTGCTGTACCCTATAACTCTTTTTCTTGACGGAAAAAATAAGATTAACTTACATAGTTCAAATTAATGTTATCCTTGCTGGCTTCCTTCTGTTCGGGCAGTAAGTCCGGTATTCTGCTCACTGGCGGTCCTTCAGGACCCGGCAATTCCACACTTTCAGGGAAGTCTGGGTACCCGATACTAAAACCATGATAAAAAAATCTCTGTAAAAAAGTAAAAGTAGCAAAAGTCATCTTTTGCCAGATGATATACAAAGGCCCCGACGAGATTCGAACTCGTGATCTCCTGTTTACTAGACAGGCGCTTTAACCAACTAAGCCACGGCGCCTATGATTGAAAGGTTGAAATTATTACATACATCATAAACGCGGCAATTTGAATGGATTTGTTAAAAGTAATTCAGAGATAGGGATAAAACAATAAAATATCAACCAAATTGAGAGCCTTCCTCCTGCCGTTGTTCAAATCGGTTTATAACGAGATTTATTTTTAGTTTCTAACGTCAGTTTAGTGACAGCGCCATCTAGCGAAAAAGGTAATGATGTTTGTTTCTGTTTAGAATCATGGATAGATAAAAAACTTTTTAAACATTTTCATTAAGTGTCATTAATTTCTCACAATTAAATATGATTTTCTCTGGAATATTTAGTTATTATGTTTTATTTGAACTTTATGGTATAAATAAAATATTTCTCTTCTTTATGGTATAAATAAAATATTAACCAAAATGCATATGAAATACTAAATCAACATACCCAATATTTTTATAATTAGCTTTAGGCTGGTTGGTAATCCATGCCCTGCATATGGGGTACAGCGGGGAGTCCTCCCGGAACTGTGAAAGGTCCACACTGCGGTCAAACAGCTTCAACACATATGACTCCCTTGGTGGCGACTTGCTGATCAGTCTCCTGGCTTCTTCATCAGTCAAGTGGTCAGTTTTGTCATGACTGCTTGAGATCCTAAAAACAATAACTATGTTTATAAAAGCAAAATTGTTTGGTCTGTGTCTTAGATCTATCTACCTGAGTTAGATTTATTTTGTGTCTGTGTCTGGATTATAAATAGAATTAAAGCTAAGAAATTATATCAGTAGTGATATGTGGAACAAAATGATGATGGCATCATCATACAAATTATGGTTCCAGAATGATAGAGCAATTTTAGTATAGAAAAAACTTGTTAACCCGGCGAGGATGTTGTAGGGTCATTTTGACCCTGACAATTTTTAAGCGTCTGTGGTATTTTTTCCCGCGACCGTAGGGTATTGGGCGTCTTAGTAGCTGTTGCTAAGGAACCGGCGAGTGCGCCACGTACCGATATTCAGTCGGCCAGCGCCTGCGATGGGAGTAACACGTGCGTGAAGTCGAGAAGGGTAAATATGACCCTGCCACAACCGCGGCGTAACATTTTTTGTGAAGCTTCGAAAATGTTTTTTACCGAATATTATTATATTTTCAGGTGTTTCTTATACAAAATGAATAACCCGGAGCTTGAGCAAATGTTTGTGACGAATGCCATAAATATATTTGTCCCGAACACACTATTTCGTTCTGCCAGAATTGTGCTGCAACCACAGACAATAATGACATGTAGTTTATAAGCAATTATAAGACTGTAGGGGAAACTAATTGATCTCTACAAGTTGTAGGTACCTAATTACGAGCTAATTGATAAAAAAGAAGTTATCTATTTTTTGTTATTTTAGTGTTACTTAAGTAGTTCTATGAAAAAGTTTAATTGTGTAGTACTTTGCCAAAACTGATTTAATTATAATATTTCGTATCATTATATGCCTGTTTTATTTATCAATTCATAAAAATAATATGTAATTTACATAATACCTATTAAAGCTTTAGTTTAAAATTAAAAATCTAGCTATTTTGAACCCAATAACATACAGGGTCAAATAGACCCTCGACAACCTCCACGTAACTATTTTCACCACATCCTCGCCGGGTTAATGACATTAATTTAATGTTGTAAATCAATTTGTATTGACTTGGTTCAAAGTTAAATACAAAACATGTTTTTACAAAGTTTATTAAAGAAACCAACTAGGCAAAGTTTATGCAGTTTTGATACTATCTTGGATATTTTGATATTAATAATAATTCTAAAACATCTTATTTCCTTCTTACCTTCTCTCTCGTTTCATAGGGCTGGGTTCAGAAGATGCCTCGGAGTCGAAGCCACTCGGCTCTAAAACTTCGAGTAATGCTCCTTTGAGCCTTCCTCGAGCGGTATCCACCTCACTATCTGCAATAATCAAGTAGAATCAAAAGTGATATTAAGCCCAAAGCATATAATTGTCTCTGTGATAAATTAGTTTATAAATGATGTATATAAATTTGAATTGACAAATTATTTTATTGAAAGAGAATAATAAATAACATGAAGTTAATGACTGAAGCTTGACTTAAATACTTATATTATGGAAAGACTAAATTATATTATGATATTACTGATGGAAACCTGTCTTTAATACTTATATGAAGTTAGTTCGATTAAGATCTTTCCACTTACAAGTCAATTCATTTCTCTGTGATTTGGAATGTGGTGTAAGTTTACCCTTTGTAGGAGTCTGTATATTTTTATCTGTCTCATTGTCTGAAATAACATATATCAGATAGTAATTTCTTATTGCACATAACGAACAATGTAATTTAAATGCTAGTAATGTAAATGTTTCCACTTACAAGCGATTTCAATTTTCGGTGATTTTGAATTTGGAGTAAGTTTACCCTTCTTCATAACAGGGGTGTACAAATTTCTTCTGCGTTTAGGCATTTTACAAGCTTGTTACTATGGTAAATACAAGATACTTAAAGCTTAACACACGACTACGTTGGTAAATATTTCAAGGTGCTTAAACTTTCTAATTATTGTTTTAAATAGAATAAAAGAAACAAAATTTTAAAATTTCGATTGTTTTTAAATACGAATGAATGAATAAATAGGTAGGTGACAGATATGAAGATTGAAGCCAAGCCACTGATTGAAGTACATAGAGATGGAAAAAACCGACAAATTACAGAATAAAAGTTAGTCGATCGATTATAAATGTCAAGTCAATTCAATTTAAATTTTTAGTTTGATGGCCTCCGCAGCATTTCATTTTCCCAAATTACTAAGCTGACGTTAGTTTAGAAATATCACTGTCAAAATTATACAAACTTCAAAACGAACGAAGGGAAGAAAAGAAAAACAAGAAGTCAAAACTAGTTGTAGAAAAATAGATAGATATAAATTAATCAGGTATTTTCCTGCAAATTAATGTGTGGGCTTATTATTGAATTAAAACTATAAGTGGCCCATGGTCAATAATAAATAATGGCCACAACGTCTTATGAACATGACGCTGACGGTATGGATACAGTTTTTAAGATTGTTTTACTACAATGCCATACTGTTTGATTTTTCTTTGGTTCGCTTCATATGTTTGTGTTGACCACATTCCGTGCTCAACTGTTTTTTAACCAGCGAAAGTTTTTTAATATGTTTGTTTCGCACTAATAACGTAATGTTGTGAGTCATAGATAGTTATATTTTCGAAATTCTGTATAACATACGTGCTAATGATCTTCGTTACCATATTTTAGGGAGTAAGTTTATACCGGCGACTCAAAGACCTGACGGTACCTGGAGGAAACCGCGTCGTGTCAAAGATGGTTACATCCCCCAAGAGGAAGTTCCTTTATATGAAAGCAAGGGCAAACAGTTCCGAGCTAGGCAGAACACAGGTCTACCAGTAGGACTGCCTCCTGAAATGGCGGCAGAGGCTCAAAAGCCTAAGAAGGGCCAAGCTCAAGGAGGCACTATGCAGCCAATACCTGGTATGCTGATCAATGTTGATAAAAAGAAGAAGAAAAAGAAGACAGGTATGTGCAATATGATGTGCACTTTGTTAGTACTTATTTATATAGGTACTTATGATATGCTTGGTATATGGACATATTGTATTGTTTTCAGTTGCTGAAGTAACAGATAAGCTTGCCAAATGTGAGATAACCGAGCCAACATTTTCTAGTCCCTCATCATCCTCATTGTCAAGCGGCACTGCCCCATCGGATCCCACCAAAAGACTTAAGAATTTAAGAAAGAAACTCAGGGAAATTGAATTTCTTGAAGAAAAAATTAAATCTGGTTCGTTAAAGAGCCCAGATAAGGACCAGAAGGAGAAACTGTCCAAAAAGAATGACATTATTGAAGAAATAGAGGCACTGGAGAAAGAAATAAGTTAATAAAAACACAACCAAATTTTAGTAAGGGATAATAAAACATTTTTATCATGTCTTGAGTTCTATGATTGTTGTCTTACATGCAAATGAATTTCTTTTAATTATAGATTATTTATGAGACAAAATTGTGTTTTTTACATAATAAAATAAGCAAAGTAAATAAGTATAGTTTTATTATGTTCACATACTACACAGTACACACATATCAACTATATATTATGTACATTGTCATTTTTATAGCTAGATAAACATGGAACTTATAGTTAATTATTCATACACAAATCAAATAACAATTTATTTTTATAATATTCATATGATAGCAAGGTCTGGCTAGCAGATAGAATATCAATTAGCAATTTGCATACATTAAATTATCAATGTACCTACCACTAATTACATAAAATTGAATACAGATCCAATTTTGTAAAATATATAAAATATTGATATCTACTTATCTCGCTTTTTCGGTACAAAATACAAAATTTAATAAATTCATAATCTACCAAACTAACAAAACATGAAATGTGTATTGTGAGAGGGAAAGAAATGATATTTGTCAGGGCTTCATTGCTTTCATGAAGATATTAAAGAAGATATAATCAACTTTAGTGATTACTTGTTATGATAAATATCATGTAACATATTTTATTAATTAAATCATTATGCTTTCGGTTTCTTCTTATAAGATAGTCAAAATAGCTTCCTAGATACCCTGGAAAATAAATTCCATATTAGATACATAAAAAAATGAATGTGCTAAACAATCAAATAAGTTAAACCAAATGATGTGATATAATATGTAAAGTAAGCAATGGTGAATATGTATGAGATAATATCGAAAACTGGTCTGGAGACGTAAAAAACATGTTTTAGTTTAACTACTAGAAACAAATTTATGATACATGCTAGATAACGTGGTACTAAAGCTTAAGTTTAAGAAAGAGATAAATAAAATGGACTACTTACAAGTAAAAAGGTCTTAAATAAACTCATTTCTTGCTTTCTGTCTCGCATAGTTGCCCAAGCACGCAAGAATTCCTATTACAGCAATTCCGAGGCCTAGAACAGTAGCTAAAAAGTCGCCGAAATCATAACCCGTGGATGCTTCCACATTGGTGATGGCGAGCAGCGTAAACAGTAGTAGGCACAAATGGAAATACATTTTAGATTATTTGATTCTACGCCGTTATAAAGTACGAAATAAAAACAAGAAAACGAATCTATTGTTTGTTTTGACTTTTGAGTTCGTTGATTGAAATAAATTTTAAGAAAGAAAGAAAAGAAATGTCATTCGTCATCATTAGTGAATGAACATTGAATGAATGAAACAAAATATTTTTCTGTCATTATGACAGCAGGCAATCAAATCAACACTCCAAACGTCAACACTGTCAGTGATGTCATGAATCAAACTTAAAAATCAAACAAATTCAATTTCAAAACCACTCAAAAACAAAAACAAGACACCTCGAAGTCGAACATTGTTTGTTTTCTTCGATAAGTAAAAAACTAATTATTTTCCACTTAGCTAATTACTAGCCAAATAAACATCTGTATAATTTTCGCCGCTCAATTTAATACATTATTATTGTTATGGAGATGATATTTTAAGTTCGTTCGTTGAGATGTTCAATAGTTCAAAGGTGGTGTTTTAGCTCATTTTAGTATCAATATAACGTTTATAAAGGTTACTGTATATAAATGGATGCAATGACGAGCGCTAAAGTGGAAGTGATTTGGTCTCCGGTTCACCATAATAAGTTTGTTGTTTGGGGTCCGGACATAACCCTCTATGAAGTCGGCCGAATCAAGGATATTGAGAAGAAAACCACATGTAAGTGTGCAAAAAAATTATAAATAAATAGTGTAATTATTTTAAAGGCCAGGAATAATATTCACATTTTAAAACTTGTTTTGTTATTTTCAGTTATTCCCATATCTTCGTCTAATGGGGCCTCAGTGGTGACGTCGCATAGTGCTCATGGAGTGCGATGCGTGGACCTCAGTGCCATGCCAGACCTGGCAGACCCTCTGTTGGCCTGTGGCTTTGCTAATGGCAGGGTGGGACTTGTCACTTTGAAACAAATGTATGATCCTATGGGATGGAGTGGGAGAGTGTATCGTAAGTCCATTTTCATGTCTTGTACATGATAAGCTAGTCATCAAGTACTTTAAATTATTAGCCTTTCTAATTAAAAACGTTATCCTTGGTGTAGTTAAAGGTATAAAAACCTAAATAAATTAAAATCAATATTTGTATGCAGATAAATGTTTAAAAGTTCCAGGAACACCATATTTTTGCCATAATAAATAATAATACCTTGTTATTTCTTCTCCACCCAGCTCCTAAGTACCCTCGTCTATGCAACTCAGTGTCATGGAGTCACTCTGAGACAAATATGCTGGCAGTAGCAATGGACAAACACCGAAGTGACCACTGCATTCTCATCTGGGATGTCCACAGAGACACATTGCCTTGGAATGATTCTAATGGTAATAACTATTACAATGAATTACAACTTATGAGTCCTGAAATAAGAACTAATAATAGCCGTTCATTACACCAAAGACAATACCTTCTATAGAAGTGAATGGTTTATTAAATGCTTTCATTGCATTCTTTCCCCATCACTGAACCTTTTTCCTCTATAGAGCAAATTGTTTTTAGTTGGCCACTTAGCTACATGAGTATACATTTAGTGATTTTTAAGATGAAATAAATTTGGTATTAATTGAAAGATTTGTGTAATTAACAATATTCGAATTCAACAGATTCCCCACCTGAACAACCGAAACCCCTAGCAGAGATGGGTCTTTCTGAAACGGCCCACAGTGTGTCATGGGCTAACTGTGGCTACCGCACACTTATTGCATCTATGAATTTGAAGTATATCAAGGTGTTTGATTTGAGAGGTGAGTAACATTATTACCCAATATTGGTAATTGTAGGAAACATTATATTGTCGCTAATCAATAAATTGACGAAATAAGTTTATACTCACACCACACTATGATTTGATTTGGCCTTACCCTTACTGAGAATTATGTGATAAAATCTATTTAAACTGGTTAAAACTTTCAAGGATTCATCATCTTTAAGAATTACCGAAAGATTGGTGTAGCAATTTGGATGGGAAAACTAAATATATTTTAATGTAATCTAATATTTATGTCTCTGTGATGATGTCAATCAATATAGACTTAGAAGGCAAAGCAACGGCTTGGCAAGGCAACATCTAGCAAGCATAGCTGTTCTGTCTATAAATTAAAACTGATATCTGAGTTGACCATTCACTTACTTTTTAAAACTGTTTATTGCTTTATAGACTGGTCTAACAAAGCCGTAAGCAGTACGGGTCGCGGGCAGTGGTTTGGCGCGGTGGCGGCGCCGTCGGGATTCCAGCTGGCGGCGAGAGCGGAGGCCGGCGCCGCCGTGTGGGACCTGCGCGCCATGCAGCGGCCCCTGCTCACACTGCACCATCCCAAGCCCGTGATGGCGCTGCACTGGAGCCCTACCAAGTATGTATAGATGTTAGATAAGGTAAATAATTATTTAACTATTTTTTGGTTCACATCATAAATGGTAATGCAAAATATTGAAATAAATATCAAGCAAGATCAGTACCTATCTGATTATGAAATTATTCCGTTTTTGTCTATGTATTTGTTACTCTATATATATTTGCTGTATCTCGATCTAGGCGGAATCTGCTACTGACTCTTCAGAAGGACTCTAGCTCAGTGCGGTTGTATGACATCCAGCAGGCGCATAATAATGAAGTAAAGAACAATAGCTCGTCTTGCGATGAAGTGGTGAGTCTGTAGTATTTAGATTAATGACGGCTTAGCGGATTTGGACAAGAAGTAACCGTAATGTGTTTCAGGTGGTGGCTCCAGCCGTAGAGGCGGATGTAGAGGAGTATTGCGTGGGCGGCGCGGCGGGCGCGGCGGCGGGCGCGGGCGCGGGCGCCACGGCGCTGGAGCGCGAGGTGACGCCGGGCGGCGCGGGGCAGGCGCTGGCCGCCGTCAGCTGGCACCCGGCGCAGCCCTCGCGCCTGCTGGCCGTGGCGGCCGCCGGCGCCATCCACGACTACACGGTGTGCGAGCGCGTCACGGCGGCCTGGGGCGCCGGCCCGCTCGCCTTCACCGCGCCGCCCTCGCACCTCAAGATTGTGTCCGAGGATTTCAACGCGCAGCTTAAAGACATCTCGTACATAATGAAGCAACGCGCCCAGACCGACTACGGACTGAAGGTAAGTGTGGCTCATGTGAGTATAGCGTCACGTCGATCGTTCGGTAGTGACGGGTGTGGTGTCGATGTCGGCAGCCGGACCTGTGGCAGAACGCAGACCTGGCGGAGGACGAGTCGCTGAGCGCCATGTGGCACTTCCTGGCACTGAGCAAGTCTCTGGTGGAGGACGGCTGCATCCGCGGCAGCCCGTGGCGGCACCCGGGCGTGGCGGGCGTGGTGCTGGCGCGCGGCGCCGCCTACCGCTCCGAGGGCTCCGTGGTGGTGATGGCGGACGTGCCGGCGCGCCGCGTGCTGCTGCACCGCTCGGCCGAGCGCACGCGCGCGCTGCAGCTGTGCGGCTGGGGCTGGGGCTGGGAGTCCAGCGGCGCGGGCGTGGAGCGCGCCGAGGCCGAGGGCACGCCGTGCCGCGCCGCCGCGCTGGCCGCCTTCCACCTGCGCGTGCACGCGGCGCTGGACGTGCTGGCGCGCGCGCGCGAGCCGCAGCTGCGCGTGGTGGCGCTGGCGCTGGCGGGGCTGGGCGACGAGCGGCTGTGGCGCGACGCGCTGGCGGCGGCGCGGCCGGCGCTGCCCGACGCGTACCTGCGCGCGCTGCTGGCGTTCCTGGCCGCGTCGCAGCCCGCCGCCGCGCCGCAGGGCCCGCCGCCCGACTACTCGGCCGTGCTGGCCGAGACGGAGATGCGGCTGGAGGACCGCGTGGCGTTCGCGTGCGTCTACCTCGACGACGCGCGGCTGCGCGACTGGCTGGCGTGGACGCAGGAGGAGCTGGTGCGGCGCGGCGAGCTGGCGGGGCTGCTGCTGACGGGCGTGTCGCCGGACGGCGTGGCGCTGCTGTCGGCGTGGCTGCAGCGCACGGGCGACGTGCAGACGGCGGCGCTGGTCGCGGCGCGCGCCGCCACGCCCGACCTGCTGCAGAGCCCCACGGTGCAGCACTGGCTCGACAGGTACAACAACCATACAGATACACACACACACACACGTGACACACAACACCTAACAATAAGTGTGCGTCCATACTGCGGGCCTAGCGCGGTGGCGACGGCGGGCGCGAAATATCAAACGTATGAAACGCGTGTAAGTGTCCATACTGAAGTGACTAGGCGGAAGCCTAGCGCGACAAGACCGAGCGACTCCGCGCGCGGTGATTTCAAACGCACCGATCCGCGCGTTGTGTCCACAGTGCGGGCCTAGGGGCGAGCGACTTAACAAGCGGTCGGCAGGTGTATCAAACCAGTGGTCTTACCGCTCGGCGTTTTGACGTAAAATGGCTTCGATCAACAATACACAGTTCGGGTCAGCGCAAATAATACGTCTGGGTGCTTAGGGTCTCATTTGAAAAGTGACCCACTCTTTTATTTAGTTCCCTCGAACCACAGCCAAAAAAGTTGCAAAAATAATGGCCGGAAAAACAATTTAACGGCCGGAGTGTCTTACTTTCTGTGAGTACCTGTAGAATAAGTTATATTTTAAGCTTTTAAACAAAATAATATCAAATTTTGAAAAAAAATACTGATTTGAAGTCACCGCTACAAATGTTTGGCCAACGTTGGCGCAAATTTTGTGAAACAGAACAGCAGAAACATGGAGTAGATTTGTTTTGTAGTAATAATTTATTTATCCGGGGGGCGATTTTTTTTTTATGTCGTGGGGGGGTGGTTGGACTTATAAATTTCGATTTTATAACTAATCCCGGTAGAGTATTCGCCGCCATCTTGTTTTAAGTTCATTTTTTTTTAGTTTTTCTGAAATAACTCGTTAATTTTCAACTCTAGAGCAAAAATGACAGTAAGTTTGATCATTATTATTTAATATATACGCTAGGATCTATATTTGCAGAGTTATACTATCAAGTTTATCAAAAAAATCGTAATGAAAACAAGTATGTATACTATCAAACCTAGATAGCCCAAAACATAAATAATTTTAAGTAAACTTTTACGTGCATATTACAAATTATTTAAGTGTTCAACACGACTCCATTCCATCTGTAGTTCTTCTAAAAGAAACGAAACGAAAGGAAGGTAAACACGGGAATAAAATACTTTATTTGTAGGTCGTTAAGGTTGATTTCACACTAAATGTTGTCTTTTCGTTTCTAAGTGACAGTAGTAATTTTAAATATTTGAAGATTTGCTAGGTGTCATGGTTGTAATTAGGTTGAACTTCGAACTGTTTTAAAACTTTTTGGTCAGTTCGGTAGTAAACAAAATAAGCTGTCACACGTAATTCACGAGGACATTTTTTAGCTTTGATTTTGTACGTGACCCGAAATCTAGTTGTGTATTGTTGATCGAAAATTGTTTGCAACACCTGATATACGTCTGATCGCTACTAGAGCTCGCGCCTCAGTGTGGCCACCTCCGCCGCCGCCGCCGCGTAAGCCACCGCGTAAGTCACCGCGTAAGCCACCGCGCATTCACTGTGGCCGCACACTTAGATTAATAACGCGTAATATTAATAATGCAATGATAGCATTCTTATCTTACTTCGTTGACATTATGCTAGTAAAATATAAACAACCACGCACGTACGTGATACTTATCCATAATATGTATAACAGAACTCGCTTCACTCAATATATTTAGCTAGTTATAGGCACGGTAGCGTGGCCGAGCGGTCTAAGGCGCTGGTTTAAGGCACCAGTCTCTTCGGAGGCGTGGGTTCGAATCCCACCGCTGCCAATACCTTTTTGACGTTGATTTTGAACAGGAATGCTTTGATAGTGGGCCCTGATTCGTTCTCATTCACTTAAATTACAGGAAAAAATTTGAACATTTAATTTTTCAAAGGCTAGACAAGAATACTGGCGAGATTACCACAATCGCCGCAGAAATATACCCTCATTTTGGGCTGAGTTCGACTAAAAAGTATTGGCAGCGGTGGGATTCGAACCCACGCCTCCGAAGAGACTGGTGCCTTAAACCAGCGCCTTAGACCGCTCGGCCACGCTACCATATCATGGCGCTCAGAAAATCCGGGACTAGTCTTAAACACAATAAAAATATCTCAAATAAAATCTTGTATTGTTTCCCTCTGGCTGTGTCCCAAATCTAATAATAAGTCTCAATAATTAGCGCTGAACGATTGATTTATTTTCATGATAAAATATTTAGACTGTCTATTTTGAATTGCTTCCTTAGTGCCATATTATGATTTATTTTAGTGTGTCTCTCTGTATATTTATTCGTGTCGAGCTAAACTTATCGAGGTTGGATGTTGTTGTCTATCTATAGTTGTCTGCCACATATTATATGGTATTATTGCATAGTGAATGATCTAAATATCATTGACAAATTTTTGTTGACTAACTTGCCACATATTATAACGAGGTAAATGATAACAAGAAGGTAATCGTTAAAACAATGCATTGAATTTAAATATTCTTTATATGATAATCCTGACCGTGACTCGCATAGCTACTCCCTTTGGCACGCGGCTGGTTATGTTATGATAGTGATGTGATCATCCCTACACCTCCCTGCTTGTGAGCCTGAAGGTGTCACATCTCTAAAAGAAGATGATAGTGAGATGGCTATTCGTGCACCCTGCAGGCTACTCGCTTAGATATGTCCCTTCTGAAATAAATGTGGATACGTCGGTGTGTGTGGCGCAGCTACCGCATGATCCTGGACAGCTGGCAGCTGTGGTGGGCGCGCTGCGCGCTGGACGCGTGGACGCGCGCCGAGCCCGAGGGCCGCCCGCTCACCGTGGCCTGCACCTACTGCGGCAAGAGCGTGGCCACGCCGCGCCCGCCCTCCGCGCGCCTGCCGCCGCCCGCCGCCAAGATGAAGGTACCGCCACACACCTACACGCTCGTACACGATTCGGGCATATGTCATTCCATAATTCAAGATACGTTTTGGTAACATAGGTTTACTAATAGTAGTTTATGCAACTGCCATATAATGAAGGGTATTAAAACACGAGTGTGAGTTTATGAAACGAGCGCAGCGAGTTTCATAATAGTAACGAGTGTTTTAATACCCGTGTTATATGCAGTTGCATACACTAATTTATCTTCACTAACAAAATTTTAAAAACAAAACACATTGCGAAACATTAAATTCACGCGTACGTGTATTGTCACAGTGAACTTGCCGCCATTAAAATCTAACCAATGAGAGCGCAGCTGCGCGCGCCGCGCAGGGCGCGATGTTATAATGAGATTTTACGATATCGATGTGGATATTATAACATCATGTGCAATTGCTTAAATTGAGTGTTTTAGTTGTCTGCGCTATAACAGTAGTAATTATAAGTCAAGTATTGGAAACATAAGTAGAATGTTACAACATTAGTGTAGATAAAATTATTAACTACATTAAATAATAAATAATCGTTATTTAAATAAATTCATGATTTTGAAATATTTTCAAGCGATGTTTTTACCCGACTGCGGCGAAGCCCAAAGGAGGATTTTATTTTAGTAAATTGGCATAACTTTAGACGCTTTACCACATTGATAACGACTTCACATTTATTTATTTACAAAGTCTATCTTAAATTTTGGATTCGATAACACTCACACCGGCTCAGGGGCACTAGTGAGATGAAGCGTAACAATGTGTGGTCCGTGCAGCAAGTGTCGTCGTGCCCGAACTGCCGCAAGCCGCTGCCGCGCTGCGCCGTGTGCGCGCTGCACCTGGGCACGGCGGCGGGCGGCGCGCCCTTCGCCGCCTGGTTCAGCTGGTGCGTGTCGTGCCGCCACGGCGGCCACGCGCAGCACATCATCGACTGGTTCAGGTACCATACTAGTTCATTCATTCATTTCGAGTAGGTTAGTGGCCAACCTTGGTCTCTGCTCTGGAGTTTTAATTCAGTCGTTTTTTTTTTTGAAAAATTTATATTCGTTTTTTATAACAAAACACAAGTTCCCGCCTACACTTTTTTCTTTCTTCCACAGATAACAAATCCGCCATTATTCTTTTTTTAAATCGCGACTCTGCCATAGATCCATATATTTGCGACTAGCCGACGTCACTCCTACCTAGTAGCTTCATTCAGCTATGCTAACACTTACCAAAAATATGTTCTCAGTAATGGTAATTTAATTATAATTGTAGTGTAGATTTTAGTAAAAAATATTTCATTTTCAGCGAGCATTCGGAGTGTCCAGTTAGTTCGTGCAACTGTCACTGCAGTAGTTTGGACCCTCCCGACAGACATTGTTGAGGCTAGCAGCCTCTGTTAACTAGTCTTATTGAATAAGCAGACCTACAAGGACAGTCAATTTTAATCCAAAACCTTTAGTTGTTAAAAATATGTTTTATTTGTTACTACGTTTAAAAAATATTAGGGAATATTTTAAAATGTAAATAAATATTGATTTTAAGCTTAAATCAATAATTATATAGTGTATTCCTATTGTCCCCGATAAACGTGTCTCCGTCCAACGAATATTGCAGTACTTTATTCAAATAGCTTCCCACTGTCCTCGTACTTTGTAGGTGACCAATACAGGGTATGGGATTATGGGAAGTAATTTTAAACATTTAATTAAAGTACCGCTGTCCCCGTTTGACGGGAACACGGTATACGGGAACAACAGGCATAGACCAATAATTGGTCTATGCCTGTTGTTCCCGTCCAGTATAATTAATATACTGCCAGGTAATATGTAAGTGACTATATGTCCTTATTTTGAACTATAATTTTCTGTTGAATATAATCATAAGTACATAAAGATGTATAAATAATATAGTGACAGTTACAATTGTAAATAAAGGATTTTATATTTTACTATAAATATTTTGTTATCACAAAGTGTATTTTTATTATTAGCCATTTTTTACGGGTGCCCGACAGAGCAAGCGAGAGGTGGTAAAGCTTTTGGTCTTTTATTAGGTATTTTTATACGAATCTGGCAGTCAGACTTGAACTTATAATATTTTGGTTTTGGGAACTTGTATTGGGTGGGTACTGGTACTGGTGGTGGGTATGTTATATCAATATTTTATGATGTTGTGGGCCGTCAGCTTACTCGGACAGCTTTTGAACCTTTTAGATTTTTAAGTTTTATGTAGGGATAAATGTAAGACCAAGGCTTGCGTGTCGAACCATTTGCGACGCATTTTAAGATGTTTGAACTTAAAGAGTATAATGGGATACAAGGTTTGATTACACACTAATAAAAATGCAGATACAGTTCCAAATATATATATAATCATATATATATTATATATATACATTTATTAAATAATTATTTCATCTGTATTCCAATTTAACAATAAAATTCTCAAAGACACAACATTGTTTTAAAACTGTTTACCGTACTAGGATCGGATCCCTCTAGGTACGTATACTTGCATACAGACAGCCTTCATACAAAAATACATATACATCATGTTATATACAGAGTACGTTCATATTGTACAAATATTTAGAATCAAACAAAGAACCACAAATTTCCTTTATAAGGCTCGCAGCCGCGGTCACAGGTCAGTGTTCTTATAGATTACAGTTCAATGCGATTCTATATTATATCATTTGGCTTTCACACCAACGAGTCGATAGATAATCAAGAACAATGGGAGATAAAGCTATAGGTTTAATAAATATTGTTTGGTATGCTTCAAAACCAGTCACTTCTAAATTCTGTTACATTTTATTGAAAACATTCTTATTCGTTATAAGCTCTACTTTGAATGAACGAAATGAACTCATTCTCAAATCTATCGATCCGAAGGAACGAATGTAATCGCGTCATAATATTGCACTTGTTCACCGACTCCGTTCATACACACACACATCTGTCAATTAATTCTTATACACAAGTCTAACAACGATTTAAAATAAATAATAATTAGTGTTAGGAACAGAGGCCGGCATACCACACGGGTAAATAATGTTGCGCTTAGCACAAACGAGCGTCGTGACGTGTGACCGCGGTTCACAGACAATAGAGTAACATCCCTGACCGATCCACAGACAATACAATCAATCCGTCAACAACTGAACATATAACAATAAAGGAAACATTTCATTTTTATATATTTTATTTATCTACGTTCCGTTTTCAGCGTTTATTATACAGTTAGTTACTCTTCGTTACGACAAAACTGTCGAACTAACTTCTTTAGTCACAATAAGGTACAGTTCTGAAATGCTATTTAGAAAAATTCAAAAAGTTCTAATTCGTTTTTTTTATTCTTACAATTTAATTATAAAAATATAGCATATTCGTCGTAGAGACCGGACAATCAGCGATATACCGATACACAATGGCTCTGCGCCATACAACAGTTAATTAGAAAACACCAAAGAACGACAAACATACAAAAGAGCGTCTGCCATCCTTAAATATAATTTAACACAGAGCGGCGGCGACGGGCGCGCGACTTGTTCAATTTGATTCAATCTTTGGTATAAAATACAACGTTAGATTTTTATCAAAAGTATTCGAATGTATGAGTTGAGAGCTCGACCCTACACAAATGCACCATCCTCCTCGACCGGGCCCGAACGCTTCGCATTCACGGCTAGAAGCGACCTCCTCCAATATATAACATTTAATCGTATTTGTACACATTACTTCACTACTTTTAAAGCTTTCAAATTAAGATTTGTCTTAATCGATACCGTCGTCCCTTGCGGGGCGGGCTGAGGCGACTCGCGATCCGGCGACTCGGAATGTGTTCACTTGACGTCGTCCTGCTCCATCGGCTCCTCCGACACCGAGCGCGAGCTGTCCGGCGACCTGCGGCAGAGAGAGACGGTCAGACACGCGGCGCGCGGGGCGGAGGGAGACAGAGAGAGGAGGGGGGCACTCACGCGTGCGGCGGCGCGTGGTGCACGGAGAGCGAGGCCATGGCGGCGGCCGTGTCGGCGGCGTCGCGGTCCGTCTGCAGGCGGCCCAGGCGCGCGGCGCGCAGCCGCGGCGCCGCCTCCAGCGCCGACACGGCGGCCAGGTCGGCGTAGCGCTTCACCACGGGCCAGTGCGGCGCCTGCGCGGCGGCCGCGGCCCGCAGCGCCGCCTGCGCCGCGGCGGCGGGCCGGCGCGCCAGCTCGGCGGCGGCGGGCGGCGCGCCGCGCTCGCCCAGCAGCGCGCGCACGCACTCCTGCGCGCAGTCGCACACGGCGGCCAGGTCGTAGCCGCCCTCCAGCGCCAGCACGACGCGCCCGCCCGCCAGCGTCATGAGCTCGCGCGTCATGTGCGCGAAGCACGCGGCCGACACGCCGTAGCCGCCCAGCGGCGGCGGGTGGCCGCCGGCCGCGTCGAAGCCGCACGACACCAGCACCAGCTCGGGCGCGTACTCCTTGGCGATGGGCATGACGAGCGTGCGGAAGGCGGCCAGGTACTCGGCGTCGCCCAGCGGCGGCGTCGCGCCGCCGCCCCACGCCACGTTCACGTTGAAGCCGAGCCCGGCGCCGGCGCCGCACTCGGTCGCCGCGCCCGTGCCCGGGAAGAAGTTGCCGTCGTCGTGCCGGTGGATGCTCATGTACAGCACGTGCGGGTCCTCGTAGAATATCTGCTGCGTGCCGTTGCCGTGGTGCACGTCCTGCGGTATCGGAAACGAAACGTGTTACAACTGATACGGAACGTATATAAAGAAATCGACGGACGACTCCGGCGGGCGGAGGGAGGTCTCACTCACCCAGTCGACGATGAGTATCCGCTGCAGGTGCATGCGCGTGTGCAGGATGCGCGCGGCGATGGCCACGTTGTTGAAGAAACAGAAGCCCATCGCCTGGTTGGGCTCCGCGTGGTGGCCCGGCGGCCGCACCACCGCGAACCTGGAAACAGACGATACTTTAAGAACTTTGTTCACCAATAGGAATCTAAGTTAAAAAGACAGAAATACATATATGTTTCGGGAACGTACCCGTTCCGGAGTTCGTTCCGGGCGGTGCGCAGCGCGAGGTCGAGCACGGCGCCGGCGGCCAGGCGCGCGGCGGGCGCCGTGTGCGTGTCGGACCACGCCGTGTCCGCGTCCACGCCCAGGCCGCCGCACGCCAGGCGCACGAGCTGGCCCACGCCCACGCCCACGCCCTGCGGCGCGCCCTCGCGCGCGCGCCCGCCGAACAGCAGCACGTGCGCCTCCGAGTGCACGGCCTGCAGCTCCTCCAGCGTGGCCTTGCGCGGGCGCGTGCGCTCCGTGCGCGCCGCCAGCCCCGTCTCCTGCAGGCGCGCCCACACGGACTGCAGGCGGCCGCCGTGCTCGGGGTGCGTGGGCGCGTGCGCGCCGCAGCCGCAGCCGTGCTTCAGCATGAGCGCGTCGTAGGCCAGCCCCGTGGGCGCGGCGCGCGCGCCCACCAGCGGGCTGGACAGCGCGCGGGCCAGCGGCGCGCCGCCGGGCGCGCGCCGCGCCGTCAGGTCCATGACCTCGGGCTCCTCGCGCAGCGCCGCCGCCGCCGCGTCGTGCGCGCGCGTCAGCACCGTCTTGCGGATCTGGTCCCGCAGGTAGTGGTGCGGCGGCGCCAGCGCGGGGTCGCCGAGCGGCAGCGGCGCCGAGTGCGTGCGGCCCAGCGGGCGGGCGGGCGCGCGCGCCTCGGCCACGGGCGGCAGCGGGCCGGCGGCGGGCCGCGCCGCGCGCCCCAGCGAGATGTTGGGCATGGAGGGCGACGAGAACAGCTCGGCGCCGCGCGCGCCCTCCTCCTCCTCGCGGATGGGCGCGCTGGCGCCCGCGCCGGGCGGCGAGCCGCGCTCCGACCCGCCCTCACAGTCTGCACAACACGACACGCGTCAGTACGGCCGGCAGGCGGGACAGAGTCTCCCCTGCGTGTATAGTGTGGTGGGTACTCACTCCTGCTGCGCATGCGCTTGAAGGGGCGGCGCGCGAGCGGCGAGGCGCGGCGCTCGATGACGCGCGCCTTCAGCCGCACCTTCAGCATGTTGGGCTCCGACGCTGCGTTAGTTCACACACATGCATCACACACTGATGTCTACTCACTACTACGTTACGTACTACCGACTGCGCTCTCCGGACCTCTTATCGAACGTAATATGATATAAGAGAATGTCAAAACGAGACTCATCCGCGAGTGCAGTCCGAAGTAGATATTCAAAATCATAAGTCTAACAGACAAGCATTCTTTCAAAAACGCGTAGATTTTGTTTTTAAAATAGAACACAAAAGTCAAACTTGGTATACAAACCGGAGTACTTGTTCATTAGACCTTGAGTTATAATTAGTTTTAATTAATGAATATATTGTTACACATTATTACTGATTCATTGTTACACATCAAGTTAGAGCAAATACGCCTAACTCGTTAAGGGAATTAAACATGCCATCAGTGGATTCGGACAAAATCATATTTGAGAATGTTGATTTTATCAATATAATCAAATATATTTTCATCACAAGGAGGGATGATAGCAATAGCGATGAAGTTATCTTGCTTTATAATAGGCTGAAAGCGTCTTCAGTATGTTTGAACTAACCTGTTTTCCTGAGCGGGTAGTCAGCCGGCGAGGGTTGCGGCGGGGGCGGGTTCAGTACCAGGGGCAGCGGGGCGGCGAGCCGGTACGGGTGCGTCGCCGTCGCCCCCGTCGATGTTATGGACTCCCCGGAGGATGACTTCACTATACCCCTGGAAGAAGGATAGGGAACATCAAAATGTGAGACAAACACTGTTGATTTGGCATGAGGTTATTACAGTGTACACGTAGAGACAAAACACCGTAGATCCAACGGAAGTATCTGATTTGAATAAAATAAAATGTCCATAAACTTCTTGATAGTTAAGCCCGGTTTCCACTGCAAGCGGAGCGGGCTCATTAATGACTCCGTTTAATTACCATTGCGCTACTTGTATAGACGCATAACACCACAGTCTTAACAAAAACACGTAATGGCTGCCAAACGAGTCATTAATGGGTCCGTTCCGCTCGCAGTGGAAACCGGGCTTTATGGTGGGATTGAAGTATAGCAGCAATGTTTTAGAACAAAAACTTATTTCGTAAAATTGAGCACGATAACATACCAATCACTATCTTATAAAACTAATCCAATGTCATAGAGATCATAATTAAGGATACCTTAATCAAATAAAATGTCTTCTCTGAAGATACCTTACTATACATATAGAACGATCATCTTACCAATTCCGTACAGAGAAGGAAGGGCTCGGCACAGTTCCGTTGGCGTTGGCCTGCTTCTTCTTGAGGAACTCCTGCAGCTTCTGCTTGACCTGCGTGGAGGCGTTGGCGCTGTGCTCGTGCTTGTCCTTCTTGCGCAGCAGCTCGACGCGGTCGCGCTCGTGCCGCTCGCGCGCCTCGCGGGCCTCGCGCGCCTCCCGCGCCTCCCGCAGCGCCGCCTCCTCCATCGCCTTCTGCTGTTCCCATAGCTGGAATATTTGAAACGAACACTGATTTAATTCTCGGCCATCGGCCAGGTTCAGAGTGCAGTGAATGGAGGTAATAATAATACGGGTATTGTGATAGATATGCTACGCAAGTTATGGTAAGGTACTAGGCAAGTTGTTTTATAAGAGACGGCGCGCGTTTAACCAACCACCAGATTTGTAACTCTTAGGGCGGGTTGCTTCAGCAAGTTTTCAGCAAGTCAATCTTATTGAATTTGAAGGAACACTTTACATACGTCACACGGTGCCATCCATCAAAACTAAGAAAAGTAGCGTGAACTGAACAATATAGACCTTGCGGTACTCCTAACACTATCAAAATCTTATGTTTTGATTTGATCTTTCAATCACTTATCAGTTTTCAAGTGACAACAAACGCATTGTTTACAAATGTATCATTTGGTAGTTTTGCATGAGCAATACAATCCTAAGTTCTTAGTCATACAGCAACATAAGCTTTCGACGACACAAATTGTAATCATCACATCACATAGTGGACAAATACCGCGCATACTTCAATGATTTCAAATATTCTGGCAAAAGAACCAATTCTAAAATAAATTATTACGAATTTTTGATGCGGTTATACGGCTATTACATGTGCTATGTGTTGACAACGTTTAGAGCTGAGAAAACTGTACAATAAATCCATAAATTTAGATAATTATAGTTGAAAATCATCACTACATAGTATAAAACAAAGTCGCTTTCCGCTATGTCTGATTCTCCCGCGGTTTTTTAAAATTAGATAGAGTGATTCAAGAGGAAGGGTTATATGCATAAAAATTCTCGAAATTCCCACGGGAACGGGCACAACGAGGGTAAAACCACGGGGCACTGCTAGTGTCATATAAAGAGAGAATGGTAAATATTTTGATAAACTACAAGATGAGCGAACCCAAGAAGGAAGATATACCGGTCAGAGCCATGGATAATAATTACTCGTCACTTATAGTTAAGAGCGATTTTCATTTTAAATTATACATAAATATTAAATGATTTTGAGATTCGGTTCACATCGGTCACATTGACCTAGGTCGTTGTTGCAAACTTAAAAATCAATTTAAATAATATAGCAATTCAAAACAACTATAATGTACATAATATCAATTTAAATATTTATAAGAAAGTATAAACTATATAACAAACAACGGATTAAGTTAATTTTATCTGGAGAAAGTTACTATAACATTTATTATAAAAGGATAATAAATGTCGGTGACATTGAATGTAGCGCGAAGTAAAGCAACAAGTTGTCACGGTAACTAGTTTGATCCGCAGCTTTCTCAACTTTAGCTTAGCAATTTAGCATTATTGGCGTGGGCGGGAGAATCTTGCTACGACAAATTAACTGTAGCTTTGAGAATTCCTTCAAAAGGCTTGTTTTGTTGTCCAATTCCTTATGACAGATATATGTTTAAACTAATAACCACATTTAGTTCTGCTCCACCACGACTCTACGCTACTCTTGTAAGCTTCCATTCATTATAATGGTTTCTGTCCCGTTGTTGTAATAGTAATTGCAAATTGCGACATTCCTAACACCACTTTCGTTTAACACGCTCGTTAATTTGCGTAGTATTCGCACGTAAGTTTCCGACACACGTAGGATTTGTGGAGTAGGCGAAGGTGAACAAACTAGTGTTCGAACTAGGAGGCACTACAACACATGCTACAAATGTACTAGTCAAAGTTGTAGGATTAGCAATGATTGTAGTGTGCCAACAGATCTGATATTGTGTCAATGTCCTTGATGATATCAACAATATAAATTAACTAAATGAACGTGACGCGGGAGCCGGGATCAATGCAGTTATACAACAGGACCACGGCTCGAGTATGAATGATGTAATTACACATACCGCCCATTCACAACTATTTTTAGCAACGAACATGTCACTTACAGCCAAACGAGCCAATACTGAGTGTATTACTATTAAAACTACGTGGAGATGAAATGAAATAAAAATTCGAAAATATCTAAACAATATTTAATATCTATCTATCTACATTTCTTCAAAGTGAGAAACAAATAATATGCTAATGAAGTAAAATGGTACAATTAGCGTCAGCAACTGTGTGGTATACTTAGTAATCCTAGATAGAACAATGTACAAGTAATAGGTAATCCAATGACCTACAAATTGGTTGACATTGGAGAGGGAGGTTCGAGTCAAATATTCTATAATTATTATGTGCTTTGACGATGTAACAGAAGTCACGTGACGGAGCTACACACCGCCGGCGCGGGTCCACCGCATTCGTAATGGGACGAATAGTTTTTGTTCACATCACGTGTTGCCATTTTTTACAACCGCTTTAAGTCGAGGCAATAAACATAAGCGAATTTAACCTACCAACATCACCACTATAAATAATTTACTCAAAAACGTGAGTTTTAATTTCATTCCATTCTTTAGGTATGATTTATAATAAGATTATGCAAATTAAATAAATTAGTTTTGCCCGTACAAGTTGGTGGCCTGTAATGGAGGCAGTAAACTTGTTGCAAGATTATGGCAAACGACTTTTTATTAGTAAATTGAGTAACAGAGGCTTGATTTTAGTAAATAAACGTGTTTACACAAATGTGTAAGTGATTAGTTGGAACACGTGAGTAAATATTGCGTGAACTTGGAGGGGTCAATGGAAGTAAGCCATGAAATTATATTTGACGTCGGTATTCGTGTCTGTATGAAACTTAGTAAATACTATCTTAATGACGTGCACGCTGTACTGGTCCACCCCAAAAGTTATTAAGGTGTATACTACCTTCACTTCACTATTACACTCGTTATTATGTAAATTATGGATATAACAGGTAATCTTCGCTACTATGGATTTGAGAATGTGTTAGCAATATTTACAATATACATTCAGGTCAGGAATCCTTTTCCTAACCATAATTTGGGTGATAGGATGGTCCCAACACTACGTAACATATTAACTGAAGCGATAGGCGGAAGGGTTACTAAAGAATATTACATATTATTGAATTATACAAGGGCCAGGGTAATAATGAATAAAACAGCCTAGTATACATTAGGAGAGTCCAGTGGTAGAATAAGTAGAGTAGGCTAAAATACACGTAGTAAAGCGGTAGGTACACCAACGCCTGTTAGCCTATCTGCAAACGCGCCCTAATACAACCGATTGGACATGTTGAGAACGAAAGGTAAGACTCCCGGAACTTACTCTCTTATCGAAGCAGTTTCCATTTGTTTATATTACAGTTAGTACTCTACTAATGTAAACTAGGGGTGGCTAGCACAAGAAATCTTAATTCTATTTAGTACCTAAATAAGCCGTTTGATCAAAATAGTATTTTATTTTGTACGAAATAGAACACCATTTGAAACGAACGTCGTTTGTTTATCAAACATACTAAGGCGGTAAATAAAATTAATAATGAGTGTGCAATCCGCCTTAGTCTATAACCAGGCTGTGGTCTCACCTTCAAATGATGCCTGAGCTGCTGCTCGTGCTCCTGCGCGAGCTGCTGGCTCTGCTGCTGGAAGTGCTGCAGCAGGATCTCCTGCTGTAGCTGCTGCTGCTTCTTCAGCTGCAACATGAACCCGAAACATTACACACACATACACACCCGCACACGCGTACTCTGTTAGTAGGTACACTCAACCGTCAACGTATTAAACTATACAATCCGTGCACGTTAACTTCTCTATCTATCTCTTGCGCACGCGCAATTTTAATACACAAATTATATTATCATCTCGTTTTTACGCTTATGTTTGAATATTAACTATCGTTAAAAATGTCGGGATCGTAGCACGAACCGTAATTAGTGGTAATATAGAGGCCAATTGCGCTGTGCTAATTAGTAAATAAGTGTATAATTAATTATGTATAAAGCCGGACCAAGCTTCGGTAGCAATTTAGATAAATTGATATTCATGCTACGAACACTTACATCACAATAGTACACCCAAGCAACGTATTTGGAGGATAGCGTACTAATTACTTTGAATTGTCTCTACAAATCTAGAGTGCTCAGTACTTCTCTTAATACGTCACGTGGTAAACTAAACTATACAATGATTATATCCTAAAATATAAGTACATAATATATATAATACCTATACAACTAATACATAGGATTAATAAAGTAAAACCCATTTTTTCACAAAAGTTGTTATTTTTAATTTAAATAGCCATGAATTATTGTGTCATATTCAGCTGTCAACAGAATAGGTGAATAAAATTATATGTATGAAGTTATTTGTAGTTGCAATAAGGCAAGTGAGTCATCGCCCAACATTGGCTGAATTTATAAGAATACCGACAATGTTGGCTAATGCCCTTTTCCATAAAATATGTAAATGAACTTCAACCATACGATTGTCAAATACCGTGTGTGTATTTGATGTTGTACAGGCAGTGCTATACAATGAAATGAGGGCAATATTTCATCAGATGTAAACTACATAGATATATCAATTAACGGCGGCCCAAACATTGACAAGGTCTGCGACTCTACGGCCAGGTTCAAGAGTACTTCTCGATTGAATTCGCAAATGAACATGCAACATTTATCAGTCAGGTAATTATCATACACGTGGGAGATTCTGATATTAATAAGCAAATTGTTGAGTATGGTCCTCTAATCATCTACGTCACAGCAATTCCGGATTTCCGGCATTGACTATTTTTGATATAAATATTTATGAACTATGTAAGTGTTAGATGCAGGTAAAGCTAAGGACGTCGCAAATGTTTGGGCAAACGTTGTTCGTAATTGATGATTGAATAAGACACATATTCGTCGGTGAACACATTATATTATTATAATTTGTGAACTCACTTGCAGCAGGTAAGTATTCTCTAAGGTTTGTTTGGCTCTCTCCGCTATTTGGTTCTTTCTCGGGCTGTGGTTCTGATAAGAGAGAGGAATACACATGTAGGAGAGCACACAGGCGCCCGCTCGGCTCGGTCGGGGGTCGGCGAACATGTTACACTCTTATGCTCCTACTTATAACTAACGACTTAAGTAGCTAGCAGTTTCTGGACAACGGTGAATTGTACCATTATTCACAGTGTTGTGACAAGGTGATGAGATGATCTGACTTGAGATTAGTTAATTATGAGATGGATTATAAATGTAATTCAAATTGGATCTGGAAAGCATAACCTTGGTGTAGCGCGGAAGCCGTAAAACCGTGAAAAATATCAAAAGTCGGCGCAACGAGCTCGACGTGTGCGCATATTTCTGGCATCGCGCGCATTATTTTGGTTCGGACGAAGGAAAAAATACGGGCGAGCGGAATGCGTGCGCGCCGCTAATAGAACGCGGGAACGGATGTTTTGCGCGGGCGAGTGGGCGGCGCGTCCGCGAGCGCACTCGCGCCGGCCCTTCGGGGAAAATCGCAACACTTCTCATATAAAACAGATATTTATAGTATAAACTGGCAAACAACGCACAACGAACGATACTCACATACCGATTATAATTAGATCGCACAGAAACCACGCGTTCATGTATTCATATATTTTTAGACATCAGAATGTATCTTGCATTCGTAATTGGAAGTTGATCGCGATCCGGTACTCTTGAATAGTATCTAGTCAGAGGCAGTCAAATCGTGACATGCATATGACAAGTCAATTATGTCTAGCATGATTAATATTCATATTTGCCGAATGAACGAATCTAGATGAAATATTAGTAATAAATTAACATATGTTGAAATCGTCATAAGACATTTAATTTAGTTTTTGAAAATAAGATAGTGCTAGTTTATGTGGAGGCTTAATTTTGTAAAGCATACGAAGCGTTGATAGTGATAAAATAATATATTCGCGAGTATCGCTCGTGGCGCATGGGGCGGGGGCCACGATTCAAGACTCAAATCTAAATATAATCGGGCATATGGTTATAAATATAGTATGCAGACGTACGCTCGTCCTATACGACGCACTATACGTGTGTTCGTATATCGATGTATTTATAACTGGCATGCTCCGCTAACTTTTTATAAATAAAAAGAGCGTGGTGCGGTTTAAAATAAAATGTAAATTGATGGTTTTGGCGACGGACGCGGCGGGGTAAGGTCACGGCGGAGTCGACGCGGTGCGCGCTGACCCCTAGCTGCACCGGGCCGTGATTACACCGCGAGGAACCGCGGCTTAACGGCCCAATGACCATTTATTTTTATTCCTTCTTAAGTAAATAATGGCCTGATCGTGACCCCGTTGAGTACGTAATCAGGTTCTTGATACGTAAACAGTTCTGAACATTAACATATTTTAGTAACAGAGCTATAAACTAATTATGGGTTCTAGACATAAAATATTTATTACAGCAATATGTATTTTCGAAAGTTACAGTAATATGCGAGTTAAAAAAATCAAAAACTTACCAACATTCTACTAATCTGCGAATCTTATTTGCCCGAGTATATTTATTTATTTCAACAACAACCCCTAACAAATGTTTTAAGACAATTAATACCTACACAACACATAAATAAACAAGACTATATAAATACATAGTTCCAACGTTACACAATCAAAGTAACGGGGTAATCAACAGCAAGATAATAAAACTAAAAATACACCCGGTTTGTCTTGAACCAAAACTTCTCAAAATACACAAGGCTATAATATTTTTCAAAAACATTTCGAAACATTCAAAAGTGAAGGGAACGTAATGTATGCAATGAAACTGACTTACGCAATTCATTACATTATATTTAGTTCTCTAACGTATCAAATTGGGAAGCGAGGAGTGGTTTCGGAACCAGTTCTACCGGTTAATTACAAAATGTACCAAAATATTTTGAATGGTAGGCCTTCAAAAACGAGCCTACTTTACAAGGCAAATCGAAATACTACCTAACGACCTTTCGTTTCGAAAACCTTTTAACTGTAGGCCAGTGGGCATATTTTAACTTCAATATAAATATTTATTAGTTGAAATCGCCTATAAAATTTTATTTAACCGAACAGTTATCTTAATCAAAAACCGAGTTTAACAAACGTAGGCCTGTTATATGGTGGATGGTTATTACTAAAATGTGTAAATACCATCTAATGCTCAGATAATATTCAGCAAAAGTTCCGTTATGATAGTTTCTCAAAAATGAAAATCAGTTCATGATTTCTAATTTATAACGCGTTTCAAAACGGTTCCGAAGGTTTTTTATACGTGTATTTCGTAGGCTTTTTTCGACGTGTCGATTTTATTTTTTTAAGTTTTACGATCCAAATCGTTAAACTGTAAATGCTATCCATATAATCCAGATACGTCTAATTCATTTTATTTCGTAGCGCAGTAGGCAGAATAGTATATTGATAAAACAATGATATATGTGTAATGTGATGATCAGATGAGATTTCAGTAATAACATCACCATTGTCTATTGAAACTTCTGTTGGACTAAATCATTTCACAACAACGCAGCTTCAGGATAAAACCAATAAAAATATTTATTCAGACTAAATAAAATACTTTAGTTATTTCTCGAGACTGCACTAATGATCTTCAGTGAGAGGGGTGCTTAACCCCCAAGGCATAACGATGTGTACACACACACTGGTAGGACACCGAGTGTTACACCGGCGGCGTATGACACACCGGTACGCGTAAGCAAAGAGTTTTGTAAGTTTGGAAGTGCCAGTACTTCCGTCTGTGGCATCGCGTCGTAACTTCTAAAAGAATAGGCATTTTCTATTTAGTTTTTATATTAGAAATAAGTTTTCATAGAGAGTATTCTCCTCTCGTGTCAAGTTAACCATTTAGACAATTACGACCCAACTGTACATGTAGTTCTCTCTCAGAAGCTAACTAGTACAGGAAATAGGTTTTGGTCTAAGTTTAAGTACCTATAATCATTTTTTCAATCACAGTGCTTTCGACAATTCTTACTTGAAGTTGCGTCGTTATGTTGTGAGATTATATTTTATTCAAGTATGTTTTTCACTTATGCTATGTAAAGGGTAGGCTAGACGTTCAGAAACATCACGATTTGACAAGAAATTCGTTCATCCAAACAAAAGCGTGAGGATGACGGGCACGTTCACTAAGTTTATATCTAGCCTTCCCCTAAAGGTAGCATTCCGATGTTTGCTACAAGCGACCACGACTCACAAAAGACTTCTACTTTTTTTTTCAAATCCATGGCCTCCAAATATATGAAAGACTAAGTAAGTAACACCGTTGCCTCTCCAACCCTCAAAGCTGCCCGCTAGATGATGATTGCCGAGGGTGTGAGAGGCAGTGCAGTTCAACGGCAAAATTCAAATTATTGAATGTGGTAGATGAACAGGTCGCTAGTTCCTCACATCAGCGTGCTACCCCAGATCGAAGGTGTATGCTCACCTGCATGATCTGATGATGGAAGCTGGTGTCAGGCAGCGGCAGGCGGGGCACGTGCGGCGGCGAGGGCGTGTGCTGCGGGGAGCCCTCGGTGCGCGCGCCCGCCTCGTGCGCCATCTCTGCTACAAACAAATAGGGATGGTCAATAAAATGATTAACCAAAATCTCACTTTCCAAACCACATCAGAGTTTATGAACGCGCTTAAGCCTAAGGTTCGTCCAGTAGGACAATTTAACAAAAGGTCCCTTTGAATTGAAGTAGTCATGCCAAATAAATGGTAGTGTGTTGACTAAAATCAGTCACGCTTAATGGATTGGTAATTGAATTCATTCGAGTGAAATATGTGTATTTTGGGAGGCTAGAATCCTAAATGAGTATTGTAGACAAGAAACATATTTAACAAAATTGATAAGCATCGTAATTAGTATGCCATAGGACGACTAAATGTAATCTTAACCATTTACGACTTAATTATTTTAACTTTTGTACGGATTGATTGATGTCTAAGGTGCGGTTCCTGTTGTTAACTCTGGTTCCTGATTTAGGTGCGACATGGATACACATTTTCTTTTAAAAATAAAGATATATTTTTTATAATAAGTTGTCAAGGTTTATAGGAAGGAAGGTCATTCCAAATAACTTCGAGAAGTTTATTGTAAATGAGGCAGTTGATGTCTACGTAATAAAAACTCAAAAAACACGACAGTTATGTAAATACAATTTTAAAAACTGTTCCAATTACGTCATTTTTATTAGGGTTCCGTAGCCAAATGGCAAAAACGGAACCCTTATAGATTCGTCATGTCTGTCTGTCTGTCTGTCCGTCCGTCTGTCTGTCTGTCTGTCCGTATGTCACAGCCTTTTTTCTCCGAAACTATAAGAGCTATGTTGTTGAAACTTAGTGTGTAGATGTATTCTGTGAACCGCATTAATATTTTCACACTAAAATAGAAAAAAAATAAAATTTTAGGGGGGTCTCCCATACTTAGAAATGAAAAAAATATTTTTTTTTCATCAAACCCATACGTGTGGGGTATCTATGGATAGGTCTTCAAAAATGGTATTGAGGTTTCTAATATCATTTTTTTCTAAACTGAATAGTTTGCGCGAGAGACTCTTCCAAAGTGGTAAAATGTGTGTCCCCCCCCCTGTAACTTCTAAAATAAGAGAATGATAAAACTAAAAAAAATATATGATGTACATAACAATGTAATCTAACACCGAAAATTGGTTTGAACGAGGTCTAGTTAGTAGTTTTTTTACGACATAAATCGTAAACCGCAAAAAAATACTGATTATTCATTCAATAACTCAAATGTAAATAAAAAAACATTTATTTCAAGAACTTCTTTATTATGTTACTCGCTGCTACGGAACCCTTCATGGGCGAGTCCGACTCGCACTTGGCCGCTTTTTAAATGTTAAAAAAAGCCATTAACTTAAATACATTTTTGAAAACGAGATATAAAAAATGTATAACATTGTAAAATTTCAAATTTTGAGAAACGTAACGGAACCATCATAAATATATATTTGATATTATGGGACTGCAACCAATATTAACATAACATTATACATATAAATTAGATGTCAGCAGACAGACAGACGGCCCATACAATTATTAGTAGTAGGTAGCCAACATAACATGGAACTGAAACAAAAGGTTAAACAAAACAACATGGACTAATAAATTGAAAGCTAAACTATAATACGAGTGCATTTGTTTGCATGTTTACAGAATCTGAAAATTCAGAGACAGAGTAAACTAACTCGAAAGTGAAGCAAACAATACTTTATATTTATTTCTACTCTTATTACACTAACAGTTTTTCGTATTTTACTATAATGTATCTAAAACATATTTCCTACTTTTCAAACATGGCTAGGGTTTGAGATCATCAATCCGCATTCTCACCGTACCATCAGTGGGACATTACAGGCGAATACTTGGTTACTTTTTTATTATTATCATGTACAGTATACTGGTGCACCTTATTACAATCGCATAAGGTGCAAAACTGTACACATATACATAGCGCCGACTTATCATGCATATCTATCTATATACCACACTACCAGCAGTCCATACGTTTTAGATCACATCCCGTTCTAAGTTAAATTAAAGAGATATAATTCAGAGTTAGGCTCGCAGCGTGTGACCTAGGCTACCTAGATCACAGGGGAGGCGGGTGGGTCAGTGGGCGGCCCGGAATTAGGTCTCCAATTCAATAACGTACAACTATGTTTGACAACGTTTACTTTAGCAAATGGAGATATTAACATCATAACCTCTATTGTAAACGGAATAGTAAAGTTACTTACTAGATACCTGTAATAAGTCATAATAAATATAGTTACGATATAGATCTTAGAGTATAACGGCCTGTTAAATGCAGGCCAAAGGCCAGAGTTTTCACGCACTTAAAATAAAATGTATTCGTAGTACATTGAGGAGTATATGGCGTAACACATCAAGTTTATCCATGTTCTAGCTAAGTTCGTAGCAGGAATTAGTTCCAAAGTTAAGAAATATTAAATGTTTTGAAACGAAACCACATTTACGAGTACACTTCGCTTTTCATTTTTATTTGAATGATAATTGAATGTTTATAGTCTTTATAGGAACATACAGAAGAAGCCAGTAGGAAAATACTCAAACACCAGAATTGTCCACCAACTAATCTTCTCGAAGTTACTTAGTAGGATTCCACCTTAAATAACGTTCAAACATTCAGTAAACAGTAAAACTAATAGCAACAGAGTGTTTACAAGCAGGCCCAAGGCTGAACAAATACCAACGTTATCAGTGTACTCACTAGAGAACTATTCTTCTTTTCGTGGCAATGGCTGATAGTGTATTAAACTTTCAATTCCTCGCTGTACTGAATACTGATAATTACGAGCGAGGGAATTTGGTCTTCCATTGATATGATACAATTTCTTAAATTTATACGTCACCTAGGTTTAAAATAAGTTAAAGATGAGTCTTTATTGTCCCGCAAAATCAAAATCTTGGCTCTATTGGCTAGGCAAAATCCTCTTAGCTCTCCGGAGATATCAGTACAGTGAGGAGGATTAGGTTTAACTAGGAGTTGGGGATATTAAACGCGAATTAGATTTGATAATAAGGAAACGAGCTCGATAAAATATGAGTAAGTATCAGTAAGAAAACTCTAAAGTTCTCGTTCATACAAATAATATTGCTGTCCATTATACAGAGCTTTTAAAAAAGCAAACAAGAGCCTGCATAATGCAACGAAGTATTCCGCATCAATCTGTATTTGTACCCTTTGGGCGTATGTAGGTCGCTGGGCGGGCGGGGTGGGCTCTGGGCGGGAGGGGGTGGTACTGAGGGTATTTTTAGACGGGGCTATATTTAGACGCTCGTGGGCCGGGAGTTGCAAGGACTCCGGCCCGTCCTTCACAGGTTGTTAGAGAACAATTGGGATTCATTTGATTTTATTATGCTGCGAGTTCGTGGTTGACGATTACTTAACTATGACGTGGTTTCTATATTCATCTTGACTTTCTCATTAATAAGTATCTTTTCTTTAACTTACTATAGTAATGATGCGAGGCCGTTTCCCAGAAATGGGAAAAAGGATATAAATTAATAAAAAGGTTAAGAGCTTTATTCATAAGCGCTTATTAACAGCATTTTAGCTACAAATGATTTGTCCCTTTCCGATATACGTTATTTCACGAAGAGCAAAAGAGACAACATATTTTATAAAAGTGTTTTAGTATAAAAAATTATGTGAATAAGACGGTGATACTTTACTGCCATGAGTTGCAATTGCCACGAAACGAATATATATCTACAATCTTCTATATACGGTCACATAAAAACACGCCAAGTCATAATTAGTCGCATGTCAATAAATGTCTAGACTAGACTCAGACCGAAATATTCGACCTGAACGACCTACATTCAGGCTAAAATTAGCTTGGTTTATGTTACTTAGATTAAAATCAACACTAGTTATGACGAAAGTTATTTTTGTAGTAAACTTTGCAAACGGTTATTAATATGTATATACTCGTAAGCTCGCCATCTGATATAAAAATGAATGTAGTGACATAGATTTTATAGCTTAGAAGTCTGTTAGAAATAACTTAATTCGGCAGCGAAACTATAAGTTAATTAAATCATAATTTTCTAAATTTCAAAAAGCCAGGGACTTGATGTCGAAATAGAAAAATATAAGTATTCATATTTTTTTAAAATTAATAAATTTCAATCCATAAATAATATAATTTGCATATTAATAATACTAAACTATTATTTGAAAACTAGCTTTTGGCTTGTTTCGCTGCGCTCGCTTTCTGTTAGTTTTCTATAACAGATTCCTAGTTTGGTAAGTCGCTAGACCGTCGAATAAAATCTTAAATAACTTTCGTTCTTAATAGTACCACGTTTATTTTTAAAGCATATATTTTAAAAGTACCCAAATAAAGTGTGGTTATTAAAATAAAATTTAAGTATACTCGTATGTACCAAGTTTCTTCGTAAGTGAACTGGTTCGGTATCAATCTAATAAAGTGCTATTTATTTTTTAATATTTTTAATGTATGAATAGATGGATATTAGAAAAATGTATATAAATGAAAACTGTGTTTTAAAAATATTCGTAGCCTAGATTCCGTAGTAGAGCGGGAGTGCTACGAATAGGGATAGACGACTACGAAATATCGTAGCAGTGCTACGTGCTACGGTATCGTAGCTACACTGCATTAGACAAGGTTTATAGATACCTATTGGAATTTGGATTTTCATGAGCACTTATGTTTATTTTGATGAAAAAAAAAAGCAAAATGCTTCTTAATGGTCAATTTTAGACCATGATAAACATGTAAGATAATCGAAGTTATGTTTAAATAAACATATTATTATATTATGTATTAAGGGAGCGAAAGCCCATTATATAATAATTATTTTTACTTCATCTACACTAATATTATAAAGAGGAAAACTTTGTTTGTTTGGTTGTAATGAATAGGCTCAAAAACTACCGGACCGTTTTTAAAAATTCTTTCACCATTCGATAGCTACATTATCCACGAGTAACATTGGCTATTTTTCATTTCGAAATTCCCACAGGAATGGACACAACGCGGGTAAAACCGCGGGGCGCTGCTAGTATTTAATACACGTCAATTAAAATAATTTTTTTACAAAATTATTCGTCTTTAGATTTTTACCAAATAAAATATGATTCATGCATATTATTTATAGTCATAAAACTCCAATCAATTTTACATCACAATTATTTATTAAAAGTTATCAAAATATACCTTTAATTTAATCGATTCATATACGGTTTTGATTATATATGTATATACACAAACGTAAACAACGTCATCGCGAAACAATATGGTGTATGACAGAAGAAGTTTTTATATCTATGATTAGATTATACTATTCGTAAGTATAATATCGATCGAAGTATCTAATTCTGTATAGGTTGTTGGAATAAATCATAATGTATAATCAGTAAACAGTTGGTAATCATTAAGGTGGTATTACACCGGCCGACAAAGGTAGCTCGGTCCGCGGGCGCTATATTTAGCATCGACAACGCGACAAGTGAAGGACACGGCTCGCAGCCGCACTCTTTCGCACCTATACACAAATCAATACGAGCGAACAAGACAGACATACACAAACAGAATTATTGAAATTTAAAAATAGAACCGAGATGTAAGATACCAAACTTTAGTTTATCAATTCGCAGAGTGTATTCTTGCTAACCGCAGTTTTAAGTCGATAATTCTTTGGGTACAACTAGAGACTTTATAACTCTACTAGCAGCACCCCGCGGTTTTACCCATGTTGTGCCCGTTCCCGTGGGAATTTAGGGATGAAAAATAGCCTATAACCTTTCAGTTCAATGTGGCTATCTATTACGAAAATAATTGTTCAACTGGTAATTTCCGAGATTAGATCGAACATACAAACAAACACAAACAAAAAATGTTACCTCTTTATAATATTAGTATAGTATAGTTTACACACATGCTAAATCATTCAAGTGTCAATGAAAGTATAATACTGCGTTAACATTACTGTCACCGCTTTCAGTGTAACCGAATATGTTAACCGAATTGGGTTGTTTTATATTGGTAGGTTTACTGGATTCTTTTTAAAAGGCTCGGTTAATATTGCGACCGAATATGGTCAACCGTTTCTGAATACATAAGTCGATGATCAAGTAAAGTTGCAGCCGTATACGGTCTTATCTAACCGAATGAAAACGTGGACATCAACCACTTAATACTTTAGTTCTTAGAAACAATAGTGGGATAATGATAAAAGTAAATAACTTATTACTTTTGTTCTTAAAAATGTTCTTCATATATGTACTTATCTTCATTACCCCTTTTACTTTATATTATTGAATACTAGCCGCGCCCCGCGGTGTTACCCGCGTTGTATCGGTTCCCGCGGGAGTTTCGGGATAAAATGTATTCCATGTTTTATTCTGATGTTTAACCTACATTACTCTAAAGTTTCATCCAAATCTGTTCAGTAGTTTTAGCGTGAAAGAGCAACAAACATACATCCATACATCCATCCATACATACATCCATCCTCACAAACTTTCGCATTTATAATATTAGTAGGATTAGTAGGATTAGTAGGATGGGACATTTAATTTCCTACATCCCGGAGTTGAACGTTGAACCTCTACACCGCTTAACCTGCAAAGGTCTACGAGACTCATCCCGAGATCCCTTTCAAAAGGTACGAGAGTCATCCAACGAAGACTCAAGTCGACCCTTCAAGTACCGCCAACTACTTACCTACCATATTTCAAAATATCTATCTAAATATTTATTCAGGTCTCAACAACATGCCTCGATGTCAAAATAATTTTTCGAAAATTGTATTTTTATTTAAAACATCCATAAATTAGCATCCGTAATAAGTTTTTGAATTTAATCTAGTAAAATAAATAACACACAACCGAAACGTGTTTCGACGACTACTGTCGTATCAAAATGTTTAAATTCCTTTATATTATGTATGCCTATGGTATGTATAATATTTTCAATAGAATTGCTACTCTTAATACCTTCTAGATACGAGTCGCTCCGCCATTTTTAATTATAGCTCTTGTGCGATGTTATTTTTTGGAAAAAACACCTTCTCGTCTGGTCACGTGTCGCTTAATATTCATGTGCCGAATTGATACGTGTGTGTGTACATTAACAATTTTAAAAATATACCAACTTTATTTGGGACATGTTGTTTACATACAACGTTACATATTATCAAGTGCTCACTTATACACATTGAGTACTTTGTAGTTTACTGAATAAAGATTAAACGTTCATTACATTTTATTTTAGATTGAAATATCAAATCACGATTTTAGAGTTCATTCATCACACAATCACACCACAATTTGATAGTCGAAGTGAGTAAAAAGAGTGAATGACCAATGTCTCACTAGTACATAGATTGAATTGAACTATCTTTAAAGTGACTGTTTGTAGTGGTATTGCAGGGCAACATGCTCTCAATGTGGACATATCTACACAATAGAAATGCCGACTGTAGACTATTCCACTACTCTCAAGCATTGCTTATCTTAAGATACCGTATTTACAAACATCCCTTGAACTTGGATATTGCGTTTAGAATCACAACGCGAATGCAAGTGCCCTCGCAACGTCGCTGCTCGAGTTGGTAAACTCCGCGATGCCGCATCCAGCGCGGGCGCGTCTCACATCCGTCTCGCCCGAAATAAACTCCATAAAGGCGAACTCTTCACCCGCTCCACATACAGACTCTAAATCTATTTGCGTTACAGTAAACTGTTTATTTCACTAAGCGATCGTGCGCCCGCGCCGCCGCCGCTATTTACATACGCCACGGCTAAATGCAGCCGCCACCGGAAAGATTAAAAATGGAACGATTCAAACGGCTTCCTTCATTAATGTTGTATTTTAAATGTTAAATCATGTATTCGGTATCGTTGCTCATGAGTAGGTACTGTTTGGATTGAAGGGATATTGCCCTGCTCATTATTTGCAGTATAGTTCACAACCCCAATGTTTAAAATGGCCAAAGGTTCATTGTTCGTTTTACTTGTAACGTGGCATATGTACCATACCATGTACTTATGGTTAAGAAACTATTACCATATATCAATGATGAAGATAATGATTCATTTTCAAATACGCATCATTTACGAAGACCCCAATCTAGTACCGACCATAAGTTTCATGATTCTATTTCGTTGAATATATTTTGTTATATGACAGAATCCGCGAGCATACCAGTAAACAGAGTTTAAATTAGAAATAATATGTTTGAAGCAATAAAACGCAATGAAATTATTACAAATTAAATATTCATATTCAGATCTCAATTCTGAAAACTAACGGTGTTAATGTTATCATTTGAGTTATAGAGGCGTATTCATAAAATATAAACATGTCATAAACATATTCAACAACAAAATTGTGCCAAAAGTTCCTGGTTTATCAATTCGTGGAATTGAAAGTAGAGTTACAGTTGTATAGAATTATGAAAATGATTCTGATACAAGTTGCTGATACCACCGCTCCACCGTATATCAAAGTTTATTAATGTAATAATAATATATTAGATTTATAAAATTATTGACACCTAACCGCCATACTCGGAGACGCCAAATTATACATTAGAAGATAAACGATTTCTGACGTGTAATGTATGTAAATTGACGTCAATTAGTCAACTGTCGATTTAAATGATGTTTACGATGGGATATGAATGTACTCCTCACTGTGTTGATATCTTCTTTGAGATGAAAGGTAGTTGCCCAGCAGTAGGACATTAGAGGCCTTACCTACCTTACTTAAGCTGAAAAGTTAATTTTTTTGAACGTTTGCTCTTAATCTCAAAAATTACCAATCCGATTTGAATAATTCTTTTACTATTGAATAGCCACAATCAACGGGAAGGTTATAGGATATTTTCATCCCGAACCTCCCACGGGACCGGGCACAATGCGGGCAAAACCGCGAGGCGATGCTATTCATCAGATAAAGGTGTAGCAAAATCATGCAGCATATGCAAACAAGGAAATGATCCTCACACAAAACTGTATCACACAACAAAACCCAAAGAATAGGTCATACAGCATCCAGATGCAAGCAATTATGAACAGTACGGGCGAGAAGTGAGCGTGATTCACGTCTAAAAATAGTCCGGCTATAATTAGTTTACCATACAAAGGATTGTACTGAGCCGAGTACCACTTGTGTCGTTTCAATGGATTCCGTGGGTATCGACGCGGTTCTTTGTCTCCAGTTATTTCATATTGTTATTAATAGCCACATAATAGTTGCTAAACAATCGCCTTGATTTATTGTAACGTGGGATGGTAACTGATGTCCTATAGTACTACTTTGTTGCTAAGTATTATGTGAGTGAGTCACATTAATCAAGCAATGTTATTATGTACATGTCTTAGGTTCAATGTTATCCTTTTTGAAATCATCTAAGTCTTAGATGATTTCAAAAAGGATAACATTGAACGCTGTGTTTTTAAAATGTCCATTTTCTAACAGAAATCTTATCTGTATATAAAAATACTCAACATTATTGTTGTATTAGTTTTCAGTTTTCCAAGAACATTGAAACAAACGTAGTAAACAAAATAAAGGCAGGCTATTCACCTATACTAGACAATAGTTAGGTCGCTATAACTGGAAACTTTGTCTACCATACATATTCACGGTTATTACTACACAGCCTGTGCAATAACAAATACTTTTAATAGAGCGGTGCACCAACACTATTGTTTGTGTCAGTTGTGACGCCACTATGTATAGTGAGGGGTACGACTGTACAAGTGTAATGCACTTGCTGCGAGCTTTTTGTCAACCTGCGAGGAACCTGTGCTGTGGCTACATAAATAGACTAGTGGATCTCCCCCGCTTGGTGTGTCTCTAAAAACAGATGGGCGCATTCCGTGCTTAACTATTTTTAGAGCGGGACCTAATTCTGGAGAACACCAGCTCTCTTGGGATATATTATGGATATTTTTAAAACTTTGATAAACTGGGCTGTTGAACAAAATTATTGGTGTTATTTACGACCAATGTTAAGCGTTGTTTAAATTAATCACGCTGTTTTAACATATTGGATAATGGTTTTAAACATCGTTATTTTCATTTAGGCACAAATATATTGAAAACAACCTACCATCCTTGACTCGTACTAATAGAATAGCTATCGGTTAAATGTACATAATTAGGGAGGTAGTACTTAATTCAAATTCTCGAATGTTTGGTAAATAATATGCTAAATACGTGCCACACAAACAGCGTAGGCAAAAACTGCCTAAAATTATTTAGGCAGTACAAGACCGAGCGAATCTAATTTAATTCGGCGCCGCGATGGACAGCAGAATGAATAATTAGTTAGCAACAGACCGGACAAAAATACTCGCCGAGTAAGGCACGATACCATCGCCAGAGGGGTATCCGGCTATTTTAGACGAGCATAAAACAACTTGCTCCGTCTAATATTAGAACGATCGATGGTTTTCATCCGTCGGTGTACTCCAGTTAGGGCATCGCGGGAATCTATTCCCGGAGCTTTTGTTTAACTTCACTACGACTTGAAGCTTACGAACGCTTCAACAAAACTTATTAATAAACTTCCTGCTGGGACTGTTTCATCTGAAAATATTTATTATGTTGAAGCGAAAATCAATTTGTTGTCGATAAATAAGTAAATATGGGTTTATATTTAATTGATCGTGAATTAACAATGAATTGGTTTATGGAAATAAATTATTAGAATGCCTTGTTTTATTATTCGAGTTATAAATACGGCTAAAGTCGTCGAATTTGTTTACGTTATATTAGGAACAAGACGATGATATTCTAAGATGATATCTTAGAGCTTTAGAAGCATACAAAGACTACTCATTGTAGGGAACACAATTAAATTGATAACGTCTGTCCGGAGAGATAACCGCGTAGCGAATAATTCACGACGGCAGCTAAGTTCCATAGAACAAAGTGTACACCAGTACACCTAATCGTTCTCATCACGACCTTTAAGAACGAACCTTATTCGAAATTATTCAACATCAAAAGGTATGTATATTTTGGGAAATACAAATAAAATGTACGAGAGCCGACCTGTATTGTATTTGTACAAGTTCTCGTACACGTGTAGCTCGTACTGTGCTCCGGACACATCAAACAGAACACGAGACTCCAAGGAAATACTTTGAATAATTTAACAGAAACGCTTTATTGTGTTTTAGGGCGTTGCTTATTGAATACGACGGGAGATATTATACGCGAGAGCGGTGGAAATGAGGATATTCGCGCAGTTGTCGTTACGTTTAGTTCCTGTTGTAGTTTAGAAGTGAAATGTTATGTCTACTTTTTGAACTAAAGCGATCGTGATCAGTACAAAGCAGAATTTGTTCACTCTTAATTTAATAATAGTGACCGAAAAAATTATTAACTAAGATCGGCAGCATTTTAACACATTTTAATTAGATACATTACTCTACTTGTCTCCTCTTTACAATGAACCAACCTCGCTTATTGCCCAAAAAAATCCTCTTACATCCTGCACCTCAACAGTAATTCACTTGTTTTGTTGATAAAAGTCCTATGTTGTCCTGACAATACTCCAAAAAATCCGCCAACTCATTAAGACATCCATCAAAACAACGTAAATAAAACAAATCGTTGAATAAACCTTATTAGCGTGTTATAAATACAGCAAGGTTGTTTGATCACGGCAGCGCGGCGTGGCGCGGCACATTCCTCTATATTTAGACATCTATTGACTACATCTGGAGTGCGAGGGCGTGCCAAACAAACAATCAACCTCACCGTTTGTATTCGTAAAAACTGCACATGCTCCCAAACACACTCGAACTTGACAACACCGCAATAAACGTAATAATCACTAATTGTGACGAACGAGCGAGCGCAAATAAAACAGTATAAATGTCCATTTCCGCTGCTGTAAGATTAGGTTATAAATAAAGAAACAGATGGCCAATTGTAAAGATAAAAACAATGAGATGTGTATAACAGATTAATGTTTTCCTTTTTGCGTTTTAATATAAGAATAATCTACTAACTCCGAACAAATCGAAATGTCGTCAGTTTGGCGATGGAAAACACGTAATTTTATACTCTTTCCTTGTCTCGATGCCGACTCAACGCCATTAAACTCGATGCACGAATGAAAGTACTGCACGTATTTTAATTAAATAATAAACAAAGTAGTCAGTAGTCACTTTTCCTCGGGTAAATCAACAAGTCGCGGACAGTTTCCCTACATTACATAGCTAATACATCATCCGATCGCCCGATGAAACACCCCCTATATAACCTGCTTTTCACGCAACATGCGACCGGGTCAAACCAAACATAGATAAAACATAAATAAACAATCAGCTATATATAAATTAAATCGTGTTTATAATACTAAGTGGATGTTATTATAAAAATAAATGATGAATCAGGAGCTCGGTCTCGTGTCGGAAAACGTGAGGAACTAATGCAAATAACATTATATTAATGCAACTACAAATTATAGGTTACTTATTCATTAATTTTTTGAATCCGGGAGGATTCGAATAATTATCTCTGTCGGAATAAATTATTACATTGAAATGAGTCGCAGAGTACTTCTTATAACTTTTCTTTCACATAATTTAATACAATTTATATACGGACGTATACAGGCATAAAGGAAATGTATAATCGGTTAATATACTAGAATGTTCGAAAACTGACTTTTCAAGAAGTTCCCACACAGACCCAAATTAGATAGAAAAATAATCTAACTACTAGCCGTTGAATACACTATCTGGTACTCTGCCTATATACTACACCGGTACTTCAGTACTACACCGGTACTATATCGCTTAAAAACGTGATTTCATAATTAACTTAATTGTTTCAGTTAAAAAACCAGCGAATGACTCTTTATAGCATTGGGATTTCCCGGGGGCCTTTACTTTATACACCATTATTACATTTATGAACCAAGCGATGTGTTGAAGGCTTCATCATATTCCTAGTAACATGACAACAGCGTGTGTTATTACTGGCGCTATAATTAGACGTATGACATGCTATCATCGAGGCCCTTCATCGTACATTGACCCTGGTTGACAGTTTTGTTTAGGTAGTTTAAGAGTGTCGCTGAAGAAATAGTTAAATTTTAAAAGGTGGTGTGAGGAAAGTGAAGTAGGATAAGAAGTGAGAAAGTAGGTCCATAATCTTTAGACTTTGGGACTTGAAACCATTAAGTAAGCTTAAAAGAAATTGCTTTACAAGAGTGCCTTTTTCCCAGAGCCATTCTAGGCCACGTTCTTAATCATAAAATAAACTTTGCATAGCAATGTAACACAATGATAGTGGTATCCACCAATCATATCAATCATACCTACATAGCGTAGCAACTTCAGAGCATAGTTCTGGTAGAAACTTCTGCAGACGTCATTATAATCATTGACCAATTGAGAAGAAGTCGAATTAAGAACTGTTAAGGTAAACTCAATTAAGATTATGTCATAGAGTACATTTAGTATGTACCGTTGGAGATACAGTAAATATCAACCCTACATATTGAGGAGGAAACAACACCAATGAATCCTCAGACTGCGAACGAAGAAGGAAATAATAAGATAACATATAAAACAAGAGGAAAACTATTTATTTCAGAAAACATCCTTCAACTGTGAACTAGGTGTAAACAAGTATTGCGTCACACGCGTAATAATTAGATTGACTTCTCACAAACAAACTTCGGTACAAATTGTATAAGTTAGGGAAACAAACTGAAACGCTATTTATAGATCAAAAGACGTACAAAATGTTTTTGAGATCGTCTCGCAAGTAATGCGAAACCTTTTATGTAACGTAAATATTTTCGTGACAGTATACAAGTGTTGTGAAAATAAAATATACTCATTGCTTACTACTGACCTGTTTCATATCAAACGGACTTTAAAAGACGAAGATTGTTTTATATTTTAACGTAATTAAAGAGTGGTCATAAGTTATTGTTTATTCTTTGCAGAATTGACCCTTAGAACATAACTTGAATTAGAATAAATTTTGGCTAAATAATACTAACGCTTGGAATTAATGCAGGAATTGATTCCACTGCTCTCGTTGAGCCAAATATAAAGCGAATAGTTTTGTCCTCATGCTTCCACACACAGACACTATAGTAGCCTTCACTATGATTCCACGTTCTAGCACTAAAAAGGCCAATATCCCCATTAGACAATAACTTTAAATTAAAATGTAATCTCGCCTACTTCGCAATCAACGCCCAAGTGGTTTTAGGCCGGATCATTATGTCACTGCTAAAAATAACAAGAATTACATTTAAAAATAAACATCGACTCAATGTGATCAACATTTAGAACTTTTAGGTACAACTTGGTCGGTATTTAATACAATGATTTGTGCTTCTATTTATAGGTGCTGACTTTATTTCAGTTTGACTTTTAAACTGTTATCACGACATTCTGATTTGACAACAATGAATTATTAACTGTTGCCATTCATCGTAGCCCAACGTTGATTATTTTGCTGAAGATAGCGAGGAGAAATATCAAGTTCTTTCCACATTTCTATAAATAGAACAGTTGTTAATCTTCCACCTCGCAGCAACACTGCCACGAGCGATACTTTCGAAAATAAAACACAATTTCGTTCTATTTCTAGCGGACTACTAAAATATCTACAATCTCCGACAACAATAGGTACAGGTACGTTTTTAAAATAGCAACATTATTGGATTAGAGCACAACGTAGAAGCTATCTTTAGAACATTAACACATTGCCAGAGGCTTTTTCCACATCATATCTGACAGACTGACAGACACCTACAGATTTAGATATTCGAAATCATAAAATCGACTATGAAATAAAAACCTTCCAACTACGTTTCAATACCCAGTCCAAATCACAACTTTCAATAAAATAGTGATATAAATAAAGAGCTAGTTATATTACATAAATTAAATTGACCAATGCCCATAATAAAGTAGAATGCAACTGGTATAACTAAGTTAATAATAGAACGAACGAATGGCGCAACAGACTGACCATGTCGTATGCAGAATACGTTGTAAAAATAGACAAATATTTTATGAATATGTTTTAACATTCGAATTGGGTCGCACTTGTACGGTTCGTTATGTAAACAAGGCCAGAATTAAAATCTAAAAATAGTTAACACATGTGAACAAATAATGTACATAAGTACACGGACCGCCGACATAGCGGCGGCTAACACATTGTATAATGTTATGCAAAAACGTGAGTCGGACATTACTGTCACCCGCCGACAATGCCCACCAATTAATATTCTATTAACGTGTACCAGTTCATGTAGGTCTTTTCAATATTGGTCGGAGTACACATTTGTCGATACATATTTACATAATTTTACTTTGTCAAATATTTATCAAGACTAATGACAATGTTAATAGATGTAATTAAAAATCTCTTCACGAATCGATACAGTATTCTGGAGAAGTAAATGTATACGTCAATTTCGAGACCACAGGAATGCACCATTAGTACGATAGGCGGTGATTGATTCATCATACATTTCTGCATAGGTCACTAAACTCAGGTGATCACACTTAGGTAGTGGCATTTTCCATTGACATCTGGACGGAAGGTACTCAAATAAAGTTATGTTTTATAAAGGAAAATTTTCCTTCCATTGAGAGGAGAAATTCTATCTTCAGGTTTATTGAGAGTACCTTCCATCCAGGATATTACTCAAGTATTAAACATTCCACCCTGTATGAGAAAGAAAGTATTGCTTCATAAGATATCGATGCTATTGAAAATGTGTATCATGCATCACATCTCATTAGTGCATTCACGTTTGTTAAACACAACACTATCGCTACATCTGTCGGTACATAGATTGATACCTTACTGTCACCAGTGGCAGTGATAACCCGCGGCCCAGCGATCGCAATCTTACCTGTAAATAAAAGAACATTTATTAGAAAACATATAAAACATTACTTATTTTTTAGATCTTGCTTCGTACAAAAAAACTATTTAAAACAGAATTATTGATGCTACTTTTTGCTCACTAAATCCTAGACAGAGAAAATTAAAATTTGTGTCATTTGTCACAAAAGAATTAGGGTGCGAATCCACTGCATGCAATTGTGAATGTGTTATTCATAAATATAACATCATCTAGAATAAATTACATTAAACCTTCTCGTACATTTTGTTTGTTCTTCCTTGTTACAAAACGGAGTAAAGTGTTTATACCAGGAAGGGCGCATCGTGAAAGAGTTATGGCGTCTTAAAATCTATTTTAACAAACAAGTGGACGACAATTTCCGCGTCACACACATTTTAAGCCATTCTATTTCGGACAGTGCCGTGATATTTACAACTCGCCTCGTTAAAACTAGCTGAATATTATAAATAATTTAACATTATTGCAGTTTAACTTTAAAGCAAGCAAGGACTAAGTAAGACTCATATATTCGAGATTACTTACATCCTATTGCAGAATCTATGCATCATTTTTACGCCAAAAAGGCTACAGAAGCAAAAGATTACAATATGGACATTTCAAATGAAGACATATAAAATGCAAGTCGCAGACTAGATTATTATATAACAAGTATTACAAAATTGCGTTTTGTAACTATTCACATGAATAAATGTATACCAATATAGGCAAATTGCATGGCCGAGCCAAATTCATGAATGATGTTTATGTTCAAAATACTAATTCCAATACGCAGTTAGCAGTGCGGCTTTTGGGTGAAACTTATAATGATGCAGTTTAAATGGAATGAGTAGTCAACAAAACATACAAAATATATATTCAGAAATTAGATAATAAGTTACAAAGTTACATAAGTTTTAATAAAAATATGTTCTTATAAATCAAATATAAATAGTTTACATGTGATTTTGCAATTATCAGAAATCTAGTAAAGTTTCTCATCCCTTGATATGTTACCAAGAAATTGAATGTGGGTGTGTGTGTGGGGCGGGCGCAGCCGGGCGCGCGCGCTATCGCTTCCGGCTAGGTCAATGCCCTTCCGCAGTAAACAGATGATAACCGATGGACTGATGACATTGCAAACGTGACCAGAGAGCCGCCAATGTTGATATACATGTGTACAAGTAGAGGCGGCCCGGGAAAATGTTGAGCATACTTGGAACTTTGACATATTACAACTTTGATAATAAACTACTAACATGTCTATATGAACTTCATTTTTTTTAATTTGACAAAGTATTCTACATTTTCGTGGTCTCTATACATATTTCTTGATATAGTTTCTAGTTCCACAGACAAATTCTAATCACAATAAAGCTTCAAATGTAATTCGTACTCGTAATAGACCACTCAAACAGTCAATTACTAAAACGTTGTATCTGTCAATCATGTCAATTAAGCCACACTACAGTTACAAAAATCCAATCAAAACATCTGACAATCGTATGCATTTGTTAATTACGTATCAATCAACTTATATTGCCATGTTTATCATAAACATGGCAATATAAGTTACTTTACTTGTTATAAAGAACCGGATGGATGCTAACTATAATCCAATACAGATCTCCGCGGAATAATCTGACGTCTCATAATGTCAAACCTAAAATAAAAAACTAAATAACGTTACGAGTTACGACATAGTGTACACTCTACATACTAATAAATACTGAAGAAAGTGAAATATTTATTTCGTTCAAAGAACTTTTAAAAATACACTTTTGCATCACAATGTATAATTTCTCTCAATAAGTGGCCACAGTAGAAACTTCTAATCAGTGCACGAAACTTGTGTCATGTTATAGTGATGTCAAAAAACACATTAAGTAGCCCACGCACTCCGCGGCATTCTAGAATGGCGGCCTTGAACTTTAACACGTCAGGCCTGTCAATTTACGCACGTCAATGTGTCATGGGCGCGAACAATTACGTACGTAAAAAAAGTTTTAAAAGTGATGTTAATGTTGACGCCTTTACACTTTCGCAACGTGATAAAGATGCCTTGGTAAGTGAATACGGTACAAGAGCAATGGAAAGATTGGCGACAGTAACTTTCTATACATATAATTGGTTGTGTTATTGCGAAACATTACAAATACAATGAATTTTATATCGCTCGTGGCCTAGTTTAAGCAAAAATTGTAAGTTAATTGCAATTGTTAAGCAACGTGCAGCTCCGTACCTGGGAGGGTGGCGTCTACCGTGCATCGGAGGACGTAGACGTACGAATGCTGTTAAAAAGTGTATGTTGAATTACAGTCATCAAGATAAGGCGTTCTAAAACGATGGAGAATATTATTCCTAGATGTTAGTTAATTAAAAACAAATGATAACACATGAGAGGAGCCGAGTGATTGCGTAATCACAAACTGTCCGCCGATACGTTTGTTTACGTGTTAAGGCCGTGTCGGTGTTTTTCCTACAATTCAATCGCCGACCCACATAATCAAGCGAGCGTGATATCGTTTTATAGTACGGGAATTTCCTTTATAGTAAGCTAAACATTATCATCTAACATGTTGCAATCTGATGTTAAAGTTGAACGAACTACAGCGTCATTAATTATGAAATCATTAAGCGTGAAGCCTTTTAACCTCTACGCTTCAATAAAGATCGATTTTCACTTCCACGTTTCCTCAATGTGCCTGAAAAGTCCCACAAAAGTAAACATAAAAGTAAGAATTTACGTACATGACGTTGCTTGTAAAACCCTGTACCTATTATTCTATTGTAACAACAAGTGACCATTGAAAACAAACATTTTCCTCGGAGTAGTGAATCAAACACAACTGCGTCATTTCATTCACTAAGAGAATAGGTACATAGCGAGTACGCATTAATACCTGTTTCAAAACAACAAACCGCAACGTTAGTACGTGAACTACGTAAGCGTTTTATTAGTATTCGATTATTTATCGGCTGACCAACAAGCAGATGTGTTACAATTCGCCTAATCAATAATATGTTAAAGTCAAATTAACAACTAGGATGCGCCTACGCACCGACCAGAATACTTTAACGGCCAATGATCTTTGTTTTGATTTCATCAATTCATAAAATATGCCAATAAAATGTTTTGTAATATTGTCTGTAGCGTCTCTCGTTTATATTTCAAAACTGTTCGTGAATTTGTTCCGAGTATCACGGGAAACATTTAGTCGTGTTATTCTCTTAGCAACGCCAGTAATAAATCAACTTTCGAGTTTCGACTGAAATCTGCTGTATCAAGATGGATCTTTCGACGACATGGACTTTCGAGGACAAAATCCCATCAAAAATCCATTAACAGTAACAGCAAGTAACGGTATAATTGCCGGAGTGTCATATCATGGTAATAAAATCTATGTGATCGAGTGTGGTGTGATGGTGTGGGAGCGAGTCGTTTCCTAATTCCCGTCCCAGTTGCGGGCCGGGGCCAGTTGGCGCCCGCTGACAGGCGGACGTTGATGAACCTATTAATTACTTGTAACGGCTGATTGGCATCTGCGCGAGGTGATTAACTGCTTGCCGAAACTATTTAAAAGGAAACATCCTTATCTGGCAACCGATTTGTATGACTGTGGTATTATAGAGACTGCGAAATATCTGTCATAAACTGTAAGATATGATGGTCCGTGAGTGAGCTATGACAAAGCGGTCCATCATTTGTTAAAGGGGTCGAGTATAAATAATGTGTGTGATTGGTGTGCTGTGCGTGAGGCGCGAGATGCTCGCCGGTTATATCGCGGGACCTTGGCCGGCGGTCGACAGGCTGCGCTTGCACAATGCTGCACTATTCTGATGCATCACCTTGCGCCCCGTTACGACACGCCAATTTACTGCACCGCACCGCTTTTAGACACGCCATAAATACGCAACACTCGACATGTAATTGAAATGTCACCCGCACGCGATCTCGACACGACTACCAGCATGTAACACGATACCGTGACACTTTCCCATATTATGGAATCTCAACAATTGCCCCCAGTACATAGTACAATGTTGCATCGTTTATTTTTATTCATATTATTTTTGTACCAGTTTTCCTTATCGAGTTATGTGTAAATTGACATAGTTTCATGTATAATACCGAGTATTTTATGTCGCATGATTGTCGAGCGTGGAAAATGTACATAAATCAGATCGCTAAACAAATAGTTGGAGGAGGTTCATTCGTTGGCGAGTTTAAAACAACAGAAACATACATTAAGTGTGCCGGGAGATAACTGTTATCTTATTGTGGAGATGGGAGGGAACGTTGAGGTTGAGTAGCGCGGAGCGAGCGGCGCGGGCGGGCGGCTGGCGCAGGCGACCCACCGTCTGCCGGCGCTCGCAACGCGGTCAAGGCACCTCCGCACCATCCACAGATAAACACTCGCTTATGATTTACAGCACCAGTCGGCCAGCCGCCCCATCCGCCCGGACAGCTCTCGCCCACTAATCACAACATTACTCACCATCAATCACGCCACACAGGCTGCGGTGCATACGCAATCAAATACCCCAAACACTAAAATTTGTTGCGGTTTTCCTTCAAGTCCTTTGTGTTTATTATTTTTCCTCACTTATTTACTATTTATGCATAAAGTACGTACTGCGGGTTTATTGTTACAAAACGCAGTGTTCACGGTCAGTTCAATGGCTTTATTATAAACCGCTTATTGTCATGACTTGCGGCAGTTATTCACAAAGCGTGTTCAGCACGGGAGACAACGTCCGCGGTACAGTTGTGAACTGCACACAACATAATTAATTTAAATATACACACAGCTCATGTCTCACACCTAGACGTCTAATAATAGAGGCTCAAATCCGCACAACATTTGTCTTTAAGTGCATACATTATTTAGTTCGAAAGCCCTACAATTAATTAACAACGAGATAAGATAAATAGATGCACTGTTGTCATGTCTTCGTTGTGTTTCACATGATAACATGACTGGGGCAATATGCCCTCATATAAACATTGGTGGGTTTTCTTTAGGTAACGACGCATTAGAAAAGAAGCAGACACAATTAAAAAATAATAGAGATATAACGTATTAATCATTTCAAAACAACGTAATATGATGGATGATGTCAGATACCGCAGCGAGTGCGCGGTGGAAGATGTACCGGCCGTGCCAACAAAGCACAATTCATTTATTCCTCACCTCGTTAATAGCCATCAGCATAAATCTCTCGCAACAATTTCAGAGCGTTATGCCAAACACACAAAGCAATATAACTCGGTGACAGAAAAGAATACACTCACAGAATTAGCCAAACGGGCCTAACCGTAATTTATAAAGTGGACGTTTTATAACGTACTCAAATATATTGTTCATACTTACGTATCTAAATGAGGAAGTGATAAATCTATTTATAGTTGAGTGGTTCAAGATAAAAGTGTAGGCAAGTGTTATTTTAAATGTTGGTTGGAGCGAGTCGTTGCCGGTGCGGAAACCGTTGACACTGACCAAGACGGAGATGACGGCGTGACATCATACGCGTTCCTGGCTAATGACAAGGTCAGGAAAAGGTCCAGTGTCCCACATTCAGCTGCCAACATGTTCCAGAGAAAAGTCTAATTAGCGAACAACGCAATATGTGCAAAGATGAAGTGTAAACATAATAATGCTTAATCGATGGATGACATAACAATCATCGGACGTGACAGGAGCAATGCGTCTGCGACGGAGCGAGGTGATCAGCAACCCGAGCTGCGAGTTTCAAATCTTCAAGACAACTGAAACAATATGACGTGACGTCACCTGTCACCGAAACTAACACATGCCATTGTAGACATTAAATATAATATTCTATTTAAAAAATAAAATATATGAAGTTGTAAAACTAGATACTCGTAGAACATAAGAATCCAAAAGCAATTAGAGAAAGTCTTATGAAATACATCGAAATTAATGTGATTGAAACAACTTCAGCGTCAACATTCCGTATATAGAAGTCATTACGGGCAGCACATGAAGCTTGACAAGTGGTCGCCGCGTTGTTTGACGTTTATTTTCTTGAAAATCCTCTACACATACAAACAGGTCGAAATGAAGTTTTCTAATCGTCGGATTAGGATGTCGACGGTGAAGCAACGCTCATTAGAAGACAACAGCCGTCACGCGTCAGGGAATTTAATTTAAAACGTTCAAGAGGAGAAATGTTTGCTTTAGTTAATAGAGATCGACAAAAAGCACATTAAAATTCATATTCAAAAATATTTATAATACCCACGCGACTGCGGAATTCTCGCTAACAAGATCTAAATCTGGCTTAGATCCAATCAGGTGCGAAATGTGGTTGTATACCTACACAGTCGTTTGGCCATCGCTAATAATACCAGGGAACGGGCCGGCTCCCTTTATAGCCAAACCAGAATAGCCGCCGGAGGAACTTATAGACATACAGAGAAAGACGTGCGCGTTTCATATGCGCCTGCACAGAATTAGAATCGGTGAAGGGAAGTCCATTTACGGCGTACTTTAAAATAGAAAAATCCTGAAGAGAGCAATTTAAAGCAATTAGGACATGCCCAATACCAGTTTAAAAAATGTCCTCTATGAATCAGGACGGTATACGGAAATTAACGTAAGTAATAGATGCCAAGTTATTCAAATGAAATATGTAGATTTTGACATAGAACAGATTAAACTAAGATAACAGATATAGATTTTAGTGTCGCTCACAGGCCTAAACTGGTTTTAAACGAAAAGATCTTATCTAACAACGTAATATTTTGCAACACCTAATATCATTATAATATAGTCCAGAGATGACCTTAGAAACGGCGGAGACGTTTTATTTGAGGGCTTTAAAGTTTCTTTAGAAAATAGAAAAGAAAGTGAATAAACAATTATTTCCTTCCTTAGCTGCTGGTTCGAAATCCAGAAAAGGTTTTATTGATAAATTCGAAATTTTATCTTAAAAGACAACGGTAACAAAAATAATGACGACAGTCTTAGTGATCATTAAACAAACATATCCCAAATAAATGCAAGCACAATTTGGAACAGAACAATGATCAAGATAGACACGCTAAAAACTCATGAAGAACAAAACACAATAAACGTTACTATAGAAAATTTTAATTCACAATGAAACACCGGTTTTACGTCGGCCCGTGGATAAACAGTCTCAATGTATTTAATTAAACTTTATTACAGTACTAGCTACTTTTACGATCAGTTGGCATTAAATTTTGTATAAACACAAGTAATCTCCAAATAATGGGAATTGTTTTGCTAATCTTTGTGGATTATAAGGTCGTCGGGGAGCTGTTGAATGAAGTAGATAAACGTGAAGGAGTCATCAAAGAGAGTGTTGTAGCGTTTAGTGTCGCGAATGTAAACGAGCCAAAATCTATGTCGGTCAGTACCGAGTTGGCACCGGCCGGTTCACCGTCATTTCCGGCGCGCAATACTCCGCGTTCCATCTAACAGTTTCCGGTTCGATTCCTAACGATGTTTATTGCGATAAGTAAACGATAATTAAAACAATTGCAATTGTTAATTGTATTCTATTGTCAGTTTCGACAGTTGTATTTCGCTAGATTTCGTAGGAAAGTCTATTTCATAATTGAATTGTGATAGTGATAAGATCTATATTTTTTATTGCATAGTCAATTCGGTTTGTCTAAGTGGTGCAATCGGACTGATAAATATTGATAATGCTGTTTGGAATTTGATCAAAATTTCTACATCCTGAATTCTTCCATGTTAAGATCGTATAGTATTAAATCTTTCAGTTGTTCCAAAGGATATTCTAGTTCCCACCTATGGACAATCTCACAATGTAGATGAGGCAGGTTGAGGTGGCGTGGCGACCTGCCGCACGCGCCGCGGCGGGACACCCACACACCTGAAGGTCTAGGTCGTCTTGAACCTCCTCATGTAAATATCGCCACAGGTGCCTCATCACACACACATCACAAAAACAGATTTCTATATATTTTTTCAAAGGTTCAAAGGTTGTTTAAGTTTTTAGAAAGAACTAGTGTTTATGTGAAACTTAATTGATTTTTTCGAACCATAAAATAATACTTTAAAACTAAACAAGGTTTCTATTAATTCGTAAGGAAGGATATTTATAAAACAACGCAGAGAAACTCAAAAACAAAAATAATTTTATATGTTTTCTAAAAAAACAAATATATATCAAATCCATTGGAACATTGAATAATAAAAAATATTAATGAAACCTGATACGGTCAAAAAAAAAATCGCAATTATTTTTAGGCTGACATTTAAAAATCATATTTCTAGAAAAGAATGCAAATATACCAGTTTAATGAATCAGAAAAAGTTAATATATGGCTGTGGTGTCTATAGTTGTGTATAAATAATGTCGGCATGTAGCCTTCACACACTACCCGCGGTGGAGGACCGATCGATTCGATTCCGAACTAATGACAGGATTGACCTTCGGAGTTCCAAGTTCAGACACACAACTATTACCACTTAGTGATACCATTCAATATTACGATACTTTGGTAAATATTCATAAGTTACAAGGACTTCTCATCAAACGTAATGTAGATTATAATATTACATTATGAAACGAATAATGATTGCATCAATGAGTTACAGATCGCAGAAGACAAACGAGATGGAACTTGTTAGAGACAATGGAATAAACCCGAGTCGTACCGCTTTATTACTACGTGGATACAAGTGACATTTTCCAAGATAAAACACGGACTATTAATCACGTATCGGTGGAAAAATGATAAATAAATATAATGGAATAAGAGATTTACCTACATTTTTTCATAACCGATAAGAAGGTCATAGATATAATTCCAGAGCAGTATTGGGTATACGAACCTAATTTCAATACTGATTTCACATAGAATTCTTGTTAATTTTTGTAATTTTGATTTTCTTCAAAACCCTTATGTACACAACTTATGTACACAATACTGTTTTCAGACTACATTATATAAATTGGTTAGTATTAAATATGATCCATAAAGTAGGTGATATATTACGTAGGATACACGTTTGGATTACAATGCACCAGTAACTGCTGGTTAACTCTGGAGTTGGGTCACCTGCGCTGCTCCGGAAAGACGCAAATAACCTCAAGGTACCAGGATGTTGTGACGATCACGAACAGGACAGGCTTGTGCAACCTTAGATTATTAATGGAATTTTCATGCAGTTTCCAGAACAATCCACATGCTCCTCATTAAGGGGAGTAGGAGGTTTAATTAAGTTTTAAGACGTAGTAGTCACGTTTGAGAGTTCAGCAACTGCTACAACATATGTATATCCTTTATTTTAGACGTGTAGCTAGCCAGAATATGAATTAAAAAAAACATTTCAGTGTTCCTAACCCTCCCCACCGATATCGTAGACTGCAGTGGGTGTCGAAGGTCACAGATCAGGTGGCAGGTGGTGCTATCTGGACAATTTCGGTGCGTGAACTGTTGACACCGGGTGATTACCGCATCCTGCCCACGCACCGCCTAATCTAACCAATTGGTGCTTCTATAAATGTAACATGAGCCATGACCAGACCATGAGTCGTCCTTTATAGGTGCTTCTGTATGTTTGATAACATAGAAAATCATTTATTAGTTTGACCAATATCTTTCATATCAGATGTAATACATTTTGATGAAACATTGCTTTGCGATAATATTCCGATGTAATGATTGTACTATTAAAGATTAATAATAATTGACCATTTTATTTGTTATCAAGGCCACCGTTTTGCGATGAGTTTTGATGAAATGTTGCGATATTTTTCTCTTTCTAACTTACTGATATTGTAACTTTCATAAACAAACTACTAATTTAATGTTTTGAAGACAACTCGATAAAGCATGATGTCATATTCTTATTATACCCCGCTGCAATCGTTTCACACATAACTAATTGCCGTGCAAACAAATGTGATAAATGTGAATTTGACACGAATACTCAACACAAACTTAAAGAAATCGTAAAACAATTAGGTAGATTCCGACTAAGTATATACGTGTAGTACTTCTACGGGTTTTATTACCCGTATAAAACAATTAAATTAATGTAATCCACGATGTTATCCTTAATCAACGCTTTGCAATAGAATTTTCAAAGAGAAACCAAAAAATGGAATGGAAAAAGTCTACAAAGCTCGGTTGCCATGTACGTATTAGCATTATAAGGGTCGTATCATTTGTACATAAAGTATACTATAACACACATTGGAGTAATTTACTTGGAAATAGTAGAAGAGATCAAGTAAACAACCCTCGCCCACTGGCAGACGAAAGGTCACAGGACTACGGGGAATAACATCGCCTACATAGAGGCAACACATTTCCCAAAATCAGATTTGTAGATAACAAACAACACACACCCACCGAGTCTAACTTTAGTCTGAAAGGAATATTTTATGATATTTACTTAAATGTCACGTAAATATTCCATTACATTTATAAATCAAAACAACTTGTTGATAATGGAGTAACCATTTAGATGATATTATTATATCGCGGATAATGCAATATTTAGGTACATTATCTTTTTTGTGCTAGACTGCAACGACAAAAAGTCACGATCTGGAATGGACGCAATCGAAAAAAATGTTTAGAATCTATTCGACTTCCTGGTGCTGCATGTTTGTCCAGGAAATGGCAAGTGTTACAAAAGTAAAGTACTCCATGGTGGAAACAGAAACGAATAATACAATTTCACGGATCGCCGAGTCCAGATAACTGTTCGCTTCCTACGGACAAACTATTTATATAAAAAGATATTGGATTATACAAGATTTCTAATGAGATTATTCGTATTTTTTCCCTTGAAAAAGTTTAACTCGATAAGATATTATATTTCTGATTGTATATTGAAACAGGTAATACGCGAGTTTGAAAAGAGTTTGATATGTAATACTTTGCAGCATACATTTTGTTTCATAACTAGCTAACACCTTAAAGCAAAGTCATACCTACTGATTATGACGTCACAGAAAAGAAACACAGTTAACAGTTAATAGTTATCGATAAGGAAGACGATAAGGAAACCGATTTGAAGGACGCTACTTTTTTAAAGCAAATCAAATCACAAAAAACTGTAAAGAAAGAGTTCTGTCCTAACAAGAGACAGAACAACGAACACTAAGAGCAAGCCTTACTTTAATTCAGGTTAAGAGTTCAGACAAGAAACAAAAGAGAGTTTATGAAATACGCATAATGGCGACAAATCGTAAATATTAGGTGAATCCTTAATAAAATACAGATTTTGCAGTTAAGTTTGGATGTTCACTCTTACACCAATATTCAAATGAAGATGGTTTCAGGCGATGTATTTTATATGAATGAAGCTAGTGCTGAGAAGTGTATCTCACAACGTCTAGACAAACGTTCCGCAATTATTTTTGTAACGCTGTGCGTCATTCGCGCCTTGACGCAACCGACCGAAAAATATAACATCAATTGTCAACCACCTATTAAGATGCATGTGTTTGTACGAGGTTTCACGTCTTCACAGGTTACGTTGTTCTATAATTTATTTATCATATTTGATTACTTTCTGAGAGTATATCAAACTCAAACACATTCGTTTTGCAATAAGGTTATGTACATGATGACTCTACGTCTTGGTATTTACATTGATATATTGCTAATCACAACTGTTACCATTACTATATCCACTACATCTACTTGAAACACAATTTAACAGCCAATTTACAATAAAAAGTAACATGTTACATTCATAACACAACACAAAACTTATAGTTATAAGCAATAATATACATACATTAGCCTATAAAGATACAAGGGGCTGTTATCGCATGGACGTCAATTGGTTATTTTTAGTCGTGATAAGGTTTCACTCACGGCATGATCTAAGTGATGCTGGGATCCGGCTGCGGGGTGGGGTCAATGACAAGAGTGCGAGCGCCGGCGCGTCTGCCCTCGCCAGGGCCTGCAGGACTGGTTCCGCATAACGGCCCAGGGATCCATGTCACCTCGCCGCAACAATTATTTAGCTCGCACTCTACAGATACGGACGTTCTCGATACGTTTTCTAGTACCGAACGGACCTAGTTCTATTTCAACTATGTGTACTCGGTCTAGTATCCCGCAGATACCGCTAGCTTCACTTCCATTGATTTACGACACAATTTTCAGCTCAAGGAAAAACCAAATATTATTTGTTTTGTGTAATCCAAACAAAATTTCCAGGTTTGTTCATCTACGAATACAATTTTAGCATCTACGTCTTTGTAACATAAATCAAACAAATTATTAACATTAGGTAGTTTAACCTTTAATTCACTTACGTCAATGGTTTTAATTATTTCAAAACATCACAGCTTCAGACGAAGTCAAATTAATGAGACACAACTTGAAATTACGCTTTTAAAGTTAGTTAACGATAGAATACGAATATTTAATGATGTTATAGCTAGGACTAATAATTGAAAAACGATGCTCATTTAATGAGAATATCTCGTCCTACTGAGTTTAATGGCAAGATTGTAAGTCACGTCTTTTCCGTCATAATTGAGACATTTAAAATTATTTAAGATTGAGTATTCAATGGTTTCACAATTGCTCAAACTATCGTGAGTGGTTCATCGAATGCATTAGTAGTTAGTACACAATATGGATTTGGTAAACTAAGAACATGCGTTCACATTGCTAATGTGCCAACGGAACATTCCAGAACCTAAATGCTATGAGAAAGCTAATTGTACCAATATGATAAATGTGAATCATCTTGCTAAATATTTTATTGGAATAGACGACATAATAATAATTTCAAATCTTATTCCAGTTTTAATAAAGATAGAAGATTATGATGATGTTTTGTGACATTCTGGTTTGTGACCAAAAAGATGCAAATTGATACTTATGGGTATACATAATAGGGACCAAAGTCAAAGAACCAAAGACCATATATAGGATAAACTGGATAGCGTTGCAATGCAAATTAGAACACGCAATTTTTGTTTGGTTTTTGCTTATAGATTATTTCCGAAGAAATCCTCATATTTTTCTATCAAGAGGAACTATAAGCAAGCAACCATAATTGCAAGAACCGAGAATAGACAGAATCTTAATGGCAAATAGTATATTAATGAAAGAAAACTTGAATTTAAACAAGTTTTCATTATCAGTTATTCGAGATAAGCCTTACGTAAAATCTATTCACGAATATAAATAAACCGGTTAAAACGTAATGATAATACGGTATCTTATCTTATCGACAACACAACTTTAAGACAAGAGTAGTTTACAATCTAGAACAAGTTGGAGCAAAACATAGCACAGAAACCAAATCAATTATGAACAAAGACTCTTGTAAGTAAAGTAATAATGTAAAAGTGTTGGGTGTCGTCAATATTGAGCATAGAGCATGATAACAAACCGAACGCGGATACGGCCGGCTCACACATACAAAATCAAACACATAGAGACACAAACGAGCTCGCACACAATGCTAAGATACAAAAATAGCAACGCGCCGATAGCGCAAACACACCAACACACGCCCACACGTTGTACGTGAACTGTAATAAAAACATACATAGACACTGTGCGCTATGAATATCATAACTAATTGAAATGGAATAATACAAGCCGTGATTGCGTTTACGAGACAATCGGACGAGCCTCCGCGGCGCTGCGCTCGCGCAAACTCAAAATTGCGCGCCCCAAAAGGAACTCAAAAGAGAAAGCTGTTGCCGAAAACGAGCCTCGAGGTAATTTGCATATATGCTGATTAAAAGTAGGCTCAAAATGAGGGGAGAGAAAAACATTGAACATCGATGGATCCTCTTTATCTGAGCCAGCACCGGTTCACTCTAGTTCCAATTATAGGTCCGCGCAAGTAACTCGGGCTGCATATGTATCGAAGAATGTGGATCAACGGCGAGGGAATGTCAAAGCGGACTCACCTAAATTTATGACATACATGGCCTGGGAGCGCTCGAGCCTCCTCGCGTGCTCCACGGCCTGGTAAAGTCCACCGGAATCCACTTTGAAACACTACAAAATTGACACAAAAACAGGATCCACTGCGTCGAACGCAAACATGTTATGTGGGCACTTGCACTGGTCGCGGTGACGGCGCCGCTCGGCGGACACTGACGGCGCGACAGGTGAGCTCGGCTCGCGTGCGGACACTGACTGAGCGCGCGCGGCGGCCGGGGACGCGCGCGCCGCCCGCGCCCGCAGCGCGCCAGCGCTCGCTCAGCCGCGTTCAGCGCTGCAGCAGCTGCCCTCGGCACTACCGGCACTCATAACTACACAAAACTTGGCAGTAATCTACACACAAAAACCTAGCAATATGCAGCTTTTCCAAGAAACACCGGTTAAATATACAGAACATTCAAGAGAAAACTGTAGGTGACGACGTATTTGTAGTTTAGTGAGACTTTATTTCGAATTTATTGCATGTAAAGCATAATATTTTGTTTACATGAACTGGAGCGGAAATAGAATCTGCAGAAATAACATATTACGAATATCAAAGTGGCATTGACTGAATATCAAAAACCACTCTAAAGCAAACAATGGTGCGCCACATTGAATAATGATTACATCTATAATATAATTAGCAGCGCCCCGCGGCTTTGCCCGCGGTGAGCCCGTTCCCGTTGGAATTTTCAAAAATCCTTTCTAAATGTGCACTAAAATCACTTGAAGAACCTTCCTGCCAAATTTCATGTTTCTAGGTGTAGCGGTTGAGACTGTGCGTTGATTATCAGTCAGTCAGTCAGTCAGTCAGGACTTTGAATTTTATATATATAGATAATCGTTAGCATGCCAATAACTCTAAATTCATAATTGTGATCTTTATCCTCTTATCATTTAATATCTGTTCTTTCTCTCCTTGTGTATTGACTCATTAGAATTAAAAGAAACGAAAAGAAACTCATTTTGGTGAATGTATAAAACTCTCGTTTCTCATTAATATAAGACACCTTTTTTGAAATCGTCTTAGTTAAAATTAAACTTAATTGGAAATACGAAGGAATTGATCAGTTTCACAATATCCTCTATTTGCATTTAATAATAAATAATGACCTGAACGGAGCAAAATGCACAAGTTGCTTACCACATATAAACCCATTTCCCACGGCATTTTAAATAAATCATGTAACACAGGTCTAAGACAGAAAATACGAAATTCAATACGTTTATCAATTCGATCTAAGCTATATCATTTAGAGTCAGTGATAGATAACAAATCAGCTTGAGAAGGAAATACGCGTCTAAACATATTAGACAAGAGCTAATAAAAGCTAAGGCAACACACGACGTAATAATGATCTGAGCAACGACAAAATATATCGTAGAGAAACATTGCAATATTGTAGAAGACGTAAAAATCCGGAAAAGCAGGCATGTCACCAATGTTACAGACGATGTAATAAACAAACATTACCGCTAGTTAAATAAAAATAAGAGCATCAAACAAACGTGATATAACTCTTGTCTCTACATCCGTGGTGTAGAATATCAAAACAGAAGGAGCGTTGAATCACTGGTTAATATCGTTAATAAAGATGAAGCCGCGGACGTCATCGGCGCCGCGGTGACACACCGCGCCGCGACCTCGGCTTTGACTTGCCAAAACACAGTTAATTCTGTTACACTAACCCTGTCATTAAGTCCTGACACATGTCAGGTCCGATTCACGTGTGAACGTTAGAGAGCAATCGCTTTAGAATACATTAACTTTATCTTATTTAGTCTAAGTTGACACTTTATATCATCCTTAGACTAAATTATTTTAACAACTTTATTCACTAATATTCTATAATGTATAAAAGATATAATAATAACATGCTTGAACCTGAATGGAGCTACTAGAACAACTATAAAACCTGATTGTGCTACAAAATTATTATTTTTCTGTTTAACGAACTAGAAGCTTTTTAACAATACTTAAGACAAATTTTAAGAGGATTTTGGAAAGCAGACTATCATGACCAAGCCCCATCATAATAGAAATAGATTGTTTAAGGACCCCATTAGCATACTTGGAAGAAACCTTACAATGCCATGTAATATTGCGACCAAGGTCTTAATTTTTCTCGCAAATATATTTGTGATCAATTCTCATCAATTTACATTAAACACTTCATTAAATGTTGTTGTGAGACTTTTCTGAATTTCTGAGATTTTTTGCATAGCATAAAGCTGGGGAGCCCCCCAGCAAATTCTTTCATGATACATAAACTAATTAAAATGTTCGATCAATTCATGTTTCGCTACGTGTTAGGTATCAGCAATGGGGACCCAATGTCATAGACATCAAAGTAGATAGTAAATCTCCCCAAGTGCGGTATGAGATGATGTGACACGTCGGCTAAGTCCAGGAAGATGTTTGTCCCTTGCTATTTATTGTTATGCCAGTGATCGTGAGCGGAGTGCGCAGGCGCGGCATCTCCCCGTGGGTGATCAACCTCGTCTAGACGAAACCTGACTAATGGAACCCACTGAATTAGAACTTGTTGCTAATTCCACGCAAAAACTGACACGACTCAAACGGACTCGATATGTTAATGTACAATAAATGTTACATCTTAAAAAAGGAAATGGTAATTTTGTTTTTTCATAACATGGCTTATAGAAATAGCGTTAAGGAATAATAATAAGGAATATCTATATTTTATTGGAATATTTCTCAAAATACTTTTTCAACTAATTGGATACAGTTTTAATATAAAATATTTTTAGTCTAAAAACTCCATATAGATTAGAGACGGACAAATATATTAAAATTAATTGCTCGTTATTTTAAATGGCATTGATCGGATTTGACAATCACAATCGGTACCATCGGACGAAACGATTGCGCTTACGCAGTAGATTGGTCCACTTTCCTCGGTGACCACAAGACGCCTATCAATTAGATGGCTTCACACCTCAGTGGGACCCACGCGTTACATCCGATTAATTCTCTAATACCAATTGACGCGCTCGTTAAAGTCCATATGATAGCATCACCGATACCGCATGATGAAGTGTCGCTTCACCAGAATAATTCTTATGAATGTGACAGCAAACATCTCTTTGAATATGTTTTGGTTAAAATCATCACTACATAGTATAAAACAAAGTCGCTATTTTTGTCTGTTTGTTTGTCTGTTTGTCTGTATGCTTAAATCTTTAAAATTACGCAACGGATTTTGATGCGGTTTTTTGTAATAGGTAGAGTGATTCAAGAGGAAGGTTTTTATGTAAAAAAATTCCCGAAATTCCCACGGGAACGGGCACAACGCGGGTAAAACCGCGGGGCGCTGCTAGTGTTATATAAACCAGAGGTAATGGGATTTTAACTCTGTTCATTTATTTATGTTACTTTAATTTACATATAAGCTTTCTTCTAAATTCACAAGGCCTGCACGTCAGGAAGCAATACCGGTATGATCGGAAATCCTTCTTAGATAATTTAGAAGAAACACTCCGTTAAAGTAACAGTAAAAGCACTTTTGGATGCTATTTTTGGTTCATCAGGTATCCGAGAGATCCATGTTCAGCTACTTATGGCCAATTGTGGTGTTGGCTGGTTTTTGTTAATTACTAATAAAATTTTGTCGCCTTGTCACGACACTTATTTATGGAATCTTTTAGTGTTCAGGTGTTTTATAATATTTAATGTGTTCATCAACTTTTGTAGCTGACTGACATTGACAATCCTATTACACCTCATTAATAAGTGCATTCTAGAACGATAAGGAAACATAGGGCATACATGTTTATACAACCGCCTTAACTGTTAAGACTATGCGCTCTGATAGTTTTTATTTAGTCTGAGGTCCAAACAGCAATAATCAGCTACAGATACACAGTTGTGTTACTTTAATACCGCAAAATGAAAGATAAATTGATCTCACGCGACACATCAATGAACTGATTTCAGGCGACACATGATCGGAGACGAGTTATTATTCGTGTATTAACATTAATATAAATATGACATTTGAAACCCATCAGATTGTTATCAAATCAATACCAATTAAAGAGAAACGTCGTAGGGCTTATTCTTAATTGCCACTTATGTTACTTTACTTTCGATATCTTCAAACGAGCGTTAGGCATTTTTTCCTATTGACTTTCTCAACTTTCACTAATGAAATTACTAGTAGAGACTTAAAAAAGTAAATTACTGAAAGTTTTGAAATACTAGAACACCTGATACCTGAAGTTTGAAAATTAACATTTGAGAAATTAGAGCAGACCCTTAACAATCTTAAGGAATTAAGAGCTTAAACAAAAACTTTCAGCAGGACCAAAATTAAAAGGAACTCTTGGAGACTAATTACGTTTAAAAGAAGTAGAAAAAATACTGAATAGAGGAAACCGCAAGAGCATTAACAAAACTTTTAACAACGCCTAAAATTAGAAACTTGAAGACTTACACGTTTAAGAAAAGTAAAAAAAAAAACGTTAAAACCAACACATTTATAATCATTGTAACATTTAGAATATTACGCACCAAAACAAGGATATTAGATATGGTTACATAAATAACACTGCTAGCTTGACTGCCGCCCGATCATGGTTTATATTTACCATGATGACATCGAGGTGGTGGCGCCAACACACTCATCCTTACTCACTACTGCGCAATTAACTGCCTCGCCGAAATAGACATTACACTTGGATAACCGTCGTAAATTAAGAGAACCATCATAACTGTCATTATTCTTGACTAGCTGTTATCTGTGGCTTTGATCACTTCGTAAGTGAATGCGTCATAATTTATTGTAGGAAACTAAGCATCATATCTGCTATAAATGCTACGTTAGCCATGTAGCAGTAACTTCAAGCTTAGGTAATATAATTTTAAGAAAGACCCATGACAATATAAAGTTAGATATAAAGAGTCCGGTTCGGGAACGGATCTCAATCCTTAGTTGAAAACAAGCTAGCTATCAAGAGCGCGTCTATTTCAGCAGGTGACATTAGGCGGGCGGGCGTGAGTCACGATGCCGTGGGAAATCCCTGCCGGGCGGGCGGCTCGACGCAGACCAGCGTGCGTCAGCCGCGCCCTACAAACAGCCGCAACTCTTCCGACAACAACTGTTAATCACCACCATTCAATCAAACACATCCACCTACAATATCACACTACCCATTAACCATCTGCTCACACTGGCGCACTATTAAAATTTAAACAAACATGACTCAGTGTCCAGCTAACCGTAATATTTTGGGACAGAAAATTGGCAAAAGAGAACTATCAGATTTTAAACTGTTAGTTGACTAACATGTTGCTCATTGTTTATTACAGCGATTATTTATCGGTGATTGTGCGTGGGCGGTGAGCAGGGTTTATTAAAATATATATTACCTCACTCACAGTTTGCGGGTTATAGGTAATATGACCAAGAGCTTCCAGTTGTGTCATCTTTACAGTTCTCCCAAAACTACAAATCATGTAGCCTTACTAAAGTCATTGAATCATCTCTTTTTTGTCTGTCTGACTGGACTGGTAATGATGAGTATCTACAGGTGGATGTAGCATTAATGGAGCAGAAAACATTTCTGGCAATCATGGTTCCTACGCAGAACACTATTTTTAACATATGTAATATTATTAATTAGCTCTCGAAAATGCAAGTTCCTGGTAAACAGCTACCGACAATGGCGTTTAACCATGGCGCCCATGTCCCATTCTTGGAAATACTAAATTGGGGGCAAAATAATAATCGGTTTGTTAATTGCGGGTAGTCACGCACGTCACAAATTACGTGTAAGTTGGACTCGTCATCGACGCAGCGTGACGTCATAACCACAAGAGGGCCCGAATAGATGAAGGTGGTTGAGGTCACGGGGTCGAGTTAACTGGTGATTAAGTGGTCCTACTGGGTAGCGAAACATTAGTGGACCTGCATTTAACACCTTCGTTTACACAAAAGTATGTATATCAAATATGATAGTCTTTATGCTATACTATAGGTGCTATAAGTCAAACATCAAACTCATACAAGAGTAAATAACCCCTGCTCAGTTGATTAGCACTTTTGAATGCTTTTTCAGGCGTTTTCAGTAGTTTCCTACAAGAACAGGAAGCTATCCAATGCACGCATATAACTCATTAGATAGGTGTTCATTAAATCGTTTATTACAAACATTAATGCTACTATCTTACTCACTCTATGAATGCGTAATTTTGTCAGCACGTGTGAATTTATATGTGTATATACTCGTATGTTTGATGCTCTTTCACGCAAACAAATGTAAATTGATTTGGATGAAACTTTACAGTAATATAGGTTATACATCAGAATAACACATGGGATACATTTCGACCCTAAATTCCCGCGGGAAAGGACACAACGCGAGTAAGACAATTTAGACATTTTGCTTTATAGAAGTAAATTAAAAATCTCTAATATATAAAATTCTCGTGTCACGGGGTGCGTGGTTGAACTCCTCTGAAACGGCTCGACCGATTCTCATGAAATTTTGTGTGCATATTGGGTAGGTCTGAAGGGGCTCCTAGACGGGCCATATTTTCACGAAAATGTTTAGCTGCAATAGTGTGGCCGGCATCATCAGCCATCATTTACGGCCAGACTCTGCAACACTTTGCGATATTTTTAGTATATCCGGGATATGTTGTCACATATTTTTAGTATGGCCGATGAATGTTTAGGGTCTCGGCAATATGGCCGGAGAGTTCGCTTCGCAATCGAAAATACTGCAATATTTCTCAGCCACTTTTATTGTTGTCTCGCTTTACGGCATAAGTGCGTCCCTTTTTCATGCTACGTGAAGTTTGCCGCGATTCGTTCGAGTAGAGTAGCTATGTTCGTGTTTATCATCGTCAAACGGGCAGTTTGACATTTGGCATTGATAAATAAAGTATGCGATTTATTTGATACCTACAGGCATGGAATTAGTAAGTACTGTACGGTAGTACCATGGACTTATTACTTAGTAATAAGTCCATGGGTAGTACTTACTAATTCCATGCCTACAGGTAATTTAATAATACAGTAATTCATAGACACATCGGCACCATTCGGGTGTTATCGTTGTTCCGAGTTTTGCCGATAGGAAAGGAGTATTCACTACATCTTTATGTGGCCCATGTAAAGACAAAATATTGAGCCATATACTGCATCAGAAATATTGCCGAGATAAAAAATTTCCAGCCATATGCTGCATTAAAATGTTTTTAGTATTGCCGGGATATAGTCGGCAATTTTGTGGCCACATATTTCATCAAAAGTATGGCCCGTCTGGGAGGGGCTTGAGAATCGGCCAACATCTATTTTTCATCCCGAAATTCCCGCGGGAACGGGTACAACGCGGGTGAAACCGCGGGGCGCAGCTAGTTATAATTATATTATTAAAAATTAGTCACTCTTGCTTGTTAGTTAATTTGATTTAAGGTAATATGATCAAGTCAGCTAGTCTTACTAATCCTACTTCCTATCCTACTATAATATTATAAATGCGGAAGTTTGTGAGGATGGATGTATGTTTGGATGTATGGATGTATAATTGTTGCTCTTTCATGAAAAAACTACTGGACGGAATTGGATGAAACTTTACAGTAATATAGGTTATACATCAGATTAACACATGGCATACATTTTATCCCGAAATTCCCGCGTGAACCGATACAACGAGGGTAACACCGCGGGGCGCGGCTAGTTTTTAGTAATTTCGGAATTTACAAACTACTAAGTGGCATTGCAGCAAATTTGACGCAATGATTCCGAGAAATATATACTTAATAACAAAATAAGTAGGTACCTATGACCATCATCAGAGTATATTTATACCAAAAACGATTTTCCTATATTGAATCATAATTTTCCCATACAACATAATATGTTGGATGGTTTGTAAGGAAAAGTGCTGTTCAATTTTAATGAAGCCTATGGCTGTCATCCCTGATCCCTGAATATGACCACATTTCATTGAGGGGTGAGATGAACAGCCTTTGGATTGCATTGGGACATTACAGGGTTTAGGTATTGAAAAAAATGTGCAATGTTCAACATGAAACGGGAAAAGAAAGATTTTTTTAAATCACGATACATTTTGGCAGTCCACCTTTTGTTCGTTTGCGACCTCGGGATTTTGATTTTCCACTTATCACGTGTTTTCTATTTTTGGAAGACCTTGTTATCTTATTTCCTAAAGTCGACGTTTATTAGGAGGTCATTACGTCCAACCTTGAATTCTTTAATGGTCTTCCAAACACTATAATTTGGTTTGTTATCGTCATTACTTACAATCATACGCATATTAAAATAATTGATAAACAATATTATACTAAATAATATGCTTAGTACACAAACTATTTGGTACAGCAATGTTGTTTTAAAACAGTAAAACTTACAAAACCTTAATAGCTATAGATAATTTCCCCGAGGCTCTCCCGAAAAAAATACAGGAATGCTAAACTGACCCCGTGCCTTTCCCGAAAAAAATCAGGGATGCTATGCTGTAAATATCAACTTGGTTTGACGACCCTTGAAAGTTATCAAAATCTTTCGGGCAATTACTCGGATCAACAGATAAACAAGCCAAAACAGCTTTTGTAGACAATACCGTAACTATGATATTTTCACGTCCTTGTACATACTAAAAGACAATACTGAACATCGACATAATTACATTGTTCACATGTTACAACATACACGAGTAGTAGTAGAATAGTATACAAATAAACAAACATGCAGACACGACCGCACCAACAGTAAGTAACAACAAGTAAAGGAAGCGTTACCTTTGGCAGCGACCGCAGTAGGTTTCACCGACATGGTTCCTTGAGTCAAGGAGGCGCACTAACCACGAGGGAGAGCATACATGACTAGAAGACGGTAGTACAGAGAGTGAAGCAGCGTCGTGAGCGGCGACCGGCAGTGAGCGCGCGCCCCCGACCACGCTCCGCGGCGGACTGGGCCGCGGGGGTGCGCAGCCTCCGCCTTACGTAACCAGAGGGTTGCTCTATAAATAGAACACCAGCGTAACCGGCACTAACTCGCACCATTGCAAACCAATACACCACCATCGACAACGTAAATAGCCGGCGCCCACTGCAATACTTATGTATTTACAATGCTATTTACGGACCACTAATGCCGTTTCGCAAGCAATACCCGTTCCGGGTGGCTGTTATGACGAATAGATCCGCGTTTAACGACGCCACTTTGCGGGTTTCTCGTGCTAATTAAAGTTTTGATTGATTTTAGCGGGAACTGAGCGGTCATTTGTTGGGTGTGATTGATGGAGCGCACTCACTGTGGGTGTCGCGGCCGGTGACGGGTGTCGCGCGCTACGGCTCTATTTCCCACACACAGAGTCGCCGCCCGCCTTACAACCGCCCAAACTTGTTTCATACATAATTGTAATGAGTTTACCCACGCAAGCTTTCAGTGTTGTGCACATTGAAGCGAAATGTGATTTTGATTAGCATACAGAGTACTCAAGTACCAAGAGTGATTGGTCGGCAGCGGGGACTGCAGGGGTGTGGGGCGCCCCCGCGGGTCTCCGTCTGATCGGGGGTCGCAGCGTGCGCCGCTGACACACATCCCGCGCGACCTCATTACCCGATGCACTTCATAACTACGCTGCTTATAGATTTACAGGAACACCTCGTTTTGAAGCCAACTCGCTCGACAGTTGCGACAATGGAATATTGTTAGGAAACATATCGGATGACTAGAAACTGTTTGAATAATGTATTCAACTAAATATAATTTAAAAGCGTTTCAGAGGAATTACATATGACTTGCAAAAGTATTGGGCATATTCAAATAGGTTATATATTCCGAAAATGAATACGACATTTACTGTGGCACATTCTTCAAAACTGAATCCAGTCGATAATAATATAAAACACATGCTAAAGCCGCCTACAAACTTTCATAACGTACATACGCGTTATCTCGATATGACAGATGTTATAATCTAGGTAATGGACAGAGTACAGACTTTGTTGTTACAGTGAATTATCTATGCGTTATTGTGTGAACGCATGAAAATATTTCGCAAACTTTGCAGGTATGTGAAGTTTAGTGTGCGGTTATTCTACGTCTTAGCGTAATCTATGTAAATCAATATCTATTCCGCCTTGAATATATTACTACTTACGGAGATTCTATTTACGGATTGTTTGACGTAAAATCAATTTAAAGATTCAATGTATCTAAGACGATACCTTACGCAATCTCACTTCATATGATTAGACAGCAATTATGTAGTTACTATGTTTTCCGACCACATGAAAACAATTAAACATAAGCGAAATTATAATCGAAATAAACTCCACTAATCTAATTAAGCAAACATTTCATAATACTCAAATAACTTAATTAAAATAACGTGTTTATAAGAACATCTAAATCCATCTAATTGGGTCATATACCAATTCAGCCTATCAGTTATTGCGGTTTCAGATTTTTAATTATTTAGGTCAATCTGTTATCTAGAATAGAGCTGACACTTGTCTAAATCTGGATGGAATCGTTAAATTTTCAGCACCCTCAATACAATTTAAAATAAATCGATCATACTTATAAACGAATCAAGTTAATATTTAAGAAGGGGAGGAATTAGCTATGGATCTCGTCTGACTGCAGATTAATCTCTTTCCAATAATTGTATATTCGAAGATTGATTATAAACCTGTCTGGGAAGGAATTAATCTCCAATATGGATATATACTCGTAGTATGAAACGTTGTTGACAATGAAAATAATTTATGAAATTTTTCGTTTTCTCTTACGCCTACACTACAGTGGCGTAAGCATAATGTGTAATGTATAGTGCCAGTCTGGAGTATCAGTGTTGCCATACGAGTAAACCAATGAAAAATAAAATAAAAGATCATTTAATGATCAAGATTTATAATGTTATAGTTACATGTTACGTGTTAGAGTTACATAACTAATGCACGGAAAACATTTATTAAATTGGAAGTTTAAAAGTAGTGCTTATCGTAAAATATATTGTTAGTATAGATAATATTAACTTGAAAGTGATAATTATTTTCTACATAATTAAAGTTTTTTTGTATGAACCTACGTGTATGTTGTTGTATTATGTATGTTGGAGATGTACAGATGTATTTCAAATTCATACATCTCCCATACATTAGAAATTTTCCATACATATAATACAATCGTGTTTTCGTGGTGTCCGTACGTTTAATATTGTTTTATTAAACTACCTGGGGGACGTTAGGAACACAAGTAATAGAACGTAACATAATTATGATTCCGCAGGCTAAATACATACGAAAAAATATGGTTTTATAAACAAGGATATTAATATAAAAAAATCTTAACCTATTTCAATGAAATACAGGTAACTTGAGACTAAATTAACTTAGAAGTTACTTTTTATCCAGATATCTGGCAAACGTCAACGTGAACGAAGTGGCGGGCACAACTAATAACAACTTGGGAGACAACATGGGGATATTTGTACAACTGGCAAGTCGAATCAATCTAGATAAACATTCCTAAGAACTAGCCCAAAGCAGGTATAATTAGATCATTAGAATTTCAAATACTCTCCGGTGCTGAAGCGATACGCTTTTAGGTGTTTTTATGTACTAAATTACGAATTCTGAATCCAATTACAATATTAAGAAGTTCAAAAATAGATTAAAAAGTGGAGTAATGTTATTAGATGTTTCAATTTTATATCACTACATAGTATATAACAAAGTCGCGTCTGTTTGTCTTCTGTTTGTCTGTATGCTTAAATCTTTAAAATTACGCAACGGATTTTGATGCGGTTTTTTGTAATAGGTAGAGTGATTCAAGAGGAAGGTTTTTATGTAAAAATATTCCCGAAATTCCCACGGGAACGGGCACAACACGGGTAAAACCGCGGGGCGCTGCTAGTCTTTTTATAATTCGAGATGTAGTTTGACTAATTAAGATAACCTACTTAGATGAATGGTTGATAGTTCCCATCTGAGCTCCAACGTGCTTCAGGGGGCACAAAATATCGGTCACTAGCAGCGCCCCACGGTTTTACCCGCGTTGTGCCCGTTCCTGTGGGAATTTCGGGAATTGTTATACATATAAACCTTCCTTTTGAATCACTCTATCTATTAAAAAACCGCGTCAAAATCCGTGCAGTATAGAATTTGAGTTTATCGCGAACAGACAGACGCGGCCGGGGACTTTGTTTTATAACATGTAGTGATATTTATGTTAAGTGGTGTAAGTTATTTGGTGGGTGTCGGAGATATAAAAACAGCGTAAAAGCCTCCATTAGCCCGACTAAAATCTCCCACACGAAGATTAATCAATAAACACTCACATATCTATACTAATATTATAAAGAGGTAAAATTTCGTCCGATTTGAATAATTCTTTTTGTAATAGATAGCAATTCAACGGGAAAGTTATAGGCTACTTTTCATCCCAAAATTCCCACAGGAACGGGCACAACGCGGGTAAAACCGCGGAGCCTTTCAAAATGAGTTGTTTTCTCTTAACATAGAGTACTATAGAGTATAAATAAAAATTGTTAGTAACAAATATGGAATTATTCTGAAATAAATGAATTGAATTGAATAAAACTTAAAAATCCAATATGATGATGAATATCCGCGAGGGTACGGAGACGATATATTTACGATGAGAGGATGTGTGTTTGTTTGTACACACTGCAAACCAGTGTTGCCATTTATCTATAAAACTATACTACTAGTTCGATTTTGATGCGGTTTTCAGTGATTGGATCAGGTTTAATTGGTGTATATGTTACTATGAAAACTCATCAGGGGATACTGATATTCTTTTGTGCATAATTATGTTCGACTCTGCGAGATCAAATCTACTATAAAAGCTTTTATATTGCGTTTATCACTCGTTACATAAATTCTTTGAATCGGGGTTTTTTATTATTCTTCTTATTGTCAATTACATTTAAACCGCGCGACGTGGCTTTATTGAATCTTTTTTCAATTTTGCTTTGTTTTAGTGGTTAATGATTTCCATAATTATGTAACTTATAAGAACCTGTAACAATTCATGTCCCTTAATACATAGTACATAACCAAACGACAGTTGTCGGTCGAATCTTGTCGGCAGTAACGATTGAAACAACCGGTAGATACCGACAAAGAACTTCGATATGATCTAACTAACGCTTAGATTACATCGGAGGCCTTCGGGCGGTCTATTCTGACATCCGACAAAGTTGACAAAGAGCCTACTCGACCTTACTTACATTAGTCAACCGACAAGTGTCAATCAGAGACACAACTCAGTACCTACTCGTCAAATCCACGTTATACAATAATTAAGTTAAAATTACTGGCAACTACATATTACTCCCATTCAGCCCGAACAAACAGAGTTATAATTTGGTTAAATACTGAGCCTCCCACTGTTTGTCAAGGCTTATAAATCAGATTAAAGCTGCTCAGGTGGATAGACAATAACAGGGAGGGTAATAACAAGAAGGTGCAATCCAACCACTGGATTTTTTAACAAGGATATCTTTTTGTACCTAGGAAAATAGTCCTAGACCATCTCATTAGATTAGTTGACTCACTACTCATTACGAGGAATATAGTTATCAAATTAATACCAAGCAATACGATTATGTTACACTAACCCGTAGGCGATAAGGTAAGTAACTGACAAATCAAAAATTTCGGTATGCGATAATCAGGAAATCTTACATGGCATACAATAGTTTTAGTCAAAGTTCCAAGTGGAAACAGTGTGGATGGTGGAGATAATTTAGCCAGGGTACCCGGCAGTGGCGGAGGGCGCGGCGCGGGCGGGGCGCGTGCCCGGGTCCGCTGCGTAGGCGTGTGTTGACAAACGATGTTGCTGAGTCTATTTCTGGCTCCGCTCGAGCCCCGCCCATCGCCGCCCGCCCCCGCGCGCCCGCCTCACCCCTCCCACCCCCGAAAGCGCCCTTGACCTTCGGTATCCAAACAACCGCAGTCACAACAAGCGGTCACACTCCGCTCTCCGCTAATTCGTTTTCTTGTTTGATATCGTCTTCTGCCGCCGCTATCTCCTCGAGCTGATTGCGCTCTCCCGAACCAAGAGTAACCTTCAAAGCATTTCGCTAATAGCGGAAAATTTTCACTTTATTCTGTTCCTGAATTTCGATGCGACCTTGGGAAAGCATTTAAGAATTATTTTGACATATTTTTCATAACTCAGTTATTTGATGGCGTGATTTTCCTTTCCCGGGTTTGAGGAAAATGAAAAAGGGGAATGGGAGTTACTTGTGCGATTTCATATCTAAACCAATTACGAGGTACTTAGTTATGTTACAAAAAAGCTAATAAAATAATTTGGTTTATATTTAACTAAACAAACACACACAACATTTTTATGATATTCACCGTAAAAAGAACTGGAAATAATTTGATACCAAGTCTTAAAATAGAACGAAAAACATATGAAACGACAGAATACCAAGAGTTATCATAAAGTAATAAACATCTCACGTCGCCGCCGAATTATTGCGAAGATTGATATCTTATTATAGATTTATATCATTCCGTTTGCTTCGCAGAACTTTCTGGAAGCCGGGCCGGGAATATCGAGCATTATCATATCAAAACATACGAATAAAAAGACGCTGATGTTGTGCGTAAGTAAGATTGAACACAGTAATGAGAGGTGATCACAGGTTAGTATGTAATTAAGATAATAACCGAAGAAGGAACGCAATCGTGAGACTCTTGAATCTTCAATTGAACCCCAAATTGAGATGAAAGGATTTCATTACTTGAATAAAGGCGTCTATACAAACTATAGCTGATAAGCCAGGCGTCAATGTTATTTTAGAATAATTTTAATCCAAATCTGCACTTACATTTTATCAATTGATTACGATTAGTCTCATTTATCAATCACCAGAAAAACCCAAAAGTGGGTGTGTAAACGTGTAGGCGCCCCGATTACAAGAGGTGGTCGAGACGCCCCGCCTGCATGCACTGCCTGCAGTATAAAAACTACGAAGAAAATTACTCGCGCTAAACAACCGAGATACTCGGAAAAGTCAAGACGCCGCGCCGTGCGAGTCATTGTAGCGAATTATATAGCAATATCTGATATAGACTTTAATATTAATGCTTTAGCACTTAATCTACTCTTATTACTCGTAGTATATTTATTGTGGTGTTCATATTGGGGTCTCGGTGAAACGTTTATTTCCCGTATATTTTGTGAGTATACGGGGACCTCTCGCGCGGTACTCGGACTGTGTCAACGTCTAGCTAGTGTACAGCCGGCATAGTATATAATCACCAAATTGATTAGATTCGGCACTTATCGACCTATTAGTCTTATCGAACGAATTTTATGTTAACTAAACGGATTATAACATTGTTTAATAATCTATGACGACGCAATTTATCAACGGTAGCTGGGGAATTACGTAGTTAACCTACATACAGGGGCACAATTTGTTAGATAGGTATATCTGTATTGGGGATTTGGGTGCTTATGTACGCATACAAATAATATAAAGAGGCAAAATTTGTAAGTTTGTATGTTCGAGCTAATCTCGAGATTTACCCGTCCGATTTGTATCATTTTTTTGGAAATAGATAACCACATTCAACGGGAAGGTTATAGGCTATTTTTCATCCCGATATTCCTACGGGAAGGGACACTATACGAGTAAAACCGCAGGGCGTTCCTAGTAGACAGATAAGTAGATTTTTTGTTACTACCTACAAACCATTATTATCATGAGTAAAGAAATACGCTAACATTTTTCCTTTACGTAGAACACGTCAAAAACATCGTGACTGACTGTGCATGGAAGATTATAACATTACACCTCTCACATTACATTAGTTAAAAAGATAACGATTCCATACGACATTTATTAAAAGTGTTAATTACGTCGCATAGCTTTGACATTTTAAATTCACTTTTGAAACACGGTCCGGGAAACTGAACAAGGAGGTTAGAGGTGATTTTCGAAAGGAATTTATGGTATGTACGGAATTTTCCTTCCGCTCGCCCGCCCGTCTTCACCCAGACAATTGGATGGACACGTGGCACTACGGGGTTTGTGGTTCAGTAAAGACTCAAATTTACCAGGGCTGTTTAATTTAGTCGCCCTGGCTGGATTATTAATTAAAACACCCTGTTGAGTTAAAATTAAATATTAAGAGAAAAGAAAAACAAAGACATCCGGGGGTGTTTAATTAAGATGTCCTGGGCTATTAATTAAGAGGACTTGGTTATCAGACAGATGCCTGAAACATATTTATTTCATACAGCATATCACTACATGTTATAATTTATAACATGTAGTGATATGCTGTATGAAATAAACTTTGTTTTATAACTTATAAAACAAAGTTTCCGGCCGCGTCTGTCTGTCTATTCGCGATATACTCAAATACTCGTACTACTGCACGGATTTTGACGCGGTTTTTCAAATAGATTGAGAGTGATACCAAACATTCTTGATGTTAACACCGCCAGCAGTCAATTACTAACTTAAAATCGCTATCGTAAATCACATAATACATATACGAGTACCTACAACAAATGAAAATAAAGTCAATTTATTACGGTGTTCTAATGTCTGATATTTATCTTGTAATAATATCCTGATTTCCTTTATAAAGCCATTTCCCGATAGAGCTCGAGCCCGAGCGGTCCTCATATGAAACCGACACAAGAGCGATGGTGAAGATACCAAATAAAGGGGTACTCTTACACGTGGACACGAACTCAAGGTCAGGGGGGCGTCGAACCAGTGGCATCCATCATGAGGGTAGGCAGGTGCGCGGGCGGACGGGGCGGGCGGGCGAGGGCGGCGGAGCTGCCTCTATTTATATAAAATCGATACGCCGCCCGTGGCCTTGGCGGCATCGACCACCGCCGGGGTGTGGAAGACGAGCCCCCGTGCGCGCTCAGCCCGCGCCGCTGCCCGCCAACAGCACCCTCACTCACGCCCGACAGACCTCCTTACTACAATTTGATTACGGAAAGTTTACGGGTACTTCGGTCTTCGCTAAGTGACGAGTACACGACAACGTTTTGCTTTTTGGTAATCAAATATTAAGTAGGTGTAAAATCATTGGCCTGTCTATTAGTCTGATATAAATCTTATAGAGGGTGAGAACTGAAGCTGTTATGAAAGGCATCTAATCTATAGGGTGATGAGGGTTGTCAAGTGACGATCGATGGAGAAGAAAAGATGACGTATGCGTTGAAATCGGAAATGCATGCGACTTACGCGACGTAAAATTGAGTAAAAAATAATATCCTATGCTGAACGCGTAGCTAGTAGCGATTTTACACGAAAAAAATCTATCAAACGGACGAAGGACTGCTAATAAGAAAAAGTTCGATGAAAATTAATTATGCTCTTTTCTCCGAGCCCGTTCGGTCTGAATGTACCCTAAGTTCATGGCTAAAAAGTTCGAAGTCACGCACTCATAATCATATCACTCAGAAGCGCCCATTCGTACGAGCACCACTGCGTATTGACCATTCATATCGCGCTAACTCACTGCAATCGTTAAGCAACGTGCTACTTGGGTGGGTGGTAGATAGAGGTATTCTTATCTAAGCTAAGGCTAGGGTGCTTTGTATTGTCGGTGCCTGCCTAAGCGTAAACATACTCGTATACGCGTTGCGGCGGTAGCCGCATCGCAAACATTTTCTGCGTCGTGGTACGCGTTGTTATAAATGCGTTTTGAACACATGCTTACTCATAAAGAGCTAATAAGCATATTGTACGGTTAACCGCACTACGGCTGCCCGTTCAGGCTAACACGCACGCGATTGCGGTCAAAAGCTGCTGTAATCTTACTTCATTGTACACTAGCTGTTCCGACCGCATCCAATAGATGACGCTTTTGTGAACATTTTGAAATCACGCTTACGTTATTTTTCCAGATTGAGTGGGATTTAGTCGCGCCAATACACCCCGTTGAGCAGGAATGATCTTCCTCTTAATAAAATTAGTATAAAATCAGTAAGGTAAATCCGGGCGTAGCGGTTATTTTACTGAAGAGATTCTATACAGCGAGGAGCATATCGCCATTACCAATTATTCTGTGATCGTTACACCAAAGACGTTTCTTCACGATATGATCTCGGTAACGGTAAATATTGTCATAAACACAGTTACATCCAAACCAAATCATATGGATAAGATAGCAATCAATGATTCATTTTGAATTGTAACTACGTTTACGCATACGTGGTCACAGATGACTGAGGTGGTGGTGTTTAAGAGCGAAGTGTATAAATGTGTGTGTGTGTGTGTGTGTGTGTGTGTGTGTGTGTGTGTGTGTGTGTGTGTGTGTGTGTGTGTGTGTGTGTGTGTGTGCGTGCGTGTGAAGAAAAAAAGTGTAAAAATCATTTTTAATTGAAACTACGTAAACAACTAAAAATTGAATTGAATTGAACTATGTACACGTAGTTCCAATTTAATATTAGAAGTGTTTGAATAAACCTAAGTAATCAATGATTCGTCAAACCTCGTACGCATATTGTGGTTATCGAAATACGGAAAGACACTATCAGTAACATAATTTATTTATGATACCTATTTTATGGAAACTATTGATGTAAGACTGAGACACATTTTTATTGTACTTCTGAAGTACTGGTTCTTATTAAATATATCTATACTAATATTATAAAGCTGAAGAGTTTGTTTTGTTTGTTTGTTTGTTTGTTTGTTTGTTTAAACGCGCTAATCTCAGAAACTACTGAACCGATTTGAATAATTCTTTCACTGTTAGATAGTCTATTTATCGAGGAAGGCTATAGGCTACATTTTATCCCGAAATTCCCACGGGAACGGGCACAACGCGGGTAAAACCGCGGGGCGCTGCTAGTTACTTTATAAAAAGCATTGAGCAATACAATCCCTTGCACATGATTCAAAGATATGTCTCTCTCTGCAAAATAAGTTTTAATATTGGAATAAGGTTCACGTCTCTTCCCTTGTGGAATAAAAATCTAAAGTTTAATAAGAGAGTATTTGACACTGAAATAAGTGTTAAAAATACACAAATTATATTTTATTATGTTTTTGAGTATTAATGGTAATTTATAAAAAAATTGACTGGAACTTACCTATTCGGGATGATTGCCCAGGATCGTCCGCCATATCATTTGTAATCTATAACCAAAAATGTTCAGTTGTTTATTATTTTTCTTAACATATTCGACACTGATGACAACCATAATTATTTGATAGAAGTCCAAACGTATTTAGAAATATAGTTAGTCAGAGTATATTAGCGGCCAAGCAGGTGTGGACACTTTCTGACTGCCTAAATGCTAAATCCAACACTTGGTGAACTTAAATAATCAATCAAGTCTCTATACATTTATTTACAACGTTGTAACTGATATTAGTACTCTCTAAGGTAAGGCAATATCAACAAGTATGTTTGTCTTATAACATTAGTATCCTGAAACACAATCATACAACGATACTTATGATGAAGTTTTAATATGATTGTGGTTAAGTAGACTGTGCAGTTTTTATTCTATAACTATCTATTTATTATTCACTTACGTATTTTTACACCAGTGGTGAATTCACCCAAAAACAAATAAGTACCAAGATGATACATAGTATGCTCTCAACATTACTCATTAATATTCACACAGCTTCTTAATTATTTAACCTTACGTTCGAGTTACTTATAAATAATAACATTGATACTACTTTATTAGCATTTAGGAAACGATTAAAACATGTTTACATTCATTTATATCGTGTTTTGATAGGTAGTTTTGTACTCACATAAGTAGAATCTTAGGTTTGTTATTAGAGAATATAGAGTTGATACGAGACAAATATTAATGAATAAACGACCTCTACATAATATTATATCTAACAACAAGCGTTTACTCACAAAAACAAGTCCGATTGAACACCAACCAGCCCAGCTGTGCTTCCAAAACTTCCCTCAATCAAAGTCCACAAATCCACAAAGTTTATACACCACAACAACAAGTACACACGGCCACGCCAAAAACGACGAATTTACATCTTTGTGAAGAACATTTTAATAATTACACACGAAATAATGCTTCAAAACAAGATAAATTGAGAATGTTTTGAGTAGGTAGTTTCCGTCGTTCCGATCCGATTTGACATTTCGTACGTACCTACCCAATACGTCGCCCAGAGACAGTATGTTTTCTTACAAAGAATATTTACAACTCTGTATTTATTTAAACCAATCACGGCCTTAAAAAAAACATGATTAGATAATTTTCACCAATGGAATCCTTGTTTTCTTCAGTTTAATGAATTTGTAAATAAGAACAAAATAAATGCGAATCGAATTAGAAAATTCGCTAAACGTCTAAGTAAGTTTGACAGTGACATCTAATTTGACAACAAAACGTAGACGTTACTTTTGATTCTTGTCTATTTGTCACTGGATTCCGCGTCACGCCGTTGAGGTTAAAACAGTGTCAGTGGGATTGTTTTTGTTATTATAGTGTTTTGTGGTTTATTTAAGGATTTACCGTGCAGATTTATTGTGTTGTCCTACTAACAACTTAAGTGTTTATTACTAACTTTGATATTTGGTAAGTGAAATATGGAGTTAATGCTCCCAGACCCGCCTCCTAAACCGCCTGATATTACTCCTTGCCCTCCTACTTCCACGGAATGCCAAGCTATTGGTAACAAAAGACGCATGGAGGTTGACGAATCTATGCCTCAATCGCATAAAAAAACTATTACCGATCCGGACTTAGCGTCTGCTTCGTTACAAACTGTTTACCTTCATCCAGAGATGGTTTTAGGTATTAAAGCATACAAAAATACCGATGTTGGACCTTTTAAAGTTATTGTCTCTCGCACCGAAGAAGATCTGTCTGCTGGAACTACCATCAGACCAATTAAATTTGGCCAATTCCTCCACCATAACAAGATCACCAACATTTGTAAAGATGGTATTAAAAGAATGGGTAGGAATAAAATATCGGTTGAATTCTGCTCAGCCGATGATGCTAACAAATTTATTGGCAATCCTTTAGTTACCCAACATAAATATTCCGCTTCCATCCCCTCTTACAACATCTCTCGCATGGGAGTTGTACGAGAAGTCCCAGTAGATATTTCTATGCAGGAGTTTGTTGAGACGTTAATCCTTCCCCATGGCTGTGGTTTTGTTTTAAAAGCACGCCGTATTAATAAAAAAAAACAAAACGAGGGTAAAATTGAATGGGTCCCAACTCAAACCGTAGTGGTCACATTTCACGGCCAAGTCCTCCCATCCCATGTGTATTCTTTTAATACCTCTCTTCCTGTTGACATATATACATACCCTACCATCCAATGTAACAACTGCTGCAGGTTTGGGCATATTGCGGCACAGTGCAGGTCAAAGCCTCGCTGCTACAAATGCTCACAACCACACACAGGAAACAGCTGCGATGTTATAGAATGCAATGCCACCTGCCTTCACTGCTCTGGTAGACATTTTGCTACTAATAAGTCTTGCCCCGAACATGACCGCCAAAAATCAATAAAAGTTGTCATGTCCAAGGAATCTATCTCATACGAGGAAGCATCCACCCACTTTCCCAAAGTCATCCGTTCCTATTCAGAGATGGCGGCCCGTGAACCTCCATCTACATCATCTTTTATACATCTCAATTCTCCAACCCCTCTCCCTAGCAACTCCACTCACTCCTACCGGAAAACAGTATTTATTAACCCAAAACCGAAAGTTCCACTTGGTAAAAGCTTTGATACCTCAGCCCATCAAGCTATTACCGCTACCGAGAAGTCCTCACTCCCTAATGGCTGTGCCTTAAACGGTCAAACCTCCAACCCAGACAACTCCCAAGAAAATATCATCCAATTATTGATTACTATGCTTATCCAACTTCTATCACAAAACCAAATCTCCTTACCGTCCCACGTTGCCCGTCAACTATCCCAACTCATCCCTAACACCAGTCATGGCTCCAACAACCGTCCTTCAATGGAACTGCGGGAGCATCAGACCGAAAAGGCCTGATCTATACTCCCTTCTTAACAAATACTCACCATCGGTAGCGGCCATCTCGGAGACTTGGCTGGTCCCTGGGTCCAAGTTTAGGATCCCGGGCTACGCTTGTTTGCGGGATGACCGTGCCGATGGATATGCTGGTTGTGCCCTTTTTATTAAAAGGTCACTTATCTATTCCCAAATCCCATTTCCTTTTCAATCCCCCTTCCTCAATATAGTCGCTGCCAGAATTCTTAATATTTCCTTTGTTTCTTTGTATATTCCCCATCCTAATTCTTCGCTCATCCCCGATATTCTCGCTCTTCTTTCCGCTGTTCCCAGTCCCGTTGTTGTGATGGGCGACTTTAATGCTCACCACAGGTCATGGGGATCTCATAAAGATGATTTGTTTGCTATGTCATTGATGGAAATTTTTGATGAGTTAAACATATGCATTGCAAATGACGGCTCCCCGACTCGCCGAACTCGCCCCTCTCAAGACCCTAGAAGCGCTGTAGATCTCACGGTCACTTCGCCCTCCATCTCTACTCGTATTTCCTGGCGTACTCTTCCAAATTCCCATGGTAGCGACCATTTCCCTATCCTAATTTCTCTTCCCAATAGTGTTGTTCCACAAGTAAATCGTTCCCCTCTCCTAAAATATAGATTGTCTGGTGCAAATTGGAACTCCTTCTCTTCCTCCTTAAACCAAAGTCTCCAGTCTCTTCCCCCCATTAATGCTGACAATGCACTGAGATGTTATGACCTCTTTGTTGAGGCTTTGATATCTATAGTGCTGACACCAACATTCCTATCAAAACAGACCAAAAATCCCGTATTTCCGTTCCCTGGTGGGACTCCGAATGCTCCTCCGTAGTCCGTGATAGAGATGAGTCTGAGCTGTCGTACAACACCTGCATGACAACCGAGAATTTTTCGGCCTATCAGAGAGCAGCTGCTCAATATAGACTCACCCTCTCTACAAAAAAGCGAACTGGTTGGCACAAATTCTGCGAGAACCTATCCCCCAGATCCCCAGCATCTACTGTCTGGAAAAATATTAAAAAATTTAGAGGTTCTCAGACAGACAACTCAATCCCTTCAAATGACCCTGCTCCATGGATCGAGTCTTTTTGTGACAGGATAGCTCCTCCTTCAGTGCCTAACAAAGACTCCCTCCCCCCCGATCCTTATTATATCTCTTCTTGCGACCAATTTAGTTCCCATTTCTCCCTCTCTGAACTTCAACTTGCCCTTGACGGACGTACTGACACAACCCCAGGCAGTGATGGCATCCCTTATTCTTTCATAATTAATGCTCCAGACGAATTCAAATCGTACTTCCTTAACCTCTGCAACACCTTTTTTGACTACGGCATCATTCCAGAGTCATGGAAATCACAAATTATCATCCCTGTCCTGAAACCCGGTAAAGACCCCGCAAATTCCTCTAACTATAGACCAATAGCCTTGTCCTCAGTTCTTTGCAAAATTATGGAACACATGATCAAAAACCGAATTGAATGGTATGTGGAGAGCAAGTCCGTCCTGGGTAGTTCTCAGTACGGTTTCAGAAAGGGTAAGTGCACCCTCGACAATCTTAGCATTCTTACGACCGAAATAAGAACCGCCTTTCTTAAAAAAGAATACCTGATCGGTGCGTTCCTAGATGTGGAGGCTGCGTATGATAACGTCCTGCTTCCGATACTCAGGAGTATACTCATCCAGCTGAATATCCCAGAGAAGTTGGTCAGATTCATTATCGCCCTTCTGTCTCACCGTAAAGTCTCGGTCCGTGCATCAGGTTTGCACATTCTTAGGATGATCTGGAAGGGTCTTCCTCAAGGGTCAGTTTTGAGTCCTATCCTATACGGCCTGTACACCAGCGGTCTGGAACGTTCAGTCGAACCTTATTGCCAGACCTTACAGTTTGTTGACGATCTGGCTCTCTACATATCATCTCAATCCATCGATAACGCTCTTTGCAACCTGTCTACTGCCTTAAATAATCTAAACACTTGGTTATCAGGTCACGGCCTGTCTCTTTCCGCCCCGAAGAGTAAATTGGTAATTTTCACCAAAAAACGTTCTGTCCCGCAAATTAACTTGCATGTAGGGGATGAAGTAATCCCGCAGGTTACTTCAGTTAAATTCTTAGGCATTTATCTCGACTCTAGATTGACAGGCTCCCCCCACTGCGATTACGTGGTCCAAAAATGTGAAAGAAACATTAACGTCCTTCGCGCACTTTCGGGTGTGTGGTGGGGCTCACATCCGGTGACTCAGAGGTTATTGTACAACGCAATAATCCGCAGCCACTTGGATTATGGAACTTCTGTTTTGGACCCCGGTAATAAAGCTGCTTTCAACAAATTAGATAGAATTCAGTCGAAATGTCTACGAATTATACTTGGAGCGATGAAATCTTCTCCTATCAACGCTATGCAGGTAGAGTGTGTAGAACCCCCGCTGTCCATGCGTCGACAACAATTGGCTGACAATTATTTTTTCAAATTATTACATCTTTCTAACCATAGATTACTAGACAGATTAAAATTACTTACCGATTTGTACGATTCCCAGAGTTCATCAAGCTTGCTGGTTCCCTGTCTAGTGACTAGTTACAGGAAATATCTCCGCCTACCATACCCTGTCAATCAGTGTCTGACCCATCCAATCTACTCTGCTACCTTCGAATCATTAACATATCAACCCAAAGTTATCTTGAACTTTGGTATAGATAAACTAACAATAGAACCTAACAATTATTTTAATTCTAAAATTTCATCGGAATTTCGTGACTCTCTCTTATTGTTTACTGACGCCTCGAAGTTCTCGGACAGTAGTCCAGTTGGCACAGCTGTTTGGGTTCCAAAATACAAAATAGTCCTCAGCCATAGATGTCCAGAACTCGCGTCTGTATTCACAGGTGAATCCATAGCCATTTTAGAAGCTGTAAGATTTATTTTATCCCATAACGTCCCCAAAGCAGTAATTTTTTCTGATTCCAAAAGTTGTCTCCAATCCATAGTGTCTAATCCCTTCCGGTCAAAAAACAGATTCCCTCCGATCCTTAAAATCCTTGAAACGTTGCTTCAGTGCAGTCAACAGAACCTAGACGTCACCCTAATTTGGATCCCAGGCCATTGTGGCATATTAGGTAACGAAACTGCAGATGCCTACGCCAAACAATCAGTTTCTCTTGGTTTACCCGACCACCTCTCACTATACCCTTACGACCTGGCCCCTTTGGCTAAGCAGTCTCTCTTAAATTCTTGGACAGTAGCCTGGAACGTGTCAAGAAATTTAAAGGGTGGATGGTTTAGCAGAATTCAGCCGACTTTACCTTCTAAACCATGGTTTACTAAGTACAGAATCGTAAACAAACGCCTAACCTCCACGATCTGTCGCTTGCGCCTAGGCCACACTTGTTCCCCAGCCCACCTCGCTAAACTCCGGATCCGGGATCATTCTCTTTGTGAATGTGGTCTAGAGGAAGGTACTCTAGACCACATTTTCTTCAACTGCCCCCGTCAACGCTATTCCCTGTACAGTTCCCTCCCTGATGATATCCCCCGTCCTACCTCCATTCAATGTCTTCTGTCCATTCTTCCTTCTTCTTTAAATATAATATGTAAATATATAAATACTAATAAACTAAAACTGTAAATATTTCTTGTATATTCCCACTTGTCGTTGTGTTATGTGCAGTCTCTATATTAATGTTTTTTGTGTTATATTTGTAATGTATATGTACATATTTGTGTTTGTCTTTTTTTAGGTCTAAATCTGCTTGGATTATTCATACTACCGATTAATCCAACATTCACCGAACAACAATCCCCATCTTGTTTACGCCAAACGAGCATACTGACACTGGCGGAATTGCGACGTAATGTCAGCAGAAGCCATCAAACAAAAATTGAATTGAATTGAGTATTTGTCACTGACTAGTATATTGTATAGTACGTACGTAGACGAAGAATAGAGGTTCTATTAGGGCGCTTCAAATTATGCGTTTCGTGTCGGACGGAAAATTATTTCGCGGTACCGACGCCGCACTGTTGCCGTGCTGCTCGATTTGTATGAAAACACACAATCGTACGTACACAATACGACAAACGCACCGCTTCGGCACCGCAGCGGTCCGACACGAAACGCATAATTTGAAAGCGCCCTAAAGGTATTATAGAGTAATTGTACAAGTTACTCCAGACTCCAGATAGAGGTCAGTCATGCATGCATCACATACGTTATGTTATCATCGCACGCATCAATATATCTCACAATCGGTTGAGTTGAGTTATAATGTTCTAATATTATCTACATTATAATTCAACGCCATGGATTTAATATACAAATATAAAGTCCTTGCTCAATGCACAATAAAATTCCACGATTATTAAATCCATGATTCCCTGATTATTCATTTTGTATAAATATACTAATATTATAAAGCTGAAGAGTTTGTTTTGTTTGTTTGTTTGTTTGTTTGTTTGTTTGTTTGTTTGTTTGTTTAAACGCGCTAATCTCAGAAACTACTGAACCGATTTGAATAATTCTTTTTGTAATAGATAGCCACATTCAACGGGAAGGTTATAGGCTATTTTTCATCCCGAAATTCCTACGGGAACGGGTACAACGCGGGTAAAACCGCGGGGCGCTGCTAGTTTTGTATAAACGTCCAAATCAACGCCAAATCAACTTTAAAGATGTCAATGTCGAATGTCAGGCATTGATGTCAAATGTCAGCTGTCTGTTCTGTCTGGGTCTGTCTGTCTGTGCTGTGATATGTAATACGAAACGAAGGATTATCTGTGATTTGTTTTCTTTTTCCAAATCTGTGTTCCAAATAATAAATTTACTGAGTGCATTACATTCTAATTACATTGCATGCGATAATTTTCTGATTCTGCAAGAACACGATAGGAAATTGAAGAACAATATCCATTAAACTCATTACCTGGGCCCCAAGTCTGCTATTTTTTATAAACTCGTCATTCCAATACGACCCCATTGTCATTTTGCCAAAAATTCGTAGTCTGCTAATTCATAATGGTCGGTCAGTGGTCGGTCAGTGGTCTCGTAATAGAATTGTAATAGAATGACATAGTCGTGCTGCCATTATTATAAAACCCGTTGGTAGAAATGATTTTCGAAAAACTACTACTAAACTTGAACATTTATTCATGCTAGATTTTAATAAAATATATTTTTACATAGGATTTATTAGTGTTATAAACAATCTGAAGTAGTAAGAAGTCCCTAAATAGCAATAAACTTAAAAGAAAAATAACTCAATAATCTTTTATTAGCTGTCTAAATCAAATGTGACATAGTAATGTCATATTTGACTTTGACACAACTGCCGCCGGTTGACGGTTTGTTTTGTTTTAACGGCTGCTATAGTCGCCCGGACGTTTCAGTGGATATTTTTCAAAATATTTCATGAGACTTTGAGAGTATTATATTCCTTGATTTTATCAAAATGGTCCTAATTGAGCAAATCTCCGCGCTGATCGATTTCCTCGAAAACCACGAGGACCTGGCGCTAGGCTACTGCAGCCGTACAAGTGAAGGGCGAAGTCTATCAAAAAGATACTGGGTGGAGTGCGCCCAAATTTTAAATAGTGTGTCGGTGGACTGCCCCCATAAAACTCCGACAGAGTGGCGCACAGTAAGTACCTGAATACAGCATAATTAAGTATGCATCATAAAATGTATCATTACCTATTGTAATTTTTGAACTTTTTTTAGTTCTACAATGAATACAAAAGTAAAACTTTGAAAAAAATTAAATCACTAAAAAGTGAAATGAGTGCAACAGGTGAGCAATACTTTTCTTTAGGCAGCCTTTCAGAATTATTGTGAGAAGTATATACTTAGTAATTATTTTATCCTGCATTTAAAAGGTGGTGGTCCTGCCAAAAAAATAATATTAACGCCACTCCAAGAGCGTTTATACTCAATATTGGGACGAGATGTAGGAGACCCACTCCCAGGCGTCCGACATAACCCACTTACTGTAAGCATTGGATTTAAGCATTATTTATTTGTTCACTTGCTAGTTGCTTGCTTTGTTTTATTAACTGTATTTTTTTTTGTTAAATAGCCAATCATGCTTCCGGTGGTTGATGATAGTCCCAGTACTAGCACAAATCCACTTCAAAACAATTCTTTCTCGTGAGTGTGCTTAATTTGTACAGCTTTCATCATTTTACCTAAGTACCTAGTTTCTTAACTATTTTGATAACTTTGTTTTATTTTTACAGAATATTAGACAATTATGAAGTGCCTGCTACAGTGGTCATAGATGATGTAGAAAATATAGAAACACAAGAAATAAGGTATATCTACTACAACTTTCTTCAGATGGGTTTAAATAAATAGGGTAACATGTAGACTAATGTCATTGTAATTGTTTATTTTGCAGCTTAGAACAGGAAAATTTGGGATCATCCAGCATCAACCAGCCTCCAAAGCGACGCCATCGCCAAAAATCGACACGACGGTATGCAGCGGAAGGTAAAGATCTTGCAATTATTTGTTTTGACCATTAAAATCCTACTCTAGGGCCAAGGCTTGATGAAACAATTTGTTTATAGATGGAGACCATGCTGCTCTGGAAAACGCCCAATTAAGGCTGGAAGCTATTGAAGCGAGGAACGCCGAGGCAACTTTAAAGCAGGCTGAGGCAACTTTAAAGCAGGCTGAGGCTACCAACAATTTAGCTGCAGCTATTGAGAGAATGAGCTGCACCTCTGAAAAACTGGTGGACCTTATAACCCACTTAGTGAAATCTGTGCCAAAAAAGGTAATTACATTAGTACATTAGTACAGTCGGCTTCGTGACCTCTTATGATCATAATTTATATAAATTCAATTTATACATTGTAAAATTGGTATAGCTAACTTGTAGATTGGTTGTAAATTGGTAAATTGGTTACTAACTTTGATACTAAGTGCAAAGTTCATACTATATATATATGAAGTATAAAGTTTTCTTTTTTTCAGAAACTCTGCAAAATTATACCATCGGATTCCGAGTCCGACTAGTATGTAAGAGGTAATTTTGTCAGATTATTAAAAATGAAATCTATTTTAAGAGGAGTCTATGTCCAGCAGTGAATTCCAAATAGCTTGAATGATAAATAATTAATGAAACAGTGTTTATACTAAAAAGTATTCATTTATTTTACTCTTTTAAACAGTCTTTTTTACAATATAAATTGGTTACATTTGTCAGATTGTGGACAAAAAAAATGTGAGAATAATGTAAATTAATGAGAAAAAAAATATACTGGATCTGTAACAAAGAGTTAAATAATTTTAATAATAAAATTAGATCATTTTCGTACTTCACTAGAATATTGAGGTGAGTTTTACATACCTGCTAATTTAATTTATGCATTTCTCCACAGTCTGTCAACAAGAGCCTGCTGCAGTGCCCGACCTTCAAGGAGATCCCGGTTCACCCTTCGATGGTCTTGATAATTAGGTGCTACATAATTATTTTCCTCCTAAATTGAAAGACTGATTAGTAATTTATGTTATGAGAAATAAAGAGTGATTTAAATGTTGATTTTTTAACACAGAAGTATTATTTCAAATTCCAACTTTATTATATTCTAAAATAGTGGAATAGAAATCACCTGTTGCAAGCGAAGTTCTTCTGCATAAACTTCATCAGTTGGCAACGGTGCTCTTGCCATGTTTGCGATATTGTGCAATATGCAACATGCATTTACAATCTTGCCTGCAGTTATTGGGCTATAATGTAATGCACGTGCTACAAGCAAACACCTACAAAAAATCAATTTACTTATAAACAACCCCATTGACTAAATGTCTCACTAGATTAACATATACAAGAACAACTAAATCTGAATCTCTAAATTTTGAAATTCTGCCAATATAAAAAAGTCACTGTTCTTGAGTATGTAAAACAATTGCCTAGACATGCTTATCACCTGAATCGTGCTTTTAATACGCCTATGCAACGCTCCACTGTATTGCGTGCAGTTACATGTTTTACATAATAATTATGTTGTGGTGTCCCATCTACAGTATTGAGGATTGGGGTCATCATTGTTTTTCTTAGTATACCCACTGTCACCTGAAAATTATAATCATTTTACAAACAAACACTAATACATGAACATGATAAAGTTCTTAGGATTTTCATCCAACAAAAATATTGTATTACCTAATAAAAATACTTGTTCATTCGTATTTTCCGATATTTGTCTTAAGTGGTGACTGATTGGATGACCCTGCCATACTGTGGAATCATGTGCAGAGCCTGGGTTGCTTGCGTCCACACATAAAATATTTAAATCAGCATCACAAATCTGTAAATGAATTACATATTATGTATTTTGGCATTACCTATATTATATTAATTGGGCAATAGGTAGGTAGACATTTCTACTTTCTACCCAATACTTACTATCATAACATTAAGGGAATGGAAGCCCTTTCTGTTATAATATCGCTCCTCATGTATGTGCGGCCTTAATATAGCTACATGGGTGCCATCAATGCAACCGAGGACGCCAGGAAACTCAAATTTCTGATAGAACCTGAAAGTTTTAGTAACTAAATAATTCTGTTTAGGTAAAACAGGTAATATAAACAACACAATCCGGGTATATCTCATTTCTTACTTAGCTTTAATAATATTCCTTTCATCAGATTGTGTAGGCCATTTAATATATTTGTGATACAGTTTATTTAATGCCTCCGTTACTTGGTTAATGGCCCGTGACACAGTTTTTTGGGAAACATTATGGAGGGCACTCTGTCCAATCAAAGTTTGGTAAGACCCTGATGCATAAAATGCAAGTGCAATTAGAATCTGCAATATAAAATTTAACATTACCTAATCAATATAACATTTCGTGTTTATGTAAGCGTAGCTAAAGCTTTCTAAGGAATAATTAATCAATGTTAAGTTCAGTTTACTCACCTTCATTTCTGTCGATACGCAATCGTTTCGACGCGGCCTGGCGATAAGGGGGACGAGTTCTTCAACTAACCCCCTTACTGAGTCCTTCCCAAGACGAAACGTTTTCACAAATTCCGCCTCGGGAATATCAATAAAGGGGTCCGTATTCATTCTTGACAAGCGACGGGCTCGACGACGTCTTTTGCGTTCCTCCGTCCTTCTTTCTCTAGCATCTATTGTGTTAGCTAACTCAAGAATATTAAGTCGTAGTGAATACATGACCGTAATTCCACGTAATAAATAAATAAACACTATTTAAAAAACCGCGAACAAACACTTTTCTACCGCGTCATGAATCAAATGCAATGATTGCACAATGATGTCATAATGGTAGATCACTGATCAAAGGAACTGTCAAAAGTTTAGCAGACTACCGCTTATGTCAGTCATTCATTTGTCATTATGTACGAGACTACCATTTTATGCCATTTCTTTCAATGGAGTGTCAGTGGTCGACCATTGGAAAGTCACAATGACGCCATTGAAATAGTAGACTACGAAACTTGTCAGAATCAACAATTTTGAAATCAATGATAGACCATTCTGACACTATTGTAATAGCAGACTTGAGCCAAAGTTTCACAATGTTTTCATCATTGTTTGGAAAACGAAGATCATCGCCAGTTGAGGATAGCACACCTCCTATTCCTGGTTCAAAGCCAGACGATGGATTTGTTGTGATTGATCCGACGTCTCCTGCGAGTGGGGGCCTGTACCCGTCCGTGAGCGGGGGCACCGTGAGGTACCCGTACCCGCAGCGACCCGCCCCGCCTGCGCCTTCTGCGTCTCGGAAATCGGATGACGCCACCTTCCACTACCTCCAAGGAGTACCGTTCACTTTAAGCAAAGGCCTACAAATGGCATCCGGTAAAGACGCATTTGCCTCTGAAATTACCGATATATTGACGTTTCTGGCCAGCAAGTTGAATATGAGTGGGTACGATTACGACTTCTCAACAGAAAAAAGTGTATTGAAGGAATGCTAGATAGACCGTTAGATAAATATGTGAATATTCTGAGGACTAATCCTCATAATGTGGAATTGATGTGATATTTTTAAAATAATTTGTTATCAAAAGCTAAATCATACTTATATTAGTTATGTAGTTTTCTTGTATCTTATCTCTAAAGCACTGCACTGCATATAATGATAATGGTTTTGTTTTTCTCATATGTTTTGTAGAATCTAATGTATGCTGTAATATAACGAAAATAAGATATGAAATGTAAAAAGTGTATTCTGTAAATAATAATAAATGTTTTGATACTATTATTGTCTTTTCTTACATCCATCAATCTGACCAATTATTATTTGATGAGTTGGGACAATAAACACAAATATTGAAGACTATTTTTTAATAAACATAACATAATTATCATAAAATACAGACAAAACACATAATTAAGAATAATATTTACTTTAAGTTACATCTAGACTTAAATGAGAGCAGCGAGACCACAGATAATCATAACTATAATCAAGAAGGGCAGCCATGTCTTCAGTATTGCACCCCAACTGGAAATAATAAAGATACAAGGTAATTCAATTAGTTATCTACGTCAATTGCGAGCAACATGAAATGATCATACAAACACTAAAAATGGGAGACCTAACAGAATATATTTTTTGGAAATGGGCTTAAGGCAGGCTTTCTAAAGGAATTATTTAGAAAACTAACATATTTTCCTTCAGTGATGTCTGTAAAGTCAACTAATTTTAATATTAGGTCCATTAGTTAGTTTTGTACAAAGAATAATATAATCTTAATTGGGATAACTGTTTTACCAAACATTATAAAATAATACACCACACAGGGAAAATCAAACTTGATAACAAATGACTCACTATAATTTACATTTTCCTGTTTATAATGCAACCAGTTTACTTAATAGTATGTATTATGTATTATTAATTAAATGTTAAGTGTTTTATAAGAAAAGCCTCAAAGGTTTACATAAACAGAGCCCACATAATATTATGTAAAAAGTTAAGTATTACATATGTTTAAAGTATAAAAAAAAATATGTGATACAAACCTGACATATCGGGAGTATGGTATCATGTAGAAGGCCAGTTTCACCATGTTCCAGTTCTTGCAGCCACCATAGTTCATGATGTTGAGCGCCATAGCCACATGCGAGTGGCAGTTGTCATAGAATATTATGTGCTGAAAATTATGTGATAAAATAATAAAGAAAGAACATTAAAATAGGTAGTAAAGTCCATTGATAGCCAAAGATAAGCTTAAATTTTGTTATACCTATACATATTAAAAAAAATATATGAGTTCTTTTTATCTTTTTAATTAACCTATTGTCCCACTCCTGGGCAAAGGTCTGAACACTTTCCAAGCATCCCTGTTCAGGACTAGATTAGGCCAATCCCTGTTGAAGTGGTTGAGATCGTCACGGCATCTCTTTTGGGTTTGGTGTATGTCTTAACTTTCTAATGAATGCAATACATAGTGGTTATTGTATAGAAGATAATATGTTTACCATTCTTTTCTTATAAACTTCTGACGCCTCGGACACAGCAGCATCCCAACCCGCCTGTCCATTTGCAGCTTTTTGAGGTGACAACTGCCAATACTTAGTGGGGTTGCCGAATGCCATCAGATCTTCAGAGACAAAGTAAGGGCCAGCGAAGTCGCGGATAACGCCATTTGATGTGCAGATACCGATGTGACCGAGGAATGGTAGTATCCATCTGTAAATTATAATATTACATTATTACACTTATTGTTAGTGCAATGTTTGTTTCATTATGTTCGAAAAATATTGCAAAGTTATAAAGTGTGTTTTATATTTAAATTAGTCTAAACACGGAAATAAATAAAACTTCAAGGACTTACGTTAAAACTGGAATAGGGGTCCATACAATACAGAATGGATATCTACAGCGGCTATGGTCGATCGGGTCCATGAGGCCGGCTTGTTCGCGGTCTGATATATTATTGCTGTCAGGGCTATGGTCTCCAGTCATCATCTTGCAAGTTTTAAAAGGAAACCTTTACCATTTTTAATGTACCGAATTTTTATTTGTAGTTTTCTACCCTAAATATAAGTATTTAAATTTCTGGGATAAGGGAGATATTTTTTCAACCAATTTGTAATTATTGTACAACACCATAAACACAAAATAATGAAGGTAATGGTATTTAGCAATTTAATTAAAATATTTTTTGATTTTGTACAGAATTTGCTTGTTTGCTTTGAGCTTGGAGTTTACTTACTTGCACAGACCAAGAAACTAAAAGATTTAAGGGCTATCCACACATTTCCGGGTCAGGGCTATCCGTGTTCCGAGTAGATCGTTTCAGTGTTCCCGTCAGGGACGTGCCATCCGTCACCCGTGTTCACACATATCAGGGAAATCGGTATCAGTGTAATCTGTGTCGTTAGCTGATACGCACACAACACGATGTCGATGTGGATTACGAAGATCGTAAAGTATAGCATTCTGCCGTACAAGTTCTATCAACCTTTCTGTATTCATGTTGCACTTGCAGATAAATCATTAACTTTAACAAAAATCGGATAGCACTGTCAGAGCGACCGTGCGTCCGAGCGTGCTCCGGGACACTGACGCCTGACACGGAGCTGTGTGAACCAGTTCATACAATTTGTACGTAACCGATTTTTTCCCCGTCCCTGACGGAACACGGCAGGGACGAGTTCCCGGAAATGTGTGGATAGCGCTTTACTTGCATTTATTTATTGATCACAGATTATCTTACTTGACACTTGACAGAACAGACTCATTAGTCATCACTCAACGCGCCAAGAACCATAAATTATAACTTAACTTGTAATGTATGGAGTGGACATGAGTTTAAACCGTAATAAACAGTCCGTTTCAGACGGGATGGGATGCTTTTGACTTGGAATTATTCACTATACGTAAATTGAACATTTCAGCGGTATGGTTCGGTTTGTTTTGTAGGATGCTAGTGAAAAATATATCGACATTTTCAAACTGTATCGATAAGGTATCGAAACTTTTTGACCAGCCCGCCTAGCATTAAACACTTTACAGATAAAAAATTATGTTGTTTTTGGTTTGGTATAAGTATGATTGGGGACATTTAAGTGATTGAATATATTATCAAAAATGCACACAAAAAATATTTAAAGGATCAATTTTGGATTAAACTTCAAAACAACAACAAAAAATGTTAAGCGCGACGTATCAACGTGATGTCCATACTCTGTACAATGTAGTTGCTTTTACTTGCATTGAACCAATATTTATACATAATTACAACCAATTAATTATTATCGAACCATTATTTCTATTTATGCTTGTTTATTATTATTAAATCGACATTTAAGTATGTCCATGATGCTATCGATTATTTTACGAAAATCTATCTGTGGCTACATAAGTAAGTTTTTATCGATACATCGATAATAGATAGCTTATTTTTGCCATCTCTACTCTCTAGTACTTGTCATTGTCATGTTGTTGTCTGTGGGTGGTTGTTGTATTGTTGTATGTGGAAGGAAAGTTGATTGTGTGGTTGATTGTTACGATGTTTCGCGCTTATTTATTTTGTGAAAATTGAGTTCTATTTGAGAATTTGAGAAAGCGGTTGATATAAAACTATAAAAATGCCGGCGTTTTTGAAATATATTGATATGGAAAACTTCAAGTCCTACCGGGGTCATCACCGAATAGGCCCTCTGAAGTCTTTCACTGCCGTTGTTGGCCCCAATGGTTCAGGTACAGTTGTTTTGCTTCATTTTACTCACTATCTTGAATTTTACAGAGTTCTCGTCTATATAATACAAAGCTTTTAGTAGTTCAAATGTAGAAACTAACAACAAAACAAAGTAACATCACAAGAGTTAGTTTTTGCTTTCATGTATGAAGCATCATAACTGTAGTTTTCAATCATTCTTTGTAATATATGCCTATTAAGTTATTTTCCGCGACACAGGTAAATCAAACTTCATGGATGCCGTAAGTTTTGTGATGGGTGAGAAGACAAACCTGCTTCGTGTGAAGCGACTCAATGACCTGATCCACGGAGCATCTATCAACAAACCTGTATCTAGAAAGTAAATATTTCTATACTTATTCTATTCAGCTCCTTAATTATTACACATATATACTCGCTCCTCACAGTGGTTTAACTACAACATAATAGTTTCCATATAATTTTCTACAAAAGTAGCTCATATCCATGGGATTTTTTACAATGTGGATTCAGCCGTGCTTATGACTTATCTATGTTTATACACTTATTATAAATTGGTACAATTTTTAATTTTGTTTATATACTTGGCCTAATCTCCGATTCAAACTATTCTTTTATATTGGGTAGCTTTAGGTGAAAGGCTAGGTTTTATCCCAAAAATCCCACAGGAATGGTAACCCAATTAATAATATAAAATTTAAAAGGGGAAGACATCATTTGTAAGGATCATTATTGTCTCGAAGTTAATTTTGGCCCCTTTATTAACGTTTGCATCTGCTGTGTATGAATATTATTGATGTCATTTTCAGTGCATCAGTGACGGCTACATTTATTCTTGAAGACATGACTGAAAAGCAGTTCCAGAGATCTGTTATAGGATCCTCTTCAGAACATAAGATTGATGGACAGGTAAATAACAAGTAACTAGACTATCATTGAATTTGTAGATCCCTCCCTGCCTGTCATTCTGAAACTATAACATTCACTCGTGTTAAAATGTTATCCTTCACAGGCAGTATCAGTGAGTGTGTACCTAACAGAGCTGGAGAAACTAGGCATCAATGTGAAGGCGAAGAACTTCCTGGTGTTCCAAGGAGCGGTGGAGAGCATTGCCATGAAGAACCCCAAGGAACGGACGGCTTTGTTTGAGGAGATTAGTGGGTGAGATATTAAGCAGAATAACATAAAATTTGCCAAAAAAATAATTATATAAGTACACAAAGAAAAAATACAAACCATTTGACTGCTGGCTGCTACTCTTGCTAAATTGGAGCCCGCACAGCACTCCTTCTCACTCAACAAATAACCATCGAATAACATATTGATTGTATCTCAACCATAGTAATGAGACCCGGGTTGTTAGACACATGCTTCCTTGTTAGTGCTTGCTCAATACACATCTATGTAGTAAACACTTGCATATTGGTAAGTTTACGATATTTAAGTCACTGCTCCCGCGTTTTCTATGTACCTTATAGCATAATAAAATATCTCTCTCTCTATGTTTCCCTTTTAGTAACAAACAAAATTAGACACAAGTTCGGTGTTTAATTTCCCTTGGCCTCATACGTCTATATGTCTTTTAATGTCCTCTCTCTCTATCTCAACTCAGTTCGGGAGTACTCAAAGAGCAGTACGAAGCGTGCCGAGGAGAGGTGAATCGCGCCGACGAAGAGGCTCAGTTCTCGTACCAGAAGAAGAAGGGAGTGGCGGCCGAGAGGAAGGAGGCCAAGTTCGAGAAGGAGGAGGCCGAGAAGTATACTCGGCTCAAACAGGAGCTGGTATGTGTGATGATGGACTCCTTACTGTTACTGTTACTAAAGGAGATTCTAGTCACTGGTTTCTTAAGTTTAAGCACCAAACACTTCAATTACACCTCAGTCTTCTGTGACCACGGTTCCTTTAAAGGGGCCGAAACTTTAGATAAAAATGTAAAATAAAAGAGTACTGTAAACAAGAACATTGTTTGGACATTCAATGTAATAAGTGTCAGGTTTCATTCTTATCTTAAATTTAAAAGGTGTTTTAAACTTAAAGCTTGAGCCTAGACTAAAAAAGTACATTGTCAAAATCTATGGATATTAGTTGGGAAACCATTTCGGTCATAATTATCAATTAACTCCTAACATATTGCAGCAAGAACAAAAAGTAGAGCTTCAACTGTTCCACCTGTACCACAACGAAAAGGACATCCAGTCATGCGAGGAGGACCTTCAACACAAACAGAACGAGCTCGCCAAGGTGGAGAAGAAGAGGCAGAAGGCAGAGGACGCGCTCAAGGACAAGAAGAAGGAGTCCGGGGTCATCCAGCGGGAGCTGGCCAAGATCGAGCAGGAGATCAGAGAAGTGGTCAGTGGGCTGGGTTACTTGTACATACAATACATAGACATATAGGGGAACTTATACTTTGAACTGAATGTTAAACACATATTTAAAGGGTGTTGACACATTTGGCGAGATTAGTGTTCTATTTATTTATGTTTTTTTATTGAAAATAATTATTTTTCTTCACTTGGAGATGATAACTTTGGGTGGTCTTTCTATTTCCCCATTTGCTGTTGATTGGCTTCCACTTTACGTATAATATGTGGTTATCATCTAACTTTATATAACGAAGTACAAAATCACATAAATTACTCGCTTTTCTTATCATCCACAGGAAGCAGAGATCTCCAAAAAGCGTCCTACTTTTATAAAGGCTAAGGAGCGCGTCACACACATGCAAAAGAAGCTCGAAGGCGCTTTAAAGACTTTGGAACAAGCTCAGAAAGCGAACGAAGCGCACCAAGCGGATATCAAGAAGTTGGAAGATGAGTTGAAGCAGGTGGAGGAGCAGAAGGCGCAGTGGGAGCAGAGCTCGGTGGGCGCCGCGCACCCCGGCCGGCCCGACGTGCATCTCGAGGAGGCGCAGGTACGCGGCATCTTGGGATTTACAGAGTCTTCCATTCACTTATTTCAACTTTTACATCTTTCTGATATTCACACATTAAAAGCCTTTAAGCCACCCCAAAGACATTAAAGCCTGACCTGACCTGACCTAACCTGACCTGTCGATAGAGCCCAAGTTCCTTTGTCCCTTCAGATCCACGAGTACGAGGAGCTGAAGATGGAGGCGTCGCGCGCCGCCGCGCGCTACCTGCAGGAGCTGGACTCCGTCAACCGCGAGCAGAAGGCGGACCAGGACCGCCTCGACAACGAGCTGCGCCGCAAGGGCGAGCTCGAGAACAACCACCGCCAGAAGGTAACGGAACCTGCCACGTGTTCTACCGGCAGCAACCACTCCGTCAACCGCAAGCAGAAGGCGCAACGTATAGTTCTTATAGTTTCGAAATAAAGTGGCTGTGACATACGGCCCGACAGACGAGGCTACAGAAACAAAACACCCAAAGCAAAACTTATATTTTGTGTATGTTTTAGGGTCATGAAAGAAACGAAGCGATGAAGCGTATTGACAAGCTGAATGAACACATCAAGAGCTCGGAGCAGGCGCTCGAGGAGCAGCGGCGGCTGCGGGCGGAGCTGCAGGTAATATTTTAATCATATTTCAGAAAATTTTTGCTTTGTATTTCTTCCGGTTGTGTCAGAATTACACATTTTGTTACATAGAGTTTTCCTAATAAATGTATGGTAACAGGAAACAATTAATTTTTGTAAACATTTATTTGATATTATTTGATACAGCTTCTGAAGCACTTTCAGGGTTAGTCATCACAGTTTTTCTATATCATGTATAGTTTAGAAAAAAATTGAGTAAGAATACATGGTTTCTATTCTGTACAGCAATGCGAATCATATGAGCTTATTCATATGAGGAATCATTGTAAGCACAAGCCCCAATGTGTAGCGATGGTATGTGTGGTTGTCAGGCGGACGTGGGCTCGTGCCGCGGGCGCGCGGCCGAGCTGCAGGCGGCGCTGGAGGGCGTGGCGTGTGTGTAGTGGTAGTAGTGAGGTGCGTGTTGTGTCTGCAGGCGGACGTGGGCTCGTGTCGCGGGCGCGCGGCCGAGCTGCAGGCGGCGCTGGAGGGCGTGGCGTGTGTGTAGTGGTAGTAGTGAGGTGCGTGTTGTGTCTGCAGGCGGACGTGGGCTCGTGTCGCGGGCGCGCGGCCGAGCTGCAGGCGGCGCTGGAGGGCGTGGCGTGTGTGTAGTGGTAGTAGTGAGGTGCGTGTTGTGTCTGCAGGCGGACGTGGGCTCGTGTCGCGGGCGCGCGGCCGAGCTGCAGGCGGCGCTGGAGGGCGTGGCGTGTGTGTAGTGGTAGTAGTGAGGTGCGTGTTGTGTCTGCAGGCGGACGTGGGCTCGTGTCGCGGGCGCGCGGCCGAGCTGCAGGCGGCGCTGGAGGGCGTGGCGTGTGTGTAGTGGTAGTAGTGAGGTGCGTGTTGTGTCTGCAGGCGGACGTGGGCTCGTGTCGCGGGCGCGCGGCCGAGCTGCAGGCGGCGCTGGAGGGCGTGGCGTGTGTGTAGTGGTAGTAGTGAGGTGCGTGTTGTGTCTGCAGGCGGACGTGGGCTCGTGTCGCGGGCGCGCGGCCGAGCTGCAGGCGGCGCTGGAGGGCGTGGCGTGTGTGTAGTGGTAGTAGTGAGGTGCGTGTTGTGTCTGCAGGCGGACGTGGGCTCGTGTCGCGGGCGCGCGGCCGAGCTGCAGGCGGCGCTGGAGGGCGTGGCGTGTGTGTAGTGGTAGTAGTGAGGTGCGTGTTGTGTCTGCAGGCGGACGTGGGCTCGTGTCGCGGGCGCGCGGCCGAGCTGCAGGCGGCGCTGGAGGGCGTGGCGTGTGTGTAGTGGTAGTAGTGAGGTGCGTGTTGTGTCTGCAGGCGGACGTGGGCTCGTGTCGCGGGCGCGCGGCCGAGCTGCAGGCGGCGCTGGAGGGCGTGGCGTGTGTGTAGTGGTAGTAGTGAGGTGCGTGTTGTGTCTGCAGGCGGACGTGGGCTCGTGCCGCGGGCGCGCGGCCGAGCTGCAGGCGGCGCTGGAGGGCGTGGCGTGTGTGTAGTGGTAGTAGTGAGGTGCGTGTTGTGTCTGCAGGCGGACGTGGGCTCGTGTCGCGGGCGCGCGGCCGAGCTGCAGGCGGCGCTGGAGGGCGTGGCGTGTGTGTAGTGGTAGTAGTGAGGTGCGTGTTGTGTCTGCAGGCGGACGTGGGCTCGTGTCGCGGGCGCGCGGCCGAGCTGCAGGCGGCGCTGGAGGGCGTGGCGTGTGTGTAGTGGTAGTAGTGAGGTGCGTGTTGTGTCTGCAGGCGGACGTGGGCTCGTGTCGCGGGCGCGCGGCCGAGCTGCAGGCGGCGCTGGAGGGCGTGGCGTGTGTGTAGTGGTAGTAGTGAGGTGCGTGTTGTGTCTGCAGGCGGACGTGGGCTCGTGTCGCGGGCGCGCGGCCGAGCTGCAGGCGGCGCTGGAGGGCGTGGCGTGTGTGTAGTGGTAGTAGTGAGGTGCGTGTTGTGTCTGCAGGCGGACGTGGGCTCGTGTCGCGGGCGCGCGGCCGAGCTGCAGGCGGCGCTGGAGGGCGTGGCGTGTGTGTAGTGGTAGTAGTGAGGTGCGTGTTGTGTCTGCAGGCGGACGTGGGCTCGTGTCGCGGGCGCGCGGCCGAGCTGCAGGCGGCGCTGGAGGGCGTGGCGTGTGTGTAGTGGTAGTAGTGAGGTGCGTGTTGTGTCTGCAGGCGGACGTGGGCTCGTGTCGCGGGCGCGCGGCCGAGCTGCAGGCGGCGCTGGAGGGCGTGGCGGCGCAGCTGGGCGACGCGCGCGTCGACAAGCACGAGGAGGCGCGCCGCCGCAAGAAGCAGGAGATCGTCGAGAGCTTCAAGAGGGACATCCCCGGCGTCGTGAGTACCCGCACCCGCCAATCCACTGCCTTCTATTTTATATTTTTCTTTATCTACACTAATGTTGTAACATTCTACTTATGTTTCCAATACTTGACTTATAATTACTACTGTTATAGCGCAGACAACAAAACACTCAATTTAAGCAATTTCACATGATGTTATAATATCCACATCGATATCGTAAAATCTCATTATAACATCGCGCGCTCGCTCCTGATTGGCCCTGCGCAGCTGCGCTCTCATTGGTTAGATTTTAATGGCGGCAAGTTCACTGTGACAATACACGTACGCGTGAAAAACTATTGTCAGCTTTTACTCTTGTTGTTTGATAATTGCATTATTGAAGATAAAATAATATAATATTATAAAGCTGCAGAGTTTGTTTTGTTTGTTTGTTTGTTTGTTTGTTTGTTTGTTTGTTTGTTTGTTTAAACGCGGTAATCTCAGAAACTACTGAACCGATTTGTATAATTCTTTCACTGTTAGATAGTCTATTTATCGAGGAAGGCTATAGGCTACATTTTATCCCGAAATTCCCACGGGAACGGGCACAACGCGGGTAAAACCGCGGGGCGCTGCTAGTTGAAGATAAAGTAGTGTATGCAACTGCATATAACACGGATATTAAAACATTATATGACTTCATTATATGACAGTTGCATAAACTACTATTGTGTAACTACGCCTAACCCTCCTTACTGTACTGATATCTTCAGTGAGATAAGTGACCTTTTCCCAGTAGTGAGATATTATTATTTTTTTACCTTATGTACTTCAGTAATTCATATTGTTAGCAATAAATTTATTTTAATTTTTCCATCATATTCGCAAGTGTACTTTGCGATGCATTGATCAAATTGAGATAACAGCAAACCACTAGGTAGATTAGGTATATCGAGCCAAATTTCAGATATAGGCGCTATGTCGAGTTTCGCTAAACTCTTGCTTATGTTTTGCGAATATCATAACTGACTATCGCGGATTTTCGTTAAATGTACATTACCTTGCATGATTTTAGCATGCATATTTCTGTAGTGTCAAACAATAAATATGAAATCCATCAACAAAAATTTTAACAATACAATACCAACGACATAATATAAATAGTTACATAAACCACCATTTTCATTAAGACCCCTATTGGTGTGTCCTCAGTACGACCGCATGATCAACATGTGCCAGCCGACGCACAAGCGCTACAACGTGGCTATCACCAAGGTGCTCGGCAAGTACATGGAGGCCATCGTCGTCGACACGGAGAAGACGGCGCGCCGCTGCATACAGGTACCGACATACTATCGGTATTTGTGGCGGAACATATTATCACGTATTGACAAGCCCGTTGGCACAGCGTCCTCACATGCCAGAGGACGCTTACTGTGTCAGGGCTGCGGGTTCAATTCCCGCCAGGAGACTACGATATGTGCAGACATAGTGACGACGTCTGGATGTCAATTATTTATTCAGATAAAGTTTTTGTATGTATATGTACTATCAGTTAGTTAGATACAAAAATATAAGCTTACTTGGGGCTTAATTAACCATGTATGGGGTATTTGTGTTTTAGGTTTATATGTGTTGGTTTGCAGGTTCTCAAGGAGAGAATGTTGGAGCCTGAAACGTTCCTGCCTCTGGACTACATTCAGGCGAAGCCTCTGCGCGAGAGACTCAGGTAACATAACAATATCGATCAGTATATCAATTGAGCTCTGCATTGCTCCGCTCCACTTTATTCAGAATTAGTTAATTGGACTGCGGTTATGCAGTAATATTACTGTTCACACCAAAACTGGATTTCCCTATACTTAACGAAAAGGTTTTGACAATGTCAATAGCCGCGTACCCACCTAGCGCACGGGCTCGCGAGCCATGGCTCGCGAGCCAGCCATCATAAGTCGTGTATATTCAGCTGCAGCTATTTTCCTAGCTTCGCGCGCGAGCCAAAACATAACCGTACCCACCTAACACACAGCGCTCACCGAGGCACCTTTGAGCGCGTCAAGTTTACCGACAACAGATGGCTCGGGGCCGAGCCGTGCTCAGCCGAGCAAACGCGCGCCCGAGGCAGCCCGAGGCACGTCCACACCAGCCGAGCATTTGGCTCGCGAGCCATGGCTCGCGAGCCTGTGCGCTAGGTGGGTACGGTTATGTTTTGGCTCGCGCGCGAAGCTAGGAAAATAGCTGCAGCTGAATATACACGACTTATGATGGCTCAGCCTGCCTCGCGAGGCGGCTTCGTGTAAATTGAACAAAACTACTGAGGCTGGCTCGCGAGCCTGTGCGCTAGGTGGGTACGCGGCTATTGCGTTGTTTGACAATCCCAATGCGCTGTGATTGGTGGATTGAGTTGCGCACAGCGCCCGCTTCAATCTCAACGCACTGCAATCGTATAGCAACCCATTGCCATCGACAGAGACATCAAAGAGCCGAAGAACGTGAAGCTGCTGTTCGACGTGCTGCGCTTCGAGCCGGCCGCCATCCACCGCGCCGTGCTGTTCGTCACCAACAACGCGCTCGTGTGCGAGACGCCCGAGGACGCCTCTCGCGTCGCATACGACCTCGACCGCACCAAGAACACGAGATACGACGTCAGTATATTATATTGCATTCTATTATATACATCTAATGTGCACTCGCATGCCAAGAGTGAGATCTCGGGTTCAATGAGGATCAAGCTAGCAGTTAGCAGAGAATTACCTTCACCCCGTATAATTGTATAACAATTTCTATTTTGTGATTAACTTGTTCTATTTCCAACAGGCGTTAGCGCTGGACGGTACGTTCTACCAGAAGTCCGGTATCATATCGGGAGGGTCGCTGGATCTCGCGCGCAAAGCCAAGCGGTGGGACGAGAAACATCTCTCACAGCTTAAGGCTAAGAAGGTAAATTATTGTTTACCTTCATACAAATATATTTTGGATACCTATTCCGTTTGTCTCTAATTTTTTTAACCTCGCACGATTTTCAGTTATGATTCAAAATTGTCCACCTTTATTCTCTCATATCGATAATTTATTTCGCGTTTTTTTGTCATTTATTAATTTGATTCATTCAATACTATTGTTTGCTTTCGATGCAAGATGAAGACGCGGTCATTAAAGACCCGTAAAACCCCGGGGTCCCGTTTTTTGAAATAATTAAATAAATATAATATATTATACATGCATACACGAAGCTAAATGTTCTAGCTTCGTGCATGCATACATTGATCGATTAACAGGAGAAACTAACGGAGGAGCTGCGCGAGTCGATGAAGAAGTCGCGCAAGGAGTCGGAGCTGACGACGGTGGACTCGCAGATCCGCGGGCTCGAGTCGCGTCTCAAGTACGCCGTCACCGACCGCGACACCACGGTACGTACACACACACAGCCATCCGCGGGCTCGAGTCGCGTCTCAAGTACGCCGTCACCGACCGCGACACCACGGTACGTACACACACACAGCCATCCGCGGGCTCGAGTCGCGTCTCAAGTACGCCGTCACCGACCGCGACACCACGGTACGTACACACACACAGCCATCCGCGGGCTCGAGTCGCGTCTCAAGTACGCCGTCACCGACCGCGACACCACGGTACGTACACACACACAGCCATCCGCGGGCTCGAGTCGCGTCTCAAGTACGCCGTCACCGACCGCGACACCACGGTACGTACACACACACAGCCATCCGCGGGCTCGAGTCGCGTCTCAAGTACGCCGTCACCGACCGCGACACCACGGTACGTACACACACACAGCCATCCGCGGGCTCGAGTCGCGTCTCAAGTACGCCGTCACCGACCGCGACACCACGGTACGTACACACACACAGCCATCCGCGGGCTCGAGTCGCGTCTCAAGTACGCCGTCACCGACCGCGACACCACGGTACGTACACACACACAGCCATCCGCGGGCTCGAGTCGCGTCTCAAGTACGCCGTCACCGACCGCGACACCACGGTACGTACACACACACAGCCATCCGCGGGCTCGAGTCGCGTCTCAAGTACGCCGTCACCGACCGCGACACCACGGTACGTACACACACACAGCCATCCGCGGGCTCGAGTCGCGTCTCAAGTACGCCGTCACCGACCGCGACACCACGGTACGTACACACACACAGCCATCCGCGGGCTCGAGTCGCGTCTCAAGTACGCCGTCACCGACCGCGACACCACGGTACGTACACACACACAGCCATCCGCGGGCTCGAGTCGCGTCTCAAGTACGCCGTCACCGACCGCGACACCACGGTACGTACACACACACAGCCATCCGCGGGCTCGAGTCGCGTCTCAAGTACGCCGTCACCGACCGCGACACCACGGTACGTACACACACACAGCCATCCGCGGGCTCGAGTCGCGTCTCAAGTACGCCGTCACCGACCGCGACACCACGGTACGTACACACACACAGCCATCCGCGGGCTCGAGTCGCGTCTCAAGTACGCCGTCACCGACCGCGACACCACGGTACGTACACACACACAGCCATCCGCGGGCTCGAGTCGCGTCTCAAGTACGCCGTCACCGACCGCGACACCACGGTACGTACACACACACAGCCATCCGCGGGCTCGAGTCGCGTCTCAAGTACGCCGTCACCGACCGCGACACCACGGTACGTACACACACACAGCCATCCGCGGGCTCGAGTCGCGTCTCAAGTACGCCGTCACCGACCGCGACACCACGGTACGTACACACACACAGCCATCCGCGGGCTCGAGTCGCGTCTCAAGTACGCCGTCACCGACCGCGACACCACGGTACGTACACACACACAGCCATCCGCGGGCTCGAGTCGCGTCTCAAGTACGCCGTCACCGACCGCGACACCACGGTACGTACACACACACAGCCATCCGCGGGCTCGAGTCGCGTCTCAAGTACGCCGTCACCGACCGCGACACCACGGTACGTACACACACACAGCCATCCGCGGGCTCGAGTCGCGTCTCAAGTACGCCGTCACCGACCGCGACACCACGGTACGTACACACACACAGCCATCCGCGGGCTCGAGTCGCGTCTCAAGTACGCCGTCACCGACCGCGACACCACGGTACGTACACACACACAGCCATCCGCGGGCTCGAGTCGCGTCTCAAGTACGCCGTCACCGACCGCGACACCACGGTACGTACACACACACAGCCATCCGCGGGCTCGAGTCGCGTCTCAAGTACGCCGTCACCGACCGCGACACCACGGTACGCACACACACGTCTACACCGACAGCCCGGGGCCAGCGGCAGACAGCGCTTACTGTGTCCGGGAATGCGGGCTCGGTACAACGGACTCAACTATATGAGAAGACGTAGTTCTTCTTCATCGAGTGGATGGTCACCCTGACCAATCCTGGTGTCAGAGTTATTGAGCCGCCAAAGGCCTCTGACATGCTCAGAAGATATAGTTGTAGGCGACGACGTCTGGGTGTCAATTTATAATTCTTAAAAGTATTTGTGTATATTGTGTGTGTGATGTTGTTCGGGATATTATCTATACTAATATTATAAAGCTGAAGAGTTTGTTTTGTTTGTTTGTTTGTTTGTTTGTTAGTTTGTTTGTTTGTTTGTTTAAACGCGCTAATCTCAGAAACTACTGAACCGATTTGAATAATTCTTTCACTGTTAGATAGTCTATTTATCGAGGAAGGCTATAGGCTACATTTTATCCCGAAATTCCCACGGGAACGGGCACAACGCGGGTAAAACCGCGGGGCGCTGCTAGTGTTATTATAAGTATTGTTTGTGACAAAAAATGATATATCAATAATATACAACTAATGATTAAAATTTGTTTGCAGTTGAAACAAATCAAAGCCTTGGACGCGGAGTTGGCGGAACTCGAGAGGAAGATGGAGATGTTTGGCGTGAGTATACTTCATCATTGGCGGCTTTTAAAATAATAGTTATTTCTATGATATCTGTAACATTTATCTAAGTATCTAGTTTTCTTTATTGAACCTGTTGTGTCCCACTGATGGGCAAAGGTCTTCCGATGTTTCTATCTTTATATTTTTATTTGAATGTGTCAGCCTCAAATCGAAGAGATCGAGCGCACGATCTGCGGGCGCGACTTGAAGATCCAGGAGATCAAGGAGAACATGAACAACGTCGAGGACGTCGTGTTCCGCGGCTTCTGCCGCGACATCGGCGTCGCCAACATCAGGTCAGCCGGCTAGGAAACTTACCACCCCTCACCGGAGTGACGATATTGTTATCTATACTCAAATTATTAACAGATAATGTTTCTAAATTTGTTGTTTGTTTGTAGGGGGCAAAATTTACAAATCCGATTTGAATAATTGTTTTTGTAACGGATAACCACTTTCAACGGGAGGGTTATAAGCTATTTTTCATCCCAAAATTCCTATAGGAACGGGCACAATTCAAGTGAAACCGCGGGGCGCTGCTAGTTCTCTATAACTTAGTGACGTAATAAATCCACATTGTATCGTGCAGACAATACGAGGAGCGCGAGTTGCGCGTGCAACAAGAGCGCGCCAAGCGCCGCATGGAGTTCGACGCGCAGATTGACCGCATCTCCTCCAACTTGGAGTTCGAGCGCTCCAGAGATACGCAGAGTAAGTGTATTGTACTCTTAACATATTATGTAGGTGATGGAAGTTTAACAGCGTATAGAAAAAAATAGTGTGATCTTAGCCATTTTACATCGGAAAAGTGTAAAAACCGATGGGCGATAGCTTCTCTTGGCTCATATAACCGTAAACATAACACATCAAAGTATGTAACACATTATTTCTAAAAAAAAAATACAAATTCAATTTGTTTCGTAATGTAAGGTAATAACTGCATACTCAAAGAATTTGTTTTCATTAATGTTATCGTAAGTACTCGTATGTGTTGTGAAGATAACACAGAGCAATTGAAATTAATTCCGAGTCTATTATTACTCGTAGTACGTCCCGAAATATCGTCGTGAAATTTCGGGATCATATCTAAGTGGTAGCGTGGCCGAGCGGTCTAAGGCGCTGGTTTAAGGCACCAGTCTCTTCGGTGGCGTGGGTTCGAATCCCACCGCTGCCAATACTTTTTGTATACTACTTTTTATTTTCTTTTATTTATTTAGTTAGCTCGTTGAGTTGTTCAAATTTGACATTTTTATAATATTTTTTTGGTAAACCTGGTTATTCGTTTACAATGTTAATGTAGGAAAATTGTGCACCAAGTTTTACCCGAGTGTACCTGTTTCAGAGAACGTAACCCGTTGGGAGCGAGCGGCACAAGACGCCGAGGACGAGGTGGAGAAGGGGCGGCAGGCCGAGGCGCGGCAGCGCCAGGACATCGACGCGGAGCTGCGCCGCGCCGACGCGCTGAAGGCCGACCGCGCCGCGCTGCGGGCCCAGCTCGACCACGCCGACGACGACGTCAACAAGGTTCGCTTACACATACTGCATACAGCCCGAGGGGAGCCACATCGCCCGATAAGGTAATGCGTGGTCTCCACTTTCGGTAATGATCGCAACGCGTATCGTCATCTGTTATGGTTATAAACATCCTGCAATTCTCCACTCGATCGCCGATCACGCAAACGCCTGTGTTGTCTTCAAAGTCTTTATGTCGTTTTGACTTGAACGATAGAACCGTATGACTTATATGGCCTAACTTATGTCTCCTCTCATATATTATATACATTAGGCGCGCCAGAAATCCCCAACACCAGGGTTGGTCACTAACCTACACGAACTTACCTACTTACTTTAGTTATTTTCTATACTAATATTATAAAGCTGAAGAGTTTGTTTTGTTTGTTTGTTTGTTTGTTTGTTTAAACGCGCTAATCTCAGAAACTACTGAACCGATTTGAATAATTCTTTTTGTAATAGATAGCCACATTCAACGGGAAGGTTATAGGCTATTTTTCATCCCGAAATTCCTACGGGAACGGGTACAACGCGGGTAAAACCGCGGGGCGCTGCTAGTGTTCATATATAGTTGTTTGATCATTAAAAGCAAAATAAAAAAATGTATACAAAGGTGTATGAATAAAATGCTTACTAATCAATTTACAGGCTCGTAAAGACGTGACGTCGATACAGAAAGACATCCAGTCCGTACAGAAACAGATATCCAGCATCGAGTCGCGCATCGAGAGCAGGCGCAGCGACCGACACAACATACTGCGCCAGTGTAAGGTATGGCAGCCACTTATATATTCATCCGATACAAATTAAATTATCATCCGATACAAATTTAATTAATCACATTGAATACCAGTTTTAGGAATCTTTAGTTGAGATGTAGCCCAAAATCTACACATCAAAATCTTCCTTGTGAATCATTCTGTGTATCAATTAATTAAACCCGTTGTGTACTTTTTGAACCTACAGAAAGATACGGCGGGACTACCCGTCCGAATCGAATAATTCTTTTTGTATTGGATAGCCACATTAAATGGGAAGTTTATAGGCTATTTTTCATTCCAAAATTCCCGCGGGTAAAACGGCGCGGCGCTGCCAGTAAGTATAAGGAGTAACAAAGTGAATAATGTGTTTCAGATCGACGACATCATCATCCCGCTGCTGGAGGGCAGCCTGGACGAGACGGCCGACAACGAGTCCGACCCCTCCTCCATGTCCACCACGCAGCAGTACCAGCGGGAGGCCAGGTGCGGCACACTGAACCTTTATATTTCTAATATTGTACGATGGTCGACTTTTTTAGCCATAGACTGTTCTGTTGACCACTTTTGTGTTTATTCAATAATTTTATGGTTTCGTAGGCTAGAAGCATTGAGTTAGAATCCTATCTCTTTTATCCAATACTAGTTGTGTCCGCGGTTTCACCCGCAGTACATCTATTCCTGTGGGAATATCGGATTTTTTCTTACTCATTATCCTATTCTTGACAAAAAAGAATCATAAAAATCGGTCCACGACTTTTTTTATATATTAGTTGATCCAGTTAACTTGCCTAAATCTATACTAATATTATAAAGCTGAAGAGTTTGTTTTGTTTGTTTGTTTAAACGCGCTAATCTCAGAAACTACTGAACCGATTTGAAAAATTCTTTTTGTAATGGATAGCCACATTCAACGGGAAGGTTATAGGCTACTTTTCATTCCGAAATTCCCACGGGAACGGGAGCAACGCGGGTAATACCGCGGGGCGCTGCTAGTGTTGTATAAACTAAATACTAACCAACTAAATAAAACCATAACTTGCAGAATCCTCGTAGACTACAGTATGTTATCGGACTCGATAAAGGATCTGGACGAGAGCGACGAGATTAAACGCAAAGCCGACAAACTGCAGAAAGCGATCAACAACCTCCAGAACACGGTGGATAAGATACAAGCGCCCAACATGCGCGCCATGCAGAAACTTAATGAGGTCAAGGAGAAAGTGAACGCCACCAATGAGGCGTTTGTGGCGGCGAGGAAACGCGCGCACAAAGCTAAACTAGCTTTTGAAAAGGTTAGTTTACTTCTTGTATGTTCAATTTTTGACAAATTCTCAGTAGGGTGATTGTGCCTAATATTTGTTTTGACTGCTGATCTTCAGGGAATAATGCAACTCAGTACTTTTTTAGGTCCTGGTTGCCAAAACTTTGCCACAGATAGGCAATAAATGACCGTTACTTAGCTACATACAATAATAATCTCTTGGCTAAATGATGATAATTATCAGCACAGCGGGATTTGTAGACAATATATTATCAAGATTAATGTCCATTTGCCTGGTTATATTTGCTTAGCCTTACAGTACGAATAAATGTCATGTACCATTTCAGGTGAAGAAGGAACGCCACGACAAGTTCATGGACTGCTTCGAGCACGTCGCGAACGAGATCGACGCCATCTACAAGGCGCTGGCCATGAACCAGTCGGCGCAGGCCTTCCTCGGGCCCGAGAACCCCGAGGTACGGCGCCTACTACTGGTTTCTAACATAGTGAATATGAGTCTCAGGCGATGCACCCAGAGTGCATCGCCTGAGACTCACTATTTTTGTTTGTTCGAACGTGTTCATTTCTGAACTTTCCAGTGGGATTGAAATATTTTTTTTTGGATAGACGCATCTAAGAGGTTATGCCGATTTTCCTATTAACCTATTAATTGGTTATCAAACACTATTGTCGTTATTATGCAGGAGCCTTACCTGGACGGTATCAACTACAACTGCGTGGCGCCGGGCAAGCGGTTCCAGCCGATGTCCAACCTGTCGGGAGGAGAGAAGACGGTCGCGGCGCTCGCGCTGCTCTTCGCTATACATAGGTACGGGCTTTATTCAATCATAATATATTCACTATTTCAATTATATATTTTAATATTTTTTTCTGGTATGTATATGTAGTAGTATCAGTTAATTAGATACCATAGTACAAGCTTAGTTTAGTTTGGATCTAATTAACCATGTGTGAATTTGTTCGGGTGTATTTATTTATTTAATTTTGTATCCAGCTACCAGCCAGCCCCGTTCTTCCTGCTGGACGAGATCGACGCCGCCTTAGACAACACTAACATCGGTAAAGTGGCGTCGTACATCCGCTCCAAGAAGGGAAGCCTGCAGACCATCGTCATCTCGCTCAAGGAGGAGTTCTACGGCTGCTCAGACGCCTTAGTCGGCATCTGTTCGGAGGTAAGCGACTCATTATCTCTGTTCCCGTGGCAATTTCCGTAATACCCTATGTGCTTTATCTCAGCATGGTGACAATTTGAGGGGCAACTTCGTAGCAAAATATCTTCGTAGCATGGCCAAGTTTCTATAAGGAATTCCGTAGCAAAATCTCAAGTTCGTAGCCAAATTCGTAGCATGGCCAAGTTTTGATAAGCAACTTCGTAGCAAAATAAATAATTCGTAGCCAACTTTGTACCATGTCCATGTTTTGATAGGCAACTTGGTAGCATGACCAAGTTTTAATAGTAAGCATGTAATTAAAATGCTTACATGAAATAATTTGTTCCAGCCGGCCGACTGCCTCGTGAGCGACGTCGTCACCCTCAGCCTCGAAAACTACCCCGACTAATAAATATTAATTTACTTAATTAAATAATGATAGTTGTAAGTAACAGTCGAATGACAAGCCTCGTAATGTACCGAGCTCTTTATTTACAATAAAATATTTTGATTACTCTAACAGTGTATCATTACACGCGTATCACAATAACCTAGACATTAGATAACAACTAGATCACCTAGCTTTGCTTGTTCTATCTTACATTACACGAGCCCCGGCCTGCGCCTGCGACTCACGGAATTATTATGTACATACATCATACATACATACATAACAAACATACAATTTTACTTGATCTATGAATTACAATTCAAATCATTATCTGTTTAGTAATAATATTGTTATATACACATTTTATATTTGAATTTAACCAATTTATTAAACTTAAAACAGTGTTATCAATTTTCAGCGCTCGTGGCGTAGTTTAACTATGCGATGTTAGCTCATTACGATTGTTAAGCATGTGCAGCTCGACCCCGACTTGGATGGGTGGCCGATACTGGCATTTCTATCTGAGCTACCGTGCTTCGAAGAGCACGTAACGTTGTCGGTCCCAGTTGTTTCAATCGTCAGACCATTTCCGAGGCCTTGTGGCGGTCTAAAAACTCCAACACTAGGGTTGGCGACGAATCTGCTCGAACTTACTTAATTTTCAAACTTCATTTTGTAAACAGTGATAAAATTAAATAGTTCATTAACACAACTAACCAACCATAATTCCGTTGATCGCATCAAATGTGTAAAGGGAAATATTGAATGAAATATTTATCAATATTTTGTAGGAAAGAGATCACAAAGGGAAAACGTTAATTTTATCTATATGTGAGGGTAGCAAGCAGTTGGAGGTAATACTGACGAGTGAATTGCACCGTGTATCTATTATAAAGCTTGAAGTTTGGATTTGAATCCTATGAATGACTGAAAATATATTTGCGGGGGATTCCCCAATTGTCAAGTAAAGTATTAGCTACAGTTATGTCGTGGGCGGAGGAACTAGACTTTCACGGCAAATCGGCGACAAGTTCGGCTGTTTTACAATACACTAACTGACCCGGCGAACTTCGTACCGACATAAGTTGCCTCTCGCCTTTTAAAATTATTAAAAAATATATATATAAACCAAAATTAGGCAAATTGGTTCAGCTGTTCTCAAGTTTTTGTGAGATTAACAAACATAAATTCATTTTAAAGATATAGAGTAGGACGAACCCCGGGTGTTGTTTCATCGCGATTTGCCTTTAGCCTAATTTAGAGGTGTGACAAGGAGAGGTGTGGGCCGCACGGCGGGCGGTTAGTCGGGCGAGTGCGGCGGCTGGTGGCAGAAGTAGGGCTTCGAGGTGGGGTCGAGCAGCGTGCGGCACACGGCGCACACGCGCGCCGGCGCGCCGCGCGGGCCCGCCGGCAGCCAGTGCGACACGCACGCGCCGCAGAAGATGCGCCCGCAGTGCCGGCAGTGCACCTGCGCACGGGACAATCGATATATTGTAGCGTTTTGACATCGATGCTATCTCCCGATACAAACAACCTGCATTTTATCGGCCCCTAGACTATCTGAAGTTCTATGTGAATTGATGTCAAATTGTATCCGCTTTAAGTCAGCCTTTCAAGTATAAATATATATAGAAACAATGTCAAAATTAGGTCGCGGGCGAGAACGTTCAAATCGGAGAGTAGTATGACGTACCTTCTTCTTGTTGGTGGGCAGCGGCGCGCGGCAGGCGGGGCAGGCGGCCACGTCGTCCTCGTGCTGCCAGCGCACCTCCGAGTCCGCCTCGCGGATGCGCTGCAGCTGCACCTGCACACACACACACACACACGTTATACTAGCTGTAGCCGACGACCCTTTGTCAAACGTTTGTGAACGTTGTTCAAACTATTGCGCGCGGCAGTAAACGCGTACAGTGCACTTCATATTTAAATACTAATTGTTCCGTGAGGTTTTATTGGCGAGTCCCGTAGGAATAATTTTATTTTTTATGTAATTGTGATATAATCTATGTTCTAAAGTTTCAAAATCAAAATCTGTTCAATAGTTCATAACGAGATGATCCCACCGCAATCTTCCACCATTATAATGCTAGCTAGCCAGTACTTGCCTGTAGTGATTGCGATAGTTTAACGAAGTCTTTCTGCACTTTCTCGCTGTTGTCGAGCTCGTGCTGCAGCACGGACACGCGCCCGCGCACCTCCTGCACTTCCGATTGAAGACGTTTCTGGAAAATAAGAACACACTCAACAATATTTACTTCATAGATGTTCTCGAGGGACTTTTGTCGAACATTGTATTTGTACGGTCATGTGCGGTATTAGATCATTTATATAGTGAACATAAAAGTTTTCCGAAGGCAGTCAGTGTATATTAAAGCTCGATTCTATTAGGTCATCGTCTGCCGCCTGTCCTCACTGGTGTCGACGGTACCTTGTCCTCCAACAGCTGCTCGATCATGTCGTTGGAGTGCCGCAGCTTGTCCCCGAGCTCCTTCATCTGCTCGTGCTCCGTCTGAAGGCGGTCCAGCTCCTCTCTGCAAGTCATTAATGATACAGTCATTGTACTAATAAACTTACACGTTTAAATGTCCATATAATGTCTATCCATTATTTTAGTCGTAAAAATTTATATTTATTTACATAGGTCAATAATCACACAAATCATAATGTCAAATCTATCACATATCTTTCCCGGTAATTGGGATCGCTCGTATAAGTTCTTATCTCGCCTAATCCCTCAATCAAATAACTATACTTCATAACAAACATAATCTGTTTAATATATAGATGATATATAAATGAGTCCATTTACTATAACACCACATACTTGGTCCCCCTGAGCTCCGTCCTCACTGAGCTGAGTTCTGCTTCTTGTTGGTGCAGCAGCGCGCCGTGCTCCAACAACTGGAACAAACAATATGTTAAGCTAATTCCAATATGAATGGTATTTTTGGCAATGTTTGTGCAATTTAGGTTTATTTTTAGTTATGCATATAGTATTTTCTATATAGATTATCAAACAAACAATAAATTATTTCTGTTAATATATCCAGGTGAAAAAGTATTGTTACTACTGGTAATATTGTTGGTAAAGCGTGGGCTTAATTCCCAGCTGTGGGATCGTTAATGAAGGCACAGTGCAGGCACCTGTGTTCTAAGCTCCCTCTCTCCGTCGGCCGCCTCCTCGCGTCCTATTTGACAGAATATCAGCTGCTCGCGGAGCTGTAGCGTGAGCTCTTGTAACTCCTGAAATATTAACATGCATATGACTTCAAATAAATAAAATATTTATAAAATATTTGAGAAGGACCTTACTTAAATAAAAGTTACACAACACCTTCTAAGAAGAAAGTACCTTAAAACAATGTTACACTGTGTCAAAGTTTGGTCGCAAAATTATCACTTAGTCTAAAAATAATAGTTTTAAAATAATTCTAATTAGGAAATGCGTTTTTATTTGAAGTCTGCATTCATTCATTCATTCATTCATTTCGAGTAGGTCTGTGGCCAACCCGGGTGTCGGGAGTGATTAGACCGCCTTGTAGTTGTATTAAAATAAGTTAAATACTATTTAAGACATGTTAAACGAATGCTTTTTACAAAGTATACAGAATAATTTACAAAAAAGAATCTTTATCAGAACTGACAACCATTTTAAAAATTCAAAATCGAAATAAATTACATTCACACGAATTGGGAATCTCCCCTTTCGATTGAAGTCGGGTAAAAAGGGTTAAGTTAAATCATGTTTCGGTCAGTTCGACACTAGATGGCAGTGTACGGAGTTAGAACACGCAGACGTTATTTTCTGGCGTTTCACAGGGTAGCCGTACAAGCGACTGAGATGGTTGGTTACAGACAAACAGTCCTACGAGTAGAGATGAGATATACCTGCCATTCTCCATACCCGGCCTTTAAGGTATGGGTATCACTAAATACCTGGTACAAATACCAGGTATCAAAATACTTCTTAGTATTTGGGTGTGGTAGGATTTCGATAAGTAAACGTATGAGATAAATATGGTATGCCTCCAATATAATGTAGGTACGATGTTTCAAGTACCTATACGTAATTATGCATTATGAGATAATATGAAATCTTTCCTTCCTACTTTACCAGGCTTAGGACTGTCGGCTAAGAGTATGACGATGGTTATTAATGAATTCTAGTTATTTCTATATAAATTAATGCAAAATAACAGAGAAAAAATTCTAGATAAAAAAAATATCTAATCTAAAAAATCAAAACATTGTCGACCTAAGTACCACTAGACAACGTAAACATTCAAACACGTAATAATATTCCCTAACATAAACAAAATAAGGAACTCTTTCACGTCGTGACAAAAATGTAATTATGCTATTATGTTCCTTATGCACGTAAAAATAAGTACCCATTTTGTCACTAAATTAAATCAACCGAAAGCACGAATGACGTTTCGGGTCCCTTCGTAAGCTGTCAGGTTGCTTCGGCGTACCGAACTACCGATAAATACTTTGTGGTAGCGGTTCGTATCGTACTATGCGTCTGACGTCATACCTTCAAGGTATTTACCCAGTATTTCGGTCCGTACCCGGTCTGTGTACTGGGAAGCACATACTTGGTATATATACCTCTACCAGTATATACCTCTCATCTCTACCTACGAGACATGTATCGTTAATAAAACTAGCTTTGCCCGCGGCTGAAGTCGCGGTATTTTTGAAATGGTGTGCTGTAGGATTTTGTTTGAAGCACAACCTTGAAAACTATCCATGAATTAATTAATAATGATATTATACTCCTGAAGAACTTGTCTGCCTTACTCCGGCCTCAAGCTGAACTGGAGACATTAATTCGAGACTTTCTCAAAACTAAATTAACCGATGAAACTACTAATTTTAACTATTACGATTATACATTCGACTTATTAAGTTTATATGTATTAATAACATAGCGATACATTATTTAACCGACTTAAAAAAGAGGAGGATTCTTTAAAGAGTAGATTTGTCTTCTACGACAGCCGGTTGACGTGTTGTTGAAAGTGCTTGTAACAGTAGTTACCTCGACGTTGTCGGGCAGGTCGATGACCTCGTTCTGCATCTCCTCGGCCTTCTTCAGGTAGTGCCCGATCAGCATCGCGTTGTCCTGCTCTAATCTGGAACCATTCATATATATCTTCAATAAATTAAATTCTTTAGAGAACTCTATTTTCATTATGGTATAAGCTAAATTGACTGCAGCTATAGCAGCACTGTAAAGGTCACTGAACCTTATATTACGTTTACATTATATTTCAACAGGCACAATGTTCTAAAAGTTCAGCGGTCTAAAAATTCCGACACCGGGATTGGCCACTCGAAATGAATGAACGAATGAATGAATGAGCCGCCACAACAGCAGCACATTACTTGTCGAGTTTCTTCTGCAGCGTCTCGCGGTCGACGGTGAGCTCGGTGACGAGGTGCAGCGCGCGCTGGTCGGCGCCGCGCGCGGCGGCGGCGGCGGCCGCCAGCTGCGCCGCCAGCTCGGCCACGCGCGCCTGCAGCGCCGCCAGCGCGGGCGCGGCGCCGGCGCGCGACGCGTGCCACTCGCGCACCGTCTCCTCGTGCAGGCTGCGGACGCCCTCCAGCTCCTCGGTCGCCTGGGGGACGTCATTACGTTACGTTGCTTTCAAACTTGTTTTTATGAAACTCGTTTTACGATGTACTAATACGTTGTGACTTAATGTTTGGTTGGCAGTAAAAACAACAAATTTATCTCATGAAGGCCACGGACGCCGACATCAGCGTGGCTAACACCTGGTCCAAAATTTAAATTCATCAAAGTTCGGCTCATTCAATCGAGAAGAAGAAGATCTAATAATTATCACATTAAGAAAAACTGATAGCTATGGAAGGGTTTTTGAATACAATTTAACACTTTTCAGTTCTATGCAAGTTCTAGTCAGTATACTATGTTTCTGAATACTAAACCGTGCGCTACCTGTTTGAGCGCAGTGGCGGCGGCGGCGGCGTCGGCGGCGGCGGCGGCGGCGCGCGCCTGCTCACAGACAAGCTGCTTCTCGTAGTTGACACACATGTCGCACTGACGGCCGCCTGGAAACATTTCACATTGAAGACACATTGAGGATTCATTCATTGATTTCGAGTAGGTTGTTGGCCAACCCTGGTGTCGGAGTTTTTAAAACGCCTAAAGGCCTCCGCTATTGAGGGATGTATAATAGTTGTATTTATCTGTACGTACTTAACGCTAACAAATGTGGCCGATTCCGACGAAAGACATTGTACAGTACAGAGAGAAGATCGATGATGGGGTTAGAACTTTTGGGGTGAATACTTTTGCTCACTATATTAATTACTACTAATTACGGTTTTACCCGCGTTGTGCCCGTTCCCGTGGGAATTTTGGGAATTTCTTTACATAAAAAACTTCCTCTTGAATCACTCTACCTATTACAAAAAACCGCATCAAAATACGTTGCGTAATTTTAAAGATTTAAGCATACAGACAAACAGAAGACAAACAGACGCGACTTATACTATGTAGTGATTTGTAATAAAACAGCGGTTATAATATTATGTCTATTGTCAAGTTACCCGCATCGCCCGAGGTGTCCCCACTGGCGGACGAGACGGCGGCCTTAGGCTTCTGAAACACGACACACAATATTTATTTAAACATGATTCGTTACTCAAATTACTAGTCCTGGGCAACGTTATATTAGAGTCTACCTAACATATGCACAACTTTTGTTTTAACAGGAAAGAATAGGAGATAGACAGATGGGCAATCGTGTCAACGGAATGGGAATTTCAAGACGCCCGCAGGCCCCCGGGTCGGCCTCCGACTCGATGGCGGACAGAGCTGGACGATTTTTATAAAGATTGGAAGGACTTGGCACTGGAAAGAGATACATGGAAGGAACGGAGGTGGACATTTTCCTAGTATTGAGACAGCGGGTTATGTTAAAAACTTGAATATTAACGTCAAAACGTGTTATGCATTTTCGACGTGTCCTGACGCTAGGTTAACATTTTTTGTTCATTACAAAAAAGTGCACAACGCCGCTTAAGAAGTTTTCACTTCAAAAAACAATCGCGATAAGCTGCCATAGCTTAGTGAAAGTGTATGTCAGCGGGTGTCCGTACCAGCGCCTCCTGCAGCTGCGAGTCGGTGTCGCGCAGCTTGTGCTTGAGCGCCGCGATCTCCTGCTCCAGCGGCTCGATCAGCGACCGCGTCAGCTCGTTGTCCTCCGCATTCTGCAACTATTCAACAATTCATTATGATACTGGTTCCTTAAGATAAAGCGAACACTTCATTTTGAATTGAAACTACGTTTACGGATACACTTCGCTTTTATTTTACATTTTTATCAATCACAACGCATTAGAAGAGACTGACAATTTCAATGCGCTGTGATTGGCCAGTTGGACTCTGCTCCGTTTCAATGGAAATGAACTCTTACAGTGCAGGTGACATGTCGAGGTTACCTTCTTCTGGCTGGTGTCGTCCGCGTCCGCCCCCAGCTTCCTGGCGATGTTCCGGACGATGGTGGCCGGCGCCAGCGACACCTCCTGCCACATCCATTGGTACGTCATATCAACAAGCACTATCTATCTTCAGAGAGTTCAATGGTTGTATTGATTTATTGAAACGTGAGACTACGTTGGAAACTTCAACCGTTAGACTAATGCGGACCATACACGAAGTTCACCGTCAAGTTTGCAGAACCCTTGATGCGGCGTCCAGTAAACTTGGGTGTATGCTTGGGTGTGCGCGACAAGTCTACTTACACCGGAAAGTTTACTGGACACCGCATCAAGTCCAGTACAAACTGGACGGTGAACTTGATCGTATATGGCCCGCATAAGTTGGAAAGACTTTGGTAATCGGTTATTTAACCACGGTGTGAGGTCTTCAGGCGGTCTAAAGACTACAGCATGGACTCGTTTAATCAAATAGTTAGTAACACTCGCTAACTAAACTAAACTGCACAAACAAGGAAACAACTATTTTTAAACGGTTGAGGATAGAGATCCGATTGGGAACTTCGGGTTGGAACTGTTGTATTATTTTACTGAAATACACTTGACATAGTAAAACGAAGTTATTTTATTTGAATAGAAAGGAACTATTTATTTTAAATGCTATTCATATTTCAGCACTTATCATTAAAATTAATACTTATTACTGCTCTGTTAATTGGTAAATTTTAATAAAAGATATTTAATTTTATATTTCCTTTTTGAAATATTTTAAAACCAAACCGAGGATAATAAATTTTTTAAACTTGTCTGTTTGTCGAACTGAAACATTAGAATGAAACCTAAAAGGTGTGTTCTAGAAGTGAAAAAGCACAATAACTCAGTATATCTGTATGTAAATTAATATTTAGCATAACATCCAAGAGGTGTCAGCACCGAGTGTGGAAGTGAACTTATTATGCTACAGATAAAACCGTGAACATTATTTAAATTTACAATTTGTTACACAGACATTGCTCTCTTACAGGAATGAGTATTCGACAATATTCTCTCATATTCTCTTTCGAAATGTTTGTGTTAAATGTTTAAATTGATGCTACGTGGAGAGTATTTTTCGGTTTATGTGAATTTTATTTCAATTAAGTACAAATTGACCCTTACATTGCTATTTTTGGAATGAGTATACGACGGTATTCTTTCATATTTTCTTATTGAAATGTATGTTTTAAACAGGTTTTATCTACATTAAGATCTATTCATTAGGAATTTATTTTTTATATGTATATGAAAACCAAATGACTATATGTGGAGTATTTTTTTATTAAAATATTTTTTCTAAAAATTAAGTTTAATCCTTAAACTTAAAATAAAAATTAAGTTTAATCCTTAAACTAAATTTATAAATGTTAAAACTACATAACTCATAGGTTTTTATTATATAACATAACAAGCGTAAAGATATTAATGTTTCATCTACACCAGACGTGAAAGAACCAGTTATGTACTTCTACATTTGACGCTTCGGCCCGCAGCCTACAACGTAACGGTTTCCGCTCCTTAATTGATGATAACGACCACAATACCACTTGCGGTGACTGATGTCGCCACAGGCAAGATGCCACCAATAGTAAAATGAAGACGAAGATGAAAGAATATAGACCGGTGAATTTGTACTAAGCTTGTCACCGGTAAGTCACGCGCCGTGGTCAGGCAGCGTGAATGTAAGATTAATGGCGGATTTAAGGAGAGCGGCGAGCGCGGGTGTTAGCATGTCCTGTCGTATCGTGCTGAATAGCGAATACTTGATTTAAAACCCAGGATGAAAAGGAACTCTCCTAGTATTCTGAGCAAGTGAGTTTGTATCCGCCGGAAATTTTTATACCGCTTTATAGCTTTTGACAGAAAAAAAATATTGAATCAGCTTGCAAACATTATTAAACTAGTGTGTGGTTGTATACTCAGTTGTGTTGATAGTGTATTGTTAAACCAGTATACCTGCTGTTGGTGCTGTATCCTCATCTGTCCGAGTTGGTGCTCGAGCTGCAGGTTGCGCGCGCGGAGCCGCCGCGCCTCCTCCGTGCCCGACGACGACGCTTCCACCGTCTCTACACACACACATAGATACACGTTACGTTTATAATAGTCCCGAACAGTTCTGGGCAAGGTACCGTTGGTTCTTGCACTTGAGCAAGCATACATAGATAGAAATTAGTAGGAATATCATCAACAAAACGTATGATTAAATTTAAGGGGAAAACAAGGCTTTATATACATTCAATACCATGAGGATATAACTGAAAACTTCAATATCTAGTAACTACAACAAATAAAGGATTTGACTGAGTAGCAAATATGCTAACCATCAGCAAATCCCCAGTTAAAACAGAAGTTGTTGAACATTTAATGTTCACACAAGTGACGCAAATATAAAATTGTATATTAATAAAAAAATACTATCAACCACATTGAGGAAATAATGCAAAATATATGTGAAGTACAAAATAATTAATGAGTGAGCCCGTTAATTAATGAAAAATCGTGATAAACTGATAAACAATATGGTTAAAATAACACAGTTTAGTTATCAAACCATACACACTAAAAGAGTTAAGTTTAATTATTTACATTTTTATTCATGTAACTAAAGAATGTGACTTTAAGTGAATAAAAAGGAAATATATTAAATTAATTAATAAGTGTATTCAATAAAATCAATCTCACCGCTCACAAGTAGCTGCAGGCTCTCGATCTCCGAGCTCTGGTTCTCGGTGAGGGTCTGCAGCTGTTGCAGCTCAGCGCGCAGGCTCAGCACCTCCGACTCCAGGTGCTCCTTCTCTTGGGAGAGCTTCCGCAGCTCATCTACCGACAAAACTCTGTGCTGTCATGATATGTTCAGGTGTGGGGGAGATTTGGTTGTAAGTTATTTGGGAACTGAATTAGGTAAGTTTTAAGGGGTTTGTGAAGAACTATTTGATATTAATGTTAGTTGAACATCTTTTAAGTGCTACTAACTTAGACATTTTATTCGTACATGTATTTCTAGTATTTAGATGGTATATTATTATACACTATTACTTTCAACATAGTATCTATTTTTATTATTTGAGCATTTGAAACTAGAAAGGTACTTATGAAGTCTTGTTATGTATCTATACAATACTGTAAAAAACTAACATTCCAAAACCAGCCACAAACAAACCTAGCGACCATAAACAAATAGTTATTGTGAACAAACAAATACAAAACCTTCACCAATAAAAAAGCTAATAATGATGTTAAAACAGACACACAAGTTGGGACATTAATTGCAGGTATGATGTTAATGTTGCCTCTAAGTCTAACTAATTAGTAGTAAAGTATTAATAAAATCTAATTGGATCTAAAATCTGTAATGAAAGACAAAAGAAACAAACAACACAAAACACCTTGGCACTCGAATGTACGTATTAGTGAGTCTAGCATGCAACTATCCCGAGGCACGGTGAGGCAGCCCGGACGCAGCCCTGCACCGATGGGGACGACAACAAACCTTCTTTTTGTAAAAACAGGTCTTTCATTTTCGCTCGTTGCACATTAAACTCCTCCTCCAAGTCTCGTTTCAGCCGCTCCGGCGACGGCCCCGCGCCCTCCACTTGAAACAGAAACTCATCTCAACTCCTCCGACCACACGGATGCCCTATATTATTAAACAATTGCACTAATAACACACCTTTGTGATTCTCAGCAGATTCACCAGACATCTTGGGCTGCTCGTTCTTTACTAATTGTTGGGCTAAGAGTATCGTTTTTATTTATATAAATAGCATTTTTTATCAACTATCGTTTTAAATAATAATTGAAAGAAGACTTGAGAGAAAATTTAAAGAAAATTCTAAAGAAATCAGCGGAAATAATCAACTTCTACTATTAGCCAGTAGAAGTTGACGTGCTCGACTTTATTGTTTGACTTTGACATCTAGCTCTTGACTTTGACAGTGACAGCTTTGATTTTAGTTTTTTTTGTATCCACACATCCACAGATTAGAAAAAGTCAAGTTAGAAAGATATCTACTTAATAATCATTAAAAAAATATTGATTATTAGGTACAAAAACTTAGACGTTATTGTGATATAGTTAACTAACGATATAAACAGTAAAAGGTAATTAGCACGTAGATGCCATATGGATCTGTTCTAGGTCGTTATATTTGAGTTGTTAAACTGCTGAGGGCGGAAACCTGGTATTAGAAAGTTTACGATAAGGCACTAGTGCCGGTAGGGGTGTGGGAATTGGGATAGTAAAAATCTTCTCATTATATTAAATACTTAATTTATTTGGTATGATTTACTTCAAGTAAATTACTTGTTTAACATTTAATTATTTATATAAAACTATTATTATAAATGTCCATCTAAGTGCCACTCGGTACACTTGGTCAACGTACTCCTCTTGGTCCACAAAACTGACGGAAAATTCGAATGAGTCAATAATAGAGTGCCTTTTGCAACTAAAAGCAAAATAAATATCTTACATACTACTATGTAAAACACTATTTCCAAGTATTTGTATAGCGCCATCGTTTCACGATATACATTAGTACATTTAAAGGCACAGACGTATCACAGTTTGATGTCTAATGTTAAATTATTTAAAAAATTACATTAATTTATTTACAATACAAAGACACACGAGACAATTTAAATGCATAGCGTAAAGTAGCGTTTCTGTGCAGAAATGATGAGCATCACGACTACTAGATGGCGCTGTTTGACTAATCGTGGGCGGGCGCGATCAGAAGCCGAGGCGCGCGTCGCGGAACTGTTTCCCGGCGGGCAGGTCCTCCAGGCACGGCACCTGCACGAGGTTGAAGTAGATGTGGCCCATGAGGTGCGCCGCCGACGTGTTGGTGGCCTTGAGGCACTCGAACAGCATGTCGTCGCAGGCGCAGTGCGACTTGCTGTACAGCGAGTTGTTGGTGAGGTTGTAGCGCTGCGAGAAGGCGCGCACCTTCGTGGGGCAGAGGTCGTGCGTGCGGCAGCAGCGGTCCAGCCGCCGGTCCGCGCCCAGGTCGTGGTAGTCCGCCGCGATGTCGCCCGTGCCGCACCACTTCGTGCCTGGAACACGGACAACGCAACTTACTATTATTGACACACATTTTATTAGAATTGGGTAGCGCTCGTGGCGTAGTTTGACTGAGCGATGTTAGTTCATTGCAATTGTGCAGGTCGGCCCCTACTTAGATGGGTGGCCGATTGTGGCATTTCTATTTGAGCGCTACCGTGCTTCAGGGGGCACGTTAAGCAGTCGGTCCCGATTGTTTCAATCGTCAGACCATGTCGGAGGCCTTGAGGCGGTCTAAAAACTCCGACACCAGGGTAGGCCTAGGGTAACCTACTCGAAATGAATGAGTTGAATTAGATAAGTCGTGCTCACCGGGTATGATGCCCTGCAGCAGCGTGAGCGGGCTGCCGCCCAGCAGGCCGGCGTGCGCGCCGCCCGCGTCCAGCCGCGCGCGCGCCGCGCCCTCCGCGCCGCGCTTGCGCCACGATATCGCGTTACTCTCGTCTCGGGCCTCGTCCGTCGCTTCTACTCCTTCCACCTGGAACAAGTATCGATTCCTTGGTTTAAGCAAGTAAGTAGGTACCTAAGTAAGTTCGTGTAGGTTAGTGGCCGACCCGGGCCTCCGACATGGTCTTGGTTTAATGAAATACTCACTGATAGGTAATTTATAAGAAGGAATTTGTTATTGTGATTTTGGTAAGTGTTGGTTAGTCGGAAGATTCTTAGTTAGGAGTCACTCGTTTAGTCCCACCGTCCCACCCCAAATGTAGTACTTACTAGATTACTAATTAGTTATGAATTTCTTACATTTTCCTACTAGCCAAGTATAAAACGCCAGCATTCACTATCTGATATTAAACTCGCGCCACCAGCAATGAGTAGTTGAAACTATACAACTATAAATTAAATTCAGAGATAGTAAACTGGCCGTCTAGTAATTCTTAAAATGTAATCAAGGCTTTACCAATTAAACGGACATTAAATGATTGTATCTAACAATGGCAGGCAGTAAGTACCATAATAATTGAGGCAGTTTGATCAAAATCAGATCCACGTGTGGACGGTTAATAACTAGGTAGTTAGAATGTTGATATGTAGAAAATATAGAATGTGCCATGTCTATTGATCTGATAGTTGCACCAACATGCCATCTGTGTCGAGGCCGTCATTATATTAGATGCCATAAACGACAACACCCTGTTTGATTATTAAATTACAAATTAAGTAAGTAACTATTTAATTGGTGAGCTGACCAAACATTGTATTGCACGAGCAGGAATTTGACTCCAGACCAGACATCTTTGTCTTCAATCTAATCTGTAATGTACTGCAGGCGGACTATGAGGATTAGGAAAAAATTTAGTTATTAAAAAAATTCGTTCACTTAGCTATTTTAGATTTATCAATGGTCAAGTGCGAAGTGAATGCGCGCCGTTTTTCCTGTAGCTCCAATGTACGAGTATAGTACTTACTGCGACCAACAATAATGTGCCTGATGATTACAAATAAATCGATTCCGTGAACCGAATGCATGCTAACGTAACAATCGACTATTGGCATCGATTGCGGATTAGGTTTAATAAACTAAAAGATGTGAATTTTTGAGATATCAATGTGAAGACGTTATTAGTAGGGAAAGTGAGTTGGTGCTTTGATGGTCTCTCGTATCTAGCTGTTATAGTTCAATGGGAAACCAGGTTTGTCTTTCCCATTAAAAATAAATACTTTTTAAACCCACCCATAGATCTGCCTTAGATTAAGGACGTTTGGTTCCCCCATGAGAGAAGGCTCAGCAGTGACAGGTTTCAAATTTGGGCAAAATAATGTAGTTAAAACAAAACAGTCACGGGTTGTAACATTGTTATTCGTGGTTAACAGATAGGTACTGTTAGTAACCTAATGCTGAGGACACACGGCGACACTGACACTCATCACAAATGTCGACACTAGTGTAGATTGCGTCCTCATGGTAAGCAATTTTTTGTGTCGACATCGGTGTAAACATTTTAATGTCCCGGTTATGTGTGGCTAGCTGTCTACACGGAGACACTGCAATTCAGTGTGGTACATTTCCTCGCCATGAACATTTGGTCGGTTATTGGTCTAGCTAAAAATTTCGCGCAAGTTCGAAATTCGCGACACTTGCGTCGGACACTGCGCACGACCTGTCTCCACGGCTGCAACACAGACACCGACCGACATTGCCACAACAACTGCAACTAAGTGTCGCGGCAGTGGACACACACAGACATTCGATGTATACATTGAGTGTCTAATGTCAAGTGTCGCCGTGTGTCCTCAGCATAATGTTGCAGATGTCATGATCTACTTAACTGACATGTTAGTTCAACAATGGTCATCCGTGCGTACCATGAGGCCAACCGCCGTCCTCAAAGTCGTCAAATCATTCCATATGACATGTTAATATGAGGGCTTTTTATAAATGTTATGTATTAAGAAACGTCAATTAGTTAATTGCCGATTTAATTACCTCTGAGTACGCCAGTAAGTGCTCTTCTAAATACGTGATTAGTAAATGTTAGTACTAAACTAAGTATACCTACTCCATTTTATCAAATGTGGTGTGTGTACATTTCGGGACAGTAAGAAAAAATAGAGTATAAATACGTGATTAGTAAATGTTAGTAGTTCACCTGCAGGTGCGGCGTTACCTGCTGGCACTGGCCCATCAGCCGGATCATCTGGTTGAAGGTCACCCCCAGGGGCCGGTTGATCCGGCTCAGCTGACGCAGGAGCCTTCCCGTGTCTTCCTCATCACTGGAAACAATGGGAGAGTAATGTTTATTCATATGGTTCTACAAGGAAATTTAGTATTAAAGTATTTGTAATGTCCCACTGCTGGACAAAGGTCTCTCATCTCACTGAAGATATCAGTACAGTAAGGAAGATTAGGCGTAATCAACACACTTGCCTAATGCGGGTTGGTGATCGCAAACCCGAGCCATGTTTGGAAAGTATGTAACATGTCTTCGCTCGACCCGGTAATTGAACCCGAGACCTCAGGCTTGGCAGGCGAGTGCACATACCACTAGACCACCGAGGCGAGACAAGGAAATTTTATTTTTTGCAAATAGGTTCACCTTAGTACTCATTAGTTCTTAAGAGTAATTATTTTTCTTTGGTTTTCTTTTTTGGGTAAAATATCCAGCAATTAACTACATACATAATAAACCGGACAAGATATCTGGTCGACAATTATTACTTCTAATTGAGTAATTATTAGGCACCTAGTTAATTGATTTAATAACTAAAGTACCGACTAACTTAAACCTTTTAAAAGGTTCATTGAATAATTATAAAAACTCGACATCACGTTTTATATCACGTTAAATATAATGCACTGCATTAACCGAGTAAATGGGCCATTAGTTAGTGGAATCAATCGTGTGGTTAAGGTGAATAACTCGTTACGTAAGTATCGTAACCTTGTTGTTGACTTTCACCTCCTTGGTTAGAGTGACCCACTCCGGGACAGGGTGCCATACCCGGCTCTAGGATGACGCGTCGCCGGACGGGTTCTTGGAATGAAACCTTGCACCTTTTTTCACCACGAGTTTATGGAGTGGTTGATAAACCTTTTTGATTGATACGCTGGTGATTTGGTGATATAATAAGCTATTGCATTTTTGATAAACTCTTTTAGACTTACATCTAGGCAGGGTCGTGGGCGGTCTAAAATGTGCAACACTTTAAGATATGAAAATTCTTATTCATTATTTCAATAGGTTATATTGAAGTTTGAATAAGAGAAGGTCATTGTGCTTGACATTGTCTTAGGCATACATGTTAACAAGAACCTATGATAATTGAGCAATTCTATCGTTTAACTTTCTAGCCATACTTCAGACTAGTCAAGGCACCTCAAAGGTTCTCACAAAGTAACGTAAGATATTATCTAAATCGTTGAATGCCATAAATAGGAAGCTGCTAATAAACAAATTCTGCATTCAGTGTGAGTGCGAGGAGATTGGCACAATGGCGGCCGCTGATAGCGGGTAATGTCTGCCTTTGTGCCCGGCTCGGGCTCTACACCTAGCCATCATTGTCCAAATATCTAACTAGACTGATACGAGTACAGCGGCCAGCGCCCACGACTTGTTGCTTGTCAAACCATTGATTTGCTGTTGCCAGGCTTCTCTATAGCTAAGTATGAGCTAAGTGAATGAAGATTTACTAATCAACTTATAATTGTTATAAGCTTCGTTGATATTGAGTGAGCGAGTTCTAAATATGAAGTCGGCGACGATTACACGTAAAGTATTTACTGTGATCCGTCAATACAGTATTTATTGATGGATTACAGTATTTACTGATGGATTAATACACCAGCCTACAGGTACAGTATTTATTAATAGAACAATAAGTATAACACTTCTGACAATAGTAACACCTTTTTAAATCATAATCTGACGGATCAACATTACAGAATCAAGAAATCTAGAAATCCATCAATAAATACTGTCATCCATCAATTCATTAGGTTACACGTTCAGTAAATACCACGATACGTGATCACAGTAAATACTTTACGTGTAATCGTCGCCTAAGGAGATTTTAAGTGGAGTTTTGATCTAGGCTGCTTTGCGTCCTTTTACGCCGTGCTATAAGTAGGTAAGTTATTAGGTATGCCCACTCGCTTACTAATAAATGTAAATCCGTACTTGTAAATTCGCTCAGAGTCAAGTTTACAACGTATATTCTACTAGCAGCGCCCCGCGGTTTTACCCGCGTTGTGCCCGTTCCCGTGGGAATATCGGGAATTTTTATACATAAAAACCTTCCTCTTGAATCACTCTACCTATTACAAAAAACCGCATCAAAATCCGTTGCGTAATTTTAAAGATTTAAGCATACAGACAAACATACAGACAAAAATAGCGACTTTGTTTTATACTATGTATGTAGTGATTCTAATCTAAGTAAGTACAAATCTTGTTATTTTAAGTAGGTATTCAAACTCGACTGCAAGGCGGTTATTATTTGTTTACTGCAATTTCTTAATAAATTTCGTTAGAGTTCATTAACTTATATGATCTACACACGCAAATTTCCTAGAACAATTTACAAAATTGAGAATATACGCAAGTTATGTTAATATTGCAAACAGGCTTCGGGCGCAGTGGGTCAACCACTGACAACTGTGTAATATGTCTGCCCGTATGTTTACTATAGCTATATATTCACCGGTGTTTACTAACCGCGTAAGATTACACAAACATACACATAACTCGAGAATTATGTAAAGCGAATATTAAATCAATGCTGTATGTTAATTGGTCTACCTACTTTAAAAGGATGTGGTTAGCTCCTCGCCTCCTTTCATTAAGATAGCGTAAGGTTCATGAGGAATTTTTTGACAAACATAAATCTTCCTTTCGAAAAATAAATTACATAATTGCAAATACGAATGGAGAGGTTTGCTTAAGGTGAAACTTAGTTACCAACTAATGAAGGGGAAAAACTAAAAAACCTCAGAATTAAATTGCAGTATTTCTTACGATATCTTACCGACTATGACACTTATGTAGTTAACTTGATTACATTCGATGTTAACAATGCCACCGCCATCACGGGCTTACCACAACAGTGACAATGATAATGTGAAAACCACGGGTGAAGACAGCTTTCTATTGTTTTCTTTGCGGTACATACATAGACTTAAGTAAGTACTAAGTGCATTAAGTCAACAAAGATAAACAGGCGTTCATATAATAAACAACAACAAAAACACTCCAGTATTACTATCTTATACGAGTATATACAACTAGCAGCACCCCGCTGTTTTAACCGTTCCCGTGGGAATTTAGGGATTTTTTTACAAATACACCTTCCTCTTGAATTACTCTATCTATTAAAAAAAACAGCATTAAAATCCGTTGCGTAGTTTTAAAGATCTGAGCACACATATGGACAAAAAGACAGACAGACATCGGTAAGCGACTTTGTTTTATACTGTAGTGAAGAAGATCTTGAACTTTTATTTCAACATTTTCAACCACTTAGGTATAGAGGTTAATTACAATTACACACCCATTAAGTACCCAACAGAGTACATTTGATCAAGCCTTGTAGAAGATTGAAGGTGTATGCAGTTTCATCACGACTGTAATGATGGATAGCGCATCAGAACATGAAATTACCACGTTTCGACACATCCACGTTGGGTGTTAATAACTTGGGTTAGCTGTTATTGCGTTATCTTTTATAAATTTAGGTACAAAATACAAGCAAGACCCACAGATTTACTCGCATCCTATTCGAGAATGTAGACTCTGAGTTCAGGAGGTCACACAGATTCAGGGGCTCACAACGAGATTTCAGGTCACTTAAAATTAAAACTGTTTTCTTTTTGTGCTTCGGAGGGTACGTTAAATTGTTGGTTCCAGTTGTATCAATTGTCAGACCATGTCGGAGGCCTTTTAAGACACTAACCTACACGAACTTACTTAGTTTTAATCGTACATTTAAATGTATATTATTCCTTTTTTAATATATTACTAGCAGCGCCCCGCGGTTTTACCCGCGTTGTGCCCGTTTCCGTGGGAATTTCGGGAATTTTTTTACATAAAAACCTTCCTCTTGAATCACTCTACCTATTACAAAAAACCGCATCAAAATCCGTTGCGTAATTTTAAAGATTTAAGCATACAGACAGACAAACAGACAGACAGACACGAAAAAGAGACGACTTTATTTTATACTATGTAATGATAATAATGCATACATATTTCCTCAGTTTTCTCTCAATGAATCTTACAAACATCCTTCATGATTTTGCGGTTATTTTGATAAATATTGAGTGGATGAAATCCGGTTTCTCATTTACAAATACTTGACATGATGTTTTTGTATATGTTTGGTATTATGAGTAGATTGTGTTGCAATACAAATAAAAAACAACGACATCATGACACTGATTCGATGATGCTAGCTGGCAACCCTTCACAGAGTGGGTGAATTGATTTCTGACGATTCCAGATATTGGCAAGGAAGTTCTAATTTGGTCATTTCGGTAATAATCAAGTGTCTGTCTGAGTATACATTTAATCAAGTAATTTGCAGATTTCACCACACCATGTATCTGTTACAAGGGTATTGACGACCGAGAGACTCGGGACACTATGGTTTGCTCTTTCTTGTCTACTGCCCAACATGAATGCTTATGTATTGTAATGAAGCGCTCTTGACGTCGACTGAGCGCGGCAATGCGTCGTGAATATTAAGTAACGTACCCAACTTGGACTGGGATGGGATGGGTGGCCGATAGAGGTATTAAGTCTGTGAGTGAGTGTATAGGTCGATAATTTACTGTAACCACTGGAAGTTAAATTATCAGTCCTGCCTGTGAGTCATCTATATGTCTCTGTACTAATATAATAAAGCCGAAGAGTTTGACTTTTGTTTTTTTGTTTGTTGGAACGCGCTAATCTCGGAAACTACCAATGAGATTTTGATAGTTATTTTTGTAATGGATAGCCACGTTCAACGGGAAGGTTATAGGCTATTTTTCATCCCGAAATTCCCAAGGAAACGGGCATAACGCCGGTAAAACCGCGAGGCGCTGCTAGTTGAAGTATAAAACACCAGGGTCGCAGACAACCACCAGTCATCTAACACACTACAAGCTAAAGTAGGTATTATTCTAGCCATAGAGAATATTTCACATTTCGAACGAAGTCTGAATTTCCTGTTCTAATTTCGTATCCTGCAAAACTTTCCATCCAAGGCTGACCTCGGTTCAATGACTCAAGGGTCAACGGGTAGCGAAATTCCTTACTGTGAAAACGTGCTCGATATTCGGGAGTCTGTCTGTCTGTCCGTCGCGCTCACGTGTCCCTACGTAATACTTGCTCGGCTGATAACAATTTAAAAGATTTATGCGGGAGCGAAGCAGACTATAAAATCACTAGCGTCTCGCGGTTTCAATTCAACTCATTTATGGTCTTGCTGGCGAGAATATACAGATCGTGCGTAAAGGCACTGTGAAGGTCTTTAAGCCATACACTTCGCTTTGTTGCAGCTTATTCAGAGTATTTACAAGAAGTTACAACTGCAGGGTGCATTCTCGGTCACATGTATAAGTAAAGAACAAGGAATATTGAAAGAGATCGATGAAGAAGATGGTGCTCTGGGCATGAAGGTTGGGTGCACTGAGAATGAAAAACCTGAAACCTATTACAAAGGAAGCGGCACCTGCCATAGCATGTTGGGATTGAGGCAAGTATTTAACGGAATATACATAATTAAGGATATTGGCATTATCTATGCCTTCCACGAAGACATTAGTGGTTTTGTTTTTATATTCAAATCGTTTTTGTCATTGCTTACGCGCGCTTTCGAACCTCTGACCCCTGAGCACGTGCAACCGTCAGTTTAGGAGCAACAAGTAATTACACCGGCAATTACAAGTATGAATAAGAAGAAAAATAAAAATAATAATAAACCCGCAAGGTAAAACGGCAGGACCGGTTTTTACCAAACTTAGCTAAGAACTACTGTAAGGAAACTGGCAAATGAGAAAGCATCGAAATATCACACATACTTACACAAAACATTGACGTCAATCTTGCAGCACCCTTCTTTTGCGTCAGGGGTTAAAAAGGCTTCGAGCTAACCGTAACTATCGTCAATCGTTATGGGGAGCGAATAAAATAACATTATTATCAAGGTGGCGACCACTTGAGCTATTGGTAAATAGGGAGGGGTTTGTTAAACTCCATCATAGTTATTTACTACGTTGAGCGCCGAGTAATAGTCACAGTCATTTAGTTCGAAAAACACTAGACTTTTCATAGGTTTTTTAGTGGCTTCACTGGCTTCTATATGTTGTACCTAACTATAATCTGAGCTCAGCTTCACGTGTACCTACTAAATACATTTTAATAAATAACGTAGTTATATTCATAACCTTCTTACAATAAATACGTAGGTCCCAAAGTGGGTTTCCTTCCTTCTACTAATCCATGTATAATCTAACCTCTGCCTCTGGCATTGGCTCAGGCAAGGAAAAACTATCGTAACCGTTTGGTTTTGGTTGTGAAATATTATGTGTTAGCAGAGGTTTGCCGCGCGGATAAAACTACGAAACAGCTAGTGGGTATACATCGGTAAACTTTAAAAGACGGAGTTCCTCCGCCACTTACAGCACGACGCCGTCCCGTGCCGGCTTCACAATTGCTCAATAATACAATCAGTGCTCCCCCCTCCGCCCCTCCCCCAGAAGCTGGGACGCGCACCTTGACATTTCTAGAACAAGATGACTGCATAAGAATGTCTCTTATTCCTGGAATGGAAAGTTCTATAAGGTCCATACTATTCTTGAAGAATTGAATTAAAAATTAACTTTATTAAATTCGATTATAACGCGCTTGGTATATTTGTCTTGGGAATGTTAAGCGACGTTTGGTATCATCACCATTGGATGTGTCGTCCGTCAATAGTGTATAGGCATCAATACTTCAATGTTTCACCGAACACGGGTGCGGTCATGTTACAGCTTCAGGCGGCTAAACACACCAACACTCTTCCTGAGGTTTAGTTCAGGTCAAAATGCTTATCTTCAAAAGGTTTAACTTAGAACATACGGTTTTTAGACCAATGTATTCTGCTCTCTACAGGTATGTGGGTACCTTTCCGTATGCACAACGTGTTTAGAAGCCCTAAGTCCCTGCCCACGATGACACGGTTCACTCAATTAGCGGTGTACCACAAATCGTAGACGTTAGTCCGACCTTGCACGTAGAGCAAAGAGAAAGCCGTTGTTTTCTATCGGCGATCGAGTTTCGATACTTTGCTACTAATATAAGTAATAGTTAAGTATGTGTGACATGTCTGGTGACGGTCTATTTGTTAAGTAAAACGGAAATCGGAAATCGGAGCAATCGATGTCTCCTCCTTTAGTAGTGGACACAGGCGCAAATACCTGGCGTAAATAATGTAGAGCTGTATGGTACACAGGTTTATAAGGTTAATAATTTACCCAATGTATTGTTTATGTATGTATTGTCTAACCAATTGTTCTTTAAAAAGCTTGTTTATAAATAAGTACACGTAGTGTTCCGAATTCGCCAGAACATTTTTTTGAATTGGATATCCTCAAGATTCGGGAACGTTGGTATTGAAATTTCGATCTAAAATATATGGCATATAGGGTCGTTGTACGGAGCATCAAAGATCTCTTATCTATTGCAATTTCTCTATGGCCTTGAGCTTGGTATCACCTCACATTGAAGTGAATCAAATTCGTAAGTTGATACCATGTGACCCACATCTCATGTGCCCTTTATCGTCAAACTAACATCTGAATAAACTAAATTTAGTAATCTTTGTTTTTTGAGGCCACCAGAACTAAATTACAGTGCCGATGCTGTGTTTGTTATCCATCAAAAGTAGCAAAGAAATGTAATAGTTATAGTGAGTGAGATTTTCTCCTTATATATAACGTAATAAAATAAGATAGCTAATGAATAGAATGTAGCGTAACATGAATTACACTATAAACCTGATACTTTAATGTACAATTTAAAAGATGAATGGAAAGTTTTTGAAATTAAGCTAAATAATTAATTTGGTATTACATACCTACGAATAAACCGACGGATTTCCTGCCAAGCCGGTTTATTACGATACTTTTCCATTGCCTTCAAGCAACAAAAAATAATTCTTAAGAAAGTATAATTATATTAAAGCTCAAATTATTTTCCTGGTCTGACAAATATAAAAGGTTAAGTAAATAAAGAGCACTTAAGACTATCTACGTATGAGTACTTTGTCCCGCCACTGACTTTACAAAGAGAATGAATACTCTACTACCTAAGTACCTACATTTTTTACATCTATGTAGTACGGTAGTATTTATGTTAGCTTGCAAAGCAAAATAGAAAAGAGTTCCGGCAATAAATCTTATCTAATCTTTCTACTAATATAATCAATTCGAAAATACGTTATGCAAAGTATCAGTAGTGCGTGATCGTGATGAAATCGAAGAAAGGGAAAGCGTCCGTCTGGGAGCGACCGAATGAATGAATGATCGAGATCGCGCGATGAAAGTGATCGGTTATCGTACGCATTACTTGTAGCGATCACTGAAGGATACTTAGTGTGTGTACCTACTTATTATCGAGAGATGAGAAATAGATATACGATTGTGTAAGCTAAGTTTCATTGGTAAATTAATCAGTTTTTTAAGATATTTTTTGGGGGGATTTGTATGTCCTGTTTTTAAAGGTATATTGAAGACTCTCCCCACACTATTTGGACAAACTCCAGGCTACAATTTGCCAAGGCCGATGTGGAAGTAGTAAACACACTCGCCGCTCAAGCGGGACGTCGTAGATCCAACCGAGTTGTAAAGTCCCCAGTGACTATAAACACCTCAGTTTTAGTCTCATTTGCGGACCTGCACTTGGCGATCAGAAATCTGTTCGCCCTAAAACTTGTAGGCCAACACAAGGCAGTCTTCTTGCCTTATGTATGTAGCACATCTATACTAATATTATAAAGCTGAAGAGTTTGTTTTGTTTGTTTGTTTGTTTGTTTGTTTGTTTGTTTGTTTAAACGCGCTAATCTCAGAAACTACTGAACCGATTTGAATAATTCTTTTTGTAATAGATAGCCACATTCAACGGGAAGGTTATAGGCTATTTTTCATCCCGAAATTCCTACGGGAACGGGTACAACGCGGGTAAAACCGCGGGGCGCTGCTAGTTTAAGATATATAAAAACACTCAAGTAAGTATTTTTCAGTGCCAATGATTAACTTATTTTTCAATTCAAATGTTTCTACGAACATAAATGAGCATTCTTCGAAATCAGTGCACCGCAATAGTCTGAGCAGATCGCATCAGCGTGCGCGCACGCCACACACTGCGCGCGCACGGGCACCTGATCGCGTGACAGACAGACAATCTTGACATTGTACACTACACCGTTACGACCAATTTATGACTTACACTGATAAACTGAGTGTCTGTGTTCAAATACTACGAGTAAGTGCGAAAGTTTGTAAGGATGTTTGTTGCTCTTTCACGGACGTTATTACCTAAGTAGTTTCGAGTAGGTGAGTAGCCAACCCTGCTGTCGGAGTTTTAGACCGCCTAAAGGCCTCCAACATGGTCGATTGAAACAACCGGGACCGACAATCTAACGTGACTTCCGAAGCACGGTAGCGCTCACATAGAAATTGCTACATTACGAATCGGACGTATTGCTTGACATAACACTTATTACGGGGAGAGACTACAAAACGGTGCTATTTTATCATATTATCCTTATACAAACCAAACTAGTGCCTAGAGTATATAGGTCATGTTCTTATAGAGGACAATAGATAGGAGACTCGATTTGTTGGTTATAGGCCAGCTGGTCATTGAAAGCAGTACCAGTTTCAGACTTCAATCAAGGCCCATTTCTTAAACTGAGTGTAAAGAATGGTACTATCAGAGCCCATTTCTTAAACTGAGTGTAAAGAATGGTACTATCAGAGCCCATTTCTTAAACTGAGTGTAAATAATGGTACTATCACAACCCATTTCTTAAACTGAGTGTAATTAATGGTACTATCAGAGCCCTTTTATAAAACTGAGTGTTAAGAATGGTACTATCAGGGCCCATTTATAAAACTGAGTGTAAAGTCTAGTACTATCTCTAACCTACTTGTAGTAAAAGTACCAGAATGTCGTTTTCTAGTAGGTTGAGACAGAGAAATGCAATTAAGTTGTGTAGCCTATAAAGGCTGTTCATAAGAATGGCTCTACATTATCAATGGAATGATACATGCTCACGCTATCATTCAGTGAAGGTGCCATTACAGTAAGTCGTTCGCAAGATGCAAAGAAACGTTGAACGAGCCTTAATTTTTGAAGATACTATTAAAAGAATTAAGGTTCGGTTTTTTATCCCTAGTTAAGCTAACGCATCGCATGGTTCAAAATGACAATTAATAGGATTAGTTGCCCGCATGCATTTATAGTTAACCCATGTTGCATGCGGCAAATGTCTTAATGTATTCGCACATTAAAAGTAGCTTAGTTATTTTAGGGCATCTATCTAGTATAAATAATTCTGTATACAACCCAACCCCCGTCACCACAAGGTTAACTTCTGTTTATCAAATATTCAATAGTACATTTCCACCATTTGACCGTATCAATAATGTAACATACAGTTAAATGTCAGACAATCGATACGACACACCGGTCAAGTTCAGACGATATAAATAATCGGCATTATCGATTTTATCGTATAAACTATTTATATAGGAAGGTGGATAGAATATTAATAAAGGTTTTGTAGGAATTAACATCGTGTAGGTATTAATTTAGTTTGACATAAAATTATGGTAGTGGGTGTAAATGTGGTCCAATCATTAGTGTCCATGTCGGTCAAACCATTGAATGAGGTTATACGGTGCGAGCAGGAAATGTTTGAATTAAATTTGACATGTGTCGCTCGCTTCTTATTAAACTAGAAGCATGTAAACTCGCTCAGTCACTCAAGGATGCTTTAGTAAGTAAAGGCTATTACTTATTACTGTTGTCCTATTGCCCATTTGTGGGAAATTATAGACTTGCTTTGTTTTTACTGCCCATTTACCCTTGTCCTTTTTATTTATTTCAATCTGTACCTACTGGTATCTTGTGATGAGAGTCCTTTCCCCAGCAGTAGGACATTACAGGCTTATACTTTAACTTTTTTCTTTACTTGAAGCTGCGCTAATAAAATCGTCACAGAGTAACTGAATTTTGGAACTAATAACTGGAAAAATGAAAAACTCTACGATCTTTATATTAGAGGATCGAGCTTGTCTATAAGACCCGATCACACACGACACGACTCGTGTTACGTGTATCTATTCTTGTTAATGTAATAAGTAGGTGAATCCTTAGAAATACGATGTTACGTTCACCAACCAGCCTCCGCTGAATTACTGTTAACCTACTTCGAAAATGTAGGTTCTTAATTTGGTGGTGGATTGTACCCACAGCGAATTGGATTTTGTTAAAAGAATCAATTTAAAATGTTAGACATGCCTAAACAATATATCTAATCATTAATGTACAATGTTTCCTGTGGAAAAAAATGGTTAAAAAATGCAATTACATCCAACATGAGTCATCAAGAATTTATGCAACGTCTTACTTCCGTATGGGGAGATAACAACAAAATATATTCACACGTATTAGTGACAGATCACAGAATAATGTGCCAATAGAACGGAGAGTCATATGGCCTGCTGTTGGCAAAAAGAGTCTTCATGAAGGACCTATTACCAACCCCGGCGCAGACATTTTTATCCGGAAGTTAAACCTAAGAGTGCCCTTTTCCTTTACTTGGATCAATAATAATCGGTTTCTTAAAAAGGCCGATTAAAGGAGTCATCCTGCTTGTGTCTAAGGGGAATATTTCGGACCAGTTGTTGGTCCCAAAAGTTCTCCGTTCTGGACACAATTTGATGGAAGTCATCCAAATTGTATACAAAACAAAATATAGATAGAGCCCCGTAGTTGCACGCCAAACACATATATTTTCTACATCTTATCTCTTCTCTTCATATTAAAATCAAAACAAAGATGTATTTAGAGAAGAGGAAAACGAAGACAAAACCTTTGTCATATTCATCTTAAATCCTAGAAAATGAACGAACCAATGCGAGTAGATGCCCATAAAGTGGTTCCTAGATCTTGATATGGCGGGGAAGTGCCTCCTACTGCCGGATCGTAGTAATGAGGACGCCGGTGTGATTGATAGCCCCCAGTCAGCTGAGCGAGTGCCTTGGGTCTAGTGCACCTAACTCATGTCTGGTCTAGTATCCTTACGTTTTATTCGACTTGATAAATGTCCTCAATTCAACTGTTTTTTGGCATTTGACTGATATTAGCCGTTTATGAATGTTCTCCGGCCTAACTACCATTTAGGTATCTCCAAGTAAAGATTCCTGTCCTGATAAAATGTAATAACCACTAGCAGCACCCCGCAGAGAGAGGGTTAAATTGCATTGTTAAAAAATAATGTTTCGCAATCAGCCGCTAAATTAATTATAAACGGTGAAAATTTTAATTTTAAAACGAACATGATTGCGTGCCTAGTTATCATGCTCAACAGAATAATTATAAACAGGAGTTTGGTGGTAAAGCCTTCTGTTACTGCGCATTAGGACATTTTGGTAAATTACAACCAACCGACCTTGTTCAAAATCTACATAACAAGTTGAACTAGGAATTACAAGACAAACCTAATTGTTGAGGGCAATACCGCTCACTGACATCACAGATTCGTAATTTCCTAAGCAACCTTTCTTGTCATTCTCTTTCTTTACAAAGCGACTAATAACTTCAAGGGCGGGTTAAAACAAAATACTTAAGCACTAAGTCTTGCAGTTTGCCTGCGGTTGTTTCAGTACCTATTGCACCACAGTAGACCTTGACAAATATGACTAGACTTTTTAGACTTGTAATCTACCTAGGCTAGGCTATAACGATTCTCTCCCTTGACCTTTCAATGAATTGTTTTGAATTAACTTAGACAACAGCCATTCTGCCTGACCGCCGTTCTGATAATATGTAGTATAGATTATTATATAACACTACTTATCTAATGTATGTACATACCTATTCATTCACAGAACTTATATTTTGTCTACATGAAAAGGAAAGTAAATTGAAAGTGTGAACTTTTCCCTGACAATGTCCGTGACTTGCGTATGTCGGCGATGTAGTGATGATGTATGTACTAAATAATTCATTTGTCCTTGCGTTCGGTAGTCGTAGTCACTGCTATGTATTCTGCGGCTCTCGTGGCGGTAGGCCCGGGACAACTAAGGCCCCATTTATACAGGAGCGGGGCGTCGCGAATCAAGGCGGACGGTTTTTTTGTTTACAGAGCATCGCATGATTTATACGCATTATTAACGATCATATTGTTTAGAGCCTGTTCCTCTAAAGTCTGACGCGGCGGCCACCGTGGTTGTGTGACCACTAAATGTAAAAAAAACGTTTTCAAAAAAAAGCAACCGTCTTCCTAAATTTAGTAACTAAAAAGATAGAAATAAGGGATTTTGTCGACTTCCTGACTAATTTTAAAGTTGATTAAATTAGAGAAGGACCTCCTCCTTTTTTTGAAGTCGGTTAAAACGCCGCGTTCGCAGTCCGCACCGCCGCGGCCGCACGCGACGCGCGACGCCCCGCGCCTCCGTAAACGAGTCCTAACAGACCAACAGCAAATCTGTATGTAATTTAAATAATTCATCACTTTATATGTACCCGTTGTTACGGTGTCTCATTTGTCAAGTTGTGTATTATGCGTGTTTACAGGGAGTTATTTGCATTGATATGTTTTGTAAACCCGTTTTCAGCGACGCATATCAGCGCATTGGAAAAATACTTGGTTAAATAGATGTTAAAGCAATAGGAACATCAGGAATATAGGTAATTACGTACAAGTGCAGTAAGTAAATACTTAGTAAAACTTGCCATATTTATAGGAATGCGCAATTTAAATGAGATTCATGTCGATGTCGGCTGCTTTTTGGTTGATCTAGAGTACGATCGAGAAGGTAGGTCGAGAAGGGGGTGCTTACATTGAGTTAATATCCCTTTGAATTCCACAGTCCCCGCTGTATTCGTTACGCAATACTAAACCATTACGATCAAATTGTAATAAAATCATAGCCAAAGTGACCACAACAGTACAAGGCTCTGTATCGATTGGATTGTAATCTAAAAGCAATTATATCTGTAGGCCATGCCTGCATTATTAATTACGGTTTAGGCTGTTACTTTTTTGTGTTGCATAAAAATAGTAATCACCTAGGTAATCATTGTGTATTAGGTATTCAAGTGTCATTAAACTGTGTTAGCATCGAGCAACATTATGTTGGTCCACGGAAGTAAGGAAAAGACTAGTAAAAATCGTTTATATTGAGCTAGTTTACAATCCTGAAAGCCTGCGAGACTTGCTGAGAGTTGCCTCGAAAGCTGAAGAGTCTGTTTGTTTTTGTTTGTTTGAACGCGCTAATCTCAGAAACTACCAATCTGATTTGAATAATTATTTTCATAACAGATATAGCCACATTCAAAGGGAAGGTATAAGCTAAAAGGTATAGGCTATTTTTGATCCTTAAATTCCCACGGGAACGTATATCTGATTTTTGTAACTGGCATGCCTGTAGGTGTGTATGACATCTAAAGGCACGTGTGTTAGTGCTTTTAACTTTATATTTCCCTTCTACTGCACTCAGGGATAAACGCTTGCCATTAGTGCGGTATTTAGCTCAATGTATAGAGCCATTCAAACATAATTACGGTTAACACCAAATAAACCGGAGTAATTACAGAGGAGCCCACTAAGTTGTACTTGCGAACTCTTAATTACTTGTGTTTATAATAAGTCGGGTCACTGATTTTTAGGGTTCCGCATCCAAAGGGTAAAAACGGGACCCTATTACTGAGACTTCGCTGTCCTTCGCTGTTTAGATTAGTTACATTACCTAGATAATCTACGTAGGTACTAAAGTAAATAACTAGAAGAATACCATATATAATACATATTACAAAGTAAGAGCTCTTACACTTTAGTCAGCATTCAGACTGGTAGTTAGACAAGAGACAGTATTATTGTATATGAAAGGAGAAAATATATGAAGAGCGCGCACACTAGAGAGATGTCTAACGGAGATTTTCTGGCAGACTAAATAATTCGTCCTGACGACTGTCGTTAGACTGACAGCAGACAGTTTGGTTCGCTGTAAAAAAAATATTCTTAGGGTGCTTTTCCATTGGAGTGGAGCGGAGCTCAACTGACCAATCACAACGCATTACGAAACGATTTTGACAATGTCAATGCGTTGTTTGACAATCACAATGCGCTGTGATTGGTGAATCGGGCCCCGCACCGCTCCACTCCGCTTATATGGAGCTACATCCTAGAGCTGTTGTGCTACTGCGTCCTCTTGGTTCACCGTTCTTTCTTACATACAATTTTGATGTTTATCGTTAAAGAAAAAACAATTATATTAGCTCGAAATCCGGTCTAAATAGGTACTTAGATAATGTTTCGTATAACTAGTACAATCGAATATAATTAGGTACCAAATTTTTCATTGATGTGTCGTTTGTTGAAACAAGTGCTTATGCTATATGCAAGACGCTTAAGACGAAGACGAATTTATGATGTACTTAGATTTGACTAATAATTTTGAATACTTAGATACGTAGTCTAATGTAATAGCATACCTCGTTGAATTAATATGTACACGCTCATTATTCATGAAAATATCGATAGGTATACAAAAAGTATTTAAAAAATCGGTTACGTATTAAAAACATCGAAACGCAAACCGGTTATCCGCATACAAATATTATGAAAGCGGGCCTATAAAATACAGGTGTAAATTAAAATTAAGAAATAAGAATGGTCTGTAGAAAATATAAGTAGGAAGACTGGACATACAAACAAATATAGAGACTTAAGAGACCAAAATTAAAAATGTTCAAAAACTTACTAAGTCTCGATGAGTTCACAGTTAAGCAGCAACTTATCAGGTCCAAGTTCCACCACCGCCACCGTCTGGTCGTGGTAGTAGATCATCCTCAGGGTATCGTTGCTGATCCTTCTTCCAGTATAGGGCTTGACTCCGGCCGCAGTTTCCCTCCTATCAGCCTCGTCGGCTCGAGCGCCCACACTGCCGACCAAGCCAGCTAGCGACCATCCAGCAGGGAAGCTGAAGGCGAAGGGCTTGGCTGAGGCGGATGGGGGTGACGATATCGCGATGCACAGGATCAGAAGTAGGGACAGGATGGATTTGAGCAGGTTGTCTGCGAAGGGGGCGCCGCGGGCCAGCGCGTCGCGCGCGCCTCGCACGGCGCTCACCACCCAGCGGAGCGACATGGCTACTGACGTGCGACCATCGCCCACGCCGAACACTCACTGACTGACACTCCGCTCTGGTACTCCGCTGTACACTCCGCTCCGCTACACGCGAATGCAACTCTGCACTTTCTTCGTGATGGGAACGCTTCCTTCCTAGCGAATAGTATACGGAAGTATTGGAATCCAAGTTTTGGATCTTTTAGGACTAAGTAAGTAATATTAACTAAATAATGATAGGCATTTACATACCATGAATGGTACAGATTGGTATGTTAGTGAGTATTTAATGGTAGTATTTTCTTATTTTCCTGTGAGAAAATATTCGTTATACCTAGCTATGTGATCCTAAGTATTTAAGGCTTTTATTTGATATCTTGTGTTATAATATTTAAAATCCCGGCGATGGTTGCGTCACCGTCGGATTTCGCAAACAATAACAAACTTTCGTTTTTCTATAAATAAAACATTGAATATAGATTACTTAATGAGCTACTAATATATGTATGACTAATATTAATGACTACCTGTCTCTCACGTAACATGTGCATTCATTATAATAAGCATTACTTATATATTGACCGGAATAAGTCAAAAATACATTGCAGAAAATGTAATAAAAAAATTACATCATTCGCAAATTATAATTAAGTAAATTAAACATTAAACCCATTATGTAAATATATTAAATGGTAAATATCCATTTAAATTACTTGAATTGACAAAATTGAGAATATTTGGAAGACGAGTTTATTTAATGTGCCTAATTAAGTGAAACGTAATAGCATAAAGTAAAACTCTATTTCTTTTGGATTGGCACAAAATGTGGACCAATGTCGTCAATTTTCCAGCCGAAGACGATTGCTCCTGAAGAGGAAGAGGTTTAGTAATTATATTTCCTTATTACCCTATCTCTAAACCTTTTTCCTCTTCAGAAGCAATCGTCTTCGGCTGGAAAATTGACGACATTGGTCCACATTTTGTGCCAATCCAAAAGAAAAGAAATAGATAGTATTAAGATACATTATCAGTCACATTTTAGACTTTTAAGAGGTTCGCGTCTCAGATGGTTTCGGGTTACCTATAATAGAATAGTTTCGGATTATATATAGGTAGGTAATGAACTGGACTATTTTTCATACATTTTCCCATGATCGAAAAATCTGGTACCAACAAATTTAAGGAACCATATCTTAATTTATGGTTTGGGATTAAAAGTAATGCAAGATTGTGTTTACAATCAGACAATCACACACAAAAATGTTTACTGCACAAGACATTGCGTCACTACTTCACAACAACAAATGCCGGCAGGCGGTGACGTCCATATTGGAAATGTTGTCATTTTATCTACTCAAAATTAATTAATTAATGAAATAGGATAGTAATTGTAAAAACATTTTCAGGGGTTGTGACTAATAAAATAAATATTTTAAATTTGCATTATATTAATTCATTGGTAAGCGCGGTTATTACTCCTAACCCTCCTCTGTACTGGTATCTTCAGTAAGGATGAGAGGCCCTCATCCTTACTGCTAGGCCTAGCAGTACTCACTTACTATTACGGTTAATTTAGTAACTCATTTTATTGATTTTGCTAAGCATCATCATCGTTATTATATAAAGTAAAGTATTAGCCTGTAATGTCTACTGCCTCTCATCTCACTGAAGATATCAAGTACAGCGAGGAGGATTAGGCATAATCACCACGCTTGCCAAATGCGTGATAATATGACTCGTGTATCTTTGTTATGATAATATACGTGAAACTATAAGTAAAGTAAGCATTTTTTCTGACTATTTATTATAAATTGATTACTCATAATAACGTAATAAAACTATATTATTATAAGGTGATTATATATAATGATTCATCCTCTTATACTCTAAACTCTTTATGGTTGTTTATTGTTAAGATCTGTTTCACTTATCACTACATAGTATAAAACAAAGTCGCTTTCCGCTGTCTGTCTGTCTGTCTATCCATATGTATGCTTAGATCTTTAAAACTACGCAATTTTAAAGCGGTTTTTTGAATACAGTGATTGAAGAGGAAGGTTTATAGGTATACAAATTCCCGAAATTCTCACGGGAACGGGCACAACGCGGGTAAAACCCCGGGGCGCTGCTAGTATTTTATAAAGAAAGCTTAGAATGCAATACATAAAAACGAACGGGGAATTAGATACAAATCTAAGGATGCCATTTTGGATAACATTTTGTGCAGGTGGATATTTTGGCGGCAACTGGGGGCGTGACTGCGGGATTTTGGTTTTAAAAGTAAAGTGAAAATAAACTTTTATTAGAAAAATCTTCATTTATTCATCAAACATCGACTAGAATATTATTTACATTAAGATATAATTTACAACATTTTATTTAAGTAAATGCATTACAACAGGGTGTAGAATATTACAAAATTAAACAGCTATAAATAACATCTTATTTATTGTTTTGTCTCCTTTGTTTGTGTACAAAAGAAGGAGAGAAAAGATTTGGGATTTTTTAGAGATTTAGTAATATTTTACGTTTTTTTTCACTTTAAGGTATAGTTTAGTGAATGTTAGCAATGTTTTAGGGGTAGTGTCAGTTCCATGTGAACTTCGTTGGGAACAGTGACAATGTCCCGTTAAAATGTATTGCTTACTAATACAATCTAATTTATTAATTATTTGTGCACTTCAAGAGCAACAATTGACATTTATATATAATTTTTACTTTCTTTACTTTTAAAGATATTATAATTATGTGACAGGACGAAGTGACGTCAGCTTACAACACAAATAAGGTGCAACACTTACTTAAATCGCCATTTCATCCTATGACATATAATCATAATATTAAATTACATAATATTATTAAGTATTATGTAGATTTATATTATACATGGCCATAAAAAATATAATACTTTTCAACGGTATGATGTAACTTGTGGTCTAAACATATTCAAAAGTGTGAAAGGGTAGAATGAATACTTATAAATAAATAAATAAATATAAAAATGAAACCCGTTTTCCTTGGTCGCGGCATCACGCGTGAATGGCTGAACCGATTTCCTCGGTTTTGCATTCGTTGGAAAGGTCTCGGGCTCCGTGAGGTTTATAGGGAATAAAAATCTCAAAATTCCCACGGGAACGGGGGCGCTGCGGGTGAAACCGCGGGGCACAGCTAGTAAAAGATAAGTATTAAAAACTTCCATGGTATGATATTAATTTGAATATTTCGATAAAATTGTTAGTAAATTAGTAATATCATTTACAAAGAATAACGCCAATTATATGAGTTTGTTTCAATATGGGAAGTGTTTCAATATTGCTTAAATACTAGCGGCGGTATTCTGCAGTAACATTCAATTTGGAAAGAAAATTAAATGTGTCGATTTCCATGATATAATATGAAATCAATTTTTCTTCAGTATTTGCTCCAGAAAACATGGTATGTACAGACGGATTTGATATTTACAAAGGTTACAGTTGTGTTACAAATTGCGAGGCATGCGCGCCTGAATGCCCCATTTCTTAGCCTCAGGCATGCGACCGTACATTGATGCATGTGTCCACACACCCATGCACTAGATTGCATTGATGCAATGTTAGCTACATAATAATCAATACCTAAAAATACCAAGCATATTTAGAATTAGAGAACCTTACAGAACAGAACAGGACTTGAAGGTGAAACGTGTTTGAAAAGCTCCTAATTGTCCGAAGTGATATCGTAGCCCTTAATGAAGGGCAGGCCGGTGCCGACGCGGTTCTGGTACTTGATGTACTGCGTCCCGAAGAACATGATCAGGGTCACCTCCTCCGCCGACACTCGCTCCCTGAAGAACGCCCACGACGCTAGCGCGTAGATTACGGTGCAGATTGGGTTTAGTAGGGTTATCTGGAAAGTGACAGTTGTTGGATTATGTTAATACGTACGTTTTATACGTTATTTGAAACTCAGCTGTGCCGAAATAATTACCCTTTACCCTATTATCATGGTATTAGATGGTCGAATAATTGAGGCATCTCAGTGTAAGTACTTTATTAAGGTTTACCTTGTTCTGTAGAGGCCCGGAGCCTCTTGAGGGACACACGACAGGAAAAAGACTCTATTTGTATAGATTTGATTTATAATAACATTCAACTTACGATAGGCTAGGTTGAATGATATAAATTACAATATGTTACGCGCTTTTGCTCTTTGAAAATAGCGTATGTTGGAGAGGGACAAACCATATGGTAGCAAATTATTGCGGATTTACCGACTCGTTTTTACATGTTGTCTTCTCACTAGCAGCACCCCGCGGTTTTACCCGCGCTGTACCCGTTCCCGTGGGAAATTCAAAATTATCAAAATCGTATTGGTACTTTCTGAGATTAGCGCGTTTAAACAAACAAATAAAATCTTTAGCTTTATTAAATTAATATTGTTTGGGATACAACATTCAAAAAAATATTTAACTTGACGTGACTTGAAACACAATCTACGTCTCAATCTCAACGAATTCACCTACCTCAACCTATCGCTAATGGTACTAGTATGAGTACTGCACTGACCTGTGTGCCGACAGACCAGTAGAACCATCCCACGTAGCTCGGGTGTCTGCAGAGCGCGTACACGCCGTGCTCCACCAGCTTGTGGTTCTGCTTCTTCACATACTGCACCTGCAGCAGACAAACACAAGTGACTACATTGTTATACACATGTCATTGTTATAATTGTTATTCATATATTCGTTTTATTTCACGAGTGTCCCTGAACTATACTTGTAGCAGTGATGAGTATAGACACATGACTTTGTGTGCGTAACTATCAGTACCGTCGGCAAGATCATTGTTTGTCTATTCATTTGACACATCTCATTGTGAATAACTATTGAATAACTTTTCTCGGTTTATTTATACCTATGCTACTGTCGCTAATTCAAAGACAATTGTGGCAGGATTTCGACGCAGTCCATGATGCACGCTAAGACAATATGAATGAATAATTACCATTATAAGGATGGCTCAATGGCGCCCGTGAGATAAAATTATATCTACAAGCTAGAGCAGTCAGTGGTAAAGAACCCTTGGTGCAACGACGACGCAACTGAAGACAAGATGTGTTCAAATACTGTGTGTTTATTGATGGACACTTGGAATTTTAAATGATCTACCAATCAACATGAAGTATCAATTCAATAAGGTGGATCATCCTTTTCAACAAGTCATCATATCACGTCTTGCCTTGTCATGCCACACTCGCATTTTTTGTGCTAGTGCAATTGTAGTACATCAATACATTTAAGTATCAAATAAATAATTATCATCTTAGTTAAAAAGTACATTGTACAACTGGATTCGATATAATGACTTACAGTATGATTGAAGTTAGTTCTGGCGGTGAACATGGCGGATTTCCGGAGGATCTCGCCGCCAATGCAGATGGCCACGCCCATGTACGATATGTAGTGGTGATTCTTCAGATCTGGACATGACAAGAGTATTTCATTACATTGTTTTTCATATTTTTTTTAAGAATCATTAAATAATAAGTAACTTTTTTGGATAGGAAGATATTCAGAAATACATAGGTACAATTAATCATGAGGTAAACAGAACAGTTTGGTCTGCTCATACAAAATTCAAAAATACTTAAGTCTTAGATAGAATTTTAGTGTCTCACATTTTATATTGGCCTTGTTCACGGGAACATTCAATTTTTAAAACTAAGTCTTTTTGGACATAAGCACTTATAGGGCTACACATCATAATAATAATATACATACTATTGCATGTACATGTGTGTTCCATCACCGTTCGCATTAGCTTATCCAATAAAATGTCGCATGATATGTGAATGCCATTTGCTATTACTATGCTGAAAAATCATAACAACTCACTTGGGAAGAAATAGAACTCCACAGCCCATTCTATCCAGCTTGCTATAGCCGCTAGAGCATACTGCAGACTATGGTTCAGTATAAAGGAGTCTATGGTCAGGGTGGTTGGATTGGTCAGCGCTACCGACAGAAACTCGGAGAAATGAAAGAAGGAGAGTATCATCATGTAGAGACCGAGCGGTCGCCATCCATCGTTCAGGGTCGCTATGTGCATGCCGGTCGAGAATACTGCGCCGAGGAATGCTGATCGGACTGAAACCTGGAAATGAGCAGTTTCATTTTTACTAAAACATTTAAAGTATCTCATAGTGAAGCTTTATAAATATTTGTCTAGATAAGGTTTGCTGCAACATACAAAATACAAATACAAATACAAAATACAAAATGTTTATTTCCAAAAAGTTGCCTAATATAAAGTAACTATCTTATAATAAGTTATTACTATTTAAATAGTATTAAATTACAGACTAAATATTACAAGATATTACGTGTGATACATTAAGTTGCACCGTTTAGTTATAAGGCTACAGATGTGAGTTCCCTATCCTCTGAACTAGTTGTAACTGTGTCTCAGAGGACAGTTATTCGTCTAAGTATTCATTTATTATACTAATTTATTATTAGGTGCACATGATGCAGTCTTGCCGATTTAGACTAATATGAAACAGGACATTGAAAGACTACATCTTAATAATTAATCTATATGTTTGTTTGCAATAGGTTTTCTGTGTTGTCATAATTTAATGTTTTTAAGTAAGTAACTAATACATTTTTGCATGCGAAAGTTGTTAATTTATCTAAACAGGGAATAGATTTAGCTAATCTGTTGTAGACAAAAGGCCCTATAAAATTTGGAAATCTATGGGAAAAAGTAGTTCTGCACGATGGTAGTTGATAAATCTTATCCTTTCGGCGTTTATGTAAGTGATTTGATGCAGGGAGTTTGTGTTGCTCTAGAATTAGATGTTTTATGTATAGTTGTCTGACAGACAGCACGGATACATCTGCATATAGTTGAGAAGTGGGGTAAAAGTAGGGTTTAAAATTGATAACCTTTAGAATGGCACGCTGAGCTCTTTCTAGCTGTAATAATGTGGATTTAGAGCAGCCGCCCCAACAAGTAACGCAATACGACAGTATGGACTCGCATAGTGCTGAGTATATGGTCATTACTTGTTTGGGATTGCCTATGTGGCGGAGGGTTTTAAATACGTAAATAAGTTTACGAACTCTCTTTGAGAGGACTGAGACTTGTTCTTTAAAATTCAAATGATTGTCAATTATTATACCCAAATATTTAATGGAATTGGTGCTTGATATCACAGGACAGTTACATGTATTGTAGTTATTGTTACAATAGTGCGCTTTTAAATGTATTGTATTTTGGGGTGGCTGAGTATCACTTCGAAGGCTAAAAGCAACATATTTAGTTTTTTCAAAATTAAGCGTTAGTAGGTTGGTGTTAAGCCATTGTATGATTTTACTAAGGCCAATATTTGCATTGATATTTGCCTCTTCCCAAGTTTTTCCTTTGAATACTAAGACAGTGTCATCTGCATAACTTAGGATATTGCCAATTAGTTGTAAGTTACACATATCGTTAATGTACGCTAAGAATAACGTTGGGCCAAGTACACTGCCTTGCGGGACGCCAAACGTTAATAGCTGACATGTGAGAAATGATTGACGATGTACCGGTACTTTAGCCAAAACACATCAAAAAGTTGTAATGTAACTGAATGAACTAATTGAATAAACAAAATCTTACCTGGTAGGTGAAGCCATTGTAGAAGTATCTCAAAATAAAGTTATATAGACAAAAGTACAGGCCAGGGCCCCAGTAGGTCAGGTACCACAGCTCGGACGCGAACCCGAGGACACTTCCTGAGAAATACGACACTGTAAACACTACAACGGAAAGGGTAAAACATGCAACAGCCTGCTTCCCGGCAGGATGCACATTTTTCAGTATTCCATTCATTACTAGGTTTGTGATTTTATGAACGTGTCTTCAAAATTTCATTTGAAGGGATTTTTTAATTAATTTATTTAATGTTTAACAAAGCATTATATTTTTTGTATTCTTTTCCAGACAGATATTTCACACTGTTTCCCATCCACACAAAATTTTATTTTGAGTCTTTGTTTCGTGATCTGGTGGTCTGTATTTTGCTGCATAGAGGAAATAATCACATATTCACTACGTTTTATTTTGCTGCTGTGTTTTAGGAGGAATAAATCACTACGTTTTGTGTTTTGAGGTTTTGTTTGAGTGAGAGATTTTTATTTTTCTGTTTTCTTTCTCTTTGTCAAACTCTGTGGTCAAACTGAACAGTGAGTGAGTGAGTGTTTGATATGACTTTGACAAAGATGACTTAATCTAAATTTGACAGTTCACATTGGAAAAGGCATGGTAACGGTAGGTATTCCTCGTCGTAAGCTGTGGTCGTAAGCACAGTCGTAATCGTAACCATGGTAGCAGAGATTGATAGCAAACAAATGACATTGATAACGTATTTTTTCCTCTGTGAAATGTATGCGAAAAACAAGTCTTTGTAATTGGTCAATTGATTGAAATAACAAATCGTAATCAGAAAACGATCGGTGATTGGTTATTTCAAAACTGATAAATCTCGATTCCAAAGATATGAAATATGAATGTAACCGCAAACCAACCAACTAACGACTCTATAGTATAATGTTGTTATTTCTATTCTAAATCAGATAGTTCAAAACATTGCTAGTTTCTGTTTCTGTAAATATTTTTTTCAATCTATGACATTTTATATTTAACCAATTTAAAATTTTTATGAAATCTGTAAGCCTGCAGAGGAATAATGAAAATTTACACAGGGGCTAGGCCAGCAAACATTTATTAACTGACGTAATCGCCCACAATATTTTGCGGCTTATTTGCTGCGCTCTGCTGGCGAGTTGAATCGGCGAACATAACATTTTCAATGCAAAACCGCTTGTAGCATGGTCGGTTAGTCTAATTGAAGTAATCACTTATAGCTGGAGTAAAGTTTAGGCCAAGAAATATAGTGTAGAGTCAATAATTTACAATATTAGGGTGTAGTTTGGTGATGTAATTGGTTCGCTATGGACGACCCGTGGGACGTGAAGTCAGTGCGCCAGGCCGGCGACTACATTTCCTGTCTCAAGCTGCATGGAGAGCCTCTTCTTCCTCCTGTGGTAAGCTAATATTTTACTAACCAAGGAATGCACAGAACATCCTGCTCACTGAACTTACAAACCTGCCTTTAGTGGACTGTGCGCCCTTTACCCTGCACCAGGATGTAATCTTTACTATAAAGAATCTGTTTACCAACTTACTATAGGAATAAACTGTAAGTAGGTATTTCATGGTAGTTATCTTTTCAAAGTGTATAATTTGCTTGCTTTTACAGATATATTCAAGCAAACATGTGTAAAATATTGTATATACTTCAAAAATTAATTTATAGTCTAAGAATGTTTCCAAATCATACTTCAAAAAAGAATGCAGAGGTGACATTTTTAATTATTTCTTTCATTATTATAAAGTTTGACTGATCAGTAATATTGTTGGTCATTTGCAGTTGTCCAAGGAATGCCGCGATGAGATGAGATATTACAAAATACTGGCGCAAGAAGTTGAGAAGAGAATATCTTTGATCCAGCCTTGCCTTAGTGATAGCGAAGTTGAAGAGATGCAACGGGCAGCGTCCCCAGAGCTCTGCGACTTTGACCATGGGGAACAAACATCACCCAATGGGGAACAATCATCAACCAATGGGGAACAATCATCAACCAATGTGAACGCAACCATTAATGTACAGTTCAACCACTCCAATAATCTGGAGTTGAAAAAATATTCCCATAACAACCATGATCACAATAGTGAACATACAAAACACAATAGTGAACATACAAAAGAAATTCATATTTCTAGTCCATCCCCTGATGGCAGAGATTCTCAGAGAAGCACTCTCGTCATGGACATCAGTCTTCATATAAAGAAAAACACTCATGAGTCCTGTTCGTCCGGGAAGGGTTCCCCTGAACTCTACTTGCCCATCGAGGATGTGCCAGAACGGGACTATGAATGGAAAAAAAAAGAATTGCTATCAGATGTTGACTCTTACAGCAGCAAAACCAGGGAGTCTTTGTACAGCCCAGTGAAGGAATCCCCCCAGAAATTGTCGGGCATGTTCACTGGCAGTCTTAATGATTTATACTGCAAAAATGTACAAAACTCTTCTACATTGATGAGGCAGCGGTCATACACTCTGATAGAGCCAGGGCCTATGCTGCTAGCACACCTGGCGGTCGAGTCTTTAAACACCGGCGTTGATATGAACTGCATATCTATGAGTGAGTCTCTATCAAATGTCAGTTTCTCACCAACAAGGAAGCGGCGTAGCTGGGATTTGGAGTCGGCCAAAGTCAAGTGGTCTTCTATGGCATTAGAATTGAAGCAAAATATTATACCCAAACCACAAGCGGAAGTATCGAAACCGCAGGTGGAAGTATCGAAACCCCAGGTGGAAGTACCGAAACCCCAGGGCCTCTCTAAGCCCCTGAAGCGACCGCGAGCGCAGTCTGTAATCGATAAGAGACCTATCGTATTGAACAAAGTTACAAAGCCATCTCCTGTATCGGAACCCATCACCAGGACCAGTAAACCAAATAGTACGATAAAAAGAATCAGTCCTGAGAGAACACTTACCAATAGGACTCTCACTAAAGCCAATCCAATCCAATCCCCAAAGAAGATGTTAAAGGCGCCCGAGGATCCCGTTTCCCCGAACTTGGAGAGCGAGGATCCCGCGACCCGAGTCCGCCAGCTCTACGACAAAATACAACAACAACAAATGAGCCAGATGTCGAGTTTGATTGAGAAGCAGAAGCAGGAGAAAATATTGTTAAAGCAGATATTCGAGGAGCAGAACAATATGTTGTTCAAGCAGTTGAAGTCGATCTGCCCGGAGTCCCCAATCGAGGTGAAGCGGGCCTGGGGCAAGACGGAGCACGGGCCCGTAAAACTCAGCCAGCTCATCGGCGAGCCGCAGGCCCCCATCAGCCCTCCTCCAGTCAAGAACACGCCCAACTCGAAAAGTGTCCCGAAAAGGCCTTTGTCTCAAAGAAATAAAACGACAGCGTTCAGTCAGCGGCACGGTAATGTAACTCCAGGCAGCGCACGGTCGGGCCGCAGCGAGCAATGTGACGGCAGCATCACGCGGACGCACTCGCCGGCGTCGGGCGCGGCGCGGCAGCTCAGCTACGACAGCGAGGCGCCGCTGACGGACCACACGGGCGACACGCTGCAGGACCTCAACGTGACCTTCCCGACGGATAGCGAGAACTCAACGCGCCGCGGGCCTCGCGCGTCCCCGCGCAGCAGCTCGCGAGACACGCACGCCGCCATCCGGTACATGGAGCAATCTATACACAACTCCATCAATGGCGTCAAAGAACAAAACACCCAGAAAGAGGTAACTCACAGCTTTGTTCTTATTTATCAAGAGGGTCTGGTTGGGGTAAGTGGGACCTGGACTAATGCAACAATATGTGGCCTGGACTAATGCAACAATATGTGGTGTTTGCATTTTTTGCCCAGTATTTGTTTTTTAAGTCAATGTTCAAAGATCAGTCCATGCTTTAAAATGTTCAGTATTTAAAGTCAACTTGACTTGCCATCGCGTGTTCCTATTTTATGGAAATTTAACTAATGAGTAATTCCTTATAACTTCATCAAGCACTTATGTGTCTACTCAATTTGACTTCATGTGGGAACTGGAAGCGCAGCCCACTCTTCCATTTTGTTTGCACGTCTTTCCCATAATTTACCTCCTATGTCGAATTGTTAATCTTCTGAAAACAATTTTATGTACCTTCTAATTTCAGTGCCGTTAATGCTTCGACCAATAATTTTATATACTTGTTTGACTGTATACTTCGCCCAACAATTTTATGTACCTCTGTGATGTATGACGTTAGCGCGATGCGGCCACGCGCATAGTAGCGTGCGCGCGCGGCTGGCTCGTGCGGCGCCTCATGCGCACGGAGCGTGTGCGCGCCACCGTGCAGACTATTCGGGACGCGCTGCTGTGCGCGCTGCAGCTGCACACTGACGCCCGGGGGATCAGAGGAGCTGACGTCGACCTGCACCGCCGACTTATACAGCAGGTGGGGAGGGATATAGGACGCTTGTGGGGTGAAGAGAAGAGAGAAGATAACATTCGTAAACTTTTGCAAAACCTAATGCAACATATCATCCGTTTTAATGATAAAAGTAAAAAGTGGTTGTCGATGCTATATGATTTTCGTTTTGGAGTCTTATAGAATAAAGTCGAGACTGAGGAGTAGAAATAGTTCTAAATAACATCTTTTGTAATATTTCGTAAAGATGTTTTAGTGAAAATTCGTACAACGATTTTCTAAAAGAAAGCCAAGCCGAGTGAGATTTAAAATGCTTCTGTTTGTATATTCTCTGTTTCAAAGTTTACCTACAGAAAACCTCGCTTATGAACGTTGCATGCTAATCAACATGATCATTCTTCTTGTAACCAAGTGATCACGTTGCAGATCACGGCAGCCTGCTACTCCTTACACGAGACCTTCATCTCGAGCACGCCGGCGGAGCGCTGCGCCATCATCGCGGCCGACCGCGGCCGGAGGCGCTCGCTGGCGGCCAAGATCTCGCCCAAGGTCAAACAGAGGTGAGAGGAATTGACACTTATGTTTAGATCTCGGCAGAGAGCAAGATGAAGGTCAAGGATATGTAGACTAAATTAAAAGAAAGAAAATATATAGTATCGTACGAATATAAGAGGATGGCAGAATAAAGGGAAAAATGGGAAGAAATCCATCGACAAGAGCTCAGCTCTTTTGTTTAAGTTTAGTTTTCAGCAGGCCCGTGGCATTCCGGGGTCATTGAGTTAGAATACTAAAATAACAAGCTAAAATAAAATACTATAATAAAAATATATCACATTCACATCACATTAAGGATGTCTGGGGTGAAAGTAGCCTATAACCTCCAATTTATAATGTCAGATAAGGGGACACTATCCTGTTGAGGTGACCTCCACCAGCGCTGTGTTATGTTTAGTAAACTCCAATGAGTAAACATTGTTTACTCATTGGAGGATACGTCCAACCATTGGTTTAAGTTTGATATGATAGTGGTTTATAGTAATGATTGATATCGCAGTCCTGGTGGAAAATAATTTAAAGCATCAAGTGGGCAGTAGTGGTCAATTTGAAACCCAGTTCTAATTGTAATATTACCTCAGGGACATAATGTCACAAAGCCACTCGGGTGCCTTCCCCGCGCGGCCCAAGCGCGCCGCCCCGTCTCTGATGACTCAGTCCAGTTATGGTAACACTCACAATTTTTAGGAATGTTGCCAGCTTCAATTATGTTTCCATGCCTCGCAATGTAATTGCCAGTTGCTGACTTGGTTTTGAAGCAAGATTTTGTTATGCTTTTAGATTTTCGACTTGTTATTAACTGAATGTATGCAGTGTTTATTTCAGCGTTTTCTTTTCTTTAACACTTAGTCTTTCCGACTTGATTAGTTTACATACACCTTTTGGTTTTATTCTGTGTTCTAATACCTTTGGGAGATTTTTTATTGCGTATGTTTGCTATGTACTGTGATATGATTTTAGGTCGTGGGCCCACGTGTAGCACTTGTTGCGCGCACAGGTTCATGGAAAATAGTTAACTAGTTCTTAATTCTTCGCTTTGTATGAAATACGCAGCTTGTGCACCAGTGAGACATACTTTTGAGACAACCTTTAATTTTTTTTTTCAGAGGTTTACCCCAATGACAATTGCCACCGTACTCGCTATATGCCGAGCCCGCGGCGCCGCCCCTGGCGCTGACATTCGCCTACCCCTGCATGTCTACCGCGTTTCTTTGCCCACTGCTGGGCAAACAGGGAAGACTATGTTTAAACACATTCGACATGCCCAAATTGAAGTAACTTTTTAATTTATTTAGTAAAAATTAAATTAAATTGTTTATAATTATTGCTCTCAACGCTTTTATTGTAAGTTTTTAGATGATTCAGCTTTATATTTTTAATATGGAATTTTATTCAAATTATGATCACGTTTAAGTTACGGAAATACTTACTAACGTTATAAAATTGTGTTTTAAGTCATGTGAATATTTATCAGCTATATGTAATGGTTAGCAGAATATTCCACTTTGAATTGAAACCAAGTGAGCTTATTAGCAACAAAGTATTAATATAAGTAACGAATACACATTTTAGGATATACTTATCACCGCGGCGCTTCGAAGCACGAACTGATAGGTTTTAATAATGGTAAGAATTATGATATCACTGAGATTATCTTTTGTTTTAAATTATAGTGTAATGCTAGAGGTAGAATAGGTCGCGACGCGATTACTTCGGTCCATTTTTTAGTGTGTCCCACTCCTGGGCAAAAATACTCCATACTTTTAAAACAACCCAATATTAAACAATCAATTATTGGAACTAGGTATGTAGTTAAGAGTAAGGTATTTTTATTACCCATTATGTTTAGATTTGTTCTAATTTATTCAGGTATCAATCACGGTAAATTTGGAAAATTTGTAGTTGATAAAAGTGCCTCAAATTAGTGTGTACCTACAATTAAATTGCAAAGCAAGTAATTAGATTGTTAGAAATGTTGGAATTGTAGAATTGGGCATTTATTATTAATACTTGTAATAATAATTCTGTGGTTTTTGCTTGTTCCGCCATTTTGTATGCAATATGAAGATAGTAACTTTATATTTTGACGAGTATTTGTTTCGCCGAATTTCATGATCTCATGTCTTGTGCACTGATATACTATTTGCCAAATTACTCTTAATTCCCCTTACATACGCTTAAGTTTTGTATAATTGTACGAGGCGTTATCGCCACTTCCAAAGATTTATCTGTAATTTCGAAATTGTTTTGTGTATCCTTAAATTAATATTACTACTCTGCAAGTACTTTAATAAATAAAACAAATATATTTTTACGTTTTATTTATTTTCCATATACAGACCCATCTGATTTCAACTTTAAAATATCTGATAAAATTTAGTGTACAAAAAATCAAATTTTACATGAAAATAAACTAGCGGTTTTGATGTGACTATGAGCAAAATAACTATAACTACTATAAATATATGAATTTCGTCGGAGAAGCGTGTTGTAAGCACAAACAATAAATGTCACACAGTTGTTTAGAATCGTCACTGTACAATCGCGTCCGTTGCACCAATTTAGACTCGAGGCACTCGCGAAAATCGCATCACAAAAATACCCTTATATTTTTTAAATTCACATAGAACCATCACTGGTAACTATTATGCTAAATGCTGTGGCTGGTCGCGTCGGGTCGCGAGCCCTAGGGCAGCGTGTACTTGACGTAGGGCACCTCGACGTCGTCGCCCTCCTCGTCGTTGCAGCACAGCTCGAACACGAGCGCGCGCACGTGCGGCTCCAGCTTCTTCTTCGACACCTTGGTCACCACCTCCGACATGGGCAGGTTCAGCCGCTCCTGCCGCTTCGCCTTGGGCATGAAGAACGAGTACAGCATGCACACGCCCTGCGACAGCATCGTGATCTCCAGCTTGTGTTCGTTCTTGAAGTAGTCGAGGAACTGCTGCAGCGTGATCTCGCCCTTCACCTCGAACCGGTCCCACAGCGTCCACTTCTTGTCGTAGTACGTGTTGGTGGGCGCCGCGATCGGCTCCGAGAACCCGAAGAACGGCAGAGCGAGGTTGATGAAGCCGTTCTTGAACGCTTCCAGCGAGTTGTAGCCCTGCGCCAGCTTGTAGAGCTCGAAGCAGACGAGGCCGGCCACCACCGAGGTGGTGGTGGCGATGGCGGGGATGATCTTGCCGGCGATCAGCTTGGAGCGGTGGCGGTCGGCCGCCGGGATCTTGTAGTTGGCGGCGCGCAGGTTGGACGCCGCCACGATGAAGTCCATGTGGAAGTTGGTGTCGTCGTCCTTCTCGAAGTCGAGCGGAGTGATCACCAGCGAGGACAGCTTGCTGGGCGGCGCCAGCTCATCCACGATGTTCTTGACGCGGTCCTGGTCCATGTCGTCGTTGTTCTGCTGCAGCTGCGCGTCTGTCGTCGCGATCTTTATGCCGGACTTGGGACTGAATTCGGGCACCTAAAAACCATAACCATACAAAATTTAATTTCCGCTCCCATAGAAAACAGCTAGTAGACCATATAAATTAAAATTAACAATATTTACCTCAACTTTAGAAGCAATCTGAGCAATCTTTTCCCTGTCAACGCAGTTGGGTAGTCCATATACAGTGGCCCTGAGATTAGCCGCGGCAACAACATAGTCTAGATGGAGCTCATCATTGGGGTCGAATGTGAGTGGTGCCGGACACCTCTTAGGGCCGGACCAGAAGGGCGCTCCGCTGGTGGTCTGCTGGTTGGGGGGGAAGTTGTACAGCAGCTGCTTGATCTGGTTGGAGTACTGGTTCTCCCAGTGGAGGCGGGCCCAAACTATGCAGTCTTCGAAGCTGAGCGGACGGTCGTTAATGGCGGTCTGGAAATACAATACGTAAAATGTCAAGTAGAAAACAAAAAGATTGCATTTTCACAGCAGCCATCCATCAAACCTCAATAAAATCTACTAAAACATGTACATACCCTAACACTCTCGATAGCGTCAAGAGGCTGGCTTCCCGGCAGTTTCAGGGTCCTCTCAATAAAGTGTGGGTCCTGCAGATACTGCGCCGCGTGCTCCGCCGCCTGTCGGAACAGGCCCTCGAACTCGTCGCGCGCCCACTGCAGGGTGTGCTCGATGGCGTTGGGGAAGTTCTTGAGGGTGCAGATGGGGATGCTCTTCTCCGGCGGGTCTTGAGACGAGCTGTACGACTCGGTCAGGTATGGGACTACCACCTGCAATTTCATACAATTACACAACATATTACTTGTGTGTAAATAAAACTTATAGAATGATTAAACATTAGGGTCGACGTGGGATAGGAGTCAGCGAGATGGTGTTAGATTAACGTCAGTTGTAGATAGCTTTATGGTGATGGCGGAGGTGTCTTAGTCCGAGTGAATTTAGGAGTGGTTTTAGTATGAAATCTATGTGAATTACTATACAAACCTGAGTATTTCCCTTAGTGCCAAGCGTGCCGCTCTCCAGCAGGGGCTTGTTGTAATACACGCAGCGCCTATCCATGTAGATCCTGGCGTCGACGTTGTCCAGAGCGTTGGCGACGCCGTCCAGGGCTTCGAAGAATGTATCGTCGTATACGGCCTCGGTTTCCGGGCAGACGCGGTTCTCTTGTGCCACCACGTTTACAGAGGGATTCATGCGTTTGATCACCTGTAATGTGGCAAATATTGAAATTCGTACTTTTAATGAATTTATCCTTTAGTTAGGGCATTGGACATGGAATTAATCTATATATACAACCCAACTGCCGAATCGATTAGAATGAACCTCCCGGTTTGATATATTTTCAAAGCAAATGGAATAGAATATGGACCAAAACAAACCACTAAACACAAACAACAATTTCACACAGCTGCCTCAAAGGGGAAAATCCCTGATAGTGATCAATCGCGATTGTCGCAGCAAGCTCTGCACTACGCAGCTCTGATTTAAGGAAACTCATTTTAAGGCAACACAGAAACATTCAGTGCCAGATACCTAGGATTCCTGGACGTCTAACTACGGTCCAAACACTCAATATTGTATCCTACCTTAGCAGCAGTGCTAGACTTGGGCTTCTGTACGTCATAGGGTCTGAAGAGGAACTGCCTGTTCAGATTGCTCTTCTCGATGAGGTCCATGTCAGTGACGGTGATCCGCCCGGCGCCAGCCCCGACGCCGATCATGGCGAAGTTCTTGAGGAGCTCGCAGCCTATGGCGCCGGCGCCTGGTGGACAAATATGTTTTGTAGTAAACGTATGGTTATGATTTTGTGTGAACGTGCTTCAAAGTCGACTAGGACTTTTGAAGTGGAAAATAATTAACAAGTGCTATCAAATAAACGATATCCCGTTATCCTTCTTTCTAAACAAATGCAAATAGATCTCTCTCTTCTGTTATGGTTTTCACGAGTTAACAAAAACAATAATTATTAAATTAAGTATTTAGATAGCTATATATGGATACACTTTGGATACAGGATTATGGTACGTTTTCCCGAATTTCCTATGAGACTGGGTACGCTACGGATAAAACTGTGAGGCACAGCTGTGAATCTACAGCTTAAACCGTTATAGGAAGCCAATATAAATAATAGCATATATTTAAAACAAGGTATACATTACAAAACGAAGTCATCATTGAAGTAAACAATATCTGTGTGATGTCAACGCCCTCGTTTAGTATTTCTCAGCCAATAATTAAGTTCGTTGACCCGGCGCGACCTTCATATACACACTACCGTATATCTATGATAATACGACACTTATCTATATTTATCTGATATAAATTCATAACAATTTTGTAGCAAAATAATTTGCTACTTTTGCCTACTCCTGATCTAATTTTTTAGTTATTCATTATGGAAAACATTGAGAACTGCCAAAGAAACACAGCATATACTTTACTATTGTTTACATTGCGATTAAATACCTCTGACATAACTAAGCTTAACACTCGTATTTAATTTTTAATTGAAACTACGTTTAAGAATACACTTCGATTTTATTTACACTAGCAGCGCCCCGCGATTTTACCCGCGTTGTGCCTTTCCCCGTAGGAATTTCGGGATGAAAAGCCCATAACCATCCCGTTGAATGTGGCTGTCCAATACAAAAAGAATTATTCGAATCGGGTCGGTAGTTTCTGAGATTAGCGCGTTCAAACAAACACACTCTGCGGCTTTATAATATTAGTATAGATTTTCGTGTGACGTTTCAGCCTCTTTACAGGAAGCGTCTCTTCTGTTTTCTGTGACCACGGTCATTATAAGAGAAGAGAAGTGTAACGTAGTATCATTTTATAAATGAGTAGTATACTCTTAAACTTAAGAAACCAGTACTCGTATTTAAATTGATTTTCTTCTCTTGGTTCCATCCTAAGTCATCAACGGAATATGATAACCGGAGCGAAGCGTTGTCGGATGTTTAGTTTAATAAACACCAACACAAACCCGGATCGTTACAATTTCTTTCCACAAACAATTAAATGCATAAAATCACAACAAAACACGCCAGCTGTAATTATACCTACTCTATAATTATTGGCACAAGGCTTAGAACGGTATAACAAGGCAATTTACCGCAGACTCGAATGTCTAATAACGCATTTGTACTGTATGTGGGTAGTTAACAACCCGTATGATATTCCGCAATCGATAAATAAGAAGTTTCAAAACTATTCTGTGGAAGTTAGATTCACTGTATTGATATCTTCGGTGAGACGAGAAGCCTTTGCCCACCCGTGGGACATTAAAATAATAAATATAACCCGGTTACAAATTACAAATCCACACACGGTCAATTAGACCCAAACTAAGATCTAAGCTCGTATAATGGAATCTATATCTATATCAAATACTTTATAAGGATATATATACACCCAGACGTCGTCGCCAACAACTATTCACATTCCAGGCATACCCTTTTATTTTACTTTTTTAGATCCAGTCACTGTACTTCAATGCTATAATCAGATTGGTAATCAAACTCTCAGACTTTGCAATATACTGGAGCTTCACATAACTTCGATGATTCGGTATCTTTAGATCGCACGTTAATTAGCCATAGTGTGATACGACTAAGATCTTAATTTAAATGGTCACCCTGTCTATGAATCAACCCCTTTTTTTCCCTTTTTCATGTACCATGCGACAAGATTGAACAAAGAATCGTTCACTTGATTTTCCGGTTTGATAGTTACGGGCGGCGTTGTGCCGAGGTCACGACCGATGCCGTAGTAACTATGCTTACAACTGTGGTGTAAGTTACATGGGATATTACTTTGTACAGTAGTTTCCGTCATTTAATAATAAGTTTTGTTGACACTGAGCATTATGTAGTAGTAGCGCTCGTGGCGTAGTTTGACTGAGCGATGTTAGTTCATTGCGATTGTTAAGCAACGTGCAGCTCGACCCCTACTTGGATAGGTGGCCGATAGTGGCATTTCTATTTGAGCGCTACCGTGCTTCCGAGGGATCTAAGTGGTCGGTCCCGTTTGTTTCAATTGTTAGACCATGTCGGAGGCCTTTAGGCAGTCTTAAAACTCCGACACCAGGGGTGGCCATTAACCTACTTGAACTTACTTATTATTTTAGCATTAATTGATTGATATAAGTATGTCGTTTAGTTAATTGACATGGAGAAGATGTAGTTCATTCTTGAGTGATGAGATGAATGTAAACTTTTTTTAGTTTAGTTTATATTTTTATAGTTTAGCAGCGCCCCGCAGTTTTACCCGTATTGTACCCGTTCCCACGGGAATTTCAGGACGAAAAATAGCCTATGACCATCGCATTGAATATGGCTATCTATTACAAAAATATTATTCAAATCGGACGGGTAATTTCAGAGATTAGCTCGAACATACAAACTTTTAAATTTTACCTCATTATAATATGAGAATTGATAAGTTAAATGCGAACATTATACATATTGACACTATAATTTATTGAATCATAATTTAAATGTAACCCCTCTCAAGCAAGACTCCTTCCAACAAAAAGGAAAATTAAATCATGTGTCCCATTTGGGAGTTCCAATACAATGTAAAAGAGGGATATAAATACACATTTATTTATAACCACCCCTCTTTTGAGGGTTAAAAATGGAAATAACATTAACAGCCATGGTAATAGCTTAATAAGATCAATATGACTGAATATTGATTTTGTTCTAATGTAAACCTTGGTGACCAATGTATTGGTATGTGAATAAATAAATATACCCGGACAAATTCACTCACTGTTAATTAGACCCAAAGTAAGCTCTAAGCTTGTGTTATGGAATCTAATTAACCGATACTACTACTTATACATACACAAATACTTTATAAGAATATATAATTGACACCCAGACGTCGTCGCCAACAAATATGTCTTCACATATTGTTGACTCCGGGCGAGAATCGAACCCGCAACCCCCGACACAGTAAGCGCTCTCACTGCCACTGTGCCAACGGGCTTGTCAAACAACAACGTGTGAATAAACAACGTGATAAGCAGTAGGAATCCTATTAATGTTAATTTCTTCTCTTCTTATCATATGCGACGCGAATGTGACATTAGCTAAGAAAGTGTATTGTCAAATATTTATATTCAGTTTCGACTCTAGAGGGGAATTTTTAATGTAAATTTTGTAAATGTAGTCTTCAGAATATGTTTGTTCTATAAAATATGCAATATTATTACATATTTTTACAGTAGTGTAAAAGGAAGGAATATTACTTGCTGTCATGAATGCAGCATGTTTATGGATGCGCAAACTAAATAATCGATCAGAACTATGGTTTTCTGAATCTATATTTAACCCACCTTATGAAAATATCCATAAAAAATGTGAAACTCACCAACAATGAAAAATTTCAAATCTCCTAGCTTCTTCTGGAAAGCCGATCCAAACACGGCAATCTGTCCATCATATCTCGATCCAACGGGAGCACAAGTCTCCTCGGTGAGTATGGAGCGGTCCCTGGGCAGGCACTCAATAGCGTCCAGATATAGCCACTGGAGAATGGGGTGGAACTTGCCGGAACAAGCCTTCATCACTTCCTGGGCCACAACACCACCGATAGCAGCGTTCATGGGGTTGAGATCTCCGGATGATACCTGGTGGAGACAGTGAATTATAACGAGCATCCAGTTAACTTAAGTATATACTGTAACTACAGGGTGCGAGAAAATATCTTGTATGATGTGTTGCTGATAACATAAAGAATATTTATCAATAATTCATACCTTAGCAAACACCTCCAATAACTCTTTATTCAGTTCAACATCCTGGCCTAATTCAGTCTTAACAGTTTCTGCATACTTTAGGAACGTTTCAGCATCATCCTTGCTCCACGGCTTCGGGAGACGACCCTCAGTCTCCGAGAACCTGTGCAAGGCCGCAAACCCAATATGCAACTGCTGAGGGTAATCAAACTTGCCAAAATCAGCTATCAAGAATTCTGGCTCCTTGATAGCTTCGCTATAAGGCTTAAAGCTCAGTTTCTTAGGCATTTTGACCTGTGTGACAATACCCCCACGATTGTATTTTGAGAATGTGGTGGTGTCACCAATACTGAATGTGTATGGGCCCAGCACTTTGATTTTACGAGGTTCACAGCCGTTCAGCTCAGTCATACCTTGGACCTGCAAGAAATATTGGGAGTTGTACAATTTATTAACAGATAGATCAATCTACTTGTGTAATTTATTTTAAACATTTAAAGCAATTTGTAAGAAATAAGAATTTTTATAGATTCTGCTGTGAGTGTGACAACAGTGTTAGTGGTAAAGGTTATAATAATGAGCTTTAGTTACAATACAACTGAGCAGGTTATTATGATACATTACAGTTGATTAATTTCTTTAATTAATTAAACACTTCTGTTACTTTTTCCGATCTTAAAGCATGCAGTGTGTACACGTTAAGAATTACAGTCCAGAATGTGAACCTAGTATAAGTATCCATAGTATGTGAACGATTGTAATTTGTTGTGTCACCTAATAAATAAAATTAAATCACATGATTGTTTTCTAAATCTGAGTACCTAGCTAGGTAAATAAGCCAAAGTTATAAATTGATAGATAACTTGGAAATACATTTTGTAAGTACATAACTGTATATTTACAAAGTGACTTTCACTATAAGCCTGAAATGACTGCTAATATTAGTTGGCTCTAAAACCAAACACATTAAACTTATGAAATAACATCATCAACATAGATGATTCATATTGCACAATGAAGCTTTGAAAACATGATTCACTATCAAAGATGGTGATGATGGATTTGCAGAACAAAGCAAAATATGTTAAAAATATTATATCCAATATGAGATTAAGTATCAATGGTCTCACCTCATTGAATGTAACATAGTCTCCATCTTCAAGAGCATGACGAGTGTCCTCCAAGCAGGTGACCACTGCTTCGTAATCATGGGTGATGTCTGCGATCATAGCAGACACGGGGTTTTCTCCCGTCACGTCTACCACCGTGAACTCAGGCCCGAAGTCGCAGAACACCTGTGAGAACAGCCCCCGGGTATCCGCGATCACCAGCGCAATGTTGTTGGCATGCGTGAACGCCGCCACGCGCTCCTGCTCCGCCCGCGAAGCCTCCGTCAATACCACAACGCGGAACTTTTTCAAGAAATCCTCCGTCAAAGAACCGGTGTACGCAGTAGTCGGCACATAGTGATTCAACTCGGAGAGCTGCTCACACGATGCCAGAGCCCTGTTCTGACCTATCAAGTCCTCAGATAAGTAGAACTGAGAAGAAAGGTCAGCAATAGTGCAATTTTTTTCATCGTGTAGGGTGACCGACTTGACACCGCCGAGAATCACATTCTTTGCTACCTCAACTCCGAGCCCACCCAACCCTGAAATAAGCACGTCGGAGCTGGCCATCCGCCGCATGGCATCATGACCGAGCACGTAGAGCTGCCGGGAGTACAGACTCTCATCAATTTCATCGTCCACGCGCGTCCCATTGTTCGCCATTGCAGAGTTGTTAGAATGTGCTTCTTCTCTGTTCAATTTCCGCTTTTTCGCCGGGGGGTCAACGGAATTATCGGCGACTTCAGCACTAGACATCGGGCACGAACGCGCACAATTTTGACAAAATTTTGCTTTTCTTTTTCAATTTGAGAAGGAAATCTTCTAATCAATTGATGGAAAGCGACATTCGCGCTTCAACAAGGGCCGCTTACTCACTGTACTGAAGTTAGCTGCGAACAACGTGGAAAATGATCTGCGAAATTTTAGTTTGGTTATTTTTAATTTAAAATGGAAATATTTAGAGAGTGGTTGTAAAATATTTACTTGAATGTTTATCTATAGATAAGATCAAATAATTTGGTTGTATTTGGAGCTTCCTTTTCTTATTAGTTCGTGAAATCTACATTTATTTGGTTGTTTTTTTTATAGTTTTTTTTATATGGCAATGGATGGCAATGGATGGCAACGAAACGAAACCATAACGAAACCGGCCAATCGCGATTTACTGGACATGACGTTTTAATTAAGAATAATATACACTCCTTTATTTCCCAGGACCATTACTCTATCGAGCAAATACCTTTGAATATTTGTCGGTACTATCAAACAGTCAGTATTACTTAGGGGTTTATTAAAATAACTAGCGTAAACAATAGAAGTACATTTTTAATTGTGTCTTATTTTATTTAGAAAATATTTATGCACGTTTGCTAGTTTGCTTGTTTGGATTTGATGATGTACAATAGACCCTAAACCACATTATTGTCAAATTTTCACGTATGGTAACTTTTGTGTGACTGTCAACTGTCATTGACTGTCATTTTCGAAAATGTAATGTTCTGTAGCAATCTTCAGTTCAGTGTTCGATCAATCTCTGCAAGCAAGCAAACATTCCATTTTGTTTCCTTTCCTGCCGATTGTCGTGAAAATTGTTTCAAGTTCACCAAAGTTCACCATTCACGAGACGTCCCGCGTCGTGTATTTTACTTTGACGTGTGATTATTTTGTTGTTGTTCAATATTTTGGGAGTGAAAGGAGCTCGAAGCAGTATGACTACCGAATAAACTCAAAACATAAGGATTGAGAAATCCTGTTCAAATATTTTGTTTTGAATTGTTTGTGAGTGTTGACTGTGAAAATGGTTCAAGAATACGCGTCTCCCGTCAGGGTCCACAAGTTTCCCTTCGAAATGGTGATGGCTGTGAGTACTCTAAAGTTTACTTATAAATTTTAAAAGCATTATAAGTTAGAAATCAAATAGCAAGGTCAGTAAATTGTAGCTAGGGTTAGCGCCAAGGTTTGTGAAAAGTAGGTGGATATTTCAACACCAGCAGTAATGCACACTGAACACTGCACTCAGATACCACTACAGTTATTTAACCCAATGTATCAGAAACAACTAGGCTGGCTATAGATGTTCCCTTACATTTAATATTTAAGCTAAAAGAAACAAAGAACTCAACTTTAATTTAGTTACATTTTATAAACAATCACTTGTTATTCATACTTGTACTTAACTATATCAATTTCAACTTGAATTATAGAACCTGTCCTGTCAAACTCACTTATAAGGTGACAGTTTTGAAGAAGTATCAATGTTTATTGCAGTTCCATGTAAAAGCACCTGCATGGTGCAATATAATGCAATAAATGGTTCCATTAGTACATTACATTTTATCCCAAATGCCCTGTGAGGTTCAGATCAGGTCAAAATGAAGCAACTGAGTATTCCAATAAGAATACCACTAGAATTGGACATGCTATAACAAGCTTGTTATCAATATCCACCCATTTCCTGGACAAGATGGCTTTGCTCAATAACATTACATGTATTGTAACATGCAATATAATTGAAATAGTTTTTCTCTCAAGTAGGTGGTCTCCTAAATTTTCTTAAGTTGTCAAGTTTATTATTTTACTAGCAACACCCTGCGGTTTTACCCGCGTTGTGCCCGTTCCCGTGGGAGTTTCGGGATGAAATAGAGCCTATAACCCTCCTGTTGAACGTGGCTATCCATTACAAAAAGAATTATTCAAATTGGATTGGTAGTTTCTGAAATTAGCCATTTCAAATAAACAAAGTTAGAACCTTCACCTCATATAATACTAGTATGAATTAAAGTGCATTTTGTCCTGTTAGTTTAAAGGAAATACCTAACATTAATTGCCTACTTATGTTAATAATATATAATAATGATTTGACATTATCTAAGTGCATATATACCAATTGTATGTAGGCATCTTTATATGTATCATGGGATTTTTAAATCCTTTGGTCTGTATATTGAATACCATAAACAAACAAAGACACAAAGTCCTTCATCATTGGTCTATAATAGTTTTTGCCTTGGTAATAAATTTAATTACATAGTATAGAAATAATTACACCAGGGATACTAATTTGTTGCATGTTATGCATAATTATATCTTTATAAAACTAATTAGGTATCTTTAGTTCTAATAATGTTTTAAAAATGCAGTAGGTCTTGAGTTTGGGACAAGTATCTTACAACAAAGTGAGTACCTACTGGGCAAGAAATATTATCTAATCATTTTATAATTGTTGTGGGGCCAATAAATAACTAGTTATTTAGTGCTGTATCATCCATTATATTAATTATATTCTCCCAAGGTTGAAATATATGATTTATTATTTTAGAGGGGTCATAAACAGGTTCTTGGCAATTAATACAATCTCAATTAAATTTTAATGCATGTGTGGTATTGCCCTGACGTGTACTGTCAAGGACGATTAGACAAAAAGGACTTGCTGGATGTGAACGGTTCTTAATATCTTATGATAATACTAATATTATAAAGCTGAAGAGTTTGTTTTGTTTGTTTGTTTGTTTAAACGCGCTAATCTCAGAAACTACTGAACCGATTTGAATAATTCTTTTTGTAATAGATAGCCACATTCAACGGGAAGGTTATAGGCTATTTTTCATCCCGAAATTCCCACGGGAACGGGTACAACGCGGGTAAAACCGCGGGGCGCTGCTAGTCTTATGATAATGTTATTGACAGCTAAACAGTCAAGTATAACAAGCTTTATTTTTTGTTTGTTTGTATATGCTAATCTTAGAAACTACTAAATCGATTTCGAATAACTATTTTTGTAAAGATAGCCACATTCAAAAGGAAGGTTAAAGGCTATTTTTCATCCCGAAAATTTCACGGGAACTGGCACAACGAGGGTAAAGCCGCGGGGCGGTGCTAGTAATACAGCAAGCATAGAAGCCAAGTGTCAATGACTATTCGACTAATTAGAAGCCAAACAAGGATAATGTTTGGTGTATCAGCTAGGTACATGTTTACTTTGTCGCGTCGCGGTCGACCGCCGCAGAGTTTACCTCTCCGCCCCTATTGCGAAATCAGCTAAGTTCAACACAGAGTCGTGCTCGGTCGTAGTGCCAAATTTAAGAGGTGAATTTATGTTCGATCATAAAAAACTCACTTATATATTTTTTTTTTATATAACGAGGTTAATTTAATCCTAACTAAGCTCAAAGCTTGTATTATGGTATCGAACTAAAGAATACTAATATATATTTTTGCTAAAAAGCTATGCATAACATGACTTCTGTGACCACGGTTCATGTAAAGGAGCCGAAACATCAGATAAAAATGTAAAATAAAAGCGAAGTGTATCCGTGAACGTAGTTTTAATTTAAATCCTTATTATTTATTAGTAACAGCATTAACTTTTGGGAGGATGCAGCCTTAATTGGATAAAGTACCAACGTAATTTTTTTACAAGATTCGTACTGCAAACACTAATAAATATCTTGTGTCCCGCAAGGTCAACGCTACGATTTTATTTAAAAAAATAACGTGTCGTGCTGTCGATCAAATAGTTGGCACATTGTGCGCTAGTGTTTTCCGGGATCTGTTTCATTCCATGTAAACAGAAATGATTCAAAAGTAGATAAAATATCAGCAAAAACAGGTCGAGGACTAACACTTTGGCATTTTTATGATTTTTACAGGCACTTTGAAACGTTTTGCAATGTATAGAAGTGATTCGCGCTTGCACCCGCCCCCTAGTTCAAAGTCGAAGGGCGGGTAGCTTCAGCTTACGCCTCACACACGAGTAAACGTTAACTCAAATGTCAGCCTCAGGTTGTGGCTCTCTGCAAGCCTGAATAACTTCAACAGACTGTCATTTAAGATATGAAATGCTTTGTATTTAGTTAAAAAGATATTTGACAGCATTGAGGTACATATAACTCATTGTTTGACAGCCTAAAAAACGTGACTTTAACGAACGTTTGTTACGATAACCAATTGTTTGAAACAAGAAACATGCGTAGCAAATCTTAGCTTTGTGAAGTACTTACTTTTTAGAGATCACGTTGAGCTCGCTATACCGTAATGAATTTCGATTTGGTTTCACTACCCCCGCCGGTACACAATATGATATTACATATTATATCATCGCTACATATATTTGATTAAAGACATTTAACCCATAACCTTCCCGTGGAATCTGGTTATCCATTACCAAAAGAATTATTCAAATCGCTTTGGTAGTTTCTGAGATTGGCGCGATCAAACAAACATAAAAAAACTTCATCTTTCTTTTAACCTTTTGAGCGCCAACTAATAAAACACAAATCATGCCCTCCACGCCAGCCCCAAAAATCAGAGATAAATACCTAAAAAAATATAAGGATGGGAATAGCATGTCGAAAACGTGTTTTTCCGGTTAAATAATGATTAAATAAAGTGCGTAAATGTATACAAACATATTGTTATTGAAGTTTTTTTTAACCACACACTAGTAATTTAGTAATTTTACCAAAGCTCGTAATTTTAGCAAATACTAATACATCAAAGTCGCTTGAAGATAAGTAATCAAATAAAAATATCATAGTAACTTTACCCCAGCACTAGTCAATAGATGTTGTCGGCCCCAGCCGACATTGGCGTGGTCAGTCGGTGAATTCATTATGTGCACGCTATTTATTAGAGATGGGACGCGCGCGTTTAGATTATAATTTACATTTATCGAGTAATACCTACCTTTTATTTTAGCATAATTTATTATATTGAATAAAATTACTTATTTTATTTACAATGATATGTTTTCATGCGATGGTCCTATTCTAAGGAGTTCTTTAGTAAAAGCCGTTATTCCCAAAAATGTATCATAAATCTTTTGTTTTTGTTACTTCTTTGTTCCCAACTTTTCATGGAATATACGAGTGCAATAGTAAATCATAAAACTGTACAACACGTGCTGTCGTAAAAAAACGATATTTTTAAATGTATTATAATATTATATTTTAACACCGTGGGAAAGACATAACATAATATTTGTTTGCCAAAAGGCGGGTACATCAAAGTAGATAGGTACCCACATATTGTATTCATTTCGTAGAGGGCAAATAGGTATTCATTATGTTTAATGACAAAAGTAAAATGTGTAATAAACGACTTACATAATTAATAACTCTGATAAATAAGGATGAGTAACACCCATTCCATTATTGAAAAATAAATGCTTAATTTACCCCTTCTCTATACACACTAAAACAAAATCATTCGATCAAGTTGACTGAAACAGAAGAGAGACGAGTAGAATAATGGAGACGCAAAAAAATTCAGAAAAGAAAACTAAGAGGTAAGTCACTTAAGTGGATTATGTAATTTAATAACTTAGAGCACGATAACAAACTTACAACGGACATCACTAGATGTGTAACTCGTACGCAGATGACGTCAGAGTGCGTCGTCTAATGCCGACCGTGGCGTAGAGGACAGTCATAAAAGATAATAGAATAAGGATGGGCACACGGCACAGTAGATTGTATCGATTGTATGGAGGGGTGGTAAAAAAGTTTAATAATTTTTCACTCAGGGGGCACCGATAATGTTATTTATTGTATCAGAAATATTATATGCTATTTGTGCAATGAAATAATACTAAAATTGTATATGTATTTACTCTCAACATTAGCATACAGGTTGTTTATTATATAAAAAGTTGGCACAACACTAGCGGTCGGCATTTGCCGACAATGGCGCAGGAGGCATGGCATTTCGCACGTATTTTTTGTCATCTTTTTTGGTATAAAAATCTTCCATACAATTTATTTTTATGGATAGGTTTGAGTTAAAAATAAATTGTTATATCGTTGTGACTTCAATAAATAAGATATGATAAACAAATACTCTTTTATTAAGCAAATATATGGTTAAATAATAATAACAATTCTTGTCGGCTATAGCCGACATTGGCGTGGAGGGCTCGGAGTTGTATGTCGGCTATAGCCGACATTGGCGCTCAAAAGGTTAATAGTATAGATTTTCCAATACTAAGTAACTAACTCCACATTTTGCTGTGAAGGTCGAGCTGGTCTTGTTGGCACACCCGTGATAATTGATACGACTATCGTGAATAACTCTTGTGTATGTTATATATTGATTTATTGTATTTACTACACGTGACTGCGAAATGAATCAAACTTAGATTAATTCGTATCATCATAACAATGGACATTGGACATTATGCATTGTTAAGAACATCATTTGAAACTGGAATTTTCTCACGCCAATTTTAAGCAAAGATATTTATTACTAGCAGCGCCCCGCGGTTTTACCCGCGTTGTGCCCGTTCCCGTTGGAATTTCGGGATAAAATGTAGCCTATAGCCTTCCTCGATAAATAGACTATCTAACAGTGAAAGAATTATTCAAATCGGTTCAGTAGTTTCTGACATTAGCGCGTTTAAACAAACAAACAAACAAACAAACAAACAAACAAACAAACAAACAAACAAAACAAACTCTTCAGCTTTATAATATTAGTATAGATATGTCGTGGTTCAGCTTTAGCTTATTTCAGACTAGCAGCGCGCCGGTTTTACCTGCGATCTGCCCACCCTTCTGACACTTTCTGGAAAACCTTTCCGTTGAATGTGGCCAATCGATTACAAAAATATTATTCAAATCGGACTAGTAGTTCCTGAGAATAACGCGGTCAAACAAACAAAACACAAACTCTTCAGCTTTACTATAGAATTATAGTTTGTTAAGGCTTTAGCTCACTCTGACAACTAAAGCAGGGGCTGGATGCCCTAGGCTTATTTCAGTTAATCTATACTAATATTATAAAGCTGAAGAGTTTGTTTTGTTTGTTTGTTTGTTTGTTTGTTTGTTTGTTTAAACGCGCTAATCTCAGAAACTACTGAACCGATTTGAATAATTCTTTTTGTAATAGATAGCCACATTCAACGGGAAGGTTATAGGCTATTTTTCATCCCGAAATTCCTACGGGAACGGGTACAACGCGGGTAAAACCGCGGGGCGCTGCTAGTTTGGGTATAAGTATAGCTTGAAGGATTAGGCATTACCACGCTTGCTGTGTGAGTATTTGATGTATTGTGGTTATTACAAGTTAAACATGTTGAACAAAAATCCACAGTCACGTTTAAAAACTTGGTCAAATTCGTGGTAAATAAATCGCATGCATATACCTACCTAATAATAATCGTTATGTATGTTGTTACTCGTAGCCAATCAGGATTGCTTGGGAACCTGTTCCGCGAACCGGTGCGATCCGGTTTTTCCAATATGGACTGGAAGGGCGTTATACTGTTATTTCGTTTCGTTTTTTAAGGATTTTTCCTGGGAATTTGGTTCGGGTTCGTTTGTCACGACACTAATCTGTCTGTGAATGTTTAGAAGATAGAAACAGAACTAATGCATTCGTATAGTTACAACTATCGCCTTTAAGACGTCAATTGCTTCTCTAGTATAGATTTAATGAGTGATTTAGACATGAAATAAATGAAAATTTCGTCAATTAGTTAAATGTTGATTTAATGGGTGTTTCTTATTGCGGTAGTAAGTTTCTCGCCGTATCTGTCTGTAACAATGTTCGCGCTAATCTCAAACATTATTGAACGGGTTTCATGCAGTTTTCACCTATTATTCCTACGGGAACCTGACTTAACGAAGCCATGAGATGTCGTGTCGCTAGTTACCTATAAATTGGGTAAATAATTTAAACTTCGCTCTTAAATGCGTTCTCCAAAATATTTGGGCGCTTAAAGTTTTTGTTCACTTTTTTATAATATCTAAGTATAAGAACTGTAATTGACATAACCAGTTAGTTATGTCATAAAGATATTATATTATACTTAAATATTATATCTTTGACCAATCAGATCCAGCTGGTAATATAATAAAGTTGAAGAGTTTATATCCTGACTAGCAGCGCCCCGCGGTTTTACCCGCGTTGTACCCGTTCCCGTGGGAATATCGGGAATATTTAAAAACCTTCCTCTTGAATCACTCTACCTATTACAAAAAACCGCATCAAAATCCGTTGCGTAATTTTAAAGATTTAAGCATACAGACAAACAGACAAACAAACAGACAAAAATAGCGACTTTGTTTTATACTATGTAGTGAAGCTGCAATACTACATTTCGGAAAAAAATCTTTTTGCCACATTCAAGATTAGTCATCATCTCGATATACCCGTTTCCGCGGGTATCCACTCTAGTCTCAAGAACTACGATTCCGATTTGAATATATTTCTTTTGGTACTGGATAGCCACATTCAACGGTCTAGTCTAGATTTAGACGAGCTGACCAGGCCGCAGGGTGCTGATAGAACATAGTACATATTATGTTCTGTATTTGCGGTTATTTGTATATAAACTCAAGGCAGACCTGGTTAGCGGTGTGCTGTGATAAATAGCGATATTAATATGTACGCAGTTATGTCTAAGTATTTTATCTAGATTTCTTTGTTCCTAGACGGAACTGTTCAACGTCTCATTTATATCTTTATTTATTTAAAAAGAACATTTGTTTTGTGTGAAGTATGTATAATATGCTAAATTTTGTTTATATTTAAAAGTATTGTGTCGTCATGGAAAACCATAATACACAATACAATTTTAATCAAATTAACGCTCAGTTAATTTGTATAAAGCTGCCGTGTCTGTATTTATACAGCAATTTTAGTATAAGATAAAGTATTCGTTGATAAAATATGAAATTTTACATAAAACATCTTTTTGCTCATGGATTTTCATATCTGAAATAATTTGGCTAATTGTCCTACCAAAGACAATTCCGTCTTTAGAGGTAAAGGTTCAGTGATGGGGTAAGAATGGAATAAAATCGGGAGGTACCTGATTGATTATTTTTACCCAGATATCTGTCCATAATTATTACTACATACCTAAGAAGGTTATCTACTCCCAAACTTCGATTAATTATTTTGAGAAACTTAAAAGTTGAATACATATATCGTCTGGTATTCGTCATTAATCTTACATCTTCATGTAAAAATGTTTAATTTATCAGTTCGCTCACTTGCCAACAATAACAAACTAAATTCCTCCATATATATTAACGCTCACCTCTGATCGTACATTTAAGCAGATTCCTCTTAAATTCCACTCAGACTAACGTTATTAAACCTATTTCAGTATGTTTATTAGTTTACTAACAATGCGTTAACATTATAAATAGCATTTTCAGTTTAAAATTCCGGGTAGAAGTTAGCTATAAGCCTAGTTAGCCTCTTAATTTGAGCTATCTCATACAAAACTAGCTGCACCTCGCGGTGTTACCCGCATTGTATCCGTTCCCGCGGGAATTTCGGGATTAAATGTATCCCATGTGTTATTCCGATGTATACCCTATGCTACTGTAAAGTTTCATCCAAATCCGTCCTGTAGTTTTTCCATGAAAGAGTAACAAACATACATCCATCCATCCATCCTCACAAACTTTCCCATTTCTAATATCAGTAACATTAGTTACAGAGATTCGCCTGTTCAGACAAACATACAAACAGAAAATAACTTCAGCTTTATTATATTGGTACAGTATAGATCGTTTAGAGGTCACTGTTATCTACCCGCGTGACTGCAACGTGACCGCAACTTCTTATTGCGTTGGTGTTAGGTTCGATTTGCTTTGGCATAACATTAATAGGCAATCCTTGTGATGCGCACTTCCTTAGTTAGGAATGCGAAAGTCTGTTAGTTTTCACTTAACACAGCTGATTTCGATGTTTGGTATGATGTGATGATACGACAAGTCTAGAGTGAGATGGGACTATAAATTGTTCATTATTTTCTAAGGTTTAAACAAAAACACAAATGAAACTACGATTAGTTAAGAGCTCATTAAACTTAGCACTTTAGCAATTGGGCGCTCTTTAAATTGACCACTATGGCCAATTGGGATTTAGTTGAAGCGTGAGACGATAATTGCGCATTGCTCTGATGTATACCGCAAATTAGTTAATAAGTGAGGTAGTTATTACTCTTATTAATATCAACTCGTATCAACTCGTATACCGAACAATAATTTCTTCCACTAACCTACTGCTTGTTGGCCACAGGTTTTAATTTGATAAAAATTGTTCTGTGATGATATCGTCATTTTGATATAACCTGTAAACACCTTTTATTAGGTTTTAGTTCATATACTAGCAGCGCCTCGCGTTTTTATCCGCGTTGTACGATGAATGTGACTGTCCATTAGAAAAATATTTTTTCAAATTGGATTGGTAGTTTCTGAGAGCGCGTTGAGAAAATCAAAAGAATTTATAAAAACATCAAACATAATGCAGCAGCGCTGGTTTTCAGGCACTCCCTTTTCATTGGGTTAGCGACATTATATTAGCATAGATTAGGTTATCTATAGTAAAGTCTAATTATACTAACCAATAAAGACTTTAAGTAACTACGTCCTTATGTATCATCCACGTTCAGTTTCGAAGAGGACGTGTTGTCTTCCGATAGGAAATAATACAAGTTTCCATTTCGTCTGTTATCTGAGAGGAAATGAGTTTTCATTCAAGGAGAATCGCTTCGTCAGACGCACGTTTTTACAACTGTTCGGTTTTATAGTTTTGTTGTTCATTGTAATGCCGCGTTTGGTCTAGTGGTATGTGCTCTCGCCTGTCAAGACTGAGGTCCAGGGTTCAATTCCCAGGTCGGGCCAAAACATGTTTCCTACTTTTCGAACATGGCTCGAGTTTGTAATCACCAACCCGTATTAGGCAAGCATGGTGATTTCGCCAAATCCTCTCCACTGTAGTGATACACTCATCGGAGAGATGAGATGAGAGGCCTTTGCCCATTAGAGGGGCATTACAGGCTAATACTTCTTATCGAGTGGATGGTCAACGTGACCAATCCTGGTGTCAGAGTTATTGAGCCGCCAAAGGCCTCTGACATGGCTCATGTAACGACTACTATCCGTAGAAAGTAACCGGGACCGACGGCTTAACGTGCCCTCCGAAGCACGGAATCATCTTACTTTTCGGGCAATCAGGTGATTCAGAACAGGCTAATACGATTTTAGAGATCTTTTTATGAGAGCTTTGTAATTATTTATCTCAGCCTGTATTATCCCACGGTAGGGCGGCGAACTCCCTTCGTCTCTTTCAGCTATCTCTGACACGGAATGTTTCGGGCCAGTCTGGCAGGTGTACCAATTGGGCCAGTTTGAAAAGCGCACATCCGAATAGTCACACGGAAATGGTCATACAGAAATGTTAATCAGCAGAAAGAAAACATACTCGTAGAATTTTCGGAGAATACTTTTTTATACTGGGTTTAATTAAATCTCAGTGAGTCAGTCGACCAGTCTTCTGTGGCCACGGGTCCTGAACAATGTGAAATTAAACTAAAATAAAGAAAGAAAAGATGAAATTGAATTTTCTTTCTTGAAGTAGCTATATTAGTAGACGTTACTGTAGGTACTTCAATTAAAAATTTAATGTTTGTTTAACCCTAAGAAATAGTCAAATGTAGCGCTTTTTGCCAAAATTACTTTAAAATTTCATTCATCATAGAAATCACGGCTGTTAAGTCAAACAAAGCAAATAATTACAAATTGCTATCGTTTTTTACGCAAATAAAAATCTGTCTCAATCTGAGGATGAGTGTCCTTCGAAGCCGTACTCTCGAGCAAACAGACCGGAAAAATTTAATTTACTTGGTTAAATGAATAGTGTGTTTCATCAGTTCATTGTTACTCGCTACGGTCACCGTCCTACGCAGTTCTGTATTGAGAACGATAATGTATATCTTGTTTTAAATTACAGTAATTAGACCTAGTTTTTACTATCTACCAAATAAATATGATAAATGCGAATGTTTTGAAGGTAAATGGCTGTTCGTTGCTCATACATGTTTGGTACTCGATCGTATCTTGAATTGAAAACGATTCGAATTCTATCGAATGCCACCACGATTCTATAGTGCTGTGTTAGATCGTGCTCTAGTACGCTTTATAAATGTCAGTTATGACACTAATTTGATCTGATTTCGATTCGGTCGACATTCAATCGTTATTTAGTCATTCGCTTATATGACATCTAATGTACTTGACCTATGACATTTATATTTCATTCTTGACATTTCACTTACACCTATTGCCATATTCCATCCAATCATTCCATTTCAACCTATATCTACGTGGTGGTAACTGGCACCGCTAGGCTCCAACCGGCACATGTACAAGATAATAGACGTCTCCTGATAACAGCATGTCGCGTGGAGATGCGCGTTATCACTGACCCTAAATAGAGCCATCTCTATCTCTTAACATTTGGGTCGGATCGGACTCGCTGCTGATAAATTAGTTCTGTGTTTTTGATGGTTGTTCTTCAATTAGTCCGGTTCCAGGTCCTAACAAAAATCAATTTTACGGTACATTCGTGAAGAAAGCATGAAACTTGGCATGAATGTAGCTCTCATGTATGTGCTTCAATCTCGATATGGGGAGCACGTCAGCAAATGAATGCTTCCCCCCTTTCCCCCCCATTTTATCTCCCTCATTCTGGTTTTTCGAATTTTCTACAAAAACTATACGACTGAGGAGTTTACTCTTCAGAGACCAAATCATCGTCGATAAATTGCCTACAAAACGATACTACATTTATAGTGGTAAGATTAATATATTTTTTAACCGACTTCAAAAACCGAAGGAGGAGGTTATCAATTCGGTCGGTATATATATTTTTTTTGTTTTATGTATGTACACCGATTACTCTGGGGTTTCACATCCGATTTACGTGATTCTTTTTTTGTTCTATGCTGTACAAATTCCCATTGGTCCCGAAAAAAATGGTTGGGATCACGACCCCGAAATCACCCTGTATATTGATATCATCACGCGAATATCACAAGCTAACTATTGAAGTTGTTTTAAAATTGAAAAAAATTAACTAGAAGTGGTAATTGTACGTAAACTATAATAGATAGGCATATGCCGTCGCGGGTTTAAATGTGCAAAATAATGAATACTTTAAATGTGTAGAACATTGTTTTTATGTATCATCTATAGTTTTCGCAGCGCACGCCATAGAAGCACGTCGATGAAGGTTTTTTCTATACCCTGCGTTACATTACTTCAATTTAAGTCAGGTTCCCGAAGGAATTTTAGGATAAAACTTTCAACGGGACCAATGGGAATTTGTACAGCATAGAACAAAAAAAGAATCACGTAAATCGGATGTGAAACCCCAGAGTAATCGGTGTACATACATAAAACAAAAAAAATATATATACCCACCGAATTGATAACCTCCTCCTTCGGTTTTTGAAGTCGGTTAAAAAATATATTAATCTTACCACTATAAATGTAGTATCGTTTGGTAGGCAATTTATCGACGATGATTTGGTCTCTGAAGAGTAAACTCCTCAGTCGTATAGTTTTTGTAGAAAATTCGAAAAACCAGAATGAGGGAGATAAAATGGGGGGGAAAGGGGGGAAGCATTCATTTGCTGACGTGCTTCCCATATCGAGATTGAAGCACATACATGAGAGCTACATTCATGCCAAGTTTCATGCTTTCTTCACGAATGTACCGTATTTTCGGATTTGGACCCGTACTAAATTGTTAGGTTACACGTAAAAGTTTGTGTATTAATCAAAGAGTTAATAAAGTAACCCTACGATGAATATCGCATGGTGAAAGAGGCACGGTGTAGTAAAGAGGTGTGAATCTGTGTATCTTTTAGTCCGGAGCATTGTCGTGCCTGACCGATAACTGCAATTTTAGTGATTAATTTTATAAGCAGTCTTTCATGCATGGAGTATCTTCTTGACTATGATATCACTATTAACCTGTGTGTATTAACCATCCACTACTCCAGCAATGAGTATCCCTGGCCACAATGGCCTCTCATCTCATTGACAATACATTGATAAGGATTAGGCGTTAACTATTGTATTAAACTTTGAATTAAATGAGTTATTATTCTTAATCAGAGTTTCCAAAATGTAATGTTCAAAAACATCACCTGTACTTCAGTAACTTCTAAGATAACCTCACATTCCCTTGAATTTCCCTTTATTTATACGCCATCCCTCCTACATTGGGAATATTCGAATTCCTATCGGTAATTCCTTTATTCCCTATTCTTGAAAGTAATTGTTGATAACATTCGTCGGGTCCCTCGGGCGATCATACGGATAGGGATGTTACAACCCTGATAACAAGGTCCATTATCCATTACCACAGGGTTCGTTAACCGTGATGTCAAGATAAAATCTCTTTTATCTTAAACGTTAAATATATTTTAATTTACCAAATTGTAAGTTTCATCTTTAGTTTCCATTGTTTAACAAATGTTTTGTGTAATTTCGTTCCTGTATCATGTATCATTCATTTTGTTTAAAAACGTCGACTCAAATGACTCTTTTGAAATTCATTTGCAATGATATGTTGAATCGTTGTGTGAGTGATTGTTTGATATTCTTCGACTTGGAATAATTGTGGATTCGTTACCAACATGATATTCATTTTCGGACAACTTTCAAAATTATGTAACATTTTTATAGATGTTAAGTTTAATTAATGCGCATCCTAGTATACTTTCATATACTTATGTTGAATCAATAAATCTAATCAATGCTAATATCTTTACTAAAATAATAAAGTTGAGTTTGATTTTTTGTTTACTTGAATTTGCGCATATCATAGACTAGCAGCGCCCCGCGGTTTTACCCGCGTTGTGCCCGTTCCCGTAGGAATTTCGGGATTTTTTTTACACAAAAACCTTCCTCTTGAATCACTCTACCTATTACAAAAAACCGCATCAAAATCCGTTGCGTAATTTTAAAGATTTAAGCATACAGACAAACAAACAGACAAAAATAGCTACTTTGTTTTATACTATGTAGTGAAACTACCAATCCGATTTGAAGTAATTATTTTCATACATTACATTCAACGGAAGGACAATTTTTCATAAAACTAAAATTTTTAAGATTTTTGAAAGTTATAACATGTGGAACAGGAAATCGGATTTGAATATGTGTGATACTGATAGCCTGTTATAGGCTCATTTTAATCTCGAAAATAATACAGAACGTGTTCAACGCAAGTAAAACCGCGAAGCGCTGCTAGTCAACTAATAAATATCCCATTAACTTTAATTAGGTACCAACCCCTCAAAAAGCGATAAACTTTCCTTCAACCTATAAATAGCACCTCTTACCTAAATTGGACCGAAAATAAAATCGAACGCTTGTAAATATTGTTATCGATATTATGACTCCACCAAGGACTGCGGGACATGAAGGCTAGAGTTCCTAATAACCGTCTCGCTATGCCAGTATTAGGTCAATGTGGGTTTCCATCCATTCAGTACTTCAGTTAATAGCATTGTTTTGTAACAGGTCCCACATGCTTGAATGGGCCAGTCCAAAATAGCAGAGGAATTTATTCGGACACTTATTGCTTTAATTCTCGCGTGTTGGTGTTTTATTGTGAACACGCGACCATTTAAATGTTTTAGTTAGGTTCATTCATTGTTTATTCAGTTATTGACTGCAAATGTGTTATGTTAATTAATTCTACACATTCTACTTGGTAATTTAAGGTATCCTACTAATATTCATAGTAATGCGAAAGTTTGTGAGGATGAATGTATGGATGTATGTTTGTTACTCTTTCACGAAAAAACTATTGGACGGATTTGGATGAAACTTTACAGTAATATAGGTTATACATCAGAATAACACATGGAATACATTTTATCCTAAAATTCCCGCGGGAACGGGTACGACGCGGGTAACACCGCGTGGCGCGGCTAGTACGTAATAATAGCCTGTGAGAAGTCCTTTAGAAGGGCATGTACACGTTCTTAATTAAATTTATATTCAAGTATTCGACGTAAACCCCTTATTAATTTTAAAGACTAGTGATGTACAATCGATCGATTTGCTCCAATTACCGACGACTGATAAACTGTTTTAAAAAGTGATTCACCGGTCACCGCCCACACGACTCCGTCACTGAATAAATCCAATCAATTGATCAACTCGCCCACTTCACACCCCCGACCTTCAGGAGATCTAATGATAATATAATCCCGGATTATATCGACTAGCACACTTTTAAGGGAGCAAGGAAACCCAATTAGTGGAGTACTTATAACGTTGTAAGTGTTGGGTATTCTGTGCTCGAGTATGACGTCATTGTTATATTGGTTCACAGAGTGTGACAGCAGGTGTTCCTAATGGGGTTGGTTTATGTTCAGGCGGGGTGGCTTTTAGAGACTTTGACGTGCAGACCATATATAAAGTCAACGAGTTCTGTGAATAATGCAGTGAAGCATGCAAAATTACTACACCCTTTGCCGGAAAAAAAATGTTATTGGTTATTGAATCGGCCGTTAGTTACTGAATCTAATAAAATTCTCGTGTCGCGGTGTTTTTAATTAAACTCCCCCGAAACGGCTTGACTGATTCTCATGATATTTTGTAAGTCTAAGAACCGGACAACATGTATTTTTCATCCCCCTAAATGATAAGGGTGGCCTTTTTTAAATAATGTATATCGCAAAACAACGTTTGTTGGGTCAAATGGGCTAACTTGTCTCTTGTCATTCATTTTAAATATTTTATTCTTACAAGATTTAATTTAGTGGTTTAATTATTTATGTGAAGTTTGCACAAAATCGGTCGAGCGGTTCTTAAATTCCCACGGGAACGCGGGTAAATCCGCGGGGCGCAGCAGTATTATTTTAAAATATACCGTACAAATATACATTAACATTGTGCAGTAATAACGCATTATAAGATGTTGTGCAGACAGACAGATTCACTTTAAATTCTGATTTTAAGTCTGAGATAAATTCAGATGTATCTCTATCGACCCTCCAAAATGAAAATGTCTTAGACATAATCCGGCGAAATCTTGTATAAATCAGGATTGTTTTGCGTATAATAACGAAATTCGTTCATCCATTAATCCACGCTTAAAAACTTTGGTGTTACTAAGTAGGATTTGGAATTCCAAGAAAATGTTGTAATCATTAGTTAAATGTGATTTTCGTTACTTTGTTGAGACTTAATAACATTAATTTAAGTTTGAAAATACACGTTTTAGTGTTGATTCTGCCCACGTAGCTCTCGCTACGCTACGAGTCTAAGCTATCATTCATTCACTTCGAATAGGTTAGTGGCCAACCCTGGTCTCGGGGACTAAGGGCCTCCATGGTCATGGTCAATCATGGTCATGGTCTACATGGTCAAAACAACTGTGCCCTTCAAAGTGCGATAATGGTCAGTTAGAAATGCCACCATCGGCTACCCATCCAAGTAGGGGTCGAGCTGCACGTTGGTTAACAATCGCAATGAATAACATCGTTTAGTCAAACTATGCCACGGGCGGTACACAGCAGTATAAGCATAAGTAAGAATGTAGTTTTAATAATTCGAAATTAATTGAGTGGACTATAAGTGTGTTAATTGAAGTTTTTAATTTACAAAACGGCAAAGGCGACACTGTAAAATCAACCTTATTCTTAACTAGCTACCGACCTTTATTAGCAGGCGCGAAAGGATTAGTTTAGGAAACTTTTTTAAAAGTATTATGTTTTTAAAAATCCTTCACATTCGTCACCTTTAATTGCTCAAATAAGACTTTTTAATTAAGGCGTACATACATTTCACGTTACTAGCAGTTTTACCCGCAATGTGCCAGTTCCTGTGGGAACTTCGGGATCACTACATAGTATAAAATAAAGTCGTCTCTGTTTCGTGTCTGTATGTCTGTTTGTCTGTATGCTTAAATCTTTAAAATTACGCAACGGATTTTGATGCGGTTTTTTGTAATAGGTAGAGTGATTCAAGAGGAAGGTTTTTATGTAAAAAAATTCCCGAAATTCCCACGGGAACAGGCACAACGCGGGTAAAACCGCGGGGCGCTGCTTACAAAATAATAATGCTCAATGGCGGGTCTCTTATGGCTACTTACTGTTTCGTGCGGTCAAAGATTGTGTATATTTCTGCGGGAGACACGCAATGTTTTATCCCGATTTTCCTACATGAAATCTTGATTACCCGAAGCGAAGCGAGGGCGGGTCGCTAGTATAATATAGAGGAAACCTATCGTTACTTTCCTGTTAAACGTGGAAATCCTTGTCTATCCAATACAAACATTTGAATCGTATGCTAGGTCCTAGAGTAGCGCCCTATAGTGGTACGTTCAAAAGAGCCTTTGGGGTAAAAATTGAATACAAATATTGGACTTTGACTTTGAGACCGTTCGAACAAAGAAAAAAAAATAGCTTAATTCTAATAGAGCTGTCGTATATTTTTTCCAAGTACGCAATACCCAAAGCAGCAACTGTTGAAGCAGTTAATTGGAATCCCAATGGCGATGCAGTAATTGGTTTCGACGATTTCACATCCTCTCAACATATCCGAACGAGCCGAAGGTTGGTGGACATTCTAGAATCATTTAAGATATCTGAATTTAAACGGTGATTTCTCAACGAGTTGAATGTAGCAACTTGGTCATATTTCTATGTTAAATAAAGCAAAAAAAACAGCCAGGCAAAATAAACAGACTGGCTCATGTCCATGACTTCTTTACATATCTCTTTCTATGCTAGTCTTCTTCTATCTTTTTCAACTCTACTACGCCACATCTTGAAGAATATATTTTAATACATTATGATAATTAATGTGTCTTAAGTTTTGTGCTACCCAATGTTATGGGTCATCCAATTTGCGTAAACTAATCCTTTTACCTAGTTCTTTGTGATTGTATCGTCAACTAAAACTATCAACCTCCTTTTTATTCAAACACATTTCCCCGAAACCTTTTCTAATAACAATGGACGTTCTAGTTCACCGGCTACAGATAACAGAGTCAAGTGTTCGTGTTGTGACGTCACTGGCACGTCATATCTGTGTGGCTGTCGTGACAGCCGTCAAGGTGTTGGAAGTCGCATTGTACAAGAGACAATGGAAAGATACGAACGAACAACACGACACGGTTTGAACGGAGACATGTCACCGACTAATCAATAGAATTTGCACTTTCCTGTAGAGGCCTTCAATATATTATAGTTGTGTTTATGTCTTATTTAAAGTTGACGTATGTTGTTTTGCACGAATCACGATCGTAGCTAGCTAAAGGTGGGGATGAAATGTTTTTGTGTTTACAAAAAAATTGCCGGTTATCTCGGTCCGGATGTCGAGAGTCTCATTCCGCCCACATCTGTTTGTCCGCTATTTTAGTCCGACAAAAGCAGATTATTGTTATCTATTGGAAAGCCGTATTTTTCGATTTCCTTTGTCCTTTTCTTGTTTGTTAAATTAAAAATGTCCATATTCTGTCCAAAACTTTTGCTATATTTGGAAGCAAATATTCAATTATGATTTTTCCACTGGAAGAAATTATAAAAGTTATCCCTAGTGACGTAGCAGCTAATCTGCTTTACGTCTGAACGCCACTTCTTCGGTATAAGTATAAAAAGTAGTACAATGACCACAATCCTCTGTTACGAGCGAGCTCCGCGCCCTCGTAAATATCGTAATCGTAATATTGTTCTCTAAATCGTAAACCTATTGTTGATGAATTAAATGAATCGTTAAATTGGAAACTTGGCCATTGTATAATGTGAGAAAGTAGTTTGAATTGTGGAAGACTGACCATAGACATTCTGTGGTTTTGTCACATTGATACCGATATCGAGACGATTTCCAATACCAAATTATTTATCATATCATATGATCCAATATGATTTAGTAGTCTATTCTCTTCTATCTTGATTCGAAAAGACAAAGAAATGCCGATTGAATTGAAAACCTCCTCCTTCGGTGTTGTGGGTTTAAGAGTAGGTAAGTATTCTGTGAATTTCTGTGCCATAACTTCTACTATCCATTTCATCTGGAGCCCTGAAAGGTAATATCAGCAAAATAACTTCCACGAACAAATCTTTCTTCGCTCAATTTCACTAAGCGACCGCTTTTTGCTTTATACGCCGACAGATATTCCATTCCTGACTCATCAATCAATCAGTGAAATCAATATCCTTTCCATTCCAGTTTCAGTAAAAACATATTTCCAATTTCCATATTCCAAAGTCGATATTTCATAACGCGTTCCCACGAGTACTCGCGACGCGGACGAATACCAAATGCTTCAATTTCAAGGAACTTGTTCAAGAATCTCCAGAATTAGCAAAGAATTTGTTTAGTTGGAAGATTGTGTGGCTCGGGCATGCTCTCAGAAATGTTTGCTTCGCTTTGATGTTTGGCAGCGCTTGTAGTTAGTACTACATAACTGTGTGTGTAATGTATCTATGCGGTACTGTGACGCAGTGTCGTTATGTTGGTTAGTGTATAAGTTTGTTGGTAACTACTGATCAAGTGGAGTGTCTGGAGTATATAAGGATCAAATTAGACTACTATCCATCTTGCTCTATAACTACATACATACGTCTATAACAAACGTTTCCTTTGCTGCGGTATTTTGTTTGACGCCTAACTTAAAAGTTCATTAATATAAATCTCTGCAGTATTCTGGTTAAAATAGCATTTATTTACTGTTTGAACTAACTACTGCCCTAAATATTTAAGACAGAATGTTAACGTTTTAAGCCTCTAATATTTAGAAAGGAATAACTACCAGTTAGAACGTAAATGTATATAAAAAATGTGTCATGAAAATAATATAATTTATTGGTAATAAATATTTGAACGTCGAATTTTACATCCGAGCACAATCAATTTAAGACCTCAATAGATTAAAAATAATAAAGATTTTATCGCCTTGTGCTAATTTCTAAAATTATCAAGATTTGCTTAAAATATTGTCGTATTTGTGCGGTCGGTGTCATCCTTGAAATAAGTTGGAGACTTTATCAATAAAACGAAGAGCGTCGAGACTCGGTATTCTCGGTAAAAGGATTTATCGAAGTAATACTGCGAAGTGTCGTAAATGAACGAACTCTCAGTATTAGATTGTAGCCCGTAAACATTGGTTTTCTTTTCCAGTTTTTCCAAGAAAAGTTATTTTTTTTCGTAATTGCGTGAGCGACAAAATTGCCGTGGTTGGATATTTCGCTATTTCAATGTTTCTTTTGATATTAAGCTTCTATATACAATCACTTAAGGACCTTTTATGGATAAATAAATTTCGTGTACGTTTTTGGCACCCATTAGTCTTTGAAGTGTTAGTTATATTAATCTTGGTACTTTGAAGTCCATAGCTCTCTTACACGATGGCTTAACGGTCTCGCCTTTTAATAAATATCTCGTCAAATGTATCAGAACTACAAATCTTGATGAATGTTCGACCTTTCACAAGGAAATAAAAGCTGCTTTCATCCTTCTCGTGTCTGGCTGCGTTCATTGTCAGCCAGTGAGTCATACACGATGCGTACAGTTAAGTGTTTCATCCCACGCAATGCAACACAAGCTCTTTATATTAGTTAGTTTATGGGACTTAAAGTTAATGCAGTTCTATGGGGTAAGATGTGTTATTTAGTCGTTAATATGGGTCTGGTAGAGCTCAGAGTTTTATTTGTTCTTAAACCCAATGGATGAATCAAGCTTTGTTGTCGCCTTGTCGCCGATTTTGAATGGCGCTGCAACGCAGATATATGTTTGAGTTCTTTAATAGGAATATTTACTACTAGCAGCGCCCCGTGGATTTGCCCGCGTTCGTCCCGTCCCTGTAGGAAATTAAGGATCACATCCCTTAGGTTAGGTTAACCTCTTGAATGTGGGTAAATCCAATGATTTAATAATTATTCGAATCGGACCTATAGTTCCAAAGAATAATACGTTCTAGTAAAGAAATAATAAGACTCTTCAGCTTTATATTCGTATTAAAATAAATAAAACGTTCTCGATACATTTTCCACGAATTACTCATTGATATTAGAAGGCAATAGAATCCTTGTAGAAAGTATGAGCCAGTAAATGTGTTAAAAGTCATACTTCAAGTCTGTCCAGTATTCAAAGTGTGGCGAGCGAGTGGCGTAACTCGACAATGTTTCAGTTACGTGAGCGACTCGGCGCTTGGGTATCGGTATCAAATATCAATTGATAGTTTTAGCCTGAACCCACGTTTTATCACGAAGTTTCGGGAATTTAGGGATGAAAAAATACTTAAAGACTAAGTACTTTCATCCCGCGACCAACGCGAGTTAATCCGAAGTGACATTAGCAATTTTTTTTCGTGTCATTCGGACACTACTTAAATAATAACCGCCGTTTATCATTACCGGTGAGTTAGCGGCCACTTTCCCCTTTATTTCACCGATCTGTTTGCTTACCAATGCAGATCATTGTTCCACTAACGCCTCGTTGCGACATCGTCCATTTCTGCCAATCAGTGTCCGCGGTCGCTCATCGTAATTGGCCCAATTTTGTGCCAAGTTCGACATTCTTTGCATTATTTTCACTTTTAAACCTTATTGGTTTGTCTTTTTGTTTTTATATTTGTTTTCTTGTATTACAATATCTAAGTACAATGAAAAACTATGAATTCTCAAAATGATGTATCTCGAAACCTGAATACTAGAACGTATCCAAGCTACCCAAGTATATTGATTCTCAAATGCCTAACACATTTCGCTATAAGCTGAAAATATTGGAAGATCATAACATGGCATTTATATGAGACCTAGTCTAGATTTACACAGGGTTTATGTCAATACGACGTAGATAGATGCGTGTACTTGCCACCCTTTTTCATACCAAGATGGATATAATAAAGTAGGTTTGTCGCGACTATATTTCATTGGCCCGTGGGAAATGACACGCTGGCGTTATTAAATTGTCCACGTGGCGTCTTCAAGGGCTCTTACGTGTATTTTTTTTGTTCGATATTGTCTGTGACATGTGTTTCTATTCATGTATCAGTTTCTTTATAAAAATCATTTTATTCTAACCTTATCTATGTAATAATACCTCTTACTGACAAAACAGAATACCTCAAAGAATTTAAATTTGGTTAGAGGCTGTCCATTAATCAAGTGAGGCTGGGGGCGGGGTTCATAAAAAAATCACAGTATATCACTTGTATTTATTTTTTCGCCAAATACGCGATTACTCAACCGAATATTTTAAATAAATATTTTAAAAATGAAATGAAATGAAAAGTAGTCGAATAGCCCTGGCATATCATCAATGACTCCACAGGCATTTTCCCTCTAGTGGGACAGTTTGAGTTTCAGTCCGATGGTATAACTCCGACCCCAGGGTTGCCCACTACCACTAACCTGCTCGAAATGAATGACTGAGTGTAATGGTACCCCGTTGTTCCCCAGGCGTACGAGAGGCGGTTTCCGAGCTGCCCCCAGATCCCGGTGGTGGTGGAGTGCGTCATCACCGAGGACAGCTGGTCTTCGGACGACTCGCACCGGGACACCACGCGCCGCTGCCAGCTCAATGTGGACGCGCCCTATCTCTTGAAGAAGGTGGGTACCACTGCCGTATTATTTGGTCTCGGTGGTCTAGTTGTATGTGCACTCGCCTGCCATTACAGATATCCTGGGTTCAATTCCCGGATAGAGCGAAAACATGTTTCCTACTTTGCAGACATGGCTCGGGTTTGAGATCACTAACCCGCATTAGGCAAGCGATATGCACAGTGAGATGAGAGGCGATCGTATCCCTTAATCCCTGCAACCGTTAATCTACCTCTTCAATATGCTCAATATGTTCGTCCGCAGATGATCGGCGCTGACTACATCTACTTCATCCAGAAGAACCGGCTGGACCTCAAGAGCCGCGTCCTGGTGATCGAGGCCACCAACGAGACCTTCGCCTCGAAGGTCGGAGTCGTCGAGACCTGCAGATATTTTGTAAGTAACGACACCATGTCACACTGATATAATTAAGTCAAAGTTTTTTCTGTTTGTTTGTTTGTTTGTTTGAAAATGCTTATCTCGGGAACTACCAGTCCGATTTGAATAATTTCTTTTGTATATTTATTTTCATTCGGGAACGGGTACAACCCGGGTAAAACCGCGGGGCCCTGCTAGTCTTTACATATAAGTTTATTTTCGTTATTTCACACATTAATGTTCTGCCACTATTCCCTACTATAATTTCAATTATAAACACAATTATCCCCTAACAGTTCAATGTATGTGGTATCCTCCCAGTATACCACACTCACACCGAACGTTCAATGTCACCGTTCGCATACTAAAGCCGTATACAGCAGCGAGCATTCCTGGCCGTTCAGTTGCGAAATCGGTGTCAATGAGGAATGTCGGGGTTCGTTCCATTTCATCGGAACTGTGAATGTAAAGGACCATGAGTATTGATTGTCGAGGTATGGTTCGACCCGGTGGCTTGGAATTAACGTGGAACTATGTTAGATGAAGATGGATAATTCTGTAAGAGATAAATAATATGTTACGTTATACATAGCTGGGGAATTCTTTAACTAATAGATTCTATGGTATGTTATACATGGATAATTCTGAAAGAAATATATCTTTCTAGCCGCGGTATAAACTGTATCCCATGTGTTATTCTGATGTATAACCTATATATAAAATTCTCGTGTCACAATGTTCGTTCCCGTACTCCTCCGAAAGGGCTTGACCGATTCTCATGAAATTTTGTGAGCATATTGAGTAGGTCTGAGAATCGGCCAACATCTATTTTTCATCCCGAAATTCCCGCGGGAACGGGTACAACGCGGGTGAAACCGCGGGGCGCAGCTAGTAACCTATATAACTGTAAAGTTTCATACAAATCCGTCCTGTAGTTCTTTCGTGAATGAGAAACATACTCGTACATCCATCTTCACAAACTTTCGCATTTATAATATTAGTAGGAGTAGGATGTCATGCTAGTCACAGATGGGGAATTCTGTAAGAAATAGACGGAGAAGTCTGCATCGATTTCCCGACAAAAGCTTAGCTATAAAGTATCATGATGGTGATATTATGTTACAAAGGGCGTATCGTTATCAAGGGCTTGTTTGTACCACTTAAAATCGTACCATTTATCAAGGTTATATTTTAATCTACATCAAAACAGGTTGTTAATTTGAAGATTTGTTTTTATGCATTTGACTCGTAGTGATATTTAACAGATTGTTTCAGTTTACGCTCACACACCAGTTAACGTTAACACTAAATGTCAGTCTCAACGGGCGTAAGAAAACGAAAAAAGGCGTTTTACTGGCAGCCCAAATAACTTTAATAGGCTTTCATTTAAGTTATGAAATAACGCTGAATCGCGAACTTTTTAACGACCGTTAACCAACGTTACGGTAACCAACGGTTTGAAACAACCCAGCCTAAATGTTGTACATACTTGGATAGCCTTTGAAAATTGCTTTAATCTGAATCTTAATATTGCTTCATATCTTTACCTACACAATAACCTTAGTGCCATATTAATAATAGTAGTTTATGCAACTGTCATATAAAGAAGGGTATTAAAACACGAGTGTGAGTTTATGAAACGAGCGCAGCGAGTTTCATAATAGTAACGAGTGTTTTAATACCCGTGTTATATGCAGTTGCATACACTACTTTATCTTCACTAATGCAACAGTGAACTTGGCGCCATTAAAATCTAACCAATGAGAGCGCAGCTGCGCGCGCAGGGCCGCAGGGCGCGCGCCGCGCAGGGCGCGATGTTATAATGAGATTTTACGATATCGATGTGGATATTATAACATCACGTGCAATTGCTTAAATTGAGTGTTTTAGTTGTCTGCGCTATAACAGTAGTAATTATAAGTCAAGTATTGGAAACATAAGTAGAATGTTACAACATTAGTGTAGATAATAGTAGTTTATGCAACTGTCATATAAGGAAGGGTATTAAAACACGAGTGTGAGTTTATGAAACGAGCGCAGCGAGTTTCATAATAGTAACGAGTGTTTTAATACCCGTGTTATATGCAGTTGCATACACTACTTTATCTTCACTAATGCAATTAATCAAATAACAAGAGTAAAAGCTGACAATAGTTTTTCACGCGTACGTGTATTGTCACAGTGAACTTGCCGCCATTAAAATCTAACCAATGAGAGCGCAGCTGCGCGTAGGGCCAATCAGGAGCGAGCGAGATCTTACCAAAGAGTTTTGTGTATGTAGTTTCGACGAAGTTTTCACGTATAACCCAACTGTTTTCAAAAGCCAGCCTAATATCAAAATTTGATACAACTTGTATGAGGATTTTGACATAAGGCTCGCCAGGTTAATTGGTCGCGTTTTATTGATGTTATAATGAGATTTTACGATATCGATATCGATGTTTTAGGATATTATACCATCATGTGAAATTGCTTAAATTGATTGTTTTGTTGTCTGCGCTATAACAGTAGTAATTATAAGTCAAGTATTGGAAACATAAGTAGAATGTTACAACATTAGTGTAGATAAACTCCTTTATAGAACATTTTAGCTATCAAATGGTTTGTCACTTTCCGACATACGAAATTTTCCGGAGAGCAAAAGAGACGAAACACTTTATAACAGTGTTTTAGTTACATACAGAGCGTTTATTAATAAAGCGCATAGTGTTGTACGTGACCCAAATGAAATTCGCTCCAGTGCTTCCGATTTCCGCAGTGTAATGGAGTTATATCGATGCATCGATTTCGTCGATAAATCGCTTATCAGTAATTTATTATGTTGAGTATTCTAATTATATAAATGTCACGTGTATATTGATAAAGGATTGTTAGAGTACGCAATATCAAGTCACATTTGAAAACAGGGAACTTGAAAAACTATGATAAAAAAATAACCAGCAGAGTTTCTTGCCCATTCTTCTTTGCTGATGTTCTTCCGAATGGGTGGTTTCAAAAGATCCTCTTTGGAGCCATACTGAATAAAACATTTGACTTTAGACTACAACTATGTAATGTACAAAACCGTTTGCGGATGCGGTCTGCAGCGCGGGATGGTACTCTATGAAAACGTACAGTACAGTTTTACATAGTACAACTTCGACTATTTGCATACATTCTTAATTGGTTTAGCAGGAAAAAAAACTGTATGATGGACTAGCAGCGCCCCGCGGTTATGCTCGTGCTGTGCCCGTTCCCGTGAAAATTTTGGGATGAAAAATAGCCTTCCTGTTAAATGTGACATCCATTACAAAAATAATTATTCAAATCGAATTGGCAGTTTCTGAGATAGCCCTTACAGACAAACAAAGTTAGGAACTTTACCTCTTTATAATAATTATAAGTATAGATTTATTATATTACCCACACATAGAGACGCGCATTTGAAATTTCTATCGTAAAATGAGTATAACTGTATGTCGGACGTCAAAGGATTATTTCATATAACATATAATTTTCAAGTGTTTACGAGTATTAGTAATATATAACAACGGATGCACGTGACCGAAGTATCGAAACATCCGCGACGGAACTAATGCAACCCTCATACAGCTTGGGCTACACTTACTTTGTGTGCAATGTTTCTAACTGTTTCTATATTCATCTTTGTAATCTTAATAATATATACTTATAGCAAACTGACCCGGCAAACGTTGTTTGACCACATAAAATTAAGGGATGGAGCACCCTAATCACTATAAATTGAGATGTAAGCTATCCTATCTTTCAAATTGGACTAAATTGCTCACGGTGTGCAAATCAAATTTAAAATCGGTTCAGTAGTTTAGGAGTCCATCGCGGACAAACAACGTAGCACGTAACTAGATTTCGATTTCTGTTTCAACGCGCTTATTTAGGAACTACTAGTCTGATTCGAGTATTATTTTTTGTATTTTATATTTATAGTCAAGAGAAAGATTACAGGCAATTTTATTATTTTTACGCTTTAGAATTATGGGTTGAGAAGTAATCCTTGTTAGGATAAATGATAAAAAGTATTATCCTAGCAAAAGTAGTCAACATTTGAACTTTGCTCACAAATCTAGTTCTCATAAAAAAAGCTTTTTAAAGACTTTGAATTTCCGATTACATGAAAAAGAAATACAAACTCTTTAGCTTTATTATATTACTAGCAATGACCCGCGGTTTTAATCGCGTTTTACCCGTTTCTGTGTAAATTTTGGCATGAAAAGAGTCACAAACATTCCTTTTGAATCACTCTGTATGTTAGTGAAAACCACATGAAAATCTCTTCTGTACGTTTTGAGAAAATTAGTAATTACATACAGCCAGACAGCTTATGGGGACTTTGTTTTATAATATGTATGGAAGCATTCATTTGACATATGAATGAAAAGAAGTGTGTTAGGTATTGTCACAAGACATTTTTCTCTCGAAATTAAGGTGACGTGAGTCCAGCGCTTACCTACTACAGAGGGGGTAAGGTGCGGGGCCTGCGGTCCGACCGCGGGCGATCTCCCGCTCGCGCGTAGTTTGCGCGCTAAGTTTGAATATGTCACTCATTGAGATGCCACAGTGTAGTGACTACAGTAAAAAAAGCCTATCAAGCAAAACTAATCGTAGATATTACGAAGGTTGGTATTATATTGTAGGTAGCCTTGGGAAAAATAACTAAAAAGAGATAAAAGGTTTTAAAAAAAATAACGGTCTTAACCCTGGGTGAAATCATTTTTATTGTCTAATATTACGAGCAGAAATATTTTAAAGTGGCGGTGTTCATACACGTTTTTACAGACAACAGTAAAGTACACATAACTGAAAAATATGAATATCTACGTATTGTTAGGTTTCAGTGGCGCCACCTTCAAAAGTAAAAACAAATAAATATATTGTATCATACCTCTTATTTCACTCCTTTTATTTAGGACTAGGCAGACAATATAAATTTCCACCGGCCGGTTTGTGATAATATACTTAATAATTATAATAATACTAGCTTTTGCCCGCGGCTTCGCTCGCGTGGAATTTAGTTTGCCGCTTTAAGTTTCGTTATAGATCGTTTAAAACATTTGTTTATCGTAGCAATCTCTGCATCGTTGCAAACTCCCACCTCCACATCGACAAGAGGAGACAAGTCTTGTCCTAGGTATCCCCACAACCAACATTGCAGCTGTATAGTTGATCTGCTGATATTCTTATACTGTGACACAACATATTGTTTTGTTTTTTTTTTCAAAGCAATAATCTACTAAATCTATAATACTCCGGTCAATTTAGACATTCGAGGTTACATAAAGTCCAAACAAGCTGAAAATCAGGAAAATTGTTCAAAATATAATTATAAACAATGTCTAAAAGTTCCCCATCATTCCCGTGTATGGAATTTTTTTTATTCAAGGTCAAAGGTAAAAAAAAAGTGTTTTTCGCAATTTTCAGCAAAACGGTAAGATTTATCATAAAAGTACCTGAGAAAATAAAAAAGCTTATAAAATTCTCTATAACTTTAATTCTATCCACTTTTTCCATATTCCAAACCGTTACCGTACAACTCTTTAATACCTTTCAAATGACATAGGTCATGTCACTGTTGAGCATTGGGGCAGGCTCCATAGTTACCTGCCCGAGGTCCTGAATTTTTACATTTCTGGAGCGTGTAGTTCAATAACGGTTGGAATATGGAAAAAGTGGATAGAATTAAAGTTATAGAGAATTTTATAAGCTTTTTTATTTTCTCTGGTACTTTTATGATCAAACTTACCGTTTTGCTGAAAATCGCGAAAAACTCATTTTTTTTACCTTTGACCTTGAATAAAAAAAATTCCATACACGGGAATGATGGGGAACTTTTAGACATTGTTTATAATTATGTTTTGAAATTTTTTTCTGATTTTCAGCTTGTTGGGACTTTATGTAACATCACTCTAAATTTTTGGTTTAAATTGACCGGATTATTATTCAGACAGTTCTTATTTATATTAAAACCTTATTTTCACGCAACCGTCATAGTTCAAATTTATTACTGCGAAAAAAGTTTTAAATTTTGCATCTCCGCGCTCCAGCAATATTTGGCATAGGTCCGTCCTCCACAAGCGCTTGAGCGCGACTGATCACGCCCCGCGTCACCCGCAACACGGCAAATTCTCGAAATTTATTAGATATTTTGAAATTGTGTTTAAGAATGTAATGAAAGGTTACAAAAAAATACCTAATGCCCTAGCTCATGCTACGACCTATATTATAGTTGTTTTTCTTTGGGAAAAATCTGTTTATTTTAGCCAAATAATTATTTTTAAATTAATAAAAGAGGCAACTTTGTGATTTTTTTCTATCGAGGGAAATTAATCTAATCGTGTACTGAAATACCTTTGCCACTAGAATATATCCTCAACTTTAATATTATAGTTTTTTAGAATCAAAATTGTGACAATTTATATGAAAATAGTTGGATGGAAAAACCGCGTTTTGCGAGTTGCTGGACTCACATCACCTTAACTCTGAAAAATTCTTCCGTCACTAGTACAATCGTTCCATGTAAAACCAGAATTCCGTGCCAGTAAACAATAGCTTAACATCAGACACAAAATCACACCAGCCTTTCTTATCATTGATATGATAGCCACGTCCTGATTGGTTATCACACAAGGGCTTATGTGTGTCCTAAAACGTGCCAACAGAAGTACATAGTCAATATATAAGCTGTGTCAGTAGTCTATTGTTCAGAGCATCATGGCGGTAGGGTTAGCAACGAAAGTTAATTATATATGTGTGTAAAAAAGGATATATGGGTTGTCAAGTGAATCGAGAAGGGTTTGAGTTCGGCTAATTAAAAAAATTGATAACGTTTGAGAAAGGTTTTCTGGGGAGATAAAAATGGATTACGAAAAGTTTTAATATGTTACCTAAGAGAAGTTGTATTAGTATTGGTTTGATAATAATGATAAACGAAATAGTTTTCCTACATTTAGAAACCTTCTTAATTTGATACTCGTTTCGTAGAACGTTATGTTTACTTCTATTGTAATATAATAATGCTGAGTTTATTTGTTTGAACGCTCTCATCTCAGAAACTACCAATCTGATTTAAATAATTATTTTTGTAGTGGATAGCCACATTCAACGGGAAGGTAATAGGCTATTTTTTATCCCGAAATTCCCACGGGAACAGACAACGCTGGTAAAGCCGCGGGGTACTGCTAGTCAGCTTATAATCGGTCGGAAAAGCCTCACTAAAGTAAAACTATGTTTTATTAACATTTCTTACTGCAATGCAATTAATGAGCAGCCTGCAACGGGCATTTTAAAATGCATGAAGCTGTATTTAATTATGAATCCAATCAATTTCATAATTAAAACGGTTTTAATTTACTGGTTTCTTAAGTTTAAGCGAACGCTACTCATTTTGAATTGAAACTACGTTTACGGATACCCTTCGCTTTTATTTAACACTAGCAGCGCCCCGCGGTTTTACCCGCGTTGTGCCCGTTCCCGTGGGAATTTCGGGATAAAATGTAGCCTTTAGCCTTCCTCGATAAATAGACTATCTAACAGTGAAATAATTATTCAAATCGGTTCAGTAGTTTCTGAGATTAGCGCGTTTAAACAAACAAACAAACAAAACAAACTCTTCAGCTTTATAATATTAGTATAGATTTTTATCTGACGTTTTGGCCCCGTTACAGGAACCGTGGTCACATATGACTGAGGTGTTATGCGTCTATACAAGCAAAAGCTTAACTAATTTGGCGGTAGCTGCGATATTTTTACTTTTTCATAAATAATTTATAAAAATGTAAGTAAAACCGAAGTGTATACGTAAACGTAGTTTTAATACAAAACGTTTTTAATTTTATTTTTCTGACCGTCCTTAGTGAAAAATCACGATTGAAAACACGTGCTGTAGGCATTTGCGATAACTGACCTTATTGTTTAAATGTTACGGTTCATTGCAGCTTGGTCAGTGTAGTAATGGGTACAATTATAATGACATATTATTAAAATTAATAGTTCTATAGTATTCGTTCGTGATATTATATGACTTAGACACAGAATACGTTGTTTTGACTTTGAAGGTCCCATGATTCAAGGTTTAAATTAAATGTTTTATTTATTATTTACTAATGAAATGAATAAAATAAAGTGTCTGTTACTTTAATTCGTGTTATTATGTAAATCATTCGAATACATTTACATTATATTTGAATTTCATCTTAAAAGTCTATGATAACCATGAAGTGCCTATAAAGGATATTTTATATAAGTCTAAGTTATTTAATAAAAGGTATTAGCCAGTTATGTGTCCTTCTACTGGGCAAAGAGCCGCATACTAAAGATATCAGTACAGTGAGGTAGGTACCGTAATCACCGCGCTGGTCTATTGAGGTTGAGTGATCTCAAACCCGAGCCATGTTTGAAAAAAGAACCTTTAAACATACTACAATTAAATTCTTATATTTATTAAAATTCATTTTTCTTATGGGATTTATGAATGTAAACACAAATGGCCGAATTTTCACCCAAAGACAATTCATTCTAGAGAGTAAGGGCCTTATTCATACACGCTTACTTTACTAGCAGCATTTTAGCTAACAAATGGTTGGTCCCTTTCTGACATACGCTATTTTCCAAAGAGCAATAGAGACAAAACACTCACTAACAGTGTTTTGGTTAGAGAGTGTTTATGAATAAGGCGGCTATGTGAACTTGGCACCCGACTTTTTCAAACTGGATCTTTTTTTGGTTTTTATGATAGATAATCGTTAGTAGTAGATAGTAGTAGCAATAATTTCGTTTGTAGTAAAAAAAAAAAAAAAAAAATTCATCTCCCGACTTTGCAAAAAAATATTTTACTCGATGATTTCCTACTAAGGAAGGCCCCTGGAGGTTTGTAGTGAAAGAATTTTCGCTGAATGTTACATAGAAGCTAAAATAATTCATACCTACTTTACCTAACTTTATATAGGACATTTCGGGATTAAATTACTCAAAGTCTATGGACTTTTGGATTACTACGAATGCTATAAATGAATGAGAGAGGTCCACAGAGGTAGGTAGTGAACGAATTTTCGTTTGTAGTTGCATAAAAGTTGAGAAAAGTACCTACTTTACGAAAAAATATGAAAGTTCCATTCCGGGATGAAATCATTCAAAGTCTATGGACTTTTGGATTACTACGAATGCTAGAAATGAATGAGAGAGGTCCACAGAGGTAGGTAGTGAACGAATTTTCGTTTGTAGTTGCATAAAAGTTGAGAAAAGTATCTACTTTACAAAAAAATGTTGTGCAAGTTTGGTCGCGGGATGAAATCACTCAAAGTCTATGGACTTTTGGATTACTACGAATGCAAGAAATGAATGAGAGAGGTCCACAGAGGTAGGTAGTGAACGATTTTTCGTTTGTAGTTGCATAAAAGTTGAGAAAAGTACCTACTTTACGAAAAAATATGAAAGTTCGATTTCGGGATGAAATCATTCAAAGTCTATGAACTTTTGGATTACTACGAATGCTAGAAATGAATGAGAGAGGTCCACAGAGGTAGGTAGTGAACGAATTTTCGTTTGTAGTTGCATAAAAGTTGAGAAAAGTACCTACTTTACGAAAAAATATGAAAGTTCCATTCCGGGATGAAATCATTCAAAGTCTATGGACTTTTGCATTACTACGAATGCTAGAAATGAATGAGAGAGGTCCACAGAGGTAGGTAGTGAACGAATTTTCGTTTGTAGTTGCATAAAAGTTGAGAAAAGTACCTACTTTACGAAAAAATATGAAAGTTCGATTTCGGGATGAAATCATTCAAAGTCTATGGACTTTTGGATTACTACGAATGCTAGATATGAATAAGAGAGGTCCACAGAGGTAGGTAGTGAACGAATTTTCGTTTGTAGTTGCATAAAAGTTGAGAAAAGTACCTACTTTACGAAAAAATATGAAAGTTCGATTTCGGGATGAAATCATTCAAAGTCTATGGACTTTTGGATTACTACGAATGCTAGATATGAATAAGAGAGGTCCACAGAGGTAGGTAGTGAACGAATTTTCGTTTGTAGTTGCATAAAAGTTGAGAAAAGTACCTACTTTACAAAAAAATTGTGCAAGTTTGGTCGCGGGATAAAATCACTCACAGTCTATGGACTTTTGCATTACTACGAATGCTAGAAATGAATAAGAGAGGTCCACAGAGGTAGGTAGTGAACGAATTTTCGTTTGTAGTTGCATAAAAGTTGAGAAAAGTACCTACTTTACGAAAAAATATGAAAGTTCGATTTCGGGATGAAATCATTCAAAGTCTATGGACTTTTGGATTACTACGAATGCTAGAAATGAATGAGAGAGGTCCACAGAGGTAGGTAGTGAACGATTTTTCGTTTGTAGTTGCATAAAAGTTGAGAAAAGTACCTACTTTACGAAAAAATATGAAAGTTCCATTCCGGGATGAAATCATTCAAAGTCTATGGACTTTTGGATTACTACGAATGCTAGAAATGAATGAGAGTGGTCCACAGAGGTAGGTAGTGAACGATTTTTCGTTTGTAGTTGCATAAAAGTTGAGAAAAGTACCTACTTTACGAAAATATATGAAAGTTCCATTCCGGGATGAAATCATTCAAAGTCTATGGACTTTTGGATTACTACGAATGCTAGAAATGAATGAGAGAGGTCCACAGAGGTAGGTAGTGAACGAATTTTCGTTTGTAGTTGCATAAAAGTTGAGAAAAGTACCTACTTTACAAAAAAATTGTGCAAGTTTGGTCGCGGGATGAAATCACTCAAAGTCTGTGGACTTTTGGATTACTACGAATGCTAGAAATGAATGAGAGAGGTCCACAGAGGTAGGTAGTGAACGAATTTTCGTTTGTAGTTGCATAAAAGTTGAGAAAAGTACCTACTTTACAAAAAAATTGTGCAAGTTTGGTCGCGGGATGAAATCACTCAAAGTCTATGGACTTATGGATTACTACGAATGCTAGAAATGAATGAGAGAGGTCCACAGAGGTAGGTAGTGAACGATTTTTCGTTTGTAGTTGCATAAAAGTTGAGAAAAGTACCTACTTTACAAAAAAATTGTGCAAGTTTGGTCGCGGGATGAAATCACTCAAAGTCTGTGGACTTTTGGATTACTACGAATGCTAGAAATGAATGAGAGAGGTCCACAGAGGTAGGTAGTGAACGAATTTTCGTTTGTAGTTGCATAAAAGTTGAGAAAAGTACCTACTTTACGAAAAAATATGAAAGTTCGATTTCGGGATGAAATCATTCATAGTCTATGGACTTTTGGATTACTACGAATGCTAGATATGAATAAGAGAGGTCCACAGAGGTAGGTAGTGAACGAATTTTCGTTTGTAGTTGCATAAAAGTTGAGAAAAGTACCTACTTTACGAAAAAATATGAAAGTTCGATTTCGGGATGAAATCATTCAAAGTCTATGGACTTTTGGATTACTACGAATGCTAGAAATGAATGAGAGAGGTCCACAGAGGTAGGTAGTGAACGAATTTTCGTTTGTAGTTGCATAAAAGTTGAGAAAAGTACCTACTTTACAAAAAAATTGTGCAAGTTTGGTCGCGGGATGAAATCACTCAAAGTCTGTGGACTTTTGGATTACTACGAATGCTAGAAATGAATGAGAGAGGTCCACAGAGGTAGGTAGTGAACGATTTTTCGTTTGTAGTTGCATAAAAGTTGAGAAAAGTACCTACTTTACGAAAAAATATGAAAGTTCGATTTCGGGATAAAATCATTCAAAGTCTATGGACTTTTGGATTACTACGAATGCTAGAAATGAATGAGAGAGGTCCACAGAGGTAGGTAGTGAACGAATTTTCGTTTGTAGTTACATAAAAGTTGAGAAAAGTACCTACTTTACGAAAATATGTGAAAGATCCATTCCGGGATGAAATCATTCAAAGTCTATGGACTTTTGGATTACTACGAATGCCAGAAATGAATGAGAGAGGTCCACAGAGGTAGGTAGTGAACGATTTTTCGTTTGTAGTTGCATAAAAGTTGAGAAAAGTACCTACTTTACGAAAAAATATGGAAGTTCCATTCCGGGATGAAATCATTCAAAGTCTATGGACTTTTGCATTACTACGAATGCTAGAAATGAATGAGAGAGGTCCACAGAGGTAGGTAGTGAACGATTTTTCGTTTGTAGTTGCATAAAAGTTGAGAAAAGTACCTACTTTACGAAAAAATATGAAAGTTCGATTTCGGGATAAAATTATTCAAAGTCTATGGACTTTTGGATTACTACGAATGCTAGATATGAATGAGAGAGGTCCACAGAGGTAGGTAGTGAACGAATTTTCGTTTGTAGTTGCATAAAAGTTGAGAAAAGTACCTACTTTACGAAAATATGTGAAAGTTCCATTCCGGGATGAAATCATTCAAAGTCTATGGACTTTTGGATTACTACGAATGCTAGAAATGAATGAGAGTGGTCCACAGAGGTAGGTAGTGAACGAATTTTCGTTTGTAGTTGCATAAAAGTTGAGAAAAGTACCTACTTTACGAAAAAATATGAAAGTTCGATTTCGGGATGAAATCATTCAAAGTCTATGGACTTTTGGATTACTACGAATGCTAGAAATGAATGAGAGAGGTCCACAGAGGTAGGTAGTGAACGAATTTTCGTTTGTAGTTGCATAAAAGTTGAGAAAAGTACCTACTTTACAAAAAAATTGTGCAAGTTTGGTCGCGGGATGAAATCACTCAAAGTCTGTGGACTTTTGGATTACTACGAATGCTAGAAATGAATGAGAGAGGTCCACAGAGGTAGGTAGTGAACGAATTTTCGTTTGTAGTTGCATAAAAGTTGAGAAAAGTACCTACTTTACAAAAAAATTGTGCAAGTTTGGTCGCGGGATGAAATCACTCAAAGTCTATGGACTTATGGATTACTACGAATGCTAGAAATGAATGAGAGAGGTCCACAGAGGTAGGTAGTGAACGATTTTTCGTTTGTAGTTGCATAAAAGTTGAGAAAAGTACCTACTTTACAAAAAAATTGTGCAAGTTTGGTCGCGGGATGAAATCACTCAAAGTCTATGGACTTATGGATTACTACGAATGCTAGAAATGAATGAGAGAGGTCCACAGAGGTAGGTAGTGAACGATTTTTCGTTTGTAGTTGCATAAAAGTTGAGAAAAGTACCTACTTTACAAAAAAATTGTGCAAGTTTGGTCGCGGGATGAAATCACTCAAAGTCTGTGGACTTTTGGATTACTACGAATGCTAGAAATGAATGAGAGAGGTCCACAGAGGTAGGTAGTGAACGAATTTTCGTTTGTAGTTGCATAAAAGTTGAGAAAAGTACCTACTTTACGAAAAAATATGAAAGTTCGATTTCGGGATGAAATCATTCATAGTCTATGGACTTTTGGATTACTACGAATGCTAGATATGAATAAGAGAGGTCCACAGAGGTAGGTAGTGAACGAATTTTCGTTTGTAGTTGCATAAAAGTTGAGAAAAGTACCTACTTTACGAAAAAATATGAAAGTTCGATTTCGGGATGAAATCATTCAAAGTCTATGGACTTTTGGATTACTACGAATGCTAGAAATGAATGAGAGAGGTCCACAGAGGTAGGTAGTGAACGAATTTTCGTTTGTAGTTGCATAAAAGTTGAGAAAAGTACCTACTTTACAAAAAAATTGTGCAAGTTTGGTCGCGGGATGAAATCACTCAAAGTCTGTGGACTTTTGGATTACTACGAATGCTAGAAATGAATGAGAGAGGTCCACAGAGGTAGGTAGTGAACGATTTTTCGTTTGTAGTTGCATAAAAGTTGAGAAAAGTACCTACTTTACGAAAAAATATGAAAGTTCGATTTCGGGATAAAATCATTCAAAGTCTATGGACTTTTGGATTACTACGAATGCTAGAAATGAATGAGAGAGGTCCACAGAGGTAGGTAGTGAACGAATTTTCGTTTGTAGTTACATAAAAGTTGAGAAAAGTACCTACTTTACGAAAATATGTGAAAGTTCCATTCCGGGATGAAATCATTCAAAGTCTATGGACTTTTGGATTACTACGAATGCCAGAAATGAATGAGAGAGGTCCACAGAGGTAGGTAGTGAACGATTTTTCGTTTGTAGTTGCATAAAAGTTGAGAAAAGTACCTACTTTACGAAAAAATATGGAAGTTCCATTCCGGGATGAAATCATTCAAAGTCTATGGACTTTTGCATTACTACGAATGCTAGAAATGAATGAGAGAGGTCCACAGAGGTAGGTAGTGAACGATTTTTCGTTTGTAGTTGCATAAAAGTTGAGAAAAGTACCTACTTTACGAAAAAATATGAAAGTTCGATTTCGGGATAAAATTATTCAAAGTCTATGGACTTTTGGATTACTACGAATGCTAGATATGAATGAGAGAGGTCCACAGAGGTAGGTAGTGAACGAATTTTCGTTTGTAGTTGCATAAAAGTTGAGAAAAGTACCTACTTTACGAAAATATGTGAAAGTTCCATTCCGGGATGAAATCATTCAAAGTCTATGGACTTTTGGATTACTACGAATGCTAGAAATGAATGAGAGTGGTCCACAGAGGTAGGTAGTGAACGAATTTTCGTTTGTAGTTGCATAAAAGTTGAGAAAAGTACCTACTTTACGAAAAAATATGAAAGTTCGATTTCGGGATGAAATCATTCAAAGTCTATGGACTTTTGGATTACTACGAATGCTAGAAATGAATGAGAGAGGTCCACAGAGGTAGGTAGTGAACGAATTTTCGTTTGTAGTTGCATAAAAGTTGAGAAAAGTACCTACTTTACAAAAAAATTGTGCAAGTTTGGTCGCGGGATGAAATCACTCAAAGTCTGTGGACTTTTGGATTACTACGAATGCTAGAAATGAATGAGAGAGGTCCACAGAGGTAGGTAGTGAACGAATTTTCGTTTGTAGTTGCATAAAAGTTGAGAAAAGTACCTACTTTACAAAAAAATTGTGCAAGTTTGGTCGCGGGATGAAATCACTCAAAGTCTATGGACTTATGGATTACTACGAATGCTAGAAATGAATGAGAGAGGTCCACAGAGGTAGGTAGTGAACGATTTTTCGTTTGTAGTTGCATAAAAGTTGAGAAAAGTACCTACTTTACAAAAAAATTGTGCAAGTTTGGTCGCGGGATGAAATCACTCAAAGTCTGTGGACTTTTGGATTACTACGAATGCTAGAAATGAATGAGAGAGGTCCACAGAGGTAGGTAGTGAACGAATTTTCGTTTGTAGTTGCATAAAAGTTGAGAAAAGTACCTACTTTACGAAAAAATATGAAAGTTCGATTTCGGGATGAAATCATTCAAAGTCTATGGACTTTTGGATTACTACGAATGCTAGATATGAATAAGAGAGGTCCACAGAGGTAGGTAGTGAACGAATTTTCGTTTGTAGTTGCATAAAAGTTGAGAAAAGTACCTACTTTACAAAAAAATTGTGCAAGTTTGGTCGCGGGATAAAATCACTCACAGTCTATGGACTTTTGCATTACTACGAATGCTAGAAATGAATAAGAGAGGTCCACAGAGGTAGGTAGTGAACGAATTTTCGTTTGTAGTTGCATAAAAGTTGAGAAAAGTACCTACTTTACGAAAAAATATGAAAGTTCGATTTCGGGATGAAATCATTCAAAGTCTATGGACTTTTGGATTACTACGAATGCTAGAAATGAATGAGAGAGGTCCACAGAGGTAGGTAGTGAACGAATTTTCGTTTGTAGTTGCATAAAAGTTGAGAAAAGTACCTACTTTACAAAAAAATTGTGCAAGTTTGGTCGCGGGATGAAATCACTCAAAGTCTGTGGACTTTTGGATTACTACGAATGCTAGAAATGAATGAGAGAGGTCCACAGAGGTAGGTAGTGAACGATTTTTCGTTTGTAGTTGCATAAAAGTTGAGAAAAGTACCTACTTTACGAAAAAATATGAAAGTTCGATTTCGGGATAAAATCATTCAAAGTCTATGGACTTTTGGATTACTACGAATGCTAGAAATGAATGAGAGAGGTCCACAGAGGTAGGTAGTGAACGAATTTTCGTTTGTAGTTACATAAAAGTTGAGAAAAGTACCTACTTTACGAAAATATGTGAAAGTTCCATTCCGGGATGAAATCATTCAAAGTCTATGGACTTTTGGATTACTACGAATGCTAGAAATGAATGAGAGAGGTCCACAGAGGTAGGTAGTGAACGATTTTTCGTTTGTAGTTGCATAAAAGTTGAGAAAAGTACCTACTTTACGAAAAAATATGAAAGTTCCATTCCGGGATGAAACCATTCAAAGTCTATGGACTTTTGCATTACTACGAATGCTAGAAATGAATGAGAGAGGTCCACAGAGGTAGGTAGTGAACGATTTTTCGTTTGTAGTTGCATAAAAGTTGAGAAAAGTACCTACTTTACGAAAAAATATGAAAGTTCGATTTCGGGATAAAATCATTCAAAGTCTATGGACTTTTGGATTACTACGAATGCTAGATATGAATGAGAGAGGTCCACAGAGGTAGGTAGTGAACGAATTTTCGTTTGTAGTTGCATAAAAGTTGAGAAAAGTACCTACTTTACGAAAATATGTGAAAGTTCCATTCCGGGATGAAATCATTCAAAGTCTATGGACTTTTGGATTACTACGAATGCTAGAAATGAATGAGAGTGGTCCACAGAGGTAGGTAGTGAACGAATTTTCGTTTGTAGTTGCATAAAAGTTGAGAAAAGTACCTACTTTACGAAAAAATATGAAAGTTCGATTTCGGGATGAAATCATTCAAAGTCTATGGACTTTTGGATTACTACGAATGCTAGAAATGAATGAGAGAGGTCCACAGAGGTAGGTAGTGAACGAATTTTCGTTTGTAGTTGCATAAAAGTTGAGAAAAGTACCTACTTTACGAAAAAATATGAAAGTTCCATTCCGGGATGAAATCATTCAAAGTCTATGGACTTTTGGATTACTACGAATGCTAGAAATGAATGAGAGAGGTCCACAGAGGTAGGTAGTGAACGATTTTTCGTTTGTAGTTGCATAAAAGTTGAGAAAAGTACCTACTTTACAAAAAAATTGTGCATGTTTGGTCGCGGGATGAAATCACTCAAAGTCTGTGGACTTTTGGATTACTACGAATGCTAGAAATGAATGAGAGAGGTCCACAGAGGTAGGTAGTGAACGATTTTTCGTTTGTAGTTGCATAAAAGTTGAGAAAAGTACCTACTTTACGAAAAAATATGAAAGTTCGATTTCGGGATAAAATCATTCAAAGTCTATGGACTTTTGGATTACTACGAATGCTAGATATGAATGAGAGAGGTCCACAGAGGTAGGTAGTGAACGAATTTTCGTTTGTAGTTACATAAAAGTTGAGAAAAGTACCTACTTTACGAAAATATGTGAAAGTTCCATTCCGGGATGAAATCATTCAAAGTCTATGGACTTTTGGATTACTACGAATGCTAGAAATGAATGAGAGAGGTCCACAGAGGTAGGTAGTGAACGAATTTTCGTTTGTTGTTACATAAAAGTTGAGAAAAGTACCTACTTTACGAAAATATGTGAAAGTTCCATTCCGGGATGAAATCATTCAAAGTCTATGGACTTTTGGATTACTACGAATGCTAGAAATGAATGAGAGAGGTCCACAGAGGTAGGTAGTGAACAAATTTTCGTTTGTAGTTGCATAAAAGTTGAGAAAAGTACCTACTTTACGAAAAAATATGAAAGTTCCATTCCGGGATGAAATCATTCAAAGTCTATGGACTTTTGCATTACTACGAATGCTAGTAATGAATGAGAGAGGTCCACAGAGGTAGGTAGTGAACGAATTTTCGTTTGTAGTTGCATAAAAGTTGAGAAAAGTACCTACTTTACGAAAAAATATGAAAGTTCGATTTCGGGATGAAATCATTCAAAGTCTATGGACTTTTGGATTACTACGAATGCTATAAATGAATGAGAGAGGTCCACAGAGGTAAGTAGTGAACGATTTTTCGTTTGTAGTTGCATAAAAGTTGAGAAAAGTACCTACTTTACGAAAAAATATGACAGTTCCATTCCGGGATGAAATCATTCAAAGTCTTTGGACTTTTGGATTACTACGAATGCTAGAAATGAATGAGAGAGGTCCACAGAGGTAGGTAGTGAACGATTTTTCGTTTGTAGTTGCATAAAAGTTGAGAAAATGTTGAAAGTTGAAAGTTGAGAAAATGTTGAAAAAAATTTTTATATATAATATGTACCTATACCGGAATAATTATACTTTTGGGGTGGGAGAATGGATATGTGTTTGTTTGTGCAAACCAATATTGAAATTTGTCTTTAACGCTTAAATCTCAAACTACTTGCTGACTTGGATGCGGTTTTAAGGTACCTATACTAGCGGCCCGCTCTCGCTTTGCTTCGGGTAATCAAGATTTCATGTAGGAAAATCGGGATAAAACATATTTAATGTGGAGAAGAATTCGGGATACTTAATACATAGCGCGTCTTCTTCGTCGTTTGTAGGTACTTATGAACTATGTATGTAGTATATCCCCGCGCGCTTTGACCGCACGAAACAGTAGGCATACGAGACCCGCCATCGAGTATTATTATTTTGTATATTTCTCATCATAACTCTGAAACTAACTGTCCGATTTTAACAATTTAAAGAGGTATATAAAGTAACATTATTAACCTTGATTGTATAGTGATTTATTTTGATATAGATTAATATCATCATATGAATATCATCAACTTAAACTAACACTAGTAACACTACTTTTTTAACGAATTAATTTTAACTAAAAACGGTTATTGTGGCTTAACTATAATATTTAAAACATACTCGTACCTAATGCCCCCGCGAACTTATTTGTTTGCAATAATATGTACCTACTTTGATTGTGTAGAACCATTGAGTTATATGTGCTACGTTAGTATAACTTAATGTGTAGAACATTGTTTTTGTGTATCATCAATTGATTTAGCAGCTCACGCTAAAAAACAATTTTTAGGCATGTTTTCAATACCTTGGGTTACATATACCCGCGTTGTGCCCTTCCCGTGGGAATTTCGCAAATTTTTATAGATATATAAACATTCGTCTTGAATCACACTATCTATTTAAAAAGACCGCTTTTAAATCCGTTGCGTAATTTTAAAGATCTAAGCATAGGTACATAGAGACAGACAGACAGACAGCGGAAAGCGACTTTGTTTTTAACTAAACTAGCGACCCGCCCTTGCTTCGCTTCGAGTAATCAAGATTTCATGTAGGGAAATCAGGTTAAAACACGTGTGTCTCCCGCGAGAATATACACAAATAAAATTTCAAGTGGTAAATTCGAGATAAAATATTGCGTGTCTCGCGCGAGTATACATACACACAATCAAGATTTCATGTGGGGAAGAATTCGGGATAATAGGTACATAGCGCGTCTTCTTTGACTTTCGTAGGATCTATTCCGATCTAATACCAAAAACTAATACCACTTGGTATTACTTTATTTCTGAACTTATTTTCCATTCCCAACGAACATTGTAAACCAATACCAAAATAAGTTTGAAGGAATAAAGTACAGTCAGGTTCAGTAAAAATAATAACAATGCTTTGAGTTATGATTTCAGTTAATGTTTTATCAATATTATGGATTGATATACATATAACTCACAAAAGGTTCTTTTCCTCTAATTAGACATTTGTAGAAATTTAACAGATATCACATAATTTACTGTTACCATTCCAAGTCCAACATAATTACAATATTACCTACCTATTTATAAACAATCAAATAGAAGAAATTTGCAGTTTTTAGCACCACTAGTTAATTTTCTCACAATGTTAATTAATGTTAACCGATAACTATGGAACTAGTAAAAAAAAAAATAACCCTAACCTACCGCATAGTAAGTAATTCGGCAGGTTAGGGTAATTTTTTTTAGCTGACTGTACTTACAACTAATGTTTTGGTATTCGTTAGGAATACATTTTTTGTTTAAAAAAACGTGGTACTCGTTGGGAATGAAAAATAAATAAATTCGGAAATAAAGTAATACCAAATGGTATAAGTTTTTGGTATTAGATCGGAATAGATCGTTCGTGGGTAGGCCTATATCCCCGCGCGCTTTGACCGCACGAAATGCCTAGTAGCCATAAGAGACCCGCCATGGCCGCCATCGAGCATTATTATCTTGTATATTTTTTATTTCATCGTAACTCTGAAACTAACGGTCCTATTTTATTAATTTTAACGGTGATTGTAGAGCCATTTATTTTTATATGGATGAATATCATCATTTGAATATTATTGACTTCAAATTACACTCCTTATTTAACACATTAATTTTAACTATAAACGGTTAGTGTGGCTTAACTATTATAGTTAGACATAACTATGCCCTCGCGAACTTATTTCTTATTTCTTTATTAAGTCCATAGACTTTGAATGATTTCATCCCGGAATGGAACTTTCATATTTTTTCGTAAAATAGGTACTTTTCTCAACTTTTATCTAACTACAAACGAAAATTCGTTCACTACCTACCTCTGTGGACCTCTCTCATTCATTTCTAGCATTCGTAGTAATCCAAAAGTCCATAGACTTTGAATGATTTCATCCCGGAATGGAACTTTCATATTTTTTCGTAAAGTAGGTACTTTTCTCAACTTTTATGTAACTTCAAACGAAAATTCGTTCACTACCTACCTCTGTGGACCTCTCTCATTCATTTCTAGCATTCGTAGTAATCCAAAAGTCCATAGACTTTGAATGATTTCATCCCGAAATCGAACTTTCATATTTTTTCGTAAAGTAGGTACTTTTCTCAACTTTTATGCAACTACAAACGAAAATTCGTTCACTACCTACCTCTGTGGACCTCTCTCATTCATTTCTAGCATTCGTAGTAATCCAAAAGTCCATAGACTGTGAGTGATTTTATCCCGCGACCAAACTTGCACAAAATTTTTTTGTAAAGTAGATACTTTTCTCAACTTTTATGCAACTACAAACGAAAATTCGTTCACTACCTACCTCTGTGGACCTCTCTCATTCATTTCTAGCATTCGTAGTAATCCAAAAGTCCATAGACTTTGAATGATTTCATCCCGAAATCGAACTTTCATATTTTTTCGTAAAGTAGGTACTTTTCTCAACTTTTATGCAACTACAAACGAAAATTCGTTCACTACCTACCTGTGTGGACCTCTCTCATTCATTTCTAGCATTCGTAGTAATCCAAAAGTCCATAGACTTTGAATGATTTCATCCCGGAATGGAACTTTCATATTTTTTCGTAAAGTAGGTACTTTTCTCAACTTTTATGTAACTTCAAACGAAAATTCGTTCACTACCTACCTCTGTGGACCTCTCTCATTCATTTCTAGCATTCGTAGTAATCCAAAAGTCCATAGACTTTGAATGATTTCATCCCGAAATCGAACTTTCATATTTTTTCGTAAAGTAGGTACTTTTCTCAACTTTTATGCAACTACAAACGAAAATTCGTTCACTACCTACCTCTGTGGACCTCTCTCATTCATTTCTTGCATTCGTAGTAATCCAAAAGTCCATAGACTTTGAGTGATTTCATCCCGCGACCAAACTTGCACAACATTTTTTTGTAAAGTAGATACTTTTCTCAACTTTTATGCAACTACAAACGAAAATTCGTTCACTACCTACCTCTGTGGACCTCTCTCATTCATTTCTAGCATTCGTAGTAATCCAAAAGTCCATAGACTTTGAATGATTTCATCCCGAAATCGAACTTTCATATTTTTTCGTAAAGTAGGTACTTTTCTCAACTTTTATGCAACTACAAACGAAAATTCGTTCACTACCTACCTGTGTGGACCTCTCTCATTCATTTCTAGCATTCGCAGTAATCCAAAAGTCCATAGACTTTGAATGATTTCATCCCGGAATGGAACTTTCATATTTTTTCGTAAAGTAGGTACTTTTCTCAACTTTTATGCAACTACAAACGAAAATTCGTTCACTACCTACCTCTGTGGACCTCTCTCATTCATTTCTAGCATTCGTAGTAATCCAAAAGTCCATAGACTGTGAGTGATTTTATCCCGCGACCAAACTTGCACAAAATTTTTTTGTAAAGTAGATACTTTTCTCAACTTTTATGCAACTACAAACGAAAATTCGTTCACTACCTACCTCTGTGGACCTCTCTCATTCATTTCTAGCATTCGTAGTAATCCAAAAGTCCATAGACTTTGAATGATTTCATCCCGAAATCGAACTTTCATATATTTTCGTAAAGTAGGTACTTTTCTCAACTTTTATGTAACTACAAACGAAAATTCGTTCACTACCTACCTCTGTGGACCTCTCTCATTCATTTCTAGCATTCGTAGTAATCCAAAAGTCCATAGACTTTGAATGATTTCATCCCGGAATGGAACTTTCATATTTTTACGTAAAGTAGGTACTTTTCTCAACTTTTATGCAACTACAAACGAAAATTCGTTCATTACTACCTCTGTGGACCTCTCTCATTCATTTCTAGCATTCGTAGTAATCCAAAAGTCCATAGACTTTGAATGATTTCATCCCGGAATGGAACTTTCATATTTTTTCGTAAAGTAGGTACTTTTCTCAACTTTTATGCAACTACAAACGAAAATTCGTTCACTACCTACCTCTGTGGACCACTCTCATTCATTTCTAGCATTCGTAGTAATCCAAAAGTCCATAGACTTTGAATGATTTCATCCCGAAATCGAACTTTCATATTTTTTCGTAAAGTAGGTACTTTTCTCAACTTTTATGCAACTACAAACGAAAATTCGTTCACTACCTACCTCTGTGGACCTCTCTCATTCATTTCTAGCATTCGTAGTAATCCAAAAGTCCATAGACTGTGAGTGATTTTATCCCGCGACTAAACTTGCACAAAATTTTTTTGTAAAGTAGATACTTTTCTCAACTTTTATGCAACTACAAACGAAAATTCGTTCACTACCTACCTCTGTGGACCTCTCTCATTCATTTCTAGCATTCGTAGTAATCCAAAAGTCCATAGACTTTGAATGATTTCATCCCGGAATGGAACTTTCATATTTTTTCGTAAAGTAGGTACTTTTCTCAACTTTTATGCAACTACAAACGAAAATTCGTTCACTACCTACCTCTGTGGACCTCTCTCATTCATTTCTAGCATTCGTAGTAATCCAAAAGTTCATAGACTTTGAATGATTTCATCCCGAAATCGAACTTTCATATTTTTTCGTAAAGTAGGTACTTTTCTCAACTTTTATGCAACTACAAACGAAAATTCGTTCACTACCTACCTCTGTGGACCTCTCTCATTCATTTCTAGCATTCGTAGTAATCCAAAAGTCCATAGACTTTGAATGATTTCATCCCGGAATGGAACTTTCATATTTTTTCGTAAAGTAGGTACTTTTCTCAACTTTTATGCAACTACAAACGAAAATTCATTCACTACCTACCTCTGTGGACCTCTCTCATTCATTTATAGCATTCGTAGTAATCCAAAAGTCCATAGACTTTGAGTAATTTAATCCCGAAATGTCCTATATAAAGTTAGGTAAAGTAGGTATGAATTATTTTAGCTTCTATGTAACATTCAGCGAAAATTCTTTCACTACAAACCTCCAGGGGCCTTCCTTAGTAGGAAATCATCGAGTAAAATATTTTTTTGCAAAGTCGGGAGATGAATTTTTTTTATTTTTTTTTATTTTACTACAAACTAAATTATTGCTACTACTATCTACTACTAACGATTATCTATCATAAAAACCAAAAAAAGATCCAGTTTGAAAAAGTCGGGTGCCAAGTTCACATAGCCGAATAAGGCAGTAAAAAGGTTTCTGATTTGATTCCACCCTTACCCCATGACTGAGCCTTTTCCTTATTTAAGGACTAGTAGCGCCCCGCGGTTTTACCCGCGTTGTACCCGTTCCCGTAGGAATTTCGGGATGAAAAATAGCCTATAACCTTCCTGTTGAATGTGGCTATCTATTACAAAAAGAATTATTCAAATCGGTTCAGTAGTTTCTGAGATTAGCGCGTTTAAACAAACAAACAAACAAACAAACAAACAAACAAACAAACAAACAAACAAACAAAACAAACTCTTCAGCTTTATAATATTAGTATAGATTTGTCTTTGTTTGGAAAATCAGCTGAATTCACATGTTTTTAAATTCCATAATTATAAGTAAACACAGCCATACTTTCTACAATTCAAAAAATTCAATTAAATTCTTGCTCATAACAAGTTGATAGCTTATCAACGTGAGTGTAATTAAATAAATGAAACCTTGTTACTATGTCACAGTAGTATTTCAGTGAGAACAATCGATGTGTGTAAATATTTGAAACGTACTCGTAGCTTTGGCCCGGTTACATTGTATCGCATACTTAGGCAGAGGGTTATGTTAATATTTACGTCTGGTCCGTTATGGGCCAAGGGCCGTTGGTAATGATTGATGGACTTTGTTATGATATCTATATTATATCCTGCTAATATTATAAATGCAAAAGTTTGTTAGGATGGATGTGTGGATGTTACTCTCACGAAAAAACTATGGGACGGATTTGGATGAAACTTTACAGTAATATAGGTTATACATCAGAATAACACATGGGATACATTTTATCCCGAAATTCCCGCGGGAACGGGTACAACGCGGGTAACACCACGGGGCGCGGCTGGTAATAAATAGAATTAAAAAGTTGTCAACTAGCCTATTCTAATACGGTATGGTTGCAGGCCCACCCCGAGAACCCTGACTGGACGTGCTTCGAGCAGAGAGCGCTCCTCGACGTGAAGAGCTTCTTCGGGCTGGAGAGCACCCTCGAGAAGATCGCCATGAAACAGTACTCCGCCAACATCGCCAAGGGTCAGTACAGCTGTCGTTGTTCTACCTTTACATAGAGCAAGTCGTAATTGTTATATCTCTATATTTGTATTGTTCAGAATAATATATGTATGTAGCGCTCGTGGCGCAGTTTGACTAAACGATGTTAGCTCATTGCGACTCTTTACCAACGTGTAATGTCCAATGTGCCCCTACTTGGACAGGAGAGCACGTAAAACTGTCGATTGTTTTAATCGTCAAAGCATGACGGAGGCCGTTAGGCGGTTCAAATATCTATGTCACAAGGGTTGGCCAGTAACCAACTCGAACGTACTTACTACTGTACGTTCGAGTTGGTTGGCTGATCTGTACTCTATATGATCAGAATGTAGAGATGCTTGTCCTTTGCGCCATAATATAAAGAAAATGCTTTGATTTTCGTCCCTATAATAGTATAAAAAATGAATCTATAATTCTAGTCTTGAATAATATGAATGTAAATGTTTTTAGGGATATCTACCTGCTAGGGATAAACGACTAAACAGCTACTGCTAAAGGACTAACCTTCCTTCCAACTGTATAACATACTGAAGGGATCATTTTTGCAGTCTTATAGTTGTTACTCGTGCATCAGAACAACACAGGCCATGTTTTATCCCCGAACTCACAAGGCTACAAAGCCTCTAACATATCTTAACATCTATTGTTTATACACGTACGTCGATGTATGTATGTTTGTTCCTAATGACTCCATACACACTTGTCTCGTCACGTGTTTCGCCGCGTACTGACTTGTTACGAGAGTACACGTGAGCACACCATGTAAACACTTCAATTGAACACCGGATGCCCTGTGATAGACCTACAGCACAGACATACGAGAGTTTTTGATTCGGTCGAAAATACAAGGCTCTGAGAGTGTATAAACTCTTGTATGACTTGTCTCATGGTGTCCTGACCAGCTCGTACTGTAGCTCAAGATAATGTTGGGCAGTTAAGCACTTTACCATATAATGTAACTAGCAGCGCCCCGCGGTTTTACTCGCGTTGTGCCCGTTCCCGTGGGAATTTCGGGAATTTTTTTACATAAAAACCTTCCTCTTAAATCACTCTACCTATTACAAAAAACCGCATCAAAATCCGTTGCGTAATTTTAAAGATTTAAGCATACAGACAGACAAACAGACAGACACGAAAAAGAGACGACTTTATTTTATACTATGTAGTGAAGTGTTAGCCAGTAATGTCCTACTGCTGGGCAAAGACCTCTCATCTCACTGAAGATATCGGCACAGTGAGGAGTATTAGGGGTAATCACATAAAGTTGATAATTTCCATTGATATATACATATATGACATGATAGGTTCTAACAGCCGCAATCAGAGACGTCCATTGAATCGACAGTTAAGTAATTGACGTTATTTTTCATACATTACATGTCAAAATTAGTAACTAAATATCTAGTAAGGAATCATTTGACGTCTCTGAGTACGGGTAAAAGTATGCTAAACATTTTTCTGGGCTAACAGTCCAGCCACATCGGCCATCTGAGTTCCCCCTTAACACTCAATAATTAGGATTACATTTCACTCTCATTAACTCGTTCAATGCCGCCATTATTTTTTGATTATTCTCAGTCATACATTGAAAAATGAACACGCGAGGCATGCTCACGGCGTGGCGTTAAGTAATCATGTGAACGCGCGAGGCGTGCTCGAGGCATTGAAAGAGTTAATATGGAATCTGAAACTACCCGTCCTTTAATAGTGTGCGCTAAAAGTGTTCAAATCTGTTCAAAGTGTTAAAGAACATCTTCTCGGTCCTCTAGGTAAAGAGTTAATAGAGTTGTTCATGACGGATGTGCACGCGGAAGGCGTGACGGCCCTGCCGATGTGGACCGCCGAAGACCCCCGGGCCAACAGGAACCTGCGCCAGGTGCTCTCCCGCGGGACCGAGCCCCTGTCCCCGCGGGCCAGCACTGACGTCAGGACTATAGCGCAGCCTGGTGAGTCTAGACTTAATACAATGCCAGTATGTTTACAGAGTGGCTCAAAAATACGTACAAATTTTATTTTTTTCTAAGGCATCATGCATGGTTCCTAAGAATTTTCGCATCTCGTATAGTTGCAGACTTACCTTTAGTGACTGTATTACATGATCCACCCTGTATATTCAGTTTTGGCTCTTGAATTTTTGGCCCTCAAAGGGCTCTTTAACCTCCCATACTGAAGCAAGGATTAAGGTCTACCTGAAGTAGTGGTTTTTGTTAGGTAGTGCCAAGGAGCAAATAATAGGTCGACGCAAAGTGTGTATATATTTTCATGTACCTTGAGCCATTTGATGCTCGGATCTTTTTATTTCGCGTTCGCATTTTCAATGACAAGTAAGATTCTAGTTATGCCAATAATAATAAAAGTTAGTTACTTCATAGTAGAATTTGGAACTTCTTATTTCGTGTCTATGGTCTCTAAATGTTCCCGGTCCAGTATTTTGTTAGCAGAAGGGCAGCATCTGAGTCTCGTTAAGTATTCCTTGATGCAGGCTACTTCGGAACTGTTAATCACATTGACTGGGCTATTCCCAGTTTCTAATGAATATACAAGTTCTCATAGTACTTATTAAGTCTAAAAGTTAGCAAAGTGTCCATGAGACGTGTCCAAATTTCTGCAATAAGTTACTTGAGGCCAAGTAACTATGCTCAACTTAAAACTGAGTGCCTGACTGGTTACCTCGTGACATTTATTATTACTTATCCAGGTTCACGGTAAACGTCACGAAACAGGAGTCAATATGAATGAAATATTCATATAAAACCCTGTTACAGTGTTTGTCAAAGTTTACCGTTGCCCTCTGCCATCCCCGCCCCGGGCTGAAGCCAACCAATTACACCACCGAGCGTGTTAATGGAATAAATGAGTAATAGATCGAGTCCAACTTTGAGAACAGCTTTTGACCTTCGCATTTTAATTGAAGGACGTGTGTGTCCATAATCTTTTCGGAGGACATTGTGAATGTATGTAAATTGTATTTACCTAAGCTTTGCAGTAATTTTGAACGTATGGTTTTTGTGAGTGTTAGTAGGCGTCCCTCGGTCGGTACCCTCGGTTTGTTTGCGTGAATAGATGATGTTTGTGAGGCGAAAGGGCTTAAAACTGGGCCGTTTGATAACTGAGTCTTGTTACATAAATCCTATTACTGCCTCGGTTTCCTGTCAACGTTACTACGTATAAAGTTTTAGCTAGTCATGTCCCACAGCGCGGCAAAGGCCTCTCATCTCATCGAATGAAAATGACTTTTAGGATTATATATTCGATTTTCATGCAATTTTTAAGACATTACTTCATTGTACAAATTAATAATTAAATAAACATATTATTAGTTAGTATATCTTGAATTATTCGAAGGTTCACTCGAATAAAAGATACTGCGGGTAACATAAAACGTTTCCGATCCAGGATGCCTGAAAGGGTAAAACGGAACTTGCTGAAGTACTTATACAAAAGGCTCGAGGCTTTTTGTTTCAATTGTTATCGGAGGTAATGGACGTTTTGTAAAATATACACACACATTACATTGTCATTTCAAATGGAGAGTACTCGTAGCTACGTTTGAGGATATTAAAATACATTATGAATAAGCTCAACGTAACGTTAATTTCTCGGGTCATTCTTTTATCATGTTATTTATTAAAATATTAATACAAGAGATGGGATATATTTTTTCGGCGATACTCCACACGTTTACGAATGTCATAGGTATCATCAGCTATCCGTTACATATCTTACAATATCTTAGATTATGGTAATCTATAGGTACACCTCTAGAAAGGGCATTGTAAGCTATGAACTAGAGCTACAAACGTGGCCATAAAAACCTGGGTAGCCTTATAGCCTAAATCGTTTTCTAGCATGAATATAGTGTTAGAGATTTTTTCTAAATACTATTCCTATAAAGTACTTGATTCTACACTTTGTTGAAAAAGCTGTAGGCAAGTAAAAGGAAGCAGAAACACATTATTTCACGATATCGCCTCACCTCACTTATCTGATTTTCCACGTCCTATCGTTCACCTTGGACCATAAAGCCAGGGCCCGGGACGGTCCTACATTTTAAATATGTACGTAGCAGCCCCGCACAGACACGCAAATAAGAACACATTCGCCCGGGTTGTCGGCACGTTTTATAGGTTTTATCGTCATTCTGGCGTACACATTACTTATTGTTGTTGTCGATGTGAGTTTGTACAGACTTGATGTAATACAGACGTGCTGGAAAGTCTTCTATAGTACAAGCTTAACTCATAACCACTTTTAGATCAATAAAAGTGTGCTTTATATCATGGTGAATTACGATTGCTAGCTAAGTTGTTCGAAAGTCACTTTTGAATGATCACTGGGTGCAATTTCTGACCCGTAAGCAATTTCTGACCTAGGCATTTTGCGTGATGCGTAGCTCGCGTAGTACTTTCATGAGCAGCTTAAAAAATAAGTAAATATAGAATTCCTTTTCACTCGATTTATATTATTCTCTATTGTTCTATTACCTTTGAACCAACAAACATTTCAAACGCTTGTTGAAAACCACCCACAACCATAACAATGAATGAAGACACGTCAAACACTAAACTTTACTCCTCCGCCTGTTTCTAACATCGTCTTTACAACGTCCCGGCCACAAGTTCTAAGACAGGTGTTGAACTAACTTTTAATTACGAGTGTTGGAGTTTAAGTTTTACTTGGCGGACGAGGATGAGGTCTGCTAAGTGAACAAACAAGGAAGGATCCTTCAGGAAATGTTTTAAAGCTCATTAGTGACTGCCGTGCCCCGCGTTGTACCCGTTCCCGCGGGAATTTCGGAATAAAATGTATGCCATGTGTTATTTTGATGCATAACCTATATTACTGTAAAGTTTCATCCAAATCCGACCTGTAGTTTTTTCGCGAAAGAGTAACAAACATACATACATTCATCTACACAAACTTTCGCATTTATTGTATTAGTAGGACAAGATTTTCCCAAGATCTTTTGCTAGCATTTCGAGTTCAGTTCTCAAACCATCCTTTATAGGTTTAAGTGAATACATGCTCATTTTGTTCAGAACTAGCTGTGTCCCGCGTTGTCCCCGTTCCCGTGAGAATTACGGGATAAAAAGTCGCCTATAACCTTGCTTGTGAATTTAGCTATCGAATACACCAAATAATTATTCGAATCTTACTCACTCTAACTCTATTCGATCTTAATAACTCTAACACTACTTTAATCTTATCTTTAGTTTCAAAAACTTGCGCGTTCAAACGATCAAAAAGTCAAACTCTTCAGTTTTATTATACTATGTAGTATAGATAGCGACCCGCTCTTCCTTCGCTGCTGTTGATCAAGATTGCGTCAGGTTCCCGTGGGAAACCTAGGATGAAAGGAACCAAACCCTGTGAGTCTTTCTGTCTGTTGGTGAGAACTGCATGAAAATACGATAAGCAGTTTTTGGATATTGTGCGAAGTTACAGACCGTCACGCCAGAGATTTTGTTTTATATACGACTAATATGGATATGATCCCTACTCTTATGGCGCATATGATTCTACCCATACCATACCCTTTCCATTTCCCCCTTTCCCCAATCCTGACCCACGCCTCCTTCCACAGGTCCCTCCACAAGTGCGGCAACGGAAACCTTTACCGGAACGGATTTCCAAGGATCCTCTAGTAGGGTCACTAGCCGACAAAACTCGACAGAGCACCACGATGGGAACGACATACCGAGGAAGTCCAGTCTTAAGCCCGCTAGCCCGACACCAACATCTGCAGGAGGAAAGGTCTTTCGGAGGTCGGTTTCAATAGACCAGCCTGCTACGTCTAGCTACCGGAGAGAAGGAGAAAGGGAGAATGAAGTCAGTTTGAGTAGGCGTGAGAGCTCGCAGGACTCATTGCTGACGAGCAGAGGGGAGTACAGGCCTTATGACAACGAGGGGCGGGTGATGCGGACCGTGAGGTACAGAGAAATGGTGTACTCCGTCCTCATAGGGGTGTTCATGCTCCTACTGCTCGTCACGCCAGCGCTGGTCTTTATCAGCGGGAGGCACAGTGGCAGCTAAAACTATTTTACCATTATATTTGTTTCTTTTTTGTTTATGGAGCAATCACTTCTCCAAAAACGAATTCTCCAAATTATGATTTATTCTGTCCGGATTAATCAGATATCCTAAAGAAAACAATGCACCAATCGCAAACCAAAGGATGCTAAACCAATCAGAACATGGCATGCATTTTAAACTATCGATGGAAAATATGGGCTAAGAAGTGACCTTTACGCTATGTAGTATATTGCCCTTTGAATGTAAACTCTATAGTATAACGACAAGGAAAACCTCTCCATATATTGACAGTAGTGATTGTCAAGAAAAAAATCTTCATACGGAAATGAAACCAAGGCTGTAAGTATTTAAGATGCATATTTGTATCCCTCCGTGTTGTCTCGACTGAACAGATGTTAGATACTCGTACATTGTTTGAATTAGTTCATTAAGTACTTAGTTAGTTTGTTACTTAGATAATATTATAGTTTTGTCTACCTAGACCAGTATGATCTGTAGTATAACAAAGTATTAACTAGTCAATAGAAATAGTTATTCAATAAAAAATGTGATAGTAATTGTACAAATGGCAAAAAAGGCATAAATCATACTTAAAATGGTACAAATATATCAGAATGTATACCTTGTCCTTAAAGCGTAGAATAATGCAACTTCCAACTTCTAACACTCGGGTTAGCGTAAAAGTTTATACATAATAAAGTACGTATAAACAGGCGACAATACGCCCACCCGATGCGACAAGTACAGTCAGGGAGTAATACGAAGTGACGGCATATTAACGCGCGGAATATATCTGTTCATTGATTGTTTTATTCATGGAAGTCGATGGAAATAGTAGGTGTGTTATTTAAAGGTATATTGGTGCTAAAAGTTTTGCATGCAGTTCAGTCAGTGGATGTGTAATATGATGTGAAATATTACTAGTTTCCCGCCTTTGTTTCGATTAGTTAGTGTTTCTATGAAGTTAGGGATGTCTCTGTGTTTATACGCCTATGAGAAATATTCATTATAGATGTAAAAAAATTATAGTAGTAAGTATGTAACCACAAACGTAACAATGACTAACATTTTAGTACAGATTCAATGAAAGCGTTTTTCCTAAACAGCAAAATCGTATCACAACGAGATGAGAGGTCTGTGCCCAATTTCGCCCAACAGCGGACCATTACATTGTAGTTACAGTTTTAATTAATTGTAGCTAGCACAGTAAAGTGCCTGACTGTACAATAATGTTTCAGTGGGTGTCGTGGGCTTGTTTAATTGTGCTTACAGGAGCCAATTGTGATGCAGTCATTTGTATTCTGTTTTATTGAACCGGCAAACAGAAGGGGCCCCCTTTGTGTAGCCTGTCCGTTGTTTCAACCACCCGAGTGGGTTAAACCAATGATTGCTTTGGAATATAAACTTTTTATTCGAACTGAAGAACATTAATGTTCCTTGTTAGTTTGTGCCACTTTTTCTCTTCAGTAACAAACAAATTCAAAGTTTCTGTTCTAGTTTTTGCCTTTAGGTTGCCTTATTCTTAGCTTAAACTAATTACACTTGAAAGCCCTTAGACTTAGTTCAAAGGACTAGATTCAGGTCGTTATTAATGACGGTGGGCTGAGAAACACGCCACGTTCTAGATAAGCTAATAACTGTGTAAATAATAGAAGTGTTTGCCTGTCGTGACCTGGAAAGAAAGAATAATAATCATTACTGTTTCAAGAAACTTCTTAATAATAGTCCCTAGGACAGGACGATATTAGTTAGGGTGTTTGGCACACTTTTGGAATTACACTTGCCTACTTGGAAAATACATAACTTTTCATCCCCTTATTCGCACCGGAACGGGCACAGGAAAGCAAAGGAAATGCTAAACCCCAGGGTAAACTAATTCGGTTAGAAAGGTTTATAATTAAGTTATGTAGCTGGTAATCTTCTAAACTATTCATCCGATTTCCAAGAATATGTCCTTAAACATAGAATGGACATAGGTTATTATGTTTCAATTTTCCAAACTTATCTACAGGTACGATTTTGTTATTCGATACTACGTTGTCTGTAATTCGGTAGTAAATTCATATTTGCCCAGCTAGGTACTGTAAGGTCCCAATATATATTTTATCTCCCATTACGGGCCGTGTCACGTTTATCGCGAGTTATTCCGACCCTCCTTTTATAGTTGACACTCCATTTCCACTTGATATCTGCTGGGACGAGACAGAGGGGACTTAGGACGCTGCCGATGGCTGACACGACACATTACTTGGCTGTATTACCTTATACCACCACTGGAATTAGGGTTGTTGTATATGTTTCTTATTTATATCTCTGTTACTTTCATTAAAAGGTGGGTCACAATTTTGATCAGATATATTTTCAATATGCTTTCGAAAAAGTAAACACTAAAGGTCAACCGCAAACTTCCTTGATTGTACCCATTAGTTTACCTAGGAGTTGTTAAACATGAAAACACAAATTCGATGAGATTCACCTTTTCACCATGTCACCTTAACGTAACCTTCGATACATTATTTAAATAGTAACGAATGAATCACTTTTCCAAACGAATGTGAAAACATTGCAAAGTTATAAAAACCGTCTGCGAAGACGATGTGGGTGTTTTATAAACACACACGATAAACTACAGTTTGTTATTGAAAGTTTTCTCGGCTTTGAACTGGCGGCCTTCGCATCTGCTCGTGTTGTAGATTAACTGAGGAATTTTAACTTGACGTAACCGTTAAGGGAAATGCAGCTAGACTCTGTTTAGATTGGTGGAATTGTTCCTGGGACTACCATGCTGCAAACGACACGTTAAATTGTCGGCCTCACTTGTTTCAATTGTCAGACTTAGATGGCCGTGCTTTGAATGGCGCGATATCCGACACCAGGGATTGTCAGTAATACGAGATTATGACGAAAATTTGGCAATCGGATCATCCCATGAGAAAACGAAATTGTCCACATTGAAAAGTATTCAAAAATCCATCCTAAAGAAAAGATTTGGAAAATTATAATAGTTCCGAACATTACTCCTAGATAGAAATATTCATTTTCTTCTATTATCATACTAGTACAGCAACCACACAATCTATATTAATATCGGTATATTAAAATATGCGGTATCACGAAATGAACTACAGACTTCTGCATTACTTCGTATACGCCATCGCGTGGGCGCGGGACGCCCACGCCGTCAAATGGTAGATAATAAATGAACTTTCCCGCCAACGGAGCATTTGCGCGCAAAATTCCCTTGTCAACTACGTCACGAGGCCAGCTAGCTGTAAAAAATATGAGTTATAGCTTCTGGTAAAATATGGCTTTGGGACGGGATAGGTAAAGAGGGACAATTTTTGGGAATTTTACAGGTAGTTTAATTTTCTGTTTAATTATAATTTCAGAGTAGGTGGCTTAACCTCCCAGTGGCTTCTCTGAGGCCGTTATTTTATTATTATAATTAATTTCCTATATTAGGCATACGTACAAGTTACGTCAAAAATCCATCACAGTTAAATATTTGTCTCATAAATAATTCCACAGTAAATAAACATACATCGCCACCGTAAAAGGTTTATCAGGTAAACCTGTACGCTTAAAGAGGCAATTCAGAAGCTCCATTTATCTGTTTTACGGCCTTCGGAAGGAATAATGTACATGAATTATACTCCGTGAGGCGAATCTCTTGGAGATCTGCCCCGGTGCCTCGTGGCTGGGTTATCTGATTCTCAAACTAATATTTAGCCAGATAATGCGCAGATTACGTGATCCCACTGGGTATGCCGTCGTTTGGCCCTGTTTGTTAGCCGAGTGGAGCCATAAATATGGAGATTAGATAACTACCCATCTGTTGTGGTTATGATGCTTATTATCATATCTGACTCTTCAGTTTTAGTATAATTTGGTGCTTAAGAAAATGTACGAAAGCAGCAGAAGCAGATTTCATAAGATATTTTCTTGAAAAAGTATCGTACCAAGAATACAATTTAAACAAATTGTAATTGAAAAGCAGAATGAAGGAAAAAAGCAATGGAAATGAACACTGCAAAATACAAATCTAAAATCCATTTGCCAGCGACCCACCTCTGCGCCCCTGACCTTGCATACCGGGCCTCACCCCTCCCCCTCCCCCACAATTGCAGATACATCCCCCTCCTACTACCCCCAGTACAGCACTGCACGGTCCCATTCAAACAACGTCACTAGAAAATAGCTCCCGAATAGTATTTACGCCATTATTCCATTGAGACTGAAATTTTCCACTTCATTCACACAAGGCCACGTTTCATCCAGCATTCGAGCGAAATTCGACCTTGTTTGTACACGCGCCGGCACCAGTTGCAGGGATCATTCCTGCAACGCTACAAGGTTCAGAGTTGTTTGGCCGTGTTGGTATGTGGGACGTTTTAGACGTAGTCTAAATGTATGTTTCCTGTGGGAACTATTGGTGTTGCGGATGTTGATTTGTTTGAAGCTGCAGGATCAGTCTTTTGATGGAATATCCTTTGGGGGACGCGTGAAAATGGTATTTGAAGAATGAAAGTTTGTGGTCGTGTCCTCACTGACGGATTCCTGATCCCGATCCCAATTTCTTGTTTATTTTATTCCATTGACGCTCGTAACTTTTAGGGCAGAAAAGGGAACGTTTGACGACGGATCTTCTTGTTTAAGTAATAGATCTTTATTTTATAGACAGCATCTAACTAATAGCTTTGTTCTTAAAGTGAATTTGGATTAATCCTAAGTGCTTTCACTAAATATATCGCGTCTTTAATTTAATTTTGCTAACCCTTTCCTAAGCTATTGATGGTTCCAACAATACTATCTAAATTCGTTTGCAATCTATTTGATGGTCTCTAAACGGTAAACGGATTTGCTAAACGGAGTTCTTAAAGCCACTATAAAACTAAGAATATATTTTCTAAGATTTCATTTTTGTTACATAAAACATTATATCTATTTGAATAACTTTATGTTAATACAAGTCGATTTAACAATTTTTTTCGGGTCTAGACTTTCGTGTATTATCATTATTTCTACATTAATGTAAGGCCAGGCTAAGTTTATTTGTCAGGGATTTATTCCGATATTGCAAAAAAATACATACTCTAATGTCCAAATGTAGTGGAGTCATCCATTTCTCTGAAGATATCAGTACGAGTACAGTAAGAAACTATTGCAAGTACGGTTTGTTTTCTGTTACTCCCATAATTTCCTATTCCTCCGAGCATTATTTTCCAGAAATTGTTGTTGAATGTTCTCAGAAGCGACGCGACACAATAGACGATGAATATATAAACGTGTGTGTTGTCTCTGGTACTGGATCGATAGAGCTGTTTGTGAGCTATTTATATAAGGTTCAACCTTTGGAGACTTTCTCAATTATTAATTGCTATTGGAAATGGTAGTGGAGCGAGTTTTTGGAAAATTAAATTATAAATGGTATTTTTCCTCTGATCGACTTAGTTTCTACTGAAGCTTTTCAAGATTTGATATTTGTTAGTTCGAAATTAAAGATAAAACATGAATAACGGCTACAAAAAAAATTAAAAATTTTACTTCTTTATTAATATGATTTTATATTCGGGACGAAAACCTTCTTAAGATATCAGAACCAAAATCTGGTAAACCATTCCAGATTCTAAGTACGCCCCCATTTAATGCTGACTGTACATAACTCTCCCCACAACACTCGAATCAAGATCAACACGTACAGACTGTTACGTAATCTGTGGCTCACCGATATCCCTTCAACCTTGAACCTTGGGGTACAGCGGATGAGCGCAAAGCCACGGAATTAGATTAAGTGTAATAAATCCAGCCATTCTAGATCGCGGAGATCTCTTCAGCAACTTATATGTCTTTTGGAGTGATGCTTTGGGACTAACTTTGTGTTTCCTTTTGTTTGAGTTGTTTCCCTACTTTAATAGCTTTTATCTTACGCCATTTTACTTTGCTGAAGGTTGAATTTTTAGAGTTTCGATTCTCCAAGGAATCCTTATAGTTTCGCCATGTCTGTCCGTCCGGAGTTATGCTCAGAGACTACCGTTTCGAGAATAAATCACTAACAAGCTGTTTTATTAGCTGATTTTTGTACCCAAATGTATTATTTATTCACCAAACGTACTAAGACTTATAGAAACTTTCCTAAATACATTCGCATCGTGTTGCAATATTTAGCGATTCCACCATCCGTGCATCCCCTATAACGTGACCTAAGATATCTATATTATAAACATTAAGCCTGAAGATTCATGGTTCATCATTCAACGTGTGTTATTCCTATGCTTTCCCTCAGATCAATTCACCCTGGACAGCGAGTACATCAAGCGACACCTGGGCGAGCTGACTCCGCTTCAGGAGTCGAGGCTGCTGCAGCTCAGGAAGTGGATCGCGGACCTGCAGAAGGGGAAGGTGAGGAATAAATATGATGATAAAAATGAGAGAATGAGAAAGATTATATTTTTTTACTTGCATCAAAAGTTTGTGGTGGTTGTTCTTTAATGGCGAAACCTGCTGCCATGTCAACGATCAATAAATCACATAATACGAATTACTTTTTTGTACTCGTAATGCTCAAAAAGAATGACGATTTCTGTGCTTAAATATTCCGAATGTAAATACAGTTATATATCCTAAGAATAGCTTTTAAACTTTTAACTTACGGTATTCCCAATATCCCCATGTATAACCCAGAAATCTTCTAAGAACCCTTAACCCCTTAATCTTGTAATAGTCTAGAAAAACATCTATACTTCGTCATATGATTTCCAGGTGCCAAGCGACACGACTCTCCTTCGATTCCTCCGCGCCCGCGACTTCAACGTAGAGAAGGCCCGAGAGATGCTCTCCCAATCCTTGCTGTGGAGGAAGAAGCACCAAGTAGACCGTCTGCTCTCGGAGTACGAGACGCCGGATGTCGTCAGCCAGTACTTCCCGGGAGGGTGGCATCATCATGACAAAGGTAGGAAGGGAATGACATGGACTCTTCACCATTCTTCAAAGATCAAAGCACTCTTTAGACACTTATTTTTAATTAGGTCTGCTATGGGTAATCGATTTTGAGTTTTGTTTTATTCCTCTTCAGATGGACGACCACTCTACATTCTCAGACTAGGACAGATGGACGTAAAAGGACTACTCAAGTCTATTGGCGAAGACGGGCTTTTGAAGCTGGTAAGTTTATTAAAAGCTTCTAAGGTCTTTTAGTGGATATTTTAATTGTTACCTTTTTGACAACTACCCAAGATTTAAGTGAGTGTGAGTAACCAATACTTTACGGTTTTCAAACTAGAATTCTGTTAGGAATATTGAAGGTTTCCACACCAGATTCGAGTTACAACTAGCTCATTGGTCTAATAACTGGTTGAAATCCAGTAAAGTTTAACTCCACCAAAGTATAACAGCTATAAAATACCATACGTTACCAAGTCCGAGCATCCACGTGGCACGACTTCTTGCAGACTCTGCACGTGTGCGAGGAAGGTCTGAAGCTGCTGGAGGAGTGCTCCCGCAGCAGCGCGCAGGGCGTGGTGTCGTGGAGCATGCTGGTGGACCTGGACGGGCTCAACATGCGCCACCTGTGGCGGCCCGGCGTGCGCGCGCTGCTGCGCATCATCACCAGCGTCGAGAACAACTACCCGGAGACCATGGCGCGCGTGCTCATCGTGCGCGCGCCCCGGGTCTTCCCCATACTGTGGACCATCGTCAGCACCTTCATCGGTATGTACTCTATCTGTCACCATCACATCACATCACCAGCGCCAAATGAGCGTAAGGATTTACAAATTCCCCAACATTCATATTGTATTTATACGATACTTTGTCAATATCAGATGTATAAAAAATTGCCTGAAAACTGCAGCTGATAACATTAACTGCCGTTGAATACCAATGACTGATGTCCATAGGTCCGATTTATGAATGCCGTTGCCCTACTCGGTTCTGCCTTTGATTGTTAAGAAGGCATTTTTTTAACCAATATTATAAATGTGAAAGTTTGTGAGGATAGATTTATGTATGTTTTTTACTCTTTCACGTAAAACTCCTGAACGGACTTGATGAAACTATACAGTAATGTAGATAATATATCAGAGTAAGACATGGGATACATTTTATCCCCAAATTCCTGCGGAAACGGGTAAAATGCGGAGAAGACCGCGGCCAGCGGCTAGTGTACTATAAATCTGATTCTCTATAACATCGATTATAGTGTCCGTCATTTGTTTTCAGATGAGAACACACGCAGCAAGTTCCTCTTCTACGGCGGTAAAGACTACCTGCAGCCGGGCGGGCTCCTCGACTACATTCCCAAAGACTTGATCCCTGACTTCTTGGGAGGACCTTGCAAGGTAACACACACTTGATAGCGTACACTATTAATAAGAAACTTACTAACAAAATTATGCGTAGGTGGTTTATATCCACTGGTCAAAATGGCGTCTAGAAATGTGAAGTCGCCAATATGAAAAAGTATGTAGTGTTAGAGGGAAAAAAGCATCTGCCGATGGGTTCCTTTCCGCCAGTGCTATGGTATGTTTCGCTTGCTATTCGTTTGTACTCGTTCCCGTGGGAATTTCGGGATAAAACGTAGCCAATAACCTTCCTCTTGAATATAGCTAATCATTACAAAAATAATTATTCGACTCGGACGGGTAATTCCCGAGGTAAGGCCGAACATACAAACAAACAAAATTACAAATTTACCTCTTTATACTATTAGCATAGTTTAGATATGGCATAGCAGCTGTGGTGGAAACTGATGGCACTCCTAAGAAATATCAAAAGTTATATACAAATTGGATAATTATTTGACTAGTGGAATACCACCTTTATGTACGAGTTTTTTTTCGTTACTAACAATTATGTTTTGTTCTATGAACATTTTATTTCTTAACATATTATGTTTGTTCTCAAACTCTAACAGTTGATTTATTTACTTTCTCTTTCACACATACTGCTGCAGTCTGAAATAATCGAAGCTCCTTTACACATTCCGCAAAAGTATTACAAATACGCAGTGAGAATATATCGATATCGACTCTGTGTTTAGTGTTGTGCTAGTCGATACAACGTCGGTGTCCCATCACTACACTTAGTGATGTCTATGCTCGTCAATCAATGTCTATTTAGTTAAGTCAATGGCTATATGTTGCGTATTTTGTTGGTATGGGTTCTTGGTAAAATCCCACCGCAAGAAAAAGTACAGTCACAATTTTTAATACTTGACCCATTTATGGTTGAATATTGGGTATCAAAAGACGTGTTTGTTTGCTATAGACACTTTAGATTTTTGACCTTATTGCATAGCAATTATTCTTACAAAAGTTGACGGGAATTGTTTGAAAATTAATGTTCGTGACTGTACATTTCACAAATTCCTGACAAACCGCTCTCATTTGTTAACAGCATTTTAAACCGACTGCGCCGAAGCCCAAAAGGAGGGTTATGTATTTGAATGTATTTTGAGGCTGTCAGTCTAAATACAGTCACAAACAAGTGTCATCGAACAAAATACGCAATATACGTTATCTACAACCAACTCACTCACCTTATCTTAAAAGCTCACGTATATTCACGTACAAATAAATGTAATCACATACATTCGTCATTAGCTAAACAAGCACAACACTACATCAAACACTGTGCTAGTTAGAGTCAACAAAGTACTTATTAATACTCGTTATAACTGTTATAAGTAGGTTATTTAATGGAAAATGTATGAAAACGGAGGATGGGGTTTCACTAAATTACTTGATACAGTATGACTTTGAATAGACATATTGTGTATTAAAAAGGGTAAAACATATTCTATGTATCATCTATATTCACATCTATACACACATAAGCTGAATTATTAATTGATTTACACACTAGAATAAAGCACAATAGTAAAAATAAAAATAAAGTTATACCGATTACTCAAGCGCTATGGAAAAAAGTTATAAAATGATGTTGATTTCTTACAATATAAAAAAGGTTTGACAACCATTTGTCAAACTTTTTTGAATTAAATACCTCATAATTTTAGTCTTGTCTGAATATCCAAGAAAATTAAAATTAAATCCTCCGTTTTCACCATCACGTACGCATTCCATTTTCAAATTATAATACGTGTTTGTCTTTATAGAGTTTCGTCCACGAAGGAGGTCTGGTGCCGAAGAGTTTGTACGTGAGCGGCGCCTTCACCGAGCGGGAGGGCGACCCTCTGTGTGAGGACAGCATCTACCGGTCTGTGAGCCTGGCCAAGGGACAAGTAAGTGTTCTATGTTTCAATCGACTTCACAAATGAGGTTCTCCATTTTGATGCCAATATATTTTTATTTATAATGTATTAAAGGGCTTGGGCTTATAAGTCCTTAAATGTAAATCAATGAGGTCGATTTACGAATTCTGTCTTAATTTGGGAAATAAATACACCGTACATTCGTTCCCGACGTATCGTAAATCGCCCGTAATCGTAAATCGCCCAAAAAATGGGTTTTGGTTTCAAACAAAAGATAGCAATCTTTAATTATTTTAGTTTTATAGATCGTTATCCCAGAGTCAAAACTACTGACTATTCACATTTCTCATATTAATTTTAATATTTTTATGTAAAATCATATTACTATGTCATCCACCAGGTGCACGAAGTGATCGTGGTGAACAAGGACCCGCAGAGCGTGCTCACGTGGGACTTCGACGTGCTGCGGCACGACATCGCCTTCACCGTGTACCGCACGCAGCACGACCTGCCGCCCGACAACGACACCACCAACGGTGAGTAGTACTTGAATTAGCCTGTAATGTCCCACTGGCAAAGGCCTCTCCTCTCACTGAAGATATCAGTACAGTGGGGAAGAGACACGGTTCTACCGGGACACTTGTGTCAAGCACTCATGACACTTCACTTGACTCTTACGTGACACTAGACTTGTCAACACTCATCTTCTTCTACCCCCTTATTTCATCCCCCCTTAAACGACAATATTATCCCCCTGTTTATATGACAGCGCTATGCGTGGGCGCAGCGGAGCAGGGCTCGGTGCTGGAGCAGAAGGGCTGGCGCGAGGGCGAGCACTACCAGCGCGTCGAGAACACTCTGCTGTGTCACGACGGAGAGAGTATACAGGTATATACATACACGGCATTTTGTGTAACTTCACCCGGTGTCTGTAAATTAATTCTCACAGAGATTAATCTGAGGGAAACAGAATCATTTTTTGAAGATTAGTGTCATAAGTTCATACAAAATTTCAAGCTAATTCATTCAAAGTAAACTTCAAGCCAATTTATACTAAATAAAATTTCTAGTCTGAAAATCTTTATACAGGGTGGAAAAATCGAATGCCACATGGATGGCAACTACCTTAAATATTGTAAATAGCACATTTTGTGTAAAGGAGACTTTCCTTCGTTTTTAGAAACAATAAATACTGCATTTAAGGATTTATGAAAAATCGCTTGCCTCAGTCGAGACTCGAACCGGTCAAATGTGACAAAAAATTATGTGCTGTATTTTATGATGCAGATCGAAAGGGTGACTGATAAGGTTCATTTTTCTAAATAACAAATACAATCAGAATAACGGAAGGCCATGCAAACTAACAATTACCTTTTAAATTTGATTTCACCCGTCACGTGAATTAAGACGTAATCCGTGGAATACAAGGAAAATAAAGACGTGTAAATGACAATATGATAATGATGAGCTGCACTTATGTTTACTTATCACTTTAGTTGCGATTACTAATGCCACTTTAGTAACCTACTTCCTTTGATAGGAAAATTGCATCAATTATTCTCTAATCATCATAGTAGCTAGAATACGAACATTTTTAAAAATGGAACATTTTAACGAACCGTTTTTGTTTTTTAAGTGCAATCTTTTTAATTTAAAACAAATAATGCCCGACTTGTTGAACGCATTCTTTTCTTTTTTTTGAATTGTGTTTATTCCATTTTCGAATATTAGAGCTACTATTTTACGTAGTTAAATTGAAATTGTGACTTGCAAGTGCTTTTACATTATAAATGGCTGACGATTATCAAGAACAGTTCGATTTAATAGAAGCGTACTTTGTTAATGCAAAAAATGTAACACGAGCACTGCAGTGGTACGCGGAACAATATCCAAACAGGCAAATACCATCCAGGTTCGTCTTGCAACGAATGGTTAAAAACTTAAAACGCCATGGAAGATTTGAGAGCCGGGTTCGGCGACTACAACAGCCGATTGGTTATTCCGATTTTGATTTAGGTGTCTTAACTTATTTTGAAGCCTACCCGAAAGCATCGAGCAGAGAAGCCGCTGAAATACTTGGTTCTAATCATACTCGTGTGCTAAGCGTGCTCAAAAAATACAAGTATAAATGTTACCGTGAAGGTCGTTTGGTGCAAAAATTGCTTCCGGGAGACACTGACCGAAGGCTTCAATTCTGTCGAGATATCGAGGCAAAATTGGCTCAAGACGAAAATTTTTTGGATTACATAATATGGTCAGATGAAAGTAACTTTAGTAATAATGGTATGTACAATCGTCACAATAATCATTATTGGTGCCGTATAAACCCGATGCGTACACATGAAACTAATAATCAGGTGAGATTCTCTTTTAACGTTTGGTGCGGGATAATGAAAAACAGGGTTGTTATGGTTCACATATTTGAAGGACACCTGAATACAGTAAAATACCTCGAAATCCTAGACCTATTGCGAAATGCATTAAATGATCTACCCGAAGAATACGACACTTTTATTTTCCAACAAGACGGTGCACCAGCACATAACAGCAGGTTATCGACTACATATCTAAATAACCATTTCCAGACATGGATCGGTACAAAAGGGATTATTAAATGGCCGGCCAGATCTCCGGATCTAACGCCATTGGACTACTTTTTGTGGGGATACGTGAAGGATGTTATTTATAAAAGAACTTACGAAAACGTACGCGAATTGAAAACCGAAGTCCATGCAGCTATTACTAATATTCACCACAATTCACTGCAACGAGCTACGAAAAGACAATTCCTCAAAAGATTAGATTTATGCAAACGCCAAAACGGGGCTCATTTTGAACAACTACTTTAGTTAGCAAGGTTTTAGTAAGGTTATTAAATGAATATTGTTTTATTTTCTGTGTTTTAATTTTTCATTTACAATTTTCATGGCCTTCCGTTATTCTGATTGTATTTGTTATTTAGAGAAAAATGAACCTTATCAGTAACCCTTTCGATCTGCATCATAAAATACAGCACATAATTTTTTGTCACATTTGACCGGTTCGAGTCCCGACTGAGGCAAGCGATTTTTCATAAATCCTTAAATGCAGTATTTATTGTTTCTAAAAACGAAGGAAAGTCTCCTTTACACAAAATGTGCTATTTACAATATTTAAGGTAGTTGCCATCCATGTGGCATTCGATTTTTCCACCCTGTATAGTACACTAGCAGCGCCCCGCGGTTTTACCCGCGTTGTGCCCGTTCCCGTGGGAATTTCGGGATAAAATGTAGCCTATAGCTTCCCTCGATAAATAGACTATCTAACAGTGAAAGAATTATTCAAATCGGTTCAGTAGTTTCTGAGATTAGCGCGTTTAAACAAACAAACAAAACAAACTCTTCAGCTTTATAATATTACTAGCAACGCCCCGCGGTTTTACCCGCGTTGTGCCCGTTCCCGTGGGAATTTCGGGATAAAATGTAGCCTATAGCCTTCCTCGATAAATAGACTATCTAACAGTGAAAGAATTATTGAAATCGGTTCAGTAGTTTCTGAGATTAGCGCGTTTAAACAAACAAACAAACAAAACAAACTCTTCAGCTTTATAATATTAGTATAGACTAGCAGCGCCCCGCGGTTTTACCCGCGTTGTGCCCGTTCCCGTGGGAATTTCGGGATAAAATGTAGCCTATAGCCTTCCTCGATAAATAGACTATCTAACAGTGAAAGAATTATTCAAATCGGTTCAGTAGTTTCTGAGATTAGCGCGTTTAAACAAACAAACAAACAAACAAACAAACAAACAAACAAACAAACAAACAAACAAACAAACAAACAAACAAACAAACAAACAAACAAACAAACAAACAAACAAACAAACAAACAAACAAAACAAACTCTTCAGCTTTATAATATTAGTATAGATATAGTACATATAAGGCGGTGGGGAGGTCTTCCCCCGCCGTGTCTGTATATCTGCGGTAATCTCAAAACTTACTGAACGGATTTACAAACGATTTTCACCAACAGACAAGTAATGTCAAGATAGTGGTTTTTGGTTAATATTGACCCCAATGTATGAATGTTGTCGCGCCCGTGTGTAGGGGTCGCACGTGATGGCGTCGTGCGCGCGCTACGTGCTGCAGTGGCGCTGCGAGGCGGACGAGAGCCCGCGCGCCGCGCAGCTAATGTACTACCACGAGACGCTGCCCAGCCACCAGTACAAGTCAGTACGCCACCGCCCACACTCGCCACACTTCACTTCACATTTACGTGACACTAGACATGATTTCACGCCCGTCAAACTGGACTTGAAACTCGTGACACTCGCATCTATCGTGACACTTGCCTTAACACTTGTGATGCTCGACTCGGGCACTTGAAACCGCACGCACGAGACACGAGACACTCAACCTGACACTATTTAAAACTAACCGTGATAGCCACAACTATAATGTCGATTATAAGTATACGTGTCTCATGCAAGGACAATAGCTACTTAGTATATCGTAAGTGTATGTATGTATATGTTAGAAAGACTAAAACGTATGTGTTGTTTTCAGAGGCTCCATGTCATCTCTGCAGTCGGGCACATCAGGCTTCTCCTGTCTGTCCGCGCGCTCCACCACGTCCGACTGCCCGTCCCGGTGATGCCCCGCCCCCGCCCCCGCCCCCGCCCCCGCCCCCGCCCCCGCCAGCTCCCTCGCCCCCGCCCCCGCCCCTGTCCCCGCCGCCGCGGCCGCCTCCGCTCAGTAAACGGACACCAGTGTTACCACTACGATTAGAATCGATACTAGGACAAAATGAGGTGATAGTAGTGTAGACTTAGATTGTTAGATGGTTTGAGTAGACTCTGATCATAGATACGAGCGATCGTTGGCTCGAGCGATGGTGTTTGGAACAGATAGGTCATGTCACAGTTAGCAGCAGTTTTGCCTTTAGTTCTAATATATAATTGAGTGTCTAACAAGCTCGTAATATGCCTAGTTTGCGTGGTTTCGTTTACCGTATGCGGTTCAGTTAGCTCACTTACGATACACCGCGCCGTCAGTCTGTTAGCTAAATGTCAGCGCAATGGGGACGTGGCTTTTACCGATATTTTAGCGCAAAAACGATATTTTCCCCGGATATAATTATATTAGTACATGGTTTTGATTTTTGAGATGACGTTCGAGATTTGAATCGAGAAATGAGGCCAAATATATACCTATCTATAGAATGTTGTGATAATATGAATTGATTCTACTATCGATATATTTAGAACATTTAAAGTGTTGTGTGGTAACACAGTGTAATATGGTGTGATGTCTAAAGGTGTAATTAGGTGAAATATATGGACACTAATTTCACAAATGTCTTATTAAATATCCTATAATAATATGCCCTTTGGCTTGTAAAATAATTCTGTTAGTGTCAATTGGGGGCAAGACTCATGACAGATTATTATAATGTATGTTGGGGTATATATTACCTCAATTACTTAGGGGCGAAAAAGGGTGAGTGAAAACGGACAAATGTGAAAGCATGCTGTCGCTGTGTGGGGTGTCACCCTGTATAACTGAACTATACTTCTGAAACGGAAGTAAATTACAGTGAAAATCTAAGAAATATACTCGACTATTTGTATGTATTTAAAGCAAATTGAGCTTTACTTATATTAATATAAATATCAATTTGAAATGTCAGAATATGTTCTGCAGATTCTTTAGAACAATTCCTTATTTAAAGATGTTACTATTAATTGAAAACATCTAGGAAAATTATAAGTACTTTTTGTTTCGTTTTGTAAATATTTTATCGTTATGTCTGAATGACTTAATGAACTCTATTGCGTTGTATTAAAGATCATATTAGAATAAATATAACAAGAGAAAAAGTGTCATTCAATAATGACACTTGTATGACTTGCATAATTTGGTGCAATATCGACTAATAGTTTAAAAGCTATTTTCGACTTTACGGCTTTGACTATAAGAGCTGATTGCTCAAACGAATTTTATATTTAATCTGATACGCTAAGAAATCCTTGTACAGTTTATTGTCGAAATCGTCGATGTTTTAGACCGCCTAATGGCCTCCGACATTGTCTAACGATTGATCTATATCAAAAAAATTAGGGTACGAGTACATTATAAAAAAAATATATACATATATCAGATTCCATATAAAATTAGTTTCAAATATTGGTTGTTAAAACTATAAGAAAGCGTTTGACAATATGAGTCAATAACTCATTTCTTGTTCTTATATTTAGGGCTCATTCTGATATCAACCAATGAAATCGTTTGATTGACTAATTGTCAAATACTTTTGAAATGAAACAATCTGATTGGTTGATATTAATTCTAGTTAAAATAAGCCCTATAGACAATATAAAAGTAATTAGACAAGTTCTAGAATGTACGTAATTTAAAGGTTATCCTATCTATTCTAATTAAATAATCTTACCTCATGTTTTAACTACCTTATATACAAACATTACTTTGAGGGGAATATCAGCATTTGTAAAGTCTGCATAGAACCTTGTCATATTAGACTTTCTATAAAACCTTCTTACGTGTCAGTAGGAGTTTTGAACTGTGAGTAAACTACTTAAATGCTGAACATTTTCTTGGAATGAGCGGTATTCTGTTGTTAACGTTGATCGCGTACGAATATACGTAACGTTTTACGTATAATGTAGTCTCGCGCTACGTGGCTACGTGCACTACGCGACGTACCGATTTCATTGCTTCGAGACTGACGTTAGCAACAGAGGGAGTCAGCCCATTTACAACATATATTGCATGTATTAATGCCCTATTTAGATGTAATCATTGTATTGTTTGTATATACGTACGTTAGAAGGTATACGTAACTACGATTTGTGTCAAATAGAAACTTGAATTTGAAAAATATAATAATTCGAATTTTATAGATACTTCTCTGTATAAATGAATGTAAGTTGGTTTGTGAATGCCAATTAATTGTGGTTTTCAAGCGATGTTCATTATTAATAGAATTATTTTAAATATTGTTCGAAAAAAATATATAATCTAAAATTATGTATTTTTACAGGCTTTTTGATACAGAAATTTTTTCTCAAAAACTGAAGATGTTAATTAAAATAAAATTGTCAAAATTATTCAACGAATAGCCTACATCTGATGATAATAAAGTCATCCTTGATCATAAATAATATTGAGTATCGTTTGAAAATCAATTGTATCGTTATGAAGGAACGTGTGTGTAACTCAATATTTGAGATTAGTGTCTTTGTCCGGTAGCGATGTACTCATTGACCGTTTTGCATGAAACTGTTGAAACAGATAGATTTCTTTGGACTTTATATTAACTATAGTTCATATAATATATTGAAACTATTGCGCTGTAAATATGCGGTATTTATTGATTGTAGATAATTGAGAGTGTATAAATTGATCAAAAAAGGACCGTTTTGGGAGTAGAGGTTCTAATGTCCTTTTTCGACACAAGAGCTAGATTTAACATGCGGTTATTTTGTTGACTGGATTATATGTTTTTCATCGGTCATGCCGTAGCGTATTTTCTATAATAATATACTAAAATTATATAATAAATCTCTAACGAAAATGGTCTCCAAAATCATAAATATATTTTCAAAGTGCAATATTATATTCATAGTGATTATAATATGTATTTACTTATTCTGTGTCTATGAAATTAATTCGCCTTATCGGACATTTAGCAAATAAATTGCCAATACATAAAAACGATTTGAAATCAAAGTATTTTTCTATACATTATCAAAGTATTGTAAATAAAATTCAATATTATAGTAATTGAGTACAAGAATCGATGTGTCCAAACGAGTTGATAAATTAATAGAAGTTAAATATAGATAGTTTGATTCTCCCCATGAGTAACGAATGAGGAATCAACGTTGCACATATTACGCGGACAGCTGTCGCCTAGAAAATACATTAAAGTGTCGCAATTGATAGTGACAGTTGTGTCAAAGTTGACAGTTTCCAATTAGCCTAATTGTAGTTATATTATCTGAAATGTCCGCGGAATATGAATATCTTGTTAATAACTATACGTGTTGCCAACTTAGCATGTAGCCTGGAATATGCATAATAGTATATTTTTTAATATTATGATTCTGATTTGATAACACCGCGCTTGCTGCAAGCGTGGTGATTACACCTAATCGTCCTCGCTTTACTGATATTTTCATCAAGTTTATAGGTTCTTTGCATCAGGATCATATAGGATCTCTATTTTTCGCTTAAGCCCGGGGCTTTAGGATTTGGCCTACTTATATAAAGAATTGATGTGTGTGTCTAGTTCAAATGACTCTTTGCGCGCGGCGATATGTGTATTTATACAACCTTCATTTGGTTTGGCGGGAACAAACTATGGTTTCATCTGTATTATTGTACGAAGAAAAGTTTACACATAGAGCCGAGTGCTTAGATGAGTGGAAATATCTGTAGTACGATCTCTGTATAGCGATAGTTCCATCGCAACAAGCTCGAGTGAACGCGACATGCAGTTATCAAACAAAACAATTATCTTGTTATTAAATCAACCTCACACGATTGCAATAACCTTCGGCTCTCCATTTCATACCGTATTAATGTTCCAAATCAATTATTTTCCAATTAAAACTCACAGCTTTATGATAACATACTGGGTGCATAAAACACAATTTTGTGCTTTATTTTCTGTATTGCATGGCTGGTTTTTGCTTGACATGAAATGGGAGTTTGAGCGACTGATAAAGCGTTCTACAAAATTTGTGTTTTTTCTTGTTTATGGAATTATTGGAAAAGCATAATATCGGATCTTATAGTGAAATAAGTATCAGTGTGATAATTTATTTAAAATCGGAGTTTTAAACGAATTACCAGTGGGTTGTTCCACTTAATTCATTCGATAGTTAATTTAATCAAAACGCGTGACATTGTCAGGATTTAAAGCAACTGTTTGACATACATTGTCAACTATGGTCAAACTTTATTGATTTGTGTAAGTTTTATGACAATGTTACGCACTTTTGATCAACTTGGCAATTGATTATAAATAAATGGATACGGTAACTCATGAATATGAGTAGACAATGCAAACTATTTGAGCCATAACCGACATCTATGGAATTGATTTATTTTTAAATGATCTATTGTAGTTGATTGGATATCTCTAGATAAATATTTAAATTAATTAAGTTTTTAATAGTTAAAAAAGTGTGATCGTTACATTAATTTTCCTTATTGAGATTTTTATGCTGGTAACATTATTTCGTTTATATATAACAATGTTGCCAACTGTAATAGTTTGGTTTGCTATTAACAAAAAGTGATATTTGTCGAATTTTGTCTTGCTCTATCGCGCTATTTCAATGGGTTGTAAAAGAGATAGACTATAATATTCTTTTGCATAATTATTTTATTTATATAAACTTTTGTATTATAATTTGTAAATATTGCTACTATGAGTTGTGAGGAAGCAATCTTGTAATATTTAATTTCAAATAATTATGGATTTGTATAGTTTATTTAATTAAAAGTAGCATGGGGTAAGTGCCTTTTTTATTATACTTCATTTAATAACTCAATTATTTGTTTTAATTCTAAATACGTTTTTAAAGGGACATTGAAATGTTAAGTGGAAAATATGAGTAATGACGCTACGTTGTGTGCTTACTTACTTGTATTTAGTTATAAACAGAAGACGACATATCATTATTATATACTTATGTGATATTTTAATGTGAAAACATTTGATTTTGAAAATATATTTCAACAGCCATAATATTTATATTTGTAAGAGAGCTTGTTTAATGAGGTATGTAACTTGTTTCGGATTTACTTATGTTTTCATTGAAGACTGTTATAAATAGGTTGTTAAAAAAGGCAGTTACCCCATCTTACTTTTCAAGTACATAGGTTTAAGTCACAAAGTGAAGATTCAACTGTAGTTTCATGATTTTAGTTTTTAAATAAATGATAATGAATTATATTAAAGTTTCAATAGTTACTCGAGGTTTTATTTACGAACCTACTCAATGTACCTACCCCTTTTTATGATTTTTTTTTCAATAAAAGATTTCCTGAGATGAACCCTAAGGATGAACCGCATATCCTAAGTAGGTATTGTTGTTGGTTTCCAAAGAGGAAGAGTAGGATCTTTTCTACCAACTACCTCTTCGGAACCAAACAATTGTAGATTAGTAATTTGTTATTATATTTCGTTCGTGTTATCCGAATAGCTAGCAACATTAAAAACCATAACTTTTATCAAGGAAACATTTCGCTTTATTGCAAATTATTTTGCACAATACTGAAATTACACCAAACGATTCGTTTGAACAATGAAACGATAAAATGCTTTGATAAAATTCTCATTTCACAGAGGTAGTTACGGCGAGGTTTTATAGGTTACCCTTCTTGTAAATATTATATTCGATGTGTAAATGTTTACATATTACTGCTACTTATAGTAGCTACGGTCAGTAGTATGATGAATAGGTATTGAATTAAAACGGAGATTTACTAATTTAGATTAATCTTTTAATGCGTTTCCACACAAGACGGAGCGGTGTGGGCCCGATTCATCAATCACAGCGCCACAGACTACGAAACAACACAGCGCAAGGATTGTCAAACAACGCATTGACATGTCAAATACTTTTCGTAATGCGTTGTGATTGGTCAGATGAGCTCCCTTTCAATGGAAACGCTAGGACCTACCTCCGGAGAGCAGCTATTTTATCTTTTCTAGTACTTATGTTACATTAGTATAGCAATGTACAGAAACATCACGTAAATGACTTCCAGCATTCCTATGCAAAGAAAAATGAGAATTAAGCGTTACTGTAATTTCATTTCAAGTATATAGATGTTACAATAGTTCAGTTTGTTTATTGATTACCAATACGAATTATAAATAATGAAGGATAATCTTAGGATTCGAATAATATACATATCTTGATGTTGGTCAATAACTCTCGAAATAGAGAAGTGTCAGCAGTACTTCGCTCTTCCGTGATAAACTACGGAACACCAAAATAGAATTTGTAAAGCCTTGTATAATATATGGATGTCGTGGTATGTTTGATAGTTTACAGTGCGCTTAAGCAATTTAATCTGTGGCTTTAATCTATGGTCACAATCACAGTCTACCCTCATTCTAAATTTAAATAAAAAAAAAGAACTTTTATAATATCTACTTTCTAAACAGTTTGCTTTCATTTATTTCGTTTCTATATAAGTGAGTTGTGCAGAGAGTATTATATTCCTTGGTTGTGAGTTTCATCAATTTTTCTACAGACGAGTACAACGAGCTCTCTGCAAGCAAGGTAAGTAAGTATTTATTACCCAGCACAGAATTTGTTAAAGAAAATACCGAGTTGTTCATTAAAACACGAATAGCTGGTAGCATAAAATTGTCGTGTACGATAACATGCGATAAACCCAGCCTGCTAGTACAACGTAGGTATGTTGGCAATAAATAAATCCTGAAACCTACCTAACTAGGCTAACCGAACCACTGTGCTGTGCTGTAAATTAACATTTTATACGCCTGTGGGTTAGGATTTGAAACTGTCTAGTACACTAGTTATGTATATATGAAAACCTTATAATAATAGTGTCTCTGGAGGCGCGGGATGGCGAGGACACAGATACAACTCGTAGAAGCCACTAGGAGATATTAATGTAACGAAATGTGCCTTACAGTTTTACCCGGCTTATTTCCGTTGAGAGGAACTAAGTTTAATTAATTAAGTTTAAAACTTAGTTCCATATCTAACAAAATGGTCGTATCGTTAGAATCTGTCATCAATTCAGTCATTCAGAACATTCACATGTTGAATTGAACGCTAAATATAATTTTGAGTGAACCTTTGTGACATCGAAACAGGCTGGCACTATAATTTGGTAAATGGCTACAAAATTCGAACTATTTACCACCTAATGAGGTTTTCAAATCTAAGTATGTACGCATTGAGTTCAGTAAGTACCTACAGCATTGTCCGCATTTTGAGTGGTATTGTGCGTCGCCCAGTTGTTACAACTTGCCCTACTTGCGGCATTCTCGATGAATTATTGTAACTTTTATTCATTTTGCTGTTGCTAAGGACGAAAGACCTATTTTATGTACTAGGTAATCGACCTAGAAACTGGGTAGGAAATCGGTATGGGCCGGTATTATCTATAGGCGATATAGTCCGCTCTAATTCACGGTAGATTTGCCTACATTAGGTAGTGTGACATAAACTTATTTTTTATAAGCAGAGCTTTGCGGTTTTATCCCCCATGCGCCTGTTCTCGTGGGAATTACGGGATAAAAAGTAGTCTATGACCTTTCCGTTGAATGTGGGTATTACTGCGACAGTGCATCTCTATTACTATACTAATTTTCTTCTCTTGATCTTATAATTTATTTCTTCCTACGAAACAATTCATTCTGTAGAGGAAAAGATGAATTTATGTCATTTACACACCATCACGCAACCTTTTTGAAACCGGCTTATGGTTTATTACGGCTTATTCTCACTAGTACATCTTAGTACTAGTGAGAATAAAAATATTGTACGGCTGCTTATTGCACTGCGTCGCCTGTAACTCCGGACGGTAATCTAACCTGCAACCCCCGACACAGTAAGCGCTCTCACTGCCACTGTGCCGACGGGCTTGTCAAGTATAAAGTTCACAAACAAATTCATCCCTTAATTAAGATGCCTAGTGTTTACTTAGCCTAGGGTTTATGCACTATAGGCCTTATTCATAAACGATTACTAGCAGCGTTTTAGCTGTCAAATGGTTTGTCCCTTTCTGACATACGCTATTTTCCAAAGAGCAAAAGAGACAAAACACTCACTAACAGTGTTTTAGTTAGAGAACGTTTATGAATAAGGCAGTAATGTCCTATAAATAAGTACAAGTAAACTGTATGTATTTCAATCCGCTAGTCCTCTTCAATTGTTGGTCACGAGATGGTGATCGATGACGCCAATCGACTCGAGCCGGGGCGAACAAACTAGTATAGTTCATAGTTTGTTCATGCCGCTCGGGTGGACTCGCTATCAACTACTCTCGACGCTTCTTTCACTTGTTAAGGATGAGTTATGGAAGCATGTCCGTGCCAAGCCAAGTGTTACGTACACGTATTCGTGGAGTCGAATCCGTGCTCCGTCCGTGCTTCGTTAGGGCATCGGTCGACGCGGACGCCGCACGGTCACGACCCGCTTAACGGTAGCATGAACTGCTTCCAAAGCCGCGTTTTCGTTTACGGCCCTGAACATTTGCACATTTGAACATTTGAATGTAAGAGCGAGAAATGAAGTTCGGATCTGTTCAGAAAAGTAATAGAAAACGCAGCTTTATAAAATGTTTGCGACGCTTCGAACCCGTCACTCGTACACCTTCGGGACTCGATACGGTCTAGCATAAATCATCCTCATCTTTAGATTCAGCGAGCTTACAAGCTCCAAAGTGGAGAGTTCAATAGAATGTGAACGACACATTATCTCAACCAAACGATTCTTTAGAATTAGCCTTTTAATTTGTAATCTCGCTTCTTCAATACGATTTCTATTAGAAGTTTCTTCCATATGTTTTTCTGGTTCCTTTCTTGTTACTTCAATGCATTCTTCCATATTCTTCTGTTTCTTCTTCGTATTCTTTTGTTAAACAGATCTCAAAGGTGTTTTTCCACACGAGCTATGCTGTGCTACATAAACGTAGCATAGCAACGGAGCATAGCATAACTCTGGTTGTAGAAAGGCACCTTTAGAGTAGATATAACTTACAGGCTAGAGCATTATATCGAAAAGACAGCTACATTACTAGCACGATACGATTGAATGTAAACTAACCAAATGGACATTGGTTCCACATTGTATCTGAACTGAATAAAGACATGTAGCATGGTGCCAGTGGGTTGAAGAACAAAGTCTCACACTTTAGCATAACATAAAGGGTAGGTATAGTTTCAGGATCGTGGTGCCATGCGATTGATATATGTATGATCGTTTTAGATTTGTACATCAGGAAGAATGGACTGTTATAGAACCCCAGGGTCCGCAGACAACCCTACAGGGCCTGGATAGGTTTATTGTCGCCTTATTCATTAACACTCTTTAACTAAAACACTGTTTTAAAGTGTTTTGTCTCTTTTAATCTTGGAAAAATAGCGTTTGTCGGAAAAGGACAAACGATTCGATGGCTAAATTGCTGTTAGGTAATAAAATAAGCGTTTATGAATAAGGTCCGTAGACATTACTAAGATGTAGGCTGCCTTTCAACAAAAGGTATGCTACGCAGCTGCTATGCTGCGACATTACACAAGCTAAGCTAGAAGCTAGAAATGATCATATAGCTTAGTACTATACTAGAGACCAGTTATGCTGTGATGTTCAATGGATATTACTGGACCAAACGCGGATAGTAACGTCGTGGCATAGCTTTGACGGAAAATCTTCCGGACGCGGTGTTAATCATTAATGCATTATACATCTATGCAAGGGATTGCGCCACGAGATTCTTGGCTTATTAAGATTATAGGTTGATACAAATACCTACCTATTTTTATGCAAAGGAATCCAGAGAATGAACAAATAAGCTTTGATTTGAAAAATAAGTTTAGCTTCAGTATCTTAGTTTAATTGGAGATTTCTTCACAGTTCCCGATCTTCTTCTTCTTATCGAGTGGATGGTCAACTTGACCAATCCTGGTGTCAGAGTTATAGAGCCGCCAAAGGCCTCTGACATGGCTCATGTAACGACTACTATCCGTAGAAAGTAACCGGGACCGACGGCTTAACGTGCCCTCCGAAGCACGGAATCATCTTTCCCGATACTTATCTACTTCTGTTGAAGTTTAGAACCAAGATGGCTGAGAAAGCTAAAACTTAAATCAGCCGCCGTTTAACTGATTTTCAACCAAAATCGAATAAAATAAGTTATAGGTTATGTGACATCATCAAATACTTCAAAATGCGGCCCCAAGCAGGTTCTAGAACAATAAAAAAAGACAAAAGTCTACTTACATTATTGTTTCTGCTCTGCAGAACTTCTGTTTCCCTGGTACATATTGATTCTTCGAGATTGCCTGTTACTTGTTATGGTACATAGTCTTATTTAAATGAATTTGTTTCCGCGGTAATTCGCATTTAATTATGATTCCTCTTATTTTTAACACAATTTTCAGTGAATATTTTGTAACACAAGAAGTGATTTTCAATAAAAAGTATTTCAATTGATTTTCACTAACGTTGGGTTGGAGTGGTCGGCGCCCGCGCGCCGTAAGCCCGCCAACTGCCTTCAAACTAATAATGTTTGCACAAGTGTTTTCTAAAACAATTGTAAGAACTTTTCTACTATTACTTGCTGAAGTAATGTTGCTGTTGATAAGAAAATACGGCTGTTTCATAGGAGACTTTAAAACAGTCTAACTTACTACCTAAGTAAGTCAGTGGAATCTATTCTTAATCATGGGTATGTCACGGCCTCCGTAATTTACTTATTGTCAATTCAGCCGGTATACCTTCAATGAGTCTTTAAACTAACCATAATTCGCTTCCTTTGCCCTTTAATATGAAAACTCAATACTACAATCACAGAGCACGGTACCTGTTCCAATGCTTGCATAACTTTCTTTCACCATAACGATACATACACCTTCACTTAACTAGCTAAGGGTGTGTTTCCACGACTAACTTAACTCACAAAGCATTACGAAAATGTTAACAATGTCAATGCGTTGTTTGACAATCCCAATGCACTGTGATTGGTGAATAGGGCTCCGCTCCGCTTCATCGAAAACACAGCCTAATTGCCTGTACCAGTAATTTCAATGGTTAAACCATGTCGAAAGCCTTTAGAGAGTCTAAAACTTCAGACACCGGGCTTGACCAAAAACCTACTCAAGCCTACTTTCTACCTAATTGACCGAACCCAGAAACAACAGACTACACCCAGGTCCCAAGCTGCCCCGCGACACCACCACACACACGCGCCCGACCCACATAGCACACGCACACGCACACACACGACGATCACTCTTATCAACGTTGATAAAGTTTAACTGCCTGCCTATACCGTCCCATGAAATCGCCACCGACCAATAATTACGTTCTGACACACTTACATGTGGTTTACGCGATTGGTTTGTGTTAGAAGTATTTTAAGGTTATTAATTGAACTAGCACTGCTATTCGGATTTACCTGCTATGTACTGTCTTTTGGGGATGAGAGTAACCTAAAACTTTTGTCTTTGATGTATTGATTTTTTCAATTTACACTTTTAGTTCAGGAATATCGAGTTGAAAAATAAACTGAAAATTCGACTTCAGATATTATAATTGTATAGACATGATTATCATTTATCTTTTTATTTAAAGCAATCAGAAAAGGGACTAGATTCTCCACCCCACTTTACATGCGAAGTACCTTACATGGCTTGTTTTAAGTCGTCCAGCTACGCGCCCCAGTGCCGTCGGCCGCGACTTTTGTTATTCATACAAAACGCACAGCAAACAAACAGACAAACGTAGCAGGATGACTCAAGACGCTTAATTTGAAGGAGCCGTCACTTGGGAATACTAATAAATGTAATCCAACGTACAAATAAAGGCCGAGATACACTTGCCTGCGGCAGACTGTAGCGACTACGGCAGAGGATAGTCTAGCTAGCATATATCATTAAGTTACATATCTCACAAATATTAATTGTATGTTGGCTTGCAGTAGTTCTTACATGCTTGGCATGTTTATTTATTCCTCCCTTAAGAAACGAGAGCGCCTTTAAGAAAAGCAATAGCAAAGTATTATTGCTCCTAGTTTTAATACAGGCGTTCAATATTAAAGTATGTAATGTATGTTTAGTTTTATTGTATTTTGTACTATTTTTGTAGAAAAGTTTGGACTGTAGTGTTTATGTTTTTACATTTAACTTAAATTCACTGATTTATTAACTAAGTTTTAACAACATAGGATAACTTAAGGAGTACGAAAAGGAAAATCAATAATTATTATTGTTATAAGACTTATAGGGAATAAAGTTATTGAAATATGTATTTAAATAAATAATAATTCGAGTGACTTATCGGAATGGTTCAAAGTTTTGTACACATCTTTATTGTGCATGTCATTTAGTGATGTGACTGTACCAACTAAAATTATCGATATTTGACTTTACCTCAAACGTTCTGTAAGAAAATAATGTTATCTTAATTGTTTCGAATTAGCCAGATTGTATAATGGAGGTAACTACTACATATTATGACGTCCGTCTTCTACAAATATAATTAAAATAAAAACCCATAATTTTTCCTTTCTCAGGTATTATAACAATTTAAAAGTATCTAGGTACAATCATATACGAGTACGACTCGCCCGACCCATGTTTTTTCTCATAAGTGCTTTGACTTTTCCATGACCTATGGCTAGGTAAACAATCTTTATTTTGTACCACATGGAAATAACATAAATGCACAACAAATTGCTACTGAACAGGCTTAGATAATCATTTAAACATTCCTCGATAATTACTCTTCGAGAATGCATAATAAATAATAAAATAATGTTCTTTGTTCGTGTGGGTACGCGTAGAGCACAGCACACTACGCGGTCCGTTATCAGTGACCGCATTGTGCCGGCGCATGATAAACCGCTCACAAGGGATTTATTGACGGGTGCTGCTAAATACATAATCATCATTGTTCAGCCTCCGAGTGCTCGGGGCTCGGCAGTCCGTCAGGTCAGTCCCTATCGCGGAGCCGCGACCGAAGCCACCTCGTCCGCAGTTTAACTAATAGTCACTTCACCTCAACGAACAAATCTCAAACGGGAATACCGGATACCAGCGCGGAATCCACAGAACTCGTTTCGTCCCTTTCTTCATATTCCCTTTCCGAGGTTCAGTGTCGCTCCCTCCCGCTCGCACACCGCTGGAGCTATCGAGTTAGTAGCTATGCATGTACACATAGATGTCGGTAAACTATTCACTTTTGTGTAGTGTAGTTTTGCCAAGTTGGTGTAGTTCGGAATTAGACTCGCTACGTGTGTTTTGTTGTGCGGGAAATGTCGAAAGTGCCGTGAACATACGTTTGGCGAAGTGCATTGTGACGGAGTGTCATTAGTATTTTGATTGAAAATCGAAAAATGGTGCGATCCCAGTGCGAGCGTCGATGGCGCGCTAATGTTGCATTTTTTAGATTCCGATAGACTTGGAAAGTTGTATGTCTCGCATTATTCAACGATGCAATACTGCGGTGCTTAGCTCATGGTATCTGTGATTTTATAAGTGATTTATTGGTGAAAATGGAAACTTTCAGACACAGTCTATTGGACGTGAGTACCCTCAAATATTAATGGTGATTTCAATAAACAATGTACGATTTCTTTTTGGTAATTAAATAAAATACAAAGCAATTACCAAGATAATGAAGGTGGTAATTCAGCACAGTGTTATTAAAACGTTATTAAATTATTTAGCTGGTCGTCCACTCATCGTCGACGTTCTCAGAAATGATTCACCTTCCCTGTGATTTTTATAAATAAATCTGATACAATCAGGTACCTACAGGGTACAGGTAGTTGAACAATGTACATTTTCGTATGATAATAATCGTGTTTGGAGTTGCCTCGTTCCTCTGCCCGTGACATACACTCGGAGGCTTGGCATCACCCCAAAACTCGATAAAAATAATTACAAAATGTCTTCTCTTTAACAATAACATTGTATACAAATCTGCGACATGTTTAGTACAATGGATCAATAGAGTAAATGAGGTATTGAATATCAATATTGGTACTTGTACAGGAGTCGTATACACAATAGGCATAATGAATAGGTGTACGTAAACGTGGGCGTGTGTTGTGTTTGTATACCGACTTATACACAAAACAACGCAGATAGGAATGTGCCAGTAAATTATGAAACGGTAACTGAATCATAATTATTTTCCTTACATACCTATTGTAAAAAAAAACATTCTGGTTTCGCAGTAACTGCCCGCCGCGTTCGTCTGTGTCTCCACGATAAACTTAAAAACGACTCAACTGAATTGCATTCGAATTTCACAAATAGATAGATTGTTTCACGAGGAAGGTATTGGACTTTTGTATCTTAAAATTCCCACGGGAACGGGTATAACGCGGGAAAAACTCTGATGTGCTGGTATTTATATTTGTAATATTTTTGTCATCTTTTACCCATGTTTATGGACGAGTAAATAGTTTTAATATCATATGGAAGTCAATCTTTTCTTCAATCAATAAAATAACTAACCACGAACCTACACGAACTTAACAACTTTGCTTGATACAATAAGTACACATTAAAATCCAAAATATGATCCACATACCTACTACTATTTTAGGATGCGTCATTAAATCTAAATGGAACTTCAAAACCATATGTTCAGTACATGTTTAACGTAACCTCGATTAGCTATATAAAAGTGTGTAATGTCCGTCTGGCGTCTGGATATAGAACAACTCGGGGCCGCTCCTTCAGGAGCATCCGTTCCTTAACACACCGCATCCTTAGGTAGGAGTCAGTACATTATCTCAGACGGTACAATACTTTATGTTTTTGACCCAATCAAGCTTTATCAACTAACGCCTCGGTGGTCTAGTGGTCGTGCACTCGCCTGCCAAGACTGAGGTCCCGGGTTTAATTCTTCGAGCGAAAACATGTTTCGTAGTTTTCAAACATGGCTCGGGTTTGAGATCACCATCTCGCATTTAGCAAGCGTGGTTATTATGCCTAATTCACTTCACTGTACTGATATCTTCAGTGAGATGAGAGGCCTTTGGCCGGCAGTGAGACATACAGGCTAATACTTTTTTACATGATTTATATTTTATCAGGTCAAGAATGGTGAACGGTGACATGGTTTTCAGAAATATATCGTCGTATCTTTTGTAGTTTGAGACATGCCTTTTATAGTTTATAGAAGGTAAATGTAATATATTGATGCGTCTTAATTTTTGCAAAACCGGAATTTTAACTTTCACAAAAATATATAAATAAACCTCCTTATTTAACAAAACACGCATAAATAAATAAATAACAAATAAATATCGATATTAAATGCCTTTTATCGATATTATCCCCATTTCATTCAGACGTCCATCACTAATTCTTGATCTCGGAACATATTTATCATGAATCTCCAAATTGGCAGGAACGTTCCATTTAATTTCAATCTTTTGAACTCTTGTTTACCCGACAGCGATAAGAAAGGAGTGTAGTTGAAGTAATCATCTTCAAATTGGTAAAATGTGTTCATCAATTTGTATATTATTGGCACTTTATATGAATGAGTTTATATTTGATTTTCGTTGATAAACAACCGGTAGCGCCCCGCGGGTTTATCTGGTTGTGCTTACTTCCCGTGTAAAGTAAAATATTAGCCTGTAATGTCCCACAGCTGGGTAAAGGCCAGATATCAGTATCTCGTGTGACGTAGTTCATAACCTCCTACAATGATTAATTATGTTAAATAAAGCTGTAAAGTCTGATCTTTAACCCCAGACGCGAAGATATCTGTATGGTGTTTGCCTGTCGTAGGTACTCTCAAATGGATAGGCCGATTGCGATGCGGTTTTCTTAATTTGAAAGCCAGTTTTCTTGCAAAGATTCTTAGCATTTTTGGTAACAATCCATCATCGATTTCGTGTATTTAAAATTTAAAACGTTATTCGACACGAATTTATTATTTTTATATATTTATATTATTTTTATGTTGGATAGTTACATTGAAGAGGATAATCAGCGGTTTTATCCCGATATTCCCAAGGGAACTGGTACAGAGAGACGCTGCTTCAGTACATTTCAACTTAGAACTTTAACTAACTCTTTGTATTAAATTAAATGTCATAGGGTAAACTCGTTAGAGATGGCCATAGTTTTATCTAGACATAATAAAAAAAAGAAAAAGTGTTGTTACAATCAGTCTTTTATTCTTATCATAATTAACAGTAATTAGTCTTGTAAAAATCAACGACAAATATTTTTATATAATTCAAAAACATATTAAAAAACAATTTCTAAAAAAAAATAGAATTGGCCATCTCTCCCGGGGCATCAGGGTGAGTTGGCCGTAGCTATACGGGATAGATGACCAGTACTTGACTTCCCTTTTCCCTTTCCCTTGCCCTGAAATTCGGCTTGTTTAGCTTCTTTTTTCTTCTTCTGTCCACATTTGGAGCACATATCATCAAACTCTGTACAGTTTTCATGTACCCACCTGTCACAAATAAGGCACTGGAGCCATTCTTCCACAAGACGAGTCTTATAATAATTTTCTCCGCATCCAGCGCAGTTATCTGCTTCGTTTTCTTTATCTTCTTCGTCAGATGTATCACACAATACTGGTTCACTGAGATCAGAACTGCTTTCGCTAATACGCCTTATAGCTTTCCGTTTTCTATTCTTATTTGTATCAGTCTTCTTATCTTTGGGTTTAACCATTTTTTTTTCTTGTTTAACTTTACGCCTATGCTCTTTCAAAGTCTTTTCGTTTTCTTTATCCTTTCTTAATGCTATATGCTCCTCTGAAGTCAAAAGTTTCCCAATCTGTTTGCTACGTTTACGAACTTCCATTATTTTTTGAGGAATAGGGGATAGGTCTTTTAAAATTCGAGAAGGCGTCCATTGATCAGCAGATGTTCCTGGTATTGCTAATGGTTCATTTTCACCTGTTTCTCTGAAATCTGGTGGAGTGATGGGCGTTACACTTGTAGAAACAGGTAAACTTGAATGAATGTTAGTCACTTCATCTGGTTGTCGGTCACTGATAAATGCATAATCAGGTATTGCTGTTGGATTAAATGGGAACACTCCACATGCTCTAAATCCAGAAATGGCGTTTTCAGCTGTAGCTGCCTTGCCCCATGCTTTATTCAATAATGACCCAAATGAGAGTCTTGTGATTCGGCGACCCGGATTTTGGTTTATCCATAGCCGGCATTGTTCATAAAAGTGACATTTCAGCGATTTAAACACTGCCCTATCAAGGGGCTGTAAATAATGAGATGTGTGGCTCGGCATAGACAGAAGAATGATTTCATTTTCATTGGCATATTCAAGCATTTCTACTGAATTGCAGTGCGTGGAGTGACCATCAAGCAAAAGTAAAACTTTTCCTGGCGGCTTTCTAGGCATAAAATGTATTTTGAGCCATTCCAAAAATATTGCTGATGTGATATAAGCGGATTTTTTGGACATAAAAATACGGGATCCTGGAGGCATTCCATCTTCATATTCGCTTTTCTTATTCATACCCTTCATGATACACGCCGGTGGTAGAAAAGTGCCTTCAGCATTGCAACATGCTATGATTGTAATGGTTTCACCCTTTTCAGTTGACGTTGTCGTGGATACAGCTTTAGTACCCTTTGCTGCGAGTACATGTCCAGGGCGATTGTTTAGCTGTAGACCTGATTCATCCATATTGAACACACAATTGGGCTTTGTCATCAAGTCATTATCTATGAGATTTTTTTCTAACAAATCAAAGTAAGCACTGACCTCGTTTCTGTTCATACCTTGACAACGGGCTATTGAAACTCCTTCAGACTTTCTCAAAACAATATCTGGATGTCTGCGTAAAAACATCTGCAGCCAATCATAGCCAGCCTTTTCATTTGATTTATTGAATTTATGTTTGATGTTTAATTGCTCAGCAAACTGAAAGGCAATCACTCTTACATCACTAATTGTCAAAGGGAATCCTGTTCCTTGCATCGTTTTAATATGATCAGCCAGTTTTTTTTCATTTTGGTCTCCAAGCATAGAGGTAGGTCCCATTGGTCCCTTTTTGTCATTATTAGTCTTGTACCTTCTTTCAAGTGTTTTACGAGGTATGCCGTAGATAACTGCTGCTCTATACACCGACATTTCTCCATTTTTTATGGAATTTATAGCAGCTTTTAGTGAATCTTCACTCCAACAACCACGGGTGGCTATGGCTTTTCTCTGATACTTATTTGGCATCTGTAACAAAACATAAAACGCATTAATATCACTTCAAATAACAAAAAATAATATGGCTATCTCAACCTGAATTTATGTGGCCATCTCTCCTTTTTGTGCGGGTGAGATGGCCATATCAAATTTTTGATTTAGTTAAACATTAGCAGGCGCCATTTTGAGGTTAGAATAGACGTTAACATTTGATAAACATAATAAACTAAGCAAAAATTTAAAAAATGCAATAAAAAGTAGAACTACATGAAAATATGTGACCACACTATACAATTTTTGCAATACCCTGTAAAATAAAAGTTTATTTACTTACTTTTTAACATAAATACGCGCAGCAGCGTCGTCGCACTCTGTTCCCGAGCGTGGCTTGCGGTGTACTGACTGCATTGTAGCGCCATCTAGCTATGCCGGGCAAAAATAATTCGATTGGCCATCTCTCCCGTATGGCCATCTCTAACGAGTTTACCCTAATATTAATGAAACGCTTATCTTTAAGTCTAGGCTTACGAAATATGATATCTGACTTACTTCCTACCCGCACGATGTGACGTCACACATACGTAATGAAAATTAATCCCACCAGTATTTTATTATTAAGTCTAGTGAACAAATATATTTATGAACAACAAAATATATGTACTTACTAGCAGCGCTCCGCGGTGTTACCCGCGTTGTGCCCGTTCCCGTGGGAATTCCGGGATAAAATGTATCGCATGTGTTATTCTGATGGATAACCTTTATTACTGTAAAGTTTCATCCAAATCCATTCAGTAGTTTTTGCGTGAAACAGCAACAAACATACATACCTACATTACATCCATCCTCACAAACTTTCGCATTTAAAATAGGTACCTATTAGGTACTAGGATACTTTCTTACGTACCTAGTTACAAGCGAACATGTCACATTGTGGTTACCGTGATGTGAGTTTATAAATACATTGTTATTTACCTAACCTACTAACTTTCTAATAGGTACTTTGTCATAAAATTTACATATAACTAGCATTAACCCACGGTTTTACCCGCATTGTACCCGTCCCTTTGGAAATTTTAACATGAAAAGTCAATCACAAACATTTCTATTGAATCACTCTGTATATTCGTGAAAACTGCATGAAAATTCGTTGAGTAGTTTTGAGAAAATCAACTAGGCACCAGATTTAGCTTTTGGGGACATTGTTTTAAAGTATTATCTACAAGCGCCCGCGATTTTGTCCGCGTTGTGCCCGTTCCTGTGGGAATTTCGGAATGAAAAATAGCTAATAACCTTCCTGTTGAATGTAGCTATCCATTACAAAAAGAATTATTCAAATCGGACTGGTTGTTTCTGAATTTAGTCCTCACAAACAAGCAAAGTTAGTAACTTACTTCATTATAATAATACTAGCTGTGCCCCGCGGTTTCACCCGCAGCGACCCCGTTCCCTTTATTACTTATTTTCTTAAAAAAATTAAATAACATTGTCCCGACAATAAAAAACACATCAAAAAAATAATCATCCAATTTGGTGCAGTTGTTCGGAAGTTATGGGCTTAGCAACACATTCAGCGATTCTTTTTTATATTATAGGTAGATAGAAGTGTAGATAGATGAGTTGCCAGTAAATGCCAAGCTTGGATTTGATTTCTCTTAGTTAGTTATTTATTAGCCAACCCGGCGCATGTTAAAGTTTGATTACTTACCTATTATCATATTCCAATATAAATATAACATTAAACAATCATAAAAATCTGTCCAGTCATTTTTAAGTGTAGCAACTACTTTCATTTGTTTACAAGGTTATAGAAATATGTACTAGCAGTGCCCCGCGGTTTAACCCACGTTGTACGAATTCCCGCTGGAATTTTGCAACAAATATCCCTATGTTATTCTAATGTATGAGCCATATTACCGTAAAGTTTCATGCAAATTCGTACAGTAGCTTTTACGTGAAGGCGTAACAAAAATACATCCATCCATTCGTTACATACATACAAACGTTCGCATTTATAATATTAGTAGGATAGACGAAGGGGTGGTATGGTGGGGTGGCACAGGCGACCGCGATCAGCGATTTTTTGGAAGCAGGCTATAGTTCAGCTTGACTTGTTTGCTCAAAACAATTCGTTCGCCGCTGTAGCTAGGACAGTACCTTGACTTTTAATGTTACTGTCGATCAAGGCATCTTAGAACGGCACTACTATAACATCTTAGAACGGCAAAAGTAGGTCTTGTACTCTATTCTTATTGTAGAACCAACAGCACTGCGTGATTTATCCTGTAGGAATTTCGGAATGAAAAATAGCCTATAACCTTCCCGTTGAATGAGGCTGTCCAATACAAAAAGAATTATTCAAATCGGATTAATAGTTTCTGAGATTAGCAAACAAAGAAACTTTACTTACCTCTCACTAAACTAAAACTAAAATTACCTCTTTAGGTATAATATGAGTTTAGGTGTGGGCGAATAACATGAATAGTCAGGATTATAGCAGACAATTAGGTTCTAGATACAGCTAGGTACATCACTCGTAATATATTATTACTAGCAGCGCCCCGCGGTATTACCCGCGTTGTTCCCGTTCCCGTGGGAATTTCGGAATGAAAAGTAGCCTATAACCTTCCCGTTGAATGTGGCTATCCATTACAAAAAGAATTTTTCAAATCGGTTCAGTAGTTTCTGAGATTAGCGCGTTTAAACAAACAAACAAACAAACAAACAAAACAAACTCTTCAGCTTTATAATATTAGTATAGACTAGCAGCGCCCCGCGGTTTTACCCGCGTTGTGCCCGTTCCCGTGGGAATTTCGGGATAAAATGTAGCCTATAGCCTTCCTCGATAAATAGACTATCTAACAGTGAAAGAATTATTCAAATCGGTTCAGTAGTTTCTGACATTAGCGCGTTTAAACAAACAAACAAACAAACAAACAAACAAACAAACAAACAAACAAAACAAACTCTTCAGCTTTATAATATTAGTATAGATTATAAGTTGCAATACGGATAAGGAAAACCAAGTATGCGGTGCTTATGTAATGTAACTACTTAACTGGATACTTACAACGCCTGCAATTATTACAACTTGACATTTAGACTTGTTCTGTGAAATTGGCCAAGTAGCCAATACTTAGGTGGTAAAATAAAAAACGGGTTGCACTCCGGGAGTGCCCGCAGAAGGGAAAACTTGAATATTAACGTCAACACGTCTTACGTATGTTCGATCAGGTCACGTGTCCTGAAATTTTTTACCCATCACAAAAAAGTGCACAACGCCGCTAAAGAAGTTTTCACTTCATAAAACTTATGACACTAAGGGTATGTTTCCATGGAAGTGGAGCTGTGCGAAGCTCAACTGACCAATGCATTACGAAAAGATTTGGACTTGAACAATATCGTGGTTGGTGAATCGGACTCCGCACGCACCGCACGCACCGCCTAGAGACGTCCAATGCTTCTATAGTAGAGAATTAATGAGTAATTTTGACATAATGTATGAACAATTACGTCAATTCGTTTCGATTTAATGAACGTCTGAATGCGGCAGTGAGGTAGATAACCTTATAAGATGATATTAATTACCAACATTGGACAACAGGATCAGACTACAGTTATACCAAAATTACTGTGTCATCTCCGAAATTGCACCCATAATTTTGTTTTCATTAAGAGCCGTTTTAGAGACGTCACTCGTCGGCTTTTGGATCCGTATTTTAAACGCGGCTGAGTGTCGGCCTCTTTGGTATTTCTTACTGGCACAAAATCGGAATCCGACGAGTGTGAATATCTTCATAAAAATGTTCTGAAGTTTCGATTAAAAGTCGGATCCTACAATCAACAAGCGGCACTAGCTATAATTTGATTAAAACTGTACAGTAATAATGAGCTAGTGACAAATAGGATTGAAAACAAACGTTGATAACATCTGAGGTGACGGTTCAGGGGGCAAGTGCCGCGGGGCCGCCTCGAACGCGCGCTAACCAATTGATTAATTTAATTCGGACAATTTGTGAGCGAGAGCGCGTGGCGATGTGTTATGAGCTGTAATGTAATCACTGGTTAACTACTTACACCCAACACTATCCCTATCTTTAGCTATAGACACAACTAGCCGCGCCCCGCTGCGTTTCCCGCGTTGCACAAGGAAGGATCCTTCATGAAATGTTTTATAGCTCATTAGTGACTGCTGCGCCCCGCGTTGTACCCGTTCCCACGGGAATTTCGGGATAAAATGTATCCCATGTGTTATTCTGATGTATAACGTATATTACTGTAAAGTTTCATCCAAATCCGTTCAGTAGTTTCTGCGTGAAAAAGTAAAACATACCTCACAAACTTTCGCATTTATAATAGTAGTAGGATATAATTATTTTGTCTCATCTATCATTGAGCTATGCTGGTGTAGGTAATTGTACATACACATTATCCTAGGTGCCCATCATGGTTCGCTTCAAAACCTTGTGAAATAAAACAACTATGCCGGCAGTCCATTCTGAGCTGTCAATATTGGATAGCAAATCAAGTTTTCACATTTTATGCAATGAAGTAGATGTCGTTGTGTTTTTTTTACGATAACTTTCGAATGCCATGGTTATGATCACTGTTGAGTATACCCTGCGGGCTGCAGGCATCATCTCTCAATGCAATTCTCCAAAGTCGAAAACACCATGTTGGCCGTCGATATTCGCCTCGGAAAATACCAATCATTTGAATAATGCTTTTTGTATTGGATACCCATATTGGACGGGAAGGGCTATTTTTCATCACGAAATTCTCACGGGAACGGGCACAACGCGGGTAAAGTCACGGGGTACTTCTATATTACTCAATCCGACAGACTCAGTATTTTATTGCATCATTTTCTTATGAAGTTTTAAATTTATGTTCTGATACTAGCTAAATACGTTGTAAATTAATAAAATAAAATAATAAATAAATAAATAAAATCTTTATTCATACAAACTTACTTCTATTACATATTAATAAGTCTAAAAATAAATATTTCTAGCCAGGAGTAAGCATGAGCCTGAACTAGGAAGGAACCTGTGTTTCAGGCAAAAGCGGACTATGATACAAAAATAAATCTATACAATTCTAATTAATATTTTAACCAATCTACAAATTAATAAAAATATAAAACAAACTTATAAAATATTACGTATTGACAATAAAAATGCTACAACTAATGAAAAAGATGTCTCAGCAAAATACAGTACAACCATCGTATGCAAAAAATAGGAACTAGGTATAAATTAAAAATTAATTAAAGTGAATTGATTACATTATATTATAATTATTGGAGTTATTTAAGAACCGACAACAAATTCTCCGTTTCTTCGTAGTTTAAAATTTTAAGTGTATCTTGAAGATGAATCTTACAATTATACGAGTTAAGATGATAAATGCTAGTTTTGTAATTTAATCTTTTATGAAGTAACGGTCCAAGAAAAACATAAAATCTAGATGAGAAGGAAGTTTTTAAAATTGTAGGTTGAGAGCAAACAGCAACGTTTCGCCTCTTTGTGTTAGATAAATTACTATGAAAATAATATATACCTACCTACCTAATATAATCATTAAAAGTAAACCTTGAATAACATTGATTAAAAATCAACTCAGCGGACCTCTCGACCTATTATTATACCTACTTAACCATTGCTAAACATTAAATTTAATGCTACAGCTCTCAAAAGAACGTAACAATACCTTCATACATCGAAATTGATAAACGACTTTCGTTTTTCAATGGACATACCTAATTTGAATAAAAAACTCAACCGTTAGTGAAAGAACAATAGAACTAGTAATTGTTATTACTATCTATAAAAAATAAGGATTGAATACAGTTGTATCAAAATAACTGTTCATTAATAAACGAAAAGTAATTTGAGCGTGCTTCCTAACTTTTTGCAGGTAAATGACCGAAGATACGTGTACGTGAACACGGTTTGACGTACCCGTGTTCACGATACGTTGGTTTGCTTTACAACGAACGATGACATTCGAAAGGTCAACCGAACAATCTCTCTATAAACTAATGTAATAAAGCTGAACAGTTTGATTTTTTGTTTGTTTGAACGTGCTCAGCACATAAACAACCAATCCGATTTAATAATTATTTTTGTAATGGAAAGCCATATTCAACAAGAAGTTTCAACGCTATTTTTCATTCCGAAATTCCCAGGGTAACGGGCTAAAACCGCGGGGCGCTGCTAGTATACTTATAATTCTTAACCTAAGAAGTTTATTCGCATTTCTTTATAACTAGTGCTCACTTACATCATGAAAGGAACTGTACCAAATTGTTTGTACCTGTACTAATGATTTAGCTGAGGAGTTTGTTTTTTTGTTAGAACGTGCTAATCTCTGAAGTGTGATTTACAAAATGTATATGATAGCTGCATTATCATAAAGTGTGTATGGTCGTCCGTCATTACAACGTTATATTATATATAATAAACTTTTGTTTATTTTGCCATTTTGTACCGAGACGTGAATGGGTATTTATTTAATGATAATTTGAAGATGTTGTCGTTAACTATTAAATGTTCCGATAGCATCGAATATCTTTTTAAGTCGCTTTTTATACATTTTAAACGATAAGAAATGCTAAGTGCAATAAAAAAACTATTTGTAACACTATACTCAATTTTATTGAGATTCCTTTCGAATTCATTAGTAAGTAATAAAATTATTGGGTTAGTGATTATTTTTTTCTAAAATGTCAAACTAGTTAAGTCCTTGCGTTTTAGCGTTTTTCGAAATCGAAAACTTTGAAATATATTCAAAATGTTTCATAACTATTCGTTTATCAATCATTTCAAAGAATAAGCGAAGTATATTTCAATATCGTAAGCATAAGAGGATACACCAAGGGCTAGAGAAATGAAAAATAGGTATTTGTAAAATCTATTGCTGTCGCGCGAACTTCAAGCCTCCCCCCGCAGAGCGCGATAGAGACAACTGCAGATTGGACTGAAAATACCTATGTAAAGAACAGAAAATCAACGATTCGTTGTCCCCTGATTTCTTCTCCAAAACTTAACCGATTTTTAAATAGTTTTCATTCAAAATTAAAGAAAGGCTTGAGCTGTGTTTCTATGTTTTTTTTTTTTTATATAATGTAGCCAATTTTTTTTTCTGGATGTTTGAACACAGCGGAAAATCTGGCCATTTTTTTAGGTTTTTGAACGTTCATATCTCTTATAATAATTTATTTATAAAAAAAAGGAAAACATAGGGACATCATAATAGTGGCCATAGATATTCAGGAAAAAAAGTATAACTCTACCGGCATTATCCAGGGAGGAAACAGGGGACAGCGTTTGTATGGAAAAACGGCTCTAGTGATTCCTCATAATGTACTGCTAGGTCACATTACAAATAAACTTTTTAATTATTTTGCAATAATCGCCCAAGTACTACCTACCTACCTACCTAGTTAGGCAAGTGGTTAACATATTTTTGTACCGTTTGTAAACATAACCAAGGCTTATTTATTTATTAACTAGATCAGTGTAAAATACGTAATTTAACATTACGAAAATAGACTGTTATCTCTGAATGAGTAAATAACAGACGTGAGTTGTGGAGCGGCGGTGAGAGCTTGGTCAATATTTTATTTTAACATACCTAGGTACCAAATGTACGCACGTTAATTTAAATATCGTACTTACATACCTATTAATAAAAATAATACCTATGTAGGATTGGATTATTATTTCTATTTGATGATGATAGCATATTTGAAGCGATAAAAATCGAATCTAAGAAAGCCAATTTCACAACCTAAGACAAATGTATTATGCCTTAACATGACCAACGCTTACTTATGAGTCTTATGTTATGACAGAGACATTATACAACAATTGTCTTATGTAGGTATACTGTATACCTATATAGAGGACTAGCAGCGCCCCGCGGTTTTACCCGCCTTGTGTCCATTCCTGTGGGAATTTCGGATTGAAAAATATGTTACTCGTGGATAATGTAGCTTTCGAATGGTGAAAGAATTTTTAAAAACGGTCCAGTCGTTTTTGAGCCTATTCATTACAACCAAACAAATAAAGTTTTCCTCTTTATAATATTAGTGTAGAAAAAGGTTCAACTAAAGAAAAATATAATGCTAGTGTTGGATAATTACTTGAATAATCACTAAATTTTTATTTTATTCTTATATAAAACTTCGCTCAACTACTTACATAATCTTTACATATTTTTAATTTATTTTAAAGCAACGATTATTTGTGGTTGAATGCTGCGTACCTACAGTTTTAAATGAATTGGACCGATTCAGTTATTCCTAACAAATAAAATGCTGAGAAATCTTAAAATTAACATTTACAAGTTTTTGATAATTGAGAATCCAAATGTTATGTAAGTTAATTACAACATGTGTTAGTTTTACTTTATATTATGCTAAATACTTTTTTTCTTGGTGACGTGGTGCTGAGGTCCTCTAGTGTAAGTACTAATAGTACTAAAGGAGTTTCTTTGATGCCTTTTAAAGGGAATTTGTAGTACGTAGGTAGGTACTTATTTTTATCCTCGATTTATCACGTCGACTTTTAAACATTTTTAAATAGCTTAACGTCTCGTATTCACGGTACTTAACCCTTTTTGTAAGCATTTTTGCAGCAATACTGCAAAAAGAATACCTACTTAGGTAAAAAAAAAATATTCTCGTTAATAAGTATAGCCGCTGTAAGCTTATTCCTTACATGATTGTATAGGTATTGCTCGGCAACCAAGCGTGTTGTACACTTGATTAATCCGAGTTAGAATGTTAAATAATGTTGCAACTATGAATACTCAATGCTTGTCATAATCTTGACATTTCGAATTACATAGAGTAAAGAAACCGACCGTCATTCACTTGTTCATCTGACGTCATAGCTACACAAATAGTGCAGAGCATAGACTATGAGTTATGGCTCCATGTGAAGTCAAACATCGTAACTTATTCTCTACGGGAGACCATTCAGTTCTGATGGCTTCCAAGTGGCTGCCATTTATTTGATGACCGCGCCCGTTGGTACATATTGAGAAGTGGGCTTATTTTCTACTTCTTAGCTAGGTAGATACTTTACTTTTTGGTATTTTTTTAGATTTCGTTCAAAAATATCAGTTGAATAGCCAAAATCTAGGTTATACTAGAGATTTTGTATTAGCCTGTAAGGGCATTAAACCTGAGGATGTTTAAAATAAGAAACATAAGTACTTGAAACGGGAAATGAACCTGGGAGCCTAGCTTTGGCAGGCGATTGTACATACCACTAGACTATACGATGAAGTAATTATTGACTTGTTAAAAATAATCTTACATTGTTTTAATCAAACACATAAGAAGGTATACAAAACTACCTATATTAACTGCGTACTCACTTCTATAGATATTTGGTATTGTTTGCGAATCAGTTATTTTGGGCACTTTATGGGAGTGGGCAAATATTGACACACAGTACATAGCGAGCGTTTTAATGTATTAGTGAGTGTAGTAGGTATACGGGGTGGAAACCACAAGCGATCTCGATTATTTGTAAATTATATATTAGCAGCGCCCGCGTTCTCATTTTTAATTAGAAGGAAAAGCTGACTTATTGAGAAAACTTCAGTTCTTCAAGCTCTACGAAACGATATCGATAGTACCTATAATGTAAATTAAACAGTACCTATCTGTCCTAAAATACAGTTTTTTCTTGTCTGTCACTTATTTCTTGATACCATCAATTGAGTGAGATCACTTATCGTTTCCGCAGAAATAAATATTTCTAAGGTATTCCGAAATTGTTGCAACGATTAATTATTTATTTGGTTACCGTTGATTGCATCTCAATGTCGCCATGGCAACAGTACCGATGTAATATTTGAATTAGTTCCCACGAATGAAACATTTGGCTGATTTTATAGGAACCAGATGTTTGTAGTTATACCTACTTAGGGAGCTGTATTCATCAGAGCTATGCTATAATAAGCTTAATGTTATGAATAAACCTTCGCTATGCTACGTTTGGATACCCAACGTAGCCTAGCAACGTAGTATAGTTAGTATAGCCACAGAATAATAAGTACTACAAGTGTATAGCATTGCCATACTTCTGATGGCGAGGCATCCTAATGTATGATCGGAATGTTGGCTGACAATATGAGAAGATGTTAAAGAATCAAGAATCATCTTTATTCTATAACTTCATAAGATTGTGTCTTACCAATGTGAGTTACTAATCTTGTTACTTCCCTCATCCTGCCATTCTCAAGATCCCGGCACTGTCCCAAAATAAGAAGTCTTCTTGACTTCACCGGAAGTGGATCATTTAATAATTGACAAGTCAGTCAACTGTCCGTGCAGTTCCGGCTTAAATTAGGACGTGTCCAATTAGCATTCAGTTTGATACCTCGAGGATAGAATACGTAGGAAAATAGGTAACAAGTGTGCGCAGTGCGTAGGTGTACCAAGTGGGTTTTATGTTACTTACCTTACATCTATGTTTGTGGTAGACCACATACAAGTAGTGGTTAAAGTTCAACACATATTCTTACTCATACGAGTCTGTATAATATGAATAAGCAAATTTTACATAGACAATATTATCCTCTATAATAGAGGTTCCATTTGGAATAATAATGCAATGGAATCAATGAACCTTTTTCATCTACAGAGGACATTGTTTATTTATGGGTTCAAAAATAGACTATAGGTATTAACATACCAGTTTACATTTAAAATTCCTATAAATACGAAATAGATTAACATACACTAATCAGAATTACAAAGTAGGTAAACAACGCGCTAGAATTAAATGGAAATATGAACTAGTATGGTAGGTACGTAGAGACATACCTACGAACATAATTACAAAGTAAACGTGATACACCGTGGTCATTAGTACATTGTGTATAATAAACCCGAGACATTACGATCCACATGTTTATCGTTACGGTTGCAACTCATATAGGTACCGATCGTTTGTTTACAATTATTATTTTATAAATAAAACATTAACAAGCAAGTTTACCCGCTACTAGTCGGCGAAGCTTGAGACAAAGTTTAACTGACGATTGTTAAGCAAGGCGCAGCTCTATCACTACTTGGATGGGAGGCCGATACTGGCATTTTTGTCGGAACGCTACTAAGCTTTGGAGGGCAGGCTTACTTATTTATTTTATTTATTTATTTATTTACATTAAATTACTGACTGTACTTACAGCATAGCCAAAACGTACAGAAAGCCAGCACAATACACATACATTATATTAAACAAAGATAACATAAATAGTCAAATTAGGACAACACACTAACATTTTACATTTGAAATATAAACACAGACACTCCATAGTAAAATCTAATAAAAAATTAAACATAAAATCAAATTTGGGAACAAAAACTTATGCATTTATTTGTGAAGGTGGATAAATTTGTATTGAATAGATCGATGTCAGGGTTCTGAGCGATTAAGGCGTTAAGCAGATGAATGGCCTGAGCTGTAGGAGCGAAGTGCGAGGTGTTGGTGCGCGTCAGCGGTGGCGCGAGGAGGCAGCGCACGTGAGCACGGCGCACCCGCGCGGGCACCACCAGGCCGCACTGTGAGAGAGTACTGGGGTTATTAATTTTATTGTTAAATAAAAGATAATAATGCATTATTATGCAGAACTTCCTACGGGCCTCCAACGTGTTCAACCCTATCATGCCTGTCACAAAAAGAGACGGATATAGGTACGGGTAGTATCCATACAGCTTCTTATACAGATACCGTGCGAATTTTTTCTGGACTCTTTCAACGAGGAGCTTATATTTTACTTCGTGAGGATCCCACACAATGGAATTATACTCCAGCTTACTTCTTACGAAGGCGTAGAAGAGAGATAAGATGGTGCCTCTGTCATGAAATCTGTGCGACTGCCTCATGACAAATCCCAACGACCTATATGCTCGGGCACACACATCAACAATATGATCGTTGAAAGTCAGCCTAGTGTCGAGTGTTAAACCTAAGTCACGAATGGAGGTGACGCGTTCCAAAGGAATACCATTTATGTGGTATGGATATGAAATGGGCGAACGGGATCTAGTGAAGGTAATAATTTTGCACTTAGATGTGTTAAACTCGAGTTGGTTTTGCTCACTCCATGCCACAACACTGTCGATATCCCTCTGCAACGCCTCACAGTCACTGGCATCCCCTATCCCCAAGAACAGCTTCAGATCATTAGCAAATAGAAGGCGCAAAGCCCTTCGGACTACACTCGGCAAGTCATTGACCATGATCAGGAACTCGGTCGGGCCGAGCGTGCTTCCTTGACTCACTCCAGAACGAATCGCGTATAGGACCGAACGCCACCATAGCAGCTGGACATATTGCATGCGACCACTGAAAGAGCTTGCAAACAATTTAACCGTTTTCGGGGCAAAGAGGATGCACAATTTAATAAGAAATATATCGGGATGAACGCGATCAAATGCTTTTTTAAAATCGAAATAGGCCGCATCGACTTGTTTGTTCACATCCATCTCAGCTGTGACATAATCAACAAAGTTGATATGGTTTGTTACGGTGGACCTTCCTGCTCTAAAGCCGTGCTGCGCGTCACTAAGAAGCGGAGCGATCTGTCTCGTGATTTCACGATTCAGCACGGACTCGAACACCTTGCCAAATGCAGACAGTACGGCAACAGGACGGTAATTAGTGACCTCTGACCTAGAACCGCTCTTGTGGATAGGAGTAACTTTCGACAACTTCCACCTATCAGGATAAATCGACGTCTCTAATGCCAGATTAAAAATAAATAAAAGTGGTAACTTAAAAATCTCATAGCAATCCTTAATAACGAATGGAGGAATACCATCAGGACCTGCCGAGGAACAAGCACGAAGACGGCGCACCGCGAGCCCTATATCCCGAAGGCTAATGTGGTCAACTGCGATGCGAGAGTGGCAGGGAGAGGAGGAAGCCCGCCGCTCGGCCTCCTCAATAGATAGTGAAGGGGGTGTACTTAAAAATACCGACTCGAAATAATCAGCGAATGCATTAGCTGCTTCAACACCCGATAACGTATTGCCTTTATAGTTGTATTCGCAAGTCGACTGTCGAACGCTTTGCTGGTCCCCGATGAATTTCCAAAAGTGTTTAGGATCACGCCTTATATCTTTCTCTGTTCGGTTTATATATGTGTCGTAAGATTCATGCATTAATAATTTAACTCTATGTCTGTAAAATTTGTACATTTCCCAATTAAATTCTTTATTTACTTGTCGTTCCTGGTAGTTTCAATCGTAAGACCATGTTTGAGACCTTTAGGCGGTCTTCACCAAGGCTGACTGACATACTCGTACTTATTTTACTTTACGTAGGTAGGTATATCTTTATTATATGCTTTTTAAGTAACTAGCACTGCCGGGGTCGCGGGCATTTTTACTCGCGTTGTGCCTGTTCCCATGGGAGAAAAATAGCCTATAACATTCTCGTTGAATCTGGCTATCCATTACTAAAAGAATTTCAAATAGTGCTGGTAATTCCTGAGCTTAGCTCGAACATCCATAAGTACATAAACTAACTAACAAATTTTACCTCTCTATAATATATAACTATAACTAAGTATGAATTGTCTGGTTTCAGTTGTCATCATGGTGCTTGCTGCTGTGGCTGGTGGTGTGGATGCCGTGCATCGAGACGAGGGTCGAGGAGTACGAGCACCACGCGCCCCGAGAGGTAGCTCTTTAACTAATAGCTTATCATTACTTAAGTACCAATGAAACAAGCCCATTATTTAAGGAATACCAATAGAATGAAAATTAAAACCGAATTGATCCTTACTTTCCTTCCATCTTTAATTCTGATATACTTACGTATGAGGCACGGACTCACTGCTAGTTGTCTGTGGGCTGTGAGACACTGGATAGTTCAGGTGAAAATAAAATTATGACTATACCTAAGCTTGTGTACAATAAATGATCGTTAAATTGTCGGTTGTTTCAATGTTTAGACCATGTCAGAGGCGGTCTAAAGACTAACCTAGCCTAGCCTACCTACCTACCTACTTCAAAAATATTACTTACTAGTTATGTTATTTTATCATGAGGTTATTATAGATCAACTAGCAGCGCCCCGCGGTTTCACCCGCGTTGTACCAGATCCCGCAGTTTTGAACCCTATTTTATCCCTTTAGAGATTTAATTTTCGAAAATCCTTTCTAAATGTGCACTTACGTCACTTGAAGAACCTTCCTGCCAAATTTCATGTTTCTAGGTGTAGCGGTTGAGGCTGTGCGTTGATTATCAGTCAGGACTTTGAATTTTATATATATGGATGTGTTTCCTCGTCAGCAGCCGCCAGCCTCCACCCCGAAGCCGGAGACCATCGACCAGTACCTGAACCTGGGCAAATGCTTCCACATGTCCCGCGAGCAGTGCCCGCCGCAGCAGTGCACCGTCGTCGCCGCCGTCGCCGTGTTCTGCTGCGACCTCGACACCAAGTACCTTAAAGAAGTCTTGCCGCAGTACAGTGAGTACAGCTATGGGTCATTTAGTGATTTGACGTCGGTGGTTGGAATTAGTACCTAAGAGTAGGGCGATTAAAGGTAGCTCGGGGATGTAAAGTGAAATAACGTTGTGTCAATAAGCATTGTGTGATTAAATGGCCCTTAATAACCCAATGACCCTTGATTGGGATTCATCATAAGAAATTGACGGGTCATTATATCAAGGTCATTAGCTATTGGGGGGTTATATGATTTGAGTAGGTTCATAGATTAATGGGGGTCATTAAGGGATAGTGTTCGTTCATTATGAAAAGAGGGGCCATTAGGGGATAAGGTTCATTAGCTAATGGGAAATCATTACAGAATTAGCTCATTAGATAATGAGGGGTCATTAGAGGGTCAGGGTCATTAGGTGATTAAAAAGGCCTAAGGTCTCATTATGAAATTTAAAATGAAATGCAACTAAACATTATTTTTCGTTGTTTAACGCATCTTTTACGGATAATAGTTGAAGAGAAGGAGGAATCGAATGCATCCTGTAAGTATGAGACTAATACTTTGGTAAGGGACTTTTTTCAACTAGGTACTCCTTTTCCCACACGGGAAAGAATCTATACTAATATTATAAAGCTGAAGAGTTTGTTTTGTTTGTTTGTTTAAACGCGCTAATCTCAGAAACTACTGAACCGATTTGAATAATTCTTTCACTGTTAGATAGTCTATTTATCGAGGAAGGCTATAGGCTACATTTTATCCCGAAATTCCCACGGGAACGGGCACAACGCGGGTAAAACCGCGGGGCGCTGCTAGTGATATGATAAAACTGCGGTAGCCATATTCAACGGGAAGGCTATTATTGTATCAAGTGTTTTAGTTCAAGAGCCTGTACGAATTTGGCGGAATGAAAGAGTAATATCTATCAATATACCTACTATATAATATAATATAACTAGCAGCGCCCCGCGGTTTTACCCGCGTTGTGCCCGTTCCCGTGGGAATTTCGGGATAAAATGTAGCCTATAGCCTTCCTCGATAAATAGACTATCTAACAGTGAAAGAATTATTCAAATCGGTTCAGTAGTTTCTGAGATTAGCGCGTTTAAACAAACAAACAAACAAACAAACAAAACAAACTCTTCAGCTTTATAATATTATATTAGTATAGATAAAGCTGAAGAGTTTTTTTGAACGCACTCAGGAACTACCAATCCGATTTGAATAATTCTTTTTGTAATGGATAGCCACATTTTTCAGTCAGGATAAAACCACCGGGTGCTAACTAGTTACCAAATAGAAAATATGTTACAATAATTATAAACTATGTTCGTTATGTGTAGTATCCCAGAAGAGTCCCAAGTACCTGCACGTACTGAACGCCACCATCGACGAGCTGGACATGTCTCACGGGATGTACAAGAGACTCTCTTCGATGGCCTTCACGGACGGGAACATCGGCAAGATCAGTGGTACGTTGACTTACTTACTTCGTGGGTATTTAGACACACTCGCTTGTCGTGACACCTCCTAATGGCATTGTATAGTTTTAGCACATTTTTAGTTTGTGGTTTTAGGTTCTTATGCTCTGCATTTGTATTTTGATCTGATCCATCTAGCTTTAGAGGCCTATTAATATTAACAGAATCGGTGGCGTATCCATTGTATTGGAGGCATTATCATTGTTCGGTTCTCCATGATCAAACATCACTATAACATCTCTATTTCATAACTTCCAGGCCAGTTCCCTAGACAGACGTCCATAGCTTGCCTGAACATCTCGACCAACAACTTGACGAGTGAGAAGCTGGCGCACGACCGCCCCTTCGCCTATCTCTACAACCTGACCGTCCTGGACGCGTCTGCCAACAATCTCACTCAACTCACTCTGCAGATGGTGCACAGCAACAAGAAGATATCTATTGATTTGTCAGGTAATTAATAAGTAATTTCGAGTAGGTTAGTGTCCAACCGGGACCGACACTTTAACGTGCCCTCCGAAGCATGGTAGCGCTCAGATAGAAATGCCACTATCGGCCACCCATCCAAGTAGGGGTCGTGCTCCTAAGTAGTTAGGTACGTTATGCATGCATAGGTAATATCTTTCAAAAGCCACAACAGGTTTCCACACAAAATCAATATAAAGATTAACGCAACGTGTAAGGTTAATCGATGTTTTACGGATAGATAACCAAAACGTGTGTCACATGTGTAGACTCATATCACAGACAAATATATGCTTTGGAAATGGAAGAGACTAAATTGTTAACGATATTTTTTAAATGTAAGTTAAGTACTCCAAAAAGGATTCAATTACTCGGAATCTTTTTCATTTAACTCAGAAAATGGCTGAAGTTTTGAACTCATTACAATTTATTTGAATTAGGAACTGATGGTTCTATCACGGGAAATAAGTTTGGGACACATTTATAATAATCTACCTATCTGTCTGCAGGCAACAAGTTCCTGACGTGCAAGTTCTTCCAGCGCGCGCTGGAAGCCAACAACAGCTCGCTGGTGACGTTCCTCAACTACGAGGACACGTACTGCGCGCTCGACCTCAGCTTCAACTGGTTCAAGGACGTGCAGATCATTCAGATCGACCACCTCAAAGTGCAGAAGGAGGTTCGTCTGACTTGCTGCGACCTCTCTGAAGCTTAAACGCCTTACTCGTAAACACTTATTAATAGCACTTTAGGTATCAAATGGTATCATCCCTTTCCAACATACGCTATTTGCCGAAGAGTAAAAGAGACAAACCACTTTATAACAGTGTTTAACTTTTAAACAATAACTCGCCATAGTTCTTCTTGTTGAGGCAGTCTAATTAACCCCTCATATGCCGGAACGCGGATCCAAGCCAGATACAATTGATTTTCTATTGTTTCTGGTATCCCGGCAAACAAAAGGTTAACCATGGTTCCCCATTAAAAAAACAATATTTGAGGCTTGGTTCCCTAATGTTTGTATAACTTATTTTAATGTGATCAAATCTCTGTTCCCAGCTGAACGCCAGCTGCCGCAGCATCCGGCCGGCGCACGTGAACTGCACGTGCGTGCCGGAGCGGCTCGAGGTGATCGGGGACGTGGTGTCGTGGCTCGTGGCCGTCGACTGCTCGCGGAGGAACCTCACCCTCATGCCCACCAACCTACCGCCTAATACCGTCAAGCTTAATGTCTCCTATAATAATGTAATTGGGTTTTAGAATATCTTTGAGAACGTCCCTTTAGTGAGATGAGAAGCCTTTCCCGAGTGGGACATTTCAGGCGAATCCAACATTAATCTTTAAAGAGGTCTATGACCCCATCATGAACATTTAAATAGGTCATTGACCCCAACGTAAACAACAAAATGAAACATTAAAGAAGTCACTGACATAATAACACTGCAGGCCTTGCTTCCTTACAATAAAATAACCAGTTACAGATCAAAGTTAAATATTTTTATTCAGTTTTGGCCCCAAAGAAGCTCTTTTAAACGTACCATAACCTCCTTACAATAATTATACTAAAACTAAGCCGTTACTGGCAAATCATCTCCCTGTAAGCGGTTACTTTCCTTGCAGGCGTTGTGCTATAACTCAACCCTACATTACAGATGTGTAATCTCCCTACAAGCACTGCTCTTTAATTGAACCTTTACTTGCAGATCACGTCCCTGCAAGCGGTGAGCGACGACGCGACGTACGACAACTTGCGGCGCCTGATCCTCGACTACAACGACGTGTCTAACATCCTGGAGCTGGAGGGCACCAAGTTCATAGACAACTTCATACTGTTCTCCATCGCTTATAACAAGTTGAAGACGGTCAGTGGACAACATATACATCTTTCAGCGCTGTACCCGTTCCCGCGGGAATTTCGGGATAAAATGTATCCTATGTGTTATTTTGATGTATAACCTATATTACTGTAAAGTTTCATACAGATCCGTCAGTAGTTTTTGCGTGAGAGAGTAACAAACACAAACTTTTGCATACCTATATAATTATTAATAGGATTTCGAGTAGTTTGGTGGCAAACCCATGGTGTCGGAGTTTTTAGACAGTTTACATGGTCTAACGACTAAACCGGGAACGAGAATTTATCGTGCCCTCAATTAGGGGCGTTGCGTAACAATGCAATCAGTTAACATAACTTAACTAAACTAAGCCACGAGCGCTCAATAACCTGTCTGCCGGCAATCTGAGGAGGATCAAGGTGTAACATTGTTTGTATGTAAATAAATGTAAATTTATATTTAGTTCCATTAGCTGCCAAATGTATTTTTGTTTATTATACATAACAAGATTGCCGGCAGATATATGTTATTGCAATAGTGAGTGTTGAAAAGCAGTAAAGATTCTTATCTCATGCGATCTGATAAGTCGATATAAAAATATGGTTTTTACGACCAGTAACATGAGACGGACCTTATTTCAAAATATGTAGTACCTTCCCGCTTTAAAAAGTAAGTTTATTTCAATTTAGGCGGTTTAACAGCCTTGTTCCAGGGTAGGGCCAATCAGCGGCCACCAACCTATTATCAGCCACTGATTCTCCGAATAAAACCTAATATGTAGTTAATAAACGTTGTAACTGACAGTTAGGTTTTTTGGAGACATTCATTATATAGAACAGGTACATATTTTAAACCATTTGTCATAAATTAATGTCAATATTTCAGATACACACATACGTGCTCTCCAATCGCTTCGACACGACGGGCCCAGCGCTGTACATCGCCGGCAACAATATACACTGCGACTGTAACACCGAGAAGATGCTCAAAGTATGTTTACTCACCATTTTATGATACTAAACACTTGATTTACTCCTAAACAATCCTAAATCCCCAGTTTCTTTATAAACTGAATTGAGAGGTATTCAGGATTTTTTAAGTTGAAGCGATATCACTACCCATTTTTTGATGCAGTTTTCCGTGGCCGAAACGTCAAATAAAATGTAAAATAAAAGCGAAGTGTATCCGTAAACGTAGTTTCAATTCAGGAAATAGGCTTTCATTTTTAGAACGGGATTATGACATTATTACAAAACACAAGTATAAAGACAGGACTTGAAGTAAAGGAGACTGGAGATCGGGTCCTCGTCATCACGGCCGTTTAGATCAAATCTTCAAAGTTGAGATCAAAATGACGAAGTGTTTAACATGTTTATTACGTGGTTAAGTCCCGTTTAAGTACGTGGGTACAAGGTTTATGTAATTAACCAAACTTTCAAATTCAAGTAATTCCAAACCTTTAGTCTCTAATTTGTACTTAAAATATTATGATAATAACCTAATGTATTTGAACGTTTTTTCCAGCCCTGGCTTCTAGAAAACTCTAAAAACATACCCGACTACAAAAGTCTGATGTGTGAGCACATGGGCGCCGTGGTGGACCTGGTCGAGTCGCAGGTGTGCCACACGCCGCGGGACTGGACCGACTACATCTACTACATCATATTCCTAGAAGTCCTCATCCTCGTTTTATTGATAAGCAAAGTCTCCTACGATTACTGGGTGTTCAAAACAGCAGGTTACCTCCCCTGGCCTGCTAATAAAATGCCAAGACTGCCCTGTGATTGGTTGTGTGAGTGAACGGACGCCATTTTGATTTTATTGGCGGGAAGACGGCCATTTTGAATTATGATCTGTGGTAATTGTTGTGTGGTGAATGTTTTTGATATACAGGTTTATTTTAAATGTTAGCTCTGTGTTAATATTATAAGATAGTTATATGTAAGCTGAAAGATATTTCATTCAAAAGATAGCAGGCTTGCTTATAGCACTATCTAGAATGTAAGAATCCAAAGAATTTATAATATTTTTTGAAGTTTTATATAAATCCCAAAAACTATGATTACTTGACCGTTTACGATAAGAAAGACTTCATTGTGTGAAGCTAGGTTAATTAGGCTAATAGCTAATATTAATTAAGACATAATAATATTACAAGTACATATTTGATATGTATTTTTCGGTTTAGATGTAATATAAGTATAACAAGCTTTGGGCAGTTTTATATAATTACTTTTAAGTAAAAGTTATTTAAAGTCAAATATGAATGTCATAATAAGTAATTTCGTCTCGATTTCGGTTAATAATTAAAAATACTCATTTGAAGAGGCTTAGAAAATGGAGGCTTTGGAAAATAATTTGGATTTTATAATAATTTTTGGATTATGTTATAATTTTGGGATTATGTAAATCTTAATCCGTGGAAAATAGATATTTAAATTAAATAATCTTGGAAAATATGTGCCATATTTTGGCTAACAGTTAACTGTAAGATCAAAATGTCAGATCATAATTGTTAAAAATAGATATCTAAAACTTACATAAATTGGTATTAAGCTATATTTTTGTATACTTTTATGTCGTTAGTAGTGCATCGAAATATTGTTTGTATATAATAAAGAAGACTGTATATTTTTAAAGTGACTTGTCAAGATGTGTTGATGTCTAATAAATATTCGAAAGCTTGACGGTTACTTTTACTCTAAATGGAAGGTTTCATAAATATTTTTAAATTGAAACAATATTAAAATGTAAATTGTCAGAATGCGGATGTTCGAAGCACGCGCTCTTTTCAATTTAAAAGTATTCATTCGTGTGCGTTTTTTAATTTTTCAACCAAAGCGACGAAGAAAAACTTTCATATCTATAAAGCTATATCAATTGAAATACCAAATATACCGTTTTTATTTATCATTTATTCTTCTGCTTCTTCTTATTCAACTTCTTATTCTTACTGATGTTCTTCTTCTTGAAGTTCTTTTTGACTACAACATTGCCATTACTCTTGGCTTGTTTATTCTTCACTCTACCTTTGTTGTTGTTCTGCGGGCCCGTTTGTTTTTTAAACTGTTGTTTATGTTTCTCATTGTTCTGTATTTTCCTATTCTTGTTATTTTTACCAGTTTGTATATTTGTCGTGTCTTTTGAGCTGTCGGCGTCGGTTCCTTTAGTTTCTTCTAGTTTTCTTCTGCAAATAATAATGTGATGTGTGTTATATATATATATATATAAATATATTTCATTACAATTTCTGTTTAATAAGGTAAATAGCTGTTTGCTAAAAGATTATGCAATATTAAAGAGGTCGGTTACAGGCTTCTCTCATCCCAAAATTCCTACGGGAAGAGATAAAACCGCGGGCGCTGCAAGTTCAAAATATTGTTGGCAGTATAACTCACTTGTCCGCCCTCTTTAAGACGGTAGAGATGTCGTCTCTGCGCGGCGCCCTCTGCAACAGTTTCTTCCTCTTGTTCGCGTTCTGTTTGATCCGCAGCATGTACTCCGGCACCTCGCAGCCCGACTGCTTGATCACTGACGCTATGCTGCAGGTGAAGGGGTATAGTTGATTTATAGCTCAAGGTGTATAGGTGAATGTGGGTTTGACTTAATTAGGTTTTGAGAGATTGGAGATATTCGGAACTTGGGATATGGGTATGAATTGAATTATAATGTGAATTTCATAGAACACAAGTTAGCAAGAGTGATAATTATGAGTTTTTTAAACATTAAAAAGTTTATGAATAATCCGGTTAGGTACTAAGTCAATTTGAGAACGCTTGTGCAATCCGATCTCGGAGATCTTGTGCCATATTAAAAAAAATATTATGGAATAAAGATTTATATTTGTCAAAGTTGTATTTGACTCAAGTCAATCTGATTCCAAGGACAAAAACATTTTTAAAATGTTTAGGTACCTTGGGAAGGTATATCATCTACTAAAACACGTTAGTCTCACCTCCTTAGATTAGTAACGTCATCCTGTGTGAAGAAAGTGATCGCTTTGCCCTTCTGTCCCGCCCGCCCCGCGCGACCCACCCTGGACAAATATACAATTCATTAGAATATTATATTACGAGTTAAGAATAAGTTAATCAACCCTTCTGTGCGATATGCTTTTAGTGTAAAGGTCAGCGGACTCACTGCTGGGCAAAAGCCTCTCATCTCACTGAAGATATCAGTACAGTGACGAGGAGGCATCACCACGCTTGCCAAATGCGGGTTGGTGATCTCAAACCCGAGCCAGGCTTGAAAAGTAGGAAACATGATTACACTCCGGGAATCGAACCCAGGACTTCAGTCTTGGCAGGCGAGTGCACATACCACTAGACCACCGGGCGTTAAAACCTTATTGTACGTGATAATAATTATTGCCTGATATAAATAATTTTTATTAATTGATTGATTGTAGTGGTAAAATTAATCAAACCTGTGTATATACGCGATGGCGGAGGGCGGGAAGTCGTAGTTGATGACGAGGTTGACTCCGCGGAAGTCGATCCCGCGGCCCATCAGCTCGGTGCAGATCAGCACCCAGATGCGGCCCACGCGGAAACTGCGCACCACGTTGTCTCGCTACGGGTCAGTTAGTAAGTAGGGTTGCAAAATTACGTAATTTTACCGAAAACGCTCGTAAAATACGCGTATTTTACGGTAATTTACATAAATTACCGTAAAATAGGTACTGCGTAGGATGTTGCCGATTAGTGCAGTTTGCAATAACATTTTGCATTGTTGCCGTTCCGTAATAGGTAGACTGACGGACGAATAAGCATACAGCAAGCCGGCGATACGAATATAGCAATACGAAGACCCGGCGCCCACAATCACTAGGACGCTTACAATCTTCATACAATCTCGTAACGGTTGCCGACGCGACGAGTGACTTTGACAGCTCTTTTTCTTTTGTTCTATTTGCTTTTATTTCAAAGTTTTTATTTTCTGTGGTGGTTAGGGTTACCAATTTTACCGTAATTTACCGTAATTTATTCGCATTTTACTTAAAATATCGTATATTACGTAAGTTTACGAATGTAATTTTACCGCTTTACAACCCTATTAGTAAGTAAGTTCGAGTAGACCAGTGGCCAGCCCCTCATGTCGGAGTGTTTAGACCGCCTAAAGGCCTCCGACATTGAACGTGCCCCCCGAAGCACGGCAGCACTCAGACAGAAATGCCACTATCGACCACCCATCCAAGTAGGGGTCGAGCTGCACGTTGCTTAACAATCGCAATGAACTAACATCGCTCAGTCAAACTACGCCACGAGCGGTACACTCGCTACGGGTGACCGAACATTATATTAAAAGTAAGTCTGTAAGTAAGTTTTGAGGTAAGTTTGTGTAGGTTAATGGCCAGCCCTGGTGTCGGAGGTTTTAGCCTTCTTAAAGGCCTCCGATATGGTCTATCGGCAGGAGCAACCGGGACCTTTAGGATGCGTTTCCTTTGAAGTGAAGCGGAAAAGTACAGAGCTCAATAAACCAATTGCAACGTATTCAAATTGTCAAATAAGGTATTGATACTCGATGAAGAAGATTATCAAAATCTTTTCGTTGGCAATGTGATAGGTCGATTGAGCAATTATGACTCGGGGTGACGTGCGATGGAACTAGTGTACCTGTGCCTGCGTCCTGTCCGCGTGGATGACGTCCACGTTGATGCCGTCGTATATGAGTTCCTTGAACAGCTGCTTGGCGCGGTCCTTACTCTGGACGAACACTGCAACAATACAAGTCAATAACATAGAGGGTGTCGCAATTCTTCAATCTATGTAGCATCTAAGTATGTTTTAAAAATAAAAGATGTTCGTATTAAGTAAGTTCAAGTAGGCTAGTGGCCACCCCTGGTGTCAGAGTTCTTAGACCGCCTAAAGGCCTCCGACATGGTCTGACGATTGAAACAACCGGGACTGACTGCTTAACGTGCCCTTCGAAGCACGGTAGCGCTCAGATAGAAATGCCCATCGGTCACCCATCCAAGTAGGGGTCGAGCTGCACGTTGCTAACAATCGCAATGAACTAACATCGCTTAGTCAAACTATGCCACGAGTGCTACTACTGCTCAATTGCTCCCTGCCTAACTTTGATAGATGTTTAACTAAAGTGCGGCTCGTATAACTCACCTAACACAGGCGGCCGCAGCCCCTTCTGCACGAGCTGCCTGAAGGCCACGAGCTTCCCGTTCTCGTTGCCGCAGTACAGCAGCTCCTGTTCCACCAGGCTGGTGGCTGCGTTCCTGGATACAAAGTAGATGTTAACACTCTGCTGATATGAGACATAATGTGTTTGTATTGGATTGAGTACACCTTGGGAGGTAGACTTTGGGTCAAGTAGACAATGGGTCAGGTAGACTACTGATTCAAGTGGGTGAATCTGACTGAATCAAGTAGACAGGTTCAGGAGTCAGGTAAGCTTCAGGTCAGGTTGATTCCGGGTCAGAATGAACCCGGTTCCCAGGAGGATCATCATAGCTTGCATTATACATTCCAACATAAGTGTTTCTCGAACTTACTTAGATCAAGTGTGTCCGTAAACGTGGTTTTAATTCTAATTGTAAGTCAACAATATAAACACCTGTGTCCGACGGTAACGTTGATGAGTCCCCGGAGATGGCGGCGCGTCCACTTGCCGACGGCGGGCGTGTGCGTGGCGCTCAACATGGCGACGCGGCGCTGCTTGCTGTCACATGCCGTCATAATCTGTTCTATTTGCTGTCGGAAGTCAGACTGCTGCTCGGCGGACCCTTCGAACAGCTTGTCGGCCTCGTCTATGATTAACCATTTTACTCTAAAAAGTGCAATGATTATATTAGCCGTGGATTTTATATATTTATGGTTAGCTTGGAATTCCTACTAATATTATAAATATGAAAAATTGTGAGGATGGATGTATGTATGTTTGTTACTTCACGAAAAAACTACTGGACAGATTTGGATGAAACTTTACACTAATATAGGTTTTACATCAGAATAACAAATGGGATACATTTTATCCCGAAATTCCCGCGGGAACGGGTACAACGCGGGGCGCGGCTAGTTATTTTATAATGTGCTTTGTATTAAAAGGCAAGTGCACTTCCCTAGGAGGCACTTAAGGCAGTCTGCCCTTGAGCTCTCCCACGGGAAATTTAGAGTAACAGTTAATTAAATATATTTAGGTTTTGATGGAAAGACTATATGTATATAATAATAAATAATAAATATACCCGGACAAATTCACTCACGGTTAATTAGACCCAAACTAAGTTCTAAGCTTGTAATATGGAATCTAACTAACTGATACAACTATAACTAACATATACACTTGAGAGCATAGAAATCGCACATAGGGTAATTTTCCTGCATTTTGACTTCGATACTTGTTTTTTTTTTAAATAAAAGGTTGGAAGCAAATATAACTTTAATTAAATTAAAGTACACACTGTTAGCTTCCTAAAAACCCATAATGTCTGGCCTTGACCTTCCTTATCATAGCAGTAGCGGCTTAAAAATGGAATGGTCTAAATTAGCTCGTTTCAGGTAGCGCGGTTTGTGGGACTTTGAGCAGGTATTAAAGGTCAAAAAAACAATAAATCTGTGAATGTAACGATTTTTTAATACGAGGTAATGCCTCCCCTAGCCTGAATAACAGCTTACAGTCGAAGATTCATTGAAGAAATCAATGTTTTTACGAAATCCTTTGGTATGCTGTCCCATTCTTCCTTGATCGCGGTTTGAAGCTCTCAGAGACTCGTAGGCACTGCGTTTCTGGCTCTTACTCGTTTCTTTAGTTCGTCCCATAAGTGCTCAATGGGATTGAGATCTGGGCTTCGAGCAGGCCACTCCATAACGAGTACTTCAACCTCCTCCAAGTACTGGCGTACTATAGTAGCGGTGTGTGGTCTAGCGTTGTCCTGCATAAAAACGAAGTTTTCGCCGATAAATCCCAAAAAGGGCACAACATGTTCTTGCAGGATATCCCGACGTAACGTTGGGAAGTCAATCCACGCGATCGATGGTCGGTATCGGGCCCTGTGATGAAGACAAGTTCGGTTTTCACTTCCAGTGAAATACCTCCCCAGAACATACACAAACCACCCCCGTATGCGACCCGTTCGGAGATGCAGCATTGAACAAAACGCTCACCGGATCTTCGGTAGACTCTACCCCGTCCGTCTTTACCAAGGAGACACATCTTGCACTCATCGGAGAAGAGGACTGCCTGCCATTGATCCATAGTCCAATTAACGCGATTTCGAGCAAACTGAAGGCGTGCTTGTCTGTGTGCTGGGGTAAATTTTGGGCCAGTTGCGGGTCTGTGCGCTATCAGACCTCCTTCGGCTAGTCTTCTTCTAACTGTCCACAAACTGACTTCCACTTCTCTAACTTCCTGGAGCTGCTGTCCGAGTTGAACTGCATTCAACCGGCGATTTCGTAGTGATGTATTCACAAGAAAGTGGTCATCGCGCTGTGTTGTCGCACGTTTTGGGCCTGTTCCTGGTTTCCTGGTATAGCCACAAGTTTGCTGATATCGCAGGTATACACGTCGAACAGCATATCTGCTCAAATTTTATTGACGAGCCACTTGACTTTGGTTCTGTCCAGCTTCGATTAGTGCAACCGCTTGAGCCGCTATTTCTGGTGTGGTATCCATTTTCTTGATCAGAGAAATGACGTCTTCGTTAAATGACCTTTCTAACTGGGAGTTGGTATGCAAATGATGTCATTTCAATCATCCCTTATCGTTTTATACCTGCTCAAAGTCCCACAAACCGCGCTACCTGAAACGAGCTAAATTAGGCCATTCCATTGTTAAGCCGCTACTGCTATGATAAGGAAGGTCAAGGCCAGACATTATGGGTTTTTAGGAAGCTAACAGTGTGTACTTTAATTTAATTTAAGTTATATTTGCTACCAAACTTTAATAAAAATAAAAAACAAGTATCGAAGTCAAAATGCAGGAAAATTACCCAATGTGCGATTTCTATGCTCTCAAGTGTACATTATACACAAATACATTATAATGAACTTACTTGTGTAGAGATATGTTGACATTGTCTTGATTCAGAAGATAGCACAGTCTGTTGGGTGTACTTATTACGATATCTGGAAAAAGGTAAGATATACTATGTATTATACATACTACATTAGGTGTTAAATAAATAATGGTACACTCATAATAATTTCCTTTTTTACCTTCAAAGCAGATCAAATTGTTTGAAAGCTACATTGCCACAGTCAAACACACTGATTTACAAACTCCTTTGTGATGTATATATTTTAAAAATAAAAATAGAACAAATCAAGTAGTACACCCACCACTCCTCCTAATAGTGGCCTCCCGCTCCTTAATCTTGCTCTCCTTAATACTCCGGACCACACTGCAACTCAACTTGGTTGATGCACTCAGTCTCAACGCCTCTCTATATATCTGATGCGCCAACTCTCTGGTGGGGCAGAGCACTAGGGCTCTCGGGCCGCCTTGAGGGCCTCCTAATGAGTGCAGGATGGGAATCAGGAAGGCTGCAGTCTTACCAGATCCTGTGGGAGCACAGGCGAGGATTTGACGGTCCTGGAATGAGTATTGTTCATTATTGTTTGTTACGCCTTTGAATCTTTTATACATGTGAAAGTAATGTTAAAGTTATTTTGATTTTAAGGAATAACTGTTTTGGGGACAATGGAAATCTGTATCAAGTCTAATGTTTTTTTTCATTGTGCATCATGACAAGTAACATTTAAATTATTACTTTTAACCAAGAGTTACTACAGTTTTAGATGAAACAAATAAAAAAATGACTTAATCAAATTCATAAATTGTTTATATCATAGAAAAAATTAAACAATCATTAGCCTGTAATGTCCCACTGAAGGGTCAGAGCGTCTCATCTTACAGAACTAACTCAACCATAACTTATTTCTACCAACCTCTAACATACAAGGCATGGCCTGTCGCTGTACCGGAGTAGGCTCGCTGTACCCACACTGTACCACCGTGTCAATGAGTGTTTGAGGCACATTATACCGAGTTGCTAGCTCCTTCAAGTCTTTCAGTGCAGGTGGGATGTGTCGGCCCACGGCTCTGATACCATGCTCATTGCGGAATCGATTTTGCTGTAAATTAGATGAAATAATTGTTTAGTGTGTTAATATAATTAAGACAAGTTCATTGGCAATTAAGAGACAATGGGCAAAGTACCATTACACCAGAGCTGTGATACCCACCAACCATGCTAAAAAAGAATAGTAATGGTATACGTAAATGATATCAATGGTAGCATAGCATAGAACCAGTGAAAGGCACGCTAATTACTTAAATTCATTATAATAGTGTAGTTTGCAATATCCACGGTATATTAACTTAGTAGAAAGATAACTTATACAATCTTTTTCTTTTAATGTTATAAGTAAGTAGGTAATACTTGCTAGGTTAAGTATTCAACTACCCCCAACAACAAAAGTATTTTTTTATTATCATACTGATGTTAAATATTACTAAATAGTAAGACAAAGAAGAAATTCATAGCATTTGGTTAGAATTCCATGATCTTAATGTGATTGCTGTATTCTTTATTAACTTAACATGTGTGCTTGAGAGAATAACTTATTAAAAGATGTTCCTCACCTCTTCAAGTTCCAGTTTCTTCTGTAGGTCCTCTGGTTTCTTTTTCCCTTCTTTCTTCTTCTTCTTTTCCCCGATGTTCACTCCGTCCACTAGTTGGAACTCATTAGTCTCATTTTCATCCGAAGCCTCAGATTCTGATCGAGATTCCTCTTCTTCAGATAATACTTCGTTCTCTAATTCCTCGGCCGACTCGACTTCTTCTTCTTTTATTTTAATTTCTTCTTTTTTTAACTTCTGTTTTTGAGTAGATTCCTAAAACATTTAAGTTTGATCATTCAATTGTTTTGTTAATAGTCAGATTTGAAGCGCAATAGCAAGACAAAATGAAGCTTACAAAAATGTATGTATTTAATTTAATGGATATCAAAAGTAAATACAATTTAATAGATTGAAAATAATTAAAATAACATTCGGGTAGAGGTTATATCGCCAAAACTTACCTTGTGTTTAGCTACAAATTCGTTATTTTTAAACGTTAAACCTTTCGTCAACTTCTTAAATATGTCGTACGCGTCCATGGTTGTTATATGTACAACATGTTATGAAAATAAATTAAGGAATTACACGTGCGAAAGTTTCAAAGTTGAATTTCAGTTTCGGGGTCGGACTTCGCGTTGACGAAAACAAGACTTTACTTACTAAAAGACTGAAGGAAGGAAGACCGACCGACATGCATGAATGACAGCTGAATGACATCGACAGCTCCCTAGTTTGACAATGACATTATATAAATTAAAGTTGCCAGTATAACTAAAAATATTCCACAATGTTTGTTACTCTAACATTACCTAATTTTGTGATAACACTTACTGTATAAAAAGAAGTTATAATTTGACGGGTACATCGACTAAATTAGACATAAAAAATTAATATTTAATTATATATTTTTGGTCATTTAATAAACTGTGCGTACACGACAGCAGCATTTATTAATGGTTAAAATTTAATGTAATCTTCTCTAAATCGTGCCGTTAATCATTAAGATAGTTTGAAAAATAAGATTCTATGAAATATAATAATAACCATTTACGGCGGTAATGACTTTAAAGCTGGCAACTTTACTTTCTCAAATGTTCGGATAGTCTACAAAATACAAATATGTTTGATATACATATTATTTTTGTAAGGTGTATCCGAAAAAAATATAAGAGCGGGAAAAATTGGGCGCGAAATTCAAGTTACTTTACTTGCAGCAAAGGTAGAGTGCGAATTATATTAATTTAGTACACCGAGCGTCAGACAGGTAAGATTAATACAATTTGTTTTAAATGGGCATTTTCAACATAAAGTTACATTCTATGTTTTTATTTTAACATAAATAAGTAGATACAACTTATATCTAAGGGAAGGGTAAATAAAATAGCACATCGTCAATGGAATCACTGCGAGTTTATTTTATACTTTTATTACATCCAATTGTCGCATCAGAGAATTCAATATTACGCAGATATTAACGAACCTAAACCTTTCCTCAAACCACAAAGAGTCCAGATTCAAAGATACTTATAGTACTAAGTTTTCCATCTATTTTGATATGTGCCTACCGATTTTCAACCCGAATTGATTCCTTACATACATAATATCAACAACATCGAAACAAAGTGAAGACACCAATTGGCTCATTACAAGAACTTTAATCAAATATGTTATTCAATTATTCATTGCCGCAGTCAAACACATCTCGCGCGTAAACCTGACACATTGGCGCCAAATCGATTAAAAATCTTCCAATAAATAGATGATTAAAGTTTTCACAATGAACTGAGGCGGTTCCAACGAACGTTGATGTTCAAATTATTGCTGATTTCGACTCGTACTCACTTACACATACAAAAATGAATGTAACCTTGTTACACCAATCCTTCCCAATGCATTACTTAATGTTTTTTTTACCTTCACGTACATTTTACTTTATTAGCGATATTGGTAAATGATGGAGAATATTCGGTCTTTTTTATATTTGCAATCTTCTCACTGTACCGCCACCATAGGCAAGTGGGAATCGCTTCGCAATCACTTAACTTCGCTTCCAAATGTAGATCGTGTTCACGTGACTATCACGTGACATTAGCGACGCGCAGCGATTGTCACTTGTCTTAATAGGCTGATATCTTCAGCGAGTCAAGAGGCTTTCGCCCAGCAGTGGGAGCTTGTCATTTCACGTGTATATGTGTAAGCGAGTACCGTGGCCGAGCGTCATCGCTCGCTGTACCGCCTCCGCGCTCACCAGACAACCTACAACAAATAGTACTGTAAGTGTCTCCACTGGTTTAACTTTAAAGAGTCCTACAAGGTCATTGAACCCTCGCCTAACCTTAATCGATCATATACAATTCTAAATTCATCCCGATCTGTACAATACCTTCGACCAAACCCGAACATTAAAAGTATAACAAAACTCTATGTAACTAAATGTATTAACACATACGTTTTTCTCATCTTTGATCAACGATGGCAAACTATAACTTTTACACAATAATAACACAATATCATTTTAGGCTTAGTGACCGTGGGCGGGACCCGCCGCGCTCGTCCGACTAACTTACCCTTATTACAATAATTTAATTTAATTTTTGATTAATTTTAATGAACCGCCATCAGGTGCCGCCCACGTACGCTTACAAATAAAAGTAATCAATGCTAAATAAAGCGCAGATCGTGCTAACGTTATACAATACGAAAATAAAGAAAAGAATCTAACCCTAAGTGTGTCAGCAAAATATAAAGTGCGCTTTAAAATTATAATTGCCACTTAATTAACTTTGACGATAAAAAATTGATATCTTAATTTTTCGTAAAAAAATATTTCTGTGTATAAAATGTGTCACACAAGCATAACAAGATCAAGGTGGTGGGGCCTGGCTGAAGGGGCTGAACTCGTCTATGGACCTGGCGAGCGGCTTCAGCCGTCTGCGATATCTGTCATGCTGGGGCCACACTATCGCGATAACGCGAATATTTGCGTTGTCGCGACACGTCTGGCCAAAGTTTTCGTCCTATCGCGAATCATCTTCGCGAATACGAATGCCCTTCGCGCCGCTGTCGGTAAATTGCCGCACATCAAAGGGTTTTGTCGCGACAAAGTTCGTGCGGTTGGCTACACATCGCGCGCTTTAGTTGACTGCGAGACTCCGAGCGGTTTGAACGTGTTTCAATTAAACAAAAAACTAAACATTTTCAGCGAACTTGTCATGGATTGGAGTACCTAATGAGAAAATATTATTATTCATACAAAATTATGAACCATCGCCTTTTATTCCTCTTTTTAACCTTTTTATTTTTGTTCAAGTAATAAAGATGTAGTATATAATATTAGCCACCATGTGACACAGCACAACCGCCTCTTCCATGTTTCCCGCGAAATGAATTATCGCGACGTTCTTGATTATCGCGACGTAGTGAATATGTGGCCAAGCACTTCGTCATGGATCGAACACGAAGTTTTTATCGCGACAACGGAACAGGAATTATTGCGCGACAGTGTAGCCGTAGCATCACTAACACTTGAAATAGGAACTATTTCGAACAACACTATTTAATAACTGTTTACTTGAATGGGCCGCAGCCCGGCCCCCTCAGCAACACCCCACCACGTCCCTATTTTATCTGTAGATAAAAGTTATTCTAGTATATAAGTAACTGTTAGTATATTGTATGTCATAATGTGTATATTGTAAATAAATTTTATCATGAATTGTAAAGGTGATTAGCGCCGCGCGACCGACCGCAGACGATTCTACTTAAATACATTATAATACTTATTACTTGTATTTATCATAAATGTTGTAAGTGCACTTTGAGTTACGGAACTATATCACTAGGTACAGCAGATAACAAACATTAATTTTGATCAATTTCCTCGCCGCCTGTCCAAACTCAAGTCATTTCCGTGAACCTTTCAAAAGTAGAACTTGGAACTAAAATATCTGCTAAAATAATATATTATTGCCTTATAAAAATATAATACATAATTAATCTATTATAGTGAGGTACTATGGTGGATCAGAACTATTGCTAACCGTTATATAACAATATGCATTAAGATTATCAACTGGAAGATACTGTAATACTTAATAAAGCTATAGGCTGAAAGGATATATCGATACATTTTCTTCACAACCGGCCCCATACATGCTTGGTAATTTCACAGCCAAGTGTATTTATTAAATAAAACAAAATTAAATTAACTTATGACGAGGTCCGATTGGTTTGTCATAAAAATAAACAATAATCAACAAAATGAGATCAATATATCCTTAAGGGTGGTCGCGGTCGGTCGGGCGGGTAAAGTATCTCATCTCGATGTAAATAACTATTGTGGGCGCGGGGCACTGGGCGGCGCGCGGCCGAGGCGGCTCAACACTAACGGGCTCGCCTCCGCGGCGCGCCGGGGCTATTGCATTTTACTATGGACATGGAATAATAAAAATAACGTATGTATTGCATCATTAACATCTGTTTAAAATCTGGTTCGATTTACAATATAATAATTATAATAAAAAATATAATAATTGTTATTGTATTGACACATTGTTGGGCGGCCGGCGCGTCGCGACTCAGAGCCGCGGCGACGACAAACAAACATTCATTATAATAATACATTACAGTTAAATCATAGTTGGAGGTTTAATACTTATAAATATGTAGGTAATACTTACAAACGAATCCTTTGTGAATCAATTTGTGAACGTAACACGCAATGTCGGAGACATTGTTTCAACTTGGAACGATATATATATGGTAATAGACGTTGAGATTTGATTTTTATATTTCAGTATACCCGGGCTGGAAGCATTCGCAAATAATTAAAAAATACTTTAAAATGACTTTAAGCAATGGATTAATTTAAAATATGTAAGAGAGCTATATTTAAGTCCCTAACCTTATAATTATTTTGTTTATATTTTGGCAGTTTGTATTATGATAATTTACCACACGTTAAATTCGTTGGCAACTCTGGCTCCTAAATGCCTGTCGAGATATGAAAGTCATCGTAAAAAGTCTCCACAGAAGAACATCACTATTAGTGAAATAAAAAAAAACATGCCATAGACAAAACTTTTCCCGTCAATAATTGTTCGTTCCGATATTCCGCGCTCGTTATTTTAAATATACTATGTATCACAAATGCAATATTTGTGCACGTGGTTTGCGACATTAAAGTTTACTTATTAATGTAATTATGTATATTACATTGCAACGTCATTTTAAAGTATATTGTATACCTTATATTAATATTCTATTGTAACTTGTACTGTAGTAAAGGCATACCGTTCAGATTTATATGTATTGTGTTCGACGTCATATATTAACACAGTCGATTATATTCGTTACTTTACTGGCAAAGAAGCTAATCCCAAGGGCATGTATAATTATAATTAAAAAAAACTTTCTCACTTATTTTTACAAAAATGCAGTATTTTGGTATACATTGCAAGATATATTAAGATTTTTTAAAATATTATTGTTTCGCTGTAGTTTTTTAAATTTTGAATTTTGCCGACACTTTTTCTAAACAAACTTAACGTTTTTTAATAATTAGAGCTAATCAACAAGCTTTTGCTGCCAATATCCGGTCACCACCGAATCTGTCAAATAATTGAGATCATTCAAACGAAATTTAGATTAATTTATATTATACGTCGAAAAATCGAGATTAAAATAACACAAACAAAAACATTTGGAACGTAATATCCAAACATGTCAACGAACCAACAATCGTAAGCTTCAATAATAAAAAGCCGAAACCAAACGCCAAATCAAAACAGCCGAACGTCAAACAGCGAAAACAATAAACAAAAGAAAAAACATTTATTTTAAACTGACTATCACTAAGTTCACTATCCATAAATCCTTCAGTAAAATATATAAAAATTCTTTTCCATTAATGATTTTATCTATTCACTAAATAGTTTATAATATCACGAGGGTCCAAACGACGCCACGATAATGTTTATAATGTTATAATGTTAACTTATTAATATTTATTTACAATTCAAACTACCCGCGTGTCAACGCTTCAGCTAAACACAAAATGATGAGAGGTGACTATCGAAATGTATGTGTAACGAAAACAGCCCTTAGTAACATGGATTCATAAAAATAATAAAATTATAATTATTTTACTGAGGTATATAACAGTAACGGAGGTAATGCGTTCTACTGTCTCCCGAGACGTACAATATGAGAGCACTTGTCTACGGATTCACTCGAATGAATCAACTCCAGGACTCGGTATTAAACACTTTCTTCTCCAGTTAAAAAAAAAATGAAAAGATTCTTCATTTGAAAACTACTCTGCTACAAATTCGATCGTTTTTATTTAAAACTTGTTGTGTTGTTCTAAACGTGAAATATTCGAGGAAATCAATAAACAAGGCGCCGTCTAATCCTATAACGTTCATTTGCAACGCAACCTATCACTTACGGCGTATAAAGAGATTAGTTACAATTAACTCTAGTAAAACCCATTAAACAATAAGTTGATATCACAAATTACACAAAAACGTCAAAATTAAATATTAATTATAAAAAATCCTTAAAACAAATAAATTTAATAAAATAAATGCGAAAATATAGTGTTAATAAAAAGTAGTAATTGCATTGCAATATATTTGTAACTATTATTATTTTTGCATTGTTTATTCGATTTTCATATAAGTTAGAGTTGAATTTCACTTTGAGTGCTTCACTGATATGTCCAACGGATGTGTGTTTGTATATTATTACTGATATGGCACGTTTTCTCAATCTCTCTTTTCTTTTACAAATACTAGAAAAGTTTTGACACATTTTTGTAAAAAGATCAAAGAAAGTTCTCGAAAGAAAACGTGTGAACCATCAAATGATTAAAATAGTTTATAAAATTTCCTTATTTTTGTGCGAATGTTATAAGTTGGCAACACTGCAGATTAATAAGTTAATATAAGGGTATCACTATTGTTTATAAATGCGATATTGACTCGTCTCTTTGGCTTGTGATCTATCACGATGTTAAATACTTGGTTGTGTGAGATAGTTGGTATGTATAGTTGATATGTCGCTGAGTGCTGCCGTGTCAGTCACCGATCACCACCCTGGATGATGTCCGCGCAGATATGTACCAATACGGTTCAAGCAATTCACTACAATATAATTAAATAAACTCATCATTTTTATACAATCTGCAGCCATCTTATGGTTATGTATTACTAAGATTTTGAGAATAATTAAGTATATAATAATAATTCTAATAAATTTTTAATAACGAGACGTCCGCTACGTTGGTCGACATATAAATAAGAACCACTATACACTCATAGAGAGAAATCCCGAAATCGGATACAGATTAAAATGTAATTATATCAATGATTACCTAAATCTACGTATTTTACAGAAGAAATGATTATTTTTTATTAGTTTCATGATTTGAAATCATGCTCACGTATACGATAGTCTAACCGCTTTTCGAAGACCTGCGTAATGGCTAACCATCGGCTCTATCTCTACTCGCTGTCGACTCGACTCGCCCGGCGCGGCGGCGCGGCGGCGCGGCGCGGTCGCGCGGGCGTCGCGCGGGCGCCGCGCGGACGGCGCGCGGACGGCGGGCGGCGGGCGAGTCTCGCGCGCGACCCTGTACTCGGGAGGCTCCCGGCGTGTCGGCTCGTTCGTCTCGTCTCGCTACTCGCTCTACTCGGTACTCGGCTATCAGGACTACTCCTCATGCGTTAATGAATGAAGACGAACGAAGGCACGGCTACTTATACACACATTATCATAACTTTATCATTAATTTATACTTGAAGCCAAACGCACATACAATAGATAGACGTTAAATTTTGTACTTTCGAAATCAGATTCTAAGAAGTCTTTAATTTTTTTAATCAACATCAACATGTTCACTTTAGTCTAAAAATTTTGGTAAAATTATTTCCTAAATAATCTGATTTTTCATTAATTTAGATTTTGGCGTTCCGAAAAAAGTTTCATTAAAAAATATTCTCTTTGCATTTTATAAATTACTGTTTAAAATTTGTACGTTCTCTTTTGTACAGTTACCGATCTAATTTGACACTAGACAATTATCGAAAAGTGATTTTACAAAATGTATTTTCTTTAGAATACAGTTGGCATACATTTGGCAGTACTAGAAATATTAATACTTTAGTATTGCTCTGGATTACATTGTCAATTTGAACACTGTGAGACATTTTCACTAGAAAATGTGTCCAACACGCGCCACTAATAGTCTCCAAGCGGGCCCGTGCGAAGCGTTCACTAGGACGACACAATACTGTATGTAACTTTAACCTAACCTCAATATTTTACTAATTATAATACGATTAACCATTATAAATGCGGGGCGTATCCTGCATCGTTTTGGCATTGTCCGTAATATTGCACAAGGAGGATGTTGTCGGGGGCGGGTGTGGGGGCGGGGGGTGTGTTCACGCGATGGTCCGAGGTCATTGCAGGGAGGGCGGCAGCTGCGGCGCGTGGTCCCCCTGCAGGTCGAACAGGTGGTGCGGCGGCTGCAGCGCGCTGTGCAGCGCCGACGTCTTGAGCAGCCGCTTGAGCATGCCGCTGGAGCCGCGGTGCTGCAGGCTCTTGTGCGTCGTGAGCGAGTTCTTGGTGCGGTACCTCCGGTGGCAGAACTCGCACACGTACAGCGTGTCCGACTGCTCGTGCTTGTCTTGGAAGTGTCGCTTCAGGGAATAGTAACAAGAGAATGTCCGGCGGCAGTAGGGGCACTCCTGCGGCTCGTTGATGCCGCCCGCGGTGGGCGGCGGCATGCGGAGCGGCGGCACGGCTGCAAGCAGACACACTCGTCAGCCGCGGCCGCGCGCGGCGACTCGCGGCCGCCGCGCGCGGCGAGGCCGGCGCGGCACAACGTCATTACCTCACGCTAATGCACATTATTACTTGAAAGTGAAATTGTCGAGTATTAGGCACAATGTATGAGGTTAATAATTATAATATAAGTATTATAATACTATATAATGCACTGTACACATCGACTAACTACACAGTAATCACGAGATTTTATAATAATCAAAATTTTAAGGAAGTTGTTTCAACCACAATGACACAGAAACACGTGATAACAAAAATGATAGAAGCATGCTCCAAGCAACACAACAACGTCAAAACTGCGAAACCCGAGGGGGGCGGGCTGCGGGGATGGACAAACATAATGTCAATCAAATAATAATGTAACAAAATATCTAAAACTGAACTCAACTCATAATGTAAAATAACTTTAAATAAGGGCGTCTTATCGTATAAACCTTATATTCTATCAGGAGTAAGTAAGTGTAGTAATAAGTAAGTGTAGTATAATGTTAATGAGTTAGCTTAGTCCCTAGTGTCGTTGGTATATTGGTCTATAAGCGAGGTGCTAACCTTTGTGGGTGTGGTAAAGGTTGGCGGGCGCCGCGAGCGCGAGGTCGGCCGCGTGGAGGTTCTCCTTGCTATCGGAGTGCCGCGCGCGCCCACTCCGCCCGAGTAGTCACTAAAAAAACCGGATTTGATCCGTGTCCCCCGGCCTCGACTTGTGGTACGTGTATATGTGCGTCATCAGCGAGTTGCGCGAGCAATACACCCGCTCGCATATCGTGCACCGGTACTCCTCCTGCCGCTCCGCGTGCTTGTCGGCGATGTGCCGCTTCAGGGACGCCTTTGAGCAAAGAACCTTCCCGCATATCGAACACGTGAATAACTTTTTACCTGCGAACAGATCGAAAAAACAAAAAAACAAATGTGGGGTTGTGCCCCAGGCGCGTCAAAACAAAATAATTCTACCGCCTAACTCGGGGAGAAACGACAGTGTGGCAACACTGCCTTCTAGGGTTTCAATTTAAATTAAGAATAATGAAAAAATTAAAAAGAACAAAAAAACTAAAGTGAAAATGAAAAAGGAAAATTAAGTAAATGATGGCGAAGCTACAGTGGCCGATGAAGTGTAGGTGAGGACGGCATGCAGGATCGCGGGTGGCGCAAGCTCAGAAACGGTGCGGCTACACAGGACAAGCGTCAAATAATACAATACAACCAATACGATATTAATAGGGCACAGTGTCAGCGCAGCGGACAGCGGACAGCGGACAGCGGACAGCGGGCGGCGGAGGGCGCAGGCGGTACTGCCACAATAAAACGTACAATAGTTTTTGTATATTTGTTTTTATTAAAACGCCATTATCATCAATATTAGGATTTATGAAGTTCGGTTTAACGATTACAATTACAGTTACAAGTATTTGATAATTGGAGTAACTCCAATTATTTTAATTTATAAAGTAAAGAAGGGAAAAAGAACTATTATTATTTGATATAATAATGAGTAAGTAATTATAATAATAATTAATAGTAATCAATAATTTCACATACAATAATTATTTGATTTGTTATATGCAGTCCATTAGGAGTGCGCGTGAGTTCCGTTCCGGTATGAGAGCCCGCGGAGTAACGGTACACGTTCGGTTATCGTTAATGGAAGACAGAAGTTACGTGTGTGGCACAATCACCGACCAACTCAAATGGACTGCATAAAGTTGCCAATTTTCAACAAAACCAGTTTTTTCTGGATAGAACAATAATTTAAAGAAAAAAAATATAAAATTTTAATACAACAACCAATAAATTAATTTAGAATCGCTTATAAAATAAGTAAAAATGCCAACAAGAAGTATAAGAACACATTGAATATAGTCTCCGCTCGTGCGAGTGAAATATCACTCCACCAAGTTCGAAAGATAAACAACTTAAACAGGTCACAGAACAGTCTTACACTTGCTAAGATCCTAACTAAACGTAGCTTCAACAGGGATGTGTCCTGCTCCTTAGAACACGATGTAGTACTAGCCCAGTAAAAACTTTTGAGATCTCAAACCTTAGCACCTAAAATTCCCAACGCAAGATCTAAATCACAAACAAAAATAAATTTCGAGTTGAATAATACCAAAATTTACGCTCGACTTTTCGCCTCCATGCCGTTGTAATTTTATAAATTTAGTATATAAACATTTGTTTCCTAAATAGCCTAATAGTAGAATCAAACGCCGCCTTACACTAGTCAGTCTATAGCGCTTATTACATTTTGGCAATTTATTCTTCAATGGGACTCCTTCCCTAATAATTGTCTAGCTTCGCCTGCCTGGCAACGTTAGCCAACTGCGTTCGCAGCACATCCCTGTACTTTTAAATTAAACATGTAGGTAGGTTCTATCAACTATATGAATTCAGATAAACCTTAACACTAATTAGTCAACTAACTTAATTCCCAAACCCAAATTAACAAGAAAGTACTATCGCTAAACATTACTACACAAATAAAAAAACAACAATTCTACGTTTTACGTTCTTTGCATTTTACGCAAATAAAAACTTAACATTTTCGCGTTAAACGGAATGTTGCGAAAAAAATATATTTATGAAATAAAAATGTTAAAATTAATTTTGAATTCATTTTTCGAATTTTCACTTAGTTTTTTCCTAACGCCTTGTCCCAATTTAGCACCAAATCTCTAGTCTTCCAATTAGACAAAACTTTTAATTATATAATAAAGCTTACTAAATAACTAAACAGTATATAATAATGGCTAAGCGTCTCTCGTGGACCTATAACAACATAACCTGATAACAGCGTATCGAAGCCTCTCATAGTTAGTAAGACCGGCGCGGGCGTTTCCAACGCCTCGAATACAAGTCGCGAAAAATGTCTTTTTTAGAACACAATAATTAATAAAGCAGGCACTAATTACATAGGTATAGTGTATATGTATATATTATAGCTAATATAATAAATTATGTGTTAATTTTACACACGATGCTTAAGGCTAGGAAAAAAACTTTAACAAAATGGCGATTGGATGCATCGCTTCAACCTGAATATGGAACTATGTATTATTAAACATGATTACGAGTACATGGATTAGATTATTATATTACAGAGCTATGGCGCATCAACGACTACAAGAAACTAGCCTCTTCCATTGATTTCAGTCGCAAACATTTAGCCTCTTTGTTGTACATGAAATCGATATTTATCAAAAAGTATCGACGTTTTAAACTTATTTTAAAAGAAAAAAATACCTGTCTATTGCATATTAATTTTGCCTATAAACGTGATGTGATACAGTTAATATTGTTATATATAACTTAAAAATAAAGTTCTTAAAATCGTTGATGTACCATTTTTGTATGAATTATTATAGCACGTAAAAATATTATCGAAGTGTAGAATTAAATAATTGTAAAATGATTTGCTTAGTGGTTTGTAAATAATAACAAAACGAATGAGTTTTTTAACACAACTACGAGAAATAATTAAAAAATCTATTAACTATTAATTGTGATGTATGAGTAGAATTAGGTACCAATTTAAAAAATCGTCTACAATTCGGAAGAACAAGTCCTACAAAATGCTATAATAATACATTCGGTGAACTAGTTTGCTGAAACACATAGTTAGGTGTCGCTACGGTTAATATTAATAACATTACTGTTAGCTGAAAATACATTTACTACTATTTTTATTTTTATATTTATGGCAAGCAAAATATATTAAGGTTTTTACGGAACATGTAGTTATAATTCATTATGGTTTCTGAAAATTTAGGAACATTTTAACACTGAGAGAATATTTAAAAATTCAATTATATTTTAGTTACCTATTACATATTCTATGTGTTATATCGTGTTACATAATTACAATTGTACAACAAAACCCAACATATTCAGTAATGTACAAAATCATGTCGACTTTAAAAAAGATCCTACAAAAAGCGAAAATGATGAAGAACTCTATCCTAAAAGGCTCAACGTAACAATAAAGAAAAAAACGAACACAATCTTGATAATAACTAAATATAAAATAAAATTAAAAATAGCCATGTTTTGTTTTTAATATAATGGCACCTTGCGATTCACATTGAAATAAAAGTGCATTGTCTTTTAAAAGAAAAAATAGCAAATGAAACACGAAAAATTAAAAATAATAATAAATTAGTCTATTGTGATATATTGTTTGTATTGTAGTGTGTGTAGTGGTGGACTCGTGATGCGTCTGTAGTCTGTGGTTTCCGGTTATAATGTCTATGTCCGTGCGGTCCGCGGGTTGTCTAAACTTAATCCAACTCTTTCTCTGGTGCATTGCCTGAACGGTCAGTCTTAAAAGAAAACTCCTAAACTATTTTCGATAAGCCTCTTTTGCCAATTATATATCTATGTATATAATTTTCAATATAATTTTTTTTAGTAATCTCGAATAAAATATCTAAAATTGAGATCATGCAAGTAATATTACAGAAATAAATAGATTGCCGAAATATGAACACAACAAGAAAACAATATAATATGCCTCTCTCGTTACTTACACGAACACCATGTTTTTTATATAAATTTAAGCCTAAATATATAATTTACAGCACCAAGATTTTTCATCTTTTCTCAAAATATTTAATTTACTCTTCGCGTTATTGTCGCACATTAAACATAGTTTATATAATTCAGGAATAATTACCGCAGTATTGCACTCGGGCCTCCCGTGGCGACTCGGCGCCGCGTTACGTTACGTTACGGTACGGGTCGTTACGTTACGGGTCGTTACGTTACGTCTCTACTCAGATATTCGGTCACTCTTGTTCTCTAGTGTCGCCCTCTCGTCGTCGTTTGTTTGTCAATAATTGGAATGTCAGTGTAGTGTGATATATTTTGTGATGTTTCGTCAATTTGACCAATAGCCAAGTTCAAAAATCAATACGTCCTATCAAATTAATGTCAACGAACTCATCCCGTTGGGCTATTGCAGAATTTTAAAAATGGAAATCTTTGGAAAGTAATGTATATGTTGAACAATGATATCCGCGAGTGTTTGATGAAACGCAAAATGTAATCAGTAAGTGGTTGAGTGTGTGGGTGGGTTGAGTCGGTGTTTAGACGTTGAAGTGATCTTTGAACTTGTAGAAGTCGATAGTGTGATGCGGCTGGGTGATCTTGGGCGCAGCTTGGGGCGGTGTGGGCGCGTTGGGCGCGTTGGGCGGCTGCGGCGGGGCGGAGTGGGCGGCGTGGGCGGGCGGGCGCTGGCGGCGGTGGTAGATGGACTTGTGGTTGTTGAGCGAGTTGAGCGTGCGGAACACCTTGTGGCAGAGCGTGCAGCGCGCCGAGTGCAGCGGCTGCAGGTGCTGCTGCTCCGTGTGCCGCTTGAGCGTGAGCCGCGTGGAGAGCAGCTTGCCGCACACCTCGCACCGGTGCCCCGCGCCCAGCGGGCCCACTGCCCAAACACATAACAACCAACATTAGCGCATTAGTCAGATTCGCGCCACCACACAACCTCGGAGACGCCCCGGTACCACTGTACCCCGTATCCCCGTACCCCGAGTACATCCCACTACGCAGGTCCCATTCGCTAGGAACCAATTGGCACAGTGTAGTACCACTACCGACCGAACTACCGCTGACTCGACTCGAATATCAATCAATCAATCAATCTAATGTTCCATGTTAGAGGCAATCAACGTGTTCTATGTTCGAATTTGACTAATGCGCTTGCGAGAGAACGTTGGTGGTTATGCGTGTACCGATCGTGAGGTCCGTGTGTCAATTGGTTCCAAGGGCGCGCGTGGCGGGTCGGCCGGCCGGCGGGCCGCCGGCGCGCGTGGCGGGTCGGCCGGCCAGCGGGCCGCCGGCGACGCGCGCGAAGCGTTAATACATCACATGACATACGTCTCTCGTTATTAGGTATTATATAAGTAGTATACAGTATACATACATATAGAGATAAAGTTTGCGATGCGCATGCATAACTATGCTATATACAAATGTTAGGAACATATCGCGTGTCGTTTACACAGTTTAAACTTAACAGATATCTAGGGGCAAGAGTATGGCGTTGTAAGGTGGTTAGGATGGCAGCTTATCGGTAATCGTCGATATGGCGTGTGAGTGTGGAGGCGTGGGGCGCGGGGCGTCAGTTGACCGGGAAGTAGGGCCCCGGCGAGGGCTGGGCGGGCGGCGGCGGCTGCTTGCGGTGGTAGATGGACTTGTGGTTGCGCAGGCTGTTCAGGCTGGAGTAGACGCGCCGGCATATGTTACACACCGGCTCCCTGGAGGGTCTCATGTGAACGTTCTGAATGTGCCGTTTGAGGCGCGTCAGGGACGACAGGCTCTTGTTACACGGGTCACACCTGTAATCTTCCTGGGGGGTGCGGGCGCCACCTGGTCACAACACAAGCAGTTAGCCCCGTCGAAGCTGCGAACGCACTTTTAATGCACTCTCGTTATCGTAGCCTCTCTGAAAGCACCGCCACCCCCGCCGGCGCCTCCTCCTCGCCTCAAGCAGGTATTAGTTAGTGGTCGCTCCGGCCTACCCCCTCCCCCCTCCCCTCTATATACAAGCTCAATGAATGTGTCGTATGACTGTGAGTGCTGGCGACCGCTCGAGCGCGCTCCTGCCCCTCTCTTATTTTTCACACAAAGCGTTAAATTCTTCAATGAATTAATTGAAACTCGATTATTATTTTGAATCAAACCGACACCGACGCCGCGGTACCATTACTATAATATCCATTGTCCATTTTGTGATAACTCCCCAATTATTTTATATACTGCGCTCGTTTCTCAAGACGTTAAATGATATCTGGTAACTGGATAGCGTGTCCGAACACGGGCGCTCGAGCGAGGACGCGCGTCGAGCTCGCGAGCGCCGAGCCGAGCCGAGCGCGCGCTCGCTACTCCTTCACGACTTCCCATTAACTTATTCAACGCAACGTATTCTCGGAACATTATTTATATTTTTCTTGTTAAAAACCAATTTTGTTTATGTTTTGTACAATTAACGTATTGTAATATTTGTTCGGCCAATTGTTAACAATCGATGTTTCTTACTCAATCGGATGTTAATTAAAATAAAATGAGAAATTGAAAAGAAATAATAAATTAAAATGCGAATAATAAATGAAAAACATAAATCCTAATTTGGAGACGTGGGATAGTGATGTGGGGGTCCTGCACACAGTGTCTCGGTCGCACTAGACAAGCGGCGGTCCGTCAAGCTCGGACGCGGGTACATTAATCTATGTTACAGTACAACAACATGCACGCACATTGCGTTTTGGTTCAATGATCAACGGTCCCGGCAGAGACGGCACTCAGACCTCCGAACTATTCGCTACCTAGGCGTCTCCATCGAACCATAACACAAAAAGCTAACATTAATTTAGATACAGAACACAGAGCACAAAATGAACATATACAGAGGTTAAGAGGATATTATAATTATATACTGAGATATAAGTATATACATACATATATATTATATGATATATGTCACGTGATAATTGCCTCATACATTTTTTAAAATATAAACCTAATAATGATATATAAACCTGATAATGACAGAGCAGAGAGGAAGCGGTGATGGTGGCATACGACAGACAGTGCATTAAAAATATCGTTTGTTTCAATATAATATGTAGGTAATGCATAAAATAAACTTGTTGCTAGACAAGCCCTCACTCACCTTGAGAGGTGCTCGCGATCCCGTCGGGCGTCAGCGGGCTCTGCAGACCTGCGACAACCAAACCACCCTTTAGATCGTCTACCCCTCAGATATCTCCAAAGGATTCAGTTCATGAACCCTTTATTACCAAATATTACCTAAGAAGGATATCAAGTGAGGCCGCTACGCTCCATAAAAAAGTTATCTCACACTCGGTGTATCATCACAACTTGTATATTGTCACGACAAAAACACCCAACTTTTACCGAGAATACTAGCCCATTGTTATGTGTTTACTGAAGGAAAAATACAGGACAAGAAAATATACTTCAGAGTAACAAGATTTTCCGAGAAAAATCGTCAAAGATCATCGGGACAGAGAGGATGCTCAAGCATCACAATAAAAGAATAAAAAAGGTATTAGCCCGTAATGTTCTGCAGAGCAAAATTTTCTCGGTTCTCAGGCAGAGTTCTTTGGTAATCACCCGCTTGCCTGTTACGAACCTTATTTTTTCTCTATGAAACCTTATTTAAAACAAGAACACACATTTAACCTCTTTATTCCAATACGAAACTAAGTTGCCAGATATTTACTTGTATTGTCATTTAATTAATAGGTTCAATCAATAAACTCTTTACTTTCGTATTGTAATAAGATGGTTTTAGTTTTTAGAGACTTACCGGTCATCGACGGGTGTTGAGTGAGCGCGTCCATAGTAAAGTTGTACGTATTAGCTGGGTTGAATAGCTTAGTGTCCGGTGGGTGTATGAACGGCGGCGGCAGGTGCGGCGGCGGCGTGCGGTCTTCCGCGTCGGCCGAGCTGCCGCGAGACGGCGGCCCGCCTCCCTGAGGCGAACGGACAATAGGCAATTTGTAATGTGAACGTGACCACTCTGTACGGTTATGTGATCTATGCAAGGATTATGTTGCTAATACGAAACTCTTAGGCGTTACGATCTTATTATCAGTACTTATGTTTTGGTTTAGTTTAGTGGTTATTAAAGAAATTAGGTTTAATAAGTAGTTTGCAATTTTAATATTGTAAAATTTATTAAACTTTAAATTGTAAAAATCCTCGTTTCTGGCGGATTGTCTGTAGCGACTCAACTTGAATAGTTGAGTCTATCTCTAATTTAACTTTCAAATAGACAAAGTTTTGCAATAAAAATATTCCTAAACATTGTTTCGCAAAGTTTTCCTTGAAATCTTCTTAGGGATAAATTATGGAATTTACTTTTATACTACAAGGACTAACAAAATATTTCTCATTTCATGAACATGAATTGTTTTTAATAAGTATTTGGTCCATTCATAATAATTGTCATAGCATATCGAGCATTACAACATCGCTCAATCGTTCGACATAATCGTATTGTAATTCGATCCTGCGATAAGTTCCGAGTACTAATTCTAGCCAGCTAGACGCCCTGCGCGGTATTCGAATGTCACTGGCTAGACGATGGAATCGCCGTGTGTCGATTACATCGCCGGCTCATTACACGTGCACTCGCGCCACGGAAACCGGACCCCGCAATGGGTCATCACGCACCGATATGGCGATTTAAGGTCAAATTATCAATGTCAAGGTGATACCATGTTTAGACTGATTGTTATTTAGTCTAGTTTTTAGAGCACGTCTAGATTACTTGAATACCTATCTCGTTGTCTGCGGTTCGGATCATGTTTATATGACTCGGGCATGTTAGTAATAACTTGATGTACATCTGTAGAGTTGGTATGAGAATGAGGGATAGTACTCACGATCGGTCTGTGCGAGTGAGGCGGCGTGTCGTCGGTGCTGCGGTCGATGTCGGTGGTGGAGGGGCAGATCATGTCCAGGGGCTCGTTCTTGACTTCGTCCATGAGCCGCGGCGACGGCGACGAGCTGCTGTTCGAGATGCCGTTGCCGTTGTTGCCTGTTTCATGCGCCCGAGTATTGTTCACTATGCCGTGGTTTTTGGTGGAAAAGTCGGCGGCATGTATCTGAGGCTGTTCTGTGTTGTTGTTCTCGTGTCGGGGTCTTTTGATGACGTCGGGGGAGTTGTCGGCCGAGCGGCTGATGCGGCGCGGCGGCAGCGGCATGCGCCTGATCATTTGCTGCACGCTCGAGGGCGTCGGTTGGAGGAGAGCTTCCTCCAGCTTGTCGGAGTAGGGGGCGTGGGCGAGGTGCGGCGCGTGCGCGGGGTGCGGCGGCGTGTGCGGCGACGCGGCCGCCGCGGGCGCGCGCATCGGCTGCAGCAGCGGCTGCGGGCAAATACACCATGTCACCTACCGGCTATACCAAGTCAGGAGAAGTACCGTCTTTGTATACAGAACAAAGCCTTATAATTGTGACTATTATGTCTTCGATTAGGTAATTAATTAAGCGTCTGTAATACCTACATTAGAAAATGGCGAAGTTCAAAAGAATGGTGACAAGTTGCTGGGATAACTTGATTTTATCTTGTTACACTGACCCAATCTAAACTAGAGGCCCACATACAATATTTCATCATTCGATGTATTTGAAATGTCAGGTTGTAACAAAACTGCTGAAATTTAGATTCAATAAAGGACATTTAGTTTCATTAACGAGCGAGTATTTGCTCGTCTGACCGAAATTCGCCAACTGAATACACATTTTTCTAAAAGTAAAATTTTGTTAAACTCTCAGGTATGTCGAGTGAAACTTGTTATTGGCGTGTGATCACTTGGTCACGTGGTGGTCTTTGTATGTTGAATAATGAACCATTTAAAGGTTTCTGTTATATTTACGTCTTTAGAAAGGAGAGCAAAGAGTTTGTAAAGATGTATATAACTATTTTTATGAATACACTCTACGGATGGTGTATTACTATACCTTCATCTAACTTTGCATTCTGTATTTTGAATTGAAACTACATTCTACGGATCACTTTGTCTTTGGTATTTTCCATTATTTCAAATAAAACTGGTTTCCATTGCAAATTGTTGGCCGATAGCTCTATTTCTATCTGAGCGTTATCGTGCTTTGGAGGGCACGTTAAACAGTCGGTCCCGGTTGTTTCAATCGTTAGACCATATCAGAGGCCATTAGGCAGTCTAAAATCTCCGCCATCAGGGTTGGCCACTAGCCTACTCGAACTTACTAAACTACCATGACTTTAAGTAAACCTGTTACCATAGTTAAAGAAACCATCGACTCACCCCTTGAGCGTCATCATTGTGCGTCAGCCCCGACACCCTCAGCACCTCAGCGGTCTTGAGGAAGGAGGAGAGGCTCCGCTGGTGCACGTTCACCTCGCCGTGGTAGATAAACTCCACGAGCGCGTGCAGGTCGGGGAACGACACGTCTTGCAGCACGATCACTGGGTGCTTGCACGGCGTCGACTGGAAACGGATGGGGGTGATCACTTTGGGTTTTTAACCGACTTCTAACACCGAAGGAAGGAGGTTCGGTTCGGTGAGTATTTTTTCTTAGAACGGGTTCGCAGGTTTTGACGTCACTAGCTGGCAGGACAAAGGCATGCGAATTTCGAATTTTGACGTTTATTTAAAAGACAATTATAGGTCTAAATTAAGTAGCCGGTAAATTCTTAACTAGGTTGTAATTTAGACTGTGGTAGTTAGTTATTGAACAATGGTTTAAAAAAAATCGCTAGTATAAGTCACTTTTGGTTCCCGTAGTATGTCAGATTATTATTTTCATGAAATTGCACAACTTTCTGGCGTAATATTACAAGACTTGTAATTAGTCTATTATGTATACTATAGGACTTAGTCCTATTATGTATAGGACTTAGCCCTATTATGTATACTATACTATACTATACCGCAATTCAGTCATCCAAAACACAGTATTACATCAAATTGTTAAAAAAACTTGCCAATTAAAGGATTATTTTGCAAAAAAACTGATGCACGATATCGATACAAAATTCTATTCGGTAGTGCAAACAACAACTAAATTACAGTTGGATACGAAATAAAATATTCATAGAAAGCGGTTGAACCTCAGCGAGTCTGTCATTTTAATTATTTTACTATTTATTGAGTGCTGCGAGTGACCTACACACACATACACGTCCCTACATATCACATATCTACGCATACAAATACCTACACTCATACAGACATATTTGTAGTTATGTAAATTCTTTGAAATACGTATGTATGTATGCATATTCATATGACGTCACGTTCTAATGAGTTGATCATATAATTGACTACTAAACTTATTGTTGAACAATAAAGTAAAATTTTGAAAAGAAAAAAAAAGAAACATGTTGGATTACCTAAATATCTGAAATCAATGAAATAGTAGTAATAGAAATAGTATCACTGTACTGATGTCTTCAGTGACCCTTTGTTCTTTGTATTACAGGTTAGTATTTCACTTTTTAAGAATACCTATAAAACTAAGTAATGTAAGTAAAATTAGTGTGATTGTTGTTAACGTTACCCAAGTAGGTGTCTACTCAAGTGCTAGTTATAAATAATGCGTATTTAAATAATGTACCGAGTTAGTTATTGTTTTGACAACCTCCTTAACACAACTCGGTCAAATACCACAATTCCAATTGTCAATTAAGGCTATTTATTAAACACATGTACTTTTACATTATACCGTTATCACAATTGTCTTTCATATTCACAAATTCAAGTATTAAATTATGTTTTAAAAAACATGTCAAATGAACCCAAAACATTTGCCAAATCCAATCAAAATCAATTATTCTGCAATTATTTTAATAGTTAGCGACCGTTTCATTTATGGAGATTGAAAATAATTCAGTGTTTTGCTCCTCATATACCTAACCTAGGTAAACGACTTAATTTTTTTTGTTAAGTACATACTTACATACTTACTTATTAATAACGTTATACTATTTTGTTACAAATTGCATAAAATATTAGTAAAAAACAAGGTAATTTACAGATATCAAAATTAATTAAAATCTTTGTTACATAAGTATCTTCTATAACGTCATTTTAACGAGTAAGGAAAATATTTCATTTGAATAAAACAAAAATTAAATATTAGTATTAGTTCTTATCACGTGACTACTATAATTGGCGTTAACCATGAAGAAAAAAACTTAACTTAGTACAATACGATAACGTTCCGTAATTTCAAGATGGTGGAACAAGTCAGGTTGGCCGAGTGGTCTAAGGCGCCAGATTTAAGCTCTGGTTCCCGAGAGGGAGCGTGGGTTCGAACCCCACACCTGACATATAGAACAAATTCTTTTATTTTTAGGATTAAATTTTATTTTGCTTTTTTGTTTCATATTAATATGGGGTTTAAAAATACGTGTTTTTTTCTAAAAAAGAGTCATGTGTTTTGTTTGAGAGAATGTTAAATTACGAACGAATTAGTTTATACGTCGCAACTGATACCATTTATAAATGTTTGTTTTTAATTTTATTACTTTTTGTAAAGGAGGATGTTATAATATCGGTTGGCATAGTTTATAACATTCAGATGGATTTCAAGTGAGTAAGTGAAACCAGTGAATCATTTTATTTTTTCTTAACCCTACTGATCTTTTTTTGCTATTCGATAATGCGAAAAAGATATTGTAAGTAAATAGGGCCTATCAAACTAAGTATGTCTAACTTATTTAATGTGTCTAACTTATCTATTTTATTAATATTTATTCATTTCTTTTTATATGTAGTTAGTCTTACCAACATAAAAAAATAAGACATTAATCAAAAAGGTTGCTTACCTTTAATAGTTCCCTGAAGTAAGGGCTGCAAGCGGACAGGACCACCCTGTGTGCCTTTAGACTCTTGCCATCGCATGCGAGGGTGACATCCACGAAGTCCTCGTCATCCCTCAGGTTCTCGAATGCACTGGTAATGCTTGACTGGTAGTTGTTCCAGCGCAAGCAGAAATGCTGTGTGTCCACCATTTTGATATTTTACGCGCGCTTTCGAGTCATGTGTGACGTATCTGGAAAAGAGGTTAGGTTTAGTGTGCGGAACTTTTTGGAGGTTGTGTTCTTTTTTTAAAATTGGGTGGGTATGAATGAGGGTACCTATGTTCTGTCCGTAATTTATGGATTCGTAATCTGTTGAGTGACATATTTATAAAATGCATAGAGCTTTTACATAATGAATTATTAGCAATAAAAATAATTTCTTTACAAACAAATATATTGCAAAACGGGGACAGATAATGTAAACATCCATATCAATTGTTTATAACGAATGAATTATTGTGTATTTGGCCTAATTTAAAAAATGTACTTAATTGTTACTATTCTCGGTAATGAGCGAGGTTTATAGACATTTATTGTAGACTTATCTCAGAATGTAACTAATAAAATGAAGTCGTTTACTTTCCTGATGTCTAGTATGCCTATGTGGGTACAATTGGCAAAAGAGGGTACCATTTAATCGTCGGCATAGTAATGGTATATCATTAAATTATATAGTCGATCCAAATACATATTGCCAAAAATTCACGACTGAATCAGACAATTATGCTTAGTCTTCTTTGATTATTGTTAGTCCTAATTTTAATGTTAATGTGACTTCCAGTTTTGCCTAGAGACTGAACAGGTTGCATTGCACAAATTATGTACTTTGTTGATCAATTTCACATCAATATGACCCACCCACATTTAGTGGTCAATAGTTAAATCTATCTCATTGTTACGTTATGTTTTCGATGACATGGCAGCACTTTAATGAAATTCAAGGAACTAATTCGGTCATTAATTTTGGTCTCTTTACCGCGAGTATAAAAGCCTTATAAACTAAAACTTATCCAAAGTTTTATCAAATTGTACTAGACCTTTTAAAAGTTCTAGGTTTCTGTAATACGGGATGGTTCTGAGAAAACATTTTTTGCCCAAATTCCTTGGAAATTTGTACAAGTACGTGTTATTTACAAGGAAGCCGAAGGTTCTTAAACTTTGCTAACTTTGCGATCAAGGGCGCGAGTCTCGTTCAATATTTCGGACTTGGAAAGAAAATAAGTTAAATATCAACACATTCCTGGCTGTTCTATTTATTGTAAAATACTTAAATTTGTTTCTCTCTTAACATATTTTGGTATGATTAAATAACACATGATTATTTTTGAAATACAACTTCACATACAACTCGTTAAAAATATCCATTTATTTTCTAACATTACTTGTAACTGTTACCTGCATTAATAAATTAAAACATTAAACCTGTTAGATTGATTGGAGGTTAGACATGTTATGTCGTATTTTCCATAGACATTTTTGTTGTCCTATTGACACAGACAAGAGTTAGCCTCACCGAGTCCATGTAACCCGAGAACTATCATTGTGCTACGAAAGTAACCGTCATTGTCTACTACATGTTTTGAAACTCCGTGTAACTGGCTACACATTACCAGCACACCACTTCAACACTACCACCTCAGGAATAAGGTTCAAAATCCCACATTCCGAAGCCAAGTTACAATTGTCAGAATGTATGTAAGAAATGTACTAGTTAGAACTATGGTGTTCTTTGAAAAATGAAATCTGAAAACTGATTCAAATTTATTTGTAAACAAATCTTGAATTATGACGTTTTTGAAAACTTTATGGTTTTGGGAATTAGTTGATTTAGCCTTCTTGGGTGTAATACGATCGGGTTTTAACCACATCGATAATGGATCGACTTAGGGTGTAAACTGGTACTAAAACACGATAACCAAACTATTTGAGCAGTATAGTTCAAAGTTTAAATATTGTTTGACAAAATGTATCGCTTTAGGAAGGTGGTGCATTACCACTGAGTGAGGATCGGTTTGAATTCTTAGACTAGGAAAGAGATCGGCTAGTACAGGTAACTCCGCTGACTTATTTTATTTAAATGGTTCGGTGCAGTTAGCAATGTCGGGATCAAGATCAATCTAGCTGTTAGGAAGGCATATTTGTAGTGGTGTATTTCAGAACATGATAGTATTATGAGTTGGTATGTGTTAGTGAGTGCCAGACACTGTTGGAACGAAGTTCCTTATCGCGCGTTGCGAAGGGGGCTAGACGGAACAAATGTAACGACACTTTTTGCGTTAGAGAGAGACAGACAGACAGACAGACTCTCCCTCTTATAGAAAGCAAGTCAGATATTTTCGTTTCGTCTTGCTATTTCGCATTGAACAGTGTGGTGTCGCGACGATTATTTTTATTGATAATAAATAAACTTCGTTCCACCACTCAAGTTTTTTTAAATACTTTCAGCGAGTCACAAATGTCAAATTACTCAGTTTGCGTTCTACGAGTATTGTCATGTAGACTCGCTACTGAAGTTCGCTACTCTACTAGCTCAAAATGGTTAACACTAAATGCCATATAAGAATGATCTAGCGACAACTAATCTGGATATAAATATAAATAAATAAAACCTTCATTTTATAAACAACTTTTAAGTATCACCCGTATCAGCCAAGCGTAGGGATGACGCCTAATCCTCGTCATTTAACTGATAGGTCTATGCCCAGCAGTGGGACATTAGAGACTATTACTATATAAAATAATGTTTATATAAAAGTGGTGTTGTGTGAATAAAGTATTTACATTTACATAATACTTTTACTTTTTTATTTTACAAAATAGCTTAATACAAGAAGCTGAAAGAATCGTCAGAACATGTCGGAGGCCTTTAGGCGGTCTAAAATCTCCGACATCAGGATCGGCCACTGACTGACTCGAAATTAATGCATGAATAAAGCTTAACATGAATTCCCTACCCTCTGGACTATTAGATAAAACATCTGTATCAGAAAGTACATAGTAGGTATTTCATATCTAGAATATGTTGTTAAAAATTTAGCAAATTGTGACGTACGACCTATATTTCATGCACTATCTAGGTATTACGGAATATGAATGATAGGAAATAAGTTTTATCTACAGATAACAATTTTAGAAATTATCTTTCAGTATTAGGTGCATTATCGAAAATGATCGATGCACGAATAATATTATTAATGTTTTTGTGATTTATTGAAATTGGACTAAATGATGCATAGATAGATGCTAGCTTAGCGTGCGATTACTGTAGCGAGTTTACAAGCTATAACCTGGCCGCGACGTCGAATTCGCTGACCCAAGGTTTGTATATTAGCACATTGTTAACAATGGTTTTCTAAACGTTTTTCTAATTAACAAGTAAACTAACTCAATCATGAACGACCAATAGCTCTCATCATTCATTTTGAAATTGATGAATTCCAAAAATTCAAAATTCTCTCATCGCTCTACAACCAAACCTAAGCCGACTCTCCAGCGACGGACTCGTGGTCACACCGTTTTGCTACACCAGTGTGACTACGAGTAATTTATTTTCCTCGTGGTCACACTACTCTGAAATTGACTGAATAGTAGGTATGTAGTGAAGTGCCCGATAGATAAATTAATTACGATAGACAACCGTAGGTTAACAGTAGGTTAGGTTAAGTTTTTTTTTTTTTGTGAATGTTTCATTAATTATTATATTTTAATTATATTTTCATTGCGGTGTGACCACGAGGAAAATAAATTACTCGTAGTCACACTGGTGTAACAAAACGGTGTGACCACGAGTCCGTCATCGACTCTCCTTCCAGCCATCGACAAGCAAGTCCTGTCAACCTCTGCTGTACTATACTCTATCCAAACTCTTCCAACCTTCGTACATATTAATAAATCACATGCTAAAACGTCACTCTTTTGTAAAGCACCAAATAGACACGCTTTTCACAATCTAACCCTTATGTATCCGACTATTTAAATACACAAAGAACTCACACTCAGGGTGTTGAATACCCATTTTGTAATATTTAAGATAAAACGTTAGATCCCATTGAGACGAGTACCTAAGTGTGAAAAGAGCTTTATTTAAGGTGGTAATACACGTGGCTTGTCATTGGTAAAGTATACAAACTGTTTGGAATAAATTAGTCACTGGTTGCATAGATTATAGACCATCAGTCTATGTAGTTTATACCTAAAATATATGGACCAATTTGAATGAATATTATAAAATGTAAGTGGAAAAAGTAATACGTCATTGAAATAATAACTAAAATGAGTAGCTCACCTCCATTGATGGACATAACACAAAAGTAAAACAATATTAAAATAATAATTTCAAATAAATCGTTAGACGGTACCCAAGCGCCGACATTGGCTAGATAGCTCACTGTTATCAACGTTTTTTTTGTAAATTTAGCATTTTATCAAAGACCTAGGCTACCAGATAACATATCGCACATACCTATAATTTTAGCTTTTGGTCAAGCCAACTATCGCACTATTTTATTATCGCATTTAATATGTTATAACCTAACGTATTTAACCGACTGGGACTGACAAAAACGTATGAAGGTTAAATGTTCGTTGTTCACAACAATGATTAATATAACCGTGCCAGCAGTAACTAGGAGTTTACTGCTGGCATAGGAGATATTAAGATTTGATATCTTACTGCTTACGTCAATAGGGTTGAATATCATATAACTGTAGTGTGTACACGCTAAACTATTACAGGTTAACCGAAGAGTTACAGCAACAGGTGAGTTCGTAGGTACAGCCACAACAAGGACAACCATCGCTCGCACAGCTATCTGCCTCATTAATTATTTACATATAATAGGATAACGTTTGTCCTTTTGTCCTTCGTTTTCCGTTGGTGACTGCACTCTAGTTAGACATAACAGTGACTCGCGGATTTACGCGGAATAGTTAGAATGTCTATGATAAAATACTAACAAGAAGTCTTATATGTATTTAGTACTGAAATCTATAATGTAAAAATGAATCGCAAAATGTGTTGGTAAGCGCATGATTTCAGAACGACTGCACCAAATTGGATGATTCTTTTTTTAATGTGTTCCTTATTGTCAGGAAAAGGTTTTTATATAAGAAAAATAAGGAATAAAAATCTCGAAATTCCCACGGGAACAGGGGAGCTGCGGGTGAAACCGCAGGGCACAGCTAGTATGTTTATAAAACAAAAGCTGTTTGTTCAAAATTGTGTTTTTTATTGTTCAAAATGGAACACTATTTAAAATGAGCGTCATTTGTTTCAGAAACATATTCGGGCGCTTAATAAAATTAAGAATGCTGGAGCAATCCGTCTTGATATACCGTAGACAACACCGGTGACCACCACTGAACTACTCATGATATTTACGAGGGGTAACTATCAATTTCCAATAGTACTGAACCAACTTAAACTATAAATAAAATCAAACTGCGCAGGTGTTCCAAGTCTACGTCATTTGAATACAAAAACAATATTAATGTGTGTAATGGATGAAATAAACCCGAGTCCTTTTGATAACCTAGGCATTGCATTAGGTAAAGGAAATAAGTTTATTTATATCAAATGTAATTAGTCAAGTTAATTACTAATTTAAACTATACTACTTAGTAATATTTTATGATACAAATATCTAATTGTTAATTAGTACCTAACTCCCAAATATAGGTTTAACTTATTGATTAAATCGATAAACTATAATGATAATTTATTAAATCTACTATTCGTTAATAGTCTTTATTAAAAAGTTCCGCTCATCGCTCCGCCTATCGCCTGCTCGAGCACCAAATCGCTACCTTACGACACAAAATATTAAAAAATATACCTAGCTGCTGTTAATTAGCCCACTGATAAGGCAGGTCACTCCGATAGCATTTAGCTAGATATAAGTCTAAAATTTTAGTTTTTACAGATAAAATACTATTCAGAATGCATTGAATAATAACGATAAACTTATCAAAGAATACCACTGTTTTAATGTAGTATCTTTTTATAAGTATAATATTTTATTTATGTTCCATGTTTTGTCTATGGTTTAGGTTTTATATTACAAAAGGAGCTTTGGATTAGTCTATGGAAAGTTATGTCAGAGAATAGGTTGCGACGTTCAATTGTTTTAAAGAATGCGATTCGATAGAACTTATAAAGTCATTGAAACTTATTTTAGGTTCCTATCACTACATGTTCGGGTCTGTCTGTCTGTCTGTTCGCGATAAACTCAAATACTACTGCCCGGATTTTGACGCAGTTTTTTAAAATACATAGAGTGATTCAAGAGGAAGGTTTATGTGTATAAAATTCCCGAAATTCCCACGGGAACGGGTACGATGCGGGTAAAACCGCGGGGCGCTACTAGTCTATACTATATTAAACCTTCCATGCACTTAGTGCGTATATAAAACGCAGCGCTAATCAGTAAAAGTTCGACGCATTTATCTAGCCTTGATGTGTTTGTTACAAGAGTGATATTAAAATAAGTAACTTTAGACACGAGAGACCAGTTAAGTTATGACCTCACTGCACCGATAAAAGAAAAAATAATTTAGGTACAATACAAAATTAAAATGTTTTCTTAAACATGTAGATATCAGATATATAGGTCATTTGTTGGGGTAGTACAAGATAAAGAAAGATGCTTGAGAAGCAAAGTGATTTATCTGAGTACTCACTTAATGTCTATTTATTACTTGAATCGATCCGTTTCAGAGAAAACCAAACATTGTTTATGTTCTCAGAAGAATTTTAGATATAATCTTGTCGAAGATGATCGTGTGAACCCGGGGCCGCGGCTAGTGTTTCTTAAATTCTTAAACAACCGACATTTCTGTACAAACATAATTATGGAATAGAATTCAATCAATTGTCATTTTTAAATAAAGAATCAAGTGTCAGCTGTCATTTAAAAATAAAATTCAATTGTTTATGGTTTAAGATGAATAAGAAGGTCACATGTGAAGATATAAGGTGATACCTAACGTGGAATATAGTTTTGTATTCACACACGACATCCAATAGGATCTCTATAACACCCGAATACATAAACCGAAGCCTTTCTAACTCGCTTACATACCGAAAATATATTATTTCCGTAAACTACATAACTGAACAGAACCAATCACGTCAAAGGTCAAAGTTGAATCGGCCAATAGCGTGTGCCGGTTTGGAATTCGAAATATGTTGGTTTCGTGCGAAAGTGAAAGTTGACCAATGAGACGCGTAGTTTTGTTGTGTGCGTGTGCATATGTGGGGTGTGGGTGTATTGTTTGTACGTCACGTGAACTACGGGTCGTATCCCTTTGTTATGAGTTAGAATTTAGGTAAAGTTACGTGATTGTGGACCGGCAGATTACAGTTCACACATCGACGTACAGTGTTTCCTTTATTACACTCATTTTAGAACAAAAAGTATCTATCGATACGAAGGAAAATGAATATTTTAGTCAACATACATACCAGGCTATACCTATTTATTCATAAAAACTACTCAAAAATATTAAGTTATTAAGATGGTCAATAGACTTTCTAACTGTCCTCATAATATACATTATGTTTCCGTCCCTAATTGTAACTAATAGATAAGAATGAAACCAAGATTTGATGCTAAAAACCGTAAGGCACTCAAATCCCTATTTCCGAGAAATCTAAGACACGATGTGTAAATAAAAAGGTGTAATAGTCGTCCTAGAGTTGAGTGCCCTTAGCTTCAGGTTAAAAAACCCTGATGAATACTTGAGGAGTGAACTTTTATCACAACAGTCCATTATATAAAACATGTCATCCATATAAATAAATAACGTTTATTCCGTTATAGACAACTGTCTATTTTTCTTATTTCTTTTCGTCTGCATTTTTATAGAACGGTCAAAGGTTAAATACATATTTCTATATGATACGTAATTACAAAACGTATCTATACGAATATAATGAAGCTGAAGAGTTGATTACTTTGTTTGTTTGAAACTACCGATTTGAATAAATCGTTTTGTAATGGAACACATACAACGGCAAGGGAAAACCGATGCTAGTTCTTTTATTTGATAGGAAAATCAGTTATCTATTTAAAGTACTAAGTAATTGAACTCGAAATAGAGGTTACTGACTCTGATTTAATTGAGCTATTATTTATCTTGAATGTGACTAATAAATAGGCACAATTTATTATAAGAAGTAATAATGTTTTCTCGCGTAAATTCCGTTTTACAGATAATTCGGGATAAATGTCTCGCGGATTGTCGACGATGAGGTTTGACGTTGAAGTTCAACTGAATATCTTATTTTATCCTGTGAGAGTTAAAATGTTGACTTATATGGCTGATTTTCCAGCGCAAGAAAGTTTTGTTATTAAGTGACGTTACAAGCTACGAGCGAGTCCTATAGAACGCGAGCGAGCGAGTATTTTAATAAGAGTGTCGTGTGCGGTATTCATTGGAATAATCGAAATCGGTGTCGGGTACTCTACCACTATGCATATTATAAGCGAGATGTGTGCTTAATTTCCAGACGTTTTACTGTGACGGAGTAATACAAATTGAGTCATGCTTACGCAAGATATCTCTGAGACAAATTATTAGTTACCGAAAACTTTATGGAAGTGCCAAAGTGCAAAAAGCTGCAACGGCGACGGTAGCTTTGGAAATTTAACCATTTTAGCTTATATTATAATATTCCTTATTATAAAAAATCGCTAGTCGCCGCCGCTCATCGCTGTCGCCTGCACAGTGTCACTCCCACACTTTTTCTAAATAATAACGTGATTGTGAAAGTGTGACTGGAGCTAATGTTGACAGTAGGTAGATACGTTTGTCTATGCTAATATTTGTATGGATGTATTTACGTTGCGTATAAAAAGTTAGGCTTAAGATAAGGAGTGCAGTAAACACTAGGGCAGGGCGCGTTCTAGCTCTATAGTTTGCTTATCGATACATTTATTTATTCTTACTTCTTGTGGAATGTTATCGATGAACATATTTATATATTAAGGGATTTTATTTACTTGTCATTAACATACTAAAGCAAAATACTGCTTCAGTATCAAAATCATTTCAAATAGAGCATGTTTGATTTTGCAGTTACTAAGCAATCTACAAAACCAGTCTTAAAAACTCTTTTAAAAATAATCGCAATACTATCGATAATCTCCACGTGCAGTGTCCCATCCCTAACCTAGGGCAGGGCTACTTATCAGTGCAAGATTGTGAATTTATCGAGATACCACACTGAATATTAGACTAGATTATTACAGTGTGATAGTTTTGCCAAAAGTATTTTATGCCTGATAAAACGCTTCGCTGGCGATAAGGAACTTAGTTCAGAATTTTATCTTTAGTTGTCATAAAATTGTGAATTGAGTAGTGTGGGGCTATTGTATATACGTTGTGTATATATATAGTGTATACACGTGTGTGTTTGTATATATCTAAAAGTGTATATATGTTTACCTAACGATTATTTTGTATTAATAATTGTCCCACTGATGGGCAAAGGCCTCTCATCTCAATGCATTGAAGAGCATTAAGGGACGATATGTTTGGATTTAATAATAATTCAATAATTGCAATTTTAGAATTTAGTTAATCAAAATGTTGTAAAAATAAATTCTTACCTAAATGGCGGTTGATCCTAATGACCTACCGACTATCTCAGAGGACAGATCAAGTTCGTATTAAAAATGATCCGTTCGTTTAGCCGCTTTTATTTAGACATTGAATCAAACAAGATCGATGTTTTACTAGAGATAGCTATCAAGCTACCATGTGTATAGGTTATTGGGGCCGGCTCGTATTACCATCGTGAACTGTCAATATGTATTATTAAACAACAACTAATAATGCTAAACAAGTGACCAATTTCCTCCAGCGTGTTATTATATATTTTTGTTGATAGTAACACTATACTAGAATGTTGTTTATGCCGGATGGTCGCGGTATAATTATCGATATTTTATTTATGTTTTTTCGATATCTAGTTACATCCCTATACAAATAGATCTTAGATGTAGTCTAGGGCGCGAACTCGCTAATGATGAAGAATGGTTCTCGGGTTCTTTTTACTTTGTTTCTACGAGTACATATAACGGCTATTATGTATAAATATATATTGTAAATTGTAGACAGACTATTACTTATTTTTGTTGAATGATGTAATATTTAAATACACATCGACAAATCTTTAGAAATATTTTCTTTTAAGAAGTTTTTTTAACGTATGGAATAATTTAATTTTCTTATACTGTATGTATGTTATTGTATATATAATTTTTTATCTCAGTTTTCCTGGATTTTAGTCAAACCCAATTCTGCGTAAATCTACACACACACACACACGCGCCTAGTTAAACTAAGTTTAAGGAATCCTTTCTCACGAGATAAATAGAAATAAGAGAGCGCTACGGTGGTCTATTGGGTTCCTAGTACCAGTCTCAAATTATATCTTTTATTGTGAAATTCACTTTTGAGAAATTGTCGCAATGCTAAGACCACCTACATTATTTGAGTCACACATAAGACTTTGACACTTACGTTTGAAATACTATGTCTAAGTCAGCGAGAAAATATTGTGTAAGAACCTTGTCAAAATTATACAAATTGAAAATATTCATTGATTTGATGGATGTACTGATAACAAAATTGTTTGAAGCATTATTCAGGCAAACATTAAAATGAAACGTCCGCGTGGATGCAAGCGAAGCGTGTCTGCATGGACGACTAAAACGATTCAAATGAAAGAGCCCTAATTAGTTTTATTTCCCTTAAAGTTGGTTGGTCTACTTTCACCAATTTTTTTTCTATATAAAATTCTCCATATTGTTTAATTCTAACGATAGATAAATATATTTTCCAATTTAGATTACTCCTATCACCGAACACATCTGCAGGTATATCTTATCACAGAATAGCCTTAATTACCAGTATTTTATATATTTTGTGTCTCTATATGTAAATAATATCATGTTTACATACCACAAACAAAGATTATTGTAATCACTTTTGAAGCGACAGCTTAAACTATGTAGCTATCGAGAGGAAGACAAGCTTTGATAAAAATTGCTAAAAATAGATAGTTTTTGGGCTTAAGAAGGGTGCCTAGGTTACCACGTAACTACCTAAATTGCGAATCACCGTCGTTGCACGTATATCTCGTAAATGTATACTACGTATAATATATTTGTTTTTTTGTTTGTTTGAACGCTTAGCCTCAAAAAATATCAATTCGATTTTGTAATGGGTAGGTTCATTTAACGGCAAGTTTATAGGATATTTTTTATTCCCACTGAAACAGATACAACGCAGGTAAAACCGCAGAACGCTAGTGTAACTTTAACTCATGCATCCTTGTAACCAAAAGTCGAACCTCTGTCCCAAACACACATACCTCTTTAATTTCCGCAGTCGGTACGTGATTGATTGATTCATATTATTAATATAGTAGTAATGAATAAAACTTTGTCCTTCCCATTCATAAGTCGAAAATATCGCCAAGTCAACCGTCAATTGTTATTTTCTAAGTAATTCTTGCGCGATTGTGTTCGGACAGACAGACAAAATGATTGTGTGAATGTGCTTACGAATGGTTCTTGTTACTGTTTGTATTAGTAATGTAGAGATTTAGTAATCCCTGCTGGAAAAGTGTTCGTCCTACTAATATAATTGCGAAAGTTATTGAGGATGTATGTACGAGTATGTTTGTTAATCGTTCGCGCAAAAACTTTTCATTGGATTTGGGTGAAACTTTACAGTATTTTAATTTATACATGAGAATAACACATGGGACACATTTTATCCCAAAATTCCCGCAGGATCGGGAACAATGCGGGTAACACCGCGAGGTGGTACTTGTTAAGTATGAGTACTTAGTAATATTAAAATCGTTCTAAGTTAGGTACGACGTTTTAAATTTTTAAGTTTTTAAGCGAAAGCCTATTTAGCCGATGTCCAAAAAGGGAAGGTTTTTAAAGCGTCAGTATCTTAGGAGTGGCAGCGTTTGGAGATCTTTGCCCAGCAATGGGACGATATAGGGTAAGAAGAATCATCTTTACGAACATAGTTAAAGGGCTTTTGGTTTCGTCCACTTTGGCCGAGTACACAAGCACCATACTGGTGAAATTTCAAGTACAAAATAAGAAATGTATGATTTTGTGTCTGTAAAATAGCTACTTATTAAACTAGCCGCGTCTAACTCAATGACTTGTAAACTCTCCAGCTTGTAAACTCGCTCAATATCGACAACTCAGGATAACTGCATATAATTGTATTTCGGTAAACAACAGCTGAATTATAATAATATTTGTCATAACATTAATATTTTTGTAAGTTGTATCCTGTTTCGTGGACACGGTCTAGGTTTTCGATATCAGTACACGCGAGTCCAGCAGTGTCTGGCTCGAAAATAGATTTTATGTTTGGCTAGCTACCTAAATACATAGTATTTAGACCTATTTTCCTTAAATATTACTTCTGTATATCTAAAAATGTATTTCATATTCATATAGTTTATATTTTAAAGTATTTAAAGTATGCACTAAGTATCTAATGCTATTTTTTTTGTAATCGGCATGCGATTTTTGATCATATATGTGTCGTTTTATCTTCGCTTCTCATTTCGGATGGTTTCTCCATTTTTAAATGCATTCCAAAAGATGTATATCAAAAGATGACATACAAAACTTAGAACTTAACATATTAAATAACAAAATAGTGTACAAAAATTGTACACGTATAAATACCGCCACAAAAAATAGATAAAATATAAAACATTAAACCTACAAACGTTTTCTCTCGACTGTACTTAAATTTTTATCTAATATTCGTAATGAGTTACGGGAAAACCGCGCTAAAGTTAGACTATTATAATATTTTAGTTAAATGTGTTTGAACTACGAGTAGGTACCGACGTGTGTCATCATTATTATTGACTACGAGCTGGTCTCAGTACAACCACCTAAGGACCTATATAAGGTCACGAACAGGACAGATTATTCGTGCAAACAAACATTACGTACTATGTATCTTCATGTAGACTTGTGTATCATAATGTACATGTAGGTTAATTCAGATAATTTAACTATAGGGCTTAAGGTTACAGTTCGCTATTGACGGACACGCCTCAGAGGACGAATTTAAATATTACCTTTCAATGATATGAGTCAAGAAATAAAATAATGCGCACTGTACATAACAATAAACATACTTTGAAATAATAACTAGAAGTGTCCTGCGGTTTGAGCCGCGTTGTGCGCGTTTCTGTGGGAATTTTGGGATGAAAAATATATAACCTTCCCGTTGAATGTGGCTATCCATTAAGCTCTTAGCTTGTAATATGGAATCTAATTCACTGATTCCTACTTTCATATCCACAAATACTTTAGACAATATATAATTGACAGCCAAACATCGTCGCCAACAACTATGTCTTCATATATTGTTGACTTAAGGCGGGAATCGAACCCGCAATACCCGACACAGTAAGCGCTCTCACCGCCACTGTGCCAACGGGCTTGTCAAGTGTAAGTAACTCTGCAGTAGTGAGTATAAACTGTTTATCACGAATTGAAGAATCGCAAATTAGTTAAAGTGTTGTACGTATAACATCACACTAATATTTCAGCACAGATCGAGAATCTATGACAGACAAACACACACATCTTCAAGGTCATTAATGGAACGAGTACACAATAGGAACACAAGCTTCCTATTTGAACATATTTTATTAAAATGGTTTTATTAACCGGCGAGCCTTGGAGGTGTTGTCTCGGCAAACACAGCTGGTTTATCATACTATTTCTAGTTTCAAATTATATATTTTTGTTAAATATTTTCGGGTCTGACTTAGCTCTACTTATATAACAAGAAACCTACTTTAAAGTAGTTGATAAAAGAATTGCCACCTTTTTTGAACTTTTATAAAAATGGAATGGAAAAGTAAAAATGTGTAATAATAATTATATTTTGATTGCCATAAGTAGTCGCTCTTTAACGTGTTAAAAAGCTGCGCGTTTTACAAAAATATTTGAATATTGATTTTAGGATTACTGAATTAGTTAGCTTGTAAACTCGCTCGCGTAATCTAAGCGCTAAGACTTCTAATAACAGTAAAGTTAGACGTAATTGCCAGTTATTATCTAGCTAAGCCTGTAAGCTTCTTGATCGCAACAAACAATATGAAATATTAAAGTTAGGATCACACTAAGTACTAGGTACCTAACGGTCGTCTAGGACCACTTGTTCCCTTATCTATGGTTCAATGGCTGCTTCAAGATAAAAATTATTACTTGACACTCGTTTCCTTTGCGTTTTTATATTTATATTAGAAATGTGTACTTAGATGCGATAGCCTTAAGTGTGCGTTCGGAATAATGTTATTTAAGTTATGATATGGAGTTTGATTTGTAAACTATTTATGAGATCAATTTGATCGTAACAATAATTAACCATAAACTCAGTATATCAGTTTATATAATAACATTAACGTGGAAATCAAATTCTAACCACGCTAATTTCTATTCTATTTTAAGTAACCAGTTGGTTTAAAATGTCTATTTCACGAATTATTAAACAACACTTTTTTTAAGCACTTAATAATATCAATTGCAATTTATTAAAACATCTCTATAAAGGTTCAATGCTGTCTGAATGTATAAAACACGACGTCTACCTAAAGTAAATACTAGTAAATTGCTACGCCGAATAGTAAATAGGTAAATAGACCGGTGGCGTAGTAACGTAGTCATAGACGAGACGCTACGAGACAATCGTAGACAACTCGTAGTAGCTACAGACTGAATGGAAATGCATTTTCTATTACAACTATTCTGTTTTTCAGATTTGTCCGTTTTTTGTCTAGTTTTTACAATAGAAATACAAACTTTATTTTGTATTTTGAAATTAAATCATAATCTCTGAGTATTCCTAAGTACTTATCTTTTAATATAAAAACTGTTTTAAGTATCTTATCAATTAATATGCCTTGTTTTTTTTTAATTGGCAATAATTTAATATCGACCAGCAGGAAAAAATGATTTGATGAATGATTGATTCCTAACTTCCTAAATGACGTGTAGAAATATTTAGTTTAGTTTTTTTTTATTTATTTGATCGAACTGTAATTCAAATAAAAAGGTTAAAAGAATAATTAACAAAATAGATCTGCCTAGTAATATAAAACCTCTTTATTAGATTAAACGAAGGAGGTCGCAACTAAACTGTATCCAAATTAATCTTTTTAAAAATGGAAGTTGTCGGATAGATATTTTGTATGATTTTAGCGTCAAACAAAACAAGTAATCGAGTTTCGTGGTTTTGTATAACGTGAATCAGTGAATATGACGAGAACACGTCTAATGTTTCATAGATTTGTTTTCAAATGTCGTCTCCGAAATGTTTAGACAAATCAGAAAGATCCGAGTGTAGAGTGACTTAATACACGCACTTGCAGATATTATCGCGAACCTTATCAACAAATGAATTTAATTACATAATTGTATCTACTGCTCCTTTTTCATTTTAAATAAATCGTATTTTAGCAACTTGACAAGTAAATGGCAAGTTGAAAAAGCGCGGTAATATTCACGTCACTCGGCAAAACTTTTATAATGCGTTCAATTTAATAATTCACTGAGTAACCTCTTTATATACACACACATAACCTCTTTGGTAGATAAAATTATAAGATGAAATATTTTCGACGGAAATTGTCAGTAGAGAAATTAAATTACGTAAAATATAACTTTGTTATATTTCTTAATTTAAGTTAGTTCAAAGCGTAATATAATACTGGGATATCATAAATAGTAACTCGGCAAAGTTTTAACAACCAAAAGTATTTGAAATGTTTACAAGCCGAGAGTGTTTCAGCACGGGGCGGCCGGGCCGGTCCTCATTAGAAACATATTATAACGCAATATTTAGCACAACGGCGCGTTGTACAAAAATGAGGTTATCCGAATGATTCTAACATTTTTTTGTGCAAATAATTTTATCACTCGACCTTGCTCCCCGGCTATCGCCAAATTTTGCTAGTCCTAACGTCACGATTGATAAATAGTCGGTCTAGAAATATTAATGACTTACCAAAAATATATTAATTGTAGTAAAATATGTGTGTTAATAAATCCTTTGGTGTAGTGTTGTTGTGTTGTCACTGTGGGTGGCGCGGAGTGGTAGCGCGGAGTGAGCGTGTCGCGAGGAGGTATGCACATGGCCGTCGGGCCGCCGGCGCTCGCCGCACTGACGGCCGCGCGGCGCTCACGCAACGCAGCCCCCCGCACAAAAAAATACCGCGAAAATATGGCGGGAGGGAACGCGCGAAACACTGAAGGGGTGCGCTCGATGTTTCTGAGGCTGTATGCTAATCCATCGCCCTTTTTTCCGGGGGGGTGGGATGCAATTAAAAAGCCGCGCGTGCGTGTGGGGGCGCGATTAGAAACGAGAGACGCCGGCCGGAATGACTCTGTCACACTTTATTTTTTACCTTTTTTCTAGTCTGGCATTCTGTAGCAATGGTTGTAGATGTATGTAAGTAATCGATGCAGGACGTCTGGCGGGCTATGTTTCAATACCACCATTAGATATCCCCGCCGCGCTCGTTTGTTTTTAGTTGCGACTCTCCCTTCCGCGTCTTTTTTAATTTTAGAATGTTAGGAGCAACCCTTCCTGCTCGGAATGGAGTTACTCGTACCTACCTACTCATATACTATGGGAGTTATACAGTCTGTTCCTTATTGAAGGTTCTTTTAAATCGCTGTACTAGACGAGGTATATAATATGATTCAAAACTACTAATTAACCTGCGTCATAGAACAGTGCCTATTTTTTATTGTGGTTAAAATGTTCCTAGGTTGTTATATATAAATGACTGTTTCATTTACGGACCTTTAGTTCTGAATAAATACAAATATTAAACTTAACTTATTTAAATGTACCTTATTCGATGGAGATGACATCAGCCGGAAGCTGCATCTTAAAATTACAAATTATCTGGAATTGCAGCTTCCCTTTGATAAATCTGATATGTATATTGTAACAATTGACCCAAGACAAACATTTCGAATTGTGCAGATTATTTTATTATTAATTATTGAACTCGATACTTAATGATATTTACTTCCGATTTTAAGTATAAATTTTTTTATATTAATATTTTCTCAGTCCAATTGTTACATATACAGTCTACAAAAAACAAGCTCTAACAACATAAAAGTGTCGTTACTCTACAATAAATTATGCAAAAAAATCCAGACAGATTCGATAAGAAGTACAATAAGGTAACTACATAGTAATACAAACCTGCTTGTAAGATCAGTCTATGACGTATAATAGAACAATGTGCGCTTGGGGTGTCTGCAGCGAGGCGTTTGCAGACGTTTGAGCTTCGAGCTCTGCGTAGAGCTTCGGGCGAGCTTGCGTCGCGAGCTTACAGACAGTTATGCAAATCAAGTGACCCTACAGTACTTGTTACAAGTAATTAATATATTTAAGTGAGATATCTCAGTTTTTCTAATTCAATATGTAAATTAGGTTTTTTTGTATTTATTTTATTAGGGATTTATTTTCGTTTAATATGTGTGGATTTTAAACAAGATATTGTTAAGTGGGTAGATTTGTTTACAGTTAACGAGTTTACTAGAGCAAGGTGTGAGTTAAATAATAACGAGCGAGTAAGCGAGTGATTTGTTTGATGTGTGTGACGCTCGTGTTCTATTGCACGCGCCAGCTTGCAGCTAGTAAACTCGCCGAAGCGACGCGCACAAATATTTCTATTTTTTTTTGTTTTTGTTCCAAAAATAATTTATAAGCTACTAAGGTTTTCTGGACAATTATTCAGATTTTCGGTTTGTCTATGACGAAGTTTTTTTTTAATTTGCTCTCCAGTGGAATTCTATTTAATAGGCCGTTACTTGACTTTTCTGTAATAATATTTTGCCTATTAATTGCTCCATTTTACTAATATTAAAACATAAACTTAAATGTACAAAAAATATATAACATCATTTTTTATGTTAATTAAATGTTGTATAAGTTAATTTGAACCCATTATTCAATTCATAAAATATCTTATGAAAAAAAAATTGCAATTTTTCGCTCTTTTTTTAGAGCATAGATTAATAGATAAGATAAGAAATACTATTACTGGATACGACCGAGCGCCGCTCAAATAGCGAAATATCTAGTTTGACCCACTTAGTATGCGTAGATTACAATAGTCTTGATAGTGCGAAAATATTACTATTTTATCTATTCCGGTTATCATGTCAATGTTAGATTTAATTTTACCTTCCGCACTCATAGACAGCATTCATCTCGGTCTATTTATCTATTTACTCGTAATGTTTCGTCAAATCGACGAATAATATTAATATCTCCTCGATTGTCAACCAAAAATCCCACAATTAAAAATGCAAACAAATTAAATATGCAATAAAATTGAACGCATTCTTATTCTCTATTCAAATTGGATAATAGTGATCCGCTCTCAATGGTAAGGTCAACGGTCAACTGCAATTCTTCTTTATCTAGCGAAATAATTTTATGCAAGGAGATCTAATGGGCAGGTCGCGCCGCGGCTGCAGGAGCTGTGCAGCTCGCGGCCGGCACATTACCATCATAATGCCGCGCCGCGCGAGGGGCGCTCGCTGTTCCAAATATAATATTTAAAAAACTTCACACACAAAAACAACTTAAATAAAAATTCAAAATTTAAATCTCTTACTTCCGCGTTCTAGACTAGATTAAAAAAGCTAAAACAAGCGATATTATTTTAATAACTCACCTTAACCGGAATGTTGGCACGTACTTGAGTTTATAAAAATCAACAATTCGTAACAAAGTTCAACAAAGTCACTGTATAAGTCAATGTCCCGAGACGCGGCGGCTCAAAAATAACGAATTCAGTGTCCGCTTCAGGAAAGTATCACCAATAAAATAGCGTATCGGGCGTAGGTGTTGGCGCGGAGGTGAGCGCGCGACCTCCGGCCACTGGCGGCCACACGTGACCGAACTTTACTGAAACTTTGAAACTTTGGACCGCGCACGATAGTTGACGGCGGGCGGCGACGCGGGCGACTCCGGCCGAAACGAATATTAGGACCCGTTAATTTTTAATTGTTATTTCCAAAAAAGTTATTTTGTATTTTGTTGTATTTAGTGTTGGAGGCGTCCACCCGTCCGGTCGGGTCCGGCCGGTCTGCAATATTAACACCAGCCGCGTCCACCTTTTGTAATGAAACGTTCACACATGCTTCCGCATTACCGTCCGATGCCATCAATAATGAAGCCGGGCGGGAAAAAACAAAACGGGCCACCTCTCCCGGCGAGGCGCCCGCCGACACTACAGCCTCATCGTCAAAGATCAGAATTGCATATCTGGGTTGCGTTAATGAGCGGGGGTGGGGGCCGTAGGGGGGTCGAAAAAGTGGCACCGCTCGCGCGCGAATATAAATTCATCGCCAAAAAATCATTACGCGGGGGGTGGTATTACGGGCGCTCGCTGCGCGGGTTTGTTCGTATAGTTTTTAAATCGGGCGCTCATTCGGTGGCGCGGCGCCGCGGCGGGCGGCGGCGACTGCACGCGCCCGCCCGCCCTGCACTATGACACAGCACGCATGCACCGCCGCCGCCGCCTCCTACACTACCTTACGACAGCGACAAGAAACCGCTCTCTTACAGACGCAGCGCGCGAACACACGATTAACAAAAATAAATCGCCAGGAAATTAATGCGATCTTGCGCGGGAGATGGATTGATTTTTTTTTACACAGAGAGAGAAAAAAGGTTCCACGTGTATGCAAATTCCTCTTTTCGGCGACGGTCGTAATCAATTTGTGCGTAGGAAGGCACAGTTCCGCACGCACACAGGGCCGGCCACTCACACAGGCTCAGCGTGTGCGACTCAAATTAAATCTAATACAAAATTGCGTTTTATTTTGACGCTAGTGCGTGTGGGTGTGTGTAGGGCTCACAATGCGAGCCGCGGTACACTCGCGCCCTCCGCCGCCCCACACCGCTTCTAACTCGACTAACACTTGATTAACTTTACAACGAACAAAACCATTTCATACAACAGAGTTTATGAACACCATCTAGAGTTTATTTTTACTCAAAATGTTGTACTTTTCCAAATAAATAGTAGTCCTTTCAAAAAACTAAAAGGCTCAAACGACATTCAATTGCAAAAAGCTTAATATCAGCGTTTGATGAGTCATACAATACACGCAAATCGAACTACGAACTTTCCAAAACTATTTTACTAGCTTTTAGTAATTACCACACTAATTATAGGTACAGTCGCATGCCAATAATTCGATTGAATCACAGCCCCTTCCAGAATCCTAATAAAAGCTTTTATATCTTGATACTAAACGAAAGTTCAACAAATAAGCGCGTCACTAAAACGTAACTACCATAAAATAATAAAAGTGTAATAGTTATAATAATTACAAATTAGCGTTAAGTTTGTCTCATCGACTGTACTTTAAAACTCACACAAGCTTAATGTTAAAAATGAATTACCAACACAGGCCCGCGCGCCTCCCTACTACACTCATTTTCATTTCGGTGTTTTTGGGTTTTTGCGCAGATGTGGGTGATCCCCCCCGGGGGGCGCCATCGCCCTATGAAAATAGGATATATTTTTATGTTTTATTTGCCCGGAAGCCTGTAGCTTAGTTGCATGTTTATTAGAAGTTTTTATTAGTAGAAACAGTACGTTTTTGTGTGTATATTTTTGCGTTTTTTCGGTTGTCGGTATACGAGTAATGTTACTGATTTGTGATGACATTACTATTGGCTCGAGTCACGAGATATTTGTTTTGTGATTAGTACTAGTTGTCGTTGGTTTGAGTAGTTTATTGTTTTGTCGTTGTATTTATTGTTTCGACATGAAAGTAGCGGCGGGGTGCTTCCGGGTGGCCCCACTGTGTCACTGGGCCATCGAGGCTTGCCACGAATTATGTTCTAACAGTTCATACTAGACGATAACGAATAATACACAAGTTTTTATGTATGTTCTTTTGTATTTATCTTGTACGATATCGGAACAAGGGGTGGAACGGGGAAGTAAACGTCGATTGTTTCGAACAACCTACATACATTGCGAATTACGACACAACACATGATACATCGCTCACTATACGTTGACATACAAATGTGACACTTCAACTTGTCACTTACTTAAATAGTATTTCATTTAAAATCACTACAAACGCAACTTTTTAACAGAACAACTAAAATCGTAGCTACGAAATGAGACCATTACACAAAAACGACAATTAATTATTTACACCTCTTAAATATGTAATACAGATAGGATAAACATTTAATATTAAGTTCCTTCTATCCAAACATAGAGTTTAAACTACCGTTTATGATATACGCTGTGAACGTACACATAATTCAAGATAGTCTCCTAAGGACTATAAACCTTAAGTCTCACCTCTGTCATCTCTCCATTTCATTAGTAGATGATGAGTCTATAATACGACAGAGCAACATTAAGTATTCATAATAATACGCGTAACTCGCGGATACGCTGCGTAAAATATATAATGACGTCGCATTAATGGACGGATCTATCAATGAAGTCCTTGTCATGACTATGACTAGCACCGCCCCACGGTTTTACCCGCGTTATGTCCGTTCCCGTGGTAATTTTGGGATAAAATAATAGGCTACAACCTTCCGTTGAATGTGGCTATCCATTTCGTAAGAAAATAGGGCAATTCTGATAACTTTATTCTGAAACCATTTTGAGAAATATATTATAACTTACAACTATTAAATTATACATTTGAGAATTGTTGATAGAATTTGTAAAGTTTAAACAGTTTTACAGGAACAATGGTCATAGAAGACTCAAGGTTGCTGTAAAGGGGCCGAAACGTCAGATAAAAATATAAAATAAATGCGTAGTGTTCGTTTTAACTTAAGAAACCAGTAAGTTTTAAACATTACCATTTACTAAATCATCATATTAAAAATTCACCTTCATTGCTCGATGAAAGCTATCAAAAATACCACATCTACTAGCTAACGAGTATCACAATATTCCTATCACGAAATATTGAAGTCAACTTAGAATTATGAGTAGTATTTTAGACAGATTTTCTATGAAAGTGTCACCAGACTGAAACTCATTCCAATATGTATGTGATGTGTGATCGTTAGTACATTGTAACTTAATGTCTCTGATCCCTAGATTATTGAAGTCGAAACTAGCTAAATAACAATCAATCAAGTACAATGACTCGTCCTAGAAGAGAACAGGATATTTTGATAGTTCGTCATTCTACCTCTATTCTTCCTAAGTAATTAAATAGTAAAATAGTATTAGCCTGTAATGTCTTACAGCTAAGGCTAAGGCCTTTTATCTCTCAGTCCAATGAGGACAATTCGTAATTAATTGAGAAAGACGTTAGTGTTTTGTCATTATAATTTACTGTAGCACTGGAAAAGTAGGAAGGTAGATTACCTTTTAAAAGGTTGGAAGTCATTCAAAAGCGCACATTTAAATCCCTTCTAAACAGAAGCCCGGCCCTGCGCTGGACAACTAACTCTAAAATTATCGACACTTTCTATTTGAGTCTGAAATATAATGCGATGACGTCGTAGCGGTGACGTATCTAAACGGTCGAGAACTAAGTTTGTTTTTGCGATAATAGAAGGTATTTTAAGCATTAACTTATTTTTAACACTTTACTTGCTTTTTATGGAAAAAGGGTAAACGAAAAACTACGTGATTATCAGCTATTCCCCGCGGTTTGACTCGCTTTTAATGATTCCAATGGGAATTTCGGGATAAGGAGACTGCGTTATTCCAAAACTAAGACTATCTATTCAGTACAACCCGTTCAGTAGTTCTTACGTGATAGTAAGTAATCAAAATTGATCAACAAATCTCTACAAATCAATGGTAGGAAGTTAACGTACTTAGTTGTTACTTAGATTGAGCAATTATACTAGCTACAAGCCAACAATTTCAATAATTCGCGATTGAGCGAGTAATTTTATATGACTGCTCGGTTTCTATTCAATTAGTCAACTCGCAATTCCTAAAATGACATCACTTAATGTAAACCGCACTTTATAAAGATCTTAGGTTAAGCAAGCACTACAGTAGATTCGAGTTCATAAAATATAACATTGAATCGAGCTATAAAAATCTAAAATCGTCGAGTATTACTAAATGTAGTTTTATTGGCTACTGGCACGCTAGACATTGGATAGTGCAGCTCAGCGGCGAACATCGACGGTTTAGTTTAGATGTGCCGATGTTAAAAAATCCTACTAATATTATAAATGTGAAAGTTTGTGAGTATGTATGTTTGTTACTCTTTCACAAAAAAACTACTGGATGGTTTTGGATGAAACTTTACAGTAATATAGGTTATACATCAGAATAACATATGGGTTACAATTTACCCCGAAATTCCTGCGGGAACGGGTACATCGCGGGTAAAACTTCGGGTCGCGGCTAATATGCTCATAATACTATTGAGCATCGAGTTATTAGGTTGAATAAGTTTACAAGCAACTAGCTGCTAGCTATTAAGCTACTAGGTGTATTTCAAAGAGGTTTTTTGATCGACTTGTGAATTCTTTTGTAAATCTTGTAAGACTTGTAAAGTAGACGATCTTTTAGGGTTTATTATCATTACTTTTGTTCTATGCAAAATTGTATCCTATCCCTAGAGAATTTTGGGATAGACTTTAGCCTTTGTGGTGTCCAAGATGTTATGTACATATATCTATTTCAAAATTCATTAAAATCGGTCAGACGTTTGTACGAGGCAGCGGAATATATTATAGACATAATTGCTTTCGACTTAAAATATAAATACGGAAGTTAGAATGATCACTACAAAGATATCAGTTTCAAAACCTAAGAGACATCATTCGGCTATAATATCAATACCCATTAACGGCAGACGAGTCTCACTAGCCATACGATACATCATAATACAACTCGATATTCAATTTAGGAACCATCCAATTTTAAAACCATAACAATACAGCTCGCTGTTTTAAATGTTAAAATGAACGTATAAAACATATAATAATATTGATAATGACACACACACAGGCGCAGCCGAAATGACCGCCCAATGATTAAAAAAAGGTGTCCGGCAAAAAACTAGTGCGGAAAAGAGATGGTAGATATTCCACATGGGCCTATTCAAAATGAAAAGTAGTCATTTTTCCACCAATAGGGGTATTACTGAAAAACTACTGCAAATGAATTTATTATACCCCCCGAAGAGGGTGGCTCTCACCCTACGATAACAATATTATTTTATTTTTAATATGCATTATAGGTACGTTCAACGATGATTGATATCGGACCTTTTGTTTCGATATCGAGATGTGTTTTTTGTTGTTCGTTCAATAAACATGCTAGTATAAACAGGAGCACGGAGCATGTTTTACTAAGAGACCGGACCGCCCTCGAACCCGTTCCCGTCATATTTTCATGATTACGATTTAGAAAGGATTTCGGAATTCGGTTGTGGCTAAAGTGTTAACTTTCTAGATATATTCCTTTTAATTAAAAGTCGGTAAGCGTCCGGACTTCATAGGCTTTCAATCTGATATAGCGTTGTTAATAATGAGCGAATTTACAAGCTTGCGAGCAGGCGAGTACAATAGAAGGACACATGACAATATTCTGTGGCATTTCAATATTGTCACGTGTCTTTCAACTCACTCTTTCGATGTCTTTAGGATGACAAACACGGGTCTGCATTATTTTTAATCGGCTATTTCGAATTAGGTTTTCTTAAAAGTTCCTCTCTATGTTACTAGAAGACATATGGAATTGGTGTTAATATCTATGGTTAACTAGCAGTGACCGGCGGCACATGTAATGTGTTAAACATAACGTCAATTAGGTAAGTGTCCATTTAATGGACGTTTTTGAGTGCGGCAGTGATTCACTTTTCTGTCCCCGGAAACCGAGTAAAAGTGAAGAGTAAATATAAAAATTATAATCTGTGTAATGTTGATGAAGACATAAAGTCACTTACCTCAACGTATTGAAGTGGTCACCAAAAGTCTGTAACAAAAGAATATTATATAAGAAACTTGAACAAGCTATCTTTATACGCGTTATGGACATTGAGCGAGTTTAAAAGCTTTTATAAGCGTACTATAGAACTCGCCGGCTACGTCGCATAGGTCTTTCAAACGTGTTCTTAACTGAATTTCAGGATTTTGGCCTCACCCATGTCTGAAAAATCAGTTTGCCTCTTGTCAGAGTCATTCTTAGGGATCGTTCTGAATAATTAAGAAGATAACATTTCACTATGTCTGTGGTTATCGTTAAATTTCTTGAAACTCAATGCGTTCTTTTTATTAAAGTAAATAAGATTTAATGTACATAATATAATAATATACCCGAACAAATTCACACATGGTAATGGCTCTAGACTTGTACTATGTAATCTTAATCACTGATACTACTATATATAATACTTTATAAGAATATATAATTGACAACCAGACGTCGGCATCAACAACTATGCCATATTGTTCGACTCCGGAATCAAACCCGCAACCCTCGACAGAGTAAGCGCTCTCACTGCCGCTGTGCCAACCGCTTGCCACGTAGTAAGACATGTAATGTACAAGATTGTGATATGTTTCACTACCTACTCAATATTTGACCACAATACAATACATTTCAAATTGCAAGTCCTCATAAGTAAAAACTTTAATATATTGAGTTTAAAACCGAAAGGACCCGACCGGCTGCGCAAACACTTAGTTATTAGACTCGCCCACACCTGTGTCTGCTTAGACGGTGTTCAAACATGATCTGTGCATACCTACCGGGTGATATAACTAGCCATTTGCTACTCTACGAATTATTTATAAGGTTTTAATTAAGTCATGAAGAATAGGGTCCGAGCACATTAGATCTGTGAGGTCCCAGTCGAAGTCATTCAATAAATAAAATAGACTTTGATCTGGTGTAAGAAGATACCTAGAAAATCGAGTTAGGTAAAGTTAGGGGTTTCTCGAAAAACCGTTATTGTGAATGTGGCGCTATTCAATCAAAGGACCACCCTTACCGCCCTCCATGGACCACACATCCTGCACCATGGAGGATTAGAGGACGGCTAGTGCCAGTGCTACAGAACTGCGAGAATCCCAAACTAATTTCTATCTGAATTAAAAAAATGGTCCGAATAAATTTAAACCACTCACTCATACTGATTTATATCATCTGTACTGAAAAATAACCATCTCGAGCCAAGATGAAGAAGATAAGTCGAAGACGAACTACAAACCGTAACCGCAGACGGTTTTCGGACATTAAAGCTGTAGTTTGCGGTTGCGGTGTGCGACAACTACAGTAGCTCGTGAACATCATGCGTTTGCGGTTCGTCTTCGACTTCACTTTATGGTGTCTTTTCAGTAGCGATCGCAGTAGCAGGCAACAGCTGCCGACCGCAAGCAGCGGTGCCGCTAGCAGATCATAGAAACCAGTAGCGGTGCTTACTTACGGTTGGCAGTTGCTGGATGCTGCTGCGGCCGCTACCGAAAACAGACCTATCCATAAATGCGCCTAACTTGTTTCAATCTGCGTCGCCTAGCCCGTCGCACCTATATGATTATTTGACCACCGAATACGATTACAGCTGTTCTCGCTGTTAGCTGTTGTCGAATGCGGCTGAATACCGTATTCTTGTTACATGTTACATGCTGCGAACCTGCGACGTTTTCAATGGCACCAATTGTACCATGATGCATTATCAGTCTATCTGCCCTTTGCCCATTTTCTGGGCGGCTTGCTCGCTGTAACTTGCGCCCCTCTAAATTGCCACCTCACTGCTAAATATAACCAAGTTGGATTTATAATAACGGTAACTTTGATACATTAAATTATATTGAATAATAAAGATTTCTAGTTTGTGTTTTTCTTTATTTGAATAAAGAGATTTGAGATTTCAAATACTTTGATATTAAATTCTCTGTTGACTTCCGTGAGCGTAGGACATTTGGTTCATTACAGGCTAACATTTTTTTACTTTTATGTAATAGTATCGATAAAATTAACTTCATTTGTTTTTATTATTTTATGCGCACTAGTATTACTATTGTAGTGACCCATCTCTGTCCTCTTTCAAAGGAGTCCCAACACTAAATCACCTCGGTAGAGTCTCGACAAATCCTCATCTCGGGACAGACGATTAGACATCAACGCGTGTGAAATTGACTGAAAGTAAAGTATCGATCTTACGTACACTTTCATGTAAAAAGCAAATCTAGTTTCATACCAAAGAATACTACCCCGATACACCCAAAAAGTATATTTAACACAGAATTTAATTAACAAAAGCCAATCTTTCATACTAAACCTCAAACCCCCTTCATTTAAGTTGGTAAAACCATTAATCCCAATCAGAGGTTCTGAGAAACATGTACAATATTAAACTCATACGAACGAATATGTACGAAAAATCACGAGGAGACAATATGAGGACTGGGAGCTTCGAAGTGGAATTTAAATATGTAAGGAATTAGAGGGGTTACACCCCCTAATGTGGGGGAGGGGGCGGAAGGGGGGAGTTTTTGAAAACTAGAAAGAGATGAACACGAGTTAGTATCGCGATCTGCGCGCAAGTGTGTTTTGGGACACGAGAGGTTGTGTTCCGGGGATGAGTCTGGAGATAACATGGATATTACATTAATTACGACCGTTAAATCGTCAATCTTGCTCCTTGATCGGCTACTTGCCCCCTGTTATATAGCATGCTATACTAACAGATACGCTTGTGTCAGACAATAACGCATTGAAGTGTCATTAACTAGCAGGTAAGCTACTCATGCAAATAAGTCATTTCTCTGACACTCATTACTAGAAAAGGAAAACACTTAGAAGATGCCTATGACTCTTTATGTAACATAGAAAAGTTATTACAACATATTTAGGTTAGTGTGATGATATATAACTAGAGAAGTACTTTATGATACTTGTGAGCTAATATCTCGAGATATATCCCTCGACATCTTCCTCACGTGTAGCCCACGCACGCGCTGTAATGAGCGCTCGCGGGGAGTGAGGGTAGTTAGACAATTTTACAACTGCGCCGCTCGCTTTTTTGGCAGACTCGTAGCTAGGTGTGTGGCCAAAGAACAAGGGGCGCAGATAAGACACGGCGAGAAAATGCCTAATGATATGTTTTCTTTCCATTTATAGCGTTATCTGTATGAAGTTTGGGTATTAAATATTGTTTTCTCGAAGTTACTGTCTCAAGTAATGTTTAGATTTAAAAGCTTTGAACTAAACCGTAGTCTAGTGGTACGTGCATTCGCCTGCCAAAACTGTGGTTCCGGGACAAATTTCCGGGTCGAGCGATAATTATCCGATTTAAGTACTTTTCAAAGGACGCAGGAAATAGTAGGCAAGCGTGGTGGTTACGCCTGTCCTCTTTACTGTACTGATATCTTCAAGGAGATGAGAGGCCTTTACCCTGCATTACAGGCTACACTTTACTTTTACGTTAGATCAGGATTAAAATACTCATCTGAAGAAATAAATAAGTGAGTGCCTTTGGCGGCTCTATAACTCTGACACCAGGATTGGTCAAGTTGACCATCCACTCGATAAGAAGAAAAATAAGTGAGAAGACCTCTCATCTACCTGATATGACAATGTATTTTATAGCTTTAATGATAGTAATGTATGCTCGTGATCGCTTGATTTAGGATTATAATTGAATTATTGTTGCCTCAAGATAGGAAAGAATATTATAAACTATTAATAATAGTAAAACATGCTATCCTTGAGCCTTGAGACGGTCTAATAACTCCTACACCCGGGTTGTCCACGGACCTACGCTTACTTACTTTATTTATACGTGATTTGAGTATGTATATGTAGTAGTATCAGTTAGTTATATTACAAGCTTAGAGCGTAGTTTGGGTCTTATTAACCGTGAGTGATTTTTTCCGGGTATGTTTATTTTTTTATTATACATGATTTTTCTGTTAAAGTTTGTACCTCGCTATCTAATAAATGTATATATTATTCCTATCGTAGGTATAACACTTCCTCACTACGCAGTCGTTTTCCGCCTAATCTGTACTCCTGCCTCCTACTCTTTGATAACATCTGTAGGTGCGCACAAATTTGCATATGTCGAAATAATTTAGGGGGTGACTCCACACATCTATACCCCGCTAATGTACGCACGCGGTATCGACTCTCCGTATTAGAAGAAAGAAATACAGACGCGATGTTGACTTGTTACGGGGATTGCCTACTCCGTTTTATATGAAGAAGGTTTTCGATGCTGTTACAGGAAACGATTTTATTAATGTTTTTTAACTATAGTTTTCTAATAGAAGTAATTAATATTATATTTATAGTATTGTTAAGTATGTAATTAATGAATATTAGTCTTCAAAGATAGAAGAGTTTTAAATGTTAGTTACATTGAGTGAGCTAACAAGTTGCGAGCTGACGAGTTTACTAGAAAACTAGCTTAACTTCTATACAGATTTTATATAAACTTAGTCCAATGTCAACTACACTGAAAAACCGTTATTTTGCTGTGAGAACTGGTCATCTAGGCCTAACTGTTTGTTAACTCTTAGTTGACATTTTTACGTCTCTGAGTACGGAACTGTGATTAGACAGTTATAGATGTGTTAACTCCCTAAAAGTAGTCCTAGCCCGAGCAATAGGCACTTTCTTGAAATGCTCCAAGCGGCCCGTCTACACGCGTCCTATTTATTGTTTTAGCAAAAGATCGAAGGAAAATTTTCACTCATTCTGAAAATATAGCGCATGGGGGCGTGTTTTAGTAATTTGTCGATACTTTGCTGGAAGTACTCCGTACATACACACGTACGTAATTATATGTGTATACACGTTCCAATTCTTAGCTTTTGTAACGTTTATTAGATTCGCAACGCTAATGTGACGGAAAGAAACCCTCCTACATTTACTTGAGCATCGGTACCGCTAGGTACTGCGGGGCTTCCGAGTCTATTAGGGTATCCTGTGTACCTTTCTATAAGGTAGAGACGTCACTTTAAAATAGAGTTAAAAGAGAGTGTGGCACAGTATTTTTTATACTTTTTAATACACTCATACATACTCACCCATACATCCTCACAAACTTTAGCATTTATAATTAGAAGGATTTGTAAAACACTGTCTTCAAAATTAATATAGAAAACTAAGGCCTATTAAGGAATAGCAGACGTCACCTTTTGTAAGACTGTACTTTCTTGTACTTTAACAACTTTACATTATAATTAGTACAAAAAGGTAAATAAAATCAAGGTTTTATAATATAAATTCAAAGGCTACACTACTCAGTAGTAAATTAAGTTATTTGTCACGATACTTACCGGGTGATATCTTATTTATGTGCTAATTACTTGAGCCATTTCGGTTAATTGAAGCAAGAACGTTAACAAGGTTATTAAGTAAATAGTTAAGTTAATTAGTTATGTTACTTTGTGGTTAAATATCCAAAGACTTTGAGGTTGGGTGTGAGACTTTTCCTGCAGGAATACTACTTAGTTTCATGTGTATTTTTTTTATATACTCTATAAATTGTCCTCGATGGCGAAAGGAAATGCTAATTATCTAAAGACAAGTTTTCTTTATTATTTAATTGAAGTTAATATTAAATTAAACACAAATTTGATATTGTCTTTTTTACATTGTTTCATATTTTATCAGTTAAACTAACAGCTTATGTTGTTACCATTTATGTTTTATAAACCCTAAAACCTCACTTTAAAAATAGTCGAGCAAAAAATAGAATGTGCGAAACTTTTGAAATAACACAAACAAATATCCGCGCACAAAAATATTTCACTAAAACCATAAACATTTTCATTCAAAGCGATTATTTTAACAGCGTCAGAAAGTGAAAACTATGTTAGATATTCCGTTTAACAAATTAAAACATTCGGCGGAATATTTTTTAAACTGTTAGATCCTAAAAACGGCACCGGCCGGTTTTATTCCGCTCATATTTTTTCGTGGAAAGTGAAAAGCTACGCATGGCGTTGGTTTAAAAAAAACGTGAAAAAAAGTATGAACGGGCCTGTATCTGTCAAATGGCTGAATTTTTTTGTATGTTTTATCAATGGATTTAAAAAAGTGGTTTATCGTTGAGTGAATAGTGTGAAGGTCGCGCGCTTTTTTTTTCTTTTGTGTTCGTTTTTTAAAACGTAAAATGTGTCACGACTGAATTTTTATACATTCCGTGTCGTCGTAACTGAACTGACTTTCAGCTTATTCAATTTACTATGTGACATCGATTTGTAAACACATTTGTATGAAATGTTGACTTTTGAAAACCATGTCTTTCAAATGTCACAAACTGTTCCTGTTCCTTTACTACCATATCATGCATAATGAACTATTCCCATAGTGATTGCCTCAAAATATATCATAGATGAAGCCAGGAAAAAGCTAGTAAAAAATCGTTAGCAAAATATCATTAAACATTAGTATTTTCCGGAAAACAGGTCAATCGTGAGAGCGGGAATTATATCTAAAACCTACTCAGTACTGTAACATACACGACACTCACTGTAATAAAAATTATATGCTCCAATTTACGGCCCAGGGGGAAGATTGGGGGGGCCAAAAAATACCCCCCCCCCCACATACCCCCTGATTGCGGGATCGGATCTCACTAAATGTGGGGTGAAAAATTTCGCGGGGGTGCGGGTGGCGCCGGGGTGGAAGGTGGAAACGCGATACATTTTTACCATTATCCCTTTCTAACTAACTATGAGAGCGGAATTCGCGAGTAATTATTAATTTTTGCGCGTAATTTTTGTTTTATTTTTCTGTTTGATGTCAATTTGTTTCGTGCCGCGCCTCTGATTTGGGTTTGTTTAATGACGTATTGTTTGAGCTCTCCGCTTTTAAAATAGATGCAATGTTGATTTTATTAATTTTTCATAAGAGTTTTCACATCAGTAATTTCCTTTGTTTCTAGTTGTACTAAAGTAAAAATAAACTTTACAGATTACAGTAGTAGTAGAAGACATTTCATAAAATTCGTAACGACAAAGCTACAAATCCGTAGCGCGTAGTACTACGTCGTAGCAATCTATGCTACGGATTTGTTTATTAGACATTTTTGTACAGAAAACTTACATAAACTTCACAGAATATGTCATGTCGTGTTTCTTTCTTTTGTTTTTATGTTATTTAGGATTGATTTACCATGTCATGTAGACAGAACAAGGATAACTTAAAAAGGAAACACTTAAAACCATCTTATGAAATAAGTTACTCACACTTATTTTATAAACAAAGGGTTATAAACTAATTTCAACGTGAATTGTATCATAAACTAAAAGTATAAATATCAAACCCCAAAAAATAGACAAAAGAAGCGAACGATCAGCGCCACGAGCGGGGGAACAATGAACTAAATGATGTGATGAATTATTTCGGAACGAAATCGAGATAAAACGATTCAAGTTCACCCTAAAACTCATTTGAAAATTGTGTGTATTATATTTTATAGTAAACAACCTCCTACATCAAAAACTGTAAACTTCCGGGCTGCCACGTTGCAGTGACGTCGACGTTGCCGTCAAATCCTAGCGAATTGTTTGAAAAAAAAAATGTTTAGAAACTAGCGGTAACATTAAAACTTGTTCTATTTGTGTTCTATTTCCAAAAAAACCTCTTTAATGGTTTTGGTTTTTACTGTGACTTACTTAAGCAGCGTTATCAACCGATACTATAATCAGATAATTAAATACATAGAAAGATACAATAGATTAAAATAGAGAGTGAAACCATCGTATCGCATCGCTAGGGGCGTGTATCTGTGTTTCCATCTCGACCGTCGACAGTGTTACCGCTAAGACGGAAGCGATTGAACAATAAGCAAAATAGAAAGGTTGCTAACTTTGGAAATTCCCCTTGACCCGATTCCCGGCCCGAACCTCACGCTTCCCGGCGATTTTTAATAAAATTATTAATTTTCCTCCTCTTCATTGTTATTTCAAATATTAACCAATTTCTAATTATATAAGAAGAGAGAGAGAGAGAGAGAGAAGGTTCGGAGGTTCACCGATACATTTAGTAGTTTGAGCCTGTATCGATGTTCCATTTAGGCGGTGATCGTAGGGCCAGTTTACAAGCTGCGTTGTGGTTACTTCAACGCGAGTATCACAAATCAAATTACGAATACTCGCTTACTAACTCGCTTGAGTTCTACTAAACTCACTGAATAACAGCTTATTGACTCGCTCATTTTAAACAAAGGTTTAGTACTTATGTGTAAACTGAATGTGATTTGTTCCCTTTAAAATATATGATAACCTAAGACTACATTCAGAGTCTAATATTTCCTCTATCAAACATGATATTATGAAGCCCTAACATCGATTCTGTTCATTTTTATCAGAAAGGTTCTGCGACCTAACAACGTGATGGGTGTGTCACGTCATTGTTATAAGTTGAATTACAACGTACTTCGAAGGACAAGAAGTACTACGATTGTAAGTAAGTTGTATAATTTGTTTTACTAGTGATTAAGTACTAGTGATCTATGAACAAATACTGTTAAAATAATGGGCGTCAATCGTATGCTATTATATTTAAGTACAACTGGAGTAGGTCGCTTAGATATTACGAGCGGCAGCTTCATACATAGTTTCACACATAAAAGGTTCGATACCTAATCTCTTAATCCATACAAAAACCATACCTAAACCCTTATCAATAAAAGCCATATTTCATTTCATATTTCCGACCCACTTGCCATAAACCCGCTAAATAATATAATTTCATCTAAACCATGGAATACAGAGTACACGTTAATCCGTCGTACGTTCTATAAATCCGCTCGTCTACGGTACGTATCTGTATTATAGGTATGTAGTTACCAAAAGACCCAATCAAACCCACACACACGAACAATTGTAATCATATAATAAACATGTATAATAATGTGTATGTGTGTGTCGATGTAGGCGTCACAAAGAGAACTGATTAAAAATCATGACATGCGCACAATAATTTTAAAAACTACCGGAGGCTCGGCCGGTTAATTTTTAAGTATTGATCAAAAATTGCGTATAGCACATATATGTGCGCGGATGTCGGGAGGGTGGCGCCCCCGCCCCCGCGGCACTCTCGTGCGTGAATTAGAATTTTTAGGGAAATTGTCATTAGAGTTGTGTAATGCGGGGAAAAATACTGGTTTCACGTTACATTTTCATGTTTTGAAGGTTTTTGTTCTCTTTTCTGCTAATTGGTTTACAAGCCGATGTGAGATACTTCTTTATGCTGCTTACGTGATGTATTCGTTAAGATTTTTTTGATCTGATTATGTTTAAGAATTTCAATAATAAGAACATTTTAAGAATTCCGGCGTTTTTACTGTGGTAAAGCTTCCAGGGGATTGAGCGAGATTGTGAGCTACAAGCCAGCGAGTTTAATAGCTCCATGATTAAATTCCACGCTCATTGTTTTAGTAACTGCTAAGGCACAGCGTGTAAACTAGCTTGATATCATCAACGCTTATAGCGAGTTGCGCCCACGCAGTTTTTCGATGAATCACGGTATTTTTCTAGACATTCAGTGTTAAAAAAATCAATTTAATTACCAAGAATGAATGAATTTGTATTTTTTTGAGTAAAGATGGAAGAAAGTTCATACACATTTCAGACACGTCTCATTAGAATGAAAGTCTTCCTGCTATCCCAAAGGAGAAACTATGCGCCTAATTACATCTGAATACGTGAAACCAACACAAATACAACATCATCTCTTTCTTTCTCATTTTAATCGAATGAAAAAAAGGGGAGTTCTCTGTTCGACTGCTTTTGTTTCCTTTTTGTGTTGAGATCAGTTTTTGAAAAATACTATATTATTGTTTATGCATGTTACATTTAAATAAAACACTTTTTAGTTAATGTACACGTATTAAAGTATAAAAAAAGTTCAATATATTAAAGAACCTCCTATTATTTTTTAAAGTCGGTTAATAAACTGTTAGAGTGGCATGGGTTGGACAGTGGTTTCACAGTTTGTTATCAAATTCATCAATTAACTCTAACAACTATGGTCTCCTTTGATTTATGTCCCAAAAACAATACTTTTCGTTTTATATTTACGTTGTAATTCGATAGTTTGATGACTGAAATGTCTGAAATGTAATTATTTCGTTAAAGATTTACTTCTAAATAGTGCAGTAATTTTGGCAAATACTACTTATTTCATTTAAATCGGTTCCGTAGTTAAGGCGTGATTGCGTAACACGCAGGCAGAAATACTTTCGCATTTATATTGTTTATTAATTAAAAATGATAGGTTACACTACATACAACAAGTAACTTTCAAATATAATCAAATTGTGCCCGTTCCCATAGGAATTTTGAAAGGAAAAATAGCATATCCCGCCTATATAACCTTCCCGTTGAATATCTATCCATTACAAAAAGAATTATTCGAATCGGACTGGCAATTTCCGAGATTAGCCCGAACATACAAACAAACAAAATAAAAAAATTTACCTCTTTATAATATTATAATCATAATCAAATGATTTCCACATAAAAGAATAATATAGGTAAGGAATGTAACGCACTGATTGAAAACAGTCGGTTTTTGGCCACTGAGATCTATCTGGTCCGTGCATTTCATCAACGATTAGTTTAATGAAGATTCTACCAAATTAAGTAATAAAATTATATTACTACCACTAGAATAAAGTTGTACAGTTGACTAGAAAGATTCTGTAAGCACAGAATCCCTTCAATGAAGTACTTCAGTAATAAAATCCAATTATTTTTAATTAAAACATCAAACCCTATGACTAATCACGAGACGCGTGGATGAACCCCCGCACTACACCCGAATATTCTAAAAACAAATCGATGACAAGTACTCGACTAAGCAGAGCCACGTAACCCTCGCCCTAAAAAAAACAAAATAAAAAAAGCAAGTATTTTCATTATTCTAACTCAGCGCGACGCAGCTTCCAAAACCCCCAGCTACTCGTATATTCATTTCCGTTCTGTTAATACCGCATACTTTTAACTGTCTAACTAGGTGGGACCGGGGAGGCGGCCCCCCTCACACCACCACTACTTACACGCGGTAGGCACAACTTTTATAATACTACGTACTCTGGAGCTTTTTAACGAACCCCCCCGGGGGGGCACGCCACCTGCCACGCATACCGAAAAATACGCAAAACGAGGGGGTGATACCCCCGCCCCCTGGTTAGAACTGAAGTGGCCGTATTTTGCGTATTTTTAAATTATTCCCCACATACGGGCGCGGCGTGCTTAGTTCGTTTAGATGAACTTTTATTCGGATGCTGTGGTACTTGGCAGCGAACAAACGTCAATACGGGGCTCGGAGCGATTCGGCGCTCCGCGACTCATATTCATTAATTAGTTGAGTATTAGAATACATTAGAATATAGATCTTGTATTAAAAGTGAGTGTAGTGAAGAATAATCCGGAGAACCTCATCTCTCGTGTCTTGATTAACAATTTACTAACCAAATCAAAACCTCGCTTTCCTCGAGGCTTCCCGTGACGTAATGAAATGGTTTAAAGAAATCATTCGCATATTGTATAGGTTACGTAACATGCGCATTAATTAATTAAATAAATAAAAACCATATTTCTGTTCATGATACTCGCATTTCGAATGTGGATTCGGTATTATGTTTTTTAAATAAATAAATGAATTCAAAATGAATTGAATTAAAGTGATAGTTAAAAATAGTAATGTAATTATTAATTAATTATTATTTTTACGTCAATGAGGTTTGTACTACTGTATCAATAAACGGTGTATTAACAACTATTTATGTAAATATACATTTGTATTTCATTTATTTACTTTACTAACATATATCATTAATTTATTTAACTATTTATGTAACTAGAAAATCAAGTGTCACATAATTTAAAAAAAAAACATCTTGATTGTATGCTTTGACAGTTACATTTTATAGATTAAACATCGGCATGAGATATTAAGTACATAATTAAATAGCCTGTAATGTCTCTAGTTGTCTCGCTTCATTGAAGTAAAAATATCAGTAAAAAAAACCGACGAAATGAGAACCTCTTCCTTTTTTGGAAATTGGTTAATAATGTGAATGAAGGATGACAGTATTTTTATGCTATTACAATTAACTATTTTGTCTTAATTATATAAAGTCTAAACGTTTTTATTGTACTATTTGAGTATAGATTCAGATTCTTGAGATGAATATTATTAAAAAGTTCGTGCGCTACATTGTTGCTTTAATTTGTAGAGACTTATCTCCGTCTATCATATCAGATATTATAGTTAAACTGTAATATTGATATAGGAGGCCTTTAGGCGTTCTAAACGTTCAACAAAAGAATCAGCTTTTAGCCTACTCTTCTTTAAACTTAAGAGCTGGTCTCTTGTCGATGGAGTTCTTTCCTCTTTTCTCTATCATCTGTCATTCTCTTCAGCTGCTGGTACGACACTTTAGCCTACTCGAACTTACTTATTTAGTTGGGTTTAATTCAGGATAACTGTTGTAATAGCGGTATAATAATATACACTATAATGCCACAGATTAACTCTTTTTGTTTTTTAGATGTCATTTTCCGATTTAAAAAAAAATATCTCTGAAATGGCTTCCTATTACAGTGGACTGTGTTAATATTGTTATTTATGCTCAAATTATATTATTATTGGATTTATTACTTAAAATAATAAAGACATTGTTACTTTATTATTAATGTTTGTCGATGGTTAGATCTTCGTTGCGATAAAAGCGTAGGATAAATAGATGCTTTGGGCACAACAAGCAAGCAGTGGGGAAATAAGTGAAAATCTGAGAAAAATAATGTTTTTTATAGAATGTTAACAAAGAATTATTGTAAATGTTTCCCCAATCACTCGAAATAGAATACGGAAATAACCTGTTCCTGAAGAAAACATATTTTTCTGTTGATTATTTTATTATTAACGCCCGCACCCAGACGCTTCAAATGCTTCCTTAGTAGAAATATAATGAGTGATTTTGATATAAATAATGTATGTAAATTTACGTCCTATAGTCAGTAGTCGATGGAATGGGTGTCACAGTACAGAAATAGTAATAATTTTCATGATTTGAACTATTAGTAACAGTGCCAGTGCCATATTCTATTTCTCAGGCTCTGGACTAACTGTGTACCAAATTTCATTCAAATTTCATTTATTTCGGTTCAGTAGTTTTGGCGTGAAAGCGTAACAGACAGACAGAGTTACTTTCGCATTTATAATATTAGTTAGGACTAGCCGCACCCCGTGGTTTTATCCGCGTTGTGCCCGTTCCCGTGGGAATATTGGGGTAAAACATAGCCTATACCCTTTCTCTTGAGTATAGCTACTCTTTACAAAAATAATTATTCGAATCGGACGGGTAATTCCCGAGATTAGCTCGAGCATACAAACAAACAAGATTACAAATTTTACATCTTTATAATATTAGTATAGATACTAAAAAACTAAAAAACAACCCCGTATAAGTACCTATAATACCTATTTATATCGATGCCACAACAATATTTTACTAACATACTCCTTCGCAAGTAAATGTAACCAAAATACCCCTTTTTGAACCAAACACAATATTATTACATCTATGAGTGGGTAAATAAACTTGATAAATAAAATAGTTTCCTTCCTTCTAGCGGGGTGTGCGGTTTTCTTGTGTATTTCTTAGGCGTTAGGGTTGCTTTTCGTGTGTAAGGTGAGTGTGTGGGAGAAATATTTTTTATAGCATCATGTTGGTTTGACGGCGCACTATGATGATATGACAGTTCTTGTTAGTAGCAACAAGTCTACTTCCGCATGTGGAACCCTATTTTGTGCTTTGAAGTTACGCGGGAGTTGGATAAGAATATGGTATTAAGTAGCTGACTTATTTTATAAGTGTTGAACTGGATTGAAGTCTTTTTCTTTCATACTGTTTGATGTATTTTTTTTATTTAATGACAAGTAATGGAGTAATATGTCATGTAAATCGAATGCATTCTTAATTTAAAATTTGTAGGGGAATGGCGTCGTTGAAGGAACAGTTCAAATAGTATTCCTCTGTAGAGTATCTTGATCACGAGTTATACTTGTTTTTATTCTAATTAACAAATCACGTAGTAATTGTAACTACGTTAACGGATACATTTCGCTTTTATTTTACATTTTTATTTGACGTGCGGATCCTTTCCAAGAACTTTTATTTTACATTTTTATGAAGCCGAAACGTCAGATAAAAATGTAAAATATAAGCGATTTGTATCCGCAGACGTAGTTTCAATTCAAAATGTGTACGTAGAGCTCGCTTACACTTAAGAAACCAGTAAATTGGATTAGCAATTGCTCATGTTTTCTTAAGAAAATATTTTTATTTAATATCTTTTTTATTATGGGTAGAACAATTGAACGGTTGTTTAGTTAGGGAGGAAACGAAAAACCTACATAATAGGTACATAATCAGTAAGATAAGTAAATAAAATACAAGTTTGTTCCTCGAAATATTGTTACGTTATGTTCGTAAAACACAATAACGGTCCGAATAATTATATTTTTATGAATTTAAACGATTACCCGGAACTGGCTGTTTCTTAGCGACTTAATTTTATTGATCGCGTCATCCCAAATGGGCATTGTTCCTCTCTAGGAATTTTTCTGATGTAAAATGTAGGAAATTATGAATAACTGATATAAAATGTTTTAATTAAGTAGGTTACATATTGTAACAATTAATATATTTTAGGCAAAAATATTAATAACATTAACACATAGTAATTACATCATCTCATAACAATACCACTATCAAGATAAATATCAAATCTTTAAACAAAATCGCTAAAGTACTACAGATTGTGCGATAAATATCTAAAGATGTAAACGCCTGCTCATATTTCAACTATTTACATCGCCGGCGGAGCGCCTTGCGTTATGATCATAGCACATAACAGAATGCCCATGTGTGTTGCTATTGCATTTCTGCAAGGCGCTGCAATTGTTCCGAGTGGTTAACCATTGCGCTCAATGTTCAAAGTGTGACTGCCTTTTCAGAATTATTGTAGTTGCTTAGGTGAGTGTGCGGGGAGCGCTGTGTGAACAAACTTTATATTATAATGATGAGTGCAGCTCGGAAAGGCAATGACTATTATAAAAATGATTTACTTCTTATTCGAGTAATATTAATGTTTTTGAGTGATGTTTTTATCCTTTAAAGACGGATTTCATGAAAGACTAATAGGTCATTTTGGTGGTTTTAATTTCGTTTCTGCAATAAATTATTTTTACGTTTCATTCAGATTTTTGTTACAAATACCTCTTATATTATAAAACTAGAGTAAACTTAAACTTATTTCTGATTATTTATGATCATATTTCACCGCGTTAGTTTACCTAGAAGGTTGAATTTGATGGAGCAATTGAACTGATTGTGAAAATAGAAGAACCAGTTGGTAATAACATGAAGGAAGTTGAAGTAGAGAATACGAGAAGGTACTCGCGGCCGCAGCGGAGTCGAGTGCTTCAATATAGAGAGACAAAGAAGGCGAGGAGATCTCTTCACCGAAATAAAGTAATAACTAATAGGAGCCGTAACAAAGGACGCAGTTTGCATCAAAGCGACGTCGGACTAAAACAATTTATTACAAAATGTAAACAGGAAGAAACGTATTTTCATTTAGAATACGATTTCTCGATCCCACCCCTCCCACACCCCGACATAGACGAAAATACTCGGTTATGATTAATTCCAAATGCGCCCCGCATTGATCAAGAAACCAGCTTTTTACTTCAAACTACCCATCTCTCCCCCCGCCCGCCAGAGCGAGACTAATGCACCATCCCCCGTCTCACTCTAAAACAAAGATGCTAAAACTTCTTTCGCTAGTATGAAGATTTTAATTTCATATTTTTGACGAAACGGTTCTAATTTTACATACCGACTCACTCCAAATTCGACTCTAAAACAACGCGATAGAGTGCACTATAACAACCGCGAGCCGGAGCACTTGTTTCCATTTTCTAATTCCGAATTAGTTTTCGAAGTGAAGAGATACAGTCCCAAGGCTGTGTGAGTGATCTAACTAACAGTAAACTTTAATGTGCAGTGTTTAGAGTGTAAATTCGTTTGTAGGGTTGTTTGTAAGGAATAATTCTTCAGTTGTACCCCGAAATTAGTCGAATGGGGAGAAAAGGGGTTCATACGACGGGTGGTTTTAAAAGAAGCGGGCAAAAAGGGAGCAGAAAGATGCGCAAAGACTTAGTTCGCGAGGGGGGAGGTGGCGGGCGCGGGTGGGGAGGCAGGCGTTATAAAATATATAATTCTATACTTACAATACTTGTAAATACGGCACGCGGAAGTACCGCGCTCGCCGCCTCTTGATACTTTCGCAACCGACAAAGAACAATAGCCTAGTTCGCATTTCTAACTCTTGTCACTTGAAGTATGGACAGCGGAGATTGACGAAATAACATTTTGCAAGGATCGATTTTAAAAGTTTACCGCATAATTAAGTAAACTCAATGATCAAGTATTATGTTTATGGAGGCAGAATTCAAAGGGCAATCGAATTTTAAACAGTTATTTAATAAAACCAGTTCTTTATATTTCATCATACGAGTAAGAATGCTATTCGATTAATTCGTACCTATTGACTTTTTTTAAATTAGTGAACCAATTATTAATCGTTGCCGTAAGAACTTCGGTGTACAAATTTGCCCATAACCTTTTATTGTAATGTTGCTATCATAAACAAAAGCATTAATCTGGGAGTTACAGTCGTCATTCGACTGGTAGTTTCTACAATTACACGAACAAAGAAACAAAAAGCTAACCTCTCCCTCTGTACCACCCGAGTACGATTCTTACAAGTATCAACACCCGCCGGGCGCGCCACACAGCTACATTCGCTGATATTTAGTCGCGAAACTGGATGTATTATAAAGACGGTAGTTGTTTAAAATAACCGAGTTTCATTTGGCACAAAGTCTTCGTTCCGTTTGTAGCGGGTTCGATTCTGGTGCCGGGTCAAATCGTTATTTAGATGTATGTTGGTTTGTGGTGAGATGTGTGAGCTTTGATTGGTTGTGGGCTATTTAGTTATGTGATAATTTATTGATTTTTGATCTTAAGATTTTTTGGTAAAATGTAGAGTATATGGTTACTCGTTATAATGTTGTTTGTGTTTGATTTTTGTAGATTAATGATTTCAATCATTAATTAAATATAATTGGATAATGTTTAAATATAACTAAAACTATTTGCTGTCATTAGCATAGTAATAATTACATTTTAAATTGATTTGCTCATAATACTGGTATTTCGTAACATTTGAATACGGTAATTTGTTAATAACTATAAAGTAATCAAACTATGTAATTGTACGAGGTACTCAAGTTGTATCGTATATTTGGAGTGATACAATAGTTGTCAATAACAAGTGAAGCTACCTATGTTTTATCCACTCATTTCGCGTGGTTCTTAGTAAAAAGTTGTGCCAGGAGGGAGGCACTAGCGCCTACGCCGTAGCCGCGGCCGCTACGAACCGTAGGCCTCGCTACGACGTACCAGGGTTGCCATATTGTAAGCAAATTCGTCTTAATTGCTACGTATAAAAATGTTATTTGAAATAATATAAGTGTTCTTTTGTTTGTATTTACTTGAGTGTTGCTAGGTTCGTTGAGTTTTGAGAGACGGAAGTATGTATTCAGTTATTTCATGCTTCCTGTTTAGTTATTTTCAGTTTTTCTTAGTTTTTAATATTAATGTATTACCAGTAGTAAGTATAGTTATGTGGTAAGTTCCACACAGTCATAAACCGGCGACTCCTCTCTTGACTTCGGCCCTCGCGACACACCACACAGATGAACTCAAAGTGTAAACAGTCGTTTCTGTTAAAATGTTCAAACACATCTTAATACGTTTTAGGGCCGGTTGGGTGAGCGCGCGCCCGCCAAACAAAGGCGAAATCTTACATGCATACTAAATCAACCCTCTAAGAAACACCCTAAAAACTTAAAAGTTCATTAGCCCTGACAACCCTACTTGCTTACTATCTTGCACGTTCCTAAGATCCCCCGGCGGGCGGGGGTGGGGGCGGGGGCGACGCGGAAATATGAAGGGAGCTCTCATTTATCAATACAGAGACTGTTTCTTTCGCTAAGAATTGATTATATTCTACTAAGAATATTGATGGGGGAGGGCTGTTGAAAGTTTTCGAGCTTAATGTGGGGGCGCGGGTGGGGTAGTAATGTTTTGATTAGAGTTTTTGATGTTCCACCTCGCGAGATGTATCGCACAACTCACTGTATATGTGCCTCTTTTATGTTCAGTTGTAAAATGGTTATGGTTCGCGGGCCCCGGGCCCCGGCCGCGGGGCCCCGCTCGCGGTACTACAGATTACTCTTCACTGTGTGTTTTTAGTAATTTCTTTTGCATACATTTATTGAGACATTTACTCTGTTTGCCCGCGACACGACGCTCAAACCTACAGTTTCTTGTATCTTGGTTTCTGGGGCTATCGTTCACGTTTAGTACATGACTCACGGTATTAAACTGCATGAGGCTACTATTAACCTGTACTTAAATGATCCATCGAGTACAAATGGGTTCACATGCGCCGCGCCACATGCTTGCGGTTTGGGAAGTGCCGGCTCGGGCCGGGACCGAACCCGCAACTTAACACTCGTCGTCCTCAACGGAGAGTTATTAACGGAATTGTTGAGTTGAACCTTAACTCGTTGTTACAATTAACTTATTTATGTATGTATGAGCAGAGACGCGTACAGATTAATATGTTGCGTTATGATTAAGATGGTAGTTTGTACCTATGAAAGCTCTAACAAGAATTGGACGAATAATTTTGATAATTTGTAGCCGAACACCATAAAGTACGTGCGAACTCTCCCGGCATCTCGCATGCACACGTAATGATCAGTAAAGCCCGTAAAGTACCCGCGCCCCGATATTTACCGTCCTCATAGAAAACTAAACGAAAAAAAATCGTTGTAATTCAAAGCTCGGCGCGGAATCCGTAGAGCCAACATTTAGGTTAAAATATAAGGATCTTGCATAAGAAAACGAGGGGTGGCACTCCCCCTGTATCTCCGTTTTTAGTATTTTAGTAAGTTCGGGGGGAAATTACCCCCGCGGGTGGGGGCGCGCGGGGGCGCAAGATGTTGATGTTTCTTAGTTTTATATTACTCGTGTACTTTATTACTTATTTGTGTTAGTGGTTGTGTGTGTGTGAGTGTTAGGGAGGAAACGTGCCGGTTAGCTTCTATGCAGATGGTTGATTCTATGTTTTTTCTCGTATTTTATAGATGTAAGTTAGGGTCGGTAGTTAAAATTTAGAGGTTATTTAAGTGCGGCATCGGCAGACGACTGCTTGCGTTCGTTACCTTTTTCACGATCTATAAACATAGGAAATAGAATTTTTACGTAATGCCGTTCGGTATTAGATTAAATAAAACTTTATTTTTATGTTCTTTTATTATTTTGTTTTTGTTATCTCTGCCTGGAGATAGCGTGCGCTTTCGTGTGAGATGAAATCTAGTAATTACTTCAGAAGAAGGTTCATGACTGGCTTATATTAACCTGTACTTAACAAGTTCATTATTCAACACAACGGAGTACATTGTATGAACGTATGAATGCGGGTCTTTAGATTTAGAGCATGTATTTAAAAAATATTACAGATAATACTTTGCCTATTATCACAATGGTTATTTAAGTATAATTATCAATAGCTATTCTGTTGACTGCATTTTGTATGTTTATTCTACATATTCTTTCACAGATTTATAGAATACACAGAGTAGAGCGAATGTAAATGTTTTTTCCCGGAGAGGTTTTAGTCTATCCCGGATTTCCAACAGGAGTAACTGATTGTGCTGTTGATGCGGACCGCTAGGAGCTAATGATTTTCATTGGTTGAAATATTTAATAAAAGGAACCTATTTTGTATTTCCTTTCAACCATAACAAGAGAATCGTTTAGTGATTGTTTATTTTCATATCCACTGACACCGTTCGAACACTAAAATATCATTTTAAATCACACCCACCAAAAGTGAGAGTATCCGAACAAAACTAAAAAACCGTCCCTGTCAATCACCGAGCCAAACACGCGTTAACCTAAATTGAAATAGGCTGTATGGGAAAATGAAAAAAAAATCTTGCGAATAACCCTGAAAAATGCTGCCGCAAAAATGCCAAACGAATTTTTTACCAATCTTTATTTGCTTTTTACGAGCAACTAACGAAAGTGAGAGTGGTCGGAAAAAAGAAAAAAATGCACGTCACTATTTCTATCGGGCGCGCGAAAAAAGAAAAAAGCGCTCGCTGACGAGAGTGAGAGTTCTATTTTTGAATTGGCCGGACCGGACCGCTTTTGTTTTTTTAGAGGATTTCCCGCGTGTGTTTTTAGCGGGAAAAATTGACAGCAAATATTTGTGGAACGAGTTGTTTCGCCGGGTCGAAGATTTTGTTTCTGTTAACTGAATCATGTTTTCATAACCGCTTCATTAGATTCTCTTATTTCTTAAAGAAATACACTTTTCTATACAACGTCGCGTCGATTCGTGACGCCTGTCAACGCCATCTATACACAACGTAGAAATCCATGAAAAGCAAATTAACTTAAAAATGTTTTTTTCAACACATTGGGAGCTTGAACAAAGGCTTTTTATAAACGAACATACATTCACACGTAATTATAATATGTCTGAAACAAAATGCGGTTCCAAAAACGAATTTAATAAATATATAATGAATGACTGCATTTAGTTAAAATTGGTCGACAAAAAACGGACCGATGCGACGCGCTGTTACCGGCTCACGCAGCCGGGCTCGCTCGCTTCCATTATTATTTTAAACTTTATTGTTTCTTTCAGTTATTTAACTTTTGTCTTACTTTAAAAATTTAGACACATTCAAATGTCTAAACCAAGTATGATTATTGGTAGAGTCGTCTTCGTTCTACTAATTTTGAATAATAACCCTCCTTTTGCCCTTCGCTGCAGTCGGGTAAAAAGGCGAAGAACGAATGCTTCCTAAATTTCCATGTACTCAATAAAGCTTTATAAATCAAAATAATTATAGCTGACGCGACATCTTCTTGGTACTTAGCTCTACAGTATGAATGAATACTCGACAATCTATTTTCTTTATAAAGATCCTCAACACATCCGTACGACCACCCATCCTAACCCTCACTTCGCTTTACGTAGCTTAACATAACACAACATAATGACAAACAAACAGAATTTAAACATATCCACATTGGATGCAAATGAGGAGCGTTATGTACATAGGGTACATACAGATTATACTGGTACATAGAAAAAAGTAAATAGCGTTAAAAAAACCGCATTTTATTATGAGCCGATCAGATGAGCGCCGAATTCGTTTGTGTTCGTCGTGGTACAGGGTGTTCGGGGTGTTTCGGTTTATTAGTGGTGATTACGAAAAAATATGTTTTTTTATAGATTTGCGATAAAACTATTTATCTTCCTGTATTATTTTATTGTGATCTAGTGGTGTATGCACTCGCCTGCCAAGACTGAAGTCCTGGGTTCAGTTATCGGGTCGGGCAAAAACATGTTTCCTACTTTTCAAACATGGCTCGGCTTTCAAATCACCAACCCGCATGAGGCAAGCGTGGTGATAATGCCTAATCCTCCTCACTGTACTGATATCTTCAGTGACATGGGCCTTTGCCCAGTAGTTTATCTTCTATGACTCTAAATTAAAACGAATGAGGTCTTTCGGGGGTGTCACGGTGTGCAGCGAATCAGTGGCTGGCGATTTTTTTAAATTAAGAACATTTAATTTTAGCTCTTTTCACACTTCGTATCGCTATTATTCCTTTTTATCTGCCACTGTCACTGTCGCATTTCACCCTTGAAAGGCCTTTCTACACAGAAGATAACAATACAGAGAGAACGACGGTTGGTCTGAAATCCTGGATAACCTGATATTGCTCTATGCATAACAAATCGAATGTGTACCAAAACAATCGTAACCAATACATTGATAAGAAATAAATATTAATGCTCCATTAAATTACACCGCTAGTTCATTAAATTACAGACATCATATTTGCACCGCACACTACTGCCAACATAAAGGACCAAAAACAATTAACCATCAAATTAACTTGCACATAATAACTTAAAATGTAAACAACTGAGTTACGACCGCCATTTTAATTTATAATACAATAAAAATAAATCGATAAAATTTAAAAATGCAAACACCCTTTATTCCGATGGAGTGTTGTGTCGGTGCGTGTGTGTGCGTGCGGCGCGCGTGTGTGTATTCGGGTCAGGCTGCACCAATAGGGAGGCGCGGCGTGATGCAACGAATTAAAAAATATGTGCCTACTTGTACAGTTTGGAAAGTTTACGTTTAGTTTTAAATATTTTGTTTTATTAGTTGTGGAGACGAAGTGAAAGTTAACACTTCGGCGCTCTTTGAATAAGGTTTTAATATATGAGGTTTTTTATCGGTTTTTTAAAATGTCCCTACAAGGTCCAACACGTTTTATTATGTAGATAAATGGTTATCGTCGTTTTACAGTATTGTTTACAAAGAAACTCTGCATTATGTTATGATAAGCAATATAATATAATTAAGTACCGAATTAAAATTTTAATTGTTATTTTCCTGAAATAAAACAATGGCGAATTAAATATTACTATTTAATTGGCTAGGTGCTGCGTTTAATTAGGTAAAACATTCATTATTTCATTTTCAGAAATTAACTTCGACTTAGTAATTGAGGAAACCTTTATTTTTTTAAGAAAAAATCATCTTTCAGCATGTTATGAAAATTGTCTCAATTTTTGAAATACTTAAGTTAAATAGCATACCATTTTGGTAGATAGAGATAATTTCAGAAGCGCACCTTTTCATCTTCGAATCATTTGTCACGTAAAAAAGCAAAAAATTAAAAGAACCACCTACTTCTAAAGCCGTTAAAATTGAAAAATATACGTACACTAGCAGCGCCAACTGGTTTGACCCGCGATGTCCCCGTGCCCGTGAGAATTTTGGGTATAAAGTAACTTATAACCTTCTTGTTAAATCTGGCTATATATTACTCAAATAATTATTCAAATAGGATTGGTAGTTTCTGAGATTAATGCGTTCAAACAAACAAAAAGCCTTCAGCTTTATAAATTAGTTTAGATTTTACACCACGATCTCTATTCTCGATCCAAATGCCTCCAAGACATTATAATGTAAAATGAAGTACCTAGGTCATAAAAATAATAAAACCATCAAAAATATGAATTATGGACTAAATTCTTCTTACAAACTTGCTGACATAAATATCATAACGCACAATAATGCATATGATATCAACCTCTTTCCTGTCAAACAGTTGTCAATTTTGACAGTTATATATTAAAAGTATCATATTTTTAAAAAACAAGACCTCTTGTCGATAGTGGTTTAACTTTCTCATTTTCGTAATTATTGGGATGCAGTAATTTGAAGGGACGTTGCATCAGACTCGGAATCTATCATAATATATAATACCGTCAATTATAATAACTATTAAAAAAACAAGTACCTATCATAAATAATAAGTATTACTTTGACTTCATTTTTTTTAAACTGAGTATTATTTCTTTGCTTAATTATTTGGTTTTCGTATCAGTTAGCGAGCCGGCCTTGCTTTGCTTCTTGTCAAAGCATTCAAAATTACGTAATATTCCGTAAAAAACAGGATCAAAATTAGCTAAAAACTTCTTCTAGAATTTTTCTATCGAATGGTAAAAACCGCATGAAAATTCGTTTACTCGTTTTTGAGATAAGCGCCAACATACTAACAGACAGTTTGTCAAAAAGCTTTCTTTTACAAAAGCTTGTCAAATCGAGTAATGAATAACAAAACGATCACCATGTATTCGTCGAATGCATTCTCCGTAGCAGGACAATTACAAACTGCTTAAATTGAAACAGCCCCTTGAAGACAAGAGCCACAATTATTTCTTCTTTGTGATCAGAAACCAGTTCTGACACTCATACAGTGCTTATCAGAAAGTCCGGCTCATAATCTATGGCATTTCGATTTGTTTTGGTCAAGCCGAACTTTAAAAGCTACGAAGTCCTCATCCGTAAAGTAAGAGAGTTGACAAGAGTGACGACCGTACTCAGAGACGGCAAATGCTTCCGTAGTGGAGATTTACTGAGTGAATTTGACGAGTAATCCAGTCAAATAGTTAATTGTTGATTTAATGACTCTGAGTGAAGTAGTTAAGGCTCTATAAAACTGATTTGAGTCGATGATCCAAAGGTCGCGCATACTGTAGTGACATTAAGTAGGTGGCAAGGCTTCATGTGTTGGTTGTATTATTTTCCTGCGCTCATAAGGTAGTCATAACTTCATTGACACTTCGCAATACGAGATGAGAAACGTATCAATTTGGCTTAAGGTCAGCTTCAGCTTTCTTTAATCGACTTCCCCTTGACTTTTGGCAGGAATCGCGAACCATCTATGTGACTTATTGACCTCTGGGAAAGGTCACGTGACGTTCCGTTTTATGCAACTAAAGAACTTTTGAAAAAAACCGTTCGTGTTTACGCAAATGTAGGTTTCCTTATAAGGAGACCACCTGCCAGTGTGCGTTTTAATTGACCGTATTATATTATCTGTTTTCAATTTGGTTTGTAATTATGAAATGTTAGGGCAAGCTTATTAACCGACATCAGAAAAGGAAGTTATGTCTTTTAAGTTTAAAGTTTATTCCTACAATCGAAAGACAGCCGATTGGACACCTAACATTTTGACAAAGATACTTGATTGCATATAATTGAATTAAAACTGTATAGAAATACTAGCAGCGCCCCGCGGTTTTACCCGCGTTGTACCCGTTCCCGTAGGAATTTCGGGATGAATAGCCTATAACCTTCCCGTTGAATGTGGCTATCTATTACAAAAAGAATTATTCAAATCGGTTCAGTAGTTTCTGAGATTAGCGCGTTTAAACAAACAAACAAACAAACAAACAAACAAAACAAACTCTTCAGCTTTATAATATTAGTATAGATAATCTTTGGTAACATAAGTCATAGGCTACTATGAGTATATGATGCGTTTATTTGACAGGAACATGTCTGTAGCTTAAACAATATCATTCTCTTAACTTCAATATTGAAAACAAGTAAGGACCTATTTTTTGATTTTACATTAAGTTATTAATCTTCAAAAGAAAAATTGATATGAACCAGATTGAGAGTGTTAAGTGCGTCCTGGTTTCACACTTACGAATTAATTCGCTTTCTGAATGAAAGGTAGGTACACTCGATAACATACGGCTTAAACAAATAATCATATTTTTACATTGTTTGATCTTACGTTTACGAGCTTCTTATATTTTAGATGCATATTTAAAAAAATAACCGACTTGAAAAAAGAAAAGGATTTCAATTCATCTGAATTATTTTGATGTATGTTCCCCGATTCCTCAAAAACGGATGGAGCGATCGGCATGATTCAAACAATGTTCCATCAGGTTTGTTGTCTGTGTGGTTTTATATAAAATATTTTGGAATCGGTTCAGTACTTTTTAGAGAGTCCCGAAAGAAACCATAGCGTACTACTTACGCCTACTACCTACGCCATCCCTATCCTATAAGGCTTAAGTAGTAGGCGAAGGTAAGCTTTAGAAATGATTCTATTGATAATTTCCGTAATTTTCTAAGACAATAATTCTTATTCTATGACTATTGAAATATCAGCAACTTTTAAATACAAACTTTAGGAAAAAAAGTTTAAACTTCGAATTCCAAATACAAATTAGAACTCCGCTGTACTCTGTATCATACAATAAACTCTTTAAAAAGTCTTTGACCCAAATATATGAACGAATGAAAGTGGGACAAACAAACAGATTATGTATAAATAAGATGGATTTGTGAGCGCAGTCGATGCATTCCATATGTACAAGAATGGTGCCATGTATGTGTCGGTCTGTGTGTCGAGCACTTGAAGATTTCTTTATTTTTCTTTGTTAAGGTGAGGAGTGAATGTTATCAGAAGGAATTTGGCAAGAACTTCTGTTATCTGTACTCCTCTGTGGTATCCCAGACTAGTGACAGTCGGAGGCATTATGCAAAATATATGGGATTGTCACGTGATCATGACATATTGTCATACATATTGATAGTTGACAGGAAAAATAGGATGCGGAACGATTGTCTTGTCTACAAAGGTTGCTTAGTTGAATGTCATGGACTCGTAGAGTATTATTTTACATTTTTAGTTCGAGGAATAAATTATACAGATATGTGGTTTGGAAAATTGATGAACATTGGTGATGTTTATCGTTATGTTCAATTATTTATGAGTGACCCGGGAGCTAACCTGTGATTATACTTTGTAATATTAAGTATACCTACCGCTTAGGTTTTTTTAACTTTAAGCAAAAAAATGCTACCCTTATTAATTATAATAATGTCAAACGTCATAAAGATAATATGAATTCTCAGTTTGAATTCGACTATAAACTGCAACAAACACAAAACGACAACTTACTGCTATTAATATAACTTTATGGTTTAATTGACGTTCCTTTTTTAAACCAACTGCCCACATACTGCCAACATAAAAAAAATCAAATGTCATTATAAACCGTACAACCGGCGCCTAAACTGCAGAAAAAAAGAAAAACAACGTTAGAGTAACCGCAAATGTAATGCGTTTTATGTAAAATGTTCGATTGGACTCTACCGTGTTGTATTAGAGATTGTTTTCGTTTGATGTTAGTGGTGTTTTACGGTACTCTCTCTTGAAACTGTTGGTTTTTCGATGAGTTTATTTCAACAATTGACCTAAATACGCCACATGGCCGCTGCGTCTTACGACCGATTGATGTGCCTACTGCCGATGTGTGCACTCACACACGCGACACTGGACATCGCAGGTTGTACCGATAGCAAACTTATGGCATATCCAATCAATGCATTAAATTTTATGAATGGTAAATGAATGAATGGTAATGTCATTATCAGTAATTATCAAATGAAGATAAAAAGAACAAATAAATATGTTGAAAGAAGTTACTGAAACTGGTTATCATCTCTGTAAAGGTTATAAAATGAAAGTTTCCCCATAATATGTAATGCAAGAACAACAAAGGTGGAACAAACAACAATTTATAGAAATCATAACGATTTACGTTCATATAATAAGAACAATTAATAAATTATAAAGTTAAGCACGTAATGATTATGCGGACGCTACATCCAATGACATGGGATATTGAATTGTGGCGAGCGTATGCATGTGTGTGTAATTCTTCCACACATTTTTGATCACAACATTTTTATTTGCATTTTTTGTGATAGTGTGTGTTTAGTTGCGTGTGTACGCGGCCCCGCACTGGTGTGCGGGAGGCGGTACGTCTGTGCGCACTAATTGCGATAGCTACTTCATTTAAATTTCGAATATCAAGACTTTTAAATACAAATTGTGTAAGTCCGTTTTAACAGTTTTTGTTTTATTTCTTTTACTTTTTTTTAATCTAAGCCGATATGAAAGAATAAAGATTAAAGGAGGTTAAGGTTTAAACTGACAGGTTCGAAACGTCAATGTCACAATCAATTTATAGTTTTTTGATAATGAGCTAAGGTCTCATGATATTGAGACGGGTATTAATTTAAAACGCATCAGAGCTTGCGTTAGTCATCGCTAGGCACCTGCGCGCACCTACCCGCCGGCCTTGTCTCTCAAGCCGGAATACATCAAGTAGTAGGTACCTATTAATTTAACTTAAATACATTATAATGTATTTTAATACTGGTTTGCATTGAAACGCAGTAAAAAGGTAACATTCCAACATTAAAAACGAACGTAACTTGTAAAAAATATTAGGTTTTTTAAATTTATTGACTTATTTTTTAAGAATCAAAGGCCACAGTATATAAATAACGTTTATTTTCGAAGCACACTACATACATTATTTGATTTAGGTTAAGTTACAATGTATTATACCTATTAAGCTTGTTATCACATTTAGTGTGCATGTAATTTATTTTGAAGGTTGTTGCATGAGGCTCGAAAAAATAAATGATAAAAATAAAACTTTACAATTTGTGTGCCGCTAATTTATTTAACCTTAAAACTTAACATTACGTCAATTATAATTGTAATCTGAAACTCAGCAAGGTACGTATGTTATCAACGGAATAATTATAAGGATTTTATTAACGTCATTAAGATTCGGATCTTTCAACAGAGGTTTCTCTTAATTCGACACATTTTTAAGATAAACTTGATTTAACGCGTTACTGAATTGGATGGCTGTGATGATATTCATTCCTTCCTTTTGAAAGTCTTACACGTGTGGGTTATTAACAATAGATTGTAGATTTCATTCCAATTCAGAATGTTTAAATTAACAAAACATAATTTTTATAATTCAACATTGGAATTTCCAATTAAGTAAATGCAATAGAGTCTGATAAACTTCGTTCTGTTCGATTGGAGCGCATCCTTTTGAGTAATAGAATGATAACCATAAACAATAATTTTTAATTGCCTGAAAATATTGCAAATCTGTCTTATCGCAGTGGTGGCGGGTGTCGACGCCCGATAAACGCCGGCCGGACATTGCGCCCTCATTTTTATTTGGCACATAGACAAAATCACCCTTTTTTCCATACATAAACGCACACACGGACATTATTTACCCAAATATGTAGTACATAGTTCGATAATGTGAGTGCCAACCGATCCATAATTAGTGAATGTTTTTAAACGAAATTTTGAAACGAAATTTTGTTCACGTTTTGTTTTTTAATGTTCGCAAAAAGATTTCTGTATTTTTAATTCGGTATTAATAATTGGATGTTTTCGTTTGTTTGTATTAATATTGTATGTTTTTCATATTGGAGTGGTGTTGTTAATAAGGCTCGCCTTCCTGTGTACATGCAATAAATAGACATATGATGAGTACAGCTTTCAGACTGGCTGAAGTTAAGACATGGAGTCTTCAAATAAGTAGTACAACTGTTCTACTACTTATTTGAAGAGAAAACATGCTTCCTGTACTCAGACCCCGGAATGTGTAAAAGCAGTTTGAATTGAGAATACTTGACTCAATCTTAAAACAAAAACATCATCTAAGAAACAATTCCACTCCCTCCGTCCAAAGCTTTCAAAGCTTACAACAAAGGAGGCTCTATTCATCTTCAAATATGGAACAAACAATCGTAAGTTCAAGTAGAAACTTAAAAGCTCGACTTGAAAAATGCCATCATTGCGAACAACTAATACATATCAAGACAAATAAGTATCTATAGCGAGATTAGAAACAGGTTGCTCAAAGGGCGACTCGGTCCTACCACACACTTACCTTATAACTCCACGACCAGTGTACCGTGGTCTCCCGCGCGTCTCTTGTCCTGCCAATTCTGGTGGACGTTTTCGGCATGGCTCCGAATTTGGGGGGTCAAGGTATGTTGGAAGGTAGTCGTATAAAAAGATGAAGGACTCTCGAACGATGTTGAGCTAGACTCGAAGGGCGTGGGGTCGAAAAACTGGATTGCACTCGTGATATTTTTGTGTCTATGGGGTTTAGATGTTAGAGACTTCGGCCGGCCACGCTGTTGCTATGGGAACTAATGCGAGCTTTAGATTTGAATTGTTTTGCTTGTCAAGGTATAGTTGGCGGTTTATGAAGATGAAGTTCTGAAATTATTTTGATATTACTTGTAGTTTTACTGCGATCATCTATGAGCACATAGGTATAATACTGTTACTTAGGAAGTACTTAGCACTAGTCTTTCTTCTTTTAATGGACGTTTAATTTTTCTACAACTCTGATGGCTCTTTGCCTCCTGAAAGTTTTGCCGTTCAACTATTATAGTAACAGCTACTTACTTATAGATAGTTAGCTGTTAAAGAAGTCTTATAACGGAATCATTAATTTGCGTGCAACAGTTAACAACTATACATATAGTTAGAAATTATAACGTAGATACAAGAAGCGCGACGTCACAGCCCCAGCACAAACAAACCATTAGAAATACCTCCGAACCCAAACAAGCAACGAAAGCGAAACCTCGTGCTATCGAATCCTACACCCACACATGCACACAACTATCACACACGTACGTATACGTCTTCCTTGACCTACAGATTGTAGTCCGTGGTTCTAGGTCAGGAGCGCCGCCCAGAATACCCTGGCCCGCCCCGCCCCGCGCCACTACTCGCACAACTATCATAAGAAGTGCAACGGAATGCGAACAGGGAGGTCTGGCTTCCCTGGCCGGGCCCCGACTAGACGACGCGTAGACATGTGAGCTTTACTATCGGATTTAGTTGTTTGTGGCTTAGTTGAGTATCAGTTAAGTGGTTCAGTTGTGAACAATGTTAATTACGGGCTGGCGGTTTGTTTAGGATTTCAATTGGTTTATGGTTGTTTAAAGGGTTTAGTGGTGTTATGGAGTAACTCGAGGTTAATGTTGATGTGATGTGCTACTGAATGTTAATCACTTGTGTGGGAATCAGTTAGATTTGGCACCGCGCTTGAGGATACGTCTTGATGTCTAAGAATACCGAAAGGTATTTTTTCTTTTTAGGTTTAAAACGTGTAAGTTTAGCAACGTGAATATGGAGTGATCAAGCTGCCGATCGTCCTGTTTAATAGAACAATGCCTATACATGTCTATAGCTTGTCTTTAGAATTTGCTAATGTGCAAACTCACTCAATATAATTATGTATCTATGGCACTAAAGTATCAGATGTTGCAAAAAACCATAGAGTCCACAGTCATTCTGTTATATTCTTAAAATGATTATCAGAATTACTAGTTTTCCTTACAGGAAACCGTAACTCCGACCTAGGTATAGGTTAAAGATATACCGCCGCAGGTTAAGCCTCGTTTGTATAACTAATCGAGCTAATTAGGCGTGTTTCCTTCCTCGCTACACGAGTAGGTACTAATGTATTCTAGGAAACCTAATCGAGGGTGCAATCACAAATGCATCGGGGTGAATGACCGCCGAAATGCGCGCCACAAGGTCACACACACTAGCGCACGCATACATAGACGCCGGCCGTGAAATTAGAAACTGTAGAGATGGGGCTCGATATTATATTGAGACGGAATAACGATAGTTCTATTTTTGAATTTATTCTCGATAGTTTTTTTTTATTTGTCGATAGTTTTTTGTTTTATTTTCTTTATCGAAAGTTTTTTTTTCAATATTCTTTATGATGGTATTTATCGTTGAGAGTTTTATCTCGACTGACTTTACCAAGATACTTATATTTCCACATTGAATTTATACATCCCTCAGTATAACAAACCGTTAGCTATTACGGTCAAGACAAAAAATAATACACAATTAGTCTTGATCTTTACAAATATCATTGACAATTGAAAACTTGTCTTATTATAAGTATGCATTAGGTACAAAGTTGCAAGGCACAACGTCACATGCTACATAATTAAATTACCAAATCAATTACTAGAAATAATTAACATTTACAATCTGTAAGCAATTATGAATTATACATAAATGTAGTTCAACGTACTTTGCGACACACTTGCTCAGGTTTAAATGTCAGTCTGATTTTGAACTAGAGTTCTGTCTGCGACTTTGTATGCAGTTTCAAGTATACAGATAGAAAAAGTAAATGTACTATTTAAAAATTACCTACGCTTAATTTCCATACATAAACATTGATCGTATTAAGATATACATTTAAATATTTTGTGTTTAATAGTTAAAATATAAGCGTGTTATGTCCCACTTCCGGGCAAAGGCCTCTCGTCTCAATGATGGTATCAGTACAGTGAGTATGATAGTTTAATGTGTTTTCAAATTCAATTATTCAGTAGTTATATCATCTAAGTCTTACTTAAAGACATTTATGTTGATTGATGTACTACTCAAACAAATTAGTGTTAACGTCACGTACTAATCCTTTGCACATTACGAGTAAATAAACGAATTTCCCCGATTATAATGAAACATATATTATTACTAATGCGTATCTTAACAATTCCGTAATATTTGTAAAGTGAATGACAGTTTATTGTCTTCAAACGCGTCCATTGTTCGATAATGTATAAATAGCCGCGGCTTTCAATTATTAACAATTATAATTCGGTTCAAACGGCTATTCTTGAACATTTCCGATCGTATATTATAAAACAATTGTGTAAAGGTTAATATGATGTATATTGTATAATTTAAAAAGTCATTTAGTTTAAATATGGAAATATATCACTTAATATTATAATTAATTAGCTCAATATCATAATACATGCATTTTACATACTTTGATTGTACACAATGATTTTAAATACTTTGGTGTTGTATCGATATTTGTCCCAACACTAGTGCGTTATACTCCAAAGGGAATGAGTAATTTCAATTTCACTAGTCGTGTGTTAGAGGTTATATTAGCTCATGTTCCATTTCGACCGAATTGGAACAAACACAAAATATATTGCGATTTTTAACTGCTTACAATTTGGAACACAATATAAGTTATTGTTAATTATAGTTTTTTATTTCCTAGTCATTCTTATACGTTATTTTTTGCAAAATAATTATTTCGTATACAAAATTTACTAAATTAATAAGTAAAAGTCAGTTAAAATATTGTCGTAGACAAATTCCTACGCTTGCTACGCTCGTAGCATAGATATGCCTACGCTTTACTACGCCTATTTCTATGCTACGGCGTAGCAACTTGTTAAACTTTCACACCGCGAGGAAATTTGGCATAAAACATGAAGTAAAATAAAAGAAAAATCATTTTTAACAACACTTGCATTCCTAAAGTCTAATTTTTGCATTTAAAATAAAACAAGTCTCGAAATTAGCAGATGTTAACCAAAATTCGTATACCTACCTAGTCACCTTTACGACTATATCCTTCAACGGCCAGTCAATCCATTACAAACCCTATTACAGTCACAATAAGCTATAAATTCCATTAATTTACGACCAACGATAAAACTTAAGCCTCGCATGCAACTGCAGACCTTAAAACTAACAAATAAAAGTCTAAAATGCGTTATTTTGTTCAATACAACCGGTCTTAAAGTTATTCTAAGTTCCCTTATTCTTAATTCGACTTTAAATCTATTGGGAGTGGGTTGAGTTTTTATTATGGTCGTTAGTGCGTTTCGTTATTGACAGGGAAACCGCCGAAATGCATCGGAAGGTCAACGAACTCCCGCCAAGGACAGTGCATTCCATTTTTAAAGCTAGCGCGCCAATAGAAGGCATCTAAATAGGCGGCCATCTTGCCTCGTCATTTTGCGCGGGCACATTGTCCAATATATCTGTTTACTTGATAACATCTTTTAATTAATGTAATGCAGTTCTTTGTACCCAATGCACAATGTTTCTTGAGACACAATAGCTTATTCTCAATGTTTTATGGCTATTAGTAGAAATTCACGTCATTATACGGATTTATTAGTATAAGTTATTGCAATAAATACGCAATAAGTAACTCTAAAATGTATAGATTGATTCTGAAATGTTTATATTCACCTTCCGTGGCGCAGAATAACTTGCCCACCAAGATTTGCAAACTTAATAACTTGTTATTCTATTTTATTAAGCAAAATTACTAAACAAAACAAAACATTGTAAAGAAAACATTTTCCTTCCGTTTCAAATAAAACCATCAAATACATACAAACAAAGTGAAAGCCTGCGAACAAGGTAAACCGATTTTGTGGACACAGACTAGATGTTTTTCATAATTGCACGCCGTTTGAATATTCGGCTTTTGCATTTATTAAAAGCATTTTTTGGCAAACAATGGTTTTGTAAAATTTGGCGGTAATTAGGGAGCGGTAACGAGAAGACTGGTACTTCGTTAGTTTTGAGTTTTTTTAATTGAAAATACATAGTTTTATTGTTGTTAGTTGAATAGGTCGCTCCAGTGCACCTGGGAGTTCTTATAATTACGAGACGATAGAGCTCTACATACATCTTTCTTCTCAAATTCGGGAGTCGATTAAAGAGAATTTAGCTTAACACGACGACGGCGTCAACAGAATTTTGTTAATTTCCTATTTTGATTTGCGTTATTATTAAAAAACACATTACTATTGAAGCTACATCTTTGTTCACTGATATTAAGACTTCCTAGTAAACATTAATTATGCCTTTTATGTCAAGATTTACTATTTATGTCACTATTCGCCTAGATTGATACATAAATCTTTTAGTAACCTCACAAGCCAAAAAATTTCCTGAAATCTTACAATGTGGTTTTCTTTACGTAAAACTAGTATATTTTAATGCTTTTATAAAGCCGTGTACACACTGTTCGAGTGACGGACTCGTCACGGTCCTCGCCCGTATTCCCTCGGCTGATTAGCATCACAATGCGTTCTGGTTTTAGTTAACTGTGTTACAAATGGACTGCTGCGATTGTGCCGTGTATTAAATCTTAGAGCAATAATAAAGGAGTGTCCCTTGAATAGAGATTAATTTTATATTGATATGGTTTATGTTTTATTCGTTGTGTTTAATCATAGTCACTCTGGACAACCGGCTGAGCCAACAACAAGTATGCTATTGCTTCTATCAACGTACGGATGCCTAAGGGCCTCCTGGTCTAACTGCCGCACTCAGAGACGTCCTTAAACCGACACTTAACTACTTGACGTATTTTTTTACGTTTCTAAGAACCTGGGGTAGACTGGGGTAGCCTGGGGTACACCATAGGTGAGACTGTAGTTAATCCATCAGTCCATCCTTCTGGTCTCTGACATAATGCAAGAATGCACTCTAGAGACACGACGTCTAAGACTTCTTTGACTGTTTGTTCTTTTTAGACAATTTGGATCAAAAAATGGTTGTTAGACTAAGTGAAGATAGTTTTGTTCGCTTCAAACCAGTCAGTTTTTAGACAATAAAATTGTTGACATGGTTCCTAAGAAAACTATTATATCTTGTAGTTTCAGCCTTGCCCATACTGACCGATTTAAAAAAGACACTCATTCTATGACCAATAAAACTAATATAATAATTAAAGGTTACAAAGCATGCTACTTTGTAATAATAAGTGATGCAGACCGCCGGCCATTGCCTAAGCTGACCGCTTGATGACACTCCTGATGCATACCGATGTCTCCTGCGCTCCTTCGCAACACTTCGATCGCTACATTATGTATAAGTTGTCTAATGTTATGCGCAATTTACGACATTCTACGTCGTGTTTGAAAACCATTAACAAAAGTGTCTCAAGAAGATTTGCAAAGGATAAGACGATACGTTCTAAAAGAATTGTCATTAAATGTGATTGACGCGTACTAAAGGTTACCTAGTTGATCGGTGTGTAGTGAATATATTGTATATACAAGTTTCATAGAGTTGTAATAAAAACGCTTTTAAAACAACAACACAGAACCAACAAAAAAGCCGATAAAAGTATTAAAAGCAAAAAAAAGTATCTCCGACAAATTGTTTATAAAAATATCTTTCTAAATATGAATTGCTATTAAAATTGTTTGACGCAAACGGTTACGCTGTTAACTGAATGAAAATATTAATAAATTGCGAAAATAAAAATAAAATGTAGTGTCTATACAAACGACGGTGGTTCGTGGGCGTATGAATGAGTGTAGAGAGGTGTTACGGCGTGTTTACGTGAGCTGTGGAGTCGGGACTAGATCAACAAGTGTTATCTGTCTAGTTCGTATTCACGTGAATAGTTCAATACGATACCGCACCAATGTGTAGCGCGCACCGCACGGCGTGGCTCGCGGCTCCAACTAGGAAATGAACATTTCCTCTTTGTTAACATTTGCTATTTGTTTGTTGTTTTAGCGCTCGATTATTTAAGTTTTTTGGCCATCAATATTTAGTAGTACATTTTTACGAATAACGAATATGACGGGCACAAGTGTACGGTCAATTGGCTATCGATATGGCGTAGGTAACCAGAAGTAAGAAAGATTGTAATTGAGCAAAAACTATTGCACGGAATAGGCTCTTGCTAACTAAAGATCAGTGCAGTGAAGAGGATTAGCCGTTATCATCCCGTTTGCCTACATCGACTGGTGCGGGAATAGCTTCATCGAAACTCACAGTATCTTATCAAGGACTTTTTGTCAAGACAAGCCGAAAAATACATGACTGTAGCTGGAATACTTGCTGAAATAGTACCAGCACATCAGCTACTAGCACGGGTTTACTTTATTAACGTATCACTACGGGTTGTTTTAACAAGTAAAAACACTTACTTTGATTTCCCGACGTTTCAATTGGAATGCACCGACCATGGTCGCGGACTGAAGATATTGGAGTTACTGCTGAATCGCGAAAGTTGAAATAAACGTGTTTCCTTACTGGTAAGTGTATGTTTATTTTTACTGGCATGCCTGTATCTGACAAGTTTACATTGACTAGATGCTAGTTACTGTTCCGTTTTACAGGTATGTGTTGTGTAATATGTTTCCCCCTTAACACTCCGTGGATTTGTTGCTGAAAACTAATAAATAAAATACCCTAACACTGTTAACTATTTCCATTCAAGTACATGTCACACACAGAGGCTACATACGGCGGCGATGACGTCATATGTCGCGTGGACGGACAGACGAACATTAAGTAAGGGTTATTAGTACACTAGCCGTGCCCCGCGGTTTTGCCCATGTTGTGCCCGTTCCTGTAGGAATATCGGGATGAAAATACTTTATATCCTTCCTGTTGAATATGACTATCTATTGCTAAAATAATTATTCAAATCGAATTAGTAGTTTCTGAGATTAACGCCTTTCAACAAACAAAAATCTTAAACTAAAAATCAAACTCTTCAATTTCATTACTTATATTAGTTTAGTATAAAAAGTGTTGAATGAATTACTTGTATTATATGTATCTTGTATAACTAGGACCCGACAATGGAACATGTCTACGATGCATAGCAGCATAATAAATGTATACGCATGAAAACCAAAACCTAATAACCATTTTTCAGGCAATAATGGTTACAAGGGTTTTCGTCTACTACACACTTACTTTTCTTTTTAAAAATCTATTCTGATTTGCTTTTACCTTTTCTCTCATTGTTCATAAATGTCTCACAATCATACCGTTCCAGTTCTTCGTAAGTTAATGGTTTAAAACACTTAAAAATCACCACAACATTATAAATCACCTCTACACAAAGTGTCCCAACTAAGGCCCTACTTAATATTTAATGTCACCCTTACCATAGTTTCCATCCCCTATGATTATGGAAGAGTAAATAAGGGTCGTTACAGCCGTTAAGTTTTCATGCAAAGGTAATTTTACACTAATTTTAAAGTGGCGCGATGGAAAGTCGGTATAAAACGGTTTTTATATTGGATAGAGAAAGTTTTAACCGTTTCAAATACTTCGGTGCAGTCTTTTTATACATTGGAGTTTTAGAACGTTCGAATTTGTTTAGTTTTCTGTCCTGAATATTCAAAAGTTAATTAAAATGTAAGACACACATAGTGCGGTTGCGGGCCGGGAATGGGTCATTGCAATACCTTTCATACACATTCAAGAGTACAACAGCACGCAACCCGCGCCCGGCCCGCATCCGCACTATCTGTCTTGCGCCCAAGTTAAAAGGCTGCGTAATTGGAATAGCGCTTGGGTACCTATAATAATGTTGACTATTCAGGTCTTAATATTTAAGATATATCATTCTCCAAAACGTAAAACATATACCAAAGGAGATACTTGTCTCTACCACTTCTCAATCAACTTCCTTTAATTTAACATGGAGGCCGCGGGCAGAAGCTAGCATAAAACAAAAAGTGCAGTAATAATAGTGCGTGCGCTCGCGCAGCGTATTGAGGTCAAGGTTGGTGCGACTTTCGAAGTCTCCCCCCTTTGATGTTCATTTAGTTTAGGGATGGGACTGCGGTGTCGATACTTTGGAATGGTTAGGGAAGCCAAAAGACTAGACTAGACTAGTAATACTGTTTACTACTACTGGGAGCTTCGTTATTGGTTACTTTTGTCTCAGAATTCTTAGATTAATCAATGAAAAGCGAAAAGGGACGGCTGAACTTTCAGCTGCGATGCCCTAACTGCACTATGGAGGATTTGTAGAAGGCAACACCGCATGAGCACTGTCTAAAATCCTGTCCAAACTCTATGACTCGAGAAGAAAACGAATATGAAAATAACTTGATCTGAGTTTACGAGTTTAGCTTTAGTTGCATATAATCTTATATTTTTGTTTTCCACCTACACGTTTCTTCAACACCAAAATGTTCGATCACTATAGTCGTCCCTAATGACTCGACAACACTATCGACACCGTTATGGACATCACTAGTATCCTTGGGAAGCTTGCGCGCTGTTATTTATAGGTTGTAACGTAAACATGGGTTGTGTTGGTTGTTTACCGATAAGTGAGGCCACAGCATTCAAGTTACTTGCAATTGTTAGGATCTCTATGCAGCTTTAAGTTTATTAAGCTTTTAATGGCGAAGCTTTTGATCTGGGAGGAGCTTTTGTTATGAATCGCGTGTTGATTGATTTCATGTCTGGATATAGAAATAGTTGTTGATGTCTTTTTTAATAGTGTTTTGAGCGCAGCGAAGAGGTTTCTATGTCTGTGGAGATTTTAATATTTTATGGGCAATGTCTTTAAAATGTGTTTTCTTTTAATATTAATCGATGCAACTTACTACTTTATTTTGTTCATAATCTTTTCAATAATTAATGTTGAAACTTTCCGAAATATTTTTGCGCCGGTTCCGGTTGCGGCGGTGTCGACGGCTAGTGTTTTTTAAACCAGAACTTTGTTCATAATAATTTCCTGTTATTTTTAAAATAGTCGCTAATTAAGTAATCACAGTGTACGTCTAAGACTCTAAGCACTCCTTTCCCCCAAACCTTTAAGAGCCTCCAACATAGTCCATTACATAGAAAATGAGTCCCATCATAGCAAAATGCACTTTGAATTGACTACTCGCTGAGCTCTAGCAACAAGCCCATTCAAAAGTAAGGACAGTCATAAGGAAAAAGTCTGTCTAAGGGCCCGGCGGCGTCGCAGACAACCTTGGAACTGTCCCAGTAGTGACTGCTGTTATTCTGTGCCCCACTTGTTTTGCTCCTCGCTGCGTTTGCTATGCATTCTATAAGTGTACAGTCGACACAGCTTTTGAAAGATATTTATAAAATATATGATAGTCATTTAGTATATGGGTTAGCCGACTGAGAAAAATGAGATTGTTGTGATTTTGTTCTTAAGTTTAACTTATTAGTCTTTTTCGCTTTTTATACAGCTAGTTCATAAGCGTCTTTGGTATTGCAAGCAAACAAGCTGCGAGCCGAGTGCAATAGAAAGAGCGCTACCTAGCTACCTACAATCTGACGGGGGCAGCTTGTAAACTCGCTCAATGTCAATAATACTGCACAGCTGAAGACAGTAGTTTTGTTTACTCGTGGAGTGAGTGTAAGGTATAACCGCAGTGTATGACTATCTCTTTCTTTCGCCTTTGGATGACACTTAATGCGAATAATTTTGTACAGTCCCGTACAAAACCGAGTATACCTAGTATTTAAATACAACATTTCGAATTACAAACATTGTTAAAACAGAACCTAGCATCTACTAACCAAATCAGAGAGGCTGTACTAGTGGTCATACAAACCTCTTTTTATAAAACCTTACATAATTAATCCTACTACTTTACCGTTTATTACTCTTTATAATGTCTTCACTGTTTGTTACTCTTTCTCGAAAAAACTACTGAACGGATTAAGATGAAACTTTACAGTAATATAGGTTGAACATCAGAATAACACAAGGGATACATTTTATCCCGACATTTCTGCGAGAACGGGTACAACGCGGGTAACACTGCGAGGAGCGGCTAGCAGATAATAATAGACAAAACAATAAACACTTCCAGAACACAACCACAAATATATGTAAACTCCAACCACTGAACCATAGAGACGAGTATTCCTCTGTTGTCGCTGCCTGTACAGGGCGTCCTTGGCGGGTAGTTACGGAAGTCACTTAGAGCTAGGTTCGTACTAACCGTACTCGTCTGGTCGGACCGGTGGGAGTGTTGTTGTTGTGCTGTCCCTGCCGCCACGTGGTGCTGTGTGAATGCAGGCTCACTAACTCTAAGTAGAATGTGCATGTAGACGAAGTTTGAAGTCCTGGATTCTTAGGTTTAAGCGAAACCTACATCAGAGTAACATCTAGCTATTTCTGTATAAAATATATCTATTATAGATGTTAGAGTTTTAATTGAAGTTAATTTTCAAGTTCTTTAGATTAAAAGATTAAAAGTTGAAAAGTCTCATTTAGATTAAAAGTTGAAAAAGATTACCAAAACATTTACGCCATAAAACATAGGTATTTGATTGAACCCACCCAGGACCTGTGCGTAAATCCTAATACGATAGATTTTATATTGCCCAAAGAGGCCTAAAAACTTTGGACAGGCTACAAATAGTAATAAGAACAATAGAGGTTTCATACATTATGTAAGCGACGGCGATAAATGAATTATTTGAATAAAAATTACACTACGCTTACATTAAAGTTACAATCTCAGGAATTACCAGTCTGATTCGAATAATTATTTCTGTATTACCTTCATTCAAAAGAAAACTTATAGGATTATTCCGAAATTCCAGCTACAGTTACTACGCGGGTAAAACCGTGGGGTGTGGCTAGTTTAACGTATAATGTATGTTCCTATTTGTCTAAGTATGTATTTTTCTTTCAATTGAAATTGGTAGACAAGTGATAACATCGGACGCAGTTCAAAGAACTGTAACAATAAGATTTTAAGATCCAAGGAGTCATGATCCTCAGATCTTCGAGTGGATACTGGAGTACCTAGTGCTCGATAGGTACCTAAACGTAAATGTCGCACATTTTTAATGCAAATCAAATCGAAGAAACTTTAGGGATGTTTTGAAATTGGCTAAATGAGGTGTTTTTGTAATAATGTATTGTTTTCTTTTACGAGGATGAAAACTGTAGCTCTACCTTCTTTAAAGCTGGTAAAAAGTCCATAAAGAGTCTAAAAGAATGCACCAATTGAGCTATAATTTATTGGATTAAGTTATTCCTACTTTAATCTCATTTCAAGATATTTAATAATGATAGCTTCCCAGACAAATATGTCTGCATTACTCCACGCCTTTATTACTACTTATCGAACGCAATTAATTTCGATTATTCTCCAAAATGGCGCTAGTATCGCCTTTTTCTACAATAAAAGTACGACGAAACATTAGTTCCTTATTTCGCTACCTTCGTTCTTAATTTTATAGGGTTATAACCGTTTATTTGCTAACTTAGACTTTATGGCTGAGCGTTAGAGTCGAGTTTTGCAGCTTTATGCTTTGCCTTTTAGGTTTACGAGAGTTGCTTTGTTTCCTATGACTGGGCAGTTGTTTTTTATTATTTTTAAATGGCTGAGTATGAAGGTTTAGTGAATGTTATGAGTGACAACTATGGAATAATTTTAACCAATGTATACAGTGTTTGTGATACTCGACTTTAAATATATCTTTACATTATAACGTTTTTCTTTCTAGAAACTACGAAGGATCAAACCGCACCTTTTACAATACTTATACTTACAATGTATGATTCAAAAGATTTAAAGTCATTTTTAGTTTCCAATCAGCAATATGAAGTATATATTATTGATACATATGTTACATATATATAAATAGAGAAATCACTCTAAAACGCCCGAAATAACATTTTCAGATGTCCTATCATTCCAATACGATTCCAATTTATTTCGTGGTACAAAAAACTGTGTGCGATTTGCACTTTTTTATATTTAGAACACAATTTATTGCAAAACAAAAGAAAATAACACAACACCTATATGACGTTTACGTTTAATAAACCTTTTTACATATAAACCTTTTTACTCACAAAAACATAGTTTTAATCCGTAAGAAATACGTGGACGTATATTATCCATACTATTACTGGGTACAATGACAGAATAGATGTCATTTGAAAATCAAAGTTAAATGACACTGATGCGATTACGATGCGATTTGAATGGAATTCCAATTGACGCGATGTTTTGTATTTTTACCAATAGTTTTAGGTTCGTGGGTGGTGAGAACCTTATTAGAGACACCTTTTTGCCCGAGTGGAAACAAATAAAGAATTTAGTAAGTTTTATACTATTTGTGTTGTAACTGAATTACCTAAGTAGCATTCCATACCGACAACAAATTGGAAATGTACTCCAAATGACTGAAACATTTCATGCAGCCCTCTAAAACTTTATCAGTAAATTTTGTTGATTAATTGAAACTATAATCATTGTTTTGTAATAAAAAAGAAAGAGAGATCTAATAATAGTTATTTTTTTCTCAATATGGCGGGACGCCTGCGCCCGCGCATTATGTAGGCTTCAAAAAAAGAACACACAAGCAAGATGGCTGACTTTCTCGGCAGTGCCTATGGCCACTGACGTCATTGGACGACGTGTCCTTGTCACTTTGTCTATGGGATAATCTATATTTAATTGAAATACAATAAAAGTATAAACAAAATAAATCGCTGTGTTTTTTTCCATTATAATGGTGACGTCAAGAGGCGGAATATGAAACAGTTGTGGTAGGTTTAAATAAAATAACTAATTCAATATTATGGTTTCTGAAATTAAAATAATAATAATATTAAGAAAAAATACTTACCTTGTTATTTTAAGTGCTTACAAAAAATATGAATGAACAAAAACATGTAGAAAAAATAAGAAAGGTAAAGAAAATAAAAACAAAAATCACTTACCAAATAAAAATGAAACGGCGAACACAAAGTCCAATAAAATATTTAAAATGAATAATCAATAACACAACACGACACAAGTCACTAGAGTCTTTTATTTAAAAGAAAATTTGAAAAATCTCGGTACATTAATCTTTGTAAAATAACTAAGTCATAATCTTTGACGTCTGAAAAAAAATCAAAAATAAATACTGCGCCCGCGCAACTGGAGTTCAAAACGTTCGTTAGAAATAATAGATGATAGACGAATCTACGGCAAGTAATCGGAAGCAGTGGCCGCGAGGAGTTGTTTTATCAAATAATCGCGAAGGACTGGCGAGCTCCCAAACGGCAGGAAGAGCGCTCCTTTCCTATTGCAGTTGATGAAAAAATACTTTTTTCAAAAATTACCAACGAACGTTTTGAGCCAAAAAATCTAACCTAACCTAACCCCGGCGGGCGGACGACTGGCGGCTCGTAGGGGCCGCATTGCCAAATATTTTTTTTTGCATCTCGGCCGAATTATGCACTTGTATGCGACTTACGTCCTCCCTTCATTGTAGTGGTGCGACATGTACCGATTGGGCATTTTTATGTGGCTCCGTGTGTGGGGCACGCACACACGCCCGACACACGAAATTTTTGTCTGTGCGCGTTCCTCGGCCCTTGGACGCGGCCGTCGGTAGGTATGGCATATTAAAAAATATCCAATGTGTTATGTAAACAGTAGAGTTTGAAGACTGAAATACTTAGGTTTAGCCGGAGGGGTCGTCGTCCTTATTTTTCGGGAACACTGACTAATTTAGCTAAATGGATGTGATTCGCTGCAGCGCCGCGCCGCTGCCGGCGCACTGTTTCATTTCCGAACGTCTCTGTTTGTTGTGCGCGGACGCATGTTTAGTTATTTCTATTGAAAATTTGTGGTTTTCCACTGTTATTGTTATTCACTGATATCATGGTCATGTTCCAGGTGTTTATGAGTAGGAGTTTCGAACAAAGCCTTTAAATCTACAGCGTCTATTGATATAATATCACTCACTTTACAACCACACTCCACCATCTATTTTTCACCCATCCCAAACACTATTTACTGATAGACCGATATCCCCAAAGTGTTTATAAGAACTAAAGCCGATACACACTAGCGAGAAACAATGCAGTCGTTGACTGGTGGTCCCATGACGCAGCCTGTCTATACTACACTACTATACCTAGCCTAATGTTGTCCTAGGTCGTTTTAAAGTCAACCCAAGGACGGTCACGCTCCTAAAAAATTTAGACTTAGCTTCTAGGAATTACAACCAGACTCTATTAATACCTAGAATCGTTATCTTCTATTAAACAAGTATTAAAGCAATAAATCGTACTCGACTTCTTTTTAATTGGTTGACTATTTTTTGTCATTACTTTTGATTTAAATGTTTAGTCTCTAACTTATATTAAACAATGTTATGTAAAATTATTTGAGCTTAATACTTACTTAATAACATTTTTTATATTAATATTGCGCTATTATTTATCATTAAAATGACAGCTATCATTAAAATGACAGCTATCATTTTGACACTATAATTGATTTGATTAGAATATTATTTATTGTCTTTAGATGTCTTTTACTACTCCTATCCTAAAAGCCTATCCTTTGTAGTTAAATGTACATCATGTACATCTCATGTCACTTCCCCTAAAACACAGTCCACAATACCACTCTCCCTTTTCTAAGGCAGTCGAGTAAAGCTAACCGTAGAGGTTACAAGGCCAAGCTTAAAATAGTTGAAAAAACCTCTTTGAAACTATTCAGTGGCCCACGAATGATAGGATCGATCGGCCGCTAAACATAGGCCTCCGGCCGACCCGGCAAACTTTATAAGTGGACCGAGAAAATTCACTAAAATAATTTACAAAAGTTCAAGTTGGCCTCACCCCCTCACCCCCTCCCTGGTGTCGGAAATTTAGACCGCTTAAAGGCCTCCGACATGTTCTGAAACGACCGGGAACCGTGACCGACAATTTATTATGCAACTTAAAAGCACGGTAGCGCTCGGATAGAAAAGCTACCCATATGAGTAATGGCTGAGCTGCACGTTGCTTAACAATCGCTATTGGCTAACAGCATGTCTTGGGACACTACGTCACGAGAGCTACTAATGTACAAGTACTGGAGAATGTAGCTTAGATCAACTACTCTAGTATTTTGTGGTCATATTTTCAACTTAGATTGGGTACAAGCAGTGCCCCGCATTTTTACACGTTTTGTTCCTATTTGTGTACGAATTTCGAGATGGAATAATAATTAGTTTCGCCTTTAATGTGGTATGCAAAATGTTATACAAAAATTGTTTTTCAAATAGTTTCAGAGGTAAGCGCGACAGGAAACAAGCAAACAAACTGTCCAGCGTATTTAGGTATAATTGTTTTCCGGCTAGATAGTTCGATAGTGAAAGTGACCACACGACTGCCAATAACTTTGCTGACAGTACCCTACCTAGTTTATCAGCCAAAACCTATACCAAACTCCCATCATACGAAAACAAAATAAATTATTTACTTTAACTGCAAAATAAGTATTCAAAAACAATTTATTACAAAATGCATTACCGGAATACTGTAGAGCTATCAGTTTATCTTTTATGCTAAAATCTATTTAATTGTGTTGGTAATAAAGTTTACTTTTGGCGTGTGCAGTGGGTTGATAGCTCGGGCGAGGGTTGTCGGCCTAATGCCCTTGTTAGACAAAGGACGACGTCTAACGAATATATTCGGACATAGAATAAACACTGCAGATGGGAATTGGTTCAAGGTTATATGTTTTATAACTCCGCGGTGTAGTGGTAAATGCACCTGCCTGTCAACCCGAGGTGCCAGGTTCGAATTCCGAGTCGAAGTTTTTGTGGAGCTTTGTAATCATGGCTTGGGTTTGGAATTACCAGCTCTTCATCAACTCTGGAAGATTGGGTGGAATGGTAATTCCTTTGAAGAATACAAAAAAATTGCCATCGACCTAACTTAGGTACTTAAACGAATAAGACAATGATACTAAATAGCTATTTCTAGCTAAAACCACTATGAAAAAGGCTGCGAGCAGCAAGGTAGTGTAAAAAAAATACATATTCCAATAGCGATTTTTTATGCCATTTTCAGTGCTAAAGTCAAATATTTTTCTCCAGTTTCGGTCCCAAAGAGGCTCTTTTGAACGTATGTACCAGGACCTTCCTACACCGCACCGCAAGTTAATGATATTTTATGACAAAAACTTGCAGAAGTTCACTTGCGCTTGCACTCGCACGATGCAACTTCTGAAAGTTTACAGTTATATAAAAAACTAGTCACTCTTAAATTGATGAACATACTTTTTTGCTTCTTGATGCAAGAGTAAATAAGTTTCAAGGGTGATAATTTAGGTGTGATTAGAAAAAAGCTACCGAACTTATCCAATAGGGAAAATATGGTCATTTTTTGCTTTGGAAGCTTGTTAGATCGACTCACATCAAGATTTATGACTGTTATTATAAAAAATATGATTCATAAATGGAATATTTTATGATGTGTAAAGTCATATTTATAAAAAAAATAGGTTTTTTCATCTGATACCCGACAATTTTGAGTAATCCATCCCAGAAGTGCAGTTAGAGGCAAATCCAGATTATATCAACCAACTGGAAAGAAATGTGAATGTTCTGATCTATAAAGAAATGAACAGAAATAATGAAATATGTATTTGCTAAAACAGAGAATAGCAGAGAACAGAGATAAATGGAAAGAACTCCATCGACAAGAGCTTAGGAAAGTTATGAAGAAAAGATGGTTTTGTAACGTGAAGGTTTTAATATTGCCATCTTTGTGATAACTGAAGCATTTTAGCGACTTAACGTAATTGCTGGTTGTTGTCATATCTAATACAAAATCAAACACAGTGGCGTAAAGATAATGATAAAATAATGAAAGCCACATAATATACTTGAAAAAATCTTATTATCATTTGAAAAGAGAATTCATACACATTATTATATTCATTCATACTTTTTACCAAAAAGTAGCCAAAATATTCGTCACTACTCTGTGACCAGTCTGCGTTAATACCAAATCAGCATGCATCACGCACACAAGCGTAGCTGCGCCCGCGCCGATAGCCTACACTACACCTATACCTTTTTGTTTGACGACCGGATAAAGAATTAGGGTTTTTTGCCTCCAATACAATGCTAATATATTAGAGTTTTAAATATATTACTTTTGGAACAGTACTTATAAAGGAATGGGTTAATGGTACGTGATAGGTATAGGCCACACCCAGCTTGTTTAAAGACAAAGTCAAATATTTTTGTTTAGTTTTGCTTCCAAAGAGGCTTGTTTATCTGTTCGCCTAATGTCACCAAACTCGTTTAATTCAGTCACCGCGTAATGAAGGTTTTCGCATGAGACTCTAACGCTATAAATGATAAAATGGACAGCTTCGCTGTACATCGGGACCATAATGATACGACTGGAAGTGGAATTCAGAGCGGGGATAGTTTAACAAATAAATATAAAAAAATCAAATTGGAAACCTATCCTTAACCTCTTAACACGATTTGCGAAATTGCTAAAGGTAGCGAAAAGTCCTCAAGGGCAAGTTGACGGCATAAATCTGATTAAACGCAAATGAAGAAATCCCTATTAATCGTCATCCTAGTTTCTCCTTATCATGTCCTCTTCATGCATGATCACCAGTACTGCGATCCATAAAACTACAGTATGAATGCCGCACGCGGGAGGTGCACCGTAATGTACGATACACGCTTGAGTAACGCGCGTCATAAATATTGTAAGGCCTGAGTAGTATGCGGAATATCGGAAAAATTACGTATTTAATAACTTTTTCAAACGAAAAAACGTCATACCATGATTTTATGACAACTACCACCTTGAGACATCGGTTAAAACGCTTAAAAGTACAGAGGTATCTTGAGGAAATATCTTGCTCGTCTGCTTCTGGAGGGAGATAGTAGGACTCAGTTTGTAGAGCGTTTTCTCTGTCACTTACTTGATTATTTATTTATTTATTTAATGACACATCAACAGTGTTGCATATTATACATTTAAATCTAAAATTACAGAGTACATTTCTGATATGAACACTAATAACAGATGTGTACAGCATTTATGACAAGTAAACACAAAACAAGTTCATAGGAAAATATTTCACAAGAATAGTAAGTCGTGATTAGCCACTAGCCGCGTACCCACCTAGCGCACAGGCCCGCGAGCCAGCCTCAGTAGTTTTGTTCAATTTACACGAGGCCGCCTCGCGAGGCAGGCTGAGCCATCATAAGTCGTGTATATTCAGCTGCAGCTATTTTCCTAGCTTCGCGCGCGAGCCAAAACATAACCGTACCCACCTAACACACAGCGCTCACCGAGGCACCTTTGAGCGCGTCAAGTTTACCGACAACAGATGGCTCGGGGCCGAGCCGTGCTCGGCCGAGCAAACGCGCGCCCGAGGCAGCCCGAGGCACGTCCACACCAGCCGAGCATTTGGCTCGCGAGCCATGGCTCGCGAGCCTGTGCGCTAGGTGGGTACGGTTATGTTTTGGCTCGCGCGCGAAGCTAGGAAAATAGCTGCAGCTGAATATACACGACTTATGATGGCTCAGCCTGCCTCGCGAGGCGGCCTCGTGTAAATTGAACAAAACTACTGAGGCTGGCTCGCGGGCCTGTGCGCTAGGTGGGTACGCGGCTATTGACAAGCCAGAGAAAACAGAGACTAGAAACAAGCTGGTGACAAACTTAACATTAACTTAGCACGGGCAGTATGATAGACTATGACAGACTAAAACTAGACGACTTTTTTTCCTTTTGAATATCAAAAACCACAACATTTGCATTGCACACCTATCTAAGGAGTAACTGCCACTATATCCAATCAATAAACCAATGTTTTCCGAAAGGTCAACCTCCTTAGACGCTCTGCAAAGGTTCTATTGAACACCAAGTTATATTTGTACCGAAGGTTATATTTGAACATTTTCCTTAGTGTATATTAGGCTTAAATACATAAGCAATAATATACATAGAGGTATAGTGTATTCAGACTTTAGGCGTCGGCTACCTCTCGGTTCTTGAACTAACATCATTCGGGTGTGATTGAACTCCACACACACAGACAAACAAACACAACACACGTAACACTTAGATTTGTAGATATATGCTTATGTGTTAATGTTTGTTTTTTAGGTTTTTAACGTTTGGTGCAACGCTCGCGCATGTTTGCGATCATGTAATTCTAGCGCCGAAATATCCAATGATTTTGAGCATATTTTTAACAGAAAGCTTCGTAGCGTCTTCATTATTTTAAACCGTCTTTGACATAAACGAAGAACGGTCAAGAATTCGAAGACTTTCGAAAAGGTAGTAAAATGCATGCCTTAGCATATTCAACTAAGAAGCTAAGCCAAGCTAGGAAGACTATATTTTTAGGTTAAACAAACGGACAGATCTAATACAGCTACATTACATATGGAATCAAACTAAATTAATTAAAATGAGTTTTAGTGCCCAATTTAATGATCCTTTTTGTAATGATACGAACATGTCCTAACGCTCGGTCGGCGGCCAATCAACTTGTTCCACAGAGTTATAGACCAAAGTCAAATTAATACTTATTTAGCGAAAAAATATGATTTGAATCATTATATTTGATATTACAATTATTTGATATATTACAATTATATATTACATATTTTATATTACAATTATTACAATTATATATTAATTATATATTACAATTATATTATTTGATATTATTTATTTATTTGAATGACCTTTGTGTTACAATTAGACTGACGCCCGTACTCAGAGAAGTCAAATGCTTAGTAAAGATTTAATTTTGACATGTATGTATGAAAAATTACGTCCATTAGTTAAGTGTCGATTAATGAACGTCTCTGAGTGCCGCAGTGAGCTCACACTATAATCAAGTTATAAAATAGTATGCACTTTCATGGGATTTTTTGGCACAGAGCAATTAGTCAATTTTATGTGACTAGTATGCACTAGCTTTATTCATGTGAACCATTAAAAATAGAAAAATACCTATCAGACACAGATAAGAGTTTAATAAATACCCATGTAACTAAACTTGACATTTTCACTACTCACATATCGAAGCACGGCAGCGCTCAGACAGAAATGTCACCACAATCTATCGGTCATCCATCCTAGTAGTAGTTCTTACATAAACACAACAAAAAATTCCACTATTAAATACAAAACCCGACATCTATTCGTAATTGAAACATTACATGTGTACGTCAGCCGTTCATTAGACCTGACCTACGATAACCTCTAACTAGTTTTTCTATTTCGACCTTGCGCTTGCGCAGCCATTGACATCACCGCGCAGACGAACCAATTTGGGACCTAGATCAGTGACATTGGTATTCTAGATTATTTTGATACCTATTTTGGGTCGTGAGTGGTCTCTGTGGATGCTCAGAGCATGTTTATTTATGATCCTAAGTGGTAGTGATGTATGATTTGAATGATAATGGCGTCGTTTAGACAGAGTGAGCTTACAAGCCGTGATCGCTAGCGTTTAGCTTGTAAACTCGCTCAATCTAAATCTACACTAACATTAGAAAGCTGAAGAGTTTGAATTTTTATGTTTGTTTGTAACGCGCTTACCTCAAAATATACCAATCCGATTTTAATAATCCTTTTTGTAATGAATAGCCACATTCAATAGGGAGGTTAAATTAAGGCAATTTTTCATCCTGAAATTCCCACGGCGGGTAAAACCGCGGGTGTTGTTAGTAGTTTATACAAGTTGTATTCTATTGAGCATGCCGGATACGTTGCACATTTAACATAATGTTTTAACATTTTGGTGGTCGCTTGGGATAGAAATTCGATGAAACAATGTCCGTAAACTATTTGCTTCGCGTATCAAGCATACATATACATATGTAGTATATTTATACACAACCAAGTCATTGCTTTTAGTCTAAAATGAGAACATAATCATTATAATCTGGAACATTTCTTGAAAGTTTGTAGTTAATAGTCTACCTGTCACAAAACACATCTAACACCTAAACTATCAACTCATCAATACTATTTATTTATCAATCCAAAGTACTAATACCGATACAATGCATTACAATTGTACGTATTGATGTGTGAAACAATAATACTGTTTATCTAAGTGTCGGAACAATAGACGGACGGATAGGCGGCGTGCGTGGGCGCAGAGTAACGACCGCCATTGATGAGGTCGCCCAAGGTCACCGAGGGTCAAGGTCGAGGCCAGAGGTCAGTCTGGTAACAGGGATAGGAATGAGGGCGTTCTAGATTACGGTTAGAGATAGTTGCATAGTTCTAGTATTGTTTCTATTCCGATTGTGCGATTCAGAGGTCAATGGAACGCAAACGTCAATACATTGATATTAGTCAAATTTCAATCTTGATAATAATAGAATTTATTGACTTGCTGCTAGTACACCAACTAGTAACATCTAAAACATTAAAATCATGAACTTTTCACAAACACTCAACCGTCACCATCCGCCCAACGAACACCCGCCCAAAACAACCAACTCAATCACAAGACGAAATCTAAAAACAAACACCTCATTTTAAAAGTAGGTGAAGCGCTAACGTTGTATTAGGTTAGTGTTAGTGTTTGCTCACACAGATAGCGGAGGCAAGGTCAGTGTCAGCTAGACCAATGACTCAATGTGATTCTTAGTCGGCGCCTGCGCACGTCATCCGATCGTAATTTATTTCGGTCCCGCGCAATATCATTACCTAGGTTGATGAACTTTGTAATGCGACTAGTTTTTAGAACTGGTTTTCTTTTGTTTTTAACAAATTCAATTCAATTTTATTCAAAGTGTTATGCTGTTCTATACGTTTTCAGGGTTATTTTAGTGCACTAGGTATGCGCGTGCGCAATATTATCTATCTTCCCATGTACATTCTATTACCACTTTTAGACTGCCTCTAAAAATAGGAGCTCCTATTTCTGCCTTAGTTTTTCCCTTCGGGTCTGATATTAACATTACTAAACCTAACCCTACCGACCTTATGTCCGGTTCTATAGTTTACATGTTTAGGTTAGATTTGTCTTACTATTTTTCTTGGAGTCGCTTTTTGTTGTGAATGTTATATCAGGGACCACAGCTCCACCCATTACAGCTTAAATTGTTACAATAATCGGGTATCCAGATACTAATCTGGATCCTATTGGTTATTAGCAAAACTTTTGGCAATAATGTCCTTTGATTGGTGGAGGCGTCTCGTCTGAAACCTTTCTTAAAAAACTACTGATAACTATAGCAATTTAGATTGTAGGATAATAATCTCCAAGCTTAAAATCAGCTCATTGAATAAATCTCGTATTAAATGAGCTACATTAGTCACTCTTATCAAAATTCCTATTTCTTTATAATGCCATATATTCCATCTTATATGCTCAATGTCAACGCTGCTTTACCCAACATTATAAAAGAGATCTGTTTTTTCTAACACTCCGCTCAAATGAACCAGCGCCGCGAGTGCATCGCCCGCGCTCAAGGAACCTCTAGCTGTATGAATAGTCAACACATGCACATACACACACCTTAATTTATTGTTATTATACCTCACCGAAAACACTTTGTATTCGATAATATTTTAAGCATTGTTTGTAATAACGTCATTTTGTATTTGTAGCGTGATGATATTGGGCGAGTTAGAGTTGTGAAGCTAGTTCTATTTAATGTTTAGCTAAGATTCGTTGAGTTGCAGCTTGTGAAGTCGCTCAATGTTATTGACTTTTAACACGGATTCAGTTAACATTTTGGGAGATCATTTTTTTTTAAATTCATTCGTAATTATTAGATACAAGATTCATTGAAATCCTGTTTTAAATTTGTGATATTTTAGATGAGGAGCACAAAATACACCCACAAGGTTTCAAATAAGGATGTTAAGACAGTGTTTGTTGCGCGCTTGCTTGGGGGAGACACTGCCGTGATCCAGACATTGAATTCACAGTCTACAGGCTTGACTACAATTTATCATTTAACAACGAATTTTTTATCTACTTTTCAATCAAGCATGCCATGTTCAAATATCATAAGTATATTTCGATATTTCCAATGAACATACAGTCATAATCTCTGCACTTTATTACTAATGCATCGTCATCTGAAGGAAACGATCACCTAAACGCGCCCCAAGCCAATGAGTAATTGTTTTACATAGAGAGGCATCGACCAACAGGCGAAGGTTAGCGATTAGTCGGACTATACCGGGTGATGAGTAGTTATTTATGGTCCTGTCCAACTGTACTGACCCATTTCGAAATAGAAACATATTGATGTCTTGTAAAGTAAATTGTTGCTTGTAATGTCCCACTGCTGGGACATAAAATACCCTTCACCTTCCCCTACCCCTAACCTTCCTCCTATGCAAACTAAAATAATTATTCGAATCGGTTAAATAGTTCCTGGGATTAGCGCGTTCAAAAAAACAAAAATCAAATTCTTCAGCTCTTTCTAAAAGGCCTGCCGAGTACCTCTGTAGAGTACAGATATCAAATGTATAAATATAATAAGCTGAAACTGAAGAGTTTGCTTTTTTTGTTTGTTTGAACGCGCTAATCTCAGAAACTTCCAATACTATTTTTATCATTATTTTTCTAATAGGGAATATATCTAGGGAACATATATATTCCCTAGCAGCGCCCCGCGGTTTGATCTAATAAAAACAAAAGCCCAACAAGACCACTGCTAATCCAAACAAGTACAAAGAACCAGAAAATACTACTATAGAGAAAAAATGCTTATTATTTCAACTTCGCCATACAAAAGATTTTCCTGGAACAAATACAATAACCTACCTTACATATTTCAGCGGTAACAAAATGTATTTCCATACAAAAAAATACAACGAAATTACTAGAATTTTCCGCAAGCTACGTTGTACTACGATCGCTACGTCAGAGGTCACTGGCCGGCGAGCTTCAAGGTCAGTGCTTAGGTCATAACACCTAGGCATTGAGGAAGGTCTAGACTCTAGCCTGACTCATAGATCCGGCTATTGTTAGCATTGGAAAATACCAAAGAGCGAAAGTGTTACTAGACCATTGTATTCACGGTTCGACATTCATGTTATCCCGGAGGAAAATAGGGAGGAAAAACTGTAAAAGTACTTATATTATAGTATCTAGGAGTGCCCCGCGGTTTTCCCGCGCTATGCCATTTCCCGTAGGAATTTCGAGATGAAAATAGGCCTATTACCTTCCCGTTGAATACGGCTATCCATTATGAAAAGAATTATTCAAATCAGATTGGTAGTTTCTATTAGAAATTACAAACAAACAAAGTCAGATACCACTTTATAATATTGATATTTATGAAATCTATGTAAGATATAATCCTCCTCAATGCACTGATAAATTGAGTGAGATGAGAAACTTTTGTCCAGCTGTGGGACATTACAGACTAATTTACATTAATATAATATCCTTAAGACTCTACCGGCCTATACGCAACGCAAGTCAATACCAATAAAATGCTATAAAAGAGTTAAAATATATTTGTATTAATGTAAAGTATATACCAAATTCAAGTCGCCACAAAATATATTAAACACCTATATTTAAATAGTAGCAACACCCCGCGGATTTACCCGCATTGTACCCGTTCCCGTAAGAATTTCGGGATAAAAAATAGCCTATAACCTTCCCGTTGAATGTGTCCATCCATTACAAAAATAATTATTCAAATCGATCAGTAGTTCCTGAGATTAGCCCTTACCAACAAAGTTATAAACTTTACTTCTCTATAATTAGTATAATTATAAAACATTAGTATAGATTACAAAAACTATTAAACTAAATGATGACTTTGTTTACTTAAAGTGCGGACAGACTAACATTAAATGGAAAATTCTATTCAGAGCGGCGGCGGCGCGGTGGTAGTGATGTGTATCTTTGTTTCCCGTAGGTACGCGCCGCAGCCTTGACTGCAGCCGTCGAACCATTGCCTTGATCCTGCGGCTGCACTCCTGACCTCGGCTGCGCTTAGCTTTCATAGGTTCGCAGTAATTGCGTATCACTTTACATTTTAATGTGTTTATTATCTTGTGTATGTGTTGTGTTACGGGTCTGTACCTAATTGTGTTGTAGTGTTTTAAAAACCTAGTGTTTTGTATCCTTTTATTTTTTATCGCCTCCGTGCAAATTTTCATCCACGTCTGTTAAGTAGTTTTTCCTTTAAAGAATAATAAATAAACATCCATCCAACCATCTTAACAAACTTTAGCGTTTATAGTATTAGTACGATTATTTGTATGTAGTTACAGAGTTAATAACGCATTTATTTATGTGTCTGCTTTTATAATAAAATAAAAGGTGTAGATAATAAATTACGTTTTTTGCTAGAAGTTTATTGTTTGAAAAGACGTAAAAAAACGTTGAGTAGTTAAAGGTAATCCATCCTTTACAAACACTGAAGGTTCCGGGTTCAATCCCCGGTTAGGATAGTTGTTTGTGCAAATAATATGCATTCGAGTGTTGTGTTTACAAAGTATGTTTACTTATGTGCAAGAACACCCAATTTGGGTCAAAAAACAGCAGAGTTTTAAATCAACGATTGTAAAAATAAATATGTATAATTTGATGCAAAAAATGCGATCGTCCCGAGGTGTCTATGTATTGCGAATGTTTGCGTGTGTGCGTGTATAGTCACATAATGCATCTGGCCTCATCTCTACAGTAGCCGAGTTCATACACTGCTGGAGGTTTCAAGTGGACAAATGCCCAATTTTATTTGTTTAACTTAATTTTGACATATTTTTATCAAAATAAAAAGGATAGGCATAAAGTGAAGGGCGGAAGCGGCACTTTAGGGCGGAGAGGAACAAACTATTTAAAGGAGTTTGCGGATGTGCTCTTTAGTAATAAAATAAATACATACATGGATTAACCACATTGTTTGGAATAGGTAGGCATTTTTTGTATGTTTAATGATTAAGTTAGCAAAACGAAAAGCTCTAATTTTCTACTAAAGAGAAAAGGCATCTACGCTCACTGAAGATATTATGTATATACATACTAGCAGCGCCCTGCGGTTTTACCCGCATTGTACCCGTTCCCGTAAGAATTTTGGGATAAAAAATAGCCAATAACCTTCCCGTTGAATGTGGCCATAAATTACAAAAATAATTACTTATTCGAATCAGATTGGTAGTTTCTGAGATTAGCGCGTTCAAACAAATTCTTCAGCTTTATTATATTAGTATAGATATAAAATAGCGCAGTGAAGAGCCTACTGGTTGATTAGTGATCAAACCCGTCATGTCTGAGTAATACATTGAATGCAACTCAACGATGAAGAATGTGGTCACCCCACTAACATGTCCAGCACTGTAAACATCACAGAGCACTGAACATTTGCCAAATATTTTTTTCTAAATATGTAACCGGGCGGGTCGTTGACCCGGCGGCCATTATCGGCAGTCGGATGAATGTTTTAGATCGCCTGCGCCCGCGCAGCGCTCACACTTCGCGTGAGTTTCAGAATTTTTATGTTCCCAAATGTAATTTTTAGATGCAGCTGCTTGGTTCGTGACAAATTAAGTTTTTTTTTCCTGTTTAGTGATTTGGTAGAACTTGTTTGCGAAGATTTTGTGGGAGACAAGTGACAACGACAAATACGTATACTTTATGATAGTATACTACTCTACCATTTTATATTCTCGTACATGTTACGGCCCTACCATTTGGTTGTAACATTAACCGGCCATTAAAAGTAATACCTGGCAATGTATTTTACTACTAAAGTCCTTGATATCGAGCGAGTTTACAAGCTGCTAATAGGTGAATTGACAATTTGACAGCGTGGCGCTTGTGGGCATGACACGATACGCTATATTGTACAAGACACGTCGACAGTGGCTTGTCTATCTAGCTACACCGTGGTGCTAACGTGTTTCGGACAGTAACGGACCCTTCGAAGTGAATGAATTGTCGTAGCGGTCTAAAAACCAAAAGCACTAGAGACAGCGATCCCTCTCCAAACTAACTTACTCATCATTCATTCATTCATCTGTCATCATCAGTTAGTGGTCAACCCTGGCGTAGGAGTTTATAGACTGCCTAAAGGCCTCAGACATGATCTGACGATGAAACAACCACGACCGACTACTTAACGTGCACTCCGAAGCACGGAAGCGCTCAGATAGAAATAAATGCCAGTATCGGCCACCCATCCAAGTAGAGGCCGAGCGTATTTTGCTTAACAATGGCAATGAACTAACATTTACCAAGTATATTTAAGTAAAAGTATTTCTGTATGTTACGTAAATTGTATTCATGAGAAGTTCTCCGAGCCCAAGTAACCCATTCTCCGGGACGTCTCCGTTCTCCGCGCTCTATCCGGGGTATTCCAAGCACCTGTTGCTACAAAGATATTTAGAAAGGCAATATCTTCTTATACATTTTGTATGAACACACAACTCGGGTATTTTATTCACTATTCTTGTCTTAAAAATACAAAAACCAGGAAGTCTGTGATGCGAAAAATGGATAGACGCTTTATTTGTTGCTTTTAAAACTACTTAAGAAATATTGATAAAATCAAATCAAAACGTGCAAGAAAACTGTCCAACTATACTACTACTCTCTCTCTACTCTGTCTACTTTGTACTCTATCTACTCTGTCTTAAGTAATGAACTAAGTCACTTCATACATCAACCTGTAGCACAGATTACATAACAGTCACTAGTGCCCCCTAAAACTTAATATTTATGTAATTAACAGTCAACCACGAACAACAACCATTGACAGTAACTAATTACAAATAACGCAACTATTATCAAAAGCATTATGGCCCCTTAATCTAACCCTCACTTGCTGTTATCTAGCTTAACGTGTTGACCCCACGGGTCAAGGGTCAAATAGGGTAGATCGACCTTTAATAGACCTTTAATCGCAGGTAAGGAATAGGTTAAATTCACCCTAATTTGATAATGTTGTAATGTAATGCGCATTTATTGTTGTTTGTTATTATTGTGTGGTTCAAAGTACGAGTACTATTGATATAGAAGAGGTAGAAAGAGGAGAATAAGCTGCATATTTTATTTTGTGTTTGTTTGTTTGGATGCAAGTCGAATTTGTTAAACTCTATAGGGGTAGGACGCAAGTAGGTATTAACGCAAAATGCTGCTAGTTCGTTCATATATCTACTGATCTATTCCCTATAACCTAATTCAAGAGATGTTCTATATACTCGTATTACACACGTAGCATTCAAGTTATATTAATTTGAGCTTTAAATTAATAAAATTGATAGTCATTACATTAATTAGATATGTATAAGTTCTTTCCCATTGCAGAACAAAGAGCTTTTATCACTACATCATGATAAGGTGGAAAGGTTCAGAAAACCTCTTTACACAGTAGTAAAATGACAACTCAGTCACAAGCGCCGAGAAAACTTTACCTCCATAAAATAACAAAGAAAACCCCACACGAACGTCTACACACGATAAACCAAATCATCCGGAAAATCAAAACAAAGTGAGCATCTCCAGTGAACTATAAACTATGTACAACTACCCTAATCAACCCTCGCGCGGCCAAGTGAGGATCTCCCCTTGACCGCGCGTCCCATAACCTTGGGCCGTCTTACCATCAATAGACACGTATGACAAGGACGGCGGTAGTCTCGGAGCAGGTGCGAGCGAGACGCAGCAATAACATAAGAAACGCAAGGTCGCCGGGCAGTGGGTCACTGTGTCTAGGCATCGTCTAGCACTCACACTATTGTGGGGTACCGACCGCAGCACACGGGCTAGTAGTTTTCTTTTAGTTTTAGTGTTACAATTATGGTTTTATGTTTAGATTTCAGCGTAAATGTGACCTAACACTAAGAGTATGCTGGATACAAACATTCTGCTCAATAGCAAGGTTTTCCTTCTCGTCCAAATAGATTAAGAAGGGAAGATTCTTGATATTTACCAAATGTAACAAAATATCTAATAGGAATTACACATAATCATACATTATAACAATTTTGCTCGTCTCATATCACCACGACAACAACCAAAGCAGTGGTTCCAGTACCTACAATGTCAACAAGTATTTGAGAAACCTTTTGTAAACTAACAAAGGCCACAAATCATACAGTAGTTGCCAAATATGCGTCACCAGTGGACATAACTGGGCGGCGATAATTGAACACGACCTGGATGCAGCTTCTCGGAACCTCCATTAGCAAATTCATGCATAGTCACGCGAACAGAAACGTCAAACATGGCGCCAATGTCATGTGCCAATATTGCTTTCTAAAATATGACGGAGATTTAACACTTACAGACAGTTTAAGAGAGACAAAACCTTAGGCCCTCTGGTCATGGTGTGATAAATTCAGGTCCGTGTCGTTGCATACACTTCGCTGATATAATTGTGACACGAATACGCGTCTACGAAACACCTCCGTGGAGAGTGGGCCTTACACCCCGGTCCCACAAGTCTGGATTTATTTTAACAGTCATTACTATTTTTAACGGACTTCAAAAACCGATGGAAAAGCTTCTCAATTCAAAAAAATGTTTTATTTGAACGTATTCATTTATATCTCTCTTACTCCCATAAGAAATAATAGAGACGCCAACATCTGGCTAGTAGCCGGATCCAACAGTTAACAAGTGGGACAGTTTCTTGCAAACATCTCCTTGTTTTAAGTACTTCATGTCATGACAAAGCTGTCACGGCCATTGACTAGCAAATGTATGTTCACTAAACTTAGTGAATCTGAAAAAGTGAAGCTAATAATCTGTGCTAATAATTATTTAAGAGGAAACTATTTACTTCCGGGTATTTCCATTCTTATTTGCAAAAGGTTGACGTTTGAAGTATGTCAATTCAATCAGACTTTTAAGTACATCAGTTAGAACGTCAACTCAAACTATGTCTCAATCAAGCTCAATCTTTTCAAAGCAAAATACGGAAAATTAAATTCAAATTCTAAATCATAAAATATCAATCCATTTGCCTGCGATCCGTACCTACACTCACAAAGCGAACTAGTGTGCTCACACACGCTACATCTATAGTGGCGTGTGAGTGTGTGTGATCCAAGGAAATAGTTGCCCCGTCGCGAGCCCTTTCACCGCGTCCAGGACACATCCGAAGGCTATTTTCACGCAAATATTTGAGTTGCAAATAAAGATAAGTTGTTGACGCGTAAGGTCCTTTAGGAAGATGTAGGGATGTGCGGTCGAATGCAAAAGTTACTCAGACGAACTTAGAGACGTCAAATGATTCTATATTAATGAGTGATTTTTGACATTATAACGGTGGTTGCGTTACTATTGAAGCAGAGCGAAGCTGTGCGGAGCCTGATTTACAAATCACAACCCATTGGAATTGTCAAACAGTGCATTGACAATGCACCAATCACATCAAAGTATTTGCTTAAAGCATTGTGATTGGTCAGTAAAACTACGCACAGCTCAGCTTGGCTTCAATGGAAACTCATCCTAACTTATGAAAAATCACATTCTTGAAAAAATACCCTTTATACTTCATTTATTTTTAAAACAGTTAAAATCTAAACAAATTGTTATGCCGAATTTGTAAAGATAATTTGTTCTGTAGAAGAAAACAGCTAGCCGGCATCGTGGTGGTACAAATGGAAATAAATTACTAGATCATTAAAACTTATCTAAATTATACACGTGAGACATGAGTCACTTGAAAGTTCTCTCAAAAAACATTGTAGGGCTTCGTTACAAGGGTGCGGCCGTATAGTCGGGCACAGAGGAACGAAGTAGGGAGCTTAGGTACCCTCTCACGCATTCTATAACTACTTTATCGATTGGACTATTAGGGCGTCTAACATAATTTTAAAAGCCCTAATACTCTTTCATTCTGATAAATTGCAGTGTGTAAACATAATTTCTATTAAGTGAGCTTACAGTAAGTAACCCGATTCTTCGGAGCCATTGTTGACAAGCCCGTTGGCACAGTGGCATGTGAGAGCGCTTACTGTATCGGGGTTGCGGGTTCGATTCCCGTCCGGATATGTGCAGATATAATTGTTGTGTTATACCCGTTCCCATAAGAATTTCGAAATGAAACATCTATAAATATAAAAATCAATGCCACTTTTCGTTGTAATTTTAGAACTCAAGAACGGGCTCACTTAGTTCGGACTATTTAGTTGATGGTTTATGTGAAGTTTGCACTTAATCGGTCGAGCGGTTCTTAAATTGCCACGGGAACGGGCACTACGCGGGTAAAACCGCGGGGCGCAGCTAGTAGAATAAAGTTCTGGCTATACATTACTTACATGAATGTGGCTATACAATACAAACAAGATATTCAAATTGGATTGGTAGTTTCTGAGATTAGCGCGTAATAAACGAAAATAAACAGCTGCAAATATACTACATTCAGTTTGGGTGTCATTAATGGTTTGTTTTGTCCGGGCAAATCCCAGGAACAAATGTACTAATGGCTAGTACCTTCATTGTCACTCCGCCAAACTATTTTATTTTATGTTTTTAAATACCTAATAATAATATATTTCTTATTACAATATCTGCATATATTTAGGTACCAAAACCAACAATACGAATACCTATGTATACATAAATACCCACTGTGATTATACATTCGAGATCAATTTGTAGATGCGCAGAGCGTTGAACTAATCAAGGTTAGCCCCGCTGCGCCTGCGCCGGTTAGGATACGGCGGCGTACGTAACGTACGCCCAGACGACAGTACGGGGCAGAGATCATTACCCGTTGCGTAGGCGGGCGGTGGATGGTCATAAATAAATAAATAATAAATATCTCCGGACAAATTCTCAACGCGGGCAAAGCCGCGGGGCGCTGCTAGTACAATATACGGCGGTAGTGGAACAGAAAACACCCTTCACATAACTGAGAAGTGTCATGAGTAATAGTTTCTGCCGGGTACTGTACTCGTTGACGTAAATTACGTTGTTTCTCATTGTACACAATGGACACTGTTCGGAACATTAGCAAAGATGTGTTTTTACATTTTATATGTATTTTTATTTATAGAAATTATTTGCAAAAGATTTTGTTTGGTCTTGAGATTTAGTTTTCAAGGTTTCTTGGTTGTATTTTATGTGTTTATACCTGAATCAAAATTAAGTGCTATAAATAATTTAAAGCCATATTCGAGGCCAAAATACTTTCAAAATAACAGGTCTAAGAAAAGTAGCTTATCCTAAGATACCTATTTATATTGTTAGTAATTTACCAGATAGATCAAAAAAAGTGTTTACACAAAACATTACAAGAAAAATCCATAGACGTAATGTAACTAATAGCTTAATTGAAGACTGTAGTATACTATATTTTCTATGGATGCCGTATCTCTACCACAAATAATAAGAGTTTACATAATTAAAAACGTTATAACACTTTCTACCGCACTCAGAGACGTCCATTAAATCGACACTTAACTAATTGACGTCATCGGTAGGAGCGTTTGACTGAGAAACTGAACAGCGCCTCTAGCGGTTACGGGTAGAACTAAAATTAGTAAAATGATTTTTAGATCAAGTTTCTATTGAAAGTTCGTAATGTTTGAAAGTAGAGCCATCGCTTTGTTATGTATTCAACGACCCAAAAATGTTTCCTTTTTCATATTATCGACGCAATTCTTGAGACTATGGTCTTGTTATGGACATTCATTGCCATATTAATTAATGATCGTTAAAATCTGAATGTATGATAAACCTAGACGTTTCGAGAGCGGCAACACCGATTGCAATCCGTTCACAAATTAAGCAAACAATGCAAATTAAAAACCGAATGAATAAAAAAAGAAAAACAACCATCATTCGTAATTTAAAACGTAATGACGTTCCATTTCGCGCAGGACAGAGAGCACGAAAATTAAACACGCTCTGCAGTGTGCCATTTAAAATTATTTTTTCACTGCTTACCCGGCAGTGTGCTCACACCGTAAAATGGAAAAAAACAACCAAAAAGATACTAATACAAACACGCGAATCCATCATGTGGACGCAACATTACACACACATTAACCGATAAACATATCACATTAGTAGCCCCAATGCAACACATGCACACAAATAATGCATTCATTTACGCACACATGTGTGAAACACGCACACTAAACGAAAATTCGGTGTTCTTATAATCGAAATGTTGCGCGGGTGTGCGTAATGTCATTCCCACGCAAGTATACATTAACATGCTAGCTACAAATAAGATGCAGGCTTTCGATTTTAAACTTTCAGTAGTTGAGAATAAAATTTGGAATGATTTGGCTGCACTTAATGATCGGGTTGCATTATGTTTGAGTGTGTGAGTGAGCGATTCGTTCGTTTTGTTCCTTTTTTAAATTTCACCGTTTAGTTCAATCTATTTATTGGTTGTTTGTTTGTGTGCGTGCTGTGGTTACGTCAGGACGCGCGGTTTACGTGGATGTGTGCGTGCACTGGAAAGTGCGTAGAAAAATGTTGCCTTATTATTATGTATAATGGCGTAGTGTCTGTAGTCTGTGCCTGCTTGATGAGTTTTATGAGGCTGTGAAACAATATAGTATCTTTCAGATGGCTGATTCAGAATGTGGGCTAACATCACGCACTGCGTAGGAACCATGGGAAGAATTCTATACCAGAAATGCATGAAATATATACAATATTTGTTAAATATTCTTGTTACGCCGAGACAAGACTGGGCCCAAATAGAACGCTAACTATGTTTCCAAGTGACAGATTAGATTAACTACTTAGAAGGGCAGGGCTTTCTATTTTCAGGAGTCAAGTCACAGATTTCGTAGTAGTCCCTATGTAAGTTGTCTATAAGTTTAAGTAATTCTCTTAAGTCAATGCTTGACTACCATAAAAATACTTTCTCAATACATGTTTAGGCAAAATTTCTGTGAGAGCACTAATTAGAATACTCGTAAAAGAGAAAGTATAAGCTTTACATTTTTCTTAATAATTAATCAAGATTTCTTTACATTTAGATAGCTTACAATCTCCGTGTCGGCGACTTCAAGGGAGGTTTTCAAACTTTGTCGTTAGACTACGCCAGCTCGCAGCTTACAAACTCGCTCAACACACTCGCTCAACGACTCTTAAGATCATTGAATGCAGTTATACCTCGACTCGACATTTCATTTCTTCTAACATTATAAATTAGCCGTATTCCTCACCCCTATTCCCTTCAAACCCATCCAAAGGGGTCGCTCCCTATTCGATTCTAGTTCAAACTGCCGAAATCTGGCGAGATCCGGCGCGAACCGGTTTCGCGACTAGTTCCCAAATTGGTGGGCTATAGTACAGGTGCATATTGGTGCATCGAGCGAAGATAAGATGCGTGAGTGTGCGTGTGTGCGAGTGTGTGCGGAGTGAAATGCAACTTGTTCTAAGGAGTAGACTCGCGGCAGTTGTGCTCAACAGTTGGACAAGCTAATAACGGACGACATGCTTCAAACAGACTACATAAAATGTGACAACTTCAGTGACGGAGTCAGTGGCATTTCTATCTGAGCGCTACCGTGCTTCGGAGGGCACGAACAATTATCAGTCGCGGTTGTTGCAAACCGAAGTCTTTAGGCGGACTAATAATATCGACAATAGGGTTGGACTAACCTACCTTACTTACCTAATTCACGTTCTTTTCGCTACAATCAAAATAATAATGTCATGTGGCCTTTACACATTAGGCACCACACGTTATAATACAAAACATAGTGATTATCAATTGTGTCATTGGGATTGTACTGTAGTAATTATATTTGATTTAGCAAAAAACTAATTGATATTTTTTATAACCAGTCGGTACAATTATGACAACTTTGAGTACGTATAATGATGTTGAATCTCGAAAAACACGACATTAAACCTGACTAACAGCACCCATGAGATACAAAACAATCACAACTGAACAAAAAACTATAATATTAAAAAAAGTCGTAACGAACAAAAACACGGAAAGTCCCTTCCGTTAATCCTCCGTTAGCGTCTCGTTAAGTGCGATATTATAATTTGTGTAAATGTTGGCGAGCCCTGCCATAGAGTAATGTTACATGCTAACAGGTCTCAGTTCGGCCATTTTGTATTTTTTTAGTGCTTTCGAAATTCGGGTGCCTAGGACAATGACCTCGATTCCGGAGGGTCGGTGCAGGAATCGGAGCTTCGGCCAGTTTTTAGACGTTCATTAGTGCTGCGACGGGAATAGCAAGCCTTCTCGTTATTATCTTATATTTAATTAGTTTCGGTTGTGTTTCGTAAGGTTCGGTTCGTGTTTATAGCGGTGGCGACGCTTTTATATTGAAATGACCTCTACCGATCTAAACATATACTCAGAAGGAAACCAAAGTTCGACCACTGAGTTTCTGTACCTACAACACAACTGCGCATTTGCAATACATACAGTAAAGAGCAAAGCTTGTAATCATTTATGACGTCATTTATATTCAAATAGGTAAAACGATATGTCGATAACACAACAAAAACTAAAAAAAACAGTAATTTCCACCTCACATTGTAAGGAGATAAACTAGATAAGTTGGGTACTTGGTGCTACATAGTTACGAACAAAACTCGCAATAAAAATAACAATAAAATTAAGAGAAACATTAGCGAGGTTATTGTATTAAACAATGCGTTATCTGTAGGTCGGCGGCGGGCGGCGCGGGCGCGGGCGGGCGGCGAAAAAAAGGCTCCAGGCTTTTATTATTTAGCAATTTATTAGTTGAAACCATTCCGCTCCTGTAGGGACACTCTATGCGTGTATATTTAGGAACGATTTCAGATAGGGTTCGGTGGATAATGAGATCCAAGGGTTGAGCGACGAGCGGAGATTGGACGACATGCTACTAGGATTCCATACTGAACTGTGTGTTGAAAAGAAAATCATGATGGTATATATGTATATGGTTAAAGATTTTGAGAACTGTGAACAAATATTTGAAATAGGTCTCTTGAAATATTAAGTTGTCATTGACATAAGTGGTATACAGTAGCATGAATACGAGTACAATAAACTTTGAAAGGCACACCGAAGAATATGTGTCACTAATGCGGCTCTGAAGAGGGAACTATTATAGAAGGTGGAAGAAAATAATGTTTGAAAGATAGGCTTAAACATATAGATTGTTGTAATTATAAGAGGCTACAAAGACCTATAGAAAATCTATCCCACCAGCCTAAATTCTTCCACACGGTTCAAAAACTATATATATTCAGTCAATATTTAAGACTAAACGCATTCTAAGTAGAAGAAAAGTTCTGAATAACTAATTGATGCACGTAGTACTGTAAAAGTACTATGCTGTGTTTAGTACTGTAAAACAATGGAGAAGGATGGATGGATGGATGGATGAGGAAGAAGACGATATTAAAAGGTTCTTTTCGTCCAAAAAAAATGATAAGACCGGGTACAACGCAGATAAATGACTAAAACTAGCAGAAAACCGCGGAATCTAGGTCATTAATAGCTGCTAGAAAATTCTAAACCCGCTAATATCTAATGGTTTGCACGTGTCCGTGAATCTGTGGCGCGCAGGCCAGGATCAATGTCGCCCCGAGGCATCGTTCAGAAAGCCAATAAAGCTCTTTATTTGTACATACACAACTCTTTTACATAACCCTTCGATATCTAGCCGGGCTAATGTTTAATGTAATTTGTAGCCTCTAATTTAAGTGGTAGTTACGTGAACACCGCGGGTTTACTCGCGAGAAACGCGTACTCGACGTGTTTTACTGGTAGGTTGGGTGTTTAGATTGTGCCAGTTAATCAATAGCAATTGGCTTAGTTAGGTATCGTCGCGTGTAGCCGACACGCGGGTAGTAAACTCACTGAGTCTGAACTTGGATGAGTGGCCGATAGTGGCATTTCTATCTGAGCGCTACCGTGCTTCAAAGGGCACTTTAAGCAGTCGGTCCCGGTTGTGTCAATCGTTAAACTGTGTTGGCCACTAACCTGTGCGAAATGAATGAATGAATTGAATTATTACTATATTGTCATTGGTAGAGCGCCGGTAGAGCATTCATTCGTACAACTGACTCTACCAGTAATTCTACTAACATAAACAAGGGTGGTATTGTTTATAGTCGATAGTATAATATCCCTTCGACAAACGTTACGATTTCATTGCCACAATATCTCGGGGACCCGCGGGCCCGCTCTCGGTGTGTGCGAGTCCCTAAAGCTCCACAAACAAATAGTACCCTCTATCTAAATCCGTATATATTCTAGAGAGGACCACAGTTTTCTAACTTTTCACTTTAAAGGGTTTTTTCGATGGCAGGGGGTTGACCCTTGGGGTCGAGGGGGAGGGGGTGAAACCGCCTGAATAAATATGCGAAAGTGGACCAGAGGTCGCTAATTCGATTCCTATACATGTACGATGTGCGGGGTGTGGGCCCGATTAGGGTTGTTTGTTTTGTTATTTCAATTTTATTTAAAACGAATTTGTTTTCAGTTGGATCCTTTCCGTAATTAGTTTTTTATGTTTTCGAACGACTATTGAATTTGCTTTGGTTTCGGACCTACATTTCATTTTGAAAGCTACAGCGATTACTTTTGGAGGTACTCCTATGTGCGAGTATAATGAAGGCATAGAACATGATGTCTCGGAATACCATAAACTAACTAGGAAATAAAATAATCGAAATTAATGAATGTTGTCTTGATTAGTCGCCTCGCCTCTCGGACGTCACCATACGGTTTCACATTAGAAATTTTAATACGACATAAGACTCTGAAGAAATCAACATTTACCATACATATACATAAAGAAGGAGAAAGAATAAGTTTGGGACAGATATCTATGGAAACTTGTATCGCTGAACTTACTTAAGTTACTGTTAGTCAAAACCAGCGATATCACTAAACGATCACAGTTTGGGTAATTTTGAAAATGTTGACCTAAATGGTAGCCGTGCAATAACTAGTCCATGAAGTATCGCAAGGCGCGACACATACTAGTTCCATTATTAAAAAGTACTTCGGTCTTCTGTGACCACGGTTCCTGTAAGGGAGGCGTAACGTCAAAAGTGTGTCCGTGAACGTACGAGTAGTTTCAACTCAAAATAAGTACTTCAATCTTCGTGTCCACCCGGACATACTCGATACTAAGTATGTTGCAATTAAAAGTTTAAGTTAATTACCACCATTGCTCTAGCTGGACTAGAATGTATTAATTACTCAACAATGATAACATTTATGAATATACTAGTAGTGTCGCTTGGTTTCACCTGCATTTAACTCTTGCAGTCCTGGAGACACTCCACGTGACAAAACCACAGCCAAATCTTTAAAAACTTTTGACTTAGAAGATCCTTCCGCCTTGTATCTCATGAGAACTTTAGTTCAAGTTGCAAAACCAACAAAATTAAGCCAAAATACGGCTTCAATTTTAACAAGAAGAACTAACTGCAATCTATTTTGGTATTAAAGCGTAAAAATAATAACTTTATAAGCATTACTAGCCGCGCTCTGCGGTTTCACCCGCGTTGTACCAGTTCCTGCGGGAGTTTTGGGATAAAATGTATCCCATTTCTTATTCTTATGCCATTCGCCATGTCAGAGGCCTTTGGCGGCTCAATAACTCTGACACCAGGATTGGTCAGGTTAGCCGTCCACTCGATGAAGAAGAAGAAGATTCTTATGTATAACCTGTATTACTGTAAGGTTTCTTTCAAATCCGTTCAGTAGATTTTTCGGGAAAGAGTAACAAACATACATCAATACATCCATCCTCATTAACTTTCTACAATCTGTAACTCATTATAATATTATTAGGATTTTCCAGTTGTACTTAGCCATCGCCCGCGCAAACCTAATCTAGACAGTGTTTAGAATGTCTTCGATCTTTGAAACCTTTAGACAGACAGTTAACAGACAAGACAAGACAATTGAACAAACTTTTTGTAATTATATCAGAAACTGCCGCACTCAGAGACGTTCATTAAATATGTATAACTAACTGACGAAATTTTGATTACATTACATGTCAAAATCACTCATTAAATCTCTACAAAGGAATCATTATCCGTCGCTGAGTACGGGCGTTAGACTACAGAACCGTCTCCAGTTGTTAAACTGACAAAAAATAGACTACATCGAATAGTCTAACCGAAAATGGTATAGTATGCTACTGGACTATAGTATGCGATGGTCCAGATCATTTCAACAGTCCGTGGTCTTCAAAACAGTAGCCGAATATGCGTCTATGAGGGAAGGATCGCTACGAAGCTACGCCATCGCGGACGAGGCAACGATGAGGCGAGGGTGAGTTGATCTATCACAAATAGGGTAGTAGAGTGTTCACGGCAGTTCAATACACTTGCGGTTATGAACTGATATAAGTAATAATAAGATGTAAGGAAAATAAAAGATTTTTTTTTGCGATAGGTTAAAGCTGAAGTTATGAAAATATTAATATATTTGTTGTTTAATATCTGGGCCCCATTGACCGTAGCTGTGTATTGTGTAAACGACCCGTCCGAGTGGTAATGAGCCGGTGGCGGCCAGGTGCCGCTCCTCGTCAGGACCGCCATTAGGCTCCGCCGAGGCTGACCTCTGCCCGTTACGCAACCTATCGCCCACCAAAGGGTACGACTACAACCATTCGTATTTCGTAAACCGTTTTAATGCGTGCCTTTGGACATATTTAAAACACAAACTTTTCCGTACCCTCCTCCCCCTCCTCCCCCTCCCGGCCCACATTTCGGTAGTTAGCAAGCGCCGGGTAAAAAACGAGGAAAAAGATCCCCGAGTGGGGTAAAAAATACGTAGTTTTAGCTAATCTGCATGGCCCGGCGGGAGGCCGCTTTAAACTGGGCCGGGGGGTGGTTTTAGGCATTTTAACACTGTACAAAAATGTGGGGCGCATGTGGGCGCGCGTGTGTGGCGGCGGACGTATTATGTGCGAATCTATTTATGTGTTATGCCCCCTCGCGTTAATATCGGTTGCCATGGCGACGGACCGATTACTGCAGCGCATCTACACGATTTTTCGACGCTTTTTCCGTTGTAATCAAATGAGGTGGCGTGGTGTGTGTGAGGGCCCGGGGGTGACACGCGTGTACTCAATTATCCGCAGTGAATCAATAGCGAGGAGATGAGGGTAGTTGTGATGTTTGTGATGCGAATAATGCCTTTTTATCTGTTTAATTTTTTCGGTGTGCTTCCATGTCGGCTGCCGCTGTCGGCCGCGCCGCTTGTTTTGTTCAACTATTATTCTTTGTGAATATATTTCCTCTTCTCTTTGAAAGTTTTCCGGGAACATTTTTGTGATAGTTGATCCGGCTATCACCGCTAACCAAGCTTGCTTTGTTTACGTTCTGTATTGTTCACCGAATACTCGCGCATGGGATGTTTTCATTATTGTTAAGTAAATAATTAGTTTTTATTCATTTTTGTTTAATTAAAAGTAAATAAGCAGTTCATTAATATAAGTTGATGAGATGATATTGATTTTTAACTAAACCAGTGCAATCGAAAGTCAGTACTTAACAAATTAAAGACAGTGTTATCACAGTATGTAGTTCGAGAACGACCGTTTTTGGACTGAACTCTTTTGAACGTCCGAAATCTAATCGGTAGCACGATTCAGACTCTGGATAATCCATTTTACTCAACAAATACTCAATCGTTTATACCTCATTAATAGGCCCACGCAATTATTCCTTTTGGCAATGAAAAAACATGGATAACCCCGTCTATTTTTAATTTTTCAAGCTCAATAAACAAAACACTTCCACGAACCAACTGTTTTGCAAACTATTGAAAAACGAAGCCCTAAAAATGGCCAATAACCGCTGAATTTCATTCACAGTTCTCTAGCATTTTGAACAATGAGATGCCCTCCAAATGTTTTATATTTAGCCGAAATAGTTGTTTTTATTTGTTGTTAACAACGTGAGTCGAGAAGGTCACCAATTCCTGAGGTGGAAACGCGTGGGTCGCTCTAAGGCTATATAAAGCACTAGCGGCGCCCCGCGGTTTTACCCGCGTTGTGCCCGTTCCCGTAGGAATTCCAGGATGAAAAATAGCCTATAACCTTCCCGTTGAATGTGGCTATACATTATAAAAAGAATTTTTCAAATCGGACCAGTAGTTCCTGAGATTAGCGCGTTTAAACAAACAAACAAACAAACAAACAAACAAACAAAACAAACTCTTCAGCTTTATAATATTAGTATAGATTGGGAAGTCAATGTTGAGTACATAATAGTTATGTAAACAGTATCTTTAAAATATTCTAAATCTTACTACAATATAAATAAGACATACTAAACGCACATGGGATTCTTGCATATCCTTCTATAATATTAATACTATCTGTTATAATGGTATTCCGTCTATTAGCTTTCAAAAGCTCCACCTTACAGTGACACTGCGCACTAAATTACAAAAACAATTGACAGACGCACAGTAAACTAATCAAATAAAAAAACAGCTTTGATATCGAGAGAAACCTTTTTTTGAACCCCGGCAATAACGAGGAAGGTTTTCCAACGTCATTTTCATGTAGTTTCATTTGCCACCCGGAAGATGTCGCTGTGCACCTAGTTAACAATATACTCCTAACGCCATCTAGCGGCATTTTCACGAACTATGTGTTTAAACAATCTTTTGTTACCACACATACAATAGAACCACGGGTGGAACCTATTTGTTCGTGCAAAGTTAATTTAGATTGCTCGATGATAAAGTATTGTAAGGTATTGTTATGATAACCAGAGCGTAGTGAGTAAATTAAAAGGGAATGTTTATTCCATAGCGTACAGCGTCTCTAGCGGAGGCTTGTATGAACTAACGGGTTGATACTTCGGATTTACGAGGGCTGCAAACTTCGTGAAAGAAGATTATAACGAGTAAGTTATCCATTATAAATAAATAAATAAATAAATAAATTACTACGAGCATTTTGGGTGTATATTTTAAATTACCCTCGAAATTGATGGTAATTGCATTATAATTGAAAAATTAATGTTCAAAAGTAAAGATATTCTTAAATACACTTACTTTGGGGTGTAGGTAGATTAAAATAAAGGTGCGAAGAAAACAAGTCACAATAATCACTTAAATTTTTATTTTTATAAAAGTAACTATAAATAAAATTATATTAAAATAATACAAACGCAATTATATTATTAAATACTCTTATTAGTTACCTAACTAGCTACTCTAAGATGGCTCCAAATAATAAATAAACACTCTGCCTCAGATGACGCAGAGTGTCCTTCAAGAGTCTGTAGAGATGCGAACATTCTAAACACTATGGTAACCATGATTTATTATATGAAGGAATAATTAGATCGTCAACTATCTAAGACAAAACAAATATATTTTGCTAAATATATTTTAAATTAATAATAATTCTAATATCCGGAAGTACCTACTCTACATTAAAATCTATTTTTTGCAAAACATAACTCTTAACACGAAAGGACTAAGGAACATTTTTGCTTGGCACATAAAACGTATTCGTTTGTAACTCGGACGGCGATAAATCTAAAACATAATACCTAATACTTTTGTATTTATTTTTAATTTTTTTTTCTTATTCCAAAGTAATTTTTATAATACAGGTTAGCCAAATAATAACAAAATGCAGGAATTTGAAGTTATCCAAACAAAACTAACCATTAACGTTTAATTAAAAACGTTTCTATTTGATATATATCGGTAAAGTTATTAATAAATCTTTACTGCGTCTAAAAGTAAAAGTGTAACTTCTATAAATATATACTGATGTTATAAATTAACCGACTTTATAAACAGACTAATACAACTCCATACAATGTTCATTTCCTATCACTAAGTATAACATTTGACTATCGTCGCCAATTATCACATGGTAGCCTAACATAAAACGTTCAGCGACTTTACTTAGAATCCACGAAATTTAAAACAAGCAATTATAAAGCTTATGCTATACACTAACTAGGTACAATTTAGGATAGATTTTACAAAATTACGTCTACTTAGAAAGTGTAAGAGTATTTAAATGAAAATGTCTTGATTTTTTGTAATTTATGGTCACCCTAGTATAATGAAGAACAAGATAAAGATGTAGTGTGTAAAATAAAATTATTTAAAAGCTATTTCAAAGGAATGATGAAATATATGTAAAACGCTCATAAGTTATTTTATTTGCAGTCAAAGGTAATGTATTATGATAACTATTTGTTCATTTTGTGCTATATGTGTCCATATTTAATTGTATCTGTCAGTAAATCGTGCCGTCTGTATCGGACAAAGTATTCATAACTTTCAAAAAAGTAAAAAATTACATTAAAAAATAATCCAAAACACACATCGTATTTACATCACCATCGTTAGATTTCATTTTCCATCACCATATTTTTCTTACTCGAAAATTATGAATTTTCTTTCCAATGAAATTATTTACAAACCGATTGAGTTAGCTAGTGCTCTCCGACTTGCTGGACTCGCTCTCCTCCGTGATGGTGATCATGGGCGGCGAGTCGAAGGGCTCTCCCGGAGACACATCGTTCATCAGCTTCTCGAACTTGGGGGAGCCTGAAGGGAGGATGGCGTCCTTCACCGACTCGTACACCTCGGTCCGTATGGTCGGCAGCGAGGCTCGCTTCCCCTTCAACGCCTCTTTCGAAGGTGCCTCATGCTCTTTAATAGTTTCCATCACCGGTTTCTCTTCAGCAACTTTTTCTTCTTCTAACCGTACCGGAAGACTGTCAGCTCTATTCAAACTCTTTTTAGGGCTCTCGATTTTATCAGTGATAGCGACCGCGACTCCGTTCTCGATTTTCTTCTGGTCGTGAAGGTGCTGCAGACTGTACTCGCGGGCCTGGACGTCGGATAGCAGAGGCCCGTCGGTGGAGCCTTCGATACAGTACCCTGACCCCTGCAGCACGTCACTACCTATTATCGAGTCTTGTTTGAAGATGGCCGCGGTGACGACCGGCTTGTCGGGGTCCGTCGGGGTTTTACTGATCAGAGGCTCCTGAGAGTTGTCGTTGACGATGCCTTCGGGGATGTTCTCCTTGTTGATATCGTAGCCGGCGTACACCGGGTACCCGAAGGGGCCCTGCTCGTACCCCACCTGACTGCCGTACGAGTAGCTCACGTTGTGGGACCCGATCGACGACATGCTCAGATCAGAGATGGACAGACCAGTACTGGATAACGCCAATGCTTTGTCTCTGTCATATCTACCGCTACTGCGTTCGCTGTCCTCTTCTAGTTTCTTGTCAATTTCTTCAGGAACGCGGTGGATGAGGGCCTGGTTGGTCGATATCTGAGGGTCCAGCGGTGGCGAGGCGGTGGGCAGCGTCTTGTTGGGTCTGTACGCTGCTGATTGCTGTACTTCCACAACGAAGATGCCGTCATTATCGGGGGAGTATTTCATCTTGGTTTCTCTGCCGTTTTTAGTGATATCCTGGAATCAAGAAGATGAAAAATGAAGCGTGTTATTTTTAGTCCACAAGGGGCTCCAAAGTCAAATTTCTTCGACTTGAACCCAAGTTTTAAATTGAAGGAAGACCTCCAATATGATTGGACATTTCAAATCATGCTATAGTTTGAGGGTCACTCACATTCCTCTCCTCCGTCTCCACAATGAGGTGGTTGTTCTTGAGGGTCATGGTGAAGATGGACCCGTTCGCCGGCGTGGTCTCCCCGTCGCCGGCAGCCCCCGGGACTTCTTCAGTCGGGGACTTCAACTGAAATAATGCAATGATCATTATACAATCATAATATTGATTAGCATTACAAGATGATACGAGTATTATGATTTATTGAAAAATAAGTTTTTTAATATCCCACACCTGTCTAATACTACAGAATAAAAAAAAAATTAAGGAATTAGAAAAGGAAAGAAACTTACAGGTGAGAAGAAACAAAAGTAAAGGAAAAGGTTTCTGGCTTGAAGCACTAGCTTGAGTAAAAGATTCGTATGAAATCAACACGATGAGTTCATGTCTTTTAATATTGAAGCGTTTTATGACAAAATTAATAAACGAAATAACTCTACATAAAACACTGATATCCACCGCCACAAATATTCTTGATTAAAATAATAATAAAAAAACAAAATTAACTTGAAAAAGGACAAAGCCCAAATCAATCACAGACCGCGACGTTACCAATGACACAAAAACATGAGCGACTCAAACGTAATCAAAGTTATTTATCGTCCACATGTGTTCATGTTCAAACGCCCGCGCATCCTCTTAGGTCTCGACCAGCACCTAGACCCAGGACCCCACGGGGTCAGTGACCGGTCGTCGCCCGATGATTTCGGCCCTGGTTTATTTTTTCTCTGTTCCTTCCCCCCTCCCACCTCGCCCCGTCCCCGCCCGCGGCCCCAAATCGAGTTGCAGTTTTTAGATGCACCTACTCTTGTACGACTATCTAACGTCTGGACAGAGAGTGGCGTGGACTGGGGTGATGGTTATTAATTTTAAAAGGAAGGTGAAAAGAGGTGTGAGAAGTAATAGTTGTGAGAGTTAGGAGTTGGGTATCAGTAGATTTTCTTACAACTCTGCTATAAACCTAACTACTGATGGTGTAGATCCTTTAGTACATTATAATTTCAAAAAGCGGATTTCAGAATGTACTTGCCACGGATACCGTATGTACAGTATGTACAGTATGTATACAGTATGTATAAACTGCCGCACGTCTGCTATAATAAAGAAGGCTATACTTTTTAGCTACCTCTCATCAATTACGAACAATATAACTAGCCAACAAAAACTTGAAAAAGTTGACAAAGGGTCTAACTAAATGTTCATTATAATCAAAAACCCCAGAAACGGGACACAATATGGACTGATTTTAAGAAACTTCAACACCACCACCGACTCCACCCATCCCCTGTGCTCACACGCACTCATCGAGAAGTGCGTTGCACTATAGCAAGCCAGTTTGACTAGATTTTTGGCAACGAACGGCGCATGCGTCGGCCGCCGCCCCGCGCCCGCGCCCCGCTAGGGCGCGCACACACGCCTGTACATAAACAAGTTTCTTTTAGGCGCTCTATATACCTACCACTCCATGGTTTATTATAACCACATTCTTGGAGGGCTGCTCAGCGTGTATTTTTAGAATTACTTTAGGTTTAGAAATTGTGATGATCAATTGAAATGATGGCCGTGAACGATTGTAGATAGCTTTGAACTAGAGTTCAGGTGAGAATTGTGTCTGTTCTCGAAGTCTTTGATGGCGCTACAGTTGCGTTAAAACTGTGGTTATTCCTCACGCCTCTAAATGAAGGCACCCTGAGACACTTGTTCATGCAAGGTTCACAAATTTAACTATAGAACAATTGTTTATTGCATCACCACCTACTTTAAGAACTCATCACAATGCATAAATAAAAAACCTGATAGTCCATAAAAAGGTATATTCATTAAATACCTATTTGTTGCTTTCAACATGTATGCATAATTAATGTTATCTCTATTTCCACTTGAGTGTCATCCCTAGGCGTCGCGTCTCACATATCTGCGCGGGCGCATATAACGCAGCTCCTAATTACATACCAACTGAACATATTTTTGGATAAGAACATTTTGAATATTAAATTTGGAGTTATGATTTATAATATTATGTACAGTGATCATCACTTGTATCTGAAGCTTATTGTCTGTACAGTCAACTACAAAAGTAGATGAACACATTCAATATTACAAAACATCTATCCTCTATCCTTGTTCCGCTACTTTTAGTGTTGACTGCTTTTTACGAATTACTATGGAAAAGATTATTTTCTCGTTACCACGACACTTACTGCCGCACTCAGACACAACATTAAATCGATACTTAACTAATTGACGTTATACTTCTTACATTACATGGCAAAATTACTCATTAAATCTCTACTAATTTGACTAAGCGATGTCAGCTAATTGCCATTGTTAAGCAACGTGTAGTTCTTACTTGGATGTGTGGATGATAGTGGCATTTCCATCAATCCCGTGCTTCGGAAGGCACAGTAAATTGTCAATCCCGGATGTTTCAATCATCAAACCATGTCGAAGGTCTTTAGGCGGTCTAAAAACTCCTACACCAGGGTTGGCCACCACCTATTCGAACTTACTTTTTAGTCTATAAATCTCCAAGCTTATTATTCATGGGATAACATTTGCTTCTCCCAATATTTTCTACATCAAACATATGCTTGAAAAAAGTTGAACACTGGAACCGCGCCAAACTCTACCGATGTAAACCAAGCGTTATAAACTATCGGATCAAGGGCAACTTGTGGGTTCACGAGGGACGACAAAGTCCCAAACCCTAACCCTTTAAGTCCTGTTATCAATCTCGCCCCGCGCCGGATGCAACTCAGTGCTAAACAATCCACAACAACCCTGTCATAGTAACGAAAACTGGCAGTAAACGGCAGCTGTAAAGAACTTAATGTACTTTTTACGGTCGATAATATCACTAGCATACATCGTAAAGTGAATAATCTTAGTATTTGTCATTGTAATTTGTGACCCGTTTTGGGATTTGAGGTGTAGCTAAAGATAGCTACATATTTACTTGGCTTTTACGGGAAAAGGTTTTATGTGTGTTTTTTATGTATTTTGTATGTGTTGATAAAAATCTGTGTCTAATGTGCAAGACTCGTGTTGTTTTGTTATATAAATATACACTTCTTGTCTCCTCTTGTTCGACCCATGGGTGGAGATAATCAGTTTGGCAGTGTGATACTTCTGCCAAACTTAATCTGTGAAGATATTCACTACTTTGTTATTAGCACCGATAGTATTTCACATCCTAGTTATGTATGACATGAGTAGCGTGTGACAGAGATAACGCTCTAAAACGTCGAAATAAGTCGACTAATTCATTCTAATAGCCGACGCGCAAGACATTACACCCTTACGTATTGATTGATTTCAGTTTGATCCTGTCACCTGTCACACCTGTCAGTCCGGATCTTTCAATTGTTAGACGATATCGGAGGCGGGCTAAATATTCCGGCACCAGGGCTGGAGACTTATCTACTGGAACCTACTCACTTTTATCATCGGTTCTAAACATAAGTATTTAAAATAACCATATCATGCACAGAACCTTCTTCAAATCCATATCTATACTAAATAGCTGAAGAGTTTGTTTGAACGCGCTGATCTCAGAAACTAGCAATCCGATTTCTATAATTATTTTTTAGTGAATAGCCACATTCAACAGAAAGCTATAGGCTTTTTTCATTCCTAAATTCCCTCGGGAACAAGCTCAACGCAAGTAAAACCGCGGGGCGCTGCTAGTTCTACATAACCTTTCTGATAATTGAACTACACTGTAACGATATTAACGAGAACGGGTAGTAGGGGTAAACAACACACCATGAAGCTTCGAAATAAATATAAAGTCCATTATATTAGGGCCTCCGTAACTGTGTACCGAGGCCGTATGTAGGTCGCATCATATATTAGCCACTGGAGAAAGCCTGTGATCAACCGATCATCGGCGATCATCGATCAAGAGGTCTCAGATATCGGTTATGTAACGTACTGATGTCTACTCGACTTGGAAAGTTAAGTGTCGTTATATTAATGTGAGGGCATTCTTATCATTGCATCGACTGTTTTTTGAACGTACTCGTACAATGATTGCAGGGTTCCTTTTTAAAGAGTACATGCTTAATTTTGAATAATTGAATATTTTGCCGTGGTGTACAGTATATTTGAAAATTGAACAAAATTTTGATAATATGATTAAGAGATGAATTGGGTTTGCACATTTTGGAATTCCTCTACTTCAGTACTAACAAAAAAGCCGCCATTATTTTGCAAAACTTGTGGCACTTCTCGTTAATTCTGTAAGTTATTCCGAGAACACCGTCTGGTACTTTCTCTCGTTAGCCGGGAATCGAACTCGCGACCCGGCTTAACCTAACCAGAATTTACTGTTTGGAGATAAAAAGAAATTACGTTTATTGAACTAAGTTCGGCTGAGGGGAGACGAGCCCGCGAGGCGTCTTTGAGTGACGTTATTGTGCTTTCAAAGACTTTTCGTGCTCTTTTGTTAACTATGAAACTTTAAAAAACCTTTATATTGTACAAAAAATAGTTAAATTGCTTTTTGACTGATTAAATTCAGGTAAAGCAAACAATAAAGCCGATTTATTTAGCAGAGACAACATGTCTTGCTCATCGGCATCTGAGTGAGAAAGTCGACCAGATCAGAGAGCCATCGCTCTGACAAACTGACACTTCTCTCGACCGTCCAGAGGCCGAAAGAAGTGGCAATGTCATCTTCTGTACTTCTGTTTTACTAATTTGACAAATGCTGTAAGCCAAATTCAATGTCATTCAGATAAAGTCACACTGAGCATGTGTCAAATCACATCTGTCGCGCAGGTGCGGGGGAGCAAACGATTATATTTTCCGACTTAGCTTTCAAAAAGATAACATTTTAGGTTAAATGTTAGTTTGATTATAAAAAACGCTTTTGAAATGTATCTCAACAGGACTTTTTTCTAAGTATGTATGTCTGTTCTCGATAATTTTATTATATTTCTACTAGCTGCCCCGGTGTTAGATGTTTTACTGATTAAGGCGTAAGGATAACTATGTCATTAATTCGTAACTCATAATTAATAATTAATTCGCCTTTTTTTGCCGTGTAGTGACCATCCAAAACTACTTATCAAATGTACCTTGGAACAATTTTAAGTACGTTGGAAATAAATTCAAATTCAAATTCAAATTCAAATTCAAATTCAAATTCAAATTCAAATTCAAATCATTTATTTGCGTAAATAGTTGTTACATCTATTTACAAACCCAAAGGGTGTGCAAAATATAAAAATCAAAACTAAAATATAAAAATAAAAAACTAAATACTAAAATAAACTATTAAAACAATCAAAAACTATATAGGAACTAAAATAAACTAAAATTTAAAATCAACTAAACAATAGAATAAAACTTAACATCTTAGACCTAGTTACATTATTAATTATTATTCGTGTTTTAAATAAGTACAAACAATATTTGTAGGGGGGCCAGGTATGGGTTTAAATTAAAATATGAATAATTCGACTGAGACGTGTACTCCATCAAAAAAGATACCAGATAGAACAAAAAAAATATGAGGTAGGCATTATAATTTTCTTCGATAACTTGAGACGACGGTGTGAGGCGGTGGCGCGAAGATTTGAATTCTAAACATGCCCCCGCGCGTTGAAAGCTCGTCTTTCAACTGGAGACGTCATCTTCTGGCAGCAATGGAACAATCTTGCTGAAAGATCTTCGAACGACGCCGTTAGCTGTTTTGATGTCAGCGACTCTGTTTATGTGATCAGCACCAGGGTATACAGCGACAATGCGTCCCAGTTTCCACCTCATAGGTTGGAGGTTATCTTCCTTCAAAAGGACCAAAGTGTCAATCTTTAGGGAGTATTTGCAGGATCGCCATTTTACACGCTGCTGGAGTTCAGCCACGTATTCTTTACTCCATCGAGTCCAAAAATGCTGGCGCATTTGCTCAATCCGCTGGTAGCGTGTGAGTCTGGTGACAGGATAGTCCTGGTAGTCTTTTTCGGGAAGGGAAGTAAGAGGTCGGCCAATGAGGAAATGGCCGGGCGTAAGAGGCGTCAAGTCTTCTGGGTCTGATGAGAGTGGAGTGAGTGGCCGAGAGTTAAGGATCGCCTCGATCTGGACCAACGCAGTAGTGAGCTCCTCGAACGTTAAATTACAATTGCCCAGCACTCTATTTAAATGATACTTGGTCGACTTGACACCTGCCTCCCAGAGTCCTCCGAAGTTGGGGCTATATGCCGGAATAAAATGAAAATTTATATTATCCTGGGCTGAATCGGCAGCCAAGGAATCACAATTGGTTCTGAGAAACTTCGATAGGTCATTATATGCACCAACGAATGAGGTACCGTTATCTGAAAACATGTTTTTAGGTTTCCCTCTACGCGATATAAATCTACGTAACGCTAGTAGGTAGTTGTTACTCGTTAAATCACCTACCAGTTCCAAATGAACAGCCTTAGTAGTGAAACATACGAAGATGGCAATGTACGACTTGATAAGCCTACAACCACGACCACTGCGACTTGCGCAGGAGATGGGACCCGCGTAGTCTACGCCTGCTGCACTTTCAAATGCGTAACCTCCGGGTTCGAGTCGCTGCTGTGGTAAATTACCCATTAACGGAGCAAACACCTTACCTTTCATTCGATTGCAACGCACGCAATGACGATAGCATTTTTTAGCTAAATTACGACCGCCTATAGGCCAGTAAGTTTCTCTAATAGTGGCCAACAAAAGTTGAGGGCCGGCATGCATTAACCTTTTGTGTTCAAATTCAAACAATAACTTAGTGACATGATGTGTGGACTGTAAAACAATAGGGTGTTTCTTCTCAAACGGAAAACTTGAATTATCTAATCGCCCTCCAACGCGAATCAACTTATCTTGGTCTAAATAAACGTTAAGTTTGATCAGTGAGCTTTTATTAGGCAAGTCATATTTTTTAAATAATAAATTATACTCGGGAAACGATTGAATTTGCGAATGTCTCATAATTAAAACTGTAGCATTCTGCAATTCGTCAGCACTTAAATATTTATCATTGCGCTTATGTTGTTTCTTTAAAATATTTACGAAACGCAACACGTAGGCAACGGTGCGCTGTAGCCTTGCAAAACTTGAGAAGCGACTGAAATCTACAAGTTCGCGAGGGCCATTAGATGACGTGTGTAGTGAAACTTCATTTCGAGTTTCAGGCAACTTTTCGACAGTACTTGGAGTGATGGGCCAGTGCGACTCGTTGCGCTTCAAATAATCTGGACCATGCCACCATAACTTGTGAGACTGAAGAGAAGGAACACTCACACCGCGCGATATCAGATCGGCGGGATTCTCATCAGTCGGGACGTGTCTCCAAGTACAGCTGCCAGTTTTATCTAAAATCTCAGCAATACGATTGCGTACGAATGGCTGTAACTTTGACGGTAACATTTTAAGCCAACCTAAAACAATAGTGGAGTCTGTCCAAAGAATAACGCGATTGATTTGTGCTCGCAATGCAGTAATGCATTTTTCATAAATGCGAGCACCAATCAACGCACCACAGAGCTCCAGTCGGGGGATAGTCGTGGGCTTTATGGGAGCGACTCGGCTTTTAGCGAAAAGCAGGTGAACTGAGACCTCATTGTTGTAGTCAATACTGCGAACATAAATACAAGCGCCATACGCACGCTCAGACGCATCGGTGAATACATGTAACTCCAGCTGGGAATATGAGTCACAGATGACGCGTCGCGGTATGCGCAGGCTGCTTAAGCCCGGCAGGCTTTCGACTGTCTCGATCCACACTTGACTTATCTCAGGAGGCAATTCCTCATCCCAAGATAGCCGTTGAAGCCACAATTTCTGTAAAATAATTTTCATTACGATGACGCAAGGTGACAAAATCCCTAACGGGTCGTAAATTTGGGCGATGACGGAGAGAATATCACGCTTTGTATTCCCCTTGATAATGGCAGGACTGACAGGAAAATAAAATTGGTCTGACTCTGAATGCCAGCCGAGGCCTAGCGTCTTATTAGGTTCAGCATCTCCGAGGTTCAATTCAGGGGTTGTCTGACCAGGTTCTGACAATAATTGAGGCTCATTAGACTTCCACTTCCTTAAGGGCATGCAAGCTGATGCGAGCTCGGCAGTAACTTGCTCACGGATACGCAAAGCTTCGCTGATGACGTCATTTCCGGTCAACAAATCATCTACATAAAAATCGTGAATAATGATTTCCGCTATTTTAGGGTCTTTACATTCTAAACCTACTTGTTTCAAACATCTACAAGAAAGGTACGGCGCACTAGCTGTCCCGTAACTGACTCGGTTTAAGGCGTATGACTTGATTGGATCAGACTCGTTTTCGCGCCAAATTATTTGTTGCAACGGTCTGTCGGCTTCATGCACCACGATCTGCCTATACATCTTCTCAATATCAGCTACAAGAACGTACTTGTGCTGCCGGAAACGTAAAAGAATTGACAGAAGGTCGTCCTGTACCGTGGGCCCTATTATTTGAATATTATTGAACGAAACTCCTGACGAAGTAGGGCTACTTGCGTTGAATACGACACGCAGTTTTGTGGTCGTACTGCTTTCACGAAGGACGCCATGATGTGGGATGAAATAATGAGGCACTTCAATAATTGGTTTGCACTCTGACATGTGACCAAGAGTCTCATATTCACTCATAAATTCTTTATACATTGTACTAAATGAATCATTACCTTTGAGTCTCCGCTCCAAAGATAACAAACAATGTTTAGCTCGCTGATAAGAACTTCCCAATACGTCAGGTGTTTGTTTTAACGGGATTCTTACGCAGAACCGTCCGTCTGCGAGGCGAGTTGTGTTTTTAACAAAATGTTCTTCGCATAACTTCTCTTCAGGAAAATACTGATTTGACTGAGGGCACACTTCTTCAAGCTGCCAAAAACGCATTAATTGGTTTTGAATGTCATCATTAAAATTATGAGAAGTCATCGAATCAACTTGAGTAAAATTACATTTAATTTTATGTGGCGCGGTCGATACGCGGCCGCTGTTTACCGGACCGGAAACTATCCAACCTAGTCTAGTCTCATAAAGTGTCGGCCTTCCATCTCCCAGTTTAATACTTTGCGAACCTAAAATGTCCCAGAAAATATCAGCGCCGATGATCAAATCAACGGCGGCGGGCGAATGATAATGAGGGTCCGCTAAGCAAATATCTGATGGAATGTTTAAATTCCTAACATCTATCTGACACCCGGGCACGTTATCAGTAATAGACGGCAGAATAAAACAACTTAAATAAGTTGAAAAGTCCTCATTCAACGACTTAATTGGCACGCGACACATCTGGTTAATGTGTGATGTTATATTATTTATGCCTATGACAGACCTGTCTGTGCGATCAGCTGGTAAATTTAATTGTTTATGTAATTTTTCGGTCATGAGACACGAAGTACTACCGCTATCGAGAATCGCACGCGCAATGACTTGCCGATTATCGCTGTCGTATAATTTCACTAATGCAGTAGATAATAAAACATCACACTGACCTTGACCTATATTCTCGCATGTAGTAGTAACGCTTCCCGTTAGTGCGACGCTCGGATTCTGCGAACAACTCGTAACAACAGAAGGCTGCGACTGCATTGACTGCATCGAGCTACTGAAATTACCATTATCGCAATCAGCTGACATCGATGCAGTCGATGGTTTCGCACTAAAATCGTTTACGTGTATGAGTGTGTGGTGTTTACGTTTGCAGATTTTACATCCCGGTTTCTTGCACGAGTTTGCATAGTGTCCGCTACGGAAACAATTAAAACATATCTTATACGTAGGCAATAACTTGTACCGCGCTTCACTACTTAATGCAAGGAATTTCGAACAATTACTTAAGTAATGTTCTTCATTACAGTTAGGGCACGGTTTCATTGACGGCGCATTGGAATTATTTTTACAGTGATTACTAGTATTAGAACCGCCTTGAACAGAAATCATAGCCTTAATTTTTGTCGCATGCTTACCACTAGTTGTCATATTATTTTGTGACAGTTCAATCGTCTCAATTAAATCAGCTCGATTTCGCAAAAATTCTAAAAATGAATCAAGTTTAATAGACTGATCTTTATTCTTACACAACTGACCCTTGCGCTCTTCCCATTCGCGGTATGTTTTCGCGTCTAACTTGTGCGTAAAGATGTAAATCAAAAGAGTGTCCCAGTGCGTGACGGGTTCCCCTAGTGACTCGAGTGCACGTAAATTCTTATTTATTTGATCTATCACTCGTTTCAAAGTGACGGAAGACTCTTTAGTGACCGATCCGATATTGAATAAGGCTGCGACATGATTTTGTATTAACAAACGTTTGTTATCAAACCGCTCACACAAAAGTTTCCATGCTATAGAATAGTTATTCGCGGAAAACTCAATAGATTGAATTACCACAGCAGCCGAATCTTCTAACGACGCTCTCAAGTAGTGAAATTTATTTATTTCATCGATATCATCATTGTCGTGAATTAAACTTGAGAAGGTGTCGTGAAACTCCAACCAACGTTCGTATGAACCTCCGAACTTCGGCAGCTGGATAGTAGGCAACTTAACGAGACCATGATTAGCGCGAGAAAGTGACGTAATTGATACCTTTTCTAACTTATCTTGTTCCTTTTGATAGGTATCTAAGACTTCCTGAGCAAAGGCGCAAGACTTGTAGTATTGCATTTCAAATTCAGTTCTTTCGTCTATTTGAAGAGCCATGTTTTCAGAACAACACTCTATTTTTGACTGTACCTCATCGTATAAATCATATAAAGCTTCGATCTTACCGATACGCAATTGTAACTCCCTGGCCTCCGAGGCAGTCATCTTAGTTACATTTAATGACTTTAAATGAGTCGCGAATGCAGTTAGACGACCTTTGATACTGCCGCGTTTTTTGATGAGTTCCTTATCCTCGGACATTCTGGGAGACTGGCACGGTCGACCCTGGAATTGATACAGGTAGTCTATGTTTACTTATGTACTTAGGACTATTACACAAAGTACGTAGAAACCTCTAATATGATGAAGTGAAATTAACATCAAAATACCTGATCAAAATCATACGATAATTTACTAACGAAATGAGTATATTGTACTGTGAAATGCTGACAAACATGTAAACAATGAATTCTACTACTAATGAGACTTGATAGATTACGATTTTACACGTGGATTAGTAACAAAATTACACAAATTACTTCTTTACGACAGAACATATAAGTACCTACTTTGACAATTAAATTGTAACAAGATGCGAAAGATGTTGAAAAGCTAATGATAAATTAGTTGAAAATGATGTTAGCTAAACAATTTTGTCCCAATGAATTAACAGAACAAACATACATATAAATATTTAACTAACTGAGTAACCTGAATTTATCTAACATCAAGCAACATGTCGGAAACAAATTGGTACCTAAGTGTCACTTAAAATAGTACGTAAATAGAATGTTACTAACCTTATAATTACGTCGAATTATACCTAAAATACCTGATTAGAGTGTTGGGTTCAAATTTAAAATCGCATATAATCACTTCACAAGGGTTTCACATGTAGACTTTGAACTCTCGACCACTCTTCGACGGCGTGCAATCCCCGTTGCATTTATTTGCACTCCGCAGCGTACAGTGTACAAAATCTTCTTCCTTAATCAATTATGCGCTGGTAATTATATCCGGCTCGAAGGACCATGTAGGGGGGCCAGGTATGGGTTTAAATTAAAATATGAATAATTCGACTGAGACGTGTACTCCATCAAAAAAGATACCAGATAGAACAAAAAAAATATGAGGTAGGCATTATAATTTTCTTCGATAACTTGAGACGACGGTGTGAGGCGGTGGCGCGAAGATTTGAATTCTAAACAATATTTATTGCTATTTTACTGTCGGTTAACAAAACCAATCTCAAATTGTTACAGTATTAGGCACATATTTGTTTTCAAAACACTGCCAATTAACATCCCCACAATTCTCCCCAAAAAGAAGAACTGGATATTAAAGCTATAAAGAAAACATGAAACAATATTTTCCTCAATTTCCAAACAAAAATGTGAAGCAGGAAAACTTTGTTCCGTGCGTCTCGCGGCGTGTGTAAAATATTGTATCTCCGTGACACCGCCGCCATCCGTCATGGCCGACGTTATTTTGTGCTCGACCACAATTTGCACCATTGTCTTGAGCCTTACAAATAATACCCACCTCTCAATGGCAACTAGGGTAATGGAAAACCACCTCTATACCCCAGAAACAAGGTCTAACAATAATGATTTTGCACGTATTATATATTTTGTGAGGACACCACAGCATCTTTGTTGGATTTTCGGAACTAACGGTATGTTTGCACTTATGTATTTCAAGTTATATGGGTTGACGGCTTAGGTTCTTTAAGTCATTGAAGATAATAAGTACGTCGTGTATTATTATATTATTATAATGATCAATAATGATGAAGCTGATGATCGAAATTATCAATTATAGAATAAAATAAATCGACAATAGGTTCGGTTCCCAGGTTGAGCGAAGCATATTTACAATTTATTTTTCAAACATGGCTCGTGTTTGCAATCATCGATCCGCATTAGGGGCGCGTGGTGATCACGCCTAATCCTCCTCACTGAACTCATATAATCAGGGCGATGATAGGCCTCTACCCAGTATGCTACATTAATTTATTTACTACTATTGGGTATCTATAAAGAACAAGCAATCATTAACTTACCATAGGCCTCAATCGCATTTTTTTTAACGCGAGTTAAAACGTACAATAGAACAAAAGCAATAACTGCATGTGAGTCCATACGGTAGCGATTTTAAAACGCAGACTCGTGAAGTTGTATTGTGAACTGTAAGTGTTGGGAATAGAGCATAGAACTTCTTATTAACACTTGAACTATATACATGAGCGTTAAAAAAACGCAAAAAGCACTTAAAGCGCTTTGTCATAATTGGTAGAAAATGTTTAAATATGTGATGTAATGGATGAATAGACCCTTTTACAAACCGAAATCCTAGGGCTTTCAATTTCCTACGAAAGTATCGGGTTTCAGACGTGACTAAAATAAACTTTTATACAACCATAGACATCTATTTCTATGTATAAACTGATGTAAGACAGGGTGGCGACGTTGACAGCAAAAGCGACTAATATAAAAAAATGAATTATTTAACCGTAAATCTTAAATACTGCCTTGCTTGCGAGGGCAACTTAAACTATCGGGCCCGGTTGTTTCAATCGTTAGACCATATCAGAGCCTTACGATAAATAAGCTTCATATTCGGACACCAGTTGACCACTCCACTCGAGTAGGTAGACCTTAGTGTCTTTATAGTGTTTTGTTCTTGTTTTCAAAACATTTTGTCGTTGCTTGCTTGCTCTTTAGAATAGGTTGCCCATGGTTAATATCCTTGTGATCATCTCAACTTCGTTTAATCGACATTTTAATCAATACTTTTGATAAAAAGTTATTAAAAACTCCTTTTTACATTCTCATAGATAAACTTTTATAATCCCAGCACTTGATACAGAGCTTTAACGAAAGTTACTTCGTTAACAACAAGCTGAAATAAAACGAAACTTTGCAATGTAAATTAATACTGGCTTTTCGCGCAACTTCTCCCATATTATTCTAAACTAGCAGTGCCCCGCGGTTTTACCCGCGTTCTGCCCGTTACCGTGGGAATTTCGGGATGAAAAATGGTTTATGACCTTCACGTTGAATGAATAATCATTCAAATTGGACCGGTAATTCCATAGATCAGCCCGAACATACAAACAAACTTACTAACTTTTTATAATATTAGTATTGATAATACGAAGAAACAATAATGTTATTTCTACCTTATGCTTAAACTTGTTTTCTTAAAATCCTTGACTTTACTCATTCATCATTCATTTCGAGTAGGTTAGTCACCAGGATTGGCTCCTAACCTACTCGAAATGAATGATGTCTGTGAGTCTGTAGAAGCAAAGAAATACATTTGTGTCGAAGGAATATTATAGTATCAACTATAAAGAATATCACCCCTTCTTCTTCTTCTTATCGAGTGGATGGTCAACTTGACCAATCCTGGTGTCAGAGTTATAGTTTAGTTATATCACCCCTGTGAATGTTAGTAGAATTACTGGTAGAGTCAGTTGTTCGAATGAATGCTCTACCAATGACAATATTGTAATAATTTAATTCATTCATTAATTTCGCACAAGTTAGTGGCCAACACGGTCTTACGATTGAAACAACCGGGACGACTGCTTAAGCACGGTAGCGCTCAGATAGATGTGCCACTTTCGGCCAAATAAGACGGACTTTAGTAATCATAGCCAATCATACTGTAAAAGACCATCTCGAGAGCTGTGAAGCTCAAAACTTGACCACCACCGACCACGGTAGCCCACCAATTCGTACATAATAAAACGAATCGTATAAAACTATGGTCTACTTCAACACAAACATCGATATAAACTTTTCCACGTCGGTGAACCCATCATCAAAACTTCACGACTCGAGGCCCCGATCATTATATTTGGATCTGTCGAGGGCTCCACGGTGAATAAACCCGAAAAATTCGACTACATGTAGTCAATGTACTATTTATAGGGATGTTGGTAGGTACCCTAAAAATGTACTTATTCAAACCGGCTACACACGCACACAGTGCCGTCTGTATGTGTGTGTGATGCGCAAGAGTGCTTCACGCGGACAAACAAACGAAGGGCAAAGGGAAATTTTGGCAATAACTTTTGTATTTGTTCGGAGTGTACGCTTGTAGATGGTGAGAATTTTATGCTTACTTATTTAAGATACTAACGACCTTTTGGGGGCTGTTTTCTAAATTGTAAATCTTATTTGGCTATCATGAGTATGCTTTCAAAATATGTTAATAGTAATTACTTACAGTACAAACTATTAATTCTTTGTGATTATATCTAATCCTCCTCACTGTACTGATATCTTCAGTGGGATGGCCTTTGCCTAGCCATCGAACATTACAGGCTTTACTTTATTTTACTTACTTTTTGATTTTACTCTCACCTAAAAGTCAGTCGATTTGTCTCTAATAAACAAACAAAAACTACTCTAATTCACTACTCATACTTATTTCTCACCATAATGTACCGCACATTTATTAGCACAAAGTCATCTCACCACCGAAGCCTGTGTACTGTACCGGGCTCTGTGTGCGTGTGTGTACGTGTGTGTGTGTCGATCATTATACCCTGGTACTAGAATATAGGTTGTATGTTTGTCGGTAGAAAGCTGCGGACACTCGCAACGGGTCGTTATAATGTTTTATGAATGTTTAATACGAATACGCTAGAAGGCATTCGCTTGCAGTCTGGTAATTAATGGCTTTGGGAATGATGGAGGTTCCATGTGCAGTCAGGCAGTGGAAATGTTAAGGTCGACGAGGTGACGTGGAAAACTTTAATACGTACCCACTAGTAACATTACTTACGTACGAGATGGATTCTAAAGTCATTAGTGGCTGACTGAGTAACACAAACGTATGATCTATCCAGGGTTGAATTAAGGAACTTATTGCCGTACTCAGAGAAGTTTATTAAATCAACACTTTTTGACGTAACTTTTCATGTATTACATGACAAAATAAGTCATTAAACTACTAAGATTTTTCTTTCATTCATTGCGAGAAGGTTTGTGGTCAACCCTGGTGTCTGAGTTTTTAGACCGCCTAAAGGCCTCCAAATGGTCTGACGATTGAAAGAACCGGGACCGACAGTTGAACGTGATAGAAGTGCCACTAAGGACTACTACGAGTACCTACTCTACTAAGGAAGCATTTGACATCGCTGAGTAGGCTTTGGTGTGGGTGAAAATTTATATAATAGTTTTTTCTCATTCTAACCTAATTTAATGCAAGTTACCTCCAGACAAAACTAGTATAAAATATGTAGATACTGGTACTCAAATTGAGATAGATTTGTACAGGTATTCGATTTCGATGCTTCACAAACTAAAATACTTCAGAATTTCCATGTACACTCTCAGTAAATAATTGAATTGATTTAAAGTAAACACCTACATAAACATATGTCAGTTAAGATTCCACATAAACCACTAACTAGGCACATCATAATGCATCTCCTGAGCACTCGTTACTACCCCCGCGCCCGCCGTCCTGATTCCCACCCTGTGACGTCACCCGTTAATTACACGGGGTACAAACAGCTAGTATAATAATGAGATTGCCGTAATTATATCATCACATCTCGCTTGTTCTATGAGGTGTGAATTAATGGAGACACCGTGTGTGCTTATCAAATCTGTTTGCAAAGACAATAGCTAGCAATCTAACGTTATGTGAATCAGTTAAATGTATTTTTGAACGGAGTTCCAAATGATAAAGGACTGACGCGTATGAAAGTTAAAAAAGCAACAACCTAACGAACACGCCGCCATAACTCTTGGAACACGCTCATGCAACATGTTAAACCCAAAATTTTCACAACATTAAACTACCGATACATAACCACGGCTTGCATTGCCGAAATCGGTCGCAGGCGCATAGGTCAAATGCACTTGCTCCGTCCCTGTCCCGCACGGGCGTCAGAGCGGGACCGAGCTATAGGTCTCTAGACCACAGAGAATGCAGTTTCGGCGGGTCCTATAGGGTCTGTAATTCTTACTTTGTACATACATAGATAGGTAGAGTTATGGGTTAGTTTTTGTGCGAGCTCGCTGTGCCAAATATTTGGTTGTGTTGCTTTTCGTTTTATGCAAAGATTTAAGTAGATTTTTACTGCGTTTTTATCTCCGAAAGACGCGAGGAATTTGAGTTAATTAATCATTTTGTGGTATTTATTTCATTACCTTGCCATAAAGTACGTACCTACTTTTTTACGTGGTTATTTCTTGGAAGCAGACAAACGAAGATTTGGGTAACTTTCGGCGTGAACATTAGCATAGTATTCAATCGGTAATACCTAATGATAAATGGAAACGGAGCGATGTCAACGTCAATATCGTTTAAAATGCTGCAGCTGTGACTCTGTGAGCCGTACAGTCATTTATTAAGGATGCTAAATGAGTGATCGACCATGTCATTAGTCCCGGGAGACTTTGCATCATGCCGGAGATCCCTGAAGTGGCACAGAACAACCATTATTTATTACGTAGTACGTTAAGTGCTTGACACAATGTTCAAATAAGACAATAATTAACTAGAAACCTTGTTTTTTGTTTACAAGAACCTTCTGCGTCACAAGTGAGCTAGGTTCTTAATTATTAGTTTTATGAAGGAAAATGTGTCGGAATGAAGAAGATTTCTAGCTTTTTCTTTACTTAGGCATTTTTATAGGATCCTTTTTATTATTTGATGTTAATATGACGAGGGATAGTCGACGCCTTTATTGTTGTAACCGTATATAACTTGCTGACATGATGTAAGGAATAAAGTAAGAGTCTGCGTTATAAAAACACTAGCAGCGCCCCGCGGTCTCACCCGCGTTAGACCCATTTTCGCGGGAATTTCGGAATAAAATGTCATTCTAATGCATAACTAATATATACTGTAAAGCTTCATCCAGATCCGTTCAGTAGATGCTGCGTGAAAGAGTAACAAAAATACATCTATCCACAAACTTCGTAGTAACATAACGCTATTATGTGCCAAAATCATACATTGCGCAACTTATCATATTACCTGTGAATATAATATCGGTATATTTTAAAAAAGTAAAGGAACTTTTGTTTAGGTATTTGTTATATACAATATTTAGGTATTGACCATCCATCAAAAGTCTAATTCCACAACGTTCTAAATTCTGTGCCAAAGCCTCTTTCATATCCTCTTCTAGACTAGCCAGGCTATGGACGAAATATCCTTATTTATTAAGTATAAGTATGACACATTTAACGCACATTAAGTTATATAACAAGTAAACCTTTTAAAATAATCAAATTTGTCATAATATCACATACTCGAAGTATCGAGCATTCTAGAGAACGCCTGTTCAAATTAAATAGATACAATAAGCTTCTTGCTCAAATAAATTTGGCAGGCGCTTCAAAGCATTAAATATTGGTTAGCTACATTCCGTTGGTTTTACTCGTAGTTTTGAATTATAAACTATAGCCTTATACTCTATAGATACTGGTGATTGAAATGGATTGAATAAAGTCAGATGTAGTTATTTGATATTTTGTCATGAATCGTCTGTTTTATACGTCGCGTTTAGATGGCTTCGGTCCTTTACAAACAACGTTTATGACCTGTTTTAAAAGTACCATAGATTAAGCAAGTTTACAAACGGCGAGTTGAAGACATCAATAAAATGAGTATTTGATTAACTACACTTCTTTCTTCTTCTTTACAAAATTCGAATCGCCCGCTTGAAACCTCACTTAACCAACTTAATATAATGAAAATGTACCTGTTGGTTGGGCTGCTTGTCGCTGCTCTCGGAGGAGGAGGAGGCAGCAGGCTTCTTGCAGACGCCGGGGCAGTACCGCCTGCAGAGGCACCTGCAACACAGGCGCTCATGGAGGACGGGGCAGAAGGCAGATCAAGATTTAGAACTACTTGGGTCGTAACTACTTGACTTGTCGTAGATAACAGAGTAAAGATGTTCGAGCATTTGCTATTTAGAGCAAACGTCAAAACATTTCGAATAGGGGAACCCTATAGACGGCGCAATTGTCCCTATAGACGGCCTTAGTTAGTAGTAGATATTATGCATTCTTTTTATTACCGATTCTTAAAGCGGAGTTAAAGACCAGAAAGTACAAGAGAGAAATAGAGGAATGTTTCTAGGCCCAACGACACAGTTGATTTGGCGTAATCATCAATATAGTTACAGCCTGTGCAGACTTCTAAATCCTCTAAATTAGCGTACAATACCTTGTGTTTGGACGTTCTTCTGGTCTAAAGCTATGAAGGAGTGCACACTACAGAAAAGTCAAGTTGTTAATCGTATTCTGAACAGTTCGCTCGTTCATGCGGTAAAATAAATCTTTTGAGCGACCAAACATATTCGTTCATTGATCACCGGCTGGGATAAGTTCAGTGAGTGTAGCAATAAACAACTTAATGTAATTACGTTTAACTTTTAATAATTATCTTTATACTGAACTAACGTAACGAGTTCAGATGAACACTTTCGAATTAATAAATGGAAATTCTCTTGCTGAATAGTAGTTTGACCCAAATGTAAACTTCTAACTCAATTTAACTCTGCATTGCTTATAACAAATTCAACCTTATCGACTAGCGCTATTCTTGAAAAATTGTGTAGTTGTCCAAATAGTTGAGTAAAGATACACGGTCGATTGACCCGTGTTGTAAGCGCCCGGGGCTAAATTGATCCAGCCCGGGGCCCGGAACCAGGGCCCGGAAGCAGGGCCCCGTTCGGCCAGGTTGGACTAGTGCCAACAACTAAGTATTTCCCGAACTAAGTTTCGTTATTTAGGCGAATGTTACTTTGAGAAATACAGTCGATATGTTGACAATCGGAAGTTGTTTAGCTTTTATCAACTTGGATGGCACGTACTGCAGATTTAGAATATTTGTTAGTCGTGCGTCGACATATACGTGCAACGAAGTTAATGTCATCGGCAAATTGGCTGTGTTTCGTTTTTCAAATGTTACCACGCACTAGTACTGAACTCAAGATACGCCGGGGTACCTAGGGGGAGAAGTTGCTTCCTCTTACTGACGCTTATGTCACTAACAAGGAACAAGCTTATATGTGACAAACTACGGACGTATCTACTGCAACTTGCAGTTTAGCAAATAATTACTCTATATAATTATATCTCATCCACAAACTAGAGCACTGCCTACAACGAGCACGTTATAAATTAATTGTAAACACAATGAGGGCTGCCAGAGAACCTTCAAGCTGGCAGTAACCGGCTCGCCGGGCCGGGTCAGCACAGATAAACCCGGTAATTGAGTTCACCCGGATACATCTCCGGGCAAACTTCACGGTAGGTAACACTAATATTATCCGTTCGAGGATGGGAGGATAGAATGAAAACCATTCCGGAAAAACAATCAAGTTATTTTTGCAGAAAATGTTGTGAAGCTCGTCGAGTGTGAACACTTTCATACCTGAAAGTATCTGTTATTATTTATGGTATGGTATGGTCAGGTAGAGGTAAGCGCTCGAGATAACGTTAAATACAACGAGCCCTTTGAAATGCCAGAATCGCTTCTTCTAATTGATTTATACAAATTGTAGTTTAAAGGATCAAATAGAGACATTGGGTTAGTCATGTGCAGGTCATCGGCCAAAGATCTGCAACCTCAATACTCACGGTTTATCTACTAGCTGGAACATGAGAAAAAAGGTAAATTGTAATTGGGCCGTATCTCATGGCGCGGACCCTCATCGACAAACTACTCCAACTCTAGAGAACACAAATAAATGTACCGGCTTATTGGATTACCAGCTCCTCCGCAATATTGATCCCTAAAGCTTAAGAAGTAAAAATCAGATTTGAGTACCGATACAAATATTTAATATGCAAAATAGTTTTATTTGGAGTTCTAGATAAGTTGTATTTGTTTTTAGATATTAGACGGAGAGGTCGATTATTGTTTATTCTTGGGATCAGTGATCCGACCTACTTGCATTAGATGAGAATTATTCTTTGCTTGAGCAGAGCTGGTATTACTGTATATGTAGGAAGACCATTCAGAGTAACATCCTCGACAAATGTTGATTCATTTGGGGAGTTACGAGAAGCTGGTTTGGTTTTAGGACAGATCAAAACTAATCCAAAACGCTGCATTGATCGTAAGGATTAAATGATTTCTTTGTGAATGAGCAGTTCCGCAACCCAGAATAAAATAAATGTCATGGAGATGACATTCGAAACTTATTTGTCCTATAAGTACCGTTATAAATGCGAAATTATTTCTGGGCAACAAAATGGTTAGGGATGACCCAGCCAAATCTATAAAAATATATATAGTGTGTCCTAATTTGCACCTTTTGCGAGTAAAACATGCCAAAGATCTATAAAGTCCCAATATATGCCCAGTTACCTGATGAGGAGCGTGGCGAAGAGCGCGAGCAGCAGCGGCACCAGCGTCCCGAAGCACGCCAGGAACAGAGTCTGCACGTCCGTGAACCCTGAGAACACGGACAAGACTGCGACAGGTCACACGCCACCACACACCAGTCGTAAGCCGCCATTACCAGGCTCACCAGGCTGTGCATTCAAACATGGCGGAACGGTTAAAAACACTAGCCCTTCTAGCACGACGAATGTGACAGAAGACGACAAGACATGATAAAAACCATGTGCTGATTGGTGGAATGTTTAAAATTAGAGTTTTCCACTAATGTATGTCACCAATCAATTCACAGTATTTGTCATATCATGTATGCCTTTGATCACGTTCGTTATGCGAGTCGGGCTCGCCAGAGTTCTTCCTGCGGCCTTGGCGGCTAGCCTGTAGAAGTATTTTAAAACTGGTTTAGGGGAGGCTTGCACGTTAAGTCATAAATATCATCATGGTCTAATGTATGGTATAATGTACTACACAATTAAACTGTTAAACTTAAAAGTATCGTATCGTTTACAGCGCTTTTGGACTCAATCATGTCGAGAAGCATTTAATACTTGATATTACCTACTTGATACGACCTATTAAGTGCCTACATTTTATTATTCCACAAATTCTTAACTTAATGGGCAATTTTATATCAACGAATTCTGCCAGTAGCCAAAGCTCGTTGTTATAAAAATCTAAAATCTCAAACTTGTACAATAAAAAGTTACGAGAAAAGATGTTTCAAAACTGAAACTTGTTCGGTGAATTGAATCGTAAGCAAAACAAACTCCATTTGGAAGTTCGTTCCAAAAGTTCCGGAAATAATGAACTTTATGAACATTTTACACAACTACCTAGATATTATGAAGACTTTAATTAATTAGTACCTCCACTTTAGCTTAAACTCCATCGTTATTTATTCGTTCTAAAACTTGCCTCCTGTAGTTTACAGCTAACTTAACTTAAATTTTAAAGCTTTGCGTAGCAAGATGCTACGAGACGTAGCCAATAGTGCTACGTGCGTAGCATGCTCAATCTGACTTATCTACTAGAATTGGCAATTCTTTACTACATTACCTATCATCATTTAACATTTGACATTAAAAAACCACAAACGCATGTCCTACAGAATTGATGGGACCTACATCACGAGCCTGTCGCGCTGGAACTCGTCTAACAATTCATTCATTCACAACCGGGAACGACGCACTGTCCCTCGAGATCCTTTCAAATTACGATCCTTCACTTATGTTATACCCCTTTCACAACTTCAAATCCAACTCTGTTTTACGTCATATGAAAATATCGACAAATGTATTTGTTAGTCCTTGAATTGTTACATGAAAAATGGATTGAGCAAAGTTACGTATACGTAAAGGTAAGTATTTGAGTTATGTGCCCTTTCTATAGTTTCGCCAATATTGTCTATCAGTGGAATCATATGGAACATTTGCCTATCCCAAGTCACGACTAATGAAACCGATGACCCTTCCGCCCTTTGGTGTGGTCGTAAGGGACGAGGGCGACTCCGGCCTCACACCTCACTCTATTGATTTTACGGTAACCAAATTAATTTAAGAGGCACAGCCCATTGAAGATGTATGCTTACGGAGTAACCCTCTGAGACTCTGCAGCAACAACTCCACAGCTATTCCTCTGCAGCAAAGAGTTACATCTCGTTGTATTATTTAGATTCTAAGTTTATTCTAGCCTCTATGAGGATTCAAATTCTAGTTTTCTTAATGTTCATGATATAAATAAATCATAATACTTAATTTTCAAAGAAAGCTACCCTTACCGCAACTAGATAATTGTGTTTTTACAAAACCCATTATAAAATAACCTTGAACCAGGTTCATTATTTATCTGAGCTCGCGAGAGTTCACCTCGTAATCTCCGCGGCATTCATATTCAGTAAAATGATACATTTCCCCGCGAGCCCCGACTGCGCCCGCCCTCGCCCCGCCCCCCCGGTGCCCCGGGGACCTGAATACAAACTACATACCTGCCTACGGCCCTGGATACACGAGTACTAAAATAAACCGACACTAACGCAGTACACCGACATTCCTTAAACGAAATTAGATTTATGAAAAGAGCTTTATTTGTACAGGTCTGTTTATTTTACAAGCCCTGTTAGCAAAGCATTGATATTGAGAACCTTTTAACCCTATCCTTGCTAAAATGGTACCTAGTCAGTATTTATTTCAGAGCATGCAATCTGCAATGATCATGTGACTAGCATCGGGTACTCACTGGTGTCGGGCGCCAGGTCGTCCTCCACCTCGTGGCCGGTGATGTTGCCGGTGGTGTAGGCGCTGCTGTTCCCCGCGCCCCCGCCCCCGCCCCCGCCCGCGCCCGCGCGCCCCACCTCCACCAGCTCCACGTAGTCCACCTTCCGCAGCAGGTCGCTCCCGTTGCGCCCCTCCCCCCCGCCGCGGCTGCCCGGCTCGCTCTCGTTGATCTTCGCCGCGATCAGGAACTCGAACTTGGGCCCCTCGACGAACTCGGACTCGGACTTGAAGAGTATGTCGGTGATGGTCTCCTCGCGGTCCGTCTCCGAGTCGATGATGTCCTCGAGCAGCGAGCTCGATGTGTTGAGCTGCTTCTCGATGGCGTCGGCGTCGTCCTTGGGGATGTCGAGCGGGCTGGGCTGGTCACGCGCGCGGTTCACGGAGATGATCTCGTCGCGATCCTGCTCCGCGTTCACGATGGCCTCCATGTTGGTGTTGGAGTTGAAGTTGGTCTGCTCGGGCGTCTCGTCGTCGCTGGCCACCACCAGCGTGTCGGAGTCGCGCGCCACGGGCAGTCGGAACGTGTTGTTGGCGGCGAACCTGCCCGGCGGGTCGCCGGTCGCGTTGCCCTCGTAGGGCCGCGCCGGCGCGCCCGCCACCAGCGCCCACAGCACCAGCAGCATCAGCTTCAACTTCACGTTCGTCATCTCCGCCAGTCAAGTTTCCATCGCAAAGTTCGCGATTGTTCGGAAGTCAGTTCATCTCGCAGCCCCCGCTCTGGAACAAAGACACGCCTTCTCTTAACAAAACGGACATTGTTATTGAACTAAAGGTCACAAATTAAACATTCCTCGTTAAATTGTTGTTTGGATTCTCGATATTGTTCTAAATAAAGTTTTAATACGACCTCGTGCCGCGCTCAGGTGCCTCCCAAGTGGATCAAGCACACTACAGTTATTCTACGAGCTACGAAATTATAAAAAAGTTGGTCTGGTAGCTACTTATTACACCGTTTATTTTTGAAGATCACATATTCAGTAGCAATATGAATTCTATCCACGCGGCACCTAACTTGAATACAATTTTCTCGAGTCGTTTCGATAGCCCTCAGTGTGCACCCCGCCTGGCCCCGTCCCGCTCTGGCGTCTGGGATCAGACAGAGAGGGATGGCCGCGTTAACTATCGCTTAAGAGTCGTTAAGTGTTGGGGCACCATACTATCTTCCTTGAAGGGGATATCTCGGTTATGTGCTCAATGTTATCGGGTTAAGAGGAACTGTTTTTGTACATAACTCAAGATAAATAAACGTTACTGTAATGCGTTAGGAGATAAGTGGAGATATTTTTCTCAGTATCACTACTTACTGTAATGTATTTATATAGCAGTGCAGTTAGTGTTACATCTACACTCGATTTGACCGATTAATTTCATTTTGGAACTTAAAGTGATCCGAATTCAACAGGGTGCTTTCAAATTATGCGTTTCGTGTCGGACCGCTGCGGTGCCGAAGCAGTGCGTTTGTCGTGCGTTTGTCGTATTGTGAACGTACGATCGTGTGTTTTCTTACAAATCGAGCAGCTCGGCAACAGTGCGGCGTTGTCGTGCGTTCGCGGTACCGAACGTCGCACTGTTGCCGGACTGCTCGATTCTGCTCTCTGCTCGAAACGCATAATTTGAAAGCACCCTAAGTTGATAAGATATCGAATAATTTTAAATCCAATCCTACTTTGAAATACCACTGGGATAAAGTGTGTCGCTCATTGAATAAATCAGTACATAGTAAAACAACACCCAAGCAATGGGTCCCATCATAAAATCAAATATTTCAATGTAGGTAACACAACAACGCACGGCGGCTCGCGTTGGCGGGAACGCGTGCAATCTGTCAACGTCACGAGAGGCTTTCCTTAAAGTGACGTTTGTTTGAGAGGGAAATTGGGACTATTTATTCTATTAGCTTCACGTGGAATGTTTGAAGTCTGTCATTTGACATGCGTGACGCTTTCCCGGGGGCTTTTGGGCTCAGACGGTATTTGAAAATACTTTTTATTTTCTTTGATAGAAGACATTAATTCTTTCTGTACAAATGTTAAATGGAACATGGAACGAGAGCTCTAACACTATAAGATTTTGTTATTATGTATTTAACCGAATATAAAAACCAAAGGACGTTCTCTACTCGGGTGTATATATTTTGTTCTTTTATATGTATATATTTTGTTCGTGGTTTCAGTATAAAACGATCAACAGAAAGATCTGTACCGTTTTTACGATAATAAAATAGGAGGTCGATATCATAAAAACACTTGAAAAAATATTTTAAATGTGCTGTGACTATCGCCGTCACAATTAGACTACAACCACTCCAACTTAAAAAATCAAACACAAAAAGTGAGAATAAAAATTATTTAGATGTGTTACCGCAAGAGAAACCGCGCGAGACGCTAGTTATCAATATAACGCAATGTCTAGCATTATTTTGTAAAACTCCGAGAGTGAACGTACCTACCAGCTAAATGAATTTCCATGTTCAGCTCCCCACCGTTCTACGAGATACAAATTCATGAACGGTTTCCGACGCAGTATTTCAAAATATAGCTGTACAAGATTTTACTTACATAAAAACATATTGGAGAGTGAATAACTCAGTATCTATGAGTTTTTAATTTCTAGAAAATACTCGACTTTAATTCGATAACAACGCTACACCAAACAATAATGTTATAATTAATTTAATAAAATGCTTAACATCCCCCACTTCATCCGTTATCATAAAACATTAGAACAATTTCCAAATTCAAATCTTTTCGTCTATGGTTCGTAAACCTGACAATATCAACACGCGGCCCGTCGTAAATAAAGAGGTTTCGGACCATAAAGTTTTATATTTTAATTCACTTACGGAAATGTCGATGGTTGCTAGAGCATTCCTAGCGAGGATATAACTGGAGAGGTCTCCTTAGAACCGACTCGCACGACTCGCCACACGTGCCCAAGTGCGAACTCGTCTATGCCAAATCTAACACGCTACACCCGCCCTTAGCGCTCAAGAAATAAGATGCACAATACAAAAATTGATAGACAATGTTGCGGTCTATTCCAGATTGTTATTTGTAAGAGTGTATGTGTGTTTTTGTGTTTGTATGTAAGGTGACTTTTCCACAGTAGTTAAGGTCCATTAAACGTATAGTAGGTACATAGAGTGATTGATAAGTCGTGGGTAACTCTGATACATTCAATACTAGATAAAGTTTGTTGACATTCAGCGAATTTACTATTTTAAGAGCCAAGCGTCACATGTTACACAAGAACCTTTGTCTGCAGCAGAGGTGCAGCGGTGCAGATTGAGGCGCTCGTCGCTTAGTTTGACTAAGTGATATTAACATTGCGATTGTTAAGCATCGTGCAGTTCGGTCCCTACTTAGATAGGTGACTTATAGTGGCATTTCTTCTATCTGAGCGCCAACATACTTCGGAGGGCACGTTAAACCGTCGGTCCCGCTTGTTTCAATCGTTAGACCATGTCGTAAGCCTTCAGGCGGTGTAAGAACTCCGACACACGGGTATGCCTAATCTCGAACTTGCTCAGCATCGGTGCAGCTTGTAAACTCGCTCCATGTCAACGACACGCCTCATTCTATTTATGACTACAAGAAAAAATCTTCCTTCTCTTCAAAAAACACCCCTACGTAAAGATCATTTCAGGAGGGTGAAACAAAACGTAAACATCTTTAGGGGAACCGCAATGTACTTTGTCTTAAGCATCGTGACGTACAAACCAGGGGGTATGATAGGGTGTTAAAACTCCCCGCAATGACTTCTGTACAAAAATACTGATTGTTGCTAATCTAGCGGCGCGTAATTACAGAATTACAGTAGATACGGAAGCATTTCCACTCGACCTTTGGAGAGTTCGGAGAGATTAGGACGTAATTACATTAGTTCATTCGTTTAATGCGGTCACCGAACTTGTTTCAATGTACTTCGATCGCCGAATGATCGTAGCGGGCCTAAGTACTGATGGACAAACTATATAATATCTTAGGTGGGCTGAGAGCTGGGCCTTATCCCAGGAATAGGACATTAAAACACACTCGTATTTTTGTTGTATTTTCTATATCACATGTTCGGTCCGAGGTGTATTTATATTTATTTATTTCGAACTCGCCGGCTGGCATTTTGTAAACTCGTTGAGTCTAAATCGCTCGCCGTACTACCAAAACCAACATTCTGATAAAATCTCCAAACTATCATGCAATTTTACAGATACTATTTATACGCGAGCAAACTCCACTGCATTCGGAGTAAGTGGGTCAAATGTAGGACCGTGACTATTTCATGGGCCTACTTTAGACGCCTCACATCACTACAGACGCACTCTGCCGGCCTTCAAAGAGGTGAGGAGTACTCCAACAGAGGGTTGGAAAATAAATATAATATGCCGGAAAGGGTTGTTTCACCCAGCTACGAGCGGGACCTGGAATAACGATAGCGGAACAAGTTTCCGCCCGAATTAAGACCAAATAACCGATACAATTGAACGAGACAGCTTTACAAATGAATTGAAATGTAAACCTTTTTATTGTTTACCAAAAAGGTCAAATCTTCTCAGTTAACAGGTATACATACATAGTGACGTACATATGCCCTATAAAATCATTGAGTTATATTAACTAACGAACTACATACTCGTATAACTCAATGGTTAAAATGATCTTTTTTGGGTGCCGTGTCACGTGCCACGTAAAGGGTGGCAACAGGGTTATATTATACAAAATTAGCTTTATTTAGTGAGATTTGGATTCAGTGAGTTCACAGGGTGCGAGACGACGGGCTCAGTCGCTCGCGAGTGAGGTTGATATTGACGCTCTCGTACTAGTAAACGCGCCTACTTGCAGCTTGTAAACTCGCTATATCAAAACGACTTCTAAGCCAGTTTACAAGTTGCAAGCCGGTAAGTTGTCTACGAGATCCGCGAGCTCACAGCGTATAAACTCGCTCATTATCAACCAACGTTTATAAAGTTATGAACAATAGCCATCACAATGAAGAGAGGGTCGGCCATTACAATCGTGTGACAATTATCATCACAATGCAATGTCATGGCAGCGACTCAAACAAATGCTTTTAGATTTTGAGTTCGATAGCAGGTGTTAATTGTTGATATCTTCATTTGTTTATGTTGTTTGGTTTTCATGATTACTTTATCAAAAAATTTGAGAGATCATTTACAGCTGGTTCCAAAATCTATTTGTATCGGCAATCTCAGATAGCACATCTTGATTTGACATTGTTTCTAAGTTTATTAATAAATGTAAAAAATGTATCCGTTCGTTTAGCAGGGAAAATTGTTCATTTAGTGACATACAAATTAATGTCAAAGCTTTATCCTCTCCCCGAGATAACCGATCGAGACAAGCAGCAGTAAGAGGAGTCCGTAACAGATAAATCACTGGCCTTGTCTAATATGTAACCAGTATGTTATTAATTATTGAAGATAGCAGTATTGTTACACCACCCTTATCATTGATGTACGGACGGCCGCCCACGGTCCCGGGCCCGCAACAGAGGACCCACAGAATGTTCCAGGCACGCAATATACTTTGACTTATGGAATAATTTGTGAATATTTCTACCAGAGAAAGAGACTTAAATTGAGTACATATTATACTTAGGTATGTCATAGGAATTTTAACTCTCGTAAGAAAAATAAAGTATATTAGGTATATTAGGATTAATATTAGGTAAAAAATTGAGTATATTAGGAAGGTACTACTAAAAAATACGAAGACATATAAACACATCTTACATAATGTAAGAAGACCGAAAAGTACATCTTCCAAACTGATTATGCATTCCAAAAATCTCGACCATAAAAGGCAAGCTCGCAATAAATTCGCCCCAAATGTACATGCCGACACATCAGTCAAAGCCTACACTCGCATTACACACAGCGACCAATAAAAACATCGCGACCAGAGACAAATGCCTCCATTCATCTATTCACGACCGGGCACCACAGACTAATGCAGAAAAACCGGCCAAGGGCGGCGCGGGCCCGAGGGTTCTGTGCCAATGATTTGTATTTAAATTCCGTATGTTTTGTAGTTGAAATACCTTATTAAAATAAAAAACGTTTAAGTATATAGTCGGATAATTGACTGTTAATAGTTTCTATAGTCAGAGTGTCTTAAGAGATGAGACAAAGCAGCCTTCGTCTCGTCTGTCTTTCTGTCTGACTGTTCGTGTCTTTGCAATGAAAAAACAACTGATCGTTTAATCTATACTAATATTATAAAGCTGAAGAGTTTGTTTTGTTTGTTTGTTTGTTTGTTTGTTTGTTTGTTTGTTTAAACGCGCTAATCTCAGAAACTACTGAACCGATTTGAAAAATTCTTTTTGTAATGGATAGCCACATTCAACGGGAAGGTTATAGGCTACTTTTCATTCCGAAATTCCCACGGGAACGGGAACAACGCGGGTAATACCGCGGGGCGCTGCTAGTCTTTAATAAAACCATATAATAATAATTAAACTAAAATCTGAGGAAACCGAAAGCCGAATGGAAACCCGTACTTCCGTCTCATCGATAGACAAGAAATAAGAAATCATATCACGATGACAAAGGGTTTTTACTGAAAGCTAGTAGTAGAAAGTTTTTACTGAAAACTAGTGATAACGTCGAACCCTGCCAGTTTTTTCATATTTCTACATCACGAGTTTCGTGAAAACACCAGTGATATGAAAGGGATCCCTAAAACACTTAACCGATAATCTCGACGACAATACGCGACGGATGATATAAAAAAAATGTTTTCAATTGATTTTAATTTTCAGATACATATATATTAGGTGGGGAGTTTTGTAGTAGAAAGTTTGTGTGAAAAGGTTTTATACCCGTGGTCAAGAACAACGTACATATATACCGAGGGAGTAGTTCAGTAATTTATTCCGGTAACTGAACTGAGGAGATATCCTCAGCAGGTCACTGATGATTTTGTCAACTCAACTAGTGAGCCATCCGGTCGACATACCACCTCCTAGAAACTTCTGTGGTCCTGGTACTTCTAAAATAGGTATGATGATAAAATATGTGTCAGACTTGGACTAGGTGAGAACTTTTGAAGATTCTGATTCTAAAGAATTAAAACAGATCTAAATTTATAGGTTGAGAAAGTAAAATATGTTATATTGCAACTAAGGAAATAAGCTTTTTGTACCGCCTTCTTTCTTTGTGGGATATTTTTTCTTAAATTACTTTGTTCTTGGTAAACATTGATAGCTGTGAAAGACCGGTAACTAATTAACTTTGTCAATGACAAGGGTACCTATTGATACTTCATAACCTCTTCTCAAGGCTTATTGTGTATCTCGTATGTCTCGTAATCTAATCTTGGATAATCACGCTATTATCAAATACAACCCCTCGTGAGCGGATGGAAGGTTCAAGAACAGGAAGTATTATGGTATCAGAACGAGGCTTTACATTATCAACAGACTCGATAATTTATCTTCTTGGAAAATCAATTATAAATTCACAAATACTCGTATAATTAATAAATAAAACATTGAAATCTACTTACCATATCATAATTACAGCATTTCCATGAAAATGTTAATCACAAATTGTTAAAAAATAAGTATTTTGTAATCACTTGTTAAAACAAAGGTCACGTTACCACACATTGGCTGAAAGGAGTTTCATTCACACATTGAGGCACAAATTTTCGCGTTCCAATTTCGAAATTCACATGAAGAACTGTGGAACGTCATTAATATTTTATTTGGTTGCGATTAAACGGTAATAATTAGGTTACTGGCGTGGACTTTGGTTATGATATCGAGGTAAACCCGGTTTTTTGTGTGTCGGAGCGGCGACGTCCTGGCCGGGAGATCTCGCGGGCTCCAGAGGCTGAATCTCGCCCATGCGCCGGTCGAAGCTGCGTACACTGATACTCCCCTCTTGCGTAATAATATTGCCAACAACTAACACTTTTTTGTTCTCTTATCTATTTCATATAAAATAGCTTTGTTCTCATTATAATATGTCTTTTAATTACACAAAAGCAAGTTAAGCTACTATTCTATATTAAAAAAATCTTAATATTCGATTTTTAAATCCGGATTTTATTTATTTTGTAAATGTTGCAGTATTTTTTGTACTATTCACTGATAAACATTTTTTAATAGAAAGTCTCTCGATATACGCAGCTTCGACTGTTCTGAAGCTTTCGGGTAAAACCTCTTTGCGCAGGCGTTAACTGGAAAATTAGACAAGGACAGAAACAATAGACACGTTAAACGATAGAGATAGATGGTGTTGAAGCAAGTTGGACAGAATGCATTATAGGTAATCTGTACAATTTGTTGTCTGGGCACGTCTGAACAATTTTTAGTTTCATGCATACGAGTACCTACCTATATTGTTTGTTCCGTATTCGATACGAAGCTCTATTTAGTTTTAAAAAAACATCATTTCTAAAAAAATATTTATTTTAAGGAAACTGTTTTAGACAATTATGAATGTGAAGATTCCAAATTCTAATTGTATTAGTTTTTCGTATGCTTTTGAATTAATAATGAGTGAGTCGTTATTTAAATAACGCTAGCACCCATAACACGCTACAAACGCTACAGATGGTGATAAATAAATAATCCAAACCCATTTTCACTCTATTAGGTGCACAAATGTGGAGTAAATCTGTAAATTATTCATGTAAATTCAATGAGCGCGCTGTTCCGTCGTTACACTATAGATAAACACGCCATCCTTCATGCTTACGTAGATAGTGTAATAAAACAAACGAGTGAGCTCGCAGGATTTACAAGTAATAGGATTACTTACCAGAGGTACGTTGGAGAAAAACATTTAACGTTTGTGAATTTAACAGCTGTTCATCGCTATCGCCTACGTAGCTACATATATATTTACAGATGAGTTAAAACATTTAATCGATTTCAAATGACGATATATGTTCAAATGTACCCTGATGCCTACCTACAAAGCTTCATTTCGAAGCTAATCTAGTTCACTAATGATTAGTTAGAATTAATTATAGTAATCCTATGATAATGGTACGTTTGGTACTTAGATGTATTTTCCTTCATAAGTAAGTTGTACTTGCTTTGTTACCTCACTAAATGAAGCAGTGAGCTGGGATTGTCCATTGAATTAATACAGTACTAAAGCGAAGAGCTGTAAGTTTAGTACTTAATAGCAAAAGAAATTACCTATATCCAAAGATTTTTTAAAACAAAAGTATGCATCGTTAGAAAACATTCGCTACGATGCAACGCACACCTCACGTGTACACTATTATTGTAAATAACAGTGTCCGTCTGTCCGTCACTCAACCTTGGGACTGATATTGGCAAATTGTTACAAATTGACCCTCGACGTACACAGCACTTTGTTAACACCTACTCTACCTATAGATCAGGCTTAATTTCATGTTTGCTCCGAGTACAGATGCACTCACGCAACTGTCACAAAGTTGTATTGAATAGGAGAGTACGTCGCTCGCAAGATGTGGTACTCAGTAGGTTCGACACATTGCAAGTAGTTTACAATATCAGTGTAGGTACAGTGTATACACGGCTGCCCTAGTGCTAAATACTAAACATAGAAAACGTTGGTTGACAATTAATCGGTAAAAACGATCATATTTCTTTAGGTACATCTTTCTCTTATAAGCGGATTAATATTATATTTAAACGTGATAGTGTATTCATTCTTGTCGAAAGAACTTCGACGTTTTTATCTTTTTGTGGCGCCACCTTTGTCCGCTCCCCTGTCAAAACTTTTAGCCCACTGCCCCCGCTCACCCCCAGGCCCCTGCCTCATCCAAATTAAGAGAAGGGTGATGATTTAATATAATTTATAAGAATCCGATATAATAGCAGTATGGGCAAGTTCTAACTTAAAAGTTTTTGAAGCGCAATACCGACTAGGTACATGCTATATTATAACTACTTCATAAAAGTAAGACTTTCATAAATCTTGGCTTGGCTTCTCCCAGGCTTTTGTTTGAAAGTAGCAAACATGATGCTAGAACCTACTACGTTTTCAAGCCCCTTGAAACTCTAGCAAATGCAAATAATATTGCTCAGCGCACGTTAATTACCAGCACAAAGAAATTAATTTTCCTCAGACAGTGTAACTTTTCGCCTCACATGCCGAGCGCGCCGTATGGAGTAGACCCTGATTTAAACTAGGTCAGGGTGATACCAATTCGATGTAAACAGGGCGTAATTACGTGGCTTATTCATATACTTAATCAAATCACTGTCACGTAAATTGTGTATCATATTTTTTAATATAACCCATGAGTTCACATACTACGCTTGATTGAGTAATTAATGATTCTGCTCGAACTCGAACACTAATCGGATGGGTGGCAGGTACCTAAATAATTAAATTAAAGTTATGGGCTTCTTTTGTTTCAGACCACAGACTTATGTAAAACTATGAGATCAGGAATAGCTCTTAATCAACAAATAAAAGGAAATTTCATTATGGACTTTTTTCAACCAAACATAGGATAAGGGATTTTAGGGACCTAAATATCACCATCTAACGTCAAAACCAAAGCATTAACTCCTACGCGTGATATACATATACGACCTGTTATGATAAACGTAGTGCTATTCTTGTCACCATTACTTTCTAATATTATAATCTAACATTACGTAATTACCTATCAGTCGTATTCATTCGAGGAGCGCGCTTCACTGAACGGAAAGCTTGCTAATTAAACGGCTAAGTTTATAGCGACATTCATCAACCGCTCGCCCACTGAACAATATTCAAGTAAGGAACTGATAATAAGTACTTAAAACAATTGCTTTAGACACCTACTTGTATTGTGGAGGACGGATCAGGATAGGCACTCGGAAATCTAAACAACTTTGGTGCTGATCTAGCTAAGAGTAGTTAACCATAAAATGCACTAGCCAAGGGCCTTCTTTGGGTTTGAGAGACCAATAGAGACGTATAACAATATGATAGTGAGACACTGATGTTCGATTGCTGACTCGCTACTGAACTCGCTAATTCAGTACCTAGCTAGTAATGTCAACTCATTCAATCTATGAACGTTATACTAAGTCACGCATACTTATAAAACAACGTAACATGGAAACATCATGGAAATAAAAAATACAGCGAGTTTTTAAACAAAAATATAATTTAACATGTTGGAAGCTGAAGTGCATTCAAGAGGTTTATGAAACGTTCGCTACAGCACTGAAACGAAGGTTTCGTATTATGAACGTACTTGTATTGTACAACGAGTTTTCATAAGGTATGTTACGACAATGCGTGTTGGGTGATTAATTTAACGTTAACATTACGTTGAAATACAATTTGAATATGCATTAAATAAGGATTGATATACAATTATAGAGGTTTACACGTCCATATCAGTGACTTCGTGAATAGGATTAAATACAAACAGTTTCTAAGATATCAGCTGGCGTATCGTATCAAACGATCGACAAGCTCGCTGGCACAGTGGCAAGTGAGAGCGCTTAGACGGGGGTTGCGGCACATGAGTAATTTAATTACTCATGGGTTCGATTCCCGCCCGGTCAGAGTCAACAATATGTACAGACGTTGTTGTTCCCGACGAACGTCTGGGCGTCAATTATATATTCATATAAAGTACTAGCCGCGCCCCGCGGTATTACCCGCGTTGTACCCGTTCACGCGTTACTCCTTGTTACATCAGTTATCTGCCAGAGTCTCGTCAAAATCGATCCAGCCATTTCAAAGATTAGCCCGAACAAACAGACAGACAGAAAAAAAATTTAAAAAAAATTGTATGAGTTAGTATCGGTAAGTAAGTAAGTATCGGGGTATATTTATTTATACATATAATGTCAATTTTCAAAAAGGTAATTAGGGTTATCTAAATGAAAAACCAAACAGGAAACAAAACATTTAATTGTAATGAAAACAATAAAGTGCATAAATAATTAAAATCGTGCACCGTCATTCATAATCTAAATTAATAATTCTATATTATTATAATGTATAATATTAAAATTACTTAACTATATAAATACAACATACTCGTATTGTACTTGATTTCCTAATACCGCTCGTTAGCTATACTACCCATATAATATTTAACTGATAGAGCCATAAATAATAGAGTAGGTACTAAAATAATAAGCAAATGGAGAACTAAATGGTAGAGCAATAGCACTACTGATTGGCGTTAAGAGTAAAAAGCGGCCAAGTGCGAGTCGGACTCGCCCATGAAGGGTTCCGTAGCAGCGAGTAACATAATAAAGAAGTTCTTGAAATAAATGTTTTTTTATTTACATTTGAGTTATTGAATGAATAATCAGTATTTTTTTGCGGTTTACGATTTATGTCGTAAAAAAAAAACTACTAACTAGACCTCGTTCAAACCAATTTTCGGTGTTAGATTACATTGTTATGTACATCATATATTTTTTTTAGTTTTATCATTCTCTTATTTTAGAAGTTACAGGGGGGGGGACACACATTTTACCACTTTGGAAGAGTCTCTCGCGCAAACTATTCAGTTTAGAAAAAAATGATATTAGAAACCTCAATACCATTTTTGAAGACCTATCCATAGATACCCCACACGTATGGGTTTGATGAAAAAAAAAATATTTTTTTCATTTCTAAGTATGGGAGACCCCCCTAAAATTTTATTTTTTTTCTATTTTAGTGTGAAAATATTAATGCGGTTCACAGAATACATCTACACACTAAGTTTCAACAACATAGCTCTTATAGTTTCGGAGAAAAAAGGCTGTGACATACGGACAGACAGACGGACGGACAGACAGACAGACAGACATGACGAATCTATAAGGGTTCCGTTTTTGCCATTTGGCTACGGAACCCTAAAAAAGCTATCTCTAAACACAACTTAGCTAATGTAGCCCAAACTTCACAAATCCCCTACTACACTACTAAGTAAAATCATCATGACAGATTTATCAATCAAAGGCAAATTCTTCCATTAAGAAACAGAGTTCAGGGATGGTGTAAGAATGGAATCGTTCTCAGCTGTAAAATCGATTACCTTAGTCCATATTTTAACTCTCGTAAGAAAAATTAGAGGCCGACAACGTTACGTGCATTCTGAAGCGCCATATCTCACTATTCGAGTGTGTTTCTATGGAAGCGGAGTGCGAAGCTTAATTGACCAATCACTGAAAAGACATTGACAATATCAATGCGTTCTTTGACAATTTCAATGCATAGCAAAGCTCCGCACCACTTTAATTGAAAGGCACCGTCAGTCGATGGTGGCCCTCGTCATCCGATACGAGTCTCCGACGACGCTGGCGAGCGCGTGCTTCTGAAAGAAATGAGTGTTCTCCCCGAGGGCGGAGGGCGCGGAGGAGCCGCTCATGGCGGTGAGCACGTCGTTGGTGCGGCGCGCGGCGCGCCGGCCCAGCGAGCGCGGCGCGCCCTCCGCGCCCCCCGCGCGCCACGCGTCCGGAGCGGAGCCCTTCGAGCTGCTCCGCCCCAGGGACTTGGCGCGCTTCACCGAGAACTTGTCCCGGGGCACCTTCGCGTCGTAGACCGGGTTGATGATGCCGGTGTAGGAGGGCGCGCCCACTCGGCTCGGGGGGGTGTACTCGGCCCATATTGGGATCACCTGGAACATGTACTATGTATACAGTTTTGCGTCAAAAAGAATTTTGTGAACGTACCATTTGTAGCCACGTTTCAGTTGATCAGACTATTGGTGTCGGTTTTAGTTTTAGGGGCATCGGGGGCAAAAAGAAAGAGATATGATGGTGAAATGTTAGGGGATCCTCCTGAAAAATACGCTAGTGGCTTTCGATGTCGGAATTTTGCACCATCTAAAAGTGTCCAACATGTTTTAACGATGGAACAACTGGAAAGACAATATAACATGTCCGCAATTTAGGTAACTGTTAGAGTGGTGTAATATATGAAGGTTTCGTTACCACTTTGTCCCTGGAGCTTCTCCTAGGCAGCGGCGGCGGCGGCGGCGGCGCGTCCTCGTCGCACGACACGTCGTCGGGCGCGCGCGCGCGGTACCGCTCGCCGCCCGCGCCCGCCGGCCGCGGCGCCCAGCTGCACACATACACATACACTGATGTCACGACACTTCGCTCGACTGGTTTCGATCAAAATCTTACCAAGTTACCACAACCTGAACATCCGCAACAACTCAAGTAACTAAGCAAATGTAGTTTAGTCACAATAAACTTTCATGACTAAGTTTTTAAATCTAAAAAATAAAACATCGATGAAAAATTATTGTTGGTAAAAAGCTGAACTGAAAATTGGCAGCGATCAAGCGGGTGAGCGAGTGAAGAGGGATTTTGTAATGAGGCAGGCTTTCGTAGATGGAATTCTTGTCCAAAAACGATGATAATAGTAAGAATGATGGTGCGGTACCCGTGGTGGTTGTCGGCGGAGCGCGAGCGCTCGGCGCGCGCCAGGCGGTGCAGCGCGAACAGCGCCGCCTCGCGCCCCGCGCGCAACTGCGAGCACAGCTGCTGCAGCACCTGACGCACCCACCTCAACATTACGACTAATACAACACCAAACACTAAACTAACTCACGAAACTACCTAATATTGTGTAAAGAGAAATTGGGACATCAGGGTAATCGTAAGCGTTAGGGTCGGTGTCCGTGTCAGGTAACTGGTAGCAATGGCGTCGGTCTGTTGATGTGGGTGTCGGAGTCAGTGTAGATAACAACATCATCAATAGCAGGAGTCATTATTTCTATATTATTACTGTATCACAGCTGGGCAAAAGCCTCTCTCACATCTCTTTATGCATTATTCTGACAAAAAGCTATATTGACAAGTTCACTATAATAGGAGTACTTTAGCATGACAGAGTAAAAAACATTACAAAGAGTAACATAGAAGTACCTATTACAACTAGTATACACAGTAAACTGACCGTATACTGGTGTCTGTGCAGCAGCGCCGTCACCAGTCCGCCGGGCGACACGTGCAGCGCGCCCACAGGCGTCACCCGCAGCGGGCCGGCACTGCACGCGGCGCACGGAGACCACTCGGCCGGCGGCTCCTCAGCGTCCGACGGCGGCCAGGGGTCTACGCGATCACACTTTGTCGGTCATCTAATGTGCGCCACCGACCATACTTTTTCGGTCAACCATGTGTGCCAAAGTTATTCCTACTCAACCCCACAGGTCCCCTTGGAAACAGGACACTATGGTTCCTATGCACCAACAGAATTAAGACTTTAAGACGATCTTAAATATCTGACACCAGGATTCACAAATCTATACCAATTTACTTACCTATACACTCAGAAATCATGTATCATCATGTAATCATGTGACCAAAGTTGGATGGTATTTCTGATATATGTGTACCTATCATTACTCTTTTGCTACTGTGGATTTGGTTATTGTAGAGTAGCAAAGTCCAGGTTGACTCATCACCCGCTTTCCTTCTTTCTGTATCTACTCTCGTAATATACTTTTTTATATTTTCATTTTTTTTTCCTTAACCTATATCGTCCCACTGCTGGGCAAAGATCTCCCCCAAACGCTTCCATCTCGCCCTGTCCTTCGCGGTCTCCCACCATATGTCGTAAAAATCTGTTCAGTGGTTTTTTTGAGCTTACTGGTATTTTCTTAATGCCGTTAGTCTTTTCTTTGAACTCTGCTAAAGATTGGCCCGATGGGTCTACGGAAATAGTATGGAAGGTCCCCCCGGGGGCCGTGTTCCCGTGTGGCGTGTGGGGTGTGCACTGACCGGGCGCGTCCCTGCAGGTGGTGATGCGGTCCATGGTGCGCAGCACGGACGGCCGGCTCAGCGTGTCGCGGCGCGCCAGCGAGGCGCCGGCGGAGCGCGCGCGCGGCGCCCGCGCCCCGCCCGCGCCTCCCGCCGCGCGCACCGTGTGGTACTTGCGTGGGCCCCCCTCTACCCCCCCGTACTGGTAGCTGGGTATGATATCTGGTTTGGAATCGTTCCTCCAGTAGTTCCCGTTCTGCACGCTAGTCAGAATTTCCTGGCTCCCGTGATGGGTTAAAGGAGTTTCCGGTCTGTTAGAATTTTTTTTAATTAGTTTTGACTGGTATAGGATGTTTCTTTTAGATAGTTTTTGTTGGTACGATATAAAAACGGTGATTAAAATTATTGACTTACTATCTATAGTATAGAAAAAATTACCTCTTTATTATTAGTATAGATTCTATACTATACTAATAATAAAGAGGTAATTTTTTTATTAGCTGTTTATTCGGGCTAATCTCGGGAAATACCAATACAATTTTAATAATTATTTTTGTAATAGATGGCCACATTTAAAAAAAAGGTTATTTTTCATCCCAAAATTCCCACTGGAACGGGGACCGCGCAGGTAATACCGCGGGGTGCGCTGCTAGTCATATTATATTAGTACATACATTATAATATAACTTAACTTAGAGTCTAAGTTAAGTTATATTATAATGTATGTAACTTAGACAATCCTCTTTATCTATTCCTACGTACGTGAGTGAACCGATTAACGGCTAACGGATAGTTTTGAATTTTGAAAGTCTCGAATGAATGTTTTCGGTTAAATTTCATTTATTTGCATAAAAAAGATTTAAAATCATCTGCTTGATAACAATCTACAACAAATATTTTATTAGGATCGACCGTAACACATCACAAACGCCTGACGCCTTACGCCTCCACTACGAAATATTAAAAATCCCCCGAGACTAAAGTTGCTGCACAAATTGCTAACAAGTCCATCATCGCAGACATTACAGTCCCAGCAGTGGGACCGTTTAAGGCCAAAGATCCCTTCACTGTCCAACCCTCAACAGGAAGGGGATTGCACAAAATGTATTATTCGTATCACGTAGGTTCATCTCACGTTCTGTACGTTTGGTTTGGACACTGTTTCAACTCATAGAGCACACTAGCAGCGCCCCGGGGTTTTACCCGCGTTGTGCCCGTTCCCGTGGGAATATCGGGCATTTTTATAAAAAGACTAAATAAGTTTTATCTCGATTTTCGTACATGAAATTTTATTACCCGAAGCGAAGCAAGGGCGGGTCGCTAGTAAATAATAAAATCAATTTCCTAATGTCCAAACCCATTCCACTTCTGCCAGAAAGTTATAATGATTAATGAACATGACATGACTACAAACGACATAACACTTCAAAATGAAAATTCTCCTATTTTAGATTAACCGAAGTCGCCAGAATGAGAGTTATAAAGTCTCTGTTGAACCGGGTGCATAATTACAGCCCCTCGTCTGTAGGCGCCGTGGCTTAGTTGGTTAAAGCGCCTGTCTAGTAAACAGGAGATCACGAGTTCGAATCTCGTCGGGGCCTATCAACATGGGTGACTGTTCCGTTTTACTTTTATTTATAATATTTTTTAATAGTAATATGTACCATGTTGGTCTTGTTTTTAGGTTTAATTTATTTATATCTAACACATAAAATTTCGTGTCGCGGTTGTTGTAGTTAAACTCCTCCGAAACGGTAAAATATAAAATCATTTGGAGTTAAATCGTATTATTGTTACATGTTGTAAGTTTAATCGTTATTGGTAAATATGACATTGTAAATAACATTGATAAAATAAACCCTTTAAAGATAAATCGTGATAGTATTTTATTTCGTTGGATATAGGTAAATACTATAGTTGTGGTGTCTATATGTGTGTATCGAATAATTAATTATTCATAAACTGTTAAGGCCTTATCAAAGTTTGGATTTTTATGAACACACTAACGCGCCACGCGGTTTTACTCACGTTGTTCCCGTTTCTGCAGGATTTGGTGATATAAAAATAATATAGATACATCCATACAAACCTTCGCATAAAAATATTAGCGGAATTACTATTTTATTAGTAGGATAAAGGTGGACTTCGGATGCAGGCGGCACTGTGGACATTGCTATAATCTATGAAAGCTATCTGACACGCGTTTTTTGCAGCCAATCAGAGGTTTAGTTTGGCTCATACAGGGTCGCGATGTCACCTGCATCTGCAGTCGACCTTTAGGTCTTAGTCACGAACTCAGCTGGGCGGCAGCGGCCATTTGCACATCACAGTGCTTGAAATCGTAAGTCAAAATCGTTTCAAGCGCTGTGATTGGCCACAGCCCCGCTGTGTCGGGGCGGCCGGCGCGACTGACCCGTGGGCCCGCAGCGCGTGCAGGAAGGCGTCCTGCACGACGCGGCGCGCGAGCGCCAGCTTGGCGTCGCCGCGGCCCCGGGGGGACGCGCGCGCCTCCGCCGCCCGCGCGCCGCGCACGCGCCGCCGCACCTCGCCCTCCGCCCTCGGGAATACCAACACTACATCTGGATACGGACGGACAACTCATTGTCAGTATAAGTTACTAAAGTTAAGGAAAGTATTGGCCTGTTATGTCCCACGCCAGGGCAAAGGCCTCTCATCTCCCTGAAGATATCAGTACATCGAGGAGGATTAGGCATACTCACCACACTTACCAAATGCGGGTTGATAATCTCAAACCCGAGCCATGTTTGAAAAGTAGGAAACATGTTTTCGCTCAACCCAGGAATTGAACCCGGGACCTCAGTCTTCGCAGGCGAGTGCACTAGACCACCGTCGCTAGTATTCAATCTTATGTTTGCTTTCTGTGTGTTGACTATAATTTCATTCAGTATGGCTCCAAAGAGGCTCTTTTGAACGTACCACCCATTCGGAAGAACATCTACAGAGAAGAATGGGCAAGAAACTATCAGCAAGGTCCAGGTGGAAAGCACCCCAAACTCGCCATTAAAGTCATCGCTCGTAATATTATTACAAGCCACCAGATTTTCCACCGGCGAATCTGCCATTTTGTTACAGAATGCAAGACGGACGGTCGAAGTACGAACATGGTAATATAAGTGATTATGGAGTGCATGCATGGCAATGAGCTTTAATTGAGGTTCGATCGCTGTGCCGGAATAGTTTGGGAAGCAGGTCCATCATTTAAGAGGTAATACCGTAATCTCCACGGTAGTCTAGAAGTGCAAGAAGTGCATGACATTCAGTATTTTTTTTAACCAAAATCACAGAATAAGACCACGTAATGTAAAAATGAATGTCCCCGGCTCGGAGCGCGGTAATCCAGACGTCCAACCACTGTATCGGCGACTCGGCCGGATTTGCAACTTACCACTAACTTGAACCAAGGACTTAATAAACCATGGATGTGGCGATGATTCATGAATATTCAAAGAATACAAGAGATGTTTTCGTCTGGACAAGTGTTTTTATTTTATTTTCGGGTTCAATTCCCAGGTAGTGCGAAGCATGTTTCCGATTCACTTTTCAAACATAGCTCGGGTGTCAGATCTCCTATCCGCTGTAGAGTCGCGTGGTGATAATGCCTACTCCTGCTTTAAATAGTTTAAATATTTACTTTTTTATATAATTTTCGTTCTTTAATCAAAATATTACACTCAACTCCAGTTATTATCACTATAGCGATTACTGTCCCACTGCAGGGCAACAATGTTAGAAGCTATTAAATAGTCTAGAAAATTGGCCACCGACTAAGGGACCGAAGGGGTCACTGTAGCAAAATATCATGGAATACAGAGGTTTTAGAATATTAAATAAGATCACATCTAGTAATCTCTATGTGACGTGTCGCCTACGCTCAGTATGAACTGTGCACCAGCCACAGCTGACCCCTCACCTCTCACGACACAACCCACCTCGGGTCCTCACTATCCTGGTCATAACATACAATGTTGGCCTACTCGAATGCAATGCAAACCATTGTGAAATTTTGATCCTTCTAGCTATTGGGAATTTGTAACTTTTGTTTTCCATTGGGAGTTTTCTCGATGGATTTGAATGTTGGATCCAGTTTGTGAGGTAAGTTAAGCTTCATTTAAATGTTGAAAAATTCAGGGGTTGGTGGGGTGACGACCCCCCACCCACGACAAACCCTTCTGACGGCAGTTTCGCGCTGGTGGGTGTGTTACTGACAGTAGGGTGTATAGTATCAATTAGTATAGATTATGGAGCGCTAATGTCTATTGGGTGTGGTCCTGACTGTTATCAGATTATGATAAGCACTGATGCTAGACGTTTTGATGTCGGACATTGGCACTGACTCTGTACTTCCTTTCGAACAAATCACTTATACCTATTATCATGTACTAACATATCATTATACACAAAACGAGCTGAACCAAACCTGAAAATTCTAGTGGGCTATCAAAAATCTTATGCAGCAGTACATAGGAGTACCGAGCTGGGAGACAGTAGGGAGACTGGTTTTTGACACCTGGCCTGATTCCACCTCCTGATCTACAATTGATCTAATTCTTCCTTTGCTTGGCCTAGAATTGGTGAAATTGTCCCCCCTGATCGTGATCGTGATATGGTCCTCAAGGCGGTCCGCGTCAAGTGGTAAATGTTTGGGCACTCACCCACGTGGCTGTAGGTGTGCAGCAGCGCGCGCGCGCGGCGGGCCCAGCGCGCGCGGCGCGCGGCGAGCGCGGGCGCGGGCTCCGCGCGGCCCTGGCACACGTCCTCACAGAAGTCGCGCAGCGCGCGGTGCTCGCGCTCGCTGCGCGAGTGCTCCTCCACTATCCAAGCGTGTTCTGCGGTCGCCGACGAACACATCACATGTTGCAGTTGTTCAACTTTTCACTTAATATTGGTATATGTGTCCTATAAGTCTAAACTATCTGTATTTCTCTACGAAATGGTATTAGGAAATTGTATAGCAAAAGTCCTAAACTCACCCAAAGACGAAGTATACAGTTGTTCGAGAAACGGCTTCAGCACGGGTCCGAGATACTTCTTGTCGTCCTTGGCGCCGCGCTGCAGCCACGCGAGGATGCTCTTCATCATCAGGACGGGGTCTGAGAGATCCTGACTCCGAGTTTCAGGGTCTCGTCTCACGGCGTCGATCAGACACGCGGATGAGGCGTCGTAGTAGTCCTTCAATTTGTTCCATTTTTTTGATCTGGTTAAGAAATGTCATTCTCTTAGAAATAAGTAATATTATGTCCCACTGCTGGGCAAAGGCTTCTCTTCTAACTGGAGTTATCAGAGAGACAGGTGTACCTGTAGGCGTACAGGTCGTTGTCCGAGCCGGCGAGGTGCGCGGCGAAGAAGTGGTTGAGGTAGGCGTCGCGCGCCTGGTCCAGCACCACCGCCAGCGTCAGCACCAGGCGGCCGCCGCGCGCCGCCCCGCCTGCGCTCTGCACACACGGGGAGGAACATGCAGACGGCCTCAAACTGGAAGGCGACTGGCCCGCAAGACTATACGCCAAACTCGCTCACTTCGTCGATTTTTTACGGGTAATAATTGATGTAACCGGAATGGACAGTTTTATTCACCGAAATTCGGTAGTGATCAGATTGGAGGTGCATTTTCGTATGAGAGGGTTAAAATCATAGAACTGGCAAAGAGAAGGTTTTCAAGTATAAGGTTGAAATATGGAAATACTTGACGAATTGTAGAGGACCTGTTGTTCCCGTATGTCGGTGAGGAGGGTGGCGAGGAGCGCCAGGTACCGGAGCTGCGCGGCGGAGAGCGGGCCGCGCGGCGCCGCGCCCGCGCGCGCCAGCGCCAGCTCCAGCGCCGCCGCGGGCTGCGGGCCTGCGGGGGCTGCGGTTACTACTTACTACCAGCGGTGGCCCTACCCAGCGTATCAATAATTTCACCAATAATTTTGAAACAGGGGAGCTAATAACTGAGCAACGTATTCACAAATTTTTTCAAAACATTCAAATGTCTGGGAACTTTAGAAAGCGTTTTGGAGCAAACTCTCCGGCTTTACCCCATAAGTATAGGGGGCGGGAGAGTGCGGAACGTACCCGGCGGCTCGGCGGTGGCGGCGACGTGCTGCATGCGGTCGAGCACGCGGCGCAGCGCGCGCGCGCCGCCGCGCCAGTCGCCGCGCGCGCCGCGCCGCGCGCACGCGTGCCACGCGCCGCCGCCCGCCACGCACACGCCCAGTAACCTGCAGCAAACGGACACCACGCACACTACGTTACGAGGTGGGACTGTGCTCCGCAGAGGAGCCGTAGGTGTGCTAAGATGCGGAGGTGAGAGTGTGCTACGATGCAGAGGTGTTTTGTGTGACATTTTTCTTTCTTCTTCTCTGAATTTAAGTTTCAACAGCCTTTTCCAGATTATGCCGGACATCCGTACGAGCCAATTTTTTATTTTAATATAAGACACTTATAAACGCGTGCTACATAAGTTTCAAATGGTATCAAAGAAATTTCAGGGGAGTTTGGTACTTGGTACGAATGTAAGCAGGTAGATATACGTGTGTTAGTGTGTGTGTGTGAGTGCAGTGAGTGAGTGAGGGACTGACTCGTCGAGCAGCGCGAGCAGGTGGTGGCTGAGGTGGGCGGCGAGCAGCGCGCGCGCCGGCGCGGGCCGCGCGCCCAGCGCCGCCAGCCGCCGCCGCCACGCCGCGCCCGCCAGGTACCGCGACACGCACGACGGCTCCTGCACCGCAACCGCACGCTACACCCGCGCACCGCGCACAGCCTCCGACAACGACATAACGTGCCCTCCGAAACGCGGTACATTGATGCACCTCCAATTTTTTCCTTTTATTTTTTATTTATTTATTTAGAACAAAAAATACTTATCCAAAATATAAACTTTCCAAAATTTTACCAGTGAAATTATACAAGCATAGATGTGGTGTGGCGCAGTGCGTACCTGGTGGTCCCGCATGGCGGTGAGGAGCGCGTTGAGCGCGGCGGCGAGGCGCGCGGCGGGCGCGCGCTCGTGCAGCAGCTCGTCCAGCGCCTGCTCCAGCGCGGGCCGCCACAGCTGCCACGCGCGCCGCGCGCCCGCGCCGCCCGGCCCCACGCACACCGCGAAGTACCCCTGCGCATATTTGGACATTATCTTATCATTTGCCGCTATTGTTTGGTGAAAGCTTTTGGATTTTCAGATTAGTGAAATTTGCACCAGGTTGTAAGAAAAAATGCAGAATAAATGACATTTGACGTGGTTCCGCGTAAAATGCGACTAATAAAAATTGCATTAGGTTCCTGTAGGAAGCAGTAAGAATTATGGTCGTAGCACACATATCAACTCGGAAAGGGATCGTCACCGTATCGCCTCGCCGTCAACCAGGCGTCAACCAGGCGTCAACCTATCGTAAGCGCGTCACCGTGCGATCAGCAGCTCCGAATCGACTCGGCTACGGCTAGGCGACGCCGCGCTTACGGCTCGCCGGTCGCTGGTTGACGACGGCTGGGCGGGGTGCCTCGCGGGAACGAAGAAACGCAAGCTAGGGTACGGAGAGTCGTAAGACAGCGTACGGAGAGACGTAAGCGCGGGTACGGCAAGTCGACCACGCACCGTACTGCGGTTTGTGAGCTTGTCCCGAGGCGAGGCGATTACGTTACGATTCCGATAAGTGTGCGTTGCAGTAGGGAGTTTCATACAAAGAATACTGAACGGCTCGAGTTGATACGTTTACGTTCCGTTTACGAGTTGATATGTGTGCTACGACCATTAGAAAGCAAGTCGCTATCATTTTGTCCAAAAACCCGTCGACGAAGACCTAGTAAGGTTAAAAACCAACGGCGTTTACAATCTTCGGGTGAGTAAATATTTAGTAGTGGCGGAATAACCTACCGTTTGCATGTGGGTGTAATGAAGAAGCGCGAGCGGGTGCGTGAGCGGCGGCGGGGGCGGCAGGTGCGCCGCGGGCGCGGACGAGGGCGGCGCGGCGGCCGCCAGCAGCAGCTTGGCGGGCGGCAGCGGCGCCGCGCGCACGCTGGCGCCGCCCGGCCGCTGCACCACCGCCAGCTGCCGCCACGGCGCCGCCGACTCGCCCTCCGGCGTGCCCGCAGCTGCCACCGACATACGGTTGACATAACATTCACCCGGTGTGAAACTCGCCTGTTAATTTAACCTAGGTCCGACTGGACCGCGCCCGCACTGCACAAACTGTCCAACTAGTGCTAACTTACCTCACTTTGCTGATTAAACTATGTCAACTTAATCTCAAAGGGTATTCCAAGTGAGAGATTGTAAGTATTAACAACTGATATCTTCTTGATACCTCTACTAAACTGAACCCTCCCACACGCAATATTTTAATTTAAACTTTGGGCGCGGTGAAGCGTTGTCTCGTATTACACTTCGGAGCTAACGTGCCCAAACTTTGCCTTTGATACACCGATGATGGCAGCAAAGTTAAACGATGAGTCACAAATCCTTTGACGATTAACCGTAAGGATTAGTAAATAAGAGTTCCAGTAAGCTGGATGTAATGGCTGACGAGGAAAAATATAAAGACTTAAATAACTTTTCACGTTAAAAAACATGGAACATATTAATTTAGTATTAAGTGTTTAATATTGAATATAACAGCGCCCAATGGTTTTACCCGCGTGCCTGTTCCCGTGGTAATGTCGTGATAAAAAAAAGTCTATAGCCTCTTTAATGTAGGTACATAGCTACCCAAAACAAAAAATAATTACTCGAGTCGGACTGGTGGTTCCCGGAATTAGTCCGGACACACAAATAAAATTTCACATTTAACCTTCTTATAATAATTAATTTAAATGACAAACTTCTAGGTATGGTTAATATTGTCATGGGCCGAGTGCACCGTGCGGCGTGCGCACTGACACCGGACACGCGGTCAAGGCCCGCGGAGTGAAGTACAATGGAGCTAATTGCACGGCGACCCACAAACACCTGCTATCAACGAGATCTCTGTGCCTCGCGTGATGCCTAACACACTGATATTGAAGATACTTAAGTACTTCAGTTGTAACTTTGCACTCAAGTTAGACGCATGCTACTCAATCATATTGTACATGATATCTACATCATAATGATCACCACAATACAGATCTGTGTTGTACCCAAGGGTGGCGATCTGTGCCGCAGACCAAATAAAAGTCAAGACCATTCGCTGCCTATAACACATTAGAGCAAGCTGTATCACACCATCGCATGTACTAATTCATAACCGATTTCAACAAAATAAATAAATGATTACAATTTGCAGGCATGTTTACATAATTATCTGGTTTCGCTTACAGTTGACGGCACTCTTTCTTGAATTCTTATTTCATCTGAGTGCTTGTAACGCAGTTGTGATAAAAATCATATGCCTAATATCTAGTATGGTGAGTGGGTGTTGGGGTAAAAGTATGTTGTAGTCCTTCCTAAGAAGGGGTATGTATGTAGTGTGCGTGTAGTCGTGTTGAGTGTTGCGTCCGTTACCCGTGTCGAAGTAGAAGTACTCGCCCGGGCGGGCCCGCGCGCGCTCCCGCGCCGACAGCACGCGGCACGCGCCGCCCGCGCGCGCGCCCGCGCCCGCGCCCGCCGCACTCGCTATCAGCGACACCCAGCGCTCCACTACACGCTCTCTGACATATCATAACACACACCACAACCACAATAACTAATCAATCATTCTCGATCGGTAAGAAAAGGTCTCATTATTGACTTTAAATATTGTAATAGCTTTAAATATGTTTGTTCGTTACCTGATTTCGTGTGCTTTTTTGTACTTTGAAATATCGACGTTAAAGTGATGTCAATATTCCTTTTTAAATTCATTCTGTGATAAGTAAAAACCACAGACGTAAAAATAAATAAGCAAAAATGAGTCGGGATCCCATATTAGGAGCCAGATAAGCAGCCAAGTCCATCGGAATTATTGGTAATAATGTTTGACTGCATTAACTGCTGAGCCACAAAATATGGTGTTCTATATTAGGTGGCGAGCTGACCTGCAGAGATGTCCCGAGGCCGTAGTGAGGTCGGCCCAGTCGGCGGCGCGCTGGCCGGCCGCCCGCAAGCGCACGTAGCCCGCGCCGCCCGCCCCGCCCGCGCCGCCCGCGCCGCCGGCCCCGCCCGCGCCCTCCGCCCCGTCCGCCTCCACGCACCAGTCCCCCCCAGCCTCGGCGGACAACGAGTCCAGCACCACCAGGTACTCGAGCGACTCGGATCTCATCTACAACACACAGTACGGCTAACTCTTCCATCTTGTATCTCTTTTCTTCATAATAGAGAAAGACGATCAGGAATGAGATATCAATCCATTTGTAACGTGATTTAGAAGGTGCCGCAATTGCCATCTTCCTTGTTCTTGCACATAGGGAGGGGCTCAAATACTTATATTTATGATCTATAAATTAAACGACTCAACATAAATGTCAAATTACTAATTAGATTGAAACCCGAATTTGTAATTAAATTAAAAATTGCTTGGGTGAAACTGAAATCTTTGCTTGATCCCGTCAAAGTCATCTGTAACACCTTCAAATCATGTATTGAATTCATTAATACATAAATTATTGGTTTGATAGCAAAGATGCTGTAGGCGCCACAACGCGTTACGGAATACCTTCTTTCCTCTATGCAGAGCGACGAGGTGCCGGCACCTGAACCGAGGGTCCAGCTCCCCCGCGCCGTCCACCAGGCTCTGCACCAGATTCTCCACTATACACTCCTTGTCTTTAGGTATGCGAGCTGAAGGGAACGTAAATGCACAATGTTTGAGTAAGAAGCTAATAAGGGTGAAAAACTTTTTTTTTATGTGAATAAAATGACAGCAGACAGCACTTATTACTGGAAAATAAGTTGAAGAAAAAGAAAATACCGTTGAGGTCCTCGTCAGCCAGTTTGTCGACGTAGCGGTTGAGCGCGAGCAGCTGGTCGGCGCTGAAGCGCAGCCCCGACACGGGCAGCCGCAGCTCGCCGCCGGGTGCCTCGCTCACGCCCGCGGACGCGCCCGAACCCATCACTACCGGATACAATCATACCATCTGTTAGTTTTTACTCGAACTGTATAATGGCGAATCCACTCTGGTGGGGGTGAAGGATTTTGGTTTCGCATGACTCTAGTGAGGGCAGGTTTTTTCAAGGGACGCTCATTTTATGGAAGAACAAAGATCATTTTGGGGAATTTGGCCCCCTTACTCATCCTCATACCCTTCTTACTTACCTGGATAATTAAGACAGTAAATATAAATTGTAAAAAGGCAGAGATTAATCTCATGGTGCGTTTGCTACCTTTCCTTTTGTCTTGCTTGCTTCTACCATTCACTATGTCGTCATATTATTATAATAGAACATCTACTTACCGATATGATCGTAATCAAAGTTAGTAAAGTAAGTAAACCATAATAACAACGCACAGTTGTGACATACCACACAGTGTACGTTACTTAATTGGAACTTGTGTCCAAAAGTACTAAACTAATATTCTCATTAAAGTAAAGTGGTGAACATTTTAGTGGGCTGACTGTCACATATAAAAGATAGATGAGGTAGCAATTACATGCGGACACAACCGTGTAGTGAAACGTGGACAGTGGACGGAATCAATCGGTGTGGACAATGTCGGGGAGATGGAGCGCAATTGCGATGCTTCCGCCGGAAGCGCATTATCCGAGTCCGGTGATGCGCGGCTGACCCTGGACCCCCTCCCCCCCCCCCCCCCCTCCGCACTCTACCGTCTATCTTCTATCAAACGCAAATATCTGTACACTTTACTGATTAAAGTATCTTACGTGGCAATACCTGATCTAAAGCAAAAATCGCAATATTCTTCCATAGGTACATAGGTAGGTATAATATTATTGTTTACCTACTTAATAAGCCTGTTAATCTACACACTCCTTAATCATAAATGGGACAAGATGTCAGGCCCATCTTTAACAAAACGGCATTACAAACCTTACTCGAAACGATTTAAGTTCTAAAATTCCTAAAATCCATGACATCTTACAGTTGTTTGATGATAATTTTCAGGTTACGACATAAAGTGTAGTCCTTGTCTGTGGTGTGGCGTGAGTTATCTTTTTAACCGGGTTTAACATCTTTAATAACTATACGAGTAATCTACTAAGTACTTTGGTGTTATCTTGAGGTTAGGTGGGGATAAAGTAGTTTGCTGTTGTTTAACCCTTTTAAAAAATGTCTATAGTTTATCATGATTTTTTCCTCACCATCCGTACGTGATATCTTCGGAAAGATGAGGGGCCAGGCCAGCCGTGGAATATTATAGGTTATACCTACTTTTAATAACAATACTTTTTAACTTTTAACCATCTCGGAACGAAAGGATCAGCAAATCTGCGTTACCGACTACACTGTCCCAGCAGATCCCCCAGGGCGCGCCGGACGCAGCCGGTTGTGGTGCGTCGCACGTGGAGGCTTCTTTCGGAGGAATTTGTTCAAGGCTAATGACAGCGCATCAGAACTGCCTGAATTCTCGTCCAAGCAAATTTAAGCGATGGCCCTGTCAATACCATTCCTGAATATTTATTTAAAACAAAAAATACATAAGTACATCCACCTCGAGAAGAAGAATTTTTTATAATGGTAGTCAGTTAATGTTGAACTGCGCTTTACCTGAACTACTGACCCATGGAAGAGCGAAGTTCTTAGATGCTGCGCTTGCTGTGTACACCGTCACTAAAACTAAGTAACTGGCAGGTAGGTATAAGTACGTTCGTACAGCAAATGGTTCAGCACAAATGATAGAATCCATTCAATAACACCGGAGATCATAATTGCCGGCAACAGTGCGCGGGCGCACACATGACATGTAATTTTTTAGTCATTGTCGTTGGACGGAAGAGCGGTCTCCGCTCGACTGTGACGCGCCTAATTTAACACAAAAACAACTAAATTACTTAAATCATGAATAACATATTAAATCATGTTTTGTTCGATACAATGCCTGTTCTAAACTATCTGTATTGTAATAATTTGGCAGAAAGTTAAAATTTTAAAAGATATTTGTTTGGACCTACCACAGTGCTACCAATGGTTACCTAGGTTCTTCGCATATCATCCTAAAGCAGAGATTCCCAGAAGCCATTTACCAACAGTTTCGTTCTGGTATTTATTTACACAACTAACAGACATAAAACAAAAAGTATCCGCTTGATTGTTTTTGCACATCGTGAATGACAAGTGGAAGGTCGCAGCCGCCGGGCCTCTGCCTTGAACGTGATGTGGGACTTATCATCCACTCACTCGCTGTACCTCTATCACAATTTCACAATGAGGTACTTCAGCTGATCCCGGTATTCAGTGATTTTAATTGTATGTTACTATCGAACTTACTTTCTGTGTAAGACGTCTATTTAATGAATGATGAGAAAAATAATAGGTACAGGACCTAGTTACCTAATTATAAAGTTAATCTACCTGCTACTGTATCCCCAATATCTTATAAATTCTTATTAGGTAGGTAGGTATTAGGGACTGCTATTTTTTAAGGTAAGATATCTTAATAAAGTAGAACAAACCTACATAGTAGGTATTTGTTAAAATAAATATAAATGACACAAAAATAATTGTAATGGTGAGTACCTACTCGTGCCTACGAGAAGGTAACTAACTAAAACATAATATTTGAAACTAAATTAAATCACCTACCTTTCTTCCCTGTTTATCCATTTGAGATCCGCACTCTATTTTATAATTAAATAAAAATTAATCCCAAAACGAACACTTCTTGTTACAACGTATAACGAACGATATAATAACTAACTAAACTGTTTTTTTTTTCAATCTCTGTTTCTCGTTTCCCGCCAATTTTCTTTTTTTTCCACTAGGCAAAGCGCACGGTATCATACAGCCGCGCGGCCGACCATAGTGCTCGAAACAACTGTTTTACTTGTTATGAGCGGAACCATCTAGGTACTTATACTGCTACATGATTTCCGTAGATGCCTATTGTTATTATACTTAGCCCGGCGAGGGTAAAGAAATAGGAAACTATTTATGGATATACCTAAATATTGTACATGACTATTTGTAAATATTTTACATACAAAATAGTGTACATTATCAATTACTTAAACTTACGGTCTTATTCATAAAAAAACAAGCCTTCTTTTATTATTTATTTAAAACGGGAACTTACGTACGACGGAGACTACTGCCGAGAGTTCCTCGACACGTTTCGGCCACATACGGTAGCCTTCATCAGTGCGGGGAGAGACGCTGTCGCGAGCGCTTCACCCACCTCCTGATGAAGGCTACCGTATGTGGCCGAAACGTGTCGAGGAACTCTCGACAGTAGTCTCCGTCGTACGTAAGTTCCCGTTTTAAATAAATAAACATGACATTAACGTACGTTTCAATTAATAGTAAAAAAGCCTTCTTTTAGTACAGTAGTAACTATCTATGTAACTCATGTATAGATAGATGTACACAACAATGATCAGTACCTAGGTTGTATTTTTTCTTTGGCCCAGTCTCTCGTACACAGAACAAGTGAGAACATTTCTAGTATGTTTTAAGTAAATTGCGATGGAATAGACATTATTGGGGTAGGAATTAGAAAATTACCTAGGTACTTAAAAGAAGTGATTGTGTAATAAACAATTGGCGATTAGCAGCTATACCTCATGATGTAAGTATGTAAACAGGGGTTCAGTTATCAGCAAGCTTATCTTGTATTAGTTCAACTTTGGTTCGGAAGTAGGCCTTGCCAGCCAGGGCCGTCGCTACGTGCCCGAATTTAAAACACATTAGCATTACCACAGATAACCAAATTCTTAGAATAGTTGGTTGTATTAACTTTGTTTAAATTGGAAGCCATTAAAGTCATTAAAATTACGCAGCTCGCTAGCTTAATATTTGACATGGATCCTCGTTGATACATTACAAGTAATTTAACAAATTCTGCATACTTTAAAATTCTTATATTTTTGATGATCTTATTCGCGTTCTCCAGTGTCGCCTGGACACTGTCTGCCCCGCTCCATCCCTATGGTTTGTGCTGTGTAGTACAGGACACCCTGTGTACGTCATGCTCTATAATAATAACTTGCCTATGACTAGTGGGAACAGTGGGAACGCCCCAAGTTAATGTAAACACTCGGTAGTTGTGTACTGCGGAGATGGTAATCAACACCGTTCCGTGCCAGCCAACAGTTTGGAAATAAATTAAAACTTCAGTGTTCGCCACCATTAAAGCGATTCACAAGTTTAATAGTGTATACATTGTTGACGTGTTCTCATTTCGAATGTTTTAGGTAGTCGGGATTCAGGAAATAAATGAAGCCAACAAAATATTTTCAATATATATTTATTTCATTTCATTATATTTACCATGTAATTCAACCACACAATCCTTAACGACATAACACGGATGACGGTACGAACTCAATTACAAATCACTTAATAATTAGTTCCTCTCCAGCTTATCATGAAATGTTCCAAGTTTACTAGGACCTCCCTACAAAACATCTTCAATTAAACTTTACGAAACAAAGTTAACACATTTTGTTATTTCACCTAAAATGATAAATTAGTCTATCTAACACGATTTGAACACATAATTTTAACGTACTCACACGGGTTTTTTCGTGTTAGAAAACTTAATAAAGCAAGTAATAACTTACTTTTTATTTCCCGACGTTTCGAGGGGATTGCACCTCTCGTGGTCGCGGGTGAACCCGCGACCACGAGTCGTTATTACTTACCAGTAAGTTATTACTTGCTTTATTAAGTTTTCTAACACGAAAAAACCCGTGTGAGTACGTTAAAACTATGTAGTCTATCTAACTATATAATTATATATATTTTTACACATGCACATGTCGAATAAAACCAACATTGCATTTGATTGATTCTGATGTTACGTGAAACCGAAGTGACGACGCCGGTAATGTTCCGTCCCTCAGTGACGCGACGTCCTCGAAACGGTACCGAGGGAGAGTTTCTATCATTTACCTTCACCATCACTTTGCTTTTAAATGTATGGAGTCAGCGCCCCTAACGGAATTAAAACAACAACAATAATATTACAAGTTTACCGTCGTAATGCCAACGCCGCGGTGGAGTGTAGCAGAAGTGCGTGTCGTGTAGAGGGGCGTCACTCCCAGCGGCTCTTCTTGCCGGTGCGGCGCGCGGGCGCGGGCGGCGGCGCGGGCGCGGGCGGCGCGGCGGTCGGCGCGGCGCCGGCCGCCTCCGCCGCACCCGCGCGCGTCTGCTCCCACGAGTGGTCCGACGACGCCGTGAACTGACACACAACACATTACTTGCACCTCATAACTCGAGTGATACACCACTCTATCCGTTATCATTACGTTACACATTATTGCTTACACATTATTTTTGTCAACTGTAGTATGGAGCAAAATGTTTTAGACATTCAGGACCCTTAGTATAAAGACATGAGTGTGGGTGATACCTGGCTGTACTGCGACTTGAAGGCCTGCTTGAGCGACGAGAGGCGGTCCGTGGCGGGCCCGGGCGCGCGCGGCGGCGAGCCCGCGCCCGCGCCCTCGCCCGCGCCCAGCCCCGGCCGCTCCTTGTACCTGCCGTAACAATCACACCATCACATACTTTTCAAAACATTATAATTTCCTGTCACCAAACGAAACCTATATGTATCGAGATCAGTTATCAGTTGTAATAATGACATCAGTCTAGTCGCGATCGCGTCAAAAAATCTAACACGCGCTCGGAATGTTCACACGGTTATTTTAAATAAAGCCCAAATAAGCATGAACGGAGAACTGTTGAAGAAACATGACTACCAAGACCAATACAAAGTGGTTTCTTTTCGGAGGCATCTCCAATGGACGCCGGCGACTCACCCCAAGCCGCAGCCGCCAACGTTTAGGTTCTTCCCCTTGCTTTTCTTGAAGCGCGACTTCCTGAACCACGCCGACTGCATCGCCATCTGCATCAACTCGTCGGGCACCTCCTGGTGGAGAAAGATTCGCGTGTGTTAGTAAGGTCTGCGTGCGTGCTGCGTGCCGCGTGCCGCCCGGCCGCCGGTGACGGCGGCGCCGCGCACGTGCCACGTGCTGCGTGCCTCGTGCTACGTACCTGGTGCACGGCCTCGAGGCTGCGCACGAGGTGGCCCGCGAAGTCCCGGTCGGCGGCGCGCGCCAGCAGCGTGACGGCGGCGCCGCGCACGTGCCACGTGCTGCGTGCCTCGTGCTACGTACCTGGTGCACGGCCTCGAGGCTGCGCACGAGGTGGCCCGCGAAGTCCCGGTCGGCGGCGCGCGCCAGCAGCGTGACGGCGGCGCCGCGCACGTGCCACGTGCTGCGTGCCTCGTGCTACGTACCTGGTGCACGGCCTCGAGGCTGCGCACGAGGTGGCCCGCGAAGTCCCGGTCGGCGGCGCGCGCCAGCAGCGTGACGGCGGCGCCGCGCACGTGCCACGTGCTGCGTGCCTCGTGCTACGTACCTGGTGCACGGCCTCGAGGCTGCGCACGAGGTGGCCCGCGAAGTCCCGGTCGGCGGCGCGCGCCAGCAGCGTGACGGCGGCGCCGCGCACGTGCCACGTGCTGCGTGCCTCGTGCTACGTACCTGGTGCACGGCCTCGAGGCTGCGCACGAGGTGGCCCGCGAAGTCCCGGTCGGCGACGCGCGCCAGCAGCGTGACGGCGGCGCCGCGCACGTGCCACGTGCTGCGTGCCTCGTGCTACGTACCTGGTGCACGGCCTCGAGGCTGCGCACGAGGTGGCCCGCGAAGTCCCGGTCGGCGGCGCGCGCCAGCAGCGTGACGGCGGCGCCGCGCACGTGCCACGTGCTGCGTGCCTCGTGCTACGTACCTGGTGCACGGCCTCGAGGCTGCGCACGAGGTGGCCCGCGAAGTCCCGGTCGGCGGCGCGCGCCAGCAGCGTGACGGCGGCGCCGCGCACGTGCCACGTGCTGCGTGCCTCGTGCTACGTACCTGGTGCACGGCCTCGAGGCTGCGCACGAGGTGGCCCGCGAAGTCCCGGTCGGCGGCGCGCGCCAGCAGCGTGACGGCGGCGCCGCGCACGTGCCACGTGCTGCGTGCCTCGTGCTACGTACCTGGTGCACGGCCTCGAGGCTGCGCACGAGGTGGCCCGCGAAGTCCCGGTCGGCGGCGCGCGCCAGCAGCGTGACGGCGGCGCCGCGCACGTGCCACGTGCTGCGTGCCTCGTGCTACGTACCTGGTGCACGGCCTCGAGGCTGCGCACGAGGTGGCCCGCGAAGTCCCGGTCGGCGGCGCGCGCCAGCAGCGTGACGGCGGCGCCGCGCACGTGCCACGTGCTGCGTGCCTCGTGCTACGTACCTGGTGCACGGCCTCGAGGCTGCGCACGAGGTGGCCCGCGAAGTCCCGGTCGGCGGCGCGCGCCAGCAGCGTGACGGCGGCGCCGCGCACGTGCCACGTGCTGCGTGCCTCGTGCTACGTACCTGGTGCACGGCCTCGAGGCTGCGCACGAGGTGGCCCGCGAAGTCCCGGTCGGCGGCGCGCGCCAGCAGCGTGACGGCGGCGCCGCGCACGTGCCACGTGCTGCGTGCCTCGTGCTACGTACCTGGTGCACGGCCTCGAGGCTGCGCACGAGGTGGCCCGCGAAGTCCCGGTCGGCGGCGCGCGCCAGCAGCGTGACGGCGGCGCCGCGCACGTGCCACGTGCTGCGTGCCTCGTGCTACGTACCTGGTGCACGGCCTCGAGGCTGCGCACGAGGTGGCCCGCGAAGTCCCGGTCGGCGACGCGCGCCAGCAGCGTGACGGCGGCGCCACGCACGTGCCACGTGCTGCGTGCCTCGTGCTACGTACCTGGTGCACGGCCTCGAGGCTGCGCACGAGGTGGCCCGCGAAGTCCCGGTCGGCGGCGCGCGCCAGCAGCGTGACGGCGGCGCCGCGCACGTGCCACGTGCTGCGTGCCTCGTGCTACGTACCTGGTGCACGGCCTCGAGGCTGCGCACGAGGTGGCCCGCGAAGTCCCGGTCGGCGGCGCGCGCCAGCAGCGTGACGGCGGCGCCGCGCACGTGCCACGTGCTGCGTGCCTCGTGCTACGTACCTGGTGCACGGCCTCGAGGCTGCGCACGAGGTGGCCCGCGAAGTCCCGGTCGGCGGCGCGCGCCAGCAGCGTGACGGCGGCGCCGCGCACGTGCCACGTGCTGCGTGCCTCGTGCTACGTACCTGGTGCACGGCCTCGAGGCTGCGCACGAGGTGGCCCGCGAAGTCCCGGTCGGCGACGCGCGCCAGCAGCGTGACGGCGGCGCCACGCACGTGCCACGTGCTGCGTGCCTCGTGCTACGTACCTGGTGCACGGCCTCGAGGCTGCGCACGAGGTGGCCCGCGAAGTCCCGGTCGGCGGCGCGCGCCAGCAGCGTGACGGCGGCGCCGCGCACGTGCCACGTGCTGCGTGCCTCGTGCTACGTACCTGGTGCACGGCCTCGAGGCTGCGCACGAGGTGGCCCGCGAAGTCCCGGTCGGCGGCGCGCGCCAGCAGCGTGACGGCGGCGCCGCGCACGTGCCACGTGCTGCGTGCCTCGTGCTACGTACCTGGTGCACGGCCTCGAGGCTGCGCACGAGGTGGCCTGCGAAGTCCCGGTCGGCGGCGCGCGCCAGCAGCGTGACGGCGGCGCCGCGCACGCCGGCGCGCCCGGTGCGCCCGACGCGGTGCGTGTGCGTGTCGGCGTCGCGCGCCACCGTGTAGTTCACCACCGTGCGCACGTGCGGGATGTCCAGCCCGCGCGCTGCACACACACACCTCACGTTACTACACGACTAATCAATCACCGACCGACGGTTGTCATCTCGATGCATTGTGATCGGTAAATTAAGCTCGGCTGCTCTCGACGTACCTGCGACGTCGGTGGCGACGAGGATGTTGTTCTCGCGCCGCTTGAAGGCGGTGATGACCTTGTTGCGGTCCGCCTGCTCCATGTCCCCGTGCAGCAGCAGCGCGTCGTACTGCTGCACGCCCAGGTTGGCGGCCGTCTGCTCCGCCTCCACCTGCAGCACACGCACATCACTCGGGAGGGTCGCTTTCACAGGTGATGCTGTCCCCGACCGACACCGACTACTACTTCCGTCCAGATGTCGAGAAACAAAACATTACGCTTAGTACGAGAACATTCAAAGGTTACCTTTTTCGTGACGAATATCAACACACTGCCCTGAGATAAGAATTCCACCAGATTGTTCAACAGCCACGGCCACTTGTCTTCTGGCTTGTCGAATATCCTGCAAATAAAAACATTAGTTAATTGTGGTGTCGTGGATACAATGTTACATAATCGAGCGCGGCGGCGCCGTGCTGCTAGTAGTGACCTAGTAGTGGTGTGTACGGTGTACCTGACCGACTGCGCGACGAGCGCGGCGGGCTCGCCGGCGGCGCCGTGCTGCACGCGCACGGGGTCGCGCAGCGCGTCGCGCGCGAGCCGCTCCACGCGCCGCCCGAACGTCGCCGAGAACATCAGCGTCTGCCGCGACGGCCGCACGTGCGCGCAGATCGACCGCACCTGCGTCTCTGCAACACGCGCACCCTCACACTCACACCCTGCTCGCTACGAACATTGCTAGTACTACGTAGTAGTAGCGTAGCGCCCGCGCCGACCCATGAACAAATAGTGGTTACCGAAGCCCATGTCGAACATGCGGTCGGCCTCGTCCAGCACCAGGTACGTGACGCGGCGCAGGTTGGTGGCCTTGCACTTCACCAAGTCGATGACCCGCCCCGGCGTGCCCACCACGATCTCCGCGCCGTCTGCAAAACGAAACAATGACATGTCCAATATTTTAAGCTAAGTATCTGATGGAAAATCAAACAAACCATAAGGGTCTGCACACCTTCTAAAGCTTTAGTCTGCTCCCATTTGGATCCGCCTCCGTAGCAGCAGACGCATCTTATGTTGTACACTTTGCCAAATTTCTTTGCCTCCATGTAAATCTGTAACAGAAGAGGAGGCTGCAGGCGTGAGGAGCGCGGCACCGCGGAGCGTGCGGCGGGCGGGGGCGGGGGCGGGGGCGGGTACCTGCTGCGCCAGCTCGCGCGTGGGCGCCAGCACCAGGCCCACGGGCCCGTCGCCGGCGCGCAGCTCGCGCTGGTCCATGACGTGCACGAGCAGCGGCCACAGGAAGGCGGCCGTCTTGCCGCAGCCCGTGCGCGCCACGCCCACCACGTCGCGGCCCGCCAGCGCCGCGGGCACGGCGGCCGCCTGCACGCCCGTGGGCGACACGTACTCCGACTGCCGGATGGCGCGCATCAGCTGCTTGTCGAACCCGAGGTGCGCGAAGCTGCTCACCGGTCGCGGCGGGTCGGGTCCCGTTATCTAAAAGTTACACGGTTTCATATCATGTATAGCTACAATCATTTCTCGAGTGATTTCTTGAATATGAAATTCTTACTCAAATCTTTATTTTTTGTGTATACTTTATATTAGGTTTCAATAATGTTAATTTTAAGTAAGATAGCACTTTGAATAAGCATGTTTTAAATTAAGCGTACCTTTACTCCTAAATCCTTCTTGAGGTCTTCCACCTGCTGAGGAGTCAACCTTTCGATGTCTTCGTGTGGGGTATAGAAGTTCTTTTCAAATGGTTCGTATTCTATTTCGGAGTGGTCGATGGGGGGCAGGGGGTCTATGAACTTCTTCTTTGGAGGAGCTATGGGGTTCCCATCTTCATCATATTCTATTTCAAGATCAGAACCATCATCACCATTATTTAGGGGATTCTCTTCCATGTATCTAAAATTAAAATTGCACTCAAAACCGTGACGCTGTTCATACAAGACCAATCAAGTCATGCAAGCTGGAAATATGCACAATACCATGTTTTAAAGGAATAAAGATTAGTTATTTAGTACACATAATTTATATTTATTAAATACCCAATATTTAATAAATAAATATATAGATCAATTTGTTGCATAATGTTCGATTTTGATAGGGCTTGAATTATATTGAGAACAGAGAGTAACTTGGGCTATTATTTATAGCATAGAAAAAAAGCATGTGTGTAACGAGAGGCTGTGCCGGGGCCCGTACTTGTAGTAGCTCTCCTCGTCGTCCAGGTCGTCGATGTCGGTGCGGCGGGGGCGCGCGCCCGCGCCCGCGCCCGCCGCGTGCTCGGCGCTCCGCACCAGGTCCTTGGCCGCTTGCTGCTCCAGCCCCGCCATGTACGCATCCAGAGGATCTTCATCCTCTTCATTGTTCTGAACATACAAAACATTTACATTTCTATCCTATTTTAAACTCAATCAAAGTGGAACCACCATGAAGCATTACCAAACAAAATACTGAAAATCCCTCTGCCTTTTTATAAATAGCACGTTACCAGCAGTTACAATAAGTTACAAGCATAGAGCTTGGTTTGGTTCTAATTAACCATGTGTGAATTTTTTCTGCAAATATTTATTAATTTACTATTTTTAAATAACATTTAGATTATAGAATGTACCTTAGAACTAGAAGGTGCTTCATATGATGGACTTCCAGGAGCAGGAATGTATGCCAGTGCAGGGGTTGGCGGCTCATCATCTTCATCAAAATATCTATAACAAAAATTACAAATATATCACACAGACATTAAATTTTGCATGCCACTGACGGTCATGGTCAAGGAGGGAACTTCGTAATTGACAGTATATAAGCCATCCCTACCTGTCTTTTATTTATACTAGTATTATAATAAAATATTTGTTCGAGCTTGACATGTACTTGTCCGGTTGGTGTCAGGAAGCTTTTTATAGAGCTGAATGGCCTGACAGCTGAATGGGGAGGCCTTTGCAACAATGGGATACTTAAGGCTTTAATAATAATAATTTGTAAGGTAAAATTTGTAAGATAAGTTTTTTCTTTTTTTGTTTGTATTTTCGAATGAATGTCGAATTACCAGTCTAATTTGAATAAATATTTTTGTACTAGATAGCAATTTTCAACAGGAAGGTTATAAGCTATTTTTCATCCCGAAATTCCCACGGGAACAGACACAATGTGGGCAAAACCGCAGGATGCTGCTAGTTTCAGTATAAGTACCTTAACATGCCCACTGGTATGTTGACCTATACAAATATATGCTCATTGTTTTATGTTGTTTGTTATGTATGAGACACAGAAAATATATTATTTAACAGTCTATTGTTTTATTTATTTATATTTAAGATACGAAATAAATTTAAAACATACTAATTTGTCATAACATTGTACTGAAATCTATTTTTCAGGGTATCATACTTGTTTATCAAAAGTATTCTTAGTTTCATTTGCAGCAAGTGTTTGTACTTATTATAGGTACATTTTGGATATTATATACTCTATGAAGGTATGGGTACTCTATAGCTGCCAAACTCAAATAATGAGAAATATCCATATGTGAAAAAATACAGCTATTGTAAATTATTGATGGACTGCGACCCACTCAAAATGTAGCTTTGCTCAGACGGTGAAATCACAATAAATATAACGTCTTACTCGTCCTCAGTTTTGGCTCGCTTCTTGCCCAAGGAGCCCCAGTTACCAGTGACTGCATTCTGAGTGATAGAGTTCATAGTGTGGTATCCCTGCTTGGAGAGGCCCGAAGCCGGCGGCGGCACGGCATTCATTGAGGCCGTTGGGGGCGGCACGGCGTGCAAAGACACCTTCGAGGGGTTTCTTTTTGGCATTGTGAAACCAGCAAACCCGAAACCGGCCCCACCGCTACCGCCAGAATTATTGAAGCTCATCCTGACAATAGCTTTTTTTTGTGTTCACTACTGTTGAGTTGTATTGCATGTATCCTTATCTTAATTATTTTGATCAGTTTACTTCGATCATTGATGCCATTTTCACCTATTTTCCAGTTCTGTTGATGTATTTACACCGTGCTTGAATAAAATTATAATTTGGCATAAAAATTAAATTCTGCTTTTTAGCACAACACAACACAAATAACTAAACATGAAATAACAGTCAGTCGAAAGATGGACACAAAATAAAATATTTTTTTCAATTTTTCAGTTTGCTTTACTTCACGAACACATGATTGTTAGCATGCATTGGCATGATTGATGATTGATTGTGGATTGATTCATTGAATTTGATTCACTCACTCACTCACTCAAAGATTTTTTTTGATTGATATTATTTGATATTACTTCGTTGATAGCTTTGGTTGGTGGGCTGTGGTTGATAGCATATCATCAACCAAGGCACCAACACCAAACCATTTTACATAGGCATATTATGTACTTATCCCTGTTACCATGGATTTAAGTAAATGCCTGTTACCCTGCAATACATGTTGGCCCAACGTTGACGAGCGAGGGCCAATACCAACGTGCAGACGGCATGTTTGCCTTATCTTGCCATCGCTCGGTGTCGCTCGCCTAGCTGGCCGAGTAAATACAAGCCCCAACGTGTATAGAGGTCATTTGCAATGAATTCGGAGCCGTGTCGGTTTTTTTGCACAAATTAGAGGCGCTTGTCTGCGCTCGGTCAATCGTGTTCACATGTTTGTCAGCCGGCTATTACGTCTTTGGTGTTGGTCATCATCGCACGTTTATAATAAAAGAAATTCGAAACCAAAAATGATGTGTTAAAATTTTTGGAATACTGCGAAAACGAACCGGTTATTTGGAACCCCAAGGACATCACGCATAAAGATAAAAAAAAACTGTGAATACACAGCATTACCACCTTCTTTTTTATATTTTCTTTTTACAACTTTCTTCCGGTATACACTGACGTAATTATTATACGTGTTCATCAAATAAATAGCGGTAGCTGGCAGCTGCAACAACTTCTACATCCACATTTTTCGAACCAAATAAACACTGGTTAACCACGTAGTTCGAATACACAACTAGAACTGACAGCAACCAACGTGTGAGCAGCTTCACTAGTCCAACTCATCCATTCGCCGCTTGCAATAGTTTGCGTAGACTTGCCAAACGTCTGGACGGTAGCCTTGCCTTGCATCGATTTGCCTTCGCTTACGTTTGCCTTAGCTCGGCCAACATGTGTTGCATTGCAGGCTTATAGTGGGTACACACGTACGTACTTGCTCGATAAACTTGCTCGATCTCGAGCAAGTACGAACGTGTGTACCATGCAAGTCTCAAGACAAATGCTCGAAGCCAACCAAAATGTTCGATTCGAACAAGATTGAAACGAGAGTTTCAACGCACATTAAACATGTTCTTCGAGCAAGCTTTTACGTGTAGACGCAGGATCGAGCATGTTTGTAGATAGTCATGCTCGGATGAAACATGCTCGTCGCGCATGTACGTACGTGTGTACCCACTCTTACATAGCGAATAGCGATCGACGAAATCTCGATTTATTCTTGTGATTCTAAGTTGTGATTCATCCTTTCAAACTTTCAAATTCAAATTGACTGACTTGGACTGACTTGAGACTTGACTTGCGACTTCCTTGACAGATATAAAAATCAAGTCAAGAATGTCGAAAAAAAGAGTGGTTTGATTAAGTGGAAGGCTGGTTCGTGGTCTGTGGTGTGGTAGAAGGAAAGTAAAGTAAAGTGTTGTGTAAAAGTAAAAACTTAACTTACGTGCTTACTGTTAAGTGAAATCCTAAATTCACCAAATATTAGCAAACCAAGGCTAAAAGTATCAGTATCACAGTATATTGGTTTTGGTAAGTGAATTAGATTTGTAAATTTAGTTGTAGCTATGAAAGTTAAGTAGATAGGTCAATGACGTGACGTTTAAATGTTTACTACAAAATTACAAATGGCAACGCCTCTTTCACACAGTTTCTAGTGTATTGTTCTATCATTTCACACGCGTTACAGACTGGTCTCAGTAGTGTGGCGTTCGGGGAATGTAGGCAGCGGCTCACAACCAGCGGCTTACTCTCACAGGCTTGTATGGTTCTGGTTTGATGCCGGCCCGTCTCCGACACCCCAGTCGATTCGCGATCGTGCGTGAGTCACTTGATTCAATTGTGATTAGGTACACGTTTATTTTTATTGTTATTATCATCCACCGCGGACTTGTATAACAAATGGCAGCGCGCCGATAATTAAGTGCGTGTTTGTGAACATAGTGTTAGTTACAAGTTGTGTAAAAACACGAATGAGGCGGCTGTTCGTTAACTCTGGCTCCGGGAGCGAGAGGCAGGCGCGGTCCTAGTGATGTTCTCGGCACTGGCATATCAGCTCTCAAATACGTTTCTGGAAGAACAAAAGGTTTGCATTGTTCTACCTATGATCTTATTTTGTATGTAGTAGACGTAGACCAGACAGCAATAAACATGTCTTATGATTGGTTTGATATTTACACAATATAATAAATAAATAAAAGGCTTATTATTTGGCATTGTAATATTTGTAATGGAATAGCAACTGGTTTCTTTGTATCATATTTTTAAGGTTACATCTCCTAACTGAGTTGTTAGGTAGAATAGTCATAGCACATGATAAGCAAGAAAGATATAGGTACTTAATTTCATGTATCACTGCTAGTTACACATCTGTGGGTCTTGAGCACAAACCATAGTTGATTTGCCTCAAGAGTGAATATGAATATTATGGTAGATTTATATTTCAGGTTAAATAAACATGCCACTCCGCTTTATAGAAAATGTTCCTGACTTTGCTTTGGCAGAGTTCTATCCACCTACTATCACTGATAAGTGGTGTGCTCGGGTAAATCCAATTAAAAAAAAACTTACAGTATGTTACAGCAATAGCCATTTAAAAATGCCTCAAGATGACATGTTAAAAATGGCTATACGTAAATCATATTATGAACTAGCCGCGCCCCGCGGTGTTACCCTCGTTGTATCGGTTCCCGCGGGAATTTCGGGATAAAATGTATCCCATGTGTTATTCTGATGTATAACCTATATTACTGTAAAGTTTCATCCAAATCTGTCCAGTAGTTTTACGTGAAAGAGCCACAAACATCCATACATCCATCCTCACAAACTTTCGCATTTATAATATTAGTTAGTTATGAATATAAATTACATTGTAATGTAGAAATCTGGCTCCTCCTGGATATCATGAAATGTGACAATCTTGATATCTGGTGTAACTCACCTGGGTACCCATGGACTGATCATGGATACAAAAATGAATGATATTCGGAAAACATCCTAAGGCTGTTAATTAGATACGCCACTTTTGGCATAGAATCAAACGAAAGAAAAAGCTTAGTCCGTCAGATTGTAGGGCTTCAGCCCAATCATTAGTCTGTCCAATAAGAGAAAAGAGAATAAAATCCACTTGGGAATACCCTACTACTATTACTGTTGGTGAGGCTATGTTTGCAGTCCTCTGAAAGCTGCTTATCAAAGTGTTGACAGTCCTTATGAATAGCATATCCTTATGAGATGTTGCAAACAATAGATGGTGTAAACAAACTGTGGGACAGATTCACAACTGGAAAGAATGTTGTCACTGTGGATTATACTAATTTTGAAAAAGCTGTTCCAGCATGGCTAATAGAGAAATCATTTACTATTTTAAGTCTGAATATGGATATTATGCATTAAAAATACTATGGTATTCCAGATGCTAGGCAAATGTATTACATGTATGACTACATAATGAACTACACTCCCGGACTCTTAAATCGAGCCACCTAGCATAATGAGTTTATATCGTCCTTATCATAGTCCTTATCTTCAAAAAATTATATGAATGACCAAAAAGTTTTTATGCAGTTTTGTAGCTGGCATATTTGTCGCCTAGTTGACATGCAATTGGTTCTAAATTTAAATTTAAAAACAAATGAAGAGCTGTAGTTGTTGTTGTGTTAAGGAAACCTGAACAATACAGAAACTGTAAATTAAGAGCTTTGATTATTGATTTTTTCGTATCTACGGGGTGAAAAACGTTCCTCAATTGCTTTTGTTAATTTTTTAATCGTTTCTGGTTTAAAATTATGGATATTTCGCCTGAATTAGCGGCTCAAGCTGTGGCCCTTTTTTCGTCCGGTTTAAGCCAGAGAAACGTGAGTACGCAACTCCACAAAAGCCGATCCGCAGTTCAAAGAGTGTACCACAGGTTCTTAGAGACTTGGGGGATATGTTCGTCGTTTACGTGGACCACGCCTTAAAGTTATGGACGTTACTAAATCATTATGCTAGGTGGCTCGATTTAGGAGTCCGGGAGTATATTTCATTTACTCTTCTATCCATACATCCAACGGTTTAAGATTTAGAAATGTTATAGGATCTATTTTGTAACTACTTACTGCCAGTGGGTGTGCCTTAAACAAACACAGTCTTTGGCTTCGAACATAGTGTTTATGAATGGATATTCGCTGATATCCACTGATAACAAGATATTGCTGAAAGCCTCAAATAAGCTACTAAATACTATTGGGTTAGAAATAAATGTAGATTGGTGCCAAGTAAGTGAGAGATTAGACAAAGTAAAGTTGGGTGGGACCTAGTTTAGGAAAGGGGGGGCTTACGGGGAGCATAATGAATGGCTGGAAGCGCTGTTGTTCCCCGAGAAGGCGGACGAGACTCGGGGCGAACTGCAGTCTCGCGCGTGGCTCTTCTACCACGCCAATCAAGGCAGAGACAAACGGCTCTCACAAATATGTGCTCGTCTTATTAGAACCACTCCATTTGCTTTAACTCTTTCGTCTACATTTACTATCGAATGTTTACGTATGGGAGTGTCCCCAGAAATAATCAACGCTGAAGATCCATTCACAGCCACTCTGGAATATGATTAAATATCTCATTAACGGACTCTGACTTTATCTTATTATACACTAATCGTCCTTACACGTAATCAGATTTCTTATTCTTTATAAAGTAACGTTTTTTATTTTTTGTTTATACGTTTTTTTTTTTGCAATTAATAACTTTCCAATCTCAAATTAAACCTATAATTTCTCACGGTTCCTTATCTTGTGATCCTAAGGACTCCGTCTTTCTTCCTCTTAGGCAGCCCTAATAAAGTTATTATCAATCAGCGAATCGGTCACAACTCACAGGGCATGTTTGTTAGGTAGCACGGTAACTATTGTTGTTTTCAATGTGTGTTCCGCCATGGGAACCGGAGCACTCCACATTCCGTGACTTTCACCAGAGTAACATATAGCAAGCAGCCAACCCACCATTACTAGGCCGGGGTCATAAGTTTCCTAGGGATATTACGATAATATAATGATCACACATTCAGGATGTATAACATGAATGCATATTCCTATAACCTATAACTAAATAAGCAGTAGTGTGCGTAGGTACTGGGCTGCATTACAGCGACAGTTGACACCCGCACTGCACACTGCGCACGGCACGTCGCGGTCGCCATCCACTTGCAAGATTTCTATTTCTCCTCCAGCGTTGTGTGAAGTTATTTATTTTTTGCCGGTGTTTCATATTGCTGCCACTCACCGCGTGTAATCAGCTCATCTCTGAATCAGTCATGCAACATGATTAATGGCACGATAATATTTCAGTTTTATTGACTCATTATATTCATTGCATATACTGTGTCTACATGGATATGGTGAACAGCAAGTAGGCACAGGCGATAGCTCGCACACCGAGACCTATCGCCGTGAACTGCTTATCAACCTACCTACATCTGGTTTCTGTGATGTTATAAAATGAACAATGATCATTGTGACGCATAGTCACGGAAACAATTTTTTTCCTGTTTATCGATATACAATACACGAGACGAGTACATTGCGTCTACCTATTATTTCTTTGAATGTAAAAATGTGTGATAAGATTAGATGTTAGTGTAGGATGGCTATTTGTTTGGGCGTGATGTGATCCCCGTGGGTTGTATTCTACTCTCGCCCTGCATGTGTCGCACTCGACACGCGCGCCCCACCGTTATCAGCACGCAGTCGTCACCAGCGTGCAGTTTCGCTCTGTGTAGCGTTTGCTATAACACAACTCGAATCATAATGTTATCCGACGTATGCATTGTTACTTTCTCTCTTCCATACCTAAAGGCAAGTACTTAGGTACCTAGAGTTAGTCCATAGATTTGTACTTACCTATACGTTTTTATCTGTAGGTGACACATTTAAAATGCAATCGCCCTCCGGGGGCCTGTCAGTAGGAATGATCGCACTAATCTCAAAAACCTTTTTTTAATCAACATACCTAATTATAATCGGTGGAATTCAACGGGAAGGTTTATTTGTGTTTAATTTTTATTTCTTGATCACAGCAGCCTTATACTATCTTGATTAACCATAACGAAGTGATTGGGGTCGCTGGTTGAGATACAACGTAATCCATTAAATATTAAAATCAAAATACCTGTATAAATCAATCACCATTTTCACCTTCGTGGAAGAAAGTGAATGCCTTGTTTTTATTTGAATAGTTTGTAGTTAATAGTGATATTAAGATGCAGTGAGTGTTCGCCGTATTGATATCTACAGCTGCGCACGCGCCGCGGCTCATTACGCATTCCGTGATCGTGCGTACTGCGCGGTGCACAGACTTAACCCACTGTCAACAGGGACCTGTCTTAGTTATCAGCTGAGGGAATTCAAATCTCCAGAAGTACCTTTGACCCGCATTGAATTACCATGACGAGTGGACTTCACTCAAAGGAGCGCTAGCATCACGTCATCAGTGACGATTCAGAGTGAAGAAATTTTAACTTCATAAACTCAAATTTAGGAATATGCTTTCTCTTTATATTGAATTCTGAACAACTGTTCGTGTTAGTAACATTGTAAGCGGGTGGATAGATTAAAAACAAGATAATATCTCTCCACAAATTCAAATTGGAATGACAATAGATGACATCATTCCTCCTACATGACGTCACTGCCTGCCTGCACTAACCTAGTATAGATTTGAGTTTCGGTTTCTACTTTCTGTTTATTGCGTTACTTACCAATTAGGGCCGCGAGCTATATCTTAGTTTTTGGTCTGACAAAACGGCGTTATCGTACTATAGAGTATAAGTATTATGGCATAACCACTTTTCATATTAACTCTGATAAAACAACCGTGACTGACGATTTGGCCCTCCGAATCACGATAGCACTCGGATAGAAATGCAACTATCGGCCACCCATCCGAGGAGCTCGGCTTAACAATCGTGATGTTAACATCGTTTAGTAAACTAGGCTACCGCACAAATATCACACATTGTTGGGTTCCTCAGTGGGCAAAACTGTTTTTCGTACTCTTCGTACAGGTTGTGTAGAAAGGAGGTATAGCATAAAAAAATACTTCCAAATGTTCGAATATAAGCAACGCGGCAGCATGCAAACGAATGCCAGTGACTATAGATTGAAGTTATGTGTACTAGTTGATTAATGTACCTACGCGTGTGTGCAGCGCGAGTGGTGCGGTCGCGGGCGCGGGGCGAGGCGAGGCAAGATGTCGAAGAAGCCGGCGGCGCAGCCCACGCTGCACAAGGTGATCATGGTGGGGTCGGGGGGCGTGGGCAAGTCCGCGCTCACGCTGCAGTTCATGTACGACGAGTTCGTCGAAGACTACGAGCCCACCAAGGCGGACAGCTACAGGAAAAAGGTACTACAACCATATACTCCATACACACACTAAAAAGGATGAGCCTGTAATGTCCCAGTAAAAAAATTACTTCGAGTAGCTGAGTGGCCCAATCCCGGTGTTGGAGTTTTTAGACCGCCTAGAGGACAAGATGTAACGGTCGAATTGAAACAACCGGGGTCGACAATTTAACGCGCGCTCAGGCTAGACTCTCACTGATATGTATGTATACCAAAAATGAGGATAACATCCTACAAATGCCAGGCGTTATTGATGTATTTGATATGAGCGCGTGTGTTTGTGTGTGCGTGTGGCGCGGCAGGTGGTGCTTGACGGCGAGGAGGTGCAGATCGACATCCTGGACACGGCGGGCCAGGAGGACTACGCCGCCATCCGCGACAACTACTTCCGCTCCGGCGAGGGCTTCCTCTGCGTCTTCTCCATCACGGAGCCCGAGAGCTTCGACGCCACGCAGGAGTTTAGGTAACCAGACCCTTCCCGCATCTAGTTATTAATAGTGTGTTGACCTGTCTGTAGTGTTAGCCCTACATAATGTAGGTTTATTCTTCTTTTTCACATAAAGACATTTTATTTAATGTGAAGAGATACAATACTAGTTTTGGCGAGCATATTGGCCCTGCTTGGGAGTGCTGGGATATATCGCGACACGAAAGCGATTAGGCCGTGAAAGCGAAACATACCTTCGCAATACATAAAACATTTATAACATTTATAGGTAGGCCGTAGGTATAGTCTGAGTTTTCACATTACTATGGTACATTATTATTCTCTTTATATTTAAAGGTTGTCTGGTAAAATTAAGCTAATAAACGGCAGACATTGATGTGGCACGTGCACATCAATGTCACGTTGTACTGGTATGGTACAGTAAAGAGGGTGTGGTTGCAGGGAGCAGATCCTGCGCGTGAAGAACGACGAGAACATCCCGTTCCTGCTGGTGGGCAACAAGTCGGACCTGGGCGCCAAGCGGCGCGTGCCGCTGGACGCGTGCCGCGAGCGCGCCGCCGCCTGGCAGGTGCCCTACGTCGAGACCAGCGCCAAGACGCGCGACAACGTCGACAAGGTGCCCCTACACATAACACATAACACACATCTCGTTATACAATATACACTCATCGACTCTACAACTATATCATTCTAGTTTACTTCTGCCACGTGTTCAACAATACAAAATCAAATCGGCATTTAGAGGATGGTCCGCTAGTTTTTGTTTTGCAGAACTTAACTAAAGTGAAGTCATTAATTTGTTACTGAAATAGTTGAAATAAATATTAAAGTAATTAGGCCGATTACCAACCAAAGACTATAATTAAATATTATTTAGACATTTGGTGGGTAATTGGCCTTATTAGTTTAACTTTTTGCAAAGAAATGAAGTAGCATGGAATACCGACTTCACTTCACTGACAGGACACAACTACAAGCTAGGTACAGTCCCACCATCTTATCTGTTCAGTTGACAGCGTCGCTAGTGGAGAATTTGGTATACATAATATAAGATATTCACCAAGAAACAAAGGTAATTAAAACATGTCTTGCTAGTCAGTCTATAGATATCATTAAAATTTAAGAAATTACAATATCAATCATATAAAGCCTAACTAACATAGTATAGATTCAATATGACGCGGCTGTAGTTCCCATTTTGCCCACCTGAACAGTTAAGTTGGTGGCACTGTACATTCCGCACATTTGTGTTTTGACAAGTCAAATAATTTTATTCGGTTATTTGACCACCATTTGACATGTATCGCCCGAGACCTGTGAGAAAGTAACCAACTCTACTGTAACATACCTGAACTAGGCGGACCAACCTCCAAAGGTACCCAGTGGTTGTATGGTAGATTGTAAGGAGTCCTTGCACCGCCGAGCTTGCCTCCACTCGCCTCTCGCATACCAGTTTCCGAGAGCTCAGCTTGGCTTCCTTCCGATATTATTATTAGTTACCAAATGTCGCTATTTCTCTGACTTGAGTACTCCAAAACTACTTTATCATCTTCCTTTTATTTTTATATAAGTCACTTTCTTTTTTGTCTGGTTATGGGGCATAAGCAAAAGTAAATAATGTATGTGTGCGTTGGAAAATCCTGTCACCTATGACGATGACTAACCCTGTTATAGTTCATGCAACGTAGCATCACTCAAATGACAGCAATCATTTCCATAGTAATTTTACTTGTTTGATTACAATAAGCTTGTTTCCACTAAGAATGAATCGGACAGATTGATTTCTAATCATTAATGATAATGATACCAAAACAGAGATATCGAAATGATCATATATATTTTTAGAAAATAAATTCGGCAAAAAATGATATTCAGTCGCGGGACAGTGAACGCCAATCAGGACGCGTGACGTCACTCCGTGGCTCCTATACATTTTCATAGAGACACCACGAACGAACGAATTATGAATCAATTTACCCAGAGCTGTTAATGTCGTTAGAAACGTCGTGCTGATGATATGACAGTTTATGCCGTTTTTGAGAAGACATTAATTTGACATTTTTAAACGAAAAATATTCAATTTTAATATATTATAATTGAAAAAATAATAGTTTTAATAGTTAAAATACTTATGGGAACATATTAAATAGGTTTCAAAATGTTGTCAACTAAACTTAAGAAACCAGTATTTTGTCAACTAGCCTATTGTACAAGAACGAGTAAGAAAGACTGTCGTGATGTTAGGTTGCGTGATGTGCAGTAGATGTGGGTGTGAGTGTGTCGTGTTGTGACGTGCGGGTTGGTGCAGGTGTTCTTCGACTTGATGCGCGAGATCCGCTCGCGCAAGTCCGACGACAGCCGCGCCACCAACGGGGACGTCAAGGGGAAGAAGAGGAAGCGCATCAAATGCGCGCTGCTGTAGGGCGCTCGCACTGCGACCCGGCACCCACTGACGCCGACCTCCGCGCGTGCCACTCGCATGTCGTCCACTTGACGTGTGTCACACTCATGTGTCATTCGAACTCGCAAGAGTCACGCGACTGACATGTCTCATTCGAGCTATCGAGCTAACAAGTCCATGAACTCGAGTGCGTCGCGGCGCCATCTATATAATGACTCAAGTGTTTAGTGTGTATGTGTGAATGTATCTACACGAGTCCGACGTGAGCCTCCGTGTAAAGGTGTGCGTATCAATTATATTGTACCTGTCTCCTTCTACTTGACTTGTACCGATTAGGACGAGACGTGCCGCTGGAGTGGGCCGCGATTGATCGCCCCTATCGCCTGCACCATAAGGTACATTATCATTGAACGCCACAAGGTAAACTAATTTATTGTTGTGTAATCCCGTTACTATAAAATGTACTATTTGTATTTCGCCCATTTTTGGTGCTGGCATTTGTAAACGAATACTGTTCATAATAAATGTTCATTAACTTTAGTTTGTATAGCAAAGTTGACGTTCGGTCAATATAATTATTTAGTTGTACTGGAATTTAATTTTTGTGATTAATTTTGAACAGTATTCCATAAAACTTATATAATTAAGCTTAATGCTTGCAAGTTATATTATAAAAAATCTCATTGTTATGAATAGGAAATATTTGATAAATAATTCTGGATCCACAAACTACTTACAGACAATAAAAATGAAAACAACATTCTGGCGTTGTTTACGGTACGAGTATGTGCATTTATTGATGACTCTGAGTTCCAAATGATTTGTTCTCACTATGAGAGATACTCGAGTTTCTCTATCTAATGGGAAACTATAACATAGACATAGCTGCGAGTTGAATAGAGCGCGCCTGAAGAGGGCGCGTCGCGAGTTAGAGATAAGATTTGTATTTATTTATTAGTTTGAGTAAGCGCTAATATAATGTGGGTAGTCGACAACGTTTACACGGAACTGTTCGTCAATAGAACGCATTCCGATTGGTTGATGATAACGTGCGGACGTGTCTCTGCATGAATTATTGATTCAAAAGGTAACCACCAACCTCCTTCATGAGATATTATAAATACACATTTGTATGTTGTTTATTATAGCTGGTTGACCAGTCACGACATTACTAAATAGATTAATTAATGTTATAAGAATAGCTTTTCATACAATGTCACTGATTGTTTGTAATGTGTACAATATGCCTTAGGTTAGAGCTGGAACTATTGCATTGGTATTGTATGATTATAATTTTAGTATCGAAATTCACGTCACAATTCACTTATTTTTTTAAGTTTCTACGAATAATATTGTAATAATTATATTTTTTCTCAATGTTGGGAAAGTGTTTCTAAATAAATAATAACATTTATGTAAGATGAACCACGGACTCTAAAACTCATTTAAATATATAATATGTTGGAGTCACTACTTTTTTGTAGACTTATCCTCAGTTTGATATATTTCTCGTCATAATTATGATGTGAAGTCCATCCGTCATTGCGTGTGATAGAGAGGACCAAGTCAATGTGTTTCCATCTCACAACTATATGTAGTGTACTGAGTGCATCTTTGTAAGTGTATTATATACTGTAACTTACACAATTCGCGTCAACATGATATATTGTATCAAAACAATGCAGGAATATAAATATTTGCAATTATGATGTTTGTTTTTAATTATGCAATATCCCACAAGATAGTTTTGCACATAAGATAAGATTTTTAAACAATAGATTCCACGCTTGACATAAAAACAGAGTGGGATTATATTAATTATTAGATACACATTATTGAATAATAATCTGTATGACGTACTTGAGTAAAGATGACATTGTTGGCGGGTTGTTCTAACATAAAGACTTGGCCAAGTCAGGTGGTTCTACAAAATCTCGTACTATGACGGTATTTGTAAGGTGAGTGTTTCGCTTTGTATGTGACTTTACTGTGCCTATGTGTCGCTCGTTGTTTTGTATCTTCTGCGTTCGTGCTGGTGGTGAGCTTGCAAATTACACAAGAATTATTTGTACTCTGGTTAAACATTTTTACAAAAGCTTGCAGAATCTAAGTTAGCTTTCGTTTCGTTATACATATTATAACATATAATGTAGAAGGCAAACCTTTGGTTTTATAAAAGGCAGGCTTATGCTTATAAGGTGGAATATTATGACTAAGTTTTGAGAGGTAACACTGATTTGTGTAGTCACGGTACAGTGTAGTGAGTGAGGTGTGTGCCCTGTGCAGGCGTTCCTGAGCCTGACGCGGCAGATGTCGCGCGCCGCGGGCGCCGCGCCGCCGCCCGCCGCGTCGCCGCGCCGCGCCTCCTGCTGCCGCATCTGTTGACGCTGAACGCGACCACTTCGCGTATCTAGTATCTATTACTGACATTGTAAATAAATTAATTCTCCATACTTTTGAATATGATTTTCCGCATATATTCGTAATAAAATATAAAAGTACAACGATGTCCGTCTACAACTAGTCAACACTTATATCTAGGCTCGATCAAACGGGGGCGGGCGCGGCGGGTTCGGGGTAGGGGAACGGCGGGCGCGGCGGCGCCGGCACGTGGCAGCGGTGGCCGCAGCCCGCGGGACAGTGCGCGTGCTGCTGCAGCCACGCGCGCATGTGCGCCACGTGGCCGCCGTGCGCGCAGCCCTGGCACCACGCCAGCAGCCCGCGCACGGGCAGGCGGCACACGGCGCAGGCGGGCGCCGCGCCGCACGCGCACGCGCCGCGCCGGCCGCAGCGCGCGCAGGCCGGCGTCACGCCCGCGTGCGTGGAGTGCGCGTGCGCGCGCGCCGCCGCGCCCGCCGCCACGACGCGCCGCAGCCGTTGCAGCAGCTCCACGTAGCCCGCCATCCAGTGGTCGACGAGGTGCGGCTCGAGCGCGCGCAGCAGCTCGGCGCGGCGCTCCTGCAGCGCCAGCGGCACGGCGCCGGCCGTGGCGGCGTCGCCCAGCTCGGCGTGCAGGCGCAGCGCGGCCGCCAGCAGCGGCGCCGCGTCCCAGGCGCGCGCGCCGCCGCCGCCGCCCAGCACCGTCAGCCCCTCGTCGTCGCGCTCGGGCTCGCGCGACGACCCGCTGCCGCCCGACGAGCTGCCGCCCGGCGACCACCCGCCGCCGCCCCCGCCCCCGCCGCCGCCCCCGCCGCCGCTGCGACCCACTGCCGAGAAAAAGAACTCGTTTCATTTTAAAATATTGAGTCGATAGTCAAGTGAACACGGCGTTTCTTCATACATACAACATTCAACAGCGGATTTTTTATATTTATATAATAAATAAAAGTAACTTTTCGAACATTTTGAAAGTGACTACTATATAAGGTGTTAAAAATTAATCACGGATATTTTAAGAGATGATACATTACATTAAAACAATTTACTTTTAACTGTAATTAAGGAACCTTTCTTTGTACTTATATCATTTTTAAGCTATTGCATAGCTTCTATCGCGGGCCTTGAGCGCGGGGACCGAATCCAGAAATTCCGTAACGAGAAAACCTCACGCTCCCCACTAACGCCATCTAGTGATAGAAAAAATAACTATGCAATAGCTTTACCGCGGCAGTCCCCGAGTGCCACACGTCTTTTTTTTGTTTTAATTTACCGAACAAAAAAAAATATAATAAATTTTTAAAATAATCACCCCTAATTTGTACACGTCAAGATGTTTAACACTGTCTGTCATGTCACGTCAAAAGTTGTTTTTCTTAAATGTCATTCATTATGAATCGGCGGGTAAACTGTAGGTTATTAAAGCGGCAAGGTAAGGCATAGCGGTAATTAATTAAATTTCTTTGAAACCGATACAATCCGAGAGCAAATTGCATGACATTGACATTCAAGTATTTTATTTATCAACTTTAAGATGATAGTTTAAAGAGGTTCTAGAATATGTCTAAAGAGGTCTCATTTAATTATCTTATTAACAGGGTGTTTTAACGTAGCAAATTTGTTTCCTACTTTTCTCCAAAAAAAACATAACAAAACCTATGATGATTTATACTTAAATGTACTCCGAGAACCGAGTACTATCAGCTGTAAAAATATCCGTGATTAATTTGTTAGCACCTTGTATATTATAGCGCCCCACGATTTTACCCGCGTTGGGCCCGGATTTCATGTTGAACAATAGCCTAAAACCTAGTCGTTGAATGTGACCACAACTTCAAAAAATATTATTTAAATTGATAGCTTCTGAGATAAGCGCGTTCAAATAAATAAAAAATCAAAATCTTCAGCTTTATTATATTCGTATAGATGAGTATAAGTCAGAAGAGGTTACCCGGTTCGTCGGGCGCGGGCGTGGCGGGCGTGGCGGGCGTGGCGGGCGCGGGCGCGGGCGCGGGCGGCGGCGCGGCGCGCAGCGGGAACGCCTCCTCCGGCAGCGACCACTCCGCGCCCTCCACGTCCACGTAGTGCGCGCTGGCGGCCGACTGCCAGCCGCCCGCGCCCGCGCCGCCCGCGCCGCCCGCGCCGCGCGCCGCCGCCGGGATGTAGATGGACAGCGTGGGCATGCCCAGCACGCCGCTGTTGTCGAACGAGTCCGCCCACTCCTCGGGCTCGTCGCGCTCCTCCTCCTCCACGGGGTAGGGCGGTGGGCGCGGCGGCGGCGCGGGGCGCGGGCGCGGCGGCGCCGCGGGGCCCGGGCCCGCCGTCAGCAGCTGCAGCACGGCCCACACGTGCGCCGCCAGCCGCTGCCCCGCCGCCGCGCACGCGCGCGCGTTGTGCGCCGCCAACTCGTGCGGCGCGCCGCCACGCACGCGCAGCGCCGGCAGCGGCCGCAGCGCGCGGCGCGGCGCGTGCCGCTGCAGCAGCGAGGGCGCGCCCACAGGGAAGGCGCGCTCCAGCTGCTGCTGCGCGGCGGCGGGCAGCGCGCCGGCCGCGGGCCGCTTGCGCGCGCCGCCGGCCGGCGCGGCCTGCAGCGCCAGCGGCGGCAGCGGGCGCGCCGGCCGCGCGTGCGCCAGCTCGCCGCGCGCCGACACACCGACGCCGTGCGGGTTGGCCCACAGCACGGGGTGCGCCGCCTGCGTGAAGCGGTGCCGGTACAGGCTGCAGTCGCGGCTGGTGGACAGGAAGGCGTGCGGGCCCGCCTGCCACGCGATGGCCGTGGTGACGTCGCGGTGCTCGGCGAACGTGGCCAGCGGCACGTGCGGCCGCCGCACGTCCCACACGTGCACGGCGCAGTCCAGCACCAGCGCGCACGACGCCACCTGGAACCTGCCAGATCCTCACTCACTCGCCCGAATCACCCCTCTCTACATCATAACTATCGCATCGATACTCACTTTTTTTGAGGTCGCCACTTGACGTGGCCAACGGAAGCGATGGTATATATAGTGTGCTCGAGGTTCGGCTTTCCGTGGATATCCCATACCTAAAACCGTATTTCACTGTTCACTAAGGGCTCTTATTATAAAATGAGTCATCTAACAATGCTGTCCATATTTGTATAGTATATTTAGGGAATGCAGTGTAATGTGGTTATACCTTGATGGTTTTGTCGCGGGAGGCGGTGGCGAGCCAGGGCAGCTCGGGGTGCCAGTCGCAGGCGAACACGGGCCCCGAGTGCGCCGTGAACTGCTGCAGGCAGCGCTCGTGGCGGCGCACGTCCCACACCTGCACGCTGCCGTTCTCCGACACGGCCGCGAACGCGTGCGCCTGGTGCGGGCTGAACTGCACGTCGCGGATGGACTCCGTGTTGCTGCACACACGAGTTTTTAAAAATATTGATTAAATAACACAACAGACTTGCCTTTGTGTGTTGAATTGAAGGTTCCAATACCCCAAATCTCGGGTCAACTCCCCCAAAGTGCTCATGTTTAGATGATCTAGGGATAACTAACACCCTGGCTCAATACTACATGCACCATGCGTGAGGGCACACTTCCATCTTGGATCAGATCCCACAAGTGACTAATCAGATGACAACTGGCCTTACTATTGGTGTATGTATAAAGTTTGTGAGGATCTACGCAATATGTATCCTACTAATATTATAAATGCAATAGTTTGTGAGGATGTTATTTAATAATAATCATAAAATCTTTATTCATACAAAATTTACTTCTATTACATATTAATAAGTCTAAAATAAATATTTCTAGCCAGGAGTAAACATGACATATGTATGTTTGTTACTCTTTCACGTAAAAATTACTGAATGAATTTGGCTAAAACTCTACAGTAATATAGGTTATTCATCATAATAACACATGGGATACATTTTATCCCCAAATTCCCGCGGGAAAGAGTACAATGCGGGTAACACTGCAGGGAGCGGCTAGTAGCAGATAAATATGTAATTATTTCATCATTCTTATAACCACTTTCTTATCAATAACTAAATTTCCAGTTTAATAAACCAAAAAAAAAAAGAAAACCTCTTACCAATTTAAAAAAACACTATCAACTTATTATTATTAACTTATTGTAATCAACATAGAACAAAAGGCAAGTATTAAGCTTAATAAATTGGCATTCTATAACAAAAAGGTGAATGAACTGACCTAATGAAAGTCCTTGCAACTTCCTTCATTCGGAGGTCGAAGCATTTCATCATACCATCCTGGGAGCCAGAGATGAGCAGTGCGGGCTCCGTCAGGTGGAAGCTCACCTGGAACACACAATAACCTCCCATTACTGGTGGATAATTAGCTGTAGGATTACAATAAAAATGATGTGCCTTTTTATGATGAAGGTAATGAAAACAATACTAGAACAACCCCAAGCTGGGTTTAATAAAGATAAAACAAAAGTAACCTTATTGACTGTGCGCTTATGGTCTGAAAACACATGTTCCTGCTTGGAGCGCCCCGACCGCCCGAGGTTCCACACTACCACTGCTCCATTAGTGGCTGCTGTTGCTAGGGTGTTCTCTGGAAACGACAATTATAAGAAAATAGTAACATCCCAAAAGTAGTTCAAAAAGGTTAACACAAAATTACCTTCAATAGTACTCCAGGCAACATCAATAGAAGAGAAATTAAGGCTCAAGTTCTTCCCCACGCGTAAATTGCATACTTCAGAGAATTCATTTTCTCCGATCGAAAAAACTTTGAATACTGAAAAATATAATGAAAAGTGAATGCACAATTTGTCATCATCAGATAGTAAGCTGTTCCGGGACTTACCATTTCTTCCAGCGATAACAACTTGAGTACAATCTTTATTTAGAGCTAGGGCATTAGCGGGCCCTTCTTGAGATACACAAATCGTATTCGAAGGAATCATTTTAAGGATTTCATGAAATCCTTTGCAAATAGTGTACTCACTGACCACACCACATGCAAACTTGAATTATCGTAGCAGATAATTATGAATTATATGAATTTGAACCATTACTGATTTCTAGTATAGTAATAAAAGCTACATTATCTCTTATTTATTGTTTAACAATTATCCATCTGTCTGCCCTTTGATTTGTTTGTTATTGTTGTGATGTTGTGTTGTGACTTGTGTTGTGATTGGATATCCACATTATCCACCACATATCCACAACCACAATCCAATTTGGATATTGAATTGTGTTGCTTTGCTTGTGTTGTGTTGTATTGTTGTGTGACTTGTGTTGTGTGTGTTGTGAATCTGTGCTGTATCGGTATTCGGTGGTCTTTCTTCTTATCTGTGGTACAAGTTGGTTGTGTAAAGCTGTGTACAGACCGGCCCAACGAACGCCAACGAACGGGTTTCGTTGACCTTCGTTGCTGCAATCTGGACGGCTTAGCGAATCCCTAACGGAGAATTGAGGATCTAGATAGATAGGATAGATAGTTATATAGGATAGCATTTCGCTAAGCCGTCCAGATTGCAGCAACGAAGGTCAACGAAACCCGTTCCTTGGCGTTCGTTGGGCCGGTCTGTACACAGCTTTAGCACAGATCTACTAAATTCCTTCCTCATTGGTGATAATAGCACAGACCAGGAAACTAGATAGATCCAGGGGGGGAGACCTTTGCCCAGTGGGACACAACGGGTTAAATAAAAATAAAATAAAATGGTGTTAGTAAGCAGTAAGCACGCACCAAAGAGTATATCAATTATATGGTAGGTCTGTGAACACCATTCTTCGCTGATTCTACGTTAGTACAGTGGTTAGTACTAATATAGTGATCTGTGACCTTAGAATATATACGGCTATCTGTGACCTTCTCTGTGACCATTCCCAGACCTTTGCTCACCCGTTGTACGGTAGTACTTACTAATTCCATGGCTCACCCTTTGCTACAGACCACAGACAACAATGCTGTACAACAATGTTAACTGTCAAGTCAAAGTGACAGTCAATAAATAAAATAAACCACCACAGAAACAGAAATAAACCTAGCTCAAAAAAATTCAACAAATGAAAAAAATTGGAGAATTGTTACAAAAATAAAATAAAATAATATGGTGTAAATGATTTATTTAATGAAAAAAATTAAAGTGTAGATCTAGCTATACATTGGAAGGTCAAAAAATTAGCTAAGACATATACTTTCCTGTAGCAAGGTAGTACTTTATTTTACAATTCAACAAGTTCAAGCAGAAGTTAAGTGGAGACCGAAAGGAAAAGGATTCTTCAAATTAATCCCGTCATGTTCAAGGTGTAGCATGTAATCATTTTGTGAAGTAGTCGCTGGACCAGGAAGACTGAGCCCCGTCTTGTGATAATGGACGGGGGCGACAGAATCTTGGTGGCTGCGGGGCTGACTGCCGCGGTGGTGGTGGGGGCGTTCGTCCTGTGGGGTCCGGGGGGCGCACCGAAGGTCCGCAAGCGTCGCGGACAGATTGCCGGTCTTCAGAACCTTGGCAGGACGTGTTTTTTGAACACGTTACTTCAGGCCCTAGCTGCTTGCCCACTCTTCATTGATTGGTTAAAAAAATATGCCAAGGCAGATGCACACAACAGTATGATAACGACACTATATACTGTCATTGATGGTGTGTATCTTTATTATAACAATTTAATATTTATAAATGTTAATAAATGTTTTTGACTTAAATTTCTTAAATAAGCTCTCTCTGTGTTTTATCTGGTGTACATTAGTTTGTAGTGTAATGTGGTTGTTTGTAGTTGTGAATGGCACCCACGAGTCAGCGCGCGGCACGCCGGTGTGCCCGCTGGGCGTGCTGCAGTCGTTGCGTGCAGCCGGCTGGGTGATCCCAGCAGACCAGCAAGACGCGCATGAGCTGCTGCATGTGCTGCTCTCCTGCGTCGAGGAGGAAACCATCGCTATGGCCAAGAAGGTGCTTATCATACACCAAAAAGAAATGTTACAGATTTCATAACATTTACTGATGCACTGAAGACAAATTTACATTACTAAGTATTATAAATAAAATAGTTTATCACAACTGGAACTGGAAACAATTAATTTGTGGCATAATCAAAAGAGTAAATAAAACATGTGATTTTGAATTATTAACTTAATTTTCTATTTGGTGGAGGGGTCATTATAATGTGCATTGTTCTGTAGCCAGGAGGTCTTTCTGACGCGCTGTCGCTGGGCGGCGGCGGCGCGTGGTCCGCGCTGGCGTCGCCCGCGTCGCCGCCGGGCGGCGGGCCGGGCGCGGCGCGGCCGGCGCGGCCCGCGTCCGCCGCGCCGCCCGACGAGCCGGCGCTGGCGCCGCCCGAGCCCGCGCGCCTCACCAAGGGCGTGTCGCGCTCCTTCTGCCAGCTGTCGTCTGTGGGGCGCCGCTGGCTGCCGGCCGTGCTGCGCCCGCAGCCCGCGCCGCCCTTCCGCGGCACGCTCGCCTCGCGCCTGCAGTGCACCATATGCGAGACCAAGGTAGCGCCCTCCGGCCGCCGCGGCGCCCGTGCGCTCCGCCCGTGTCCCTCTCTCTCATGTACTATTATCGATTTTTTAGAGTCCGGTGCGCTACGACAAGTTCGATAGTATATCGTTGTCCATGAACAACGCCAGCGTGGGCATCACGGGCACCTACAGTTTAGCGGGTGAGTCAAAAACCGCCGTGTGTCTTTCAATCTCTTATATTTTATGTGCTGATTTTAGGTACATGTGTCGTGTGTCCAGGGCTTCTGCGGTCGTTTACGGCGCCGGAAGTTGTGAAAGGCGTGCGGTGTGCGCGGTGCGCGGGGGCGGGCGGCGCTGCGGCGGGCGCGGGCGGCGCGGGGGCGGGGGCGGGCGGCGCGGGGGCGGGCGCGGCGCCGCACGTGCGCCGCGTGTCGCTGGGCAAGCTGCCGACCGTGCTGTGTCTGCACGTGGCGCGCGTGGAGTGGGCGGACGGCGCGCTCACGAAGCGCTCCGAGTTCGTGTCCTTCCCGGAGACGCTCAACATGGCGCCCTATTCTAACCATCAGCCGCCGAAGGTATATCTCATTATTTAAGCCGTCCATGGACGATTTGCTATTAGATTCGATGGAACATGCACAATAGTCGCTAATTGGCGTGTGTGGTGTATTGTGCTGTGACAAAAAAGGTTTTGTGTCACGACAATTCATACAATACTATGGATTTGTTATCTAGATGGAGCTGCCAATGATGGGTGTACGTACGCACGGCAGCAGCTTGCTGGCGGCGGGCGGGGGCGCGGACGGGGGCGCGAGCTACTCGCTGGCCGCCGTGGTGGTGCACGTGGGCGGGCCGCGCTCGGGACACTTCGCCACCTACCGCCGCGGGAACGGCTTCGAGGCCAAGAGGTGAGGCTTCCTGATTTCCGATTTCAAATCAGTTGAAACCTAAAAATGCTTCATGTTCCTAGCGAGAATAGAGCCCTAAGAAAAACCATTAAAATTCTTAGGCCCCTTCTCGCATAGAATAATTTGAAGGTTTATACATATATTGTCGAGTGCAGAGTTGTTGAGAGTAGTGTTGCGGCAGGTGGTGGTACACGTCGGACACGCTGGTGCACGAGGTGTCGGTGGCGGAGGTGCTGCGCTGCGCCGCCTACCTGCTGTTCTACGAGCGCCGCCCGCCGCCCGTCACCACGCACTTCTGACCGCGCGAGCCGCACTCCCGGTAACGCACTACTTACCTCATCATGATGAGACGTTCACTCAAATTATTATTATAAAAGACAAGTATGGAAGGAGCATAGAATCCTTTTCTTAGTAGTCAGACGAGTCAGACTAAAATAAATATTAAAAGTACTTGTATATAAAGCGTCGGCTAATATAATATTGTATGTACTCAGAGCTATCACCAAGGTAAGTTTGTCTCCTGAGTCGTGAGGCGACATTTTTTGATACATTAACGCACTGCCTACAAATAAGACCATTAGGTGCTTTCTCGAGTCCTGGCACTGGGCTGCCCATTGTTGATCGTTCATCGTCCTGATTTAGTTTAAATAATAGTTTGGACCCTGTCTTGACAGTCAGCACTGACGTCCGTCGTCCGTGACTACCGCAAGGGTACAACATAAAGTGTACATAACTAGATATTAACTTTAATAATACATACAATATTTCAAAATAAAATCGATTCATAATCTTTCATCAAATATATCAATATTGTTAGATATTTCAATATACAACATGATTTATGTATTCTGAAACATGTAAATAATTTTAAAACACATTTTAACACGTTCATTAACAACCATACATTTCAAGATGTTTTCTGGGGTGCCGCATACATTATACGATGGACTCGCCGGGCGAGACGCTGGCATTGCAATAATATTTGAATCGACTTGCTACGCGAGTTCACTGGCACTGCGTGAGAGTAAATTCTTTGTTTTGTTAGTTTTTCGGCCGTCCTAGTGTATGTAAGGTGTTTAACGCATAGTGCATTCGACCTGCCGTGCGACTTAAAATAAACCAATGAGAACTCCGCAAAAAAGAATATTATCAGTGCTTTTGTTAAATTTTTATGGAAAATTATGATTATGATTGTATTGTTGGTAATTACATTTTTGGCGGCCTCCGTAGCGAAGGTTGAGAATCGTGAACTCGCCTGGCGAGTTTAAGGCATTGAAGAATAGTTTTTTTTAAATATAAACGGAGTCTCCACACCTTGCCCACCATGAAAATCTTTGGTTTAGTCTTTGGTTGAACACTCCGAGCGAGTCGTTGGCACTGAACGTGTTAATATTTGAATACCTAGTTTATATGAATATAGTACTAGTCCCACCCACGGGATTCTGAACACTGTATTGGGCGCCGAGTGAATAATTACCTACCGCCACTATGAATGTCTCGTCAGGTTCATTGTAATTCTTTATCTAAATTTCTAAAACTATTTCAGACTGATTAAAAATCTAAATGCATGTAATTTATTGACTAATATGTAATATGAAATATTTTCTCAATTAAACTTTTACATACATGTTGAATTTTAAACATATCTGAGTGAATCTGAGTGTACTGTAAGTTTTGATGTATAATAACTACTGCATTTGAAATATTTAATAAGATATTTAAATATATATAAATCTGCTCTATTTTGTGGCCGGATATGGGTGAACTGATCCATTTCCTTAACACAACTTATTTATTATCTTGTTGAGATCAGCGTCCAACTAGATCTCAACCAGGCATTGTAAATACTTATCGCAGTTTTTGATTGCTTGTAAAACACGAATATGCTTTAAAAGTACCATTTTTTACTAAAGTGTGCCATTTTCCTAATGTGATATAAATATTGTTCATTTTATTGTTGTATAAACTAATGTCGCGTTACATAATAACTGAAAATAAATTATTCAAAACAATGTCATGTACTTATTGCATTTATTTTATAAACACATGGCAACACTTCGTTTTATAAGGACGACCCTAACGAAATAAGTCAAATTGATAAAAAGTACGCAATTTTGGCGCGTGCTTTTATTTCCAAATGTTTTACGAGTAATAAGCACACCGTATTTTTCTCTAATTGTTAATGGTTGTGAGAAGAAGCACTGATTGCTTGGCCACCGCTGCACGCTGCGGGGAAGTCTGTAGAGATAGATGAAATAATCGATCCAACAAAAGTTAGTCATTAATCTTGTAGTAATGTACGGAATGTGCGATACTGGCGCAGTGGCGCCCTCACCTCTGTGCTCTATTGTAGCTTAATTTTAAAGTTATCATTTATATGACAGAATTTACATAAATCAATTGATAATAATAATTATTGTTATGTTGGTAATTTTCTTGCTTTTAGATAGTAGATGTATCAGAGCTTTATTTTAGTTTTTATTTTAATTTAGATAAAGATATGTTGTTAGTTTGTGTCCACAATGGCGAGGCAAGCAGTCCTGCGGCTTGATATTATAATCTTCACATATTTAAATGATAGATTCAAGGCCCACGTTACTGTTTACCTAAGTATCATGTAATTTTATCTAAAGCTAGCAGCGCCTCGCTGTTTTACCCGCGTTGTGTCCGTTCCTATAGGAATTTTTATACATATAAACCTTCCTCTTGAATCACTATCTATTTTAAAAAACCGATTCAAAATCAGTTGCTTAGTGTTAAAGATCTAAGCATACATAGAGACAGACAGCGGGAAGCGAGTTTGATTTAATACTATGTAGTGATGATGTTACCAAAATGAGGCTCAATTTAAATATCAAATGCTCTGCTATTAGCACAAATAGTGTTATTTTTTGTGTAACCCCATAAAGAGAAAATGGCTACAGAAAAGAACATGTTGCTCATGTACACTCGATTTAAATTGAAACAATAATTTATTTGAGGTATAATTTGTATTATTTAATTGAGCCTCACATCCATATTCATACATATACTAGGCACTGTCTACCCAATTCAACAAAGCGGTAAAATAAAGATTTTTAACTAATTGTAACTTTATTCATAGAGTTAATTGTCAGCTTCGTGGGTAGAGTGATGACTCATTCATTCAATATTTTGAGAAAAGCAATAGCGTATGACTCACAAATCAAGTAGTTTATTTACAAAGCAGCTTAAGTTTAGTATAATTAAATTAAAAAATCGTATTTAGATTGTTTTCCCTATTATTTAGTTTCACTAGCAGCGCCCCGCGGTTTTACCCGTTCCCGTGGGAATTTCAGGATGAAAATAGCCTATAACCTTCCCGTTGAATGTGGATATCAATTACAAAAAGATTTTTCCAAATCGGACCAGTAGTTCCTGAGATTAGCGCGTTCAAACAAGCAAACAAACTGCAGCTTTATAATATTAGTTAGTATAGATTTGCCGCAGGATGGAAAGGATTGGTTGGACTGAAAGGGCCACAAATGAAGAAGTATTAGTATTGGTGAGAGAGACTAGAACTTTACTTGAGATAATAGAAAATAGGAGAGGGAGGATGATAGGACATCTGACAGATACATAAAACATCATGGAAGGTAAAGTTGAAGGAAAGCGAGGTAGGGGAAGGCCTAGAATCAGTTACAATAAGTCAGATTAAAGAAAATGTGTGTCATGTCGCAGAGATATGAAGGAACTTGCACTGAATAGGAATAGATGGAGAAGTCTGCTCAGCATCGGACTCACCGACAAGAGCCTTGTTCTTAATTTTTTTATTATGATGTTTCATTTTATTCGAGCCTCTAGATATAATTGCATTGCCCAATATACATCTTAAATAATATTGCGCAATTTTGATTCGAAGTCTGGGATAGTACCTAATGAAGATTATTCTGGTTTAGTGTATTTCAATATTATTGCGCAATGAAAGTATTGTCATTTATTGTAGGTCTAGGGACTGCCTAATGGCTCTTTGGAATGTAGCGTTTGTTGTCGTCCTGCTGCGTGCCTTCACTGCGCAGTGCGCACTGCCGCGGCGCGTCAGGCAGGAGGACTAGAAAACCTAGATTTGACAAAACTTTTAAAGCTGCTTCGGTCCAATATTTATAGTGTCCCTTGTTGTGTATGAATATGGATTAATAAAGATATATTTATTAGTATTCTGCGGAGACTGGTGTTATGTTTGTTAGGTTTTATGTATTCAGTGTACTTCCAATGGAATTCTGTGACAATGTAGATAGGACCCTAAATAAATTATGTTTTAAAGTACATGATATGATTTTATTTTACCACATCTCTGTTTAGCAGATCTCCTAACTGCTGATCCCAATAAACTATCTCTAGCTACATGGAATAACATAATTATCATGAGTTATTAGAATTATTTTCGAGATTTTTTTATTTCCACTACACACCAAAAAATGTTCTTCCGTTTGTCACCTAGTCGCGTAGCGACCACATCTTCGAATCGGTAAAGAATTAAATATGTACTTAGTTATATAAATACAACTATGTTACGAGTAGGTATTATGGGCAAAAAGCAGAGCACATCTGCGAGCTAGTTCTTAGATGTATTGAAACGTTTGAAAGCCAGTCCATAGACCTGCACCGCTCCATGCGGCTCGGCTAGCATGCTTTTTATTTGTCCAACGTCATATCATAATTAATACGAAACTAAAGTTCATAAATCTTATCACCAGTGTTCCGGGCGCACTCCATCAGAACTCCTTCGACTCTTTCACAAGGTTACATTTAGGTGAAGGTATTTTATTCAGTAAATACGCCAACTTGTTTGACGGCTTGTGTCCGGAGCGCAGTCTGAGAGCCATCACTAATACCTTTCTATTAATATGGTCAAGCCAAGGGAAAGCGACAATTTGGGGCTGTATAGGTTTATACCAAATACCCTGCTGTTTGGAACTTTCATCATAATATTCCTGCCACATATCTTTGCAATGTTCTTAATTATTATGCAATGGGGTAACATTCAATGGAATACCATCAGTGCAGCACCTCTATTCTCCCATCTTTAAAACCATCAATGAAGTAATATGCAGATTTCTTTAAAAGTTAGGGTGATATGAACTTTTGGCACGGTCTAAAGAACAGTTTGACTTTAATGTATCTAGTAAGAAAATAAAGAAAGTTACATGCAATATTTCTAGGTACGTAATGAACTATTGATACCTAGTCATGTTTTGAATTTATTTCATATTTTGAATGACTAGTATTAATGAAATTAATTGACTAGCAGCCATCAATTTGCATTTGATTTTGTACTCTTTAACACAAATAGTAATCACTTCTAATATGATGGAAAAGACATCAAATAAGCAACACTGAATGATACATCATAATATTACAATTTATTTCTTATAAACAGAGTCGTTGGCCGTCCAACATCCTTCAGTGTAACAACAGAGTCAACCTTAACTAGATATCACAACAAGTGTAGTCTGTACATTATGACATGCTATCGATCAGTGAAGCACGCATCGTTGATGTGATGGCTGTAGGCTTGGCATCATTCAGCTTGAATACACTCTCTATGACCGAGATCTCTGTGGAGGTGGTGTCCATGCCGCAGAAGGCACACCAGTCATTGACGACCATGCCCGCGGCGACGACATCGCTGCCCCGGTTGACGGTGCCGGCCACTAGCGGCACCTGCAGTAGCGACGAGAGCTCGTCCTGGTCCTGTATGGAGGTCTTGGGGTGCACCATGCCACCGCGGTTGCTGAGCGCGGCGTACGAGCCGACGAGAACGTTGCCGGCCACCGTCTGGCGGAACACCTCCACGTTGAGCGTGTCGGCGAGGATCTCCTCGGTGTCACGGTCCAGGTCGGGGTGCACCAGCGCCACGTAGTCGTTGCAGGTGATCACGTTGCCGAGCGCGCTCAGCCGCTCCTCCACGCGCTGCACCTTCACGTTGTCCGGCAGGCTGTTCCTGATGTGCTGCAGCTCCGTGTCCGTGGTCGACGACGGCACCAGGAGCCCGTTCTTGTTGGCGACGCACATGCGGCCTATTATCCTGCACCCTGCAACGCTCGCGTGCACTACTGGTATCGTGTCCGCCAGTTCTGCTTCAAACACGCTGTAGAAATTTTCTGAACCTCCAATAGCGACAAGACAATAAGAATTAGTCAATTTACTGAATACTCCCACTTCATTATTATTTTCAAATTGTACGCGAACTGCCATGATTTCCAATTTATTTGGGTTTTACAAATAATTTCAAAGTATTTCACAAGAAAATGTATTTCTCTTCACTTCACGTGGGACAAAAACACGGGAAAATGGGAAAACAATATCTGATCTGTTCTGTCACTTGTCATGTCTGTCAGTCAGTCGAATCGAACGAGCCTGGTCGAGCAAGCAAGCAAGCGAGCACAGACCACGAACAAGCAAGCAAAATTCTGTCAACACGTTCGAGTCGGGAAGGACCACAGATTACTTCTAAATTATATAGCTCGTCCGACATGATTATGATTACTTAGTACTTACAAGATTATAGGCGTGGTCTGTGATTACAACACGATTACAAGCATGGTTCATGGACTTATTACGATTTGAGTAATAAGTCCATGGCATGGTTAGGTATTTACAGTCCCACCATCTTATCTGTTCAGTTGACAGCGTCGCTAGTGGAGAATTTGGTATACATAATATAAGAAATTCACCAAGAAACAAAGGTAATTAAAACATATCTTGCAAGTCAGTCTATAGATATCATTAAAATTTAAGAAACTACAATATCAATCATATAAAGCCTAACTAACATAGTATAGATTCAATATGACGCGGCTGTAAAATGGGAACTCCATTTTGCCCACCTGAACAGTTAAGTTGGTGGCACTGTACACTGGTATTTAGTATCCATAGCCTGTGGGTATCACAGTAGGCAGTAGGCTTGTTTCGTCGTCTGTGGCAGTAGGTATACAAGAGAGAGGTACTGCAGACAGTCTTGGGTAGCGCCTGTGCGTACGAAGAAAAATAGGTACATGTTGTAATGCTGGGGCCACACTTACGCTCAATGTCAATGCCCATTTAATGCAATAATTTTCAATGCAATATAGTGGGTGGCTACACTTAAACTGTCAATGTCAATGTTCATTTATTGTAAAAAAAAAATCATTGACAACGGCATTGAATTTACTTCAATTCAGGCAAGATGGACGTCGACAGAAATCTATATTTCATGAGAGTTAATTTATATTATTTGACTTTATTAAATCATTATCGAATAAAGAGACCATGTTTGCAGAATCTCAAGAAAAGTAATAATTTTGTTGTTACTCCACTCTGTCGCCATAGTACGTATAGACAAAAACGTGCGATTTTGAGGCAAATCCGTCGTAATAAGCAAATACGTCCGAACCCGTTGCGCTCTCGACGCACACTGACAATACGTAGTGTGGCCGCTTCATGCATTTAACTCTCGCATTAATCTCTTTGATGTACCGCCACTCGAGCTATCGCATACGCCAAATGGCATTGTCAATGCTATTGTCAAATTATGACGCATAGTCGTGGCTACACCTACGGTTAATGTCATATTCTATGGCATATGGCATAGGTGTGGCCCCAGCATAAAAGATTACCCAGTATTCCTTGTTTTTTTTTTACCTAGAGTTGAGATTGTATTAGCTGAGATAAATTTCGAATGTGTTTTAGATACTTTTTGATTTAGATATTCAACCTGCGCGTTCAACCTCATAGATCAACATTCTTACCAACTTTGGTTACCTACCCAACCTACCACCACGTCAAACAAATACTTTTGAAGGTATAAATTAGGGTAGATTTTTGTGGATAGTTTAATAAATAAACCTTTGAAAAAAAAATGTTATAGAAACAACAAAATGTCTTATAAAGAAAAACACAAATATGCGTAAATTTGTAACCCTTAACTGTCTTGTGGATAAATTAGATAAAGAGCCATTCCCGAGCGATGCCATCCAGAATTTGAGGCAAGCTGTGATAGCTCACTTCCCTTACAGACCAATACTTCAACAAACGCTGCAGAATGTAAACTTCAACTTCCACAGGACGTCCAGCTATGAAAACATTATCAGAGTACGTTGGACGGTACACCGCTGTTTGATCAGATACGGGCGTACACTCGGATACAGGAGTAGGTAGTCATTGTTTTCGTTTGGGCGCAGGAGTGCAATGCGGGCGAAGGCGAGACTCTGTTGATGTTTTGGAGCTGCTGCGAGGCGACCGAGAGCAAGGTGACCGTGAGCATGTCGAGGTCTAGCTGCTCCTCTATTTTGCTAGTAAGAGCATTAGTTTTAACATTATATTCAATTATCTTTTAGTTGTCACATGACCGGTGGTACCTATTACGGTAAGGTATGGCATAGTTCTCCTATTAATTACTACATTATACATATATGTATTTTGCTATTTTATTTATGGTAGGCGAAAAACTGACATGAGGCATAAAATATACGAATTACTAATAATACTTATGTAATGATAAAGATTAAATGAAATGAATTTCAAATGAATGAATGAATCAAATGAATTTCCTACTCATATTAATATTGAATTTGTTGGGAGCGGCGGGGTTGGTACAAATTCACATTTCGTACAAGTACTCTGATTTATCAATACATACATTCTAAGTTAAGAAATATACTCATTTTGTACAAAATTATTGCATTTGCTGGGTCCGGTTGGTGCGAATTCGCATTTTGTATTAAGTATTCTGGTACCTATAGCAATTGGTACTTTTTCTCAGCTTGTACTAAGTTAATTTATAAGTAGATACATATTCGCATTTCGATAGCAATTACATAGTAATTTCACAAATCTTTCCACTGAGATTAAATAAAATCAAGCAAGAGTTCCGTAATTGGGAAATAAGCTTTAGAAAAAAATTAAATAACGCGAACCTCGATTTTTTATTACAAAGACGGTAGGTGGATATGTGATGACATTTAGGTATACTAAGTTTAATTAATCCTCCTCCTTATCGAGTGGATGGTCAACCTGACCAATCCTGGTGTCAGAGTTATAGAGCCGCCAAAGGCCTCTGACGTGACTAATTAATTATTATTTATCATCATAGCCGTCTAGTACATTGTACGGTTCTCTTTCTGAATAACACCAACAATTTTCATCTGTGTAACTCTCTCCATAAACATTGACAAAAGTAGCCGCAGTTTTCAAAATCATATAGAAATCTCTTTATCTACTCATAACTCGGAAAGACATAAAATAGCGAATGCTCGTGTTGGTTGTACCAATAATTTTACTAATTTTCCTTTGCCAATTTTCAAGGGCATTGGATAGTACGGTGGTTTTCACCTTCACCATAACAGCATATTAACGAACACAATATATTTTATTACTAGCAGCGCCCCGCGGTATTACCCGCGTTGTTCCCGTTCCCGTGGGAATTTCGGAATGAAAAGTAGCCTATAACCTTCCCGTTGAATGTGGCTATCCATTACAAAAAGAATTTTTCAAATCGGTTCAGTAGTTTCTGAGATTAGCGCGTTTAAACAAACAAACAAACAAACAAACAAACAAACAAACAAACAAACAAACAAACAAACAAACAAAACAAACTCTTCAGCTTTATAATATTAGTATAGTATAGATTTTGAAGCCATTGTTTTCCGTAATACTTAATGTTAAATTCCAGTTTACAGGCAGATTTGTTGTAAATATCTCCGAAGAGATATCATTTATAGTAGGTAGGTACTTACATTTCATAGATTTTACACTCAAAAAGATTTAAACCTCTACATCTAGCTTTTAGGGTGCTTTCAAATTATGCGTTTCGTGTCGGACCGCTGCGGTGCCGAAGCGGTGCGTTTGTCGTATTGTGAACGTACGATCGTGTGTTTTCATACAAATCGACCAGTGCGGCAACGGTGCGTACTAAAATTATTTCGCGGTATTATACGTACTTATTGTACGAATCGCGTGTTGGACAAACTGCTAATAATGAACGAATTGTGAAATTGTACGAATCGCGGACAAACTGTTTGCTTTTATAACGGAATTTAGAATTGTACAAATCAACCATTGTACTAAATGCTAATTTATACGAAACTAGATTTGCACGAAATGCGAATATGTACCAATCCCGTCGCTCCCAATTTGTTGCGTTTTATTATACCCAACCTATTTAGGCGGGGTCCCAAAATATGACGCCCCGAGAGCGTGAGCTGCGCTCGATCGCCCAGCAGACGGACATCAGCTGCCAGTACAGCCCGGGGGTAGCTTCACCAGGTGATCGCAGTTATTATGTATATTCGGGTGGTAGGTGTACTGCTATATAGGATTATGTTGATAGTATCATTGTAATGTGAAGTGAGCCTGTGCGAGGTGGGCGAGCGGCGGTTCGCGTGCCCGCACCTGCCGGACTCGGTGTCGTTCTCGTCGCCGGCGTCGTCGCTGGTGCCCTCCGGCCGGTCCACCTCCATCCTGGGCTCCGTGTGCGCGCTGCTGCTCAACAAGCAGGTACCACCCCCGCCCCGCCCCGCCCCGCCGACGCCCGCACCCCGCGCGGCGGGCGCCGTGCGCTGAGTGGCCTCCTTGTGCAGCAGGTGAAGGAGCAGGTGAGTGTGACGGGCAGCCAGCGCGCCGATAACATCTGCCGCATCTGCTTCGGCGGGGAGAGTGGCGAGCGGCTGGTGCGGCCGTGCTCGTGCCGCGGCACCATCGCCGGCGTGCACCGCTCTTGCCTGGAGCGCTGGCTGCTGCAGGCCGGCACCTCGTACTGCGAGCTGTGCCGCCACCACTACGCGGTGACGCGCACGCACAAGTGGTCCTGGGTGATGTCGGTGTGCCAGTGGGCCGTGTCGGGGCGCGGGCGCGCGCTGGCGGCGGACGCATGGCGCGCGCTGGCGCTGGGGGCGCTCAGCGTGCTGGGCACGGCCCGCGCACTGCACGCCTGCGACGCCGTGCTGCAGGCGGGCGCGCGGCGCGGCGGCGGCGCCGCGCTCGCCGCCAACCTCTTCTCCTCGCTACTCATCGGAATCATCGGTAGGCAGCCCGTGGCCATGGCTCACCTCCTCATTGATACTGGCACTGTATGTGCGTATTGACAGCGTGTGTGTGTGGTGTCAGGCGCGCTGAACGGGTTGCTGACGACGTGGATGCTGCTGAAGATCCAGGAGCACCAGGCGTCGTGGCAGGCGTGGCGCGACAGCACGCTGCACGTGCACGTGTCGCTGGACGAGGCATGCGGCGCGCGCGTCTCCCGCGCCACCAACGTGACGGACCCCGGTCTGCCTCCGCCCCCACCCCCGCCCCCCACACCCTCCAACGCACCCCTGCCCGCCTCCGAAGATGAACCATTGGTAAAATGCAATATTCTATGCTTATTTAGATATTGATTCCTAGAAATCAGTGGTAACTGCAACACATAGTCCGCCTCACCGACGCCGCGGCGCGTTGTCCGCAGGCGCTGCCGTGAGGATGTCGCTGGCGGCGGCGGCGGTCGTCTTCAGCTCGGTATGCTTCGCCCTCGTGCTCATCGCTGTGGTCATGCTGAGCAACCTACAAAGAGAACAAACTATTTCCTAGTTTTTTACAATGTTTTACTTAATATACAGTGATTTTAATAAGCTATCACCTGCCTATAATTGTAGTATCGGGGCGGGCGGGAGTCGGCAGGCAGCCTCGGCCCCGCCACGACGCGTGTTCCCTGTTCGATACACCTATGATACGGAGTGCGATGACGTTTCACTTATTTTATATTGTTTATTTTTATTGTAGGAAATATAAATAGGGATAATAGCAGGGGGTGGCGGCAATAACGAACACTAATATTAAATGTTAATATCATTTATTAAATTAATATAAATTAAAATAATTACTCTTATGTCATTAAAAATAATAATATTTATAAAATCAGTAGGCGAATACAAGCTTCACTGTTAAAATAAATGTCGTAATAATACAAAATATTAGTGTTATATATTAATGATCGTGTCACACACGACTGTACACTGAACAAGAGAATTCAACTTTCTTATGTGGATGAATAAGTCTAAGCGATCCTCGAGTCGTGCTGCGTGCTGCGTGCAGCGAGCTGCGTGCAGCGCGTGCGACCGCTTACTTACTCGACGGGTTAGTGTGCTTACAACTAGGTACAGAGAAATCACATGTTGAGATTACATTTAGGAGAGTTGAGACGCGACGGAGAAACGTGTGGGCGGACACTGACAAACAACACTTACAATATACAAACATTAACAACAATATACGCTCTTTGGGAAATACAATAGTAACTGTGTGAGGTGGACTACTCGCGGCGGAGCGGCGGCGCGGCGGAGCGCTAGGGCTCGTCCTTGAACCGGCGGTGGATGGACTGCACGTATGTGAACACGCACTTCCAGTCCGGCTTGCGCATCGCCACCATATCCTCCACGTCCAGCAGGGGGTAGATGCCCGCCTTCTCACTGCAACACCACGACACTCGTGTTACATTCATACATTATTTTCCATTAACCAGCCACATCGTCGCAGAAGTTCATCGCAAGATCAGATTTAGAGATGTGTTGGGTCGGAATATTATGTAACATTGCACCTTCTAATAGCCGAGCGCCTAGCTACGATCCCACCATACTTAATGATTACTATACTCTACTAAACTTTCCGCACACTAAACTACAACTATGAAACTCTACATCGTCGATCTACGATGCTTCATGACTCTAACACTTCAGGGAGTTGCACATTGCTCGGGCCGAGTGAATATCTTTTCAATTTAGTTATGAATCAAAAGAACATCTGGAATCCAGATTCCAGATGTTCTTTTGACGCTCGTAAGAACGATAGGATAGAGAGTGGGACCGTATATGAGGGGGCTATTCCGTAAGAGTAGTAGAGATGTACTCACTCGGCTACTTTGAAGGCGAGCGTGAAGTTGTGCCGGCGCTTGTCGGCGCTCAGCTGCGAGTAGTCGAAGGCCTCGGGCAGGAAGTGGTGCACCAGAGCGCAGAAGGCCAGCCCGTCCGCCCAGCTCGTCGAGAAGTTCTCCAGCTTCACATTCTACACACACAACGCACACCTCAGCCTCGTGCCTCTTCTCGGGAGCTAAGGAACAGGCTCCTACCTGATCCGCAAACACTCGTACTTCTCATGAGCGGGGCATGTATTTATAAATGTCTACAATTCGTATGATTCTGTATTTTGTAACATAGCTCGATCCTAGTGTGTATTAATTTTACAATTTCATTGAACTCAAAATGTCACTACATTATTGAGTGGGTTATCATGGGGTTATCTTATGATTCTCTAAGAAAATCATTTTGTGGTTTCAATAACCTTTGACATGGTTCAAATTTTAATATATATTCTTAGCTTTTTTTCATTTATAACAAACTTATTACTACCATACAAACACACACATTCACACACGGCCAAGTAAATAAGTGAGATATATTTACAAAGAATCCCTGGAAATTTCCACAAAATAGGTGTAGTAACACCATGAACATCGAATACTCTAGATAAAGCTTAATACGAGACACATGAGACATAGAGCCGCGGTAAATTATCCATAGTGACGCAAACAAGCCCCGGCATCCAGGGGCCTCCAGGGGCCTCCAGGGGCCTCCAGGGGCCTCTAGTCACAGATCTAAGTGATTCCAGCGTTTGTCACTAGCTGGAAGCATTATCAGGTGCGCGCATAGAGCCTCCACTTTAATAATGTGGCATTGCTGGATAATTTATAAAATTCAGGGCGCAATGGGCTCAATAATGTTTGTTTGTTTATAATTCCCTATCTTTATGAAGCGCAGGATACTCAAATATATAAAATTACATTTAACGAAACCACACGAACACCACGCGTTTGTTATTTATTTATTGTAAAAACAAACGACATGCGAACTCGACTTGATCTTAAGGTATCTCTGTCTGCCTGAGGCGACAGTAAGAGCGACAATATATCCTAATGATCTGTGTCAAGACCCATCAACACGCTGGATAGGTACGAGCTTAAGTAAGTAGGTAACCATGAAAATATTCAAAAAGTACATAAATGTTATGAAAATAGTAAGTATATACAAAACAAAAGGTATAAGAGCACCCAACAATAAAGCACAATTATTGAGAAGCGTGTGATGTGATGTGATGGAGTGGCGTGACAGTGTGATGTGAGGCGTTAGTGCGGTGCGCGTGCGCGTGCGCCGGTCAACCAGCATGCGGTGCGACGCCGGGCGGGCGTCGCGCGTCGCCCCGATGTCACTCGTCGGGTCTTCCAGAAGCTGATGCAAGTCTCTCACCGCACTTCCACATCCGACGTCATGAATACCGACAAGTGGGTGTTTATTAAAACTTGCATCAGCTTACAAGAATGCCTCCTCGAACTCCCCATCGCGTTGTATAATATACAATAACTACGAGATTTGATTTAAAGAACAAGAAATTGTTTTATTGATTGTGAGAAAGGATGCGTTATGTTATAAATGTTGTGTTGCGTCTGGACCAGAGTAGAGCAGACCAGTGGGTGGGGGTCAGTCGGTGAGTGAGGGGTGACGCGGGGGACGCGGTGGGGAGGGCCGCGGGTCGCGGGCGCGCTCGGTACCTCGTAGTCCCTCGTCTTGTCGCGACACCACTGCAGCAACCGCTCTTTAATAGTGAGAGCGCTCGTCTGCAGCGCGGGGTCCGTGAACTTGAAGTAGGGCTGCGACGGAGAGCCCGGGCTCTGCGGCGTCTTGGGCGAGCTACACAACGTACCTTGGGTTAGAGTCGCCTCACTAGTGCCTCGTCTCGTCTCGCTACTCGCCTAGCGGCTAGCGCTCGTTAGTTCAGGTGCCGTCACATTCGAGTGCTACGCACGCGGTGCAGATGTTATCATCGGGTTATTGACAGTCGCGCGGTACGGGCACAATGTTTAATGACATGTTATGTGGAACGAGTACACACGCGCATATTATTCACATCACTACTCGGATCGGATCGATCGGACTCGGTCAAGCGATGCTGCTCTCACTTCTCAAGTCATATCTATAGTAAGCTTCTACTATACAAGTTACAATGTAATGCATAATATCAATAAAATAATAAGTTATGTAATTGTATGTAAGTAATATTTACTTGAGGCTATATTCCTTATTCGTATCCCGAGATATGGCTGCTAAAATAAATAAAAATATATTGCGTTACATAATACTTTATCAAGCGAAAATATTATGTACTTATAATAATAGGTCATGTAGGAATGTACGAGTATGTATGCACCTCATATTGAATAGATAAAGGTATCTTGAATGATAGGATTGATTGAAATGTTAATGGACGAGACGTGGGCTCGGGTCGGCGGCGGACTCACTTGGGACTGTTGGTAGAGTTCTGTTTCTCGAGCTGACGGAACTTGGCGAACGGCGACACGGGCTTGGGCGCCGCGCGGAGCTCGCTCACTGCAACACACAGTCGGTCAGGGGCGGCTCGGAGCCGCCGGGGGGCGGAGGCGCCGGGGGGCGGAGGCTCCGAGCCGAGCTTACCTTGAGAACTCTTGATGGTTGTGGTACTACTGCTAACTGTTTTCTCCGAAGAATTCCTCCTCACGCTCGATGAAACGGTGACTTCTTCTTCTTCTGCAATAGAAACATAATATGAAACGAGCGCAGCGGCGAACAGCGTCACAAACACGGCTATAGTCTAATCATTTAATCATAACACTTGAAAACAATCAGCAAGACATTAATGACAACGATACTTAAAAGCAATTAGTGAAATAAACACGGTTACGGAGGGGGGATGTCGGCGGAATGATCGCGAACAATGGTGGAGATACATATGTACAGAGTCGTGGGGATGTGGGGGCGGGAGAGGCCGGGGGCATGCGACACGGCGGCAAGCGGCCCACTCACACACACGACTCACGCGCGTCTCGCTCGTCTCCGGCGCCCGCGCCGCCGGCCCGGCCGGGCGCTACCTAGTGGAATGTGTCGCTACGCGAGGCCCGACACCAGGTCCTCGAACGCGTCGTCCGCGTTGCTCTCGTCTAGGAACTGCAGCTCGGACAGCGCGCCCATGGTGCGGCTCCGCCCCAAGCCGTAGGGCGCCGCCCCCGCCGCCCGCCCCGGGCTCTTCTGCCCCGCGAAGTACGCCTCCACCGAGCGCCGCTTGTCGGGCAGCTCATCGCGCGCGATGCCGCCCTCGTACAGCTTGGGCACCGCCAGCAGGTGCATGGACTTGGTGCGCGCGACCACGCGGCGCGGCGAGGAGCCCTTTCCGGCCAGCTGGTGCCACGAGCCCGAGCGGCTGAGTGCGCTGCCGCCGCCGCTGCCTGACTCGCTCGACGCCATGGACTCGCGCGAAGCGCCCAGCGAGGGCGGTGGCGGCGAGCGGCGCGCCACCCGCCGCGGCGACAGCTTATCGAGTGCGCCGCGCAGCGCGTCGGCGGCGCCGCGCGTGCGCACGCCCGCCGTAATGGTGGCGGCGCCGCGCACGGGCCCGCGCATCACGCGGCTCACGGGCATCTCGTGCTCCGTGGTGGGCTCGTCGCGCGGTGGCTCGCTGGCGCGCGGGGAGCGCGGGCTGGCGGGGGCGCGCGCGCGTTCCGTCTCGTTGCTCACCACATCCGGCAGGTAGTCCACCTTGTGGGCGCGGGCCTTCTCTATGTCGGGAGTGCGCTGCAGCGGGACGAACGTGGAGATGGCGGCGGGCGGCGTGTAGTCGGTGACGGTGTAAGCGGGGGCCGAGGCGGGGGTGGGTGGGGGCGGCTTCATCTCCGGCTCGGGTGGGCGGTAGGGGCGCGCCTTCTCTCTGATCTGGCGCTCGTAGAACTCGATCTGCAGGCGCTGTGCGTCCACGGCGGGTAGCGGCGCGAGTCCGTTGAGGCGCGGCTCCTCCAGGCGGCGCACAAGCTCGGGCGCCGCCAGCTCAGGGGGTCGCGGCAGCGGCGGCGAGTGAGTCGGCGGCGGGGGCTGTTTGTATGTGGGGGCGTAGCGCGGGGGCTCGGCCTTCGTGTCGTATGCCTCCGGCCCGTGTCCGTTGGGCGCGCGATCGAGGAGCGGTGGCGCTGGACTGGGAAGCTGCGGGCGCGGGCTGGGGGGGAAGGCCGGGGGCGAGGGCGCACCCACCGACGGGGGGCTCCACACCAGTGGAGGCGCCGTCGTCGGGGAAGGGATCTTGGCGGGAGGCTTGAAAGCGGACATCGGGGCGTGAGAGAACTGGTTCACGGGGATCGGCCTCGCTACGAAGGGTTTCACTACTAACGGTTTAGTGGGAGAGTGAGACACGGCCGGCGGGTGGGCGAGGGGGCTGAGGGTGGGGGCGGGGGCGGGGGCGGGTGCCGGGACCAGGCGCGGGGCGAGGGACCGGGCGGGGGCGGGCGGGGCGCGCGCTGCAGGGAGCTGACGCGGGGCGGGCGGCATGTGCACGCGCGGGGGCTCGCGGCGCTCCGTCACCCATGGGGGTTTGATGATCTCGGGCGCGGGGTCGGCGAACAGCTGTCGTGGGGGAGCGGGTGGCGCAGCGGAGTGCTCGGTGGCACGCCAGAAGCGTCGCGCCGAAGAGGAGGCGGAGGCGGCGCGGTGCGGCTCAGGTGCGGGCTGCGCGGGACGCTCGCGGCTCTCGAATGCGTGTTTGATGTTCCCGAAGCGGCTGCTCCAGTTGTTGTGCGGTGGCTCGCGCTCCGCCGTCGCCGCCTCGTTCTTTTTCATGAACGCGACGAACTTCTTATCGTTGTCGGTGCGCGGGCTGAAGGCGGGCGGCGGCGGCGCGCGGTCCTCGTCCGTGTCGGAGTCGCGCCGGTACCCGCCCAGCGGCCGCCCGATGTCGATCGTGTTGGCACGCTTCATGCGCAGCTTCCTGTTGCCGTTGAACCGGCTCAGGGGTTTGGAGTCATCGTGTGCGGACGGCGGCGCGGCGAAGTTGTACGTCGGGGGCAAGGGCCGGTAGAAAGTGCGCGTGGCGGGGTCGGGCTCGGGAGCGGCGGGCGCGCGCCGCGGCCGCTCCGCCGCGGGCCGCGTCTCCGCCTCCTGCTGCCCACTCGCGTCGAATTTGTTCGCTATCGCCGCTATGCTGCTTTTTGTCTCCGAAGGGCGCCGCTCCGTCCTCGGTGGCGTCGGGGGCTGCGGTTGCGTCTCGACCATGGAGTGGCGGAAGAAGTCGTGTCGGCGTGGGGCGGTGCGGCGCTCGACCGGCGCGGCGGGCGCGGACGGGGGCTCGTAGCTGAGGGAGTGCGCGAGGGGTGGGGGGGCGCGCGGGACGGCGGGCTCCGAGCCGGAGCTGGAGCCCGAGGAGGGCGCGCGCTCCGGCAGCAGGCGGTCCGCGTCCACGAGCGCGCGCGCGCGGTCCAGGTCGTCGCGCGTCACCGCAGTGGTGTGGCGCGCGGCGCGCGGGCGGCGGCGCGGGCGGCGCGCGCGGCACCCGTCCAGGCGGTCGGCCGCGTCCAACGCGTCCTCCAGGCGGTCGGCCAGCGCCAGCAGCGCGCGCGCCTGCGGGTGCGCGGCGGGTGGCGCGAGCGCGGCGCGCAGGCGGCCCAGCGAGCGCCGCACGTCGCCCACCACGTCGGGCGGCGCGGCGCCCAGCCCGGCCAGCAGGCGCTCGCCGCCGCCACCCAGCAGCCCCTGCAGCAGCGGGAGGAGGAGGGACTCACCGCGCGTGTCGTTCTGCTCCGCCGCCTCGCCGACGCCCAGCGCCGCCGTCACCGCGCCGGCGCATGCTGCAACACACACACACCAGTCAGTGCCGTCCCGCGCCCGCCGACCGCTCTCTCCTGATGTGCGACTCACCCTCCTGTTCCGCCATCAGTGCCCGGATGCGTGCGCGCAGCCGCCGCCGCTGCTCGTAGTCGGTGCACTGCTCGAGCTGGAACACGACAGGCTCTCGTCACGGCCCCGATCTCTCTCCATCTCTACGCATCGTTACGCGGTCACGGCACACCGGAACTACACCGGAAGTGTCCGCCTCATAAATTACTGTATTTACTTTTAGCTACTAACCGTTTTGCTTCCTCAGTCACTATAATCTCAATTTGCGTCAATTGCTTAGATAAAACTTATTGCTTTCGCGAGTCTGAAACTTTACGAATATGTTGCGCTACCGTCATTTGAACAGTCTAAGGTTCAGAGGATGTCTGGGACTCTTCTTTACCAAGCCCAAGACCTTTAGACGGTCTAAAAACTCTGAGAGCGCGGTACGTGATCATGATGAGGTATTGACGACCATACAATATAAGAATATGTATTATTTAATAATCAGTTGGCGCGTAAGCAGATGCCGAGGGACTTAAGTGCACATCTATGGACGTCAGTGGGCAGGATGACGATTACATTTAACTGATCTTACTCGAGTGAGAGCGCACTCACACATGCGCGCGCGCAGCTTTCATGCGCGGACATCAGTTACAGCTGTCACGATGACTCGCCGTATTCTGTGTTATGACGGCTACCAAGAGATATGGGCTTGATTGCGTCAAGTTTAAATTGAAGAATTTATTAATACAATTAAAAAGAAATAAGCAAATGAAGTACCTATGTTTAGCAAGTGGAATAAATAATATTAATGCTAACCTGACTGACCTACTAGTTTTTAGACGGAACAGTATGAAATACAGGGCGGCTTTGGTACCTAAGAAAATAAACTCGTATCCCTCGTATGTAGTGAGAGCGCTTACTTTGTCGGGGGTTGCGGGTTCGATTCCCGCCCGGAGTCAACAATATGTGAAGACTTATTATATATTCTTATAAAGTATTTGTGTATGTATAGTAGGTAGTATCAGTTAGTTAGATTCCATAATACAAGCTTAGAGCTTAGTTTGGGTCTAATTAACCGAGTGTGAATTTGTCCGGGTATATTATTACTATATTTATTATAGTTATAGACTTGCCCATACCGACCGGTGTTGAAAAGCCGTCCGGTAGGTGTTAGTGCTCATCGGACATGGAGTGCGGACCATAGAAAGCGACTTACTCCCTTCAAAGGTGGTCGAGACGTATGCATTGCTTGCGTATCGCTGCGGCTCCCAGACTAGTGCGAAGTTTAAGGAGGGTATATTATATGATTATCCATGTCCATCCATCCATCTCGTCCATGGGAACAGGGACAAGGCGGATACAATCGCGGAATGCTGCTGGTCTGAATATAGGGCTCGATAGGAACCTCTCAAGTATAACAGGCACAAGCAATGTTTGGAAGAACTTGGAGGGTAAACTCACGAGGTTCCTGAGGAGAGTCTCGTCCCAGCAGGTGTCGAGGTCGAGCGGCTCCGTGGGCCGCGAGCTGGTCTCCCGGGCGCGGATCTGCTCCTGCACACACACACACACTGGTCAATAATCAAGTAAGTTTCAGTACGGTAGGGCCAAGATGCAAGCCAAAGACTACAACTCTTCAACTTTGTAAGTCTTCAAATTGTATCATAAAGAAAAATCGTGGTCCTGGTGAGCATCTTAGCTCTGCTGGTATCGGAGTTTTTAGACCGTCTGCAGGCCTGTCATATAAGTATATACTTACTACTAAATATACTAAAACAGTAAATACTACTAACGGCCACCCATCCGAGTAGACGTCGCGTTGCACGTTACTTAACGATCACGATGAGTTCACATCGCTTAGTCCCACTACCACGAGCGCTACCATAAATGACTTTTTATTCTAAATGAAAGAAGCGTCGGGTACGTATTTTATTAAATATATTATATATTCTAACACGATTCAGTCCCGTTTCATTTAGTATTATTAGTGCAAATCTAGTTTTAAAAGTATGAATAAATGACTTGTTCACAAACTGAATCAAAAAGTCTCAAACTATTGTACTTATAAGCAAACGCAGCATTACAAACAGCGGCGCTACATCCCGTAGGATGAATGTTAAAGTTGCTTCAGTTAAAACTAGTTTTGCTAAACGTTTTCGGTGGTTTGCTTTTCCATTGATATACCGACGTGCTTTAAATCATTGTGACCTCTCTTGTCTTCTCTATGGTGTCAAAGTTAGGATTAGGAAATGGTTATTGACCCTTGACTATTATGAAACTGAAAATATTTTGAAAATTGTAACCTAAAAAGTGTATTTTTTATTAACAATACTTAATATATTTTTCTCGTACATAGAATTGTCCTAACAATGACATTATATTGTACACCAGCATTGCATTGTATTGTATATTCAAATTCAAATTCAAATTATTTATTTGTTCATATTACCTATAATCTGCTGCAGGTTCTGTTATTTTGATAAACTGGCTTGTATAATCTAATCTCAATTAATTTAAATAAGTGCTTATTGTTAGTTTGATTTCTTGTATGTTGTTCTGTCAGTGTTTCTTTTTCATTAATGCTAAACTGTTTAACGGCTACCCGCCGCGATACAGGCTAGCCCTAGTGCGGGAGCCATTGGATATGTAATTTTTAAGGTTAAGCTTTTTTTTTTTTTGTCAATAAATATAAATATAAAACGGAAAGTCGCGAATGGTTCTTGAAAGCTAATTTGGTAATACAAAGGTAAAGTTTGAGGAAAGCTCAAAATATATAATGAACCGTAACGAAAAACTCAGTCTTTTTGTTAAAAATAAATATAACAAAAATGATGAAATGCAACCTCATCGTAGTGGGAACGACCTTCCCATTTCTCTGTGAAGGCCGTTCCATTTATTTCGGTAGTTTATTTATATTTGTGAACTCTTCTCCAACTCATCCGCGGGTCAGATTTCGTTCTCCGGACACCGACGCGCTGGTTCGTTCACTGACAGGTCACTATCCTGATCCTGCACTAGTTCAAATACCACGTTACATGACACATCCCGATATAAATCAAGCCAACATAATCTACTTCTAATAATACGCGTTCACCTACAGATGTTTCAATACTTAGTAAACATTCATTTTTATTGCTCAACCACTCCGCTGTTTTCACGTACAAAAATCCATTATTAAGCTCTTAAAATACAGCGCCCGAGCCAAGGAAAACAAGTAGAAACAATGATGAGTTTGTTTCGGTGGAGATCATTCACGAGCGGGCGGCAGGTGCCCGGAGCTGCGAACACGGCTCGCGTGGGAGCCACTCGCCACAACATCGCGAAATACCGCATGCAACCTTGACTCCACTACATCCTAGTCGTGTTTTATTCACTAGCAGTAGTAAAACATTGCCAAGAGCGATAAATAACTTGGAGCATTTTTTATTAACTATATTTTCGCACGTAACTATTGAAACACGTGCACGGTTAGATAAAATAGAATCGCTTCGGATGTTTCCGATAATGTCAATTTTAATTTTATGAACTTTTAAGGCCGGTTTCCATCACGAGCGTGACGTTAGATCTCTGCTTAAGTTCTGATTAAGTTCTAACAAGCGGTCCTACGTAAAGTACACTAAATAACAAGGGGTCCTACGTAAAGTACACTCGATAAGAAGCGGTCCTACGTAAAGTACACGCAATAACACACCAGATCGTCGACCCAGCTGGCACGCGCTCCACTAGGCTCATGATAATTGGCACTTGTCAGTAAATTGTTAATTGGAATCACATCAGTGAGTCACGAGTCGATAATAATTCATTAGCATTTCGATTACTATCATAGTAAACGTGTCACGGTGTCACGCCAAGTGTAGTCGTGACGTCATATAAGAATAGACAATAGAATATAAGGAGGCCAAGTTCGTATGTTTGTATGTTTGGGTGCAACAAGTTCGAAGTAAATAAAGTATGTAATTTATTTTTAAATTGTAATAAAAATATATTGAACCCCATTTTAACCGACTTCTAAAACCTGTTTTTTCGCTTATCTTAAGATTATAATAATATCCTGATTATGTATTTATCCCGATTTTGTGACGGGAAACGAGACTTCCCTGTTATATTTCCCAAAATTCCCATGGGAAAGGGCACAATGCGGGTAAAACCGCGGGGCACTGCTAGTATATTAGAATACGACAATCCGATTACACGTAGAGAAGCAATCGATATTAACTTTCCATTTAAAATTAAATTAACTTTCGCACTTAAAAGTTAAGTAATGGTTAAATGAGCACAAAACACGAGTGTTTGTCAATCATATTTTATTTCAGTGCATTTTATGACAGTTATTATTACCTCTTTTCTAGCAATCTATTTGATCTCTCTATACTATCCTATTAATCCTTAATAATATTATAAATTCAAAAGTTTGTGAGGATGGATGTATGTATGGATGGATGTATGTATAGATGGATGTATGTTTGTTGCTCTTTCACGTAAAAACTACTGGATGCATTTGGATGAAACTTTACAGTAATATAGGTTATACATCAGAATAACACATGGGAAACATTTTATCCCAAAAAATTTCCGCGGGAACCGATACAACGCGGGTAACACCGCGGGGCGCGGCTAGTACTAATAAGTATATAAAGCTGAAGAGTTTGTTTCTTTGTATAGTTGAACGCGCTAATCTCAGGGACTCCCCGTCCGATTCGAATAATTGTATTGGATAGCTACACTGAAGAGGTAATAGGATGCTTATCCCAAGATTCCCACGGGGACGGACACAACGCGTATAAAGCCGCGGGCGCGGCTATTGAGTACATAATAAGATAAGGAGTTCAGGAACAAGTTTCTCCGCCATTACGTATAGTAATAATTGTGAAGCTTACAGCTGTTTGTTTATGAGGTCTGGAGCGGGCGCGCGTCCAACCCGGAACACGCAGACGGACACGCAAATAGATATTAACGTACGTAAATGAATGTGTCGGTGATGGGGAGAGTGCAGTGCACACGTTGTGTACTTGAGAGACTTGTACAAAGTTGATGGCTGACTTGTTTGAAGCGACATTCCAACCTGCAGTTTATGATAATGTAGCTCTGAGTACGTCGCCTGAAAACCATTATGGCTTACTATGAAGGTGGAGTAGTTTTGTAGGAAATCACTAACTGAATACCGACACTCTTTACTTAAATACTTATATCCATTATAAATCACTTTGTACTAATAAATCTAAAAATTTATGCCACTTTTCGCTGTAACTGAACTCCTCAAACGGCTGTACCGATTTGAATGATTTTTTTTGTATGCGTTTGGGTGGCACCCTGGATGGTTTAGATTCACACTAGCGTCATCTATAGGGTCGCGGGTGGAACCACCGCGCGGGACAGCTAGTATTTTATAAAAGTTTAGACACAGACAACCAAACCAGGTATTTGACGTGTGAACCTGCATTCGTAGTAAAATGAGCGAAGTCGCGGATGCTGCTAGTTCCATTATTATTACTACTCGAGTGACAGCACCGGGATCACAGCGCAGAGTGCTTTCATCACCATGACCAGACAGTCTACCGTTTGAATGGACTTTGATGACTCGCTCACACACACAGACACGGCATTCAGTAATTAAAATTATACAACGTTACGTAAGTGTGCGTGTGGCTGTAAGTTGCGATGTTTATGTAATTCTATGTGAATGTGATATTGCTGTAGCGAATGTTGTAACGTTTTCCCGATGTTAACGAACAGTAAAACTGAAATTTTATGACAGTGATGAGGGTATGAGAGAAGCTCGTACGAATGGTGAATAAAGTGCAACCTGTACTATAAAGTTCATAAGCTACTGAAGTAATGTACTCTAGAAATTTAAAACAGCATCAGGGATGTGCGAATCAACCCGTCCGGGTTTGCCCTAGGGCGAAAGGGGCCTTCGATCGAGAGCCAGCGCGGGGCTCCACCCTGAAACTTACCTCCGGCCCTGGAATCTCTGATATGAATATAATATATTTAGTGGCATAGGAATCTATAAACATAGCAATGAATCCGGCATGTTGGTGCCGCGAGTCAGCGGCATACATTCGACACCGGCGCGGGCGCAGCGCGGGCGCGTGATGATAATTATCAGAAGATCACTGGGTTGCATTGTTGGCAGGTCGGCGCGCTGGGACGCCTCGCGGGAATACAACACAACTCATATTGTATAACACTAGGCGGGCGAGACCACACGTTATTGTAGCAATCTTTTGAGGTACCGATAACATTTAACATAGCTAAAATAATGACACTTATAAATGTTCTAAACCTCGTATTTTATGATAGGATCTTCTTGTCTTTGTTTAAAAGCAATTATCGATCTCGAAGTTATCAACGCTTTTATTTGTTTCTTAACACAGATAAATAAACGGTTCAGTTTCAGGCCGGAGCGGCTCCTGAAGGTGTTCGTGTTTCAGTAGTTACGGTTCCGAAAATATCGCGGCGCACAGCGAGATGAAAATAGCGAGTAATGAATGCTGTATCAATTTATATGCAGTTTTGAATGTCAGGAGCGCATCGCAGCCGGTTATTTCCGGCGCCGCGGGCGCGCTCCAGATTTCCTATCCATTTCACTCGCTCAACATTTTCATGTGGCGTGAATTTGCCCGCGGTTCCATCCGCGCATTACCCTTTCCCGTAGGCATTTAGGGATAAAAGTAATTAATACCTTTTCTCATGATTGTGGCTATTAAAAAGAAAAATAATTAAGCGCGTTTAAACATATACCTAACACTAACAACAAAAAATACAACAACTTTATTATACGAATCCGCTTCATTATTTGAATTAGTGTACTCAATAAACAATGATTACTGTTCCCTACCAATGTAAACTAAACTCAGTAACTAGAGCACTGATCTCTCAACATTTCATCAATATTTGTCCATGAAATCCCTGTAAAGCTTGTAAGCGTTCTGCTCATCCGTCGGTAAACATGATGTGGAGTCTGTTAGGGCTGGGAAGATTCGAAGGACCTAAGTATGTAAAATTTAAGCCTGTACATAAACGATATACCCACTAGAATTTGGAAAAGATCTTTGCTCACAAAAGTAGATAAATCAAGTCCACCACCAACCTTATTGCTTCCACACGTCGTCTGTAAAGATGGATCGGCACAGAGGTTTCTGGATGGCGTGGAGATGATGGAGCAGCGTTGTAAAGTCCAAACACCAGCTAGGTATCGAAAATGGCACAGCACTGTTTGCGAGAACGTCTCACACACACAATATTGTCTGCACGGCAGGAATATGTATGAAATTCGTAATCCTGGCTATCACGGATAGCAGCTCAAGGATGAGATCACGACCGAATCAGGGCGGTCGTCCAAGGACACTGGTGATGCGCGCCCGCGCAGGCAAGGATGATGCGAGGGCGGGCGGGGGGGGGGGGGGGGGGGTGCCTCCACCACCGATTTCAAACGACGGCAGTCGCAGAAAAAGCGGATGGCAAACACAATTTATCTACCCTTTAGTTAAAAATGAGCAAAGATCGAACATTCCCCCCACCGAAATTATCATGATAATTTCCAGTAGATAAATGTACATGAAATAAGAAAGAAATTTCTACGGCAATGGAAATGTTGCTAATAGGCAGAATAGTGTACCTAAATATATATTTTTTTATAAGTAATTACTAATTATACATAAGTAAATATAATAAGATGCTACATAAGTAAATATGATAAGATGAATAAGATTTATTTAGTATAGTTTATGAACTTATCAATTCGAATAAGGAAAAGGACAGATTTTATTTACCGGTCTCTTTAATAGTCCCTTTTGCGTCCTCAAAGTTAAAACACGAACTACCCCATCAGGACCATTATGAACACGTTCTACCTTGGCCCGAACCCAATTGAGTGGGCGAGTTAGATCAGATCTAATGAGAACTAAATCGCCAACCATGAGATTTGGAGAATGTGTGTGCCACTTTGCTCTTTGTTGCAATGTATGTAGGTAGTCATCGGACCATTTTTTCCAAAACGTTTGGGAAATCCTTTGAACGTATTGCCAACGTGACAGCCGGTTCACACTCACGTCTTCAACATTGTACTCGGGTACGGCGAGTAAGCTTTGACCTATTAAAAAATGACCCGGTGTTAATGTTTCAAACTCATCGGGACTGTTAGACAATGGACACAGAGGACGTGAATTTAACACTGCTTCGATTTTACAAAAGACAGTAGTGAGCTCCTCGTATGTGAGCACCTTATTTCCTACTGCCTGAAGAAGATGACGCTTGGCTGACTTAATCCCGGCTTCCCACAGTCCGCCCATCGACGCAGCTGTAGGTGGAATATTTTTCCAATCAATAGACCGAGAAGCACAGCCTTCAGCAATCGGGTCATTATATTTATTAAAAAAGATTACCACATTCTTCAAATGTTTTGCAGCGGCGACAAAATTTGTACCGTTATCTGAATGTAGGCACGAGCATAGGCCGCGTCGCGCTACAAACCTATCAAGTGTAGCTAGAAAACAATCAGCTGATAAATCGCTTAAGACTTCAATATGCACGGCCTTTGTGGAAAAGCACACAAAAAGGCACATGTAGCATTTTAGAACCTTTGTGTTGCGTTTATTACTCGATTTAATGAGGAACGGACCACCTAAGTCACAACCGACATGATCAAAAACCTTGTTAGGTATCAATCTTTCGGCGGGTAAAGTACCCATATGGGGTTGAATCGATGTAGGGTTGCATTTAAAGCATACGATGCATTTCGACAACACACTACGGATTACATTGCGCGCGGAAATTATCCAATAACGTTTACACAATATACCTTGTAATGAGCGAGGTCCTACATGTAGGTACATGACGTGAAGATAATTGATTATTAGAAAAGTTACGTGACATTTTTTAGGCAATAGCAGAGGATGTTTGCTATTGTAAGGTAGTTTAGCTTGGGATAACCTACCCCCCACCCTGAGGAAATCATGGGAATCGACGAAGGGTGCTAACTTCCGTAACGACGGAACATATTTGTTATTTTTAAGTTTATCTATTTCGTCACGAAAATAGGTATTTTGTGTAAGTTTAATTATAAGATCGTGCGACACATTCAACTCGCCAATTGATAAGGGTCCAAACAAACGTTCATTTTTTGTGAGTCTGCAGTTTTTTACAAATCGTAAACACCATGCAAGAACACGTTGAAGTTTCGTGAATGAGGAATACCTTTCAAAAAACGTTTTTGAAAAATCGTCAGTTAATGTTTGAGATAGACAGGAGAAAGTATCATTATTTGATTTTAACTCTAATATTTCCGAGTCATCTTTTATGTAAAACGGACTGATTGGCCACTGATGAACGTCATCAGCCAACCAATCTGGTCCGTGAAGCCATTGCTCGTAATCAGCTACGAGCTGAGTCGGCATGGCGCCACGCGAACAAATGTCAGCGGCATTGTTTTCGCTTCTCACGTGATACCAGCTATTCGACGGAACTACCTCCACTACTTGAGTGACACGATTAGACACAAAGGTTTGAAGTTTGTAAGGAGGTGTTTGTAACCAAGCGAGTGCAACACTGGAATCGGTCAAAGCCGTTACTTGAAAGTTTATATTATTTATATTTTTTTGAATGAATAAAATTAATTTAGATAACAAAACAGCTGACATAAGTTCGAGTCGTGGAATCGTAAGAGGTTTGATCGGTGCGACTTTACCTTTACTGATAAGTAGTCTGGTTTTCACCTTATTATTTGGGTCGACACTTCGAGCGTAAACACATGCCGCATAACCACGGGTTGATGCGTCACAAAATGCAATTAAATGTACCTCACAGAATTTCGGCATAAGCAAGTGCCGTTCGATTTTTATAGACGAGAGACTCGATAATGATGTTATATACATTGACCATTTTTCCCGCAATTGAGTTGGGAGGGACTCGTCCCAACCAAGACTAAGTTTCCACAAGTCTTGCATTATACATTTAGCGAGAAATGTGCAGGGAGATAGAAATCCAACAGGATCGAAAATACTTGCAAGAAGTTTTAGCACCGATCGTTTAGTGTAGGTATCGTCCGTCATGTTGTAGTCGAATGAAAAACAATCATCAGAGGGCAGCCATTTCAGTCCTAGTACCTTTAGTGAAGAACACACGGTGTTGTCACCAAAGTTTATAGCGACGGATTGCTCAGCGTCAATTCTTGCGAGTAACTCAGGGGAGTTACTCGCCCATTTGCGCAGGTCAAAGCGGCCGAGTTTCAATAGAGCCACGAGCTCATCCTGTAACGTACAGGCCTCGGCGAGGTCCTGTGTAGACCACAACAGGTCGTCGACAAAAAAACCTTCCATTAAAACCTTAGCAGCGTGAGGGTAATTTTTACCTTCATCTTGAGCTAACTGCTGCAAAGAGCGCACAGCTACGTAACCAGATGAGCGCAAACCGTAGGTATTCGTGAGAAGTTCGTACGTTTTGATTTCTTCAGAGGGAGATTCCCTCCAAAGAATGTGTTGATAACAGCGGTCCTCGGGAATTATAGATATCATTCTATAAAATTTAGCTATATCAGCTGTTAGGCAAATATCATACAGGCGGAAATTGAAAATAATTTTTAAAATATCGTGATGAAGCTTCCTACCTGTGAGCAATGTGTCATTTAATGACACGCCATTCGAAGTGACCGCTGAGCCATCGAATACCACTCGCACGGGCGTAGTGGTACTTGAGCTTTTTACCACACAGTGGTGTGGAATTGTGTACTTACTCGGCTCTGTGCCGGTGTATGGTCGCATATGTCCGAGGTTTTCATACTCGCGCATGAACTCAACATAAGGAGTACGCAACTCAGGGGCTCGAGCGAAACGTCGCTCCAAATGGTGTAGCCTTCGCACGGCTTGGCTACGTGATTCACCGAGGGCGGCACGGTTCGGGTCGAGCAGGATAGGTGATACGTACCTACCACTCTCGTCCCTATAGTGCTGCTTAGAAAAAATCTCCTCGGCTAGTTCGTCGTGTGGGCTGAGCTTAGGGTTGTCGCACGGCGACTCCTCTAATTCCCAAAACGATTTTAAGGATGCATTGATGGTGTCACTGTCATTGGTGTACGACACCAAATTGCAAGATAATGTTGCAATGTTAGTGACATCATCGGAAGTACACGGTACTTCCATTCTTCCACACAATACGAACCCGAAGGCACTACTTAGTGCTACGGGTAGTGTGGGGCTCACGATTATTTTGTTCCCGTCGTAGATGTCAGGGAATATGTCACCTGCGAGAATAATATCAACAGGGGATTTTTTATAAAATGAGGGATCCGCCAGCAAAAGGGTTTTATAATGGTGGGAAACTTCTTCGGAAATTTCCACCGAAGGTAAGTCGGAAGTAATTTTTTGCAAAATAATAGCATCGATTTTAAACGTCGGATTTTCGGAGTGTCTCGGTTTAATGGTACATGAGGTCATGCCAAAATTCTTCACGCTGTTACCGGCTAAGCCGAAAATATTATACGGACATTTTTGTCGTGACAATCCTAATCGTTCTAAACATTCCATTGTAATAAAGTTCGATTGAGCGCCTGAATCGATAAGAACACGGCAAGCTTGCGAATTACCAAACGAGTCAATAACATTAACTATAGCAGTACCAAGTAGAACCATATAGTTCTTTATATTGTTTACATTCGAGAATGATAGCTTCGTATGCGCGTGCGCACTATGTGTATCTATAGATCGTGCATCGATAGTATTAATTACGGTATCTAGATGCAATAACGCATGATGGCGCTGATTACAAGCAAAGCATTTGAACTGACTACGACAATCGGCAGACGAATGATTTTGTTTGAGGCAGTTGTGGCACAATTTTAAATGATCAGCACGGCTGAGTCGTTTCGCGGGTGTCAATTCACGGAATTGTTCACAGCGAAAAATCATATGATTTTGGCCACAGTGTAAACAAACCGGTTTGTTATTTACAGATTGCGTCTGTGAAGAAAAGGTTTTTCTTATGTAATTCTCACTCGTTCTTTTGTTTGAATTAGCGTTAGGTGTAGAATTCCTATTTTGCGAAACAGTAGAACTAGGTTGCGAATGTTCCAAGATTTTAATATGGTTATGTACGTGAGACATCAGCTGTTCGTAAGTAGGTATAGTTTTTTGATCAATGCTTTGTTCGAACGTCTTTCGGGTATTAGGGTCTAGCCCTTTCAATGCTATATGACAAAGTACATAGCTAGATAAATTATCGATGTTGAGAGCATTTATTGCGCGATATGAATGATCAAAAGTCTCAATAAAATTATTTAAATTGGAAGGTGACTCAGTTTTTAACGCGGGAAAATTCAACATTTTATCTAGATATTTACCTACTAGCATTCTATTGTCCTGATATTTATCAAGCAATGACTGCCATACCACTTCGTAATTACTCGATGTTATAGGCACACTTTTGACGATGCTGAGTGCGGAACCTTTTGTACACGACAGCAAATAATGAAATTTGTCTATATTGGAGATACCTCTTTGATTGTGCACCAAAGAGCAAAATGTTTCATAAAATGTTGTGAAACTTTCAATATTCCCATCAAACGTGAACAATTCTAATTTGGGTAAACGCGGCCGTACTTCGGCGTTAGAATTATCTTTAGCGCATGGAGGAACGTCCGCCATTTTGGAAGCGTGCTTTGATTTACACAGCTTTATGCGAAAGTACAGGTCATCGAAGGCCTTTAGATCGCTGTCATTGAATTGCGCATCGGGATCTAAAGTCAATTTCAAATCATAAATTTCCATGCACGTGCTTTCAAATGAATCGCGTAATGAATCAATCTCTGAGGCACGCAAGAGGAACATAATTTTAACATCCGATTGGGTATCAATTTTATTTGATAAATCAAATATTTGCTGAAGTTGAGAATAAATACGTTGCCTTTTAGCAATGGCTTTATTAATGTAGCGAGCAATTTCTAACTCCTTTTTGGAGGGAGCTTTGTCAGAGGCTTTTTCATCAGAATTAGGCATTTTGAAAACCTAAACAGTTGTGAAACTAAGACAAATGTAAATATTTAATTAAGAAACAAGCACGGCTTGTATGCACAAATTGAATAAATTGGTTACACGGCAACGTGGTTCATTCAAAATGGCGTCCTAACTAACCAACGTGGATAGAAGAACTTGAGTATGAAATTAAGTATGAGATTTACTAAGGTTAAATTATCCGGCTCGAAGGACCAAAATGTGGAGTCTGTTAGGGCTGGGAAGATTCGAAGGACCTAAGTATGTAAAATTTAAGCCTGTACATAAACGATATACCCACTAGAATTTGGAAAAGATCTTTGCTCACAAAAGTAGATAAATCAAGTCCACCACCAACCTTATTGCTTCCACACGTCGTCTGTAAAGATGGATCGGCACAGAGGTTTCTGGATGGCGTGGAGATGATGGAGCAGCGTTGTAAAGTCCAAACACCAGCTAGGTATCGAAAATGGCACAGCACTGTTTGCGAGAACGTCTCACACACACAATATTGTCTGCACGGCAGGAATATGTATGAAATTCGTAATCCTGGCTATCACGGATAGCAGCTCAAGGATGAGATCACGACCGAATCAGGGCGGTCGTCCAAGGACACTGGTGATGCGCGCCCGCGCAGGCAAGGATGATGCGAGGGCGGGCGGGGGGGGGGGGGTGCCTCCACCACCGATTTCAAACGACGGCAGTCGCAGAAAAAGCGGATGGCAAACACAATTTATCTACCCTTTAGTTAAAAATGAGCAAAGATCGAACACATGATATGTGGAGTATTGTCGAGTACAGCCCGCTCGTTCGAGTACGTGGTCGATCACATAACGATGAATGTTGTTCTCAATGCGTGTGTATTAACCTCGTCGAGCCATTGATTCCTGTGCGCACGCGACTACATTACATTTCTTTGTCACGATTATTATTGATGCGTTGATTGCCTTTATGTTTTATTTATAGTCTCTGATTGATGCATGTTGATGTTTCTGTTTGTTCTAGATGTGTCTATGATCTGTGTAAACACTGCGCCGTGTGCGTTACTATAAATGACTGTTGTTTCTATCATAATCACGTTAATTTGTGCAGTACAAGAATATATTTACGGGAATTATGTTAGTAATGGTCTTAAACACACATAATAAAGTTCTCCAGTACTTATACCTTTGTGAATATTACAACAAAAATATGCGAACCTACACTATTAATATTCATAGCCCATTCATAGCCAAGTCAACACAAACAATTTTCATCGTTAACAATGTAAATAGAAACGTAATAACAACAGCCATTAAAATAAAAGCGGTGAAAGCGATCACCGCGGTGCGGACAGACAGACCGACGTCCGACCGGCCGGGAAACGGAGAGTCGTAAAGAAAATGTACACAAATAATGTATATTCCGGTATATATTCTCATTAAAATCTTCCACGAGTTTCCCGCTAAAACTCCTGTCTAGTTTCAAATCAATTGCTACAGATAATCAAAACAGTAAATTAAACGCAGACCGCGCTCCAGATCACAGACTAAAAATATTAACAACTAGAACTACCAATTACATCGCACTAGTAAATAACAGTGTTTAGGTTTTTATCTCAATTATCACATATACCGGAATTATCAGCTCATAAAGAGACGACTTATATCGGAAAAATCCACCTTATCGTCTGGGAATAGAGTATTTATCTGAACGCGGTCGGTCACAGTGAATGGTCGAGATAATAAGCAGCTTTCTTGCTGATTGATACCGTAAATGGATAATGGGAAGGAGGGAAGTAGACGTACTTGTCCAAATAATAGGGTTTATTATACGAGAGAGCTTGTTTCATTTGAAACCGGCGTGTTTTCGGTAATTGAAATACTTATTATTATACTACATAATATATATGATATTTTCAGTTTTCAGGTCATCATGTATTGCATTCGTAAACGTATAAATATAGTCATTTGGCGCCTTTCATCTGAAATACATGTGAATGTATAGTAATCAGTACTCTGTGGCAGACATTTCCTCCTCTCAAGCGATACATCTAGTTCACGATCCGAACACCACACGCTATGAAAATTGCAAATACCGTCCCGTTCCACGCGATGATCTAACGCAGAACCCGACGTAAATCAGATCTATAATTACATTTTGCGTATAAAACGGGGGTTTATTATAAACCTTGGCCCTTTTGTGGGGATGGCGTTTGTCTCGCCAACGTCCAAATGTGGGCATCGGAAGGCGCGGAGAGGGAGAGGGCGCGAGCGAGGGCGCGGGCGCGGGCGCGGGTCAGCGGCCGAGTGCGCGCTTGGCAGCCTGACAGCGCGCGCGGCGCACTTCGTAACGTGACATTCAAACAAAAGCATTTCTCATCATTATTCACATTTCAACATTAATCCATTGTCTGACGGCTCCTATTTTCTCATTTTTCTTCATATTGGGGACATATTTTACTGATGGCAATTAATCTTCAATATGGAAGCCCGCGGAAGAGCGAACCTTGCGCTCATCATCTAATGAAGCGTTCATTTTATGTTGTCTTTTTGTTTATTTCCTTTATCTTTACTTTCTTTGTTTATTTAAATAAAATCATGTTAAAATAATACGTGAACTAATTAGACACGTACTCTAGCTATTTTCCATTGCTTTTGTTGTAAAATGAAAGAAAGTTTATTAAAGATCTCTCTGTTTGGAACTCTATGGTCGATGGTTCGTATGGTGTGTGTTAACAAGAGCTGCGGCGGTGCGCGGGCGCGGCGCGTTGCGTCACTGTTGGATTCATCGAATAATAGCACATGGGATGTGGAGTGTCGGCCGATGTGGGTCGGGGATACAGCGCGGTTGTGAAGCTTTTTGTTTAATCAAGGGGGTGTTGTTAGCAAGGTGTTTCAAACATTATATCATGTCAGCTGGAGGCCTTCAGGTGGCCGGAAACCTACAAACAGTTCACATACCTACGTTGGACCATGAACCATCTGGGTCTGCGATGTTCCTTTCGAATGGTGGCCTTTTTCCCACCATGGGACCATAGAGAAAAGAAGCTCGGTAGCAGAGAAGTTCGAAATTACGTTGATATTATGAAGTTGCGTATCTATAAACTTATTTAAAGATTGTCTTCCGTGGCAAATTTATTACTTTAAGACGTTATTTTAATAACTGCATTATTTTTTCTAAATTCCGATGTGAGCTAGCAGAGATGCAAAACAAAGTTTAAAGTTGTCAGCACTGATTACAATGGACATATTGATCAAGTGATCATTGGAGCGCGAACCTCTTATTACAATAGTCATAAACATGAGGTCGTATCAGTCCGTCACCCATTTCACTGCACCAGTTTGTCACCCACTTTACGCGGTGTCAGTGCTCAATGCGCACATATTGTTGCACCCGGGTCTCGGTGTCCTAAATACACTCTTTTGGCCAGCTCTTTATAATTAGCCAGGAGTCACTGACCTCCTGCACTTACACACATGCACACATTATTTCGTTGTGTATGATACAGTGTACATCTGTGTGGAGCGTGGGAAATTACAAGGTTTATTTGGACCAGATTGTTATCCTTATTACAGTTTACAGTTACAGTGGACTCGTTTAATTGCGCTGCTCGCGCTGTGCGGTTTGGCACAATTATTGTAATTAGGCTCTCTATTGTAGTACGTAAGTGTGGAGAGTAGCATGGACTCTCCCATCCAAATAGGAAACATATTCAGTTACTAGCAGCGCCTCGCGGTTGTATCTGTTTTCTTTGGGACTTCGGGATGAAAAATAACCTTCGCGTTGAATGTGGCTATCCATTACAAAAATAATTATTCAAATCGGATTGGTAGTTTCTGAGACTAGCGCGTATAAACAAACAAAAAAACTCTTCAGCATTATTATATTCAAATAAATAGATAGATAACGTTTGAACATGTCTCTAGCCGCATAAAGTTAGTTTTGCAGAATAAGCATGTATAAGTTACGACGTCTAAACATTTTCATTATTTGCGTTTGTCAAATGAAAAGAAAACAAAAGATTTCTTCTAACAAATAATCATCGGAGGCAGAACATACACCTGCGGGTCACACACCATACACTGTTCAAATAAAACCGTAGAGTTGCAATTGAACCTATTCCATATGATCTCAAGTGTTTTCAAGTCACTTTTAGTCAAAATAGTGCAATATAAATGATCCGTTTCTTGACATTACCCGGTTCAGTGAATTGTTTGATATTTCGTCTTCATAGTTGATGTGGTTGCGTCCTTAGCATTTCATTTTTTATTACTAGTGTTTACTTTACAATGTTCAAAGTATGAATGTAGCCAATACGTATATATTTTGTTATCGATTACTGTAACTTTCAGTCTTTTGTGAATGAAACGTGTGTTGAAAGAATAAAAAAATATATTTGTGGAATCGCAACAACATAAACATTTTACTGATATTTTTAACAACGTTTTTAATTAAAGTGAAGTACTTCAGAATTAAGTGTTATCGTTTCCTAAAGACAATAAATTACACACTTTGGTTGGCTTTACACGAGTAAGTTGTCGAACAATCGTAAACCGAAGAGAAAGCTTCATTACGGTCATCATTATGTGCACTTTCCTGTGTTTTACTGTCGAAACTTGAAGTGCTCGTTAACAATATTCATAATGTAATTGTGAAATGCTATCTGCATTATACATATTATGTAACGTATAATATACTATCTAAGTATACTATATTATAGTATAGGTACTCCTATAGCAACTCGCGACTCCTACTGCGAGGCACTGCCAGTGTGTGATACAATGATTAATGATTAATGATATGATATCGAGTATCAATTTCATGGTAATCGAAGGCTCTGTGGGAATACCCAATAAATTGCTTCTTTATAAGATAACCTGAAAGAGTTGACTCAGAACCACAATATTTGAACAACAATTAGTATAAGAAGTAAAGTGAGTTTCCTCGAGTTACTCGAGTGAAGTAGTGTGCTCTCGGGTGCCAGAGTTAGTAGGCCGCCAAGGCCTTCGACATGGACTAACGATTGTAACAATCGGCACCGACAGTTTTCATACCCACCGAAGCACGGCAGTGCTCACATAGAAATGGAACCAAAAAGATGAAGATTATTTTACATCTAAACATTCATTCCATTTCATTGTTCAAGTGTTCGTTTTAATTGGCAATGTCTCCCGCTGTCCAGTAATTGCGCAAGGAATGCTATTTCTGTGCATTCCGTGAATACTTTTTCTTGTATTTTAGTAGATCAATGTTAACGTTGTCTCGGTTGCCGGTCCGTGTGTCGTAACCCAACCTCGGGGGCGGCGCGCGGCGGCCGCGGGCGTCCGCGGCGGCGAACGGGTGCAATGTCACGTTTGACAGACTCGTCGCCCGTGTGTATCACGCATCACCACTCAAACGGACATCCGTCATTTTAAAAGTCCTATTAAGACTTTTAAAATGATTGCTATTACTATTGACTGAAACCTCTACTAAGTGAGCATTTAATGTCGCTGATTCGGGCTTAAGTCTTTAAAAGGTCACACTAAGTTCACGCACGTAATCGCGAATCTTCTCTTTCATTAATAACTTGGTATGAAACTTTCGCGGTAACATTATTTATTTCAGAGAATTTTAAGACGGTACTTATTACAACTTGAATATCACTATGTGTTATGTGTGAATTCAATAAATATTTTATTACAAACAACTGATAACTATAAAAATCACGTAAAAATGAAAAATCGGATAAAATTACAGGAAAAAATAAAACTCACCAAATATAGTTGTCTATGTAATCCTGAAAACTTTGTCACTGACGAGTTTGATCCGCCGAGCGATCTGATCGGTCCGGTTTCTAAGGACTGCACTTATCGGCGAGAAAAAAATAAACCGTGAAGATGGTATGGGGCTGTGTCCGCGGACGCGGTGCGGTCGGCGCGGAACTGCGGGCCGCACTGCGCGCCAGTGCTTCTTGACGTCAGCGGGACAAATATAGGTGCGCCCGAGTGTCCCGCGGCTTTCCTCTCTATCTCCCGTGCCCAAGATCGGTTATCGCATGCGATCTTTGTGCCGTTGAGTTCTTTGTTGATTGGAGCGTGTTATTTTTACCAGGCGATGGTCGCGTGTGTCTTAAAACGGCAATATGGAGTGGTGCCGCGTACGGTTCTGTTTACGAGGCGCGGCACTGGGTCTGTGGGTTGTTCACCGCGTGCGTGATGTAACGCCGGCTGCGAGCGCCCGCGCGGGCGAGCCTTTGTTTATTGTTGTGTTACGTGGGGCGCCGGCGGCCCTGCGCTACCCTTTACCAAACAGAAGCTTTTCCGAATCGTTTTATTCGAAAGAAACTTGTTTAGCTAAACTTGTTAAATAGTAGAACTACGTCATAAAACAAAATCAAGTTATTAATTTCATTCTTCTTCTTCTTATCGAGTGGATGGTCAACTTGACCAATCCTGGTGTCAGAGTTATAGAGCCGCCAAAGGCCTCTGACATGGCTCATGTAACGACTACTATCCGTAGAAAGTAACCGGGACCGACGGCTTAACGTGCCCTCCGAAGCACGGAATCATCTTACTTTTCGGGTAATCAGGTGATTCAGCCTGCAATGCCCTAACCAAACTGAGGACAGTCTCACAAAGTGATTTTTGTGAGATATCCCCACCGGGAATCGAACCCGGAACCTCCGGATCGTGAGCCGAGCGCTCAAACCACTAGACCACGGAGGCTGTTAATTTCATTGATCAATTATTAACCGTGCCGTTTGTCCATATTTTCTTAGTAGACAACATTAAAATCAAAATCCGTCTTGCAGTAACACATTGTGAGTTAATAAGACAAACAACACATAAACATCGATTAAGTGTGTCAATGTTTGCCTGGTTATAGTCGGTAGTATTCTAGTACTACGTATATGTACTGCATTGTAAAGGTAATTTTAAAGTGGAAGCAACAAATGTGCAAGTAACAAAATTATAGTTCATTGTGAGGAGCGCCCTGCGCAGTGTTGTTGTTGACATAGATAGAGGACAGTTAGTGTTGACAGGTGTCACGTGACGCGGCAGAGCGCCCCGGGAAGGTCGGGCGGACGTCTCCTGGTTTGGGCACCTCCGGGCGGGTGTTTGGACTGGACTTTGTGAGCACGAAGGAATTTATATTCGTTGGACGCCGTCCAGGAGGTATGAAATATTAGTGTCATATTATTGTGATGGTTTCACATGACACGTTGACACGTGTTATACTTTACTAAATTATCGTTAATTTTAAATGAATTTGTGTTCTTTATCACAGTAAGTCACAGTACCTTTACGTCCTTCTTAACTTAAGAGCTAGGCTCTCGTCAAGTGTTTTTTTCCATTTCGATAGAGTAAAGTAAGCAAATTCCACGTTACTATGAGCACGTTAGCGATTCCGACGCAATCGAACGATTGATACCACCTAGCACTAGGGACTAGCAGACTCACGTCTCCTATGAAGCATGGTAGCGCTCAGAGGCCTCTACCGGCCACCGATCCAAGTAGGAGGAACATAAAGTAAGATGAACCAACATGGGTTCACGATATTCGAATATCTCTTAGTGATTCTCATTAAAGCGGCGATCTAATTAGGGCATGTACCAAGAATTCTCTCATGAAGTCCAAATAGTTTCTTCTCAAAACATTCCATGAAGTGGAACATTTATTGTGCGGTGTTTAGTCACAACTTGCAAAACTTTCAGTAACAATTGATCTGCAACTGGGTCATTTACAAAATAACGTTTCAAAATTGATAAGTTTCAATGAACACTTGTGAAATTAGATACCGAAGTGTAGGCTTGTTTGTGAAGTCATCATCTAGGTACCTAAATCTTACAAGCGTTGTATCGCATATTACTTGCATTACATTGAAACACTTTTAGGAAAAATTAGAATGTGTTTTGAGTGTATTCTAGTTTTCCTAGTCATAGACTGTGCGCCAGATTTCATCGAAACCCGTTCAGACTTTTAGCATCATATTTATTTTGCTATCCTTTATCTTATCAAGAAATTGTAATTTAATAATAAGTATCCGTAGACCATTACCAAATAACATGAGTCAGTACTTCATGTAGTCAAATTTTCCAAACAACACCGGTCCAAACGGCCTCGTGTCGCAATTTCCCCGTATTGTCTGTTTGTGTCTAATTCAATGTAAGGAAGTCGTTACGCTGACACAGATCTACTCGAACTGGCTCGTGGCGCGAAGACAATAGGCTAGTTGACAAAATTTGGAAATTAGTTTAAAACTATAGCTTAGCATCTATTTCACCCCAAAAATATATTATTTTAAGAAAAATAGTTTTTTTACGTTTGTATTTTGAGTTTTAAGAAATGAAATTGAAATTGACCGCGAAAAAGGCCAAGACTGTCATGCCGTCTTGAATGACGTCACATTTCGCAGAACAGCCGTGTTTGTGTATGAAAGTCAATTGTGTTTTTTAATAAATAATGAATATCTCGTATTATAAATACTGTATAGTGCCCCAATGTAAAAGTACAACGACAAATAGTTCATATACGTTCCAAACAATAAAAAATACGAAGAAAGTCATTATCAACTAATTCCACAATGTATAGTCGATTTCTTTCGCATTGGCGAGACGTATGTACAAATAAATATGGCCGATTTTCTGAACAAAGATAATATAGAGGTAAAGATTGATACATTAGCCACGGAGGTAGGAGTTCATAATATTTTTTATAGCAGTGATAGTTATATTCTATATTAAAATATGACTGATATAAATTCAGAAGTTGCTTAATGGCTGACATAGTATCTGTTCATTGGTTTATACATTAATTAAGTTAATCAGTCGGGTTTTTAAGTTTTTCTTTTAATCACGCAGATACAACGCTGATAAAAAACCGCGAATTGCTGTCAGTCGTATAATATCCTACTATCCTATCCCATCCTATCCTACTAATAAATAACACACCAAATCACTAAACAAATCGAAGTCCAGAGAGAAAGCCAAGTTTTTTAGGAAATCGAACATAGAGGAGCACCCGTAACGTACGACATCAAGCAAACGAGACGAATGACGAACGAAGCATGGCGGCTGACTAGGTATCGGCCTGTCTTGCCAGCATAATGACAGTTCTTAGTTAACCGACAGTGGCAATACCGCTTAATTATCTCAAAACTGAACATACAACAAAAATATAATCGCTTTAGCGCTAGTATATTAACGTACGTTGCTAGTATATTAAATTAAAAATAATGTCGTGAGTTTTCAAAGTAATACGATGATTTATTTTAATTTGCCTTTTTGTGAGTTGAAAAAGTTCAATCACTTAGTTGATTTCATACTCTGTTATATTTTTTTTGCTTGCTTTGCTCATCACTATAGCCATAATCAAAAAAATAGCATTTTACTATCTGTATTTTCACAACCTCACTTTTTTTCTTTTTGTTAAAATATGATGTTGAAAATTAATAAAATTCATGAATTCCGTGTTTAGAACTTAGGAAAAAGTGTATAGTGTGTGGCAAACTATTGAGTGTGTAGTTTAAGATAAATACGTGAATGTCGTAAAATCAAAGGTTTGTTAACATGAATTGCCAAAAAATTTGAAATCTACTATACATCGTAGTTTTATCCGAAATGTGACGTCACGCTTCTCTGATTGGTGTTTAATGTCACGTGATTAAACGCCTCATTTTGTCGATTTTATTTTCCAAAAATATTATTAATCTTTTATTATTTTAATAGCAAAGTTGATTATTTATTTACTAATTATCATGGTTAATCATTAGAAACTAAAAGCCATCCGATTCATTCTTAGTGGAAACAAGCCTATTACACCGTGACGTCACCCGCTGCCGAGGCACCGCGTACCGACTTTTATATCATTAAGGTTTGTATACGAACCTACTATGTCAGGACAGTTGGTGCATTCATTACTCACGTCGTTGTTTGCCCTTTGGTTACGAAGTGTACGACTGATTCACAATGAGTAATAAAATGTCTTAATTTTTGAATATGACTGGAATCGTTATTTACTGCTATTTAAACAAGGTAACCTTTATTGTAGAGAAAATACTGTCCATTTTGAAGTATTTTTAATTGACAATTATTTGCATGTGCATTCCGACCTAACTTAGAACTACTAAAGGCCCGTCCATTATACCATCTCTACGGGCAATCCCCGATTTTCCAACCAATACCAAATACAATTCCTTCTAAACTGGAAAGAAGGTTTTGGGACCAAGTGTCGTTTCCCATGCGGGTAGTTGTACCATGCTCAACGACGTATCGTTATGACCTATAGCATACAGTGAGTGGCGACTGACCTGCGCCTGGTCGAGGGCGAGGCGGGCGGGCGGCTGGTCTTGCACGTAGCCCTGCATGCCGGCCATCAGCACGGTGGCGCCCAGGAACTTGTTGAGCAGCGCGCGCGCCTCCGCGTCCGCGCACGAGTCGCCCTCCTGGACCACTGCGCACCCCACGGGGCTCATTAAAACACCCACATACATTCACACATGGTTGATTACAACCAACAATTCATTTCGAATAGGTTAGTGACCAACCCTGGTGTCAAGTGCCAAGTTTGAACTAAGGTTCAAAGTAGATAATGTGTCCAGAACTCACCAATGTCAGCGTTCTTCATCCTGGTGAGTATGTCCTGGACGCCGGTGACCTTGGTGGTGCTGTCGAGGAAGGAGCGCTCCGTGTGGCGCGTGGTGGTGACCCGGGCGGCCGCCGGCTCCTGCATCACCGTGGTAGTCTTCTGCAGGCGGCCAGGCTCGTGGCGCGTGGTGGTGGTGGTGGTAGTGGTGGTGGTGGTGCCGTGGGGCCCGCGGGCGGAGCGCACGCCCTTCGTCACCACCACCTCCTCTGACGAGCCCAAGCTGTGCTCGCTGTCAGCTCGCGCTAGGCCTGCCGTAAACGATAGTTATATGTAGAGAGGTACGTATCAACTATTATCATTTAGGAAAATAGTAGGTAGGTTTTGTCCTTCAAAAGGAACAAAACGAAAACCTCATAGGGCAAAGGATCGTTTGTCAAAAATAAATGCAAAGTTCTGTTATCTGCCAAGACTTCTATTATCGCAAAATGTAGATAAAAATCTGGAAGCAAAATTAATTTCACTTGAGTTATAATTGTTACGTTATTTTTAGGGTTCCGTACCCAAAGGGTAAAAACGGGACCCTATTACCTTATTATAAAAACGTGATTTTTTTACCGTTTCTTTCTCTATAAGTACTAATAATATTTAATAGCTGATAATGGTACGGAAGCCTTCGTCTGCGAGTCCGACTCGCACTTGGCCGGTTTTTTTCTAATGCCTATAGGTGTTTTAGATTGTTTAATTTCATAAAGAGCACTGTTTTAGTTCATATATCATAGTGGTAGTGCTAGTGGCGGCGGTGGTACCTGGCGCGTCCTCGCTGGAGAGGCTGCCGCGGCGCGCGCTGCGCAGGATGAGCCCCGCCTTCGGGTAGGCGCGCTCCACCTTGCCCGGCTCATCTGACACGACACACCACACGTCAACATGAGCATAATATGTACTTCACCATACAATGGGGACATGCGCTACCCCGGTATTGAAAGAGTTAGCCCAAACTACGAGCCGGCGAGGTAGTAACGTTAACTTATTCACTCACTTTCTCGCCTTTTATTCTACTCGCCGGTTCGCAGCTTGTAAAACCGCTCAGTTTAGAGTTTAAATGATGCTTATAAAACCACAAATAAATAAACCGTACTTTGAAAATATTGAATTAAAATAACGCACAAAACTTAAATTAAATAAACACATTTAATAAATGAAATAGGTATAGGTAAATATTGACGCAAACGTTGAATAAACTCTACACACTAGCTTTAATATTATGAAGCGATATTTTTCTAAATTAATAATAAACTCACTTTTAATCAATTGTAAAATATCAACAAATTCTTGGTACATGTTTGCGCGCGCACTTTCGCTCGCGCGGAATGCACTGAAATGTCGCCGGCCGCCGCTCGCTAACGGGATCGCAACTATGAAAGTGGTTACGCAACCTCACTTACATTACACCTCCTATTACTCGCGCCGCAGTCGGGTAACACACTGCATGTCATTCAAATGTTAATTTGTTCGTATTGTTTGTAAACTACTCGGCAGAGTAATGTCCGAGGAACGCTCGCTACTTCCGCCGGAGAAATCATAACTATACGTAAGCAGTTGTGATGAAAACATGAAACTTTTCCTGCCTCGTAAATAGTAATTATTATATGCTAGATAGCATGTTCGGATCTTTCATCTATTTCTGTACAAAAGTGAGTAAATATTTCCCTGGTACGAAATTGCTTATCCCAACACTAAGGGTGCCTGTCCATTGACGCGGAGCGAGATGGTGGAGCGACAAATATTAATTATGTCTCAATATTAAAGGACAAATATTAACCAATTGGATTGCGTAAAATATCTGACCGCAGACTTCATGCAATCCTATTGGTTTAAATTTGTCCGTTTCTCCACTCCGCAGCCTCGCTCCGCATTAATGGACAGGCACACTACTACACCTTGTTCATTTTTTGAAGGCATTGTCTTTACTTGAAAAAATCGGCCTGAATAAAAACTATTTTAAGAAGATGTGATTTTGAATGCTGATTACATCTATAGTTGGTGTTGCATATCGAAGTCGAATACATGCTACCTACTAAATTATTAATATTAATGTGTAAGGGCCGGTGATGAAACAATTAATCAAACAAATGAATATAGTTCGTTGGCTAGTAGCAACTCACTGGCAGTCTTGATGAACCTCTCGGTGAGCGAGCGCACGGAGCCCTGGCGCGCGGTGCGGCGCTCCTGGCGGCGCTCCCACCGCTCCGCGCCGCCCTCCGCCTCCTGCACGCGCTCGCTCCTGCTCCTGTCACTTCGCTCACACTCCGAGTCGAAGTGCGAGTTGCCCTCACACCTCATGGACTCCATCTTACGGTCGCTGTGGGTGAACTGTTCTAGACTCGCTCGTTCTTCTTTCTGTTAGTAAATAAAGTATTATATAGAAGTGTTCCAATATGGCCAAAGAGGCTTTCCGCCTGCGGGCTCCACTAAACACAGGACTTATTTATATAATTACTCCACTATTTCCAAGTTGTTACTATAATCTATACTAATATTATAAAGCTGAAGAGTTTGTTTTGTTTGTTTGTTTGTTTGTTTGTTTAAACGCGCTAATCTCAGAAACTACTGAACCGATTTGAATAATTCTTTCACTGTTAGATAGTCTATTTATCGAGGAAGGCTATAGGCTACATTTTATCCCGAAATTCCCACGGGAACGGGCACAACGCGGGTAAAACCGCGGGGCGCTGCTAGTAATAATAATAAAATGCCGTCTCGACAATAGTTTGAAATATCAAACTCTTTATTTGAAATTAGTCACATATGTACAAGAGTTCTTGTCTTGTTAATGGCGTGTATTGTAAAAGTAAAATGGATGTAAATATTTAGAGTAATTAAGTGTAAAATAACAAGAAAGTGTGACGAATGGCCTGGGGATCTGGTTTAGCAATTACTCATGTGAGTGTCATACCGTGTGTACTTTAGAGTAGGTGGTGCCGGTGTCCCCGCCAAAGGTCTTGGTGGTGGTGACGGCGGTGAGGGGCAGGCCCGGCGCGGGCGGCTCCAGGCCCTGCTCCGCCATCAGCCGCGACAGCTCCTCGGGCTGCGACGAGTACGCTGTCACCGACACCACGCCCTCCGGCTCGCCACCGTTGCGCGAGTGGAACTCTTGCCGGATCACCGTGCCCTTCACTGATACAATACACAACTCATAAATATTTCCCTGCCGCAGACAACGACGCACTGACACTATAATACATATTTACTTCAGTATATTCACCTGTGACAATATTTGCACGGTGGCTAAGCGAGTTGATTGCACAGTGAATCACTAAGGACACATTTGGTTACGTACCTTGGAAGTTGGACGCGCCGTTCCTCAGAGCCTTGATGCCGAACAGAGGCTTCCCGTCGGCGTCCAGCGGGCCGGGCCCGTAGCTGGAGGTGATGACGTCGATGGGCTTCGATATAACCTTGGACGGGCTCGCCGCGCGGTACTTCGGCTTCTCAGTTTCGATCTTCTTGGAGCTGTAGGTTCTCGTCTCGCTAGTGATCTTCTTCAAGTTTCTGTTCATCACCCACGACGGCTTCTCTTCTTTCACTTGTTTTTGAGGAATTTTCTTCTCAATATCATATACCGTTTTAATGATTGTTTCTTTGCCGGACTGGGCTACTGGTCGCTTGAAGTCCGGGCTGGGCGTCCTTTGGTGTAAGCGTTCAGGACTTTGAGCTTTTCTTTCCGGACTAGAAGCTTTCCTCGCCGGACTGGTAGCCTTTCTCACGGGACTGGTCGCTGTCCTCACGGGGCTGGTTGCTTTCCTCACGGGGCTGGTCGCTTTCCTCACGGGGCTGGTCGCTTTCCTCACAGGGCTCGTTGCTTTCCCCACGGGACTGGGAGCTACCCTGACAGGACTCTTGGCCTTCCTCTCTGCACTCCGTTCTCTATTTTCAGGCGATGGAGATCGTTTTCCGTTCAAATGAACTACTTCAATGACATCCTTTGAGGACGTCCTCTCTGAAAAGCTCTTGGTGGTGGTGAACTCCTGCACTGACTCTTGGGTCTCGTGTTTTATGGTTTGTTTTGTTTTCTTTGTCTTTGTGTCATTGAACTTCACTTTGTCTGCTTCGTTGAGACCAACTTTCTTCATGTATGCTGAAGCATATTCGTTGAATCTGTTTTGTTTTAGTTTCGAGACTAGTTTGGTCGGAGAGACAGTTCTCTTCTTTTCGGGACTCGGGTGCCGAGAGGGACTTTTAGCTACAGATTTGGTTGTCAACTTTTCGGGACTATGGGGTCTCAGTCTGGAAGCCGTTGTAGTTCGCGTCGGTTCCTTCGAGTGACCGTTTGTCAATGGCATGCGAGGTTGAGAATGGTCTGGCACTGTCTTTTGTGGAGAAGATTTCCTAAGACGATCGGGAGACAGATTCTTTTGCGATGATTTGGGAGCTCGCTCCGGAGACTTGGCGAGCTGCTCGGGAGACTTAGGTTTATTTGAACCAATGGAGTGCACAGTGGTGGTGTGCCTTGATGTGGTCTTTGTTTGGGAAGAAGACTCCACGTGTTCTGTATTCTTGACTATTCTGATTTGAGCCCGGATGCGTCGCCTCTGCTCGTAGCCCACGACTTTTTCCAACTGAAAAGAACAGATAATTAGTAAACATGTAAATAATTAGTAACGAAATCCATCAGAAAATCATAAATATTTACCATTTGTTCTAGAAGGTCCAGGTCGAATATGTCTTCGATGCAGGGCTGGTGGTGGTCCACGCTACGGCGCCGCTCGCTGCTGACCGTCGACCGTTCTACGCTAGTTCGTCGCAGCTCCACGCCGAACTTGCCGCTTCCTCGACGACTGCTCACCTCGTAGTCTTCCACCTTAGCTTCTTCTTTTATCTGGCTGGTTTTCGTCGGTCTCAGATAACCAGGTGTTTTGTCAGGTTTGTCCTGTGCACTAGCAGGCCTTGGAGATTCTGGCCGACAGTTCGGTGACTCAGGCCGTGAGTTGGTTGCATGTTTCGTCAATACCGTTTTTGTAGTCGCTTCGACAGATTGACGCATTGGCGACTTGGGCCGGGAGATATCCGGAGACTGAGTGGTGAGTCTGCTGGGGCTGCTCCTGTGTCTGTCGTCGACATGGGGGCGCTGTTGTTTAGTGAGGGTACCGGATGCAGGACGCTCTTTAGATACAAGTGTAGTATCGACTTCGATTTCTACGTCAGGCACAGCTGGTGAAATGTTTTCCACAGAAGGATGCAACGCTGTGGTCGAGTCTGTCTTGGGAGACTTCTTAATGACACCGATATCAGTTAACTTAGTCGTTTTTGTAGTGATTACTTCATTTGATTTTTGTGTTGTAGCAATATTTTCGAACAAAGCTTTAGCCTTTTTCATAGCCTCACTGCTTCTCAAAGTAGTGATTTTCACTGTTGGTTTTCTGTGCAATGGTTCTGTTTTAGGAGTTTGTTGATGTTTCATTGTAGGCGTTTGTTTTACGGATGGTTTACCTTTCGTTTCTTTCACGTTGTCGTAGATTTCCTCAGTGTATTCCGATGTTTCTTCTATATCGTGTTCGTCATCAACAATCTTTTTCAATATTTCAGAATGCTTCTCCTTAATCTTTTTGTCTTTCTCTACAACTTCTACATTTTCAGTTAAAAATTGTTCAGCTGTTTTAACGAATTTATTTACTTTATCTGAAACGCTAAGTAAACATTCGTCTTTCTTTAATGACTCGTCAACATTAGAAAGGTCCGGCCTTTCTACTTTTTGTGCAGGTTTTTGCTTTGGCGTTTTAATATTCTCTGCAGTTTCGACGAACAGATGAGCTTTATCATTAACACTCAGTTTTGTGTAATCATCCGTGTAGATGGTGTCGTTGTCATATTCATCTGTTATCTTTCGGGACGGGCTTTTATCTTTAGTATCTCGTTGATCTTTAGCGAATTTATTAACTTTTTCTGAAACGGTCAACATACATTCATCTGATTTTAAGTTTTCATCCATAAAATCAGAATGAACTCTTATTTCAGTATCTTTGAACGATATAGTAGTATCTTTTGGTTTAGACACCGAGCCTACTTGCTTAGTGTACTTATTGACTTTATCATGGACACTCAATAAACTGTCATCAGCTTCGATTATTGTGTCCATATCAGATTGTTTCATAAAAAGCTCTTCGTCTTCACAGATTTCAACTATATCATCGACAACAGATTCCGCCTCGTGAATAGTGTTATATGAGCGTTTGCGATATTCATCATCAGGCTCACTGACTTCGTCGGGGAACCTCGGAGTACCAACGTCCTCCGCAAAGTTGATGGGAGTAGGGCATATCCTATCCGGGGAGTTTTCCCTCGACGACTTGGATTGTTGTACATCAATGATGACGTCATCATCGTCAGTTGATGTATTCAGCGAAGTCGCCGATTTAGGCTTAATTGGTAACTTGGACTGAAGTTCCCTTCCAGCAGGTTTATGATTTTTAGATGATTTAGGAGACATATCGCTTATTTGGATCTCGGGCTTGGATCTCATTCTCTGTGGTGAAGTTTTCTTAGGTTTAATATTAGTGTCACTCGTGGTGCGCGTTACGGTCTCCTTCTTTGGGCTTGTGATATGTTCTTTATTTTTGGGAGTTTCATCAGTTGGTGGTGATGTGTGTTTAGTTGTCGAAGATGTTGTTTTAGAAGCTACGGTAGTTTTAGTGGCAACGTTTTGTCTTGTTACTCCGTTGGTTTTTCTAACGTCCGTGAATATCTTATCCACTTTGAGGGTAGCTGGTGTTGGTTTCCGTGTGAGGTGCGAAGGTATTTGTTCCCTGGGCTTTATTCCACTGGGTTTCTGTGGGGATTGAGGGCGTTCTTGAGGGACAGGCTTCTTCGGAGAAACGCTTCGTGTTTTAGTGGGGGAATCCGGACTTTTTTCAAACTTTGCAGTTGTTGATACTGGCTTTTTGGTCGGCGATACATTTCTAGACGCAGGTTTACTTGAAGGTTTACGATCTTTAGGTGTTTCAGTACTAGATTTTGAAGGTTTTGCAACATCAGTTTTAAGGGAGACATGTTCGTCAACTACTTCACATAAATCTTTGCCCGTAAATGTATTTCTTTCAATAGTTTCAGTTGCGGTTATGTCTAGGTCTTGTAAACTTGTAGTGAATTTTGTAGGGCTCCTCTCGCGACTCGGCGACTTCTCTTTTCGGTCAGGCGATAGTTTTCTGAGGGATTTTTGAACTCTGTCCAATATTTCTTGTTCCTTCTCAGATAAAATGAAATCAGTGCTCACTTCAGTGACAATTGAGATCTTTTTAGACGGTGCCGGTACTCTTGGTTTTGGTTCTTGTGTTTTTCCTAGATTCTGAATTACAGTAGAAGATTTGTTCGTTGACTTCTTACTGTCTGTATCGTTTGTTGCAGTTTTAATTTCATATTTTGTGGTAACAGCAGCTGTGGGTTTCATATAACTTGGGGGTTTCACATCGGTTACCTTGGATTGCAAAGGTACATCTTTAAGACTATCTTTCAAAGGTGAAGATCTATCAATTTTCCTTTGTGGAGAGACATCAGACCGTTTCGGCGAAGTACTTCTAAGCTCTGTAGGCTCAGGAGTTTCTTTCACGATTGTCTTTAATGAAATAGTTGGTTCTACGTCATCTGTTGTAGACGTGATGTCAAACTTATTAGCTATGGCTGTAGTTGTTTTCATATAACCGGGTATTTTAGGAGTATCAGTAGGATGTTGGTCTTTTGGCTTCCTTGATTGTGTATCTTCACTTGGTTTGCGGTATTTACGGTCAGGTGACTTGCTCTGCTGCCTAGGACTTGGACTAACGCATGGGCTTTCCTCATCCTTTAGGGATACTGGTGATTTTATTCTTTTTTCATGATGCTTTTCGATAACTGACGTCACAGATTCCTTGACATCTTGCTCTTGTTTAAGATGTTCAAATTTAGAAGATACTGACTCAGTTGTTCGCATGTAGCCTGGCACCGAGTCAGGACTGCTTGGAGTGGGCGAGATCACATCGAAGCGCGGATCATTTCGCGGTTTCGACTCATCCTTTGATGGCGACGCTGGCCGTTGGTAGCTCGGCTTCCTGTCGGGTGATGTTTCTAGTTTTTTCTGTGAAGGTCTTCGTGTGGGTGACACTGAAGATTTAGGTGATGTTTGTTTTTCATCAGTTTTTATAGAAGTAATCTCATGTATTTCTTCTGTGGTCGTAGAATCTTTACGTGCTACAGTTGAGGTGGTAGTTCGCATGTAACCTGGGAGCTCCCGAGGTTGCTTGGTTTCAGGTATTTCATTTTTAGTCTCCCCACGTTTAGGTTCCGGCTTATGATCAGGAGAATGATCTGGCCTCTTCGGGGTTGTTTTTGTCGGAGATTTAGTACGAGGCGATTCTTGTGACGGTTTACGACTTGGTGACTTAGTTTTAGATACAGATTGCTTTCTTTCCACGGTTTTTGATGACGTTACTGTCTCAATGTCTTCAGTAGTACAGCTTTTATCAAACTTAGAAGAAATTGCGGTAGTTGTTCTCATGTAACCTGGCGTGGTCTCACGAGATCTACCCGGTGACTTTATTGTTGGTTCATCATCCTTATCACCTTTGGGGAAATCTTGACCATGCTTTGGAGAAGCTTTGCGCTCAGGAGATGAACTAGGCTTTGTTGGAGATCGAAGAGACTTGGGTAGCTGATCGTCATTGCGTTCAGTTGGGATTTGTCGAGTCGGAGATTCTAATACACGAGTGGGGCGCTTTGTAGTACTATTTTGATCAGTTGAAGTATCATTTATATCAGCAGTCGAAGAGGATTCAAACTCCGTAGTTGTAGTAAATGTCTGTGTGTAACCCGGTGTTCTTTTGGGATTAGTTCTGGTGGGGGAAGATTCTTTAACAGGAGAAACAACAGGTAATTTTTCTGGAGACGCTCGCCTAGGAGATTGCCGCTTATTGTCTACAACGGCTTCAATGGGGCGTGCATTCTTTGACGGTGAACTTCCGCGAGGAGTCCCAGATACTTTCGGTTTTTCAGGACTCTCACTAGACCTACTTAGTTTGTTCACATCCTCGATAATCCTGTTGGAAGTGGTGTGAGTTACATTATTCATTATGTTTGTTGTTGTTGTAGTTGCTTTATCTTTTACTTCTGTTCTTTTATTTTCATTAACCGAATGTTTCACATTTTGGATGTCTCTTAATTTGTTTGGAGAAGTCTCTCTTGATGGTTGTTTCGGAGTTACATTGTTGTGAATTTCTGTAGTTTTCTCTCGTGTAATAAAGTCGGAGATGTTGGATTTTATATCAGTTTCAGTGAATGTGACCTTGTCTGGGAACGGGAAAGATTCTTTCGGCGCCGGGCTGTCGCAGGGGGATACGCTGGGAGAGCTCGGAACTGAATTCGGTCTTCTCATGCTACGTCTTGTTTCCTTTGAGATAGTTTCAGTTGTGGTGTCATCCACCATTCCCAAGATCTTGCGACATCTATCTTCATATGTTTCCCTTCTCTGCAAAGGTGGCTTAGGTTTCGGAGAGTCTGCGATCGGCTCCTCGGGCTTGTCCTTCTTTACAATGTTATATTCAGGCAGAGGCCTGTCTTCAGTAGGAGACACTTGGAAACTAGTGGGTGGTTTTTCAATTGGAGAAGCAAGGTTCACATCTTTAGGTTTCTTTAATGAGCTTTTCCTAGGTAGTTTTTCTTTTATCGGTGCAGGAGACGGAGATTTGCATGGTATTTTTGAAGGCGATGGCGATCTTTTGACTTCCAAACTGTCTGGCCTCATCCTTGATGGAGTACCTTCAGGACTTTCCTCTTCTGGAGTAGGTTCATAATGATCATCTAAATCAGTGACTTGTGGCATCTCATTGCGAGGAGACCCGAAGTATATGAAACCACTGACTGATGTCGTTGGTGAGCTCTGGCCGGTAGAAGGCTCTGTTTCCGTTTGTTTCGGTTTCCGTGTAGGACTTGAAGAAGGTGTCACTAACTGTCTGGGGTGTTCCTTAGACGTTGATTTCTTGTTTACCTCTTCAGTCATTATTTCGGTAGAGATGAAATCTGTTGTTTCTTTATGCTTGGTATCGTTATCTCGGACACTGACTGGTGATCTGCCAGGGCTCTTTCTTGCTGGTGATGGCCGGTCAGAGGACTTTTTGGTTATAGTCTCATTGCGAGTGAGTGAATCGAACTGCTCAGTTTCTTCAGTAGACAAGGTAGACATATTAACAGTTACTGTTTCCTTAGATTTCTTTTTGTCATAAGTATCGTATTTAGATGGCGAAGTCTCTCTGCTTGGTGCATTTTTATCTTTAGGTGTATATTTGCGATCCTGTTTGGTTTTTATAGTAACATCTTGTTCATCGGTGACAATTTCAAAAGATTTTTCAATGCGACCGTATAGCTCATCATTCTCAGTTACAACCAATGTGCGCTTCTGAGGGGAGGAAGATCTTCCTTTACCCACCGGTGAGGAAGGGGATTTGGGAGTTTTTTCAGGTGACTTCCCTCTAGCTGACGGGGTTTTGTCTTGTGGTTTAGAATCAGAGGGTTTGGAAGAAGTAAATTGTTTTAGGACGTTCGTCTTTTCATTCCTAATATGAGTCTTAGACTCTTCATCAATGAACTTATAATGCTCATCAATAACCTTGTCTGTTTTGGTATATTGTTGTTTACGGTCTGGGCTCTGTGATGGTTTCCTGACTTCAGGAGTAGGTTGACTCGCCGCTGTCGGACGCATGTAGCCTGGTTTTCTGTCAGGGCTCATACTCGGGCGCTTGTTAAACGCATTTGGAGTTTCTGCATCAGAAGTTTGTTGATACCCAATGTCTCTTTCGGGACTGCCTTTAGGCCCTCTTGGAGCTTTATCAGGAGAGAACGATCGAGAAGGATGGTCTGAAGGTAGGCCTGCTGCTCGTGTCGGAGTCGTCTTGGGAGATTCACCAGAAGCGGTGGGTTTTGGTTTACGATCAGGACTCACACTGGGTCTACTTGTAACATTCTGTGGTGTTTTCTCAGGGCTCATGCTCGATCTCGGGCTCCTTTCATCTTGCGGTTTTCTTTCAGGGCTATAACCTGGCCGGGTTGGCGACAAGCCTGATGGCGGCTTTCTTTCGGGACTAGAATACTTTTTATTAGTTTTAGTTTCAGTGGTCGAGTGGGTGGAGTGAGTGCTAGAGTAGCGGTCTGATGTGACTGTACGTGTCGGTGAACCGCGATCAATTTTATTCGGACTGCCGCCGCGGCTGGTAGGCTTCCTGTACGTTTTATCTGGACTAACACTACTCCTTAGGGAAGAAGTGCTCGACTCGAAGGTCCTGCCGCCAGGAGAAGAAGCTCTGGTCGAGGGCCGTGTTGTAGAAGGCGTGTCAGCGCGGAGTGAGCTGGCCCACGCTTGCTGAGAGGGACTCCAATCGTTGCTTACTTTCTTCTGTTGATAGTCAGACTGATATGTTGTTTGATAGCGGTCGGTGCTGGTTTTTCGCTCTACTACCTCTTCCACTTTTTTGTCTTTTGTTATGTGATCTTCAACAGTAGTTCGTTCATGATGAACATCTTTAACATCTTTTGGTGAAACGTAGTCATTGCGGATTACTTCGCGACGATCAGTCTGGTCGACACTGTCATCGTACCTCTGCCTTGATAGTCTTTGAATATTATTGGTAGACTGAACCAAGCTTGCTGTTGAGTGATCGGTAACTTTGTTTGTAGTTTTAGCATCGTATGAAGTTTTAGATACATTATTTTCAGTGCGAGAGTGATCGGTGACATTGCGTCGGACACTCGTCTGGTGGCTCTGGTCGGAGCGCTGCTGAGAGTCAGGGTTGTCGTTGTCGCTGACGACGTAATCGCGAATTTGCCTTTTAAAATCGTGGTCATCGTGTTGGCGCCGAGAGTCGACGATATCTTCTCTGCGGTCGTCGACGACATGTCGCGTGACCTTCGAGGAGGAATCTCTGGTGTCAGATTTCTGTTGCGCGGAGTAAGAGCGGCTCTCGGTGCTGGTGCGGCTAGCCTGCGCCGGCACGCGGAACTCGCGGCGCGTGCTAGTGACGCGTGTGCCGTCCGGCAGGCACCGCGTCTCCACGGTCACCCTGGTGTTGTCGTCCGGGTACTCTACCTTCCTCGACACCAGCTCTCCGTGGTCGCTCTCGGTCCTTCTTACATTCTGTTCGTAATCGTTTCTGTTAGTAGTTCTCGTAACATTTTCGTTGCGGTTAGTATCATATTGCGTCGTGTGTCGAGATAAGTCATGGTCTTGTTCAGTCATATATGGCACTGATTCGTGTTTGGTGGAGGAGACCTGCTGGACGCGGGAGGAGGAGGAAGATGTGTTGGTAGTGGTGTGGTGCGAGTGGTCGGGGTCGGTGCGCTCGACGCGCTCGGCCAGCGTGCTAGAGGCGGCCGTCTCGTGGCGGCGCACGCTGCCGGCCGCGTCGCTGTGCTCGGAGCGTGTCTCGCGCAGCGCGTCGCGCGCGGCGAAGGCCCCCGCGCCGCCCGGCACGTCGTACCGGCCGGCCACGTCGGCGTGCAGCGCGCGCGTCTGCGTGCGCCCCTCGTCTGCGGTGCGCTCCTCGCGCTCCACGTTCCAGCCCGCGTTCGAGTACTCCTTCAGATCTGCAAAGAGCCGACGAGTGAGAGGGTGCTCGGGATCGACGCGGCGGGTTACGAGTTAATCAAGCGTTAGTCAAGTTAGGGTAGTGGTGTAGTGGTGGGGAAGCACCTTGGCCGCGGAACGTGAACTCCTTGGGAGGGGAGCCCGCGTCACGGACCTCCTTGCTCTTCATGGACTGGAAGTTCTGATCGGCGAACGAGTTGACGTGCCCCTGCGCCGACGTGAACTCACAACCTGTCGAAGCGGCAACGCTACGCTAGTAGCTTCATTAATCACATCACTCTGAGGGTCGTCTCAGAGCACCCGAACCGGCTCATCTGGAGCGATGGTATCTCGACACTGATGTCACAATACTACCATATCCGTTCACAACACACAGAAGCAAGCGCTTTTAAGGACAATGCTATCTAACTACATTCAAAAGGTGAACCGAATTGTGTATGAACAATGACTACATAATTTGCACATTAGACAGGTACTCGTTAAAATCCATATAAGTTACATACATATTATACTACAACAAGACTACAAGAAGCTAACATTGAACTGACGAAAATGTCAAGAGCATGAGGTACGCGTGTGCGAAGCTTTACCTTTAGTGTCGGCGCGCGGCGGCTCGGGCGAGTACAGGCTGCGTAGGCGCTCCTCGCGCAGCCGGTACATGTGAGCGCGGATCTCTTTCTTCTTGGAGAAGTCTTCGGTTTGCTGCCACTGGAATGTACAATAATTGCCATGTTTGTGTGTAAGACTTAACTTACTGAAGTACATTTACCTCCTACAAAAAACCACCGAGACAAAATCACAACGTACATTGCTGTCATAATTTTGTCAGGCGGTTAATACAAACACGTTGTTTGTCGATGTTCAAGTTTAAATAAAAGCGGCCAAGTGCGAGTCGGACTCGCCCATGAAGGGTAGGTAAAGGAAAATAACATAATATAAAACTTCTTCTTGTAGTTCTTGTAGTAAGAAGATTTGAATTGATTGGATGAAAGGTAAATTGCTGTTTACGATTTATGAAGTACTATATAGCCGCACCCCCCGGTGTTACCCGCGTTGTATCGGTTCCCGTGGGATTTTCGGGATAAAATGTATCCCATGTGTTATTCTGTTGTATTTCCTATATTACTGTAAAGTTTCATCCAAATCCGCCCAGTAGTTTTTACGTGCAAGAACAACAAACATGCATCCATACATCCATACATACATCCATCCTCACAAACTTTCGCATTTATAATATTAATAGGAAGGACTTAGAAAAAAACTACTTAGTAGATCTCGTTCAAACTCATTTTCTTTGGTAGTTTGCATGGTAATGTCCATCGTGTACATCATGTTTTTTTTTAGTTTTATCATTCTCTTATTTTAGAAGTTACAGGGGGTTAGGTGCACACATTTTACGACTTTGGAAGTGTCTCGCGCTAACTACCTATTCAGTTTAGAAGAAAATGATATTAGAAATCTCAATAATATTTTTGAACCTATCCATTAATGCCCCACACGCATGGGTTTGATGAAAAAAAAAACAGACAGACTGACATGACGAATCTATAAGGGTTCCGTTTTTCGCCATTTGGCTACGGAACCCTAAAAATACATCATCTACAATGTAGTAGATGAAGTTTCGTATTGCTAGATGAGATGATGGCACTTCTTTGAACCAGCTGATACATACCATCCGACGTAACACGTCTTCGTCTCTTATTAATGACACGTCACCCTCCGACATCCTGAGGACAAAAGATGACACTATCTAAATATCTAAATAACAAATATCTAAGCACAAATATATATATATAGGTAGCAGTATGCAGTATTTATGATGAAAACCACACTAAATTAGAACGTCACATAATTACGAGTATTATGTATAATACTCTGGACCAGCGTGGTGGGTCATGGTCCGAACCCCCCCAAACATGAATTTACGCAACCATGTATAATACTGTTTATTTGAAAAACTATCCTAAGTATTAACATCCGAGTTGAAACAATCAGACATTGTTTTAGTTTAGAGCAATAGATTAATAAATAGAAGGCGAGGTCGCGCCCACGCGTGGACTAGGAAGCAATCAGCCCGAGAGGAGCCGGCGGACGCGGCCGCTGGCAGCGCGCGGTGTAGGAGGAGGTGGCTCGAGAGGTTTAATTACATGTTGTCACCGAACGACTGTTACGAGACGAATCTACACTAATATTATTAACATGAAGATTTTTGTTTGAACCGACATATCTTTGGAACAGACCGATTTGAATCATTATTTTTGAATTAGATAGCCAAATTCAAGGGAAAGGCTATAGACATATTATCCCGAAATTCCAATGTAACAGGCACAACGTCGTCCAACCCGCGAGGCATTGCATGTGTTCATTATGTATGGAGCGCGCACCGCGTTGGACCCATCTAACAAATCATTAAGAGTCGTCAATGGTTAATCCATTTAATGTAATCAATCTTGATAAATGTTGTTACTAGGATGTACTATTAGGTATTACCCTTTCGATCATACACAGAGTATACATATAAGAAAGAATAGAGTTATGACTTATGATCCTTCAAGCTTGGTCGCTACGATTTGTAATTTAGTACAACAAGCAGCTTGTCAATAACAAGTGGACCATATGTCGTGTCGTGAAGTAAGTGAGCAGTGGATTGTGCGCCTTATACGACACCCGGAGTGGCACAAGGGCGGCCTCATAAGGTGCAGCCTCCACTGCGCAGATGTCGCCCTCAACCAGAATGGACAAAACTGCATTTTTTACTAAAATACTTAAAGGTTAATGTTTTTTACGTATTTATTGGCGACCTAAGTGTTTATTTATGATTGTGTCAAGAATTTTTATCATGAGGCACTTGAGTAATTGCCAACATTGACAATACTACAACATACAAATATGTGTGAGTCTAGTTGTCTTGTTTGTTTAGAAATTCCACACAAAACACAACAATCACATCTCGGCAAGTTGTCTCGGCTCAAACGGTGTTTAACAACTCCACTTGGTTATTATTATTATACTCGCAATTGAACCCCAGTATTGATTTGTAGTTGTTTGAGCCCTCTTCACGCTTCAAACATTTAGTTTATCTGAATATTTTTCGAATTTGTCATTGAACAAGAGGTACCTTTTTGAATTTAAACGTTTAGAATACACTTCGCTTTTATTTAACATTTTTATCTAAACGTAACGGCCCCTTTACAGGCACCGTGTTCACAGAAGACTGAAAAGAAGCCACTAAGTGGTACCCTGCTCTGATGTGTTAATGAGCCCCTTCATCCTAATATCATATGGTACATATCATATCATATCATATCGCATCACACCGGCCTGTATCAACTGTCCCGCGGTGATGTCACGCCGCGGACACACTCGCAACAAATTGCTCCTCCAATTACGACCATTGATTTATCTCGCGCATTACACTATCCGATGTCGCACGGTAGGTAGCGGTAATCTTTATATTTAGATTTCAACAATTCTGATTAAACAAGTAACATGCAACAGAATCAAAAGGCAACGTTTGAATGATGAGGCAGCCGAGGATTTTTAAAGCGAACAATGTCTAATGCGACATAGTAGTAGTAGTATTAGCCTGTAATTTCCCACTGCTGGGCAAGGACCTCTCACCTCCCACCCAAGATATCAGTACAGTGAGGAGTAATCCTCCTTAACCATCACGCTTGACTAATGCCCTGTTTAAAAAATAGGATCAAATATACATATAGGTATTGCGATATACCATGGGATTGCTAAATATGTTCGTTCTCTTTAGCCTGAACACAGCACTTATGGATATGTTCGCGTCGAACAAATTAATCTAAGGGTGCGTTGCATTGAAGCGGTTTACGAATCACAGCGCATTGGGATTGTCAAACAACCCATTGACATTGACCAAATCTTGTCGTAATGCGTTGTGATTGGTCAGCAAAACTCCGCACAGCTCCGCTTCGCTTCAATGGAAAGTTCTCAGACTGGGTCCTAGTAGGGAGCTCAAGTTCGAACAAATACATAGTTCCGTTTAAGTTAAATGTTAACATTAGGCACTGAATATTGTTCCAATACTACAGACAGTCTCCAAACACCTCATGACATAATCCGCACATAAAAGGAGTTTGTTTGTTCAGAGTGACGACAGTCGGCGGAACACTCGATTTGCATAGAGACCGCGGAGTCGCCGACAGACAGACAGACGGTGTTCATATTACGAGTGGGTTTACAGCCACTGTTACTTTAATACACGGCATATTTATTATTTTACTTTAGAAAGAATGTAATTCTATCAATCGCTCAAGATATGATTACAATGAGTCGTTCGCCGCATGCAATATACCTACGGTGACATAATTTTCGTATATTTTGACAACTCATTGTCAAATTGTTTTCATTGCATTCTTGTAAACTGTAGCTGTCAACGAATTTGCATTCATCGGTGAACAGCTTACTGTAATTGCAACATTATCTTAACAATTTTGGAACAGGCGGAAGTTCTCATTTCGTTCCTAGATTTGTTTATATTTCTCAAAGCAATTATGTATTCTGGTCACTCCTCAACGAAAGTAACATTTAAGGTAAACTCGCACGTTCAGTGAGAGAACTTTCCTCGGCACAGTGGAGACGCATCAGTATTCTGATCAGCGGCCACCTACTGATCTATCACTGATGCTATTCGTCACCGGATCTTCAAACATAATCAGCGCCGGTTTTAGCACTACCAGCGCCCTGGGCGAGATTTATACGGCGCCCCCTAACTGCAATTCAAACCCATATGAAAAAAAAAACATATAATTAAATTACCATTTATTAAAAGAAATAACCATTTATTAAAAGAAATAACCATTTGTTTAAAAATACTAATTTGACTTTTCTAGCCTTTCTGTCGGCGAACTCTTTTATTATTTTATCAAAATCGAGGTTTTCAGCAATTTCATTCTCGATTGACAAAGTTGCCAAGTTTGTCAATCGGGATTGCGATATTGTCGATCGCAGATAGGTTTTTATCAGCTTAAGCTTAGAAAAACTCCTCTCCCCACTAGCAACCGTTACAGGTATAGTTAATAATATGCGCATTGCTATCCATACATTTGGATACAGTTCTTGTAAGTTGCGATCTTTGATAAAATTTAAAACAAAAACAAGGGTAGCCACATTCTGATCAGGCAAAAAAGATTTCAGACTTAAGAGTTCATCACACAACATATACCCATCTATATCTGATTTAGAGTCTACAGTTAATTTCAATTGGAGATCACCACAGAGTTTGACAAGGTCAGGTTTTTCCGGAATCTGTTTTATATTGTACAAAAAAGACCAATATTCCGAGTACTCATTTAACTGTTCAAATCTTTCATTGACTGAAATTAATGTAGTGTCCAAAAGACAGTTGAAAAATTCAATCTCAATTTTTTGTTTTCGGAGAAGCTATGGGTTCATCGCGGGCAGTTACACCAGCTTGACGTTTAACATATCGAATTCTTGTCGTGGCTCTAAACACAGGTTCAATTTCCAGTTCTTCAGCCAATTCTTTCGCCGTTAAAATGGCGCTTTTGAAGCCTGTATTTCTATATTCTTCCAAGAAAGTACAGCATTTTTTCAACAGTTCTGTGCATTTACCGAGATCTGTGTCTGTTGATTGCAGAGATTTACTAACGATATTAATTTGAAAAAGTATGTCATACCAAACGACCAATGACACTATGAAGCTAAAATCTTTTAGCTGTTCGGCTAGAGTAGTAGCCTCATGAGAGACTTGAACATCAGTTTTCTGAGTTTCAATAGCTAAAGTAATTAAAGCGTCATGGATGGCACTAATTTGATAACGGACTGCTTTAACACTGCTGATTCTTGCTTTTGTTGGAATAACTGTTTTAAGTGCGTGCACCAATGTAATGAATGAGAATGAGCTGAGTGTGTTCCGCTTAGTCAAAAATAACATCGACTCTCTCTCATTTAAACGTAAAAAAGAGATAGACTAATGTTTTTCTCGATGGTCGGGGATTCCCGGTAAAATTAAATGCATGCTCCGATTTGAACACTGCGTTCCAATCTAGTGTTGCCAACATAACGATTTTTTCGCTAAATTTAGGGAATTTACGAGTAAGTAGGCCTTGCTCAATGAGCGGGAGGAAATAAAGGGGCGCCTGCGGCGCCCCTTTATATTCGGCGCCCTGGGCGGTCGCCCAACCGCGCCCTACCCTAACGCCGCTACTGAACATAATGGAATACTTTCCTATGTTCTTTCTTTTGCTCTAGACCGTGACTTTGAGTCGATTTCAGCATCACTTACAAAGTAGAATTATTTCTATGTTCGAAAGTCTCCAACGTAATATTTTTTTAGTATATAAACGTTGCGCAATTTGAAAGTATTTTATAAGGAAAACCTATCGTTATATATTTGTTTACGTGAACTAAATCAAAGCAATAAAACGGCAAATTGGTCCTTATAAATAAATTATTTATTACTTTCTATTACAAAAAACAAATCTGATAATTTACGATTATTGTGATGTTTCCAATTCGGATTATCTTGGGTTTACATATTAATTCGTTGCTAATCTAATAACAGATTTTATACGTGAAGGTTCTGTATAATATAACGAATTATTTTCAAAGAATCTGTGACCAGTGGTTGATCCACGAAAGCGTGACATAATATTGAATGCTCTGACGCACAACGATTAGTGGTTATTCATTTCGCCCGCGGAACCCCGAACGAGTCTCTCACGTGAGCGTGACCTTGCGGAGACACATCAATACAAACTGATTATGTAACTTAATATGAAAATAACTCTTGTTCATAAATGTCATCCTCATCCTGTTTATTAATAACTTGTTTATTTTATGATGCACAAACAGTTATACCTATCAGTAGTTTGAAACCTACAAGTATATACTCTTACATACCTATGTTTATTTTTGTTTTTATTAATTTAATATTTTTTTCATTTTATTCCTTTTCCAATCCCATTAACTTTCGTAGCATCAGAAATCACGTTATCTATTCAAACCATCATGACTTATTTTTTAATCAAAGACAACTTGTTTAATTGAGAAGTGTTCCGTGGTGGTTTAACAATGGAATTCAATAACTAAACCTTTGTCTTCTGCCGAAGGAATCGTTTTCGGCTGTAAAACGATCACATATGTTCACAAGAAAAAGAGTTTATCTAGTAACACCCTTTATATTTCTAGAAAAAGGAACCGTTATTTTACTTATTTATTGAATGAAAGTAACTAACTAATTTATCGTCGCACCGCTATTCAGGTGGCAAATATTCCGAGTACGTGGGCTAAACGCTACGCCCAGCAGTGAGATGAGATCACGGAGCCCCGTGGGTCGCAGATCTAGACTCTAGATGATATCAACACGAGGTGACACCTCTACCTGTTTAGGAACACAATTGTATGTAATGTGCAGTGGTTACATGTGCGGAGGAAGATTTTAACGCGTTCAATACTCAGAGGTTTATTAATGGATTGTTATTGAAAAATATTCATTGTTGAAAAGGTTTTTTGCTCAGTCAGCCCTCTTTTTTTCTACCGATGAACATGTAAAACCAATTAAAAAGAGGTCCACCTTCCAGTATTACGTTTAAATTGAGCGAGTTTACTGGCTGTAAGCCGTCTTCCGTACGTTTCATAAGCAAGTGTCACACATGTAACATTTATCGCTCGTTCGAGAACATATAAAAAATTGCGATTTAGTATTACAATGATAATATGTAATGTAGGTAAAACCGCAAGACAGTAAGCTCTAGATCTAAATGAGTTGTTAAACAAGAGCATTATGTAACCCCATCCGGCGCGACGGCGGCGGCGACCGGCGCGACCGGCCGCGGCCGGACCGGTCCGCGCGCGCGCCCGTGAAGGCTGACTATTATACTCAAACGTACAGCCGACGTCATGTACAATATATAAATCTACTATCATGTATACACATTTTCGCCATACGCCATTGCAATATGGTAACAAACAGTATACATACTAACAGCGCCCGCGTTAAAATGACGTCTAAACTTCCCCTTAAATGTAGCGATACATTATAAAAATAATTATTCAAATCGGACTGAGAGTGGTAAGCCCGCTCAAACAAACGGTAACTTCAACTTTGAGATGCTCACTATTCGTAAAATAAAGATTAACTATTTATAATCAAATAGTGTAGATGATGCCCACTATTCGTGCATACGTAATTATACGATCTTCTGCGTATGAATACTGGATCGGACTTCAGGATATGAAAAATGTATTTTATGTAGTAGTCATGTGAGTAGATTAATGTGTTTACTTCGAAGTAATAAACCTAGTGATTCAGTACTAGTACTATTAATATAATGTAATAAAAAACATAATCATAACTAAACTGGGACGATGCGAATCTTAGCATACAAAAGACATCAACGCGTTCTCGTTGCAATGTGATGGAAAATAGAAGTTATTAATACATTTTGTATAAATAACTTCTATTTTAAAAAGGAAAGGATTCTAATACTTGAATATCTGGTTGAGTTGGTCTTATTCTTATTTAGATGGTTTGATTTACCAAATGTTCATGATCAAATAAATAAATATTGTCATTCATTGCGTTGTATTTACATCGAGTCTTCCTCTTACGTGATTACGTCCGTTCGTTCATCCATATGCGATACATATCGCTGCATATTTTTGTTATGACACTCCGAGTGCTCAGAGAGCGCTGTATTTATCGCGTTATCCTAGTATAAACCATATTTAAACTCATTATGAACTCGCTTATAACAAACAAACCAAACTTGTACTAAAGTCGTTGAATCGTATTCGTTAATTCAATGATACAAGTCTATTAGTGTGATAAACGTCGTCTCTAATTACTGATACAAATAGCAAGCGGTCCTCCGAACCAGTATAATTACATTATATTGGTCACACACTGTCGTCCGCCCGTGGGTGTTATTATTATTTCCAAAACTCGCCCAAGCCCCATTAGGGCATAAACACATAACCCACTCCCGATCGCTTGGATAACTTCGCCTTTTTGGAGCTAAACCAATAGTGCGTTTTAAAATATAGATAGGTTCGGTTGTGCGTATATATCGAAGTCACCTAAATAAGATATTCGGTGTATTTTCCCAGTCAGTATGCGAGGTTGTTTTTTATTGACAAACTGCAAATATGTCGGCGGGAGTCGGAATGATGTCACGAGCGAGGTCGTGGGCTGAGCGGCGTGAGTAAGTGTTGGCAAGAGCCTCCGGAAAAAGTATGATGCACAACCTTCAAGAATGGGACGGAAGCTATCCATTCGAACGGAAAATACTGTTTATAAGTTAAGATACGTCCATACATAGACGGTCGCCTATCTGACTTTAATATAACACTAAATGAAATGTATATGTATGTCAACAAAGACTAATGTGCTTTGCTGGAGAAATAATTAATCTTCAAACCCAAACACATTATAATAAATCCAATACATTACGCATAATATTACAAACGCATAAATCACGGATAATCGAAACCGGATCATCGCCCTGCAAGTATTTGTTTATTCGATTCTTCAGCCCAATATTAGTGAGTCGAGCGCATTCCTTAGAGCCCGCGCAGACCTTAGTGCAAACAGGGTTTAAACTGTCTTCTGCAAGGAGAAGCCAAACAAAGGTTTTGTCTCTTCCGATTTTCTCTTCTCCAATGACATCTGTCTCCCTTTTTTTCTTTACGAAGAAAACAGATAAAATAGATTTCTTTGGTTGCATCTTAAGCCCTCTACGAAAACCTATGAAGAAGCGCGCATTGAGATAGGACTTCTAACCATGGACATTTCGCTGCACTTAAATGAAAGAGAGAAGATCTTTACGTCTAACAGACTTTTTAATAAAGACGTTACAGTAAATAATAGAACGACGGCTGTTAGACTGACTTAGCATCTAATAAGTCTGTGTAAAGACTGGCTGGACGGCTGAGACAATTCAGTCTGCAGACTGACTGACTGCAGTCTGCGACGGTCGTTATTATTTGCATGCGGCGGACCCGCGGGAACCAGTTCGCGGACCCGTTGGATGTACCTCGAGGGGGGGGGGGGGGAGCACACAAACACAGGTCATTGTTCACAATGTATATCGATGATTAACTCCTTCGATATTGGAATACGATTTATTATGATTCTAAATAAAATAACTTTTGATATCAAAAATGCTACATTATATCTAGACACGCGGCAGCGTGTCAAGCCAAGTTCAAGCAAAGGAACGGCTAGCCAGCGCCGAGTGTAATACTACACGAACCACTTGGTGCCACTTTTGACCCTTCTATAACTCAAAAACTATTTAACGTAAACACATGAAACTACGTGTGTTTAATTATATCCATTAGGACACCTAAAAGCCCAAATTTCATGAAGCTAGCTCAAACGGTTATAAAGATATGAACGTCAGAAAGTCGTAAATTTTAGTATTGACTGACTGACTGACATATAGTACCTAAACCTAACCTACTTCCAGATGACCTAGAAGGCTGAAATTTGGAATCTAGCTCGGTAGTTGTGTGTAAGCGTAAGAAAAAATCTAAAAATAAAAAAAAGTTAAAAAATAGGGGGGGTCCCCATACAAAAAAATATATTTTTTAATAGTAGCGTTGGAACCGTTACAAGCAGATATTTGAAACTATCCCAATCTAAGTATTATCATATTTGCTATTTAACTGCAATATAAACGTAAAGTTATGTAAAAAAATAAGTGGTGCCCCCATACAAAAAAACTTGTAATTCGCGCTAAACAACCGGCCAACGGTGTGTCGTCGGCGGCGCGCGGTAGGTACTTATGACGCGGTCGGTCCACCGTCGCCACAGCCAATCAGCGATATCAATACTTACCTAGTTTTCTTTACAAAAAGTAATGATATCCCACCAAAATGATAAATGTAAAAAAGGAGAGCCAAGTTCAATACAAAAATTATGCTTGGCTATGGGCTTCGCCGCAAAAAGAATGGAGATCTAAATGAGTGCCAAGTTGTAGGCAAAATCTCAATATGTATTTATAGGAACAAAATAACATTATGAACAAGTATTAAACTCTATTTCTTCTCTTTATTGGATACCTATGACAATTGCTGTTATTTAAAAATGTGAGATTTTAAAGTGGGTTAGATTTAACTTGGCCAGTTTTTACCAGAATAAAAAAAAATATACCTATTTTTTGAATAACGTTATAAAATGACTGATGTAATGAAAACTGGTCAAGTCAAATCTAAGCCACTTTAAGATCTCACATTTTTAAATAACAGCAATTGTCATAGGTATCCAATAAAGAGAAGAAATAGAGTTTAATACTTGTTCATAATGTTATTTTGTTCCTATAAATACATATTGAGATTTTGCCTACAACTTGGCACTCATTTAGATCTCCATTCTTTTTGCGGCGAAGCCCATAGCCAAGCATAATTTTTGTATTGAACTTGGCTCTCCTTTTTTACATTTATGTTTTTGGTGGGATCTATTTTTACAAGAGTTCGGTGGTAGTTTGGCCGATAGATTTCTTATAATTTTAAAATAATATGAAGAACTACCTATATGTCAAAAGCCCAATTTATACAATATGAACACATGAACTTCACACTAAAACACTCTAAAAGTCCCATACAGGACTGACATTAACTAACTCGACCGTTAACTTACTAAAGACAATACCACAAACGATTTTAACGTTATATTAAATGTAAGAGGCATTATAAAGCCAAGGGAGAAGGGTCGATAGTCTGCGCCAGGCCATTGAACACGCGGCGATGGAGCAGATCGCGAGACATAACTCACGGAGTCGTCCGGGGCCGCGGCGGAAATATACAACGAAGACTTAAGGCTTCAGAACTTATAAAACACCAACAATTTTAATAAATTGATGATTTATGAAATATTATCAATGTAATATAATAATGTAAAGTAATATGACAAGCGTAGTGATCGCCTAATCCTCCTCACTGTACTGATATCTTCAGTGAGATGAGATGCCTTTGCCCAGCAGTGGGAGATTACGGGCTAATACTACTACTACTGAAAGGTGACAAATACATAAGTTGGTGTTTATGTTATGTGATTGCGCAGTCCAGGACAAGAGCTATAAAAATATCGATGATAAACCAGTTTTCGTATACCATAGTATACCATATTCTACTTTAATTTAACTCGAATAAGTAAGTTCCTACTCGAACCTACTTATTCCAGTTAAATATAATAATTATAATAGTGGCCAACCCTGATGTCGGAGTTTTTAGACCGCCTAAAGGCCTCCGACATGGTTTGATGATTGAAACAACCGGGACCGACAATTTAACGTGCACGGTAGCGCTCAGATAGAATGCCACTATCGACCACCTATCCAAGTAGGGTCGAGCTGCACGTTGCTTAACAATCGCAATAAACTAACATCGCCTAGTCAAACTGCGCCACGAGCGCTACAATCAAATATCAATTTAAATGACACCTGTCAAGAACCTACTAATATTAATAACACGTAGAAAATGATTTGAAATAACACACATGACCAATAGAAAACTCTTGTTTAAAAAGCTTTATAAATGCAATTTTTTGTTTTAATTAATACAGGCTTATTACATTAGGTTTACATTCAAATAATAGTCACTAAGACACCACTTTGAATTGGACCTTATTAGCCAGTATATAGCGTAACAAATTCTAATGGCTCCGTATCTCAATGCTCGACATATTATCAAGTGATTAGTGACTGATTTATCGACGTCTCCTCAATGGGCCCGTTGATGTGTGATCAGATCACTGATCACTGACACAAGTCATAATTACGTAACGAGTATTTATTCGAGTATTCGGTCACCACTGCTTGAATGACTACTGTGTATACTCATTTCTATGAATATTATACTAGAATATTAGTTTTTGTCAAAGGACTTGTTTTTACTTACTGAAACTTTAAATCTTAATTGTAACTTAGAAAGGTTTGAAGATCTTAGAAAGTCTTAGAATACGCGTGTAAATTTCTTTCATATTGTTTGGTATAGGGGGTAACAATAGGGTGGAGCAAGCTATTGGCCAGCCAGTTCTGTAGCATTAGAGCGGACAAGCGATTTGGTCGGCGAAAAAAACCGTGTCCGATTTTAAAAGTTATCACAATGAATTAAAACACTTTAAATATATCGATGACCACAGATTTAAGTAGCTTGTACAGTGTGGGCTCAGCTTTGTATACATATACAATCACCTGTCTATATCTAGTGCTTACTCAGAGACCTAGGTTTCTAGTTCAAGGCCTAGACTGATAGGAACGCGACCTCAAGGAGATAAACAAATTAGTAATTTGATATAAATTCCAGTAATGTTGACAATTTACGAGACAGTTAATGTATTGTAACAAATTGTACGGCGCACTTGTTTGATCAAGTGGCTTGTTGTTGTTGAATGGAAGCAGATAATTAAAATATTCATAAAACTTCTTAAGAAGAGTATGAAATAGAATAGTAATGGAAAATGTGCAGAAGATGATTTCATATTTGCAAACATTAAAATAACAGAAATTATATAACGAAAAAGTGACACCCTTTTATTGAAACTTATGCAAGTACGCACTTGCTCATAAGCCTTAAGTCTGTTTTCATAGAGAAAATAATTGTCTTAAAGTGATTAAGTCTGCAGTATGCGTTTGCCCTAAGGGTATTCAAAGTAACACGTTTAGTATTTGAACATAACTCACCAATATTCAATAATTCACGTATAGAATCGTTGGGAGTAGTGATGTGCGCGAGTGTCGGCGGCGGTACTGCGGCTGCAGCGCGCCGCCGCGCCGCCGCGGGGGCAGCGCCGCAGCCCACGCGCTAAGTCCGCGACACACAGGACTACATGATTTTGACACTTTACTCGATTATTTGCGATGCAACTATTTTCTTTTTTTAAGTAGATAAATGTTAACTGATGATAATATATTCATAGAACAGCAGAATAGTGAGGACAAGATCATTTTGTTTATATTTTTGAGCCTTTCAAGTCATTTACTCCTATTTACATTATGCTCAGAGGCCGACAGAAGTATTCCAAAACCTGAACTTAGAAATCCAGATATCCTTAATACCTGACTTTCATTTCGTTGTTCGTATGTTTGGCACATCATTCTACATTATTATTAAATGATTTTCTTACAAACAATACATTTTAAGTAAGTCTGGTTGACAAATGGGCACTCAAAACAGTTTATAATAGCAGTGAGTAATAATTATACAATCAATTGTTCGAGAGCTCCAATAAGCGACCACCTCATGACTAATGACTCCAATTTACACGGCTGATAGGATCACACAGAACAACTGAGCTGTACAGACGAACAATAAAATATTTCTAACTAAGAGGTCTTTCTTCAGGAGAAAGATAACATCACCGGGGCAAAAACATTTGGCTCACTACGACAGCTTAGAAGGAAACAGAATACTCGCACATTAAATTAGAAATGTATTAGCTAAATTGTCTTTATGTTTTTTATGAAAATATCTCCAGATCTCATCCCTCTTCACATAAATGAAACTTGAAAACTTGAAAAACTGTTTTGCCATAAAGTCGTCTGTTTTCCGTGCGTTCAACTAATAACTTATACAATTTTCATGACTATGTTTGTCTACATCTTTGTGTGTCTACTGTAATTGATACATTAGCAAGTTCGCGAGTGTGGGTGATCAGTTTTAATAGCTGTATCGGTACGAAATCCTTCTGGTTGGAGGAAATCCAATAACGCCATTACCGCGTGGGCTGCGACAAACACAATTAGCATTTTATTTATTGTTGAGAACCTTTACTTCATATTTGTATATCCTTATCATAATTTAAACGCAAGAGTCGTAACTGGCCGTGATTGAATTAATCTTGTAATTTTTAAAAGAATTTGTGGGAGTTTGCTAATTCAGGGATTGTTAAAGAGATTGTCAGGCCATGTTTGGGGCAGATTTTTGCCCGGCAGTTGGATGCTATAAGTTAAAACAACGTGTTTCTTACACATTGTTTGTTATCCAAGTGTGTCCGCGGCTTAGCACCTGGATAGATGACATCTCTCCTATAACTATCGGTGATGAAATGTACAGTGTGTCTCGCACCTAGATCACACCTCAGGTGCAGGGCTTTCAGTATCAAGAGCCTGCCTTTTGTTAGGAGGCCTGAACTGTATCTGCGGTAAAGGCCATGCAATGTTACCACTTCTTTAACGGTTCTCTCCCGGAGGGTGTGACAAGGACTATACCGATCAGTAATGTGAGTCCGTAATGTCCCACTGCTCACCATATCAGTTCAGTGAGAATCACCGATAATGCGGGTTGGTGGTTTCAAACCCGAGCCATGTTTTATTAGTAGGAAACATTTTTCGCTCTGGGAATTGAATCCGGGACCTTAGTCTTGGCATACGAAGGCACATACCACTAGACCATCGAGGCGATATCTATTAGGAAGTTAGCAAAATTTATAAATAGGAATATCCTAACATTTCCAACCGTTACCAGTTGCATACATACATTCTTTCTTAAAGGGAACCATATCCTTTAACTAAGTGCAGCAGTTTCTAGAGGGAGACAGTCGGATAGTGTCGCTGTTGTCGAGCGATGATTGTCACATTTGTTACACTACGGATGTGAAGTTTACGATAAATCTGTATCTGGAACTATTCTGTATCGGAAACCTCTGAAGTACCTTTGTGTTCAGCGGGCAAATATTCGTTACTGCTCTAACCTCTTGTTAAACAAGTTGTGGTAATGTTAAAGGCTCCCATATTGAAAACAACTAAACATATTATTACATCAACAAACACTACGTTCAGCCCTATTTAACTGAATAAATGTCAAGATGAGCGTAGGTGAAACAGGTAGGTGCATTTATGATGACACTAACTGCGTGATGAATGATGCGCCTCCAGCGCAGTGATCATCAACTTGCCGTTCAGTTTATTTACTAGTATCGAAGTCCGGTTTTGCCTGAAACACAGGTTCATCCTAGTTCAGGCTCATGTTTACTCCTAGCAATCAATATTTAGTAATATGTAATAGAGTTTACATGAATAAAGGTTATTTTACTTATTATATTATTTGAATGTGATTTTGATGATACAACTATGGCATAATAAATATAGAAATGTCTCTAATGTTAAAATCTCATTTTATTGTTTGTATAATTTCTTAAACTCGTAGCTTTCCCGTATAACCGATAAGATTTTTATGCAAATTAATTCAAAGGATCCCCTCGACGTAAGTTCGTCAGATCAACATTACGCTTAAAAATGTTTACCAACTGGGTCTGGGTCCTTGTTAGAAAACACTAGTAACAACCCAGGAGTATTTAACTTGTAAAGTTATATTGTATGATAAGAAGCGGCTTGGTCAGACTTCGTTAAGCCGGTGTATAGCGAGCAACCCGAGTCATGAGGAGCCGACCGAGCAACTAAGGGGACGCACTGGGCCCACACACACATGCACCCTGGTATGATAGAAATGCCACTATCGGCCACCCATCCGAGTAGGGGCGAGCTGCACGTTGCTTAACAATCGCAATGAACTGACATCGCTTGGACAACCACGAGCGCTACACTCCCTAAAGATGAATGAATGCATCTTTGTAAATGTAAATGGTCCATGACGTAGGTAATTAGTGGGATGGAAATGTGGAATGTTATCAGCGCGACGTAAACTGTAAACTATGGCAAGTTCTCCCGCAGCTGTCCACTGTGTGTGTGTAATGAATAGGAAATAAGTTTGCAACATTAAAGCGCAGCGGGGACCGTTTCCTCTCATGAACGTCTCATACACGTCTACATATATATCTCATAAATTCTAGTGGCAGGACTTAGACAAATCTGCTTAATTTGCAATAAAGATAACGATTGGTAATATTTGAAGTTCATTGACAAAGTTATCAAAACAAGGAAAGTATTGTTCATAATATCCTTCGACGGCGTTGGATATCAATAATATTGTAATTTACACTGAAAGTACAATATAATGTACACAAATATGGGAAGTTTCACTTTCGTCGCCCGCAAGTATGCGAATCAAGACAATGAATTCAATAACAAATGTTATTGTTTGACCCGACTTCGGGAAGAATGGTGCCTGCGTCGTCACCATGACGCGATGCCCGCGGCAGACATCAAATAATCAGAAGCTGCACACGTGTCGGCACTAGTAGCCTTATATTTACGAAGTAAGTATTAGCCTGCGATGTCCCACTGCCGGGCCGAGGCCTCTCAGCTCACTCAAGATATCAATACAGTGAGGAGGATTATGCGTAATCGCCACGCTTACCTAATGCGGGTTGGTGATCTCAAACGCGAGCCATGTTTGAAAAGTAGAAAACATGTTTTCGCTCGACCCGGGAATTAAACCCAAGACTTCAGTCTTGGTAGGCCAGTGCACATACCACTAGACCACCGAGGCGTTATATTTACAACTGGTCATAATTTATTCAAATGCCACAACATATGTTAAGTTTCATAATATTTCTGAGGTGCCACGGTACAATCGGGCGACGGAAACTTGCAGGGTTTTTGAAAAAAGAACATTTCATTCAATGTTCTGCCCTCAAACTCTTTTAAGTAATGGTCTATGCCCGCTGTCCCCGAACACCGAGTCCCCGTTCAACGGGATCAAAGGTACTTTAATTAAAACTAGTAGCGCCCCGCGGTTATACGCGGGTTGTGGGAATTTTGGAATAAAAATAGCCTAAAACCTTACCGGTGAATGTCGCTATGTAAACCAATAATTATACAAATCGGATTGGTACTTTCTGATTCGCGATGACGCGTCCAGTCAAACAAAAATACAAAAAGTCAAACTCAGCCTTATTATATTAGTGTAGATATAGGAATTTCGAACCCCTTATAATTTAGGACAAAATGAGGTCTCAAAACTAATCAAAACAACGTATTTAAATATAAACCATCGTCCACAAAACGAGGAGGAAGTCGATAGCCTTTAGGAATTAAACAAACATTCCTCGACGAGATAAGGCACGCGCCGGTTGGAGCTTCTCGGAGATACGACCGCGACACACGCGATACACACGACGAGAGGGCAGCGAAGAGTTGCACTGTGTCTATGGATATGGTCTATGGAAATAGAGGCAGTATAGACGAGCTAGTTTATGAAACTAGAGAATATGTGGTAAAAATTGTTGTTATTTGCATGTAGTATAAAGTACAAGAAGAAGTTTTATATTATGTTATTTGCCGCGACTTATACTGGAATTCTCACGTAAATGGACAAAACCACGAGGCATTGCTAGTATCTACTTCTACAAAATCTTCTTCTTCTTCTTCATCGAGTGGATGGTCACCCTGATCAATCCATGTGTCAGAGTTATTGACCCGCCAAAGGCCTCTGACATGGCTCATGTAACGACTACTATCCGTAGAAAGTAACCGGGACCGACGGCTTAACGTGCCATCCGAAGCACGGAGACCTCTACAAAATGCAAACGCATCAAAGAATACAGAAGAGTACTATTAATCTTTTTTGCAAGTAACTGCCATTTATGTATACGGTTTTGGGTAGAAATTCTGCATTTATTTAAAAAATGAACTCAAACTTATACTTTGGTATTTTTGGTTCAAGGATGTGGCATTTTCTCTTCAAGTGATAATTGTTTAATTTATTATTAAGTATTCGACCTCCTTGAGTATCGGGTGCCGCAGACACACAAGGGCGTCCGATATGCGCGTACTATTGATGACTAAACAAACATTCTGTTCTTAGTATTACGAATTATTAGAACATCTCCACTTTGCTAAAACATCAACATACTCGGTGAATCACCGCTACGGTACTTTGGCTCATGTGTTTGATATTATTGTATGAATTCATTAAAGAAGTCTATTCTCTATGTAAAGTAAATTAAATAACAATTATCAGGAGCGATGTTTACTTTTATGTTATTAAACAAACAGCGTGGGAATGTGCAATAGTTTAAAATAAATAATGATTTCTTCGAATGATACGCGCGCGGCGCGCGGTGCTCAGGCGGCGTGTCGCCCGCCATTCGCCAACCAGTTTGTTTATGGCTCACATGTGAACTATTAGCGATTTGGGTTTATTACACGTTATCTTTTATTTGTATTGAAGTTCCTGTGTTGGCACCTATTCAGCTTTATTAAGTAACACGACATTTGATATGATTTATTAAGAAACATATGGGGGTAGACCGAATAACTTGTTGGTAGCTGCATGAATTGCATTTAATGTATATCGTATCTACATCATATTATGAATCATGGTGTGTTGAACGATAATGATGTGGTAAATATCGCAGTATCAATATAATATGGAGGTAATGATGAGAGCGCCCAAGAATCCAGCCCGCAGGTGAACAAACAGAGGCGAGCGCAGCCGGGGCGGCGCACTCCGCGGGCTCCACCTCCGCCACCCGCTCGGAACAAAGGCGGAATGCGCAGGATTCCGCAGCCTAATTTATGCTCAGACACGTTTAAAAAACAACTGTCAAAAAGCCCGCGTCAAATGTCGACCGCCCGCGGACGAACTGAGAATCGTAAATTGTTGCAATAATAGAGAATTATTGGAGTGTAATGACGAGAGGAGACTCACCTGAAGTGCTCGCCGGCGGCTACGGGCCCGCTCACATTTACTGATATAGTTCAGAACTTTTACTCTCTTCTCCGAGTGCTCACTGATACCACCTCAATGTTAATAAATAACTTAAATAAATAGTTATGTTGAAGCTCACGGGTTATACGTTATTTATTATAGCGAAAGCGGGTTGTTAGTAGTGTTGCGAGTCGCGGGTTCGTTCGTTCGGGTCGGGTCCGGCGGAGTGCGAGTCGGTCAGAGCGTGCGGCGCGCGGCGAGTCCGTGCGATCACTGCGCGAGCGCCGCCGCGTCGCAGCCTGCCCGCCCCAGCCACCCGCCACCTTATCACACCACCATTACCGACACACACACCCCGCCTATTAGTTTAAGTGTGTTATTTATTTTTAAAGATAACGCTTCAAGAAACCGGTATGTCCTTTCTAAAACTTTAAAACCTTTACTAATGGATAGACCACATAATTTGAATGCAATAGTGGATGTCAATGAGTCTGGGCTCAGTTGAAGCGATAACGTCAATAAGTGAATACAGAGTTCGGGGAATTGATGGGAAGGGAGATGAGCGATTGAATATTGATAGACAGTGATCCGGAGCCACACAATGGACGCGACGACGAGCACAATGGGGCGGCGCGGCGCGGCCGTGTGATGTTGACGCAACGAGAACAAGTCAACATAAACAAGAGAAGTCATTCCTTAATTTTGTAAGGAACTAGCGTAATATCGGACGATAGCTCTTGGCTACCGAACTACGCGACCCTTCTCCAGTCTTAAGTTTCAGTTAAAACTGATGTATATTGATTTGGTAATCAACAGTTCCTTAAATGAGAAATTTGTGTAAATGTTGAGGGTTGAGTGCTATCATCAGTAAACTGATTAAGGAGCCAAGCCGGCCACGCCCAGCCACTTCCCGACGACTAGGACATGTTCGGTCATGTCCAAAACAGTCTTTGTCTTGTCTTTCTTAATAAAGACATAGCGAGGGATGTCTTAGAACAAAGAAAAACGAAGATATCACCTGCATCTTGGTCCTGCTACAGGGCGGCCGTAGCACAGAGATATTGAAAGTACGACTACCTGCCGTCCCGTCACATCGAAGTAATGTATTGTAGTAGTAGTAGCCAGCAATGTCCCACTGCTGGGCAATGGCCTCTCATCTCACTGAAGTTATCAGTACAGTGAGGAGGATCAGGCATAATCACCACGCTTGCCAAATGCGGGTTGGTGATCTCAAACTCGAGTCATGTTTGAAAAGGAAACATGTTTTCGCTCGACCCGTAAATTGAACCCGGGACCTCAGTCTTGGCAGGCGAGCGCACATACCACTAGACCACCGAGGCGTTAATGTATTATAATGTAAACAAATAGGGTGCTATAAAACCCGGTGACCCAGTGATTAGCGAGTACAATTAGCTGCGCAGGAAGACTCGTCCAAGGTGCGCCGGCGCATCTTAACGCGCTCATTGGCAGGCGGCGCCGCGCGCCTCTCGGACGCTCAGGTTTACCTTGTACGATGGAGATCGAAAGCTCTCATGGTTGACTCCTAAGGAAAAATAGATTTATCAAACGAAGTTATGTGAAAGCAATTGGAATACGAATGAGTCTAATACATTGTCGTACCCTAACTTGGATCCAAAACAATTAAGCATTTGTTCCACTCATGCCTCATGCCCGAATACTTAAACGCATCTACTCACATTAAGCAGCTCCCAAATATACACCGTTGAAGTATATGAAATTAAGTGCCTCCTAATTTGAGTGATATTTGAGTACCGAATATTTTTTAAGGAACCTTTATACCGAATACTCATGGATCTCACAAACCTTTCATGAAATGTAGAATACTCGTATAGTAGGTATATAAAATCATAGAACACTCGTATAATATACTTACATTATAAAATTCCAGACGCTAGACTTGTTATAAGACCTAAGTTATAATACTTAACTCGAAATGCCCGAAGCTGATTCAAAACAACCGGTTCCCGGCGGCCCCCGACACGAGCGGTGACGTCACTGACCTCATGTGACGTCATACCATGCTTCTACCTTGATTAGTGCATGAATCACCAAAATAAGCCAGTGCATACAACAAAGTAATACTGCAAGGAGTAAAAATAAGAATAATATTCGAACAGTCTATCCTCATCTGTGCCTGAGTACCTAAATGCGCGGTTAAATATTATGTGGAATACAAAGATGGTTTTATTTTAGAAAATACTTTATTAATAAAATGTTTATACGAATAAGTCGTTAATTGATAAGGAGGTAATAATGACTAACAACATGACCCAGTAATGTTAAGTGGTATCTTCGAACTAAAGTTTCGTTTATAATGAAAACAACACATTGAATTGCATGTCGTCACGTCTAATTGTTAGCTTATTAAAGTTGACTCTACTTAAAAGTCACCCATAAGAAGTATTTCATAATTTATCTTCATTCAAGATAGCTGTAAATGCTGTCGTAGAATTTCAGAGATACCAATTATCTGGCATGTAATTATCTAAAACTAAAGTTTAACAACACGAAGATGAATACGCGACCCACGCGGGCCTTGAACAATAACGAATGAATGGCTCTCGACAAATCACTAATTATCGCGTTCAAATCAATCACAACAGCCATAAATCTCGCGAAAACGCTAAATAATATAATTTAATAAGTGACATCAAGTTCGGGCGGTGGGCGGCGGTTTGTGGACGCCCGCGAACAACGGAATATAAATCAAGCGATGATCTCTAGGACCGAGAGACCATCTCACATGTTGTACAATACTCGTCTGTTACAATTAAATGTTAAACAATCGTTAGTAGACGACGAGACGACCTGAAGTGTAAGGAAACATTAATTGAATGAATACCTACTATTTAGGAAGGATTAGCCGGTTGTCCTTTATATAAAACTTAACGGCCCATTCGATGGCAAACTGCAGTGATATGAATAAAGTTCAGCATAGAGGTTTGGTTTTCCCGAGTGCTGTTTAAATTTTTTTCCGGATCCTTTATCCTAAGCGAAGCTGAAAATTTGTTATTTGCAAGTTAGGTTTTGGATTAGTTAGTTAGTTAGTTATATTGGTTAGTTGTCTGAAGAAATATTACATACTTAATTGTCTATATTATCAACTTCTTAATTCTAATGCAGATATTGATCTTCAGCCCTTAAAGAAACTATAATTAGACTTATGTTAAGGTTTGTCATATCGTAAAGATACGTCCTCCGAGAAATCACTAGAATGGTCGCAGTGAGGGCGATGCGACATGTAGACATATGGTGGTCAAAGAGAATATAATCACTATGATACAATGAGCAACTTGTCAATACTGAGGTCATACGATTATAGATTAGAATACGTTTAGTAGAATAAGTTGTTACATGTATGCAGTTCTCGGGTTCCCTGACTTGTTAACTCGCTCCATCTATACATCTTGCATTATGAATGTGCAGGTATTATGTGTCCGGTCACCGGTACCGGAGACTTAATACATACATAAATATATAGCGGGGTAAAACATGGTGATTTTCATCGACAAATCATAATACAAATACAAATATTTTTAGGATTTATTTTAATGGAGATAGGTATCTTGTTTTATTAGTAAACAATCAAAAAATTTTAGCTTTAACAGGTTAGTTTCTTGATAATGATAAAAACTTGTAAAAAATGCAACTAAAAATTTGTTTTTGTTCGTTTATGATAAAGATATTGAACAAAATGTATCATGATTTGAATGTCTACATTGTTATCTTTTAAATGAGACATTTTTCGTCTTCCTGGGGTGTTAAGTCGATAGTAATGATTAAATCACTACAAGCGCCTGAACTTTACGGTAAGAAAAACAAAATGGCTGCCATTTTACTATGGAGGGGGTAGAGTATTTTTTATTGTGATTTGTCGATAAAAATCACCATATTTTACCCCGCTTATGTCTCCGACACCGGTGACCCGACACATTGTATATAACATACATTACGTAAACTAACAATACCTATTTATCTTTCTTTCTCGTTTAATTAATGGTAACAAAATAAAATCTTGAATATGTACAAACATACATCTATCTATTATCTTTTATGTAAAAGTTAAATGCTATACTTTGCAGGATGAGCCAACAATTCAACGTGCTCAAAAGCCTATCACCTTTAAAACTATGATAGTAAATATGATAAGTGATCAATGATAACGCGATACCGAGAAGTCACGTCTACTTCGATACCTATTAACACCGGAAGCTGCGAGACATCTGAGAGAGATCACGTCCAGCGCCCACGCGCTCCACATCTCCTTATACAATGACTACTGTTAATAAAATCATAAATTAAACCACAAATTAGGCTTTATAGATTCGGCCAGCCGCAGGCGGCGCGAATCAATCGGATACATTGGAATCTGAATAAGGGAATTGTATTTAATTAACTCTTTAGTTGTGTTTAACACTTTCCTTTAGCTTTGGTCTCAAATCCCACAGTTATAAAATGCTAAAAGTCACAGAACCACAAAAAACTATAATATTTTTTCCTATTCTAGACACGTAAGAGAGATAGAGATATAATAGTAAATAGTATTTTCAGAAAATTTAAAGTAAAGTAAAGCCTGCAATAGCCTACTGTCTGAGGTCTGTGAGGACAAAGGCCTCTCATTTCACTAAAGATCAGTACATCATGTACTCGTATGTATATCAACACTTATATACACTACTTAAAATACGATGATACAGCTCTAATGAAAAGAAAGCCTTGTGGTCACACCTCGAGAGTCGCCATATCGGGTCGCCACGACCAGATGTCGCACAATGAGCCACGACAATTTATAATGTTGCTCTTTTATTATCGGTAATTAAACGTTGCACAATTCAGACACCATTCCTTTTGTGAATAAGATTGTTATCTTTAAGAAATGTTAGTATTAGGTACCTATCTACCTACAGACTTGTAGAGGTGGTAAAGTAGGTATTAAAAAGTTATCAATAAATACAGATAAAGAATAATTTGGGGGAAAATATCACCCCTAATCGGGAATTGAATTGCTAAAAATAAAGAGTAAATAGTATTTTGTGCATATGATTCAATACACAGTTTCTAAAAATGGAATGAGAACAACAGTTTTCATTTATCGTCGTTTAATTGAGTAATTAACAACTGTCTTATCAAGTACCAATGCGGCAACAGCCCGAAATAATTCATTTCAATAACATCTTTCATTCAAAATGTCCTAATTAACCGAATACAAAGCATCGTTCTCGCTCAACTTGTAATAAATATGCAAAGCTGAAGCAAACAGTGTCCATATAAGGGGTGTTTGCGTGATGACGTCATTGCTCCCACGCACCCCGCGGGCCGAGCTGTCAATGAAATCATTCGCGACTTATGGATACTAACTTATCATGTAGCTACAAAATAAACACCGTACAGAAGGCCAACAACGAAGTACGCTCTTCAACAGGCGCACTCACTCTTAGATGTACGCTACACGAGTTTCGAAAGGTGTTCAACTAAAAACGCTCTTTCGTTTGATTTGGTTTGTATATAATCGGTTTACGGTATATTTTCAGGAAACGTAGTCACAGGCCAGTCTTCAGTCAGTTGTGAAGTTCTATGACCGGGGTCACGTAAAGTAAAAGCGATTCAATTCAAACTAATGCCAGTGGGGCTTAGTTATGGAAGATACTTAAGCCCACGTCTTTGTATGTGTGTGTCTGTGTCCGTAGCATATCTTCATTGGCCTTCTGGGTATATTTGTATTGTGATGTGGCGGTTTTGGAGGCAAATTGTATGAATCATAAGCAGGACCGATCGCCGGGGAGTAGGCCGGCGCGGCAAGGCTGTCGTCACGGTCAGTCGAGATAGGTTCAGATAGGCATTCTGAATATCTGAGACTCGATAATATTGGCCGATTAGTGGCATTTCTAGCTGAGCGCTGTTTTGCTTCAGAAAAAACGTAAAAATGATATGTGAAGGGATAACAGTCATCTCATAGGTCAGATAATGGTACGGAAACTAGGTGCGCGAGTCCGACTCGCACTTGGCCGGTATTTCCGCTGAAAGGTGCGTTAAGGGGAAGTGTGCTGCTAAGAATAAATTATAATAGTGGATACTTTTCATTTTAAAACGACTGAACGAAATTGAATATATTTTCAGGTTTGTGTACAATAAATATTTTTTATAGTTTCTTACATACTTTCATTTCGTAGCAGTCCTTAAAATGAATAGTCTGTCACCGAGTCTATGGCATACTTGTGTATTTTAGGTCCCGTCAGGTGTGCGCGGCGTGCGCACGCGCCCGAGTCATCCACTCACGCGCACACGGTTCAACGACGATATGTCACGATCTGATGTCCATAAAGTGTTTGATTTTTTACTAAAGAGTATGTTATAGATATCATTGGCGCCTTATTTCTTCAACTATGAGGATTTTAGTTTGTAGGCATTCTTACCTAGAACTTGCTTTCATTACCACGGGTCGTTTTGTACACCTTGCTTAGAAAACCCTTCTAAAGCTCCATAGATATATTCTGGAAGATATATACTCGTAAGGTGGCCTTTTTAGATTGTTTAATATGGTGCAAGTTTAAAACTTTAAGATATACGAAGACATTATCTTAAGAACCAGAAATGGGCATCCGGTATTCTCATACTCATTATGAATATAAAAGTCAAAAGTACCCAGTATTTACCTGATATTACATTGTAGATTGTATCTTATCTATCTACCTAAAATCAACAATATTAATAAGACAGTTATTAATGGCTTTTATGAAGGTGAAATATTGTATGGTCGTATATGAGTCAGACGCGTGGGTGTCTGAAGGTAGGACAGACAGACAGACACACTGACGTTTACAGGTGGAGAAGCTTTCGCAGATTCGGCTCAGCATGTGGCTAGCTGAAATGTGATCATGTTTCTAATATTATAGTCAGGAGACTCCGCCTACCTAATACCCGCAATAAACTACAACGTCCGTTCGATGCGATCGCCGATCGTGTCCAGTTCAATCTACCGTGGACACCAAATATCATCTTCATACTATATTGTCCACTGACTGCCAACACCAAATTATTTAACTGCTGCAGTCTTCCACGCATGCAGCCGACTACCGTATTCTTTACACTATAGTTGTTACCGTACATCACATGCGGCAGACTACTTACTGTGATCACGTAATACATTCGTTATATACTTTAGTTTCAGTGTGGATTAAAGTGAGTAACTGGAATTAGTAAGATAACTGGATCAGACCGGCTTAGTATTCAAATGTACTGTAGGTATACGTTTTAATGACGGCTGTCCTTACCACAAGTACGGAATTTGTAGGAAACAATGAATATCTAACAACTAATCGATCGGATAAGTTACAGCCGTGTTGCAAGCCAAGCCGCAGGGCGCAACTCGCCGCTGAAACTTTACACTCACCAACGTTACGACACTAGCTTTGATAATACACTAGCTGTGACCCGCAGCCCCACATGCTTACTTTAACCTATTCAACTTAGCACACGATCTAACCAAACGTTGTTTCCAAATAAGTATGTTTGATCATATCAGAGATTAAATCGTTCAAACAAATACACGGTTCAGCTTTACTATATTAGTTTAGGTCTACGAGTAGATTAGACGTAGTATTCTCTAATTACTATAAAATATTTTTATGTTCAATCCAGACTCGCTATCTATTCGTAATAATCCTTTAAAGTGAATACAGCTTGTGATATCTAGAGCAACGGTTTCTCTTACATTTAAGGAAAACATTCTAAACAAATTGCTTGGCCTTAAATATAATAACATTAAATATGTGTTCGATAAGTGTGGTTTGCTAAAAGCTCACTAATGTGGATATTTATCACTTTCACAGCGATAAGAGAGACAGATGATAACAAGATTCATTCCTGCGCATAATCTATTCAAAGAGATGAGACATTTTACTTGCAAAAAATCTTGTTACGATGTCTACTATAATTACAGAATTCCCCGTAATTTAAGCTCATACTAATTAACGATAAACTCTTTACCTTCCTACTTCTAAGTTTTCATGACGCATCCGATTTTAACAACAATCGCCACACAGTACTCATAACAATTATACATAATAATAAATAAGTCATGGCCGATGACATCAGTTGTAATTAAACGTTATTTTCCTTTTATTTTAACAGAATTCTCGCAAACCGACCTCTCCGTATATGGCGAGATTATGGTCTAATGTAGGTACTCGGTACAAGTATACATACGCTGTACCGGTCATATCAGTACTTAACGTAATGTGACATAAATTATATTATCTAGGCGGTACAATAATCGGTACTTGTAGTTGTGTAACTTAACTTTTACAACTTCATAATGTTCCAGTTAAGATCTTGGACCAACTCCCATACAAAAGACATCAACGAGATCCCACTAACAAACATAAAAAGTTGGTTTTACATGTTATTGAAGAGGATCAGGAAGGAGGAATAATATGCGGTTCAAACATTAACAAATTAAAATTCAGCTCGTTTAAAATTCTAAAAGATATACATATAAGAGACTTATCAACCATTAACGAAACGAGAATGCGAATAATTATCATAAATGAATAGCGTGTGTTATCAATAACGTCTGACAGAGAGTTCGGTAGGTGGGTTGTGTTTGTGTGTTTAATGTAAAGTAACGTGAAATGCTGAGGAGTGTGAGCGACATTGAAGCCCCGTATTCGGAGACAAACCGCCCTTGTCCTAGTGAGGGGAAGCCACAGGGCTGCCACCACGATGTTATACCATACGCAAAGCATTTACTAATGACCAATTTTAGTTTATTCAATTAGTACTAGGTAGGTAATTTAATTAGTAATTCATCTATCTAACAGTCTTGAAGCAGCTGTAGTTTAGGTAAACGTATAATATTGTGGTGAATAGACTTTCAGATGATATTACATGTTAATAGAATTACCCAAGATTTTTTTAAAGTTTAATAATACTGAATAGTGCGTTCACAGCTCTCTAACTTATGATTGTCTCTATACGTTTTTTTCTAATAATTTTAAGAGCTTTTTATTTGAGAAAGTCGTATGAAGTTCTCTCGAACACTTTGAATGTGATCATCATCCTCGGCCTCGGGCAGCTCTTGTCGGGGAAACTAATTGAAGCTCCTCCACATGTTTCTATTATGGCTTTAATTAACTAACTTAGTGTAATGAAAGCTCTAGCAGCCCTGTGGTATCCGTTGAATCACATAAGTCCTTATAAGCGTTCCCGGCGGCGCTCACATCGACCGCCGCACATTACGCGAGTACATTACACAACACTGCATCACACGCGGCCTCGGTCGTCCGCATTACACCCATATTGTTCACTTTCAGAATAGGTCATCATCAGTTTATATGGTATATTGAATTGATTATTCGCTTAATTTTAAGGTCTACCAGTTTTTTTAAGTTATATTGATAACAAGATACTTGTGTGCCAACTTAACAGACTACTATATGCATAATTGTATACTTAACCCGGTATTGGGTCAGGTATTGTTTTATATATTTTAATTCTAATAAAGTTCGCATATTCTGCTATATCTAAGCATGCGTTAGTAATTAAGAATTTCTTATAATTTAGAATACTGCCATGACTGGACTTGGAGCCCTGGAGGGCCCGGAGTCTGGTAAACGCTGCCTTCAATAAGTATGTGAGAATGTAGGTTTCACTAAAGTATCACTGGGAATAACCATTCCCAGTGATACTTTAGTGAAACGTATAAATGATTGTCGTGCAGTGTGTCGTGTACGAAGGCAAGTGATCTGTAAAAGGCAATGTCTGCGCGGTGACACAGTTAGAGCGGCGGCGGCGGCGGCCATATGGCGGGTTTGCATCACCTCCGGAGAGGAAAGCTGTCCCGCGTCCGTCACCGGCCTATTGATGAGCTGCTCCCCATTCACACCGTTATTTGGAAACTTGCTAATGTCACTTTTTATGTACCATTTGTAGTTCATACTTTGTATGAATTCAGTTTATGGAATGATCTCTGACTAGCATCGGCAGACAGGTATCGTTTTAACAAGTTACGTTAGTTGAAATTAAACACATAAAATTTATTAAATAGGTACTTTAATGGAAATATTCATAAAATTTATAAATAAAAATACGCAGACCAGCTGCTGACACCGCAGAATTCACCTACACGCGTAACTTATCAACAACAATGCATTTTGAGTTCATATTTTACGTAGTTTATTGGAGTACGGGCAGAAGGTACCTCTCTATGAACTCCTCCGTGACCTCAATCTGGCGGGCGGCGTAGAGCGGCGAGCCGCGCGCGTAGCGCAGCACGGGCGCGGCGCGGTCGTGGCACGTCACCGTCAGGAAGGTGGCGGGGTCGTCGAACACGGCCGCCGCCGCGCTTCCGTCCATCAGCACCTGCGGGAAGATGCCCACCGCCTCGAACAGCCCGAACATGCGGCCCCGCTCGCACCGCGCCCGCAGCACGCCCTCCTCATACCCCAGCTCACACAGCCGCCTCCGGGACTCGTCGCTCACACACCCCATGAATGTTTCATAGTAATACTTGATCACTTCTCCCTCGTGCTGGTCCCGGAAGCCCCGGGAGGTGTTCAGGTAGAGGAAAGCCATCAGGTCAAAGGCGGGCGGGCCGTAGCGCAGGCACTGGTAGTCGATGAGCAACGCCGACATCGGCTGCGATTCCTCGTACCGAAACATGATGTTGTTCACCCACAGGTCCTTGTGCAGGATCACATTCAGCGTGCTCTCGTCTACTTGCAGACTGTCGCACGCTTCTAGATACTTCTCCGCTAACTTAGCCTCCAAGTTGGGAATCTTCTTGGTATACTTTGTGGAGAACTCGTCGAGGAGATCCGCGCTGAGTTTGGCGCTGGCGCGGAGCCAGGGCGAAGCGCAGAACGTGGGCTCGTCGAGAATGTGCGCATAGAGCTCGTGGAACCGGTAAGGCCGGGCGGAGCGCGCTTCCTGCTGCGTGTGGTAGTCGGCGAAGGCAGCGTGAAAGCGCGCAAGCGCGGCGGCTGCGAGCAGCACGTGGCGCCGGTCCAGCGGCTCCAACAACGGCCGCAACGCGTAGCCCGCCGCCGCAAGGTCCGGCATCACCACCAGCGACCCCGAGTGCAGGTACGCGCGCGCGCACCACGGCTCCGGCTCTGCATGCAACATTACCATTTGATAGAGGAATAAGAGCCAGCACAGACTGCAGTGTGGAGTCTGGACTGTTGTTAGTCTGTCATCTGATGTATGTATAAATAAATCGGATACGGCAATTGGAACACATTTAAGTAAAGAAAGTATTTAGTTAGGTACTTGGGGTAAGGTTGATTAAGAATTCCATGTTGGCACCATGCACCATGTAAGTAAATCAAACTAACTATTGAATCAATATTAATTAAGGTTCATACCGTCAGCTGCGTTCATCTCATCAATGATGTGGAACATCAGGCTCTCCCTCTTGAAGAAGTGGTTGTTGTCAATGAACTCTGCCTTGGGGCGGTTGTGCGCGGGCAGGCGCTTCACGAACAGCTGCAGCTGGTGGCGGCGCTGCGGCGCGCGCACGGAGAGCCGCACCCGCAGGTGCTCGCCCAGGTACCCGCTCAGCCCCGCCGCGGCGGCGCGCACCTCGCTCGCTTCCACCTCGCACACCTCATTGTAAACCTTCTTCAGGACCGCCTCCACCTCTCCCTCACTCAACACTTCTTCCAACGCGTATCTCTTCAGAGCACTCTCTCCGACCATCTTACTATTTCTCTGAGAATGCCACCCAGTTTCCCTTAAATACCCGCATTAGTTTACTTACGGTATCTAAACTAGTATTGTGTAGTTAGACATATTTTGTCAATAATAAGAGCGATCTTTGATTGTTTTTCAGATCCCCGTGTTATAACGTTATCAATATGTTAATTTGTATAATGTTAGACATCTGTATTCGTTCTTGAGATCAACGCAAATATTAATTAAATCAAGAAATAATGGCAATCTCTACGTCGCTGAATGTTGCGTAATAATTTGTTTCTTGGTATAGCTACACGCTTATTAACATTTCTAGATGAAATGTTAACAGAAATTCCACTTAGTATTTGTTTAGTTATATCGTCATTTTCTAATAATAATAAAATAATCATTTATTGCCACAATTAAACACCTTAAGGTCTGTAACGATTGAAAACAACCGGAAGCGACTGTTTTAACATGCTCCTTAAAACGCTAAGATAGTACATACATACTCTGTGCCGATCGACTGGCCACCCATTTAAGTAGTGGCCACATTCGCTATCAGTTAACATTGCCCACATCGAGTCCCAATTCATTGGTTACTAAGTGTTGACTGCGTGCGTTGTACCCGTTCTTGCGGGAATTTCGGGATAAAATGTATCCCAACTTTAATTTTAATGTACTACCTATATTACCATATAGTTTCACCCAAGTCACTCCAAGTTTTTTCGTGAGTAACAAATATACAAATATCCATAGATACATCCATCGTCACAATCTTTGGCATTTATAATATTAGTAGGATTCATATTCATTTATGTTATTTATTTATTCTTCGTCTATATGTAGTTCTCCCCGAATAATTGGATCTAGGGCTCACCCATCGCACCACCACTTGACCGTGGCTTAACAATAATTTACAACCAGTCCTCTACAAAAGATCAATGAAACTCACAGAAGTAATACTTAAACAATTTATTAATATTATGTTTGTATAAATGTATAACTATGGCGTCCAATATAAACCTTACACTCTAATACATAAACCCCTATTTAAATCGATGGGGGTGTATGAATGCCCCTCGGGGCACTCTCATAAAGCTATTTGGAAGATTAACGTACCGAGGAAGACTCTACATGGCAAGAGGGTCCTAAACTAGTACACAGAGAGTAAAGCTACGCCAAACCAGCTACCATAACGTCTTGAACTTGGTCCCATTGTACAATAAAAATGCCATCAAAATACTTCATCTTAACCCTTACTACTCTTATTAATAACCTATAAATACATACTTTCTATATAAAAATATAATTGATTATTAAATACAATTCCTTATTTCTGTACCTAAACTGGAGAATACACTTCATCTTAAATAATATTTGTAATTTATAACATGCCCAAAATAGATTAGGCAAATAAATCATGTCTATGATATGTAAATGAGAATTTACTTATATTAAAAGGCACTTATTGGCAAGATTTTAAATATACAGAGATAAAACAATTGCGTTATTTAAATGTAATGCTACCGAGATATACTTTTCCAATACTAATATAATAAGCTGAAGTTCTATATTTTGTATGTTTCAACATGCTAATCTCTGGTAAAACAAATATGATTAAAATTATTTTTTATTAATTATGTATTACTACGGGTAATACATTAATAATGTGTAAAAATCTCGAATGTTTCAAAAAGACTATTTTTGTATTAGAAAGCCTCGATGAAGAGGTACATGGGCTACTTCTATGGGGCTATTTCAGCTAAATTCTTCGGCACTCCTAGTTAATGTATACATTAACTTAGTCATAGGTAATTTTTATTTTATTTTGTCCAAATACTTTTGTAGCAGTTATACTGCTGGTAATTTTACTAAATTCAATACTGTATTTACCAATTACATAATAAATTTTAATGTACAGAGCATCATTCCAGATCTCAAGTCAAACACTATCATCAAACTGCAAGAATACTATCTATGTTGACAGAGGCGTGACGTCATCAGCTCATGCGCATCGCTGTCAACTCGTCAGTCTTATTCGTACAGCTATCAAACTTAACACTATTTCTAATTATGAATACAATCAATATAAGATATAGTTTCGTTGAGGAAGACTATGTTTAGTATATTACATAACAATTGTATAATTAATGCTAATAATAAGAAATGTCCTATTATTTGTCGGTTGTCACAATAATGTAGATAAAGTTGTACTAATTACGTACTTTACCTAAAATCGGCGACAAGTTTCGTTCGCGTGATCTTATCCTACTTAGTAACAACATCACAATATATTCCAATGTATATAAATAGGTTTTTGCCGTATTACTATGTATGTAAATGCAGATCTAATACAATATTCGATACTGTTTGATAATATTTCAATAGGAATATTTATATAGATAGAAATAACATAATTGAAAGATACTTTTTGTTGAATTTGTGTGTACATTTAAATACCAAATATCTTCATACTCAATTAATTTCAGATCTTATATAAATAGTATTTTCTTTGCACTATCATTAACAACTAACTAAACATAAAGGGAAGACGAAAGTAATGTTGGAAGACACTAACGACAACAATCATCCTTTGTATTGGTGGAGTTTTCTTGAAATGGTTCATAGCACGGATTCACTTTCGATTCGCTATGATAACTGAATTTTAAAAATGAAATCTAGGGTGAAACTCTTTATGCACGTTGACTTTGTATCACGTGCTGAGAAGATATCCTAGTTGTCAGGTAAAACAGTATCCGGAGAATTCCATCTCTTCACAAGGATAGTTGAATATATTAAATTGAGAACAAACTAGGAAGTTAGGCACATTAGGCTGGTCGGTGACCGCTGCAGCAGCTGCAGCAGCGCGTCGCGCGCGGCCAGCAGCGGCTGCGTGCCCTGCGCGTAGTCGCGCGGCGCGGCGGGCGGCGGCGGCGCGCGCCAGCACACCACGTGCTCGCGGCCCGTCGTGCGCGACACGCGCACCACGAACAGCAGCCCGCGCGCCCAGCCCGCCGCCAGCAGCGCCAGCACGTGCCGCCCCAGCGCGCTCTCCGGCAGCAGCGAGTGCCGCGGGAACCCCACGGCGTAGTAGCGCGCGCCCGGCACCGGGTCGCACGGGCCCTGCACGCCCGACTGGAAACTGCACACATCCACCGATTTATTAAACCACACTCAATACGAAACAATACTTGAATATAATTAATCATTTCATATCTTCAATCAAATTGTACTTGAAGAACTAATTTTATTTTTAAAGAAGGGAAGTAGTTGGCATTTGAGCAGTAGAAACAGTTTGCGATAGAGAATAAGACAACTCACTTGTAGGTGACGAGGATGGATGAGTCTGTGTCGGTGTTGGGCAGTGCGACCCGTTGCAGGCGCCAGGCCATCGTGCCGGGTGGCTGCGGCGAGGCGGCGGGCGGCGGCGGCGCCGGCGGCGCGGGCGGCGGCGCGTCCTCGTACACCTCGCCGCACACGCGGCACTCCAGGCGCGGCGGCGCGCCCGGCGGCAGCAGAGCGCGCAGGCACGCCGAGTGCAGCAGGTGACTGCAGCGCCGCAGCTGCAGCGCGCCACGCCGCAGCGGCCGCCGGCAACGCCAGCACACGGCGCCCCACTGCACGTGGCGTGCGGCGGCAGCCCAGCGGCCGGCCGCGCCGCCGCCGCTCCACGCCCACTCCTCGTCTTCCTCCTCGTCGTCTGAGCGCTGGCTGTCGGCGGAGCGGCTCCGCGGCGCAGATTCCTCGAACACGTCGTCGCTGCCGCCGCTGCAGTTGAGCAACTCGGCAACGGAGCCGCCGGCAGCGCTGTCCTTGCTCTCGTGGCTCAAGTAGGTGGAGACGGTGTCGACACTGTGGCGGCGCGCGCTGCCCTCGTCGCTGGGCGCGGGCGGCGGCGAGCGATGTCCGCTGAAGATGTTCAGGTTGTGCAGAAGCTGGCGCGCCAGCCCGCGCCGCGCCGGGGACCCGCTGCGCCCCGCGCGCGCCGGCCCGGCCGCGCCCGGCGGCGGGGACGGCGCCGACTGGGTCGAGTGGCCCGACATAGTCGAGGCCGAGTGTGCTGAATGGGTCGAGTGGGCCGAGTGAGCCGAATGGGCTGAGTGGGCCGAGTGTGCCGAGTGGTTGGAGTGGGTGGACAACGTCGAGTGCAGCGATTGAACACTAGATCCAGTGTGCTGTTGAGGTATGCGGATTGGTCGACCTGGAACATTTGAATCACATTACATGACACAAGGCAATAAAAAACAACGAAATTACATAGTTGTCTAGCTAGTGTATACTTACTGTTTTGTGGGTTTTCAGAGGGGATACGCGCGAGTGGGTAAGGCGGCTGACTGCGGCGGCGCACGAGCCGCAGCTGCCCGCGCGCGCGCGCCGCGCCGCCCGGCGACACGCTCCACTCGCGCCACGATACGGCGCCGCCGCCGCCGCACGCCGCTTCCTCCACTAGGCACTGGAGCTGCAACATGCATCTTATGTTAATATTCAGATAACTGAGAAAAGACAACTGACCACTTCTTGGCTACCAATTATTGATGTAACATGTTTCACAAGTATTTCTAGGCATTAAAGTGAGAACAGTACCTCCATAGGCATAAGCTCATAGTTGAGGTCTGCGGGCAGTGGAGGGGAGGTAAAGCGAGCCCACTCCCAGCAAGCCCCTCGGCCACCCACCGACTGCACGCTGTAGCAGGAGCGCCGCACTGGACACTCTGTTGTACTTCCATCTAGGAAAATGGAATAAAAGAAACAAAACTAATTCAAACATAAGACAGAGCACTGACAACAATAAAATGATGCCACTTTTAATACAAGAGTTTTTTACACTATTAATACTTGTCCCAACATCACTTATCGTTGAGTTTTGGGACACATTATAACTTTTAATTTGGGCTCAGACTAAGATGTGTAATTATTTGTATAATCAATAAGTTATGTTTCTTTACTTATACATACCAGGCATGTCCTGACACTGAGTGAGTGTCCGCAGGTTGACATAGAGTCCCTTGAGCGCAGGGTCTGCGTCCGCGAGCACGACGCGCGTGAGGCGCTTGGCGTGCGCGCGCTCCAGCGTGCGCGTCACGCCGGGCGTATGCGGCAGCCACAGCGTCTGGCTCTGGTACTCCCACACCACAATGCAGTGCACCGAGGACATTATGCCTCATGTGTGGTATGATATGTACTGAAATACATAATACAGATTCTTATAACATGAACACTGAGAAATACATGGATGATCTCATTTGAAACCACTTTTGAGTTCAAAGTTGAACACTTTCACTGTCTATCGTGTCGCCACCAACTGACCCAGTAATAACGGTCTACAATAGGTGATTCATTTATTGAACAAACATCCTCCATACGAATGGAAACATTTACATTCAATATCAATATCGACTTCTTCGATGTTACAACAAACAAGCCAGCTCGCGCTTCGTGTTTACACAAGATAGATTATACATATGTTTTTATTCGAGTTCAGCATTGACGATCGGATCGGTATATGCTTTCAGTAAAGCTAAAGTTTTACTTACTTTAAATCATTATAGTAGATAATAATAATCCAATCAATTATGAAACAACCACGAAACACTTGATGCATAAACCCACGCAAGTTAATTTACACAACGAGAAGAGTGTAATTCACGAACAATCACATATTATTTTTTAATTGTGTATGACTGTCATAACAAAAGCATTTTGTGAAATCATTTTATAAATTGTAATGAGATAAAGAATTGAATGTTATCGAAAAACTAAAAAGCAAAAAAATAATATGTAAATAAAACGGTACAGTATGTACGTACAAAAAAAAATACATACATACATACTTCAGAAAGAAAATAATCAAAAAAGAACACCACAGAGACAGATTGAACCACAGATTGAACGGTACAAAAGGAACAGACCATCAAATCCTTAGATCAAATCCAACATACAGATCCCGAGCAAAAACTACAGATTATTACAAACGAAATGGCACAACCTGTCATGATATTTTGATTCATATCATTGTATTAATTTAGTTCAGTTCGTTTCGTTCGTTCCGCCGCCAGGCGTAATAGTTGGTAATGGTCTGTCTGTGGTTTGTAATAGTGTTCTGTGGTTCGTGGCCTGTGGGTGGATTTGTTTGATTGATTGCAATTGATTGGATTGGATTTGTTTGGGTTTAGTTAGTGTGGGGTTTATCTCTGGTTTATCTTATCAATCTTATTTTTGTGTGTCGGTGAAATCGATTTTATAAATCAGAATTTATTCAACAGTAACCACGATAAAGAATTAATATGTTTAACAAACAATGTGAGTAGTTTTGCAAATAAACTGAACTTTCTCTTTGCTTTTGCCAAATCTAAAATGGCGTACTGGCTTCCTTATTATGATCCACTACTTAGGTTATGGAACCTACTGGGCCGTTCAATATTATTAGGAGCTTATAGATAATGTTCCACAGCCTTTACCTCGGCCTGTTTGATATTATATTCTGTAATGTAGCTCAATTAATGAAGGTAGGAGTTAAAACTCTCTTTTTTAAATTGGTACTTAAAGATACCTCCATTTGTTTATTGTCTCAGATAACACACGTAATTCGGGCCGATACAACACTCCTGGCCAGTTCATACCTGCCAGCAATAATGAGGTAAATATAAATGTAAAAAAGTGTTTAAGGTTAAATAGTTACCTTTACCTTAAATGTCTTGATAATAAATTATTATCTTAATCATCGTTATAAACAAGTATTTATTATCGCAGCGTACTGTGGAGATTGGCAAATTCAAGATCTGACCATAAGTCAAGGGCAAGTCTTTGAGAGTGCCTGAGTCACCCACTTAGCTGTCATTGTAAGAGGTCAACACTCCTTGCAATGTTTGTGGTACATCTCTTGCAATGACTCCCCCCATCAATGGCTGACAAAGCCTGTGATGGATGTAACTCTAATCTGATCTGTTGAAGGTTGGATTGGGAGGACAATGATGCATGCCTCTCAGAGACCTACCCTACTGGGTGAGAATACATTATGAACATGAGACAACAATCTTATGCACATAAAGGCTTCTCTAGACTTAAGTAGACAGTAAGCTACTCCAAGCTCCTAACATGTGTGAGCCCTCTGGATTTGTAACAACGGAAACAAACTAGAGTTAGTTGCGGTAACAATGGTACAATTTCATTGGGAAACACATTGTAGGAATCTGGATGTTGTTGGCTGGTGTGAACCCACCTTCACTGTGTGGATGTGTCATTGAATGAATTGCTTGGACAAGCTCCGGTGTCCATTGTGTGGCATGTGTTGTATGTGTGAGTGAGAGGTGGCCTCACGCCTTCCACATAGCTGCAAGACATGCGGGCTCGAGCGCTGACTCTTCTCACTGAAGAAAGGTAAGACTCTACATGGTAGATGCAGTAATTATATCTTCAATAGTGGGGTAGATGATTGGGAAATTAAATCATAATTTTTCTTGTATTCTTAGTGGGCTCATTGAAACTACTTTTCTTATGTATTGAATTCTATATAATCATATAATTTGCTACAATAGCAGCAGTATACAACACCACGCAAAAACTTCCAAAATTACCAAGTGTCGGAACAGGCCGCGGCGGCGGCGCCCGCCGTGCAACAACCGAGCTTGCAACAAGTGCCCATCCAGGTAGCCTCCAACACTAGATTGTGCTTGTTTAGTTCACTACCAGAATGTAATGCTAACATTTTGAATGATATCAGGAAAATGACGTGGAGATGAAAGTGGAGACATTTTCTGATGGCTCTGTCAAACAAGAAGATCGTCCTGCTTGGATGAAGTCCAAGACTGCCGGAGGTCAGTCACCACTTACGATAATACGTACCTATTTATTAATCAAAAACAATCTTGTTACCAATAATTTACGTCATTGGTACTTCAGTGAAGAAGATCTCCAACAAGGAGCGACGTCGTCGTCAGAACCGCGCGCTGCGACGGCTGCTGACGCCCAAGAATGCGCTCATGATACTCAACGAGATGAAACCCAATGAACAGCTTGCCAATGTTCGTATCATGCCTTTGAATTTGACTGCTAACTTGGGTTGAATACTCGCTACAACTACTATTGAATGTTACAGCAATTCAAAGTGGAAGCGGCGCCGCAAAACCAAAACTATTTCAACAAGAATGTTCAGTCATTCTGTGCAGACCTCAATCTGGAAGGAGAGACCTACAAGGGATATGGTAGGTTACTATTTACAAATACAAAAGATAAGTATACAATAATGTGAGTAATATTTATTAATATATAATAATGTTTTGTTAGGAGAAAACAAGCTAAGCGCTCGGAACTCGGCTGCTGAACAGGCGATACGCGATCTGATCATCAAGAAGATGAACAAAGCGGTCAATAACGAAGGTGAGTCACACGTTTACCATGACTATACAAATATGGAGTACATCTATTCCTAACTAGCTCTGCCCCGCGGTTTCACGCGGTTTTCCCGCAGCGCCCCCGTTCCCGTGGGAATTTTGAGATTTTTATTCCTTATTTTTCTTATATAAAAACCTTGTCCTGACAATAAGGAACACATTAAAAAAAGAATCATCCAATTTGGTGCAGTCGTTCTGAATTTTACCAACACATTTTGCGATTCATTTTTATATCTATTCCTAATTAAAGACGACACACTGTATTTTGTGTACACTCTGTTTTCACTTTAAAGCGCCTGAACCAATATTGATGAGTTTTAACATAGAAATAGATTGTACTTTGGATACACAGCTAGGTGCCTTTTTATCCACAAATTTCGACAGTTAGCCAGGGTACCATAATGTAATCGTGAAACTGCGAGGGTAATGATTTACATCTGGAGAATGATATAATATTGGTCGCAGTAGGTGCGGAAGAAGGCGAGGAGGAAGCGCTGCCCATGATCCAGCTGGCGTCGTTCGCGCTGTACAAGCTGTTCTCCGAGTGGGAGTACGAGGGACACAAGGTGCCGCAGCTGCGCCCCGGCACGCTCTCCGTGAGTACAACACTAAACATTACAGAATCATTATTGTGCCAGCTTATATTATCGAATTATGCATCATACTTTGTTAAAATGAACGAGTATAGCAACATCTGTATTCATCTGGCCTCCCACAGACAAAACGAATGCAATCTAGGCGTCAAGAAAATGATCAACAGAAGCATATCGGGTCTAGCTCAGCGACTTACATATAACAACACTTTTCACTATGTTATAGTTCTGTGTCGAAAAAATCCTATAGATAGAATAAGGCGTTTATTTCCTGTTGTGTGCAGACGAGTGAGGGCGGCGCGCCGGGCGAGGCGGTGGCGGCGGCGGCGGCGGCGGCGAGCGGTGCGGCGGCGAGCGGAGCGGCGGCGGGCGGCGCGGCGCCGCGCGAGCGCAAGCCGCGCGTGCTGCCGCTCAACGCGCGCGCCATGCACCCGTGCATGCTGCTCACGTACATGCGGCCGCACCTCGAGTACCGCGACGTGCCGCAGTCCGCCGCGCCGCACGCGCACAACACCACCTTCGTCATGACCGTCGAGGTGGACGGCAACACTTACGAAGGAAAAGGTTTATACATACTCGTTCTTATTGCCGGGAATTTGTTAAAGTGCCATTACTGTCCCATTGCACATCCTTCCATTTTTCCACGTTTCTCTGTCGAAAGCGATTATCTTCGGTGTGGTCGTAGATGAGTTTAGAGAAGAAAGAAATGAGGTCTAAGCCTTTGTCTTGGAGTGCATCTTAGACCTGCTGGTTATTTATATTGATACATAATTTCGGAAACCCTAGTCTTAAGTATATGTATAACTACCGACACTAAACATACACAGTGTAACGTACTAGCGACTAGGGCAGTAATGTTTTGTCGATGAATGGCCCGCGCTAACACCAGGTGTTGTTCCAGCGGGCAACAAGAAGGAAGCGCGCAAGGAGGCGGCGCGCGCCGCGTGCCACGACCTGTTCGGCGTGGTGTTCGACGCCGCCGTCACCTCCAACCAGCCGCTGCTGCCGCCCTCCTAGAGCCCGACCACCCTGACCCCGTATACTCACCTAGAAAGTCTCTATTTTATCAAGAGTCGTATTGTAGCTATTGTTCAAAGTGATTTATTTTATCGTTTCTTTCTGTAAACTATCTTTATCCTATAAAGAAGATTTTCTTTCTATAATTCTTTCGCCTATTACCTTTTTTTCATTCTTGATATATCTGTCATTATTTAAATATATGCTAAGAAATAAGAGTTGCAGACTGAATTTCGACAGTACTATATTTCGACATGTACTGAACTTCGAAAACGCATAGATCGACAAGTCATTGCTTCGAATGACAATACTTAGACAACACACACTACGAATGACCACTACTCCGACAGACGGACATTCGACAGACAATACTCAGACAACTCACACCTTCGAATGACTACTACTTCGACGGACAATACTTAGACAACACACACCTTCGAATGACCACTACTTCGACAGATTTTTTTAACAGAACATTCGCCCAGTGATTTATTGAAAAAAACTAGGTACATATTTTTACTAAGAGTCCGGTCTTCGATGATTTTTATAATCTCTATTGTTAAATCCGAATAATGTCATTCAACTAGACCGACTCGAATTTCTGAACATTTTCGCTTATAACTTTTTTATTTATAGTTCTACTACAAAAAGTTACTGCACCAAAATTGTAGAAAATTAAATTTGCAACAAAAAATGTCAACAATTTTTTTTTATAATATTAATAGTTCAAGAGATATTTCGTAAAAACCATTAAAATTTCAACCCCTATTTTCAAGATGGCGGCCGTGGGACAAGGGTGGCGACCCCACAAACTTGTTTTTAGCTTTACACTGACCCCCCCTACACATCAAAAAAATAAAATTGCGTCCTCTAAAAAACGCAAGGTAAGGCCTAAATAATGTAACATTTCCATGTACTAGAGGGTTTTTCACAAAAATGACACTATTGACAGATTTCTGGACCTCACGTCTCAGTGCTGCCGCCTAGTGGCACATACAAACAAACTTACAAATTTTACCTCTTTATAATATTAGTATAGATTAAAATATTGTTGATTATTAAATTTGTTTTTATTTAACCGGAAAAGAAATTGATTAAATAAAAAATTAATAAATAAAATTTACCTAATTAAACATGTCCCACGTTTAATAAGTAAAATTTTATTACATTTCAGAGCATTATTTTTCGGGAGAATGTTCTGTTAAAAAAATCTGTCGACGTAGTGGTCATTCGAAGGTGTGTGTTGTCTAAGTATTGTCCGTCGAAGTAGTGGTTATTCGAAGGTGTGTGTTGTCTAAGTATTGTCCGTCGAAGTAGTAGTCATTCGAAGGTGTGAGTTGTCTGAGTATTGTCTGTCGAATGTCCGTCTGTCGGAGTAGTGGTCATTCGTAGTGTGTGTTGTCTAAGTATTGTCATTCGAAGCAATGACTTGTCGATCTATGCGTTTTCGAAGTTCAGTACATGTCGAAATATAGTACTGTCGAAATTCAGTCTGCAACTCAAGAAATAAAGCAAAACAAATTGAATAATAGCTGATAATATTATAACCTATATAAGTAATCATAATTGTGTTGGATTAATTAGTTTTGATATTCTCATTAATTTGTTCTGATTACCTAACATTATCCTGAACCTAGTAGAAATAAATAGGAATTTTAAAATGTTATAATTCCTATTTATCTCTAGAAACGAGTCTTCCCTGATGGACTGGATATCCGTTCAATACTAATTGATTCAGTTTGATGTTAAGGCAATATAAAATCATAATTATAAGTATATTTACTAAAGGTCTGTAGTAGTAGCTGCAGCGACTTGCACGTAACACAATAAAATAACGTTATTTTAAATGTTAACCGGCTTATTCATAAACGCTCTTAATTAAAAAATATGTGGTTTGTCTCTTTTGACTTTCTAACATAGCGTCAGTTGAAAGGGACCAACCATTCTATACCTCGAATTCTGTTAAGCGTTTATGAATAAGGCCTTAAGTATCTGACATGTTATTGTATAATATCTCGACATGAATTTACATCATATGGCAATTAAACATTTATTAAACACTACTCATCTGTTTTATTATAACAAGCTGCACTCTTTACTTTATTAATTAAATCAATCTACTAATTTATCAAGCTGGCTAGAGTTGACCAACTTCCGTACTCTGAGACGTCAACACAAAATGTCAGTCTCAACGAACATGAGAATGAAAAATAGTGGCATCACTACATAGTCTATACTAATATTCTAAAGCTGAAGAGTTTGTTTTGTTTGTTTGTTTGTTTAAACGCGCTAATCTCAGAAACTACTAAACCGATTTGAAAAATTATTTTTGTAATGGATAGCCACATTCAACGGGAAGGTTATAGGCTACTTTTCATTCCGAAATTCCCACGGGAACGGGAACAACGCGGGTAATACCGCGGGGCGCTGCTAGTATAAAATAAAGTCGTCTCTGTTTCGTATCTGTCTGTTTGTCTGTTTGGCTGTATGCTTAAATCTTTAAAATTACGCAACGGATTTTGATGCGGTTTTTTGTAATAGGTAGAGTGATTCAAGAGGAAGGTTTTTATGTAAAAAAATTCCCGAAATTCCCACGGGAACGGGCACAACGCGGGTATATGTAACCCAAGGTATGAAAAACATGCCTAAAAAAATTGGTTATTGGCGTGCGCTACTAAATCTATTGATGATACACAAAAACAATGTTCTACACAATCAAAGTACATATCATTGCGAACAAATAAGTTCGCGAGGGCATATGTCTAACTATTATAGTTAAGCCACAATAACCGTTTTTAGTTAAAATTAATTAGTTAAAAAAGGAGTGTAATTTTAAGTTGATGATATTCATATGATGATATGAATCTACATCAAAATAAATGGCTCTACAATCAAGGTTAATTATGTTTCTTTGTGTACCTCTTTAAATTATTAAAATCGGACAGTTAGTTTCAGAGTTATGATGAGAAATATCACTACATAGTATAAAATAAAGTCGTCTCTGTTTCGTGTCTGTTTGTCTGTTTGTCTGTTTGTCTGTATGCTTAAATCTTTAAAATTACGCAACGGATTTTGATGCGGTTTTTAGGGTTCCGTAGCCAAATGGCAAAAACGGAACCCTTATAGATTCGTCATGTCTGTCTGTCTGTCTGTCCGTCCGTCTGTCCGTATGTCACAGCCTTTTTTCTCCGAAACTATAAGAGCTATGTTGTTGAAACTTAGTGTGTAGATGTATTCTGTGAACCGCATTAATATTTTCACACTAAAATAGAAAAAAAATAAAATTTTAGGGGGGTCTCCCATACTTAGAAATGAAAAAAATATTTTTTTTTTCATCAAACCCATACGTGTGGGGTATCTATGGATAGGTCTTCAAAAATGGTATTGAGGTTTCTAATATCATTTTTTTCTAAACTGAATAGTTTGCGCGAGAGACTCTTCCAAAGTGGTAAAATGTGTGTCCCCCCCCCCTGTAACTTCTAAAATAAGAGAATGATAAAACTAAAAAAAATATATGATGTACATAACAATGTAATCTAACACCGAAAATTGGTTTGAACGAGGTCTAGTTAGTAGTTTTTTTTTTACGACATAAATCGTAAACCGCAAAAAAATACTGATTATTCATTCAATAACTCAAATGTAAATAATAGTAGTTTATGCAACTGTCATATAAAGAAGGGTATTAAAACACGAGTGTGAGTTTATGAAACGAGCGCAGCGAGTTTCATAATAGTAACGAGTGTTTTAATACCCGTGTTATATGCAGTTGCATACACTACTTTATCTTCACTAATGCAATTAATCAAACAACATTTTAAAAACAAAACACATTGCGAAACATTTAATTCACGCGTACGAGTATTGTCACAGTGAACTTGCCGCCATTAAAATCTAACCAATGAGAGCGCAGCTGCGCGCGCAGGGCCGCAGGGCGCGCGCCGCGCAGGGCGCGATGTTATAATGATATTTTACGATATCGATGTGGATATTATAACATCATGTGCAATTGCTTAAATTGAGTGTTTTAGTTGTCTGCGCTATAACAGTAGTAATTATAAGTCAAGTATAGGAAACATAAGTAGAATGTTACAACATTAGTGTAGATAAAAAAACATTTATTTCAAGAACTTCTTTATTATGTTACTCGCTGCTACGGAACCCTTCATGGGCGAGTCCGACTCGCACTTGGCCGCTTTTTTTTGTAATAGGTAGAGTGATTCAAGAGGAAGGTTTTTATGTAAAAAAATTCCCGAAATTCCCACGGGAACGGCCACAACGCGGGTAAAACCGCGGGGCGCTGCTTACAAAATAATAATGCTCGATGGCGGGTCTCTTATGGCTACTTACTGTTTCGTGCGGTCAAAGCGCGCGGGGATATACCTACCTACGAACTACGAACGACGAAGACGTGCTATGTAGGTATTATCCCGAATTCTTCCTCACATGAAATCTTGATTGTGTATACATATATACTCGCGCGAGACATGTAATATTTTATCCCCAATTTCCCACTTGAAATTTTGTATATTCCTGCGGGAGACACGCAATGTTTTATCCCGATTTTCCTACATGAAATCTTGATTACCCGAAGCGAAGCGAGGGCGGGTCGCTAGTAATATAAAACAGACTGTGATTTAAGTTATGAAACAAGGCTTGGTATGTAATATACTTTTAACACAACTTTTTACGACTGTACGAGTATGTTATTATAGCCAAGCCAACCCAATTGGACACTGCCTAAAGAACAAAATTTCTCTCAAAAAAAGGTCTCAAAATTTCCAGTTATTATTTGGGAATTCAAGGTTAGAAACGGATGATAACGGTCATATTCATAAAAAATCCTTAGACAATCCCTAAAGTGTACGCTAATTAAAATGTTCGCTAATGTCTAAAATTGCTTATTATCATTTGAGTTTTTTCAATAAAGAAAGGCTATTTAGATGGATAAAGTTTATTGAAACATTGTATTGAGTCATTGTACTTCATTGATCAATAATTCTATTATTATGTGTTCTTTCACGTTACTATGAATACAAAAATAAATAATTATTGTTACACATTTAATACTGAATGACAGAGGAATGTAAGTTATGATACCACAATACACAGTTTAGGCTTGTATTTACATAAAACATCTGCTTACTGATTAAATGAATAGGTTTCATTGATAGTAATTTCCTTTGATTTTCTTGAGGTTTTTGGATATTAGTCAATGAATAATATTTTTTTCCATTTCAAAAGATGAGCTAGGTCGGAATGGAAATTGAATGTTTCCCGCTATTAAAGAATGAATGGAACCACAGACAACATGACGATATTGAATGAATTTAAAAAAATATTGTTGATCGAAGATTATTGTAATAATAAAAAAAAACATTTCATTCAATATCGTCATGTTGTCTGTGGTTCCAATATTGATGTGCGCTTTTAATCGAATCGAACAACAAATCAACAGTTTTTGCATTTAAGTAGGTATGAAACAAATAACAAAACAATAATATGACTAATAAAGACTTAAATACACAACAAAAACTTGAAACGTAACTTGATGGTGGATTACAACTTTAATAAAAACAGGTAGGTAACTAAATATAATTAAATAAATATTGCCAATCGATACATTTATAGTGAATCGATTGCTGTCCTTGCTGAGTTGTGGTAATCTGGTAGAGATTCTTATCTAGATTTAGGTATTACCTACTTATACTTAATTATTACTTTTTTCAATAAAAATATGAACCTAAATGTAGGTATGTACTACGTAAAGTTCTACCTACACTTTTATTGTTGGTGCTACACCTAATACAGTTAGAACCTAATTTCAAATTGGCAATAGTTATAAATCACAAATGCTTAAATTTATGCATTGTGAATATACTTTAATAAATAACATTTCATCAATGGACGTCAACGTAGGTACAACTTTATGATCGAGTCTAAAAGTCGTCAGGACAATACTTTCTCGTATTCTTACCTCTCTAGCCACACTACTTACCTAAATATAAAATACATTTTCTTTCTTTCTTTCAAGAAACATCAAACTCACATGAGCCCACTCGCTTCCACTCTAAGTCTCTAAGTACCTAGTATAATTTTTTTATAGAACAAAATGTGTACGGGCCTCATTTTGGTCCTGCGCTAAGATCAAGCTCTAAAATATGCCTCTAACCACTAATGGAAGGCGTCAAGCGACGGGAGCGAGTCGGGAGATCAGGGCAGGCGGTAGGACCACAGGGACAGGGGCGCCTGCAGGCGCAGCACGTGCGGGGGCTCGCGCCCGCCCACCAGAAGCACGCGCGCGGGCGCGGGGGCGGGCGAGGGCGCGGGGGCGGGCGGCCGCAGGTCGCGCAGCTCGATGTCGTGGTGCAGCGTGCGCACGTCCGGGCCCAGGTAGTGCGGGTTGGTGAAGCCGGCGAGCCCCGCCAGCGACGCGTAGCCCGACGTGGCGCTGTCCTCGTCGTCGTCCGAGGGCGGCCCGCCGCCGGGCGCCACGCTCGCGAAGTCCGGCACGGAGGCGGGCTCGCGGGCCATCGCGCGCCACGCCTCGCCCGCGCCGCCGTACGCCGACCTCGATTTGGGCAGCGAATCGCGCGGCAGGCTCTCGGCCGAGTCGCGCTCGCCCAGCACCGAGTACGAGCAACGCGCCGCGCGCCGCGCCGTGAACGAAGACAGCCTGGAGATCTCGCGCAAGATGCCGGCGGGCGGCGCCGGCGCGGGCCGCGCGTCTCTCGCCTCCGGCTCCGGCACGACGCCGTCACCGCCCACCAGCAGCGCACACGCGTCCACGCGCGGTGCCGGCCACTTCACCGTTGGGACTATTCGCTCCCACATCTCCGTAGCTAGAACGAAACCGCTCGTTAATGCCTCTGGCTGTTTACGCAGTTGTAGGTACCAAAATTAAATAGTTTATACGGTACGTTACCGAAGTGGAAGCGCCACATGTCGTTAGTGGGGTGTCCGGCGGTCTCGCCCCCGAAGATGTAGAGGTAGGCGCCAGCGCGCACCGCCGCATGTCCGCTGCGCGCGCTCGGGGACATCTTCACCGGCGTACGGATCTGACTCCACACACGGGATACTGCGCCAAGAAACAGAGATGAATGTCATAAATGTCAGATCAGAATAGTATACATACTTATATGGCGTGTGTATACTTGGAGATATTGTGTGTGTGTACTGACTGGTGTCGTAGGTCCAGAGGTCGCTACAGGCGCGCAGGTCACAGGCGCCGGCGTGCACGTAGAGGCGCGCGTCGTGCAGCGCCGCGGCGTGGCGGTGCCGCGCCGGGCCCGCGCCCGCCGTGCGCACCGCCTGCCACGACTCCGACTCGTAGTGGAAGGCCCACAGCTCGCTGGTGGAGCCGCGCAGGTCCATGTACCCGCCGTACAGCAGCAGGCAGTCGCGCAGCGCGTGCGCCGAGTGCCCCCGCCGCCCGCGCGGCGCGCCCCCGCGGCCCCCCGCCCGCGCCCGCCCTGAGTACTTAGTTTGGCCCTGCCCCCCGGACAGCTTGCGCCAGTATTGTGTCTGGCGGACATAAAGTTAAGTATAATTGCTGATCAATAAAAAATATGAAATGCAAAGAATTTAATACCCTTTCTTACATAATAATTTACAAGTATGTACCTACTTAACAAAATCAAACCACAAATTCGTTTTAGCCGCTAGATCCTAACAACAATTTTAGCTTGCAGTTGCGTGTCCAATATAACTGATTTTTGTTGCTTTGGGTTATGTGAGCAGCCGTTGCCGGTTGCAACCTCATTGTTATGTTGCACGCGACCACCGATGAACGATCGAGATCGCTACCTTATGGCGGCCATTTTGTAGAGCTGAGGAAGGAGCTACCTCCGCGTCGTAGATCCAGAGCGGCGTCTCGGTGGAGAGCGCCGGCTCGCCGCCGAACACGTACAGCTTGCCGTCGTGCGCCGTGCAGCTGTGCTCCTGCAGCGACGGCGGCGCCTCGCCGCGGCACTCCAGGCGCTCCCATACGCCGCTCGCTACCATCACATACCATCACATTATAAAAGTAAGCATGCATCGCACCAGCAACCTTGTCAAATAATGCATGTTAATTTAGATTTGCCACCCAAGATTAATCTTAGATACTCGACCTACTCCATGTCATACTAACCAAGAACTAAGTTCTTAAGTAAAATTAAGTACCTACTTGGGAGTGGAATTATGTATTAATCTTCAAAACTTAATTCAAGATCCGTCCTATTACATAACTCGAAGTCAAAATGATGTTTCCAAGAGCGCAGCTGGCAGATCCACTAATGTAATTGGGTGTAATGTGAGAGGTGCTCGAGCGCGACCTAAATTAGCGGCAGCTCTGATCCGAGGCGACGCGGGAGCTGTTAGTCACGAACGGCGCAGCCCGGACCGAATGAACGTGACAATCAAGCTCCGGCTCCCGTACTACTCCACCTACATAACATGAACAATGAACATGCTTCACTCATTTGAGAATTTTACTCTGTTCAAGCGTTTCATTGACTATTACCACATCATATCTATAGCTGATTCACGTACCTACCTATATTAGTATTAACGTTGAACGTGCGTTAGTTAGGAGGAACTGGAGGGATATATCATATCATAATGTGTTTCTGAATGAAGGCCAGACCAGAGGGCTCGATCCGACACAGATACGTTAACGTAGTATTTTTTGTGGTTAGTAAATAGTTTGTGTATTAAGCAAGGTTTTAAGTTACCTAGTTGGTATCTCCAGAAGTCCCTGAGCGGCAGGCTGCCGCCGGCGCCGCGCCCGCCCAGCACGTACACGCAGCCGCCCAGCAGCGCCGCCGAGTGCTTCCCGCGCGCGCACGGCGCCGCGCCCCCGCCCCCGCCCTCCACCACGCTCCACATCTCATCTGATAACAACATCACAAAAGCTAACTAGCTACCATAACATACTTATATTACCTAAGGGGGTTGCATCAGCTTACGCTCACGTACCCGTAAAGACGAAGTAACCTCCAAAGACGTAAGTAAAATAAAAATCGTGGCTTTCTATTGGCTGCCCTAATGACTTTAGTCATTTCAGTTATAAAACATCGCATTGTATTTAACAGAAATTTAACAGCTTAAAAAATCGTGAACATTTTTTTACGAAAGCCAGCCGTTTGAAACAGCCCAACCTAACGCTAGCTGGACATTTCTTAACGTTCGCTACGATACGAACGATGAAATTGATCCGCCGTAAATCTGCACTGCAACGAGCAATTACGCTCGGAGCTGCGTTGAATATTGTTCAATAACGCAACACATAACTCGAAATGTAAATAAAAGCCGGGTTATTATCCGGCGCTACCCGGCCCGGTCGGCCACCGCGGGGGACTTCAAAGAGACCCCTCGGTACGGAGGCAGGCACTTGTAATGAAATGCCCACGTCCCCCGGGCCGCGGGCCCGCGCTGCACGCAGCCATGAGCCGCGGAGGGGACTTGTTTACAACTTGTAAAAATTACTCAAGATGCAGCCCATGTCGCCATTCCGAACGTGATAAATTGATTCGAGGAATAAGTAAGCAATATCTGGGAACGATTTATTTTTCAGAACCGAAATATAATAATAGGACAAGCGTTTCAAAACGTCCTCAGAAAGTTTTCTGACGCCCCGTCTGACTATGAAATGTTAGCCAAAAAGGATGTAAAAACGTTAAAGGATATTAAGGCATAAAGGAGAGCATAAAATAAAAGAGCTCCACGGTTTTAGAAACTTTGCCCATAAATCCGGCCCTGTGTGATGCCGGCTTCGTGTCGACATTACACCTCTATAAGAGTTTACGAACTACCCTTTTCTTGACAAGTGAATGTTACATTTGAAAAGAAAAGTTTTTGAAAACTTCTGGTAGGGGCTGGTCGGGTTGGTGCGGTACTTGTATCAAAGGAGCATCCTTGCGGCGAGGCTGTAACAGAGTGAGAAAGTTTCATAGAAACGTTTGATAATAAAGTACCTGAACAGAGCATAACCGTACCCTCCTTCTGGAATAGAGCCAGCCGCTCCTTCATATACAATAACGTTATAAATATTTGTGCGTTTGTTTACGAAACAATCGCATCTTTTTTCATAATATCGATGGTAAATATAGCTTACAAACAACCTAAGAGCATTATACTCGTAGCTAGATGTTTTCAGGAGCGCCCTTGAGCCATACTTGTTGTTGTAACGAGTATAGACACGCGTCTTTATGTGCGTAACTAAGTACAGTCAGCAAGATCATTGTTTACATCCTTTTGACTAACCATTCCGTGAATAATTGTCGGATTAATTTCTCCGTTTCCATTCTGTCGCTATTTGAAAGATAATTTTGACAGGATTTTTACGATGACCATAATGCACACTAACCTAGAACCTCAGAATACAGAAAGTACCAGAACCCACGAGCGCGCCTAATACTGTAGCTACTCAAACTAGCCTTAAATAGTGTAGTTTGATGCGCAACCGATCAGTCACTTTGTGACCGTCGGAACGCGCTAACGTGTTTTACCCGTGACCAATTTCACGAAACTATGCCGTCTTGTGTCGTTCCTACCTGTAAAAATGCAGTGGGTCTGAAAAAGAAACAGGATGGGATCACATTTCACGTGTAAGTATCGCATTTAGGTATCGTCTTATTTAAATATTTAATTATTTTCTCAGATTTCGATTGTCATTGAGAGTGATGCGTCAATCTATGTTAGTGTTGCCAATATAAGAGTTTTGATTTACCCTTCTTTTTATTACCTTTTGACTACTTTTGAGGGCTTTAATTCGTTGTAGAATTTTAATAAGTAATATAATAAAAATAAACCAACTTGAAAAAAGAAAGTATAAAGCGTAAGTGTGACTCGTATGTACCTAACCTAACAATCCTATTAAATAGTAAGTATGTTAGTCTATAGGATTTCTAAACATATTTTTGGTGTGCGTGTGGGAGAAGGGGAGAGGGGGAGCGGGTATTAAATTATGTTTCTATATTAGCCATCTTAAATTTTAGCTTCCCTGCTGATGAGGAAAGGAAAGCGGTGTGGACAAAAATTATACAAAGAGCACGGCTGGAACAGTTCTGGAAACCATCGAAGCGAAGCGTAATTTGCTCGATGCATTTTGACTTAAGTTATTATTCATTTTTTATGTAACTCTTGTACCTAGCTGTAAGTTTTCCGAATACTTTAAAATAAAATAAAAATATATAATTTTTCCATCACCCCTTAAAAGTGTGCAAACATCCACCTTAACACCATGTTTTATTTAATATACATATCTATTTCTTGAGATAAAAAGGTAGGTACATAGTTATATAGAAAAGGACAATTTTTATTCTATTATCATATTACCTCCGAAACTCCCAAAATTTACCCCAAAAATGGGCAAATAATGCGAGAGCTAACAACACTACGCGAGGGACTTTGTTCTGTTTTTGGACACAGCGTGTAGCTTGTAAATACATTTGAATGCCGTTTCTGGTACTTTCTGTATTCTGAGCCTAGAACAATGTTTACGAGTACGTTCGTACGATTCTCTCCTCAATTTTGGCTCGGCTCTATTTATTTATTTATTTATTTACATTAAATTACTGACTGTACTTACAGCATAGCCAAAACGTACAGAAAACCAGCACAATACACAATATACATTATATTAAACAAAGATAACATAAATAGTCAAATTAGGACAACACACTAACATTTTACATTTGAAATATAAACACAGACACTAGTAAAATCTAATAAAAAATAAACATAAAATCAAATTTGGGAACAAAAACTTATGCATTTATTTGTCTAGTCAGATAGTTTTAGGTACATCCATCGCCCACGCACCCACGCACTTCAACATAATAATTTTACAACTAATAGGTCAATCTGGGTTTCTCATAGCACAAAAGGGAATCGTAAATAGATTTAGTGAACGACTCAGATATATTTTCTTTTATAGGCATTTCCGCCATTTTACGAGCGCATCAAACTGATAGCACTCGGCATTTCCCTCGACTGGGCGCTTCATCAAATATTTACCGACCGCAGCTCGTGATTACTCAAGCCAACCCTTTGAACCATCCCCGACTGACCCCGTACTACACACACCTCATCAACAAAAATTGCGACACAACGCATTTAAAAAGGTCAATTTAATTTGGTTTCGGCATTGAGTTATATGTACTACGTCATATAACTCAATGGGTTTCGGGACTTTTAGGGAACCTGCTGACCGAAAGTTTGTTTTCGACAGTAACAAGTCAGGTCCCATCTATGTTATGCTGACAACCAACACGACACACAAAGAGGGAAGGCACGGGCTGGCGCCATGGTTAATTAATAAGCTGCTCTTAAGGCGTCAGGAAATGTCCATTTGACCTCCGTGAGCCCATTTTCAAGAATGGTAAAAAATACGATTACTCGCTACAAAATGTTCGAATTATTTCCCTTCTCTTTCGTCTGAAGGTACCAAAAATGGTCGGGTTAGCCATGTCCGTGACTTTTCAGAGAACAGTGAATAGATCGCTGGATGTGATCCGCGACAATTTGTCTTCCTGCAGACACCCGGCGGGCGCCGGACGACGGACAAAGGGAACCTTTCTGTAGAAGCCGTCTGATTACGTATACGACTAACAATTGGATTTGGACATCATACTGTCGTGAGTATCTACGAATGAGAGCTCTAGAATACATAGTTATAGTATTTTGTAAAGCCACTAGGGTCTTAAACGGATTGGGCACTCAAAGTTTGGTATGGTTTAATGTTTCAGAATTAAGACATTCCAGATAAGGTCACAACATTATAAATGCAATATGGCGCTATTGCCGACATCTTCAAATATAAACGTCTACAGCTGGCCATAAAATACGTCTTAACGTAATATCGGCCGGTCCAGCTAGAGCTTCCCTCGTTCTTGCGCGCCTTACAAAATCTTGGTTTTCTTTCATAGTTATTATTATCCTACCTCTATACTGTAAAGATCACGTATCCTATTCCATTGAAAATCTGCTCCGCCCGGGCGCCTGGGAGTGAACAGGAGAAGGAGTCAGGGTGGTTGGGGAGGGCTAAAATATCGTCCGGCTCAGCGCTTAACTGCTAACAAGGGCCCTAGCCACCGACAGGGTGTAATTGAGAGCACTGTCGCCTCGTTTGTAGATGTTGTCCCTTTATTACGTACAAACCCATTATACCAGCCAGTACTCGTATTTTCGTATCTAGGTTCAGATGAGGAGTAAGCAAATTTGAAATTCAATCCAGCACTTATCACTTGATTCAACTCTGAAAACCGCCTCCAATCGCAATAATCCAAGCTTTAACAAAACGTTCAATCAACAGTAACCATGAGCAAGGCAAGGCCGTAAAAGTCAAAAGACAAACACCTTTTCGATCGCGTCGAGTTCCCTTTGACTGGGAACGCTTTAGACCTCAAATGAAACGCAGATGTTTCTATGAGCCCGCTCGCGCGTGAGGCTGCGGCTGGAATATAAATGCTTCGATCGGTCCAGGCTTTCAGTTCATTCAGACAACATTGATGGCGTGTGCTCACTATAAAACAATCTTTCATACCGTAACCACAGATTACTAAATAGTACTACGTACCGTAACTATCTATAGTAATAGTTATAATGGCCTATTATTGTTAATTCACGCGAAATATAAGAATGCTTATAAAGTTATTTTTGAGAAAATTATGATCAGAATTTTGTTACGCAACAAAGGTTACACTAAAGTTGTGGTCCCTGTGAGTCTAGACAGGACCGTAACAAACAAGTTGTAACCAATCTTTTTTATTTATTTGATACATTCGCTCCGGTGTCAGCAGTCTCGGATGCTATGAATTTATTGCTTCGCTGGGGGAGCTCACAAATATATAGTCGTTTGAGGTCGGAATATCATTTGGACAGTCGATGGCCGTAGGTTCAATTGGTGTAATTGACAATGAACGATTGTTCAGGAGAAGCATTTAAAGTTTTTTTTAGTACTAAATCTTACATAACTTTTGATGTATGAATCTTTTTTATGATCTGGTTTGACAAAAATGCTTAGAATTCTGCGGGCTTTCGGCTTATATAAGAATAAAGACGCTATATACCATATTTTTATAAATTAATGTCAGTAACACCAATGTGTTTCTGTCCTCTTGTTTGTTACACCCACCTATTTTACCCTAGTTTATTTGGTTGTTGGTTACATCAATTTGATGAACATTTTTAAAAGAAATAAATAGTCAAAGTGGTGTAAGACTTGTTAAAAAATATTATTATTATCAGCCGTTTGTGTCCCAATGCTGGGCAAAGGCCTCTCCCCATTCCTTCCATGTATCCCTGTTCTGGGCCACTTCTCTCCAGTTGGTCTGGTATGCGTCGAGATCGTCCCGCCACCTGCGCCTCGGTCTGCCGCGTCGCCTGCTCGCCGGATCTGGCTGCCACTCAGTGGCTGTTCTGGCCCACAGCTCTTCTGGCATGCGGCAGACGTTAAAAAATAAAATTAACTAATTCATTCTGATGTAAAGAGCATTGTGGGCATTATTCATCGCTGTTATTTAGAGAGAAATGCCCTATGATTGTATGGATAAGTCATTTTGGTGTAAGTGTAGGTTAATTTTTTTCGAGTTTTACTCTAACTTTACACCAATTTGATTTGTATATATATGTAACATGTCACTTGCACCATAACTTTGTAGAAAATCTGAAAAGTGCACACCCAAAAAATGTGATGTATCTGTATTTTTTTTAAAGCTAGATTTATTTTGACTATACCATTCGAAAGAGCGGAAAAAACTAAGAAAACCTATATACTCAAGTCATTTCACGACTTTTGTCAGTTACACCAATTGAACCTACGGCCATCGAGATAACGTCCAGCGTGTGGCTGGTCAGTTGATACATTGGTAATATAATAATTATTTTGGTAACAATCTGCTAACAAGGCAGGCGCTATAATAAAAGGGGACCAAGTGAAGATGATGAGTTATCTCAGTGTAATTAAATTAGTTAATTAAACCACAAATATGTATAAGGAACTACAATTTTATTAATGTTTACCTTAGCATATTGTGATACCTATTGTATATCTATAACGGCTTAGTAATCATCTATCTATAAATTATAATACTGATTTCCCCACAGGTCTATCTTCAAGGGAGTATGTAACCGTGGGGCTGACTAATTGGTAGTGCAGCGCTTTCCCGCCATCGCACCCCCAAGACTCCGCGCGACAAGATCACAGTTTGTCTCTAAACAAACCTCCCGAGGTTTCCGTCGACACTCGTGTAAATTGCATTTAAAAATACGCTCTTAATATTCAATACTTGGGGGCTGGCAGGTGGCGGGGATTTCCGCGTTAGAGGAACTACAGGGGACGGCACGGAGGAGACGATTCGATTGTGATGTGCCGCGAGCAGGCTGCCGGGTGCCGGCGCGCTAGATCCGCGCTTTGTACCGCCTGATAACTGAACAAAGCTAAGCCAGCATTGTATGGGGCACAATGCCATGATCAAATTACTGATACTATATATTGTACAACTAGATAACTAGGTGTTGCAATAGCTAGCAGTAATAGATTCATTGTAATGTAAACAACTCGCTTCAGCGCCGTCATCGTGAACCACACAATGCCTGGAGCTATCAATTGTAATTATATTTCGCGTCGCGGCCACCCCCGCCCCGCCTGCGCCCCGGGCAGGCCCTGGATCCGGCCCCGTTGTGTGGGGTCCGATGCCATTATAATAATTATTATACGGCCCCATACGGGTGAAAAATTATGAAAATACGGAAACAGGCGCTTTAATAACTGCAGGCATGGAGTTTTGTGTGGATTTATTTTATGGTCGGCCGGTCGCATTTTTTATATAAATAAACGAACAATTACAAAAGTAAGGAAGTTCCTATACGATCATTACTTAGTTAAGGTGAAGGGTTTTAGGGCTGTCACAATGCTTCAGTACCAGCCAGGTTTGTTGTTTTTAGTTATTATTTGTAAATGTAACTATAGGAACTATTAATGTATCTAGGACTACAACCTATGGCATGTAGGTAAGAATGGCCACAATTTATACATCTTCCGAGTAAAATAACTGACTAGTCACCGGAACAAACTATTCTAAGCACAAGTATAAAAATACACATGTCTAAGTATAAAACTAATTAATTGGCCGAGGCCGGACCAGTCCGATCGAAGGGCTCGTGTCTCCTGATTGAAAGCACATTAGCGAAATGTCGGCGTGTTAATAAACAATGTGCCACTACACAAGCGGGCGCAATTACACCAACTAGCCGCGTACATTGGGGGTTGACTTGTCGCGGACAGACAGACGGACAAGTTGCGTAACAACGCGAGGGTTGCCGCGCGAGGGTCGTTCACCCCCAACCGCCCCCTCACACACTATTCTCTTTATCATAAAGTTCACAATCGTACAGCATCAAGACACTACAACATAGATTAAATAATAGTTACTGAGTCCTACCAGATCGGAGGGTATTGCAAAGTATCACTCCACATTTTAATAGCAAGTGCTAAAATAAACGCTATTTCAGTAGCGGGAAGGTATTGTTTGGTGCGGCATCTTCTTAAGTAAGACCGGCAAAATATTTTCCAGATTTGTTCAGAGAGCTTCCCGATCCCGAACGAAGACGTCAATAGGGTAGGGTTAGCAGAAGAGACGTTAGTGATATTGTTGTGTTGCTGGATGCAGGAATTCAGTTGAATGGCGGGAGCGGAGGGCACCGGAAGATGAGGGACTCGATGGTTCAACGAGATCACTTCACGAACGAAAGTTTGACGATATGGACTGGCGACTTCATATTTTACGTTACAAATACTGGCAAGAGTAACCTACTCTTATACGGAGCTTTCCAAAATGTCATTTCACACAATTTAATCCCTTGAAATCGTTGAAATTTATTTAAAAATAACCCGCGGCCCTCGCCCAATATCGGAGAATCAGTCGTGCGTGAGTTATAGCATCTACCCTCTCGATACAAACACACACACAGCAGGTAGGCTTTGTTTGTACGTAGGGAATCGCAAGGCAGCGCTGCACGCAACCCAAGGAATTTTATTGACTCTTTTGTAATCAAATGCTTCATGAAAATGAATGTTGAGTTTACGTGATGTAGCGAATGCCTATGACTTGTTTTTGTAGCGAGCATGACCCAGATTGAAAGCCCCCGGGAAATAATATAACGTACAGTTACCTAAACTTTACTCGACCTGCACACAAAATGCTACAATACGTTTTGCATTTGATTTCTCTGTGATTTTTCCAAGGATTTTTTAAATGAAAGGTAAAATAATGAGATATGAGATACAGAGGCTCAGTGACCAATTTGATCTTACTTTTATTATTCTACATTAATTTCAGCCAGATATGGCAGAATAGTATTTTACTACCTCCAAGATGCTGAAAGGCATGTATTAATATTTTATTTAATGTCATGTCAAAAAGATTGCTAGTGAAGGTATAAAAGTTAAAAATAAAATCATCACATTTACATAACAGAAAAATACAGGGAACATAATATGTTCCCTGTATTTTTAACTGAAACAGCATTAGTTATCTGTTTCTAATTTCTCGTGTGGTCTATTAGGTATGTATGTTATGTGGTTTACAATAAAGTAAATACTTTATTGTTAACCACATATTTATCTATCAATCTAGCAAAATCACCGGCATAGAAAAATTAACTACACGACTGATAATAACCGGAAAATAGACTTCGTAATCGGAACCATTTATAAATGTCGATATTTTTTGGTATGTTATGTGCCAATAGTTGCGAGATGGAATCAATCAAAGTAAAAGTAGTGACGTGTTGGGCGCCACGAAGGGTGATGTATGTTTGTGATATTGGTCGGAGCATTGCGTTGTTTTATTCAGAAGTTTAGCCACATCAGCTCCAGGTCGTTGGCTCAGCGGTCAGCCGCGCCGCCGCTATCCGGCGAGACCTTGTTAATAACGTCGTTAACTTAATCGGGCATTTTTATTCAACACTTTTTTATAGTCTGTTTTTACATTTTTGAAAATTTTGTTCGTAGATAAATATTGTAGCAAATGGGAGTATGCTAGAAAAATAATGTAATTTGTTGAGTTAGGGAATACATAATGTCTATGTAGATATGTTACATGTTTGGAGAATGCAAACATAATATTTTGTTCTAATTTGAAAAGAATAAAAGTCAGGGAAGACGTAGCTAAGTTGTTGAAAGAATAATGCCCACCCCTGAGGTTGCAATGATTGTACATCTGTAAGTAAACCACGGCACGCGTCGTTAATGCGTACATTACCGGGAGCACTCACCAACCCTCCAGCATCCTTTATTTGTCAACAAACACCATACCGACGACTTCGCAATCTACACTGACACTGATGCAGCTAACCACTATGATTTTATGTATTGTGTTGGCACTTCAGTCATTAATTATTTTTCATTAATAGGGCAATGAACCGGGAAAAATATACAGGAGCAGCGAAGAGCGGCAGGCTCTCGTGGTGAATGGAAGGGACGCACTAAGCCCGGCCGGGCCGCGAGCGGGGTGCGTCGGGTTCGCAGACGCGCGCAGTTAAGGAAGCGGTCGGACGTGACACCCGCCACAACTGGGCTTCGGCTGTCAATAATTCATATCTCGTAGTATGTCCATAACATTTGCGAAGTCATTTGACCATGAATAAACAAGGTGGAAAAATTATCAGAAACAATATGAAATACTTAATATGTTTCAGAAATTACACATGAATAGGATATTTACTGATTATTGTGTAATCATCATAACTACAGTACAGCAATAAAATAAAGAGGAAATGATTGCTTACTAACCTACCTTTTTTACTAGATAGTAATATTGAAGATTCAAGGCGCATAGCTAAACGGAGAGACATCAATTGGACCTAATCCGAGTTAGACAATAAGAGCATTCGATAGTTATGTAATGCTAGAGTTACAGCTCTGTGGGTCGGAGACTCGGAGCGGACAATGCACTTGAACCTTGAATATAAGGCATACTGGCGGATAACCCTCTCTGACTCGTTTCATTAAAATAGTGTTTCAACTTAAATAAATGAAGATAATTAATATACAATGTTCCCTATATTAGTGAAAGGAGGAAGATTTTGGAATAGTTGAAGCCCTGAGGCCCGTTCGGTAATGTCTCACTCACTGCAATGCCAAAGCGTTCGGTTATAGGTAGGTATATAGGGTTAAGTCGGTCAAACCTGGGTTTCTTTTAAATTTGTAATTCTTATGATAAACTAGCAGCACCCCGCGGCTTTGCCCGCATTGAGCCCGTTCCCGTAGGAATTTTCGAAAATCCTTTCTTAGTGTGCACTTACGTCACTTGAAGAACCTTCCTGCCAAATTTCATGTTTCTAGGTCTAGTGGTTGAGGCTGTGCATTGATTATCAGTCAGTCAGGACTTTGAATTTTATATATATAGATAGATGGTGCTGTTAGATGTTCATATCTATAGAACAACCAGAGAGCACCAAATCCCGATCTCTATCTATCTGTACTTCCTGACGTGACACATAAACTTCCATACTATCCTATGTTAAAAACGACCCATGTTCAGCCTTTATGAACTGAACCGAAATAATGTACATTTCATGTGATTGAACAATTCGAACCTTTGATGTGAACTGGTATTCATTGAACTGCTACAACCAACTGTGTGTTCGTTGAAACAAGTGGGAGAGTTTCGTTCAATTCAAATTCAGAATTGGTACAGTTCAGTTTTGTTCAGTTCATTTAAATTTTCGTTGGTCTATCTGGGTAAGTTTGATTGCTCGACCTCTGTACAGCATCAGCTGAGACGCCTGCTATTGCCGCAATATTTTAGTTTAATTTTGGATTTTTGTTTTTTGTTTTTGTACTCTATTTGTGACTATTTTATCCTGTAATAATTTATAATTTGATAGTTTACAATGATCTTCATCTTCGTAACATTTGTCATTTAAGTTCCTTTTTATTAGGGTTCCGTAGCCAAATGGCGAAAAACGGAACCCTTATAGATTCGACATGTCTGTCTGTCTGTCTTACATATTTTTTAAACTCACACGATTTGCACACATTAAATACTAAATGAAACGGGTCTGTATCGCGTTAGATAATTTAACGTATTCTACTAAAATACGTACCCGAAGCTTCGAGCGAATTACACCGCTCGTGGTCTCGGAATGACTAGGGTCATCCCGTCATATACTATGTTATTTGCTGCTACGGAACCCTGCATGGGTGAGTCCGACTCGTACTTGGTGGGTTTTTTTTGTCGGTAAACGCTCGAGAGATTTTCCATAAGTATGTTAGAGCGGGCGCTGCGTGTCCCGGCATACATTAAAGTAGGGTAGGATAAGATAAATATTGCAACTCGGAACCCACGAGGACATCAATCCTTGCACGAGATCTCGTATTTTAAGTGCTCTCGTATACATTTAGCGATTGCTCAAGTATAAGTAGGTATTTATCTAGTTTAGTATTTAAGTATCTGTTCACGAGTTGAGTAATGCTCTTTTATTTCCGTAACCGCGGTGTTACCCGCGTTGTATCCGTTCCGCAGGAATTTCGGGATAAAATGTATCTTAAGTGTTATTCTTATGTATATTCTTTATAACTGTAAAGTTTCATCCAAATTCATCCACATTCATCCTCACAAACTTTCGCATTTATAATAGTAGGGGATTATTATGTACCGAGAGGCCGTTATCGTTTGTTCATCTGCTACAGAGCGTTTTAATAATATAATAAACCTCAGTTGGAAATAGGTACCTACTTAAAATCACGTACCTAGTTAAAGTTTTTAGTTACCACACTAACCACGGAGTAAAAGTTTCAAAATGGGTGTTCCCACCCAATTTCCAATAGGTCAAATTGGTTGGTAGTAGGTAGATGGCGCTGAACTGTACAAAACGTATTTAAACGTAGGTACCATGTTATAAAGTATGTTAGTCATTAATTATTAACTTACTTACCATTATCCGATTCAATAATGAGGTCTGAAGTCATTTTTAGTTAATTACAGTAATCGAATTTATAGTTTCATTACCTAGCGATATTATTAGTGTCCATCACTATTTTTTTTAAGAAAAAAATTGAATGGGAGCGAAAGGGATAACTACAATATTTTATCGTGATTTTATTGCTGTTACTGTCACTGTCACACACACACAACACAAGACAATATTACTTATGTAACTTGTCACTCACTTTAGTGTTTATAAACAAGAAGCGTTTTATGAATTACATTGAAGTATCAAGCATTCCTTAAATGTAGGTATCACTGTATAACTTAAAACCATCGTCAAAATGACCGTTTTAATTACTTTACGGACTTTTATTCAAATATTCTTCTATCTTAAAGTCTTATCAGCTGATTCTGTTTTTATGGTTATGACAGTGTATGAGAGATCCGATAGCAAGCAAGCAACCATAGCAAGCAACCATCTCAATTATCTCATTCATTTTAGTCGGTCCGCCCTTGACAATGAGGGGCGTGGAATGAAATCATTCATTCAATTTCAGCAAATTCGTTTCTTACTGCCAACTGCTGCCAACTTAAAAAAATAAATATTGTCACGACCGTGGAAATCTAGTGAAAATTGGAAAATATTAAAATCATTTTGCGAGTTTTCTCGAGTGTAACAGTGAAGTGTGTGATAATATTCCATGATCAAAACGTACTCCAAGTCCAAGCTCAGGGGGTGGAGCCGCGGCGCGTCCAGGGGCAAAGATGACGAGGCCGGGACCTCCAAATGAAAATTTGCCCACCGTGAGTCTTTCTTATATACGACTTTCTATCCCAACGTGTTATATTGTTTTGGGAAATAAATATCAACATACTTATAGTGAATTATGACTAGAGTAGAGCAACTAAATGCCATCAAATTCCTTACAATATACAAATTGCAGGGAATCAATAAAATAAAATAAATAGAACAACCGACAATCAGTTTTAATTACCTTGAAATAAACATAATAGGTAGGTCAGGGTTAGGTAGGTCTATGTTCACTTTTAACTGTCACTCATCTCATACATTTTCACAGCCAGTGCGTTGGTACATCTGTTTTGAACTTCCTAGAGACTAAGGTTGTGTCGCCTCTCGTTATAGGTAGGTACGGGACCTCATTATTTTTATTTTATTACTTTGCCCATTGGTATTTATCATTTTTCCTATATCCACTGTTTATTATAGCTGTAGGTAGGTATTGTGCATCACAAAGTATTTATTTATTAGGTAAGAGGTACAGTTCATTATTATACTAAATGAAATAATGTTGTTATGTATTTGTTTGCAGCGGAGGGTGTTTGAGTAATGACCATATTTCAAGGCTGCGACAGTGTATGTTTAGCACACTGCCCTCTAGTTGTGATCGAGCATAGATCCCATTCTTAAAGCATTAAATATCCAAGTCTCTGTTTCTTCTACCATCACTATGAGTAGAAATTGTATCTAATTGTGCATGTTCCAACTGTACAGAAATAAAATATCAGTATTTCTATGTATTTGTTACCCTCAGAAATCCTGATCTCGTGTTGGTAATGTGAATAAATCCCTCCTAAAGTACTTATTATTTGATATCTCATTAATAGTTGTAGGGACAATTAAATATTTTGTAATAAAAAGTAAAATAGTACCTTATTTGTACCAGTTGTAAATAATGACGGTGTCCGCAGGTGAAGCTGGTGGTGGTAGGTGACGGCGGCGTGGGGAAGAGCGCCATCACCATCCAGTTCTTCCAGAAGCTGTTCGTCACTGATTATGACCCCACCATCGAGGACTCCTACATACAGCACACAGAGGTCGATGGCCAGTGGTGTATACTTGATGGTAGTGAATGAACACGCCTTGTATAATATTTATTTTGCTCATAAAAATAGACTAGAATAAATGAAGAAATTCAGTTTAATATATTTTTTTCAGTTTGTGATAGTTCACATAGCTATAAATTACTTAGCAGTTGCTCTACCTAATCTGTAAACTAGGTTTTCATTAGTAGCTCTTACTCTACCTGCTAGCTCTACATCATACTATTATCACTTACACTAGTATAGACTAGTTCTGATTTAGGGATAAAAAGTACTTGTTGGACTTTGAGTACTGCATATTAATACATATGTGTTGTATGTGTATTGCTTCCAGTGCTGGACACGGCGGGGCAGGAGGAGTTCAGCGCGATGCGCGAGCAGTACATGCGCAAGGGCGACGGCTTCCTGCTCGTGTACTCCGTCACCGACAAGCAGAGCTTCGAGAACATCCGCCACTTCCACACGCAGATCCTGCGCGTTAAGGACAGGTCAGATGATACTAAAGTACTTCCAAGCTAGTTCATTAATGAGTGCGGCGCGGCTAATTTCGGATGTCGTTCTTCTTCTTCATCTTCATCGAGTGGATGGTCAATCTGACCAATCCTGGTGTCCAGAGTTGTTGAGCCGCCAAAGGCCTCTGACATGGCTCAAGTAACGACTACTATCCGTAGAAAGTAACCGGGACCGACGGCTTGACGTGCCCTCCGAAGCACGGAATCATCTTACTTTTCGGGCAATCAGGTGATTCAGCTTGCAATGCCCTATCCAAACTGAGGGCAGTCTCACAAAGAGATTTTTGTGAGATATTGTCCCCCACTGGGAATCGAACCCAGAACCTCCGGATCTTGAGCCGAGCGCTCAAACCACAAGACCACAGAGGCTGCATTCCGATGTCGTAGTTTCTAGTAGTCTTCTCAACTCTCCAGCACTTTGCGAGCGCATTTGATGCAGTCCCGCCGCGATTGGCTCGAGCATCGCGCGACGTGTTCGAGCGCAGCAATTTTGGAAGTTTTGCAGCGCGAAGCTTACTCGTAGTGTATCGTATGTGTGCAGGGAGAGCTACCCGATGCTGGTGGCGGCCAACAAGGTGGACCTGGTGCACGCGCGCGCCGTGAGCGAGGAGGCGGGCCGCGAGCTGGCGCGCGACCTGGCCGCGCCCTACATCGAGACCAGCGCCAAGGAGCCGCCGCTCAACATCGACGCCGCCTTCCACGAGGTACCGCCACCTACCGCCACCTACCGCCACCTACCGCCACCTACCGCCACCTACCGCCACCTACCGCCACCTACCGCCACCTACCGCCACCTACCGCCACCTACCGCCACCTACCGCCACCTACCGCCACCTACCGCCACCTACCGCCACCTACCGCCACCTACCGCCACCTACCGCCACCTACCGCCACCTACCGCCACCTACCGCCACCTACCGCGCCGCGCCAGCCACCTCGCGCCATCTACTTCATCACATTTTCATCACATTTTATGTATATTTGTCATTTGTCATTGCTAAACTTATCTCCTGATCAGACTTAAAGAACGCTCATTTAACCCGATTCGCCTCGCCTCCGGCAGTCTAACGAAGGATGCGAGTTACCTTTATAGAACAGAATAAATCTCCTAAATGTGTTTACAGCTGGTGCGAATCATCCGAAACCACCCTCAGCAGGAAGAGAAGCAGCGACGTCGCAGGAAGATCACTAAGTGTACCCTGCTGTAGGCGGTGAGCGGGCGACCGAGCGGAGCCAAACCCCAAGGTTATACCTTTTCGAAAAACGAACGAAACCGAGAACCCCACTCGTAATACATGGCGGAGGCTAAACGTCATTTTTGGTATTCCTATTGGAATAATAATTTGATTTTGTTAAATTGAGAATTATTTTCCGTATATAAAATATTTAATTTATTCACAGAAAATACCAATGTGCGCAGACCTTTATGCGATGCATTTGGGCAAAATGTTCTTAGTTTGCGACCAACATTAACAAACTTAGTAACGCGCTAGTTTATGAAATGCCCTTTGTATTTATTTGTGATAAAGTAACGAAAATGCGATCAATGTATTTAGATGATAGGTTTTCGATGCAATATCTCGTTACCCCGGCGCGTAAACGAACGAGAAGGGGCAGTGTATGTAAGTGTATGTTATAGTCAGTAGGTGTACGTGAATGTACCGCGCAAATATGCACAAATGTAGTCACGTTTTTATTATTGTCCAAATGAATTATTAAACAATTGGTTACATTTTGTAACTAAACGAGCGCGTGTGGCGGGATCACACGCTCAGCGATTTTATAATACCCTCGAATAAATTAATATATCTGAACAAGTTAAGCTAAGTATTATAGCAATGCATAGCATTTATTTACCATATGTTAATCGTGTGTAGGTTTAAGTAATTAATGAATAAAGCAAGAAGGAATATTTCCTAATCGTTTCCAGTTGGAAAGGTAGATAACATTTAATATAACAAAAATGAAAACAGAGAAATGTAATTGTGATTATAAAGGAATTCCCCGTGCGGTACGTCCTTAGACAATAGCGGTAGTCGAAACACGAGTCTAAACAAGGGTTTCCTTAGAATACAAGCAAAAGATATATTTTGTATACACCCACCCTCATGCCAAATTATAGTCATTTTGTAATACAATAATAACGTTTATTGATAGAGAGCAGTGAGCCGACTCGAACCATTCCATGTTAGATGTTAGGGTTATATGTTATAATGGTTTCACATATATTTTATTTAATCGTATACTTGTTCACTCGCACAGAACCGTATTGTCTGTTGAATTTGTTTATTGATGAGTTGCTGGTGTCGGGGGAAATGTACAGAAAATAGAGTTAGATCTACAAATATTTTTATAACGTGATCTGCTTCAGCAATGTTTCATATAAAATGCTTATCACGAACTCGGCAGACTAACGACCAAGTATAATTTAGTCTCCTTTAGTTTGTTATTACGAGACCAAGCGATGCTGTTATACTTGGCCGTCACTCTAGTCGAAACAATACATTATACCAATACCAAAGAATACGATACTCCAAAATGATTCAGTGTATTACGTATAAAGTCCACGGTACACTAATCTCTTAATAATTGTTACTATAACATTGTGTAAATGCATAGGAGTCTTTATTACGACGTTAAGGCTGATGACAACCAAAAAGTATTTAAAAATGATCGAAATAAAATGTAGATTATAATATTTATTGTAATGTAGGAAATGTGCGGGCACGCCGCTCTGACCTCCTTCATGATCAGTTTATCCGTGATCGTCCACATATTTAGGGCATACCTTCTTATTCTAGGGGCATGCTATGGATCCCCCCTTAGCAAGTACCTTTTGCCGCGAGATGTATTTGGTCTTAATCGGACTCCCGCACATTTCCTTGGCGTCGGAATTGAAAGTAATAATAAATGTTCACGTTCTGATTAATGTAAGGCCTATTTGTAGAGGACAGCACTCGTGACGTTCGTGTTATGTATGGAATGTAGCACAATATTACATAAAGTATAATAAGGACCACATTGTGAGGCAACTAAGATAGTTCGATTATCCGACCTTTTGATATCCGTGTAACAACGTTACGTGTTCCTACGGGACTGCACCGTCCCGGCTGACGAGTTGTTTGTAAGTCCGTACGTCCCTCCCTCATTACAATAAACATGACCCTATATAATGATTGTTTCATTTTCTCTTATGGAAAAAACCACTAAGTTATTCTAATTTATAAATCAGTTAAAATAAACGCCGAGTAAACTAGAACAATATGGACTTGACTTATTTGGCCTGGTGGCGCCATCTGTTGTAACGTAGAGGTCAGTGGATGTAACAGTTGTAACCTTAAACAGATGGCGCGACCGGGCCAAATAAGTAAACTATTAAAAAAAAAGTCACTGTCATTCTGGTTCATCGTTTTGTTATATTAAAATCAGTATAGATGTCGCTAGATGTACTTTACTCGTTCATCGGAAAACTAATTTTCTGTGAACCATTGATACTTGTACGAGTACATACGCAAATATAAAGGAGAAGGTAATTATTGTTAGGTAGAGTTAAGCACATAGGTTAAGCACTATAGCACTATGCAATGTCCAATGTAACTCGACGAGATGACTGCACTTATGAGGCCAATGACGAGGCATAGTGATATAAGTACTAATAGTCCAATTAAGAACATCTCAAAGGAGGGTATAGAGTGCGTGAGAGGGTACCCAAGCGATTTCTTCAGAAACGTATTCAGGGTGATCAGGGAAAAACACATACTAGGGTCGATACTTCGGTATAGCATAGCCCAACTCCATTCTTCGGTGGTCGAAAACACTAAGTTGGACGGCAATTTCGATATAACTATCAAAGAGTGATTTATAAAACTCTTTATGAGCTTTCAAATGATATGTGTCATGTCACTGTTGAGCAATACGATCAGTGTCAATACTTCGGTGGTCGAAAACACCGAGTTGGCCGTCGATTTCGATATAACTGTCAAGGAGTGACTTGAAAGAGCTTTCAAATGACATCAGTCATGTCACTGTTGAGCAATACGATCAGGGTCAACTGCACATACACCTAGTGTTTATTCTTCGGTGGTCGAAAATACCGAGTTTTGCGTCGATTTCGATATAACTATCAAAAAGTGACTTGTAAGAGCTTTCAAATGACATAAGTCATGTCACTGTTGAGCATTCCGCCCAGGCTCCACAGCACCTCCAGTGGTAATTCTTCGGTGGTCGAAAACACCGAGTTGGCCGTCGAATTCGATATAACTGTCAAGGAGTAACTTGTACAGCACTTCAAGACCTTTCAAATGGTATAGGTCATGTCACTGCTGAGCATTGGGGCAGGCTCCATAATTACCTGCCCGAGGTCCTTAATTTTTACAATTCTGGAGCGTGTAGTTCAATAACGGTTGAGAATATAGAAAAAGTGGATAGAATTAAAGTTATAGAGAATTTTATAAGCTTTCATTTCATCATACACTTTTTTGCTACATTGCACCGTTTTTGAGATATTCGCGAATAACCTAAAATTGAGACCTTTGTCACCCCCCCTCCCTCCGGCGCACCTCCTAGACGTCAGAACTTTTAGTATGTTTTTTCCCTGAGCACCCTGAATACGTTTCTGAAGAAATCGCTTAGGTACCCTCTCACGCACTCTATAACTACTTCATCGATTGGACTATAATGAGACCGGGGACAGAACGGGATATAACTTCTTCGATACGGGTATATCCAAGAGCATAACTTAAGTGTGAGATATGACGTGAGACCCTTTAAGTAAGTTTAGAGGAAGACGTCAGCTATACGAGCTAGGTTTAACCTATCTCTATTGCACGGCTGTCTGAACATAACTCCCATTATTTAAATGAGGCCTCGGGTGCGTTTAAATTACCCAATCATTTACGATACGATACGATAAACGGGCCTCGTATTAACTCCAGTTTGTTTACATAAATATTGTAAATGTCTTAGTTCCGCCATCTTAATAGGTTTCACAAAATTGATCGGATAACAAATTGTAGGTTAGTACTTTAATAAATCTCTAGGAGAGTCAATAGGAACCGAATCGGGAATGCAGTAGGTAGTCGTAGTTTTTATTTAGAATGGTAAGCACTTTACCCACCTACTAAACGTTAATACAAAATGTCAGTCTCAATAGACGTTAGAAAAGAAAAATTGTGGTAGCTTTCTACAAGCCGCCCGAATAACTTTAACAAACCGACATTACATACAGTTATGAAACAACGCTTTGTATTTAACAGACATTTAACAGTTGTGAAGTGGTGCTCCGACACAATAACCAACAGTTTATTTGGTGCATGCGAGACAATAATGAGCAATTATAATCGTGGTCATGCACATGGACTAACATATAAAAGTAGGTAGTATTATATGTTGATTCATGGTATAATACAGAAAACATTAAAGAGAATCCCTGCGGTTACAAAGCCAGTCGGCGGCGGCAAGGCGGTGTCGTAAGCCGGCACGTTCCTATAGAATGCAAAGCGTTTGGACGCGCCGGAAGAGATGTGCCAGTAATTAGTTCTCCGTTAATTGTGTTTTTTTATTGTGGCCGCGGCGGCGACCCTCGTAACTCAGGGGATTACAGCGCTCGCTCCAACGGGCGGGCGGCGCGGAGCAGGACGGGCGGCTAGCACATACGCTTCCAGCTGACTCGCTTCCGCGTCCTAATTGAAAGCGCGATGCTCCTTTAACCATGAAAATGACGATATGGAATTCCCTCCCAAGGGGTTGGTATTTGTCATAATCTCTTCGTCCTCGGACCTCGTCGATGAGATTGGTATGTAATGCCGTACAAATTGATCGACGGAAAATATTTGCCAACAAAAATGTGGATATTTCTATTGTACATAGACCTACATACTCGTATTATAGGTTGCAATCATATGTTTGTAAATCATTTTAGTTGAGAGATAGGTACTACCGGTTTTATATGATGTAGGTACCACCTGTATAGTATAAGTAATTATGATAAAATACCTAAATGTTTATGCCAGAGGCAAGGCGGTATTTTAATTTTTTCATTAAAGATAAACGTTTGGTCGTGAAAAAGGTTAGAAACATTTTACTAGTATCATAATTGTTGGGTGGGTAGAGTTCGATCGTTATCTTTTAATGACTGAAACACTGAAAACGTTGTTTACTAAATGATGTCAAATGTTCAGCGAGTGCGAGTCGAGCCCGCGCACCGGCGCGCGGCGCGCGGCGCGCGGCGGCGTCCCTAAGGATATGGTTTCAAAGACTTTTTGCCACATTTTTCTATAGTAATGTTCCATTATTTTGCCAAACACAATATTGAATCTGAATTACATTCCTCAGTGACTATTGTCGGTGTACTTTATGCTTATACCTTTTTACCGGGTTACGACGGTAATACGAACATAAACTATACGCAAGGCGTAGGCTCGAGCTCCTGGCTCGCACACATTGTGCACTTTATTTATGTAACGGTTCCTACACAAAACACCCCTTAGGTATTACGAGCGTGGATCTTGCCCAGAGGGTTAAGCTCTAAGTTATTCAAGTTTATAAAACTCAGAATTAATTTAAACATTAGGTCCATAGTAGCTCCAGTAAGTTCCCGTTTTAGTAAGATCTTCGGTTGGTCTTGCCTGATCGCTGGTAAGTAGGTCGGAAGGGATTCGGGAATTACCTAGTCAGTTGGGTTCCGAAGACTGAGGTTATAGTTGTGTTACTTTAGTTTAAGAATATTTCTAACTAGCGACCCGCCCTCGCTTCGCTTTCGGTTAATCAAGATTTCATGAAAGAAATTCCGGATGAAAAAGTACATCCAAGTCATATTCATATTGATAGTCACGTGTTCTTGTCCATTTCCCGCGCCTGACCCGCACATAATATACTCGTAGTACAGCCCGCCCCATTTTAACAAACAATTATTTTGATATAGATTAAAAAACAATAATCATGCCGAAGATTAGCCCTTACAAACAAACAACGTTAGAAACTTTATCTCTTGGTAATATTTGTGTAGATCTTGTATGTTTATATGTTAGGACCTAACATAATTTTTATTATATGAGTATTTACTGAAAGGTGGTAATTGTCAGAAATGATTAACTCAACGAATGTGCTATAACTAGACTCCCCCTCGCCGCGTCGCGTCCGCCGGGGTCGCACTACAGGTACTTCAGGGGCCAACAAGGAACATTAACCTTATAGTTACAAGTATCTGTATCGTTACCTGTAACAGAAATGTATTAACACGATTACTGCAGTGGGTTTTTCCATTCCAACACATTACTAATAATAAATAATAATAGTTAAGTCAAGTAAAGGTCGTAAAGGCAATTCATTAATAATGTATCTCCTATACGAGTAAGTGGGTTAATGAAATCATTTTTGGCGCCTCCGTAATCTAAGCTGTTTCTAGGTACGTGAGCACTGAAGTGCGTAGATATTGTGGTTCTTCGCTTGAAGGTAAACGTGGAGCTGATGGATGCAGGGTGGTGGCAATGAATGATTGATGTACGTTGTTGAGTGGTAGTCGTGAGGTCCCTGTCGGCTCGCAGGCGCAACCACACGTTGAGCTGATGATGAATAGCACCTGACACCTCGCCCCTCGCCTCGCCCCTCACCTCGCTCCTCACCTCGCCCTTCGTCTCGCCCCTCGGCACCACAATGCTCTTATAATTAATCCACAGATCCATTCACAGACAAACTCGTTTAAAATTCAAACTTTTTCTTTACAATAAATTACTTTATTATACTTTTTATTCCCTTAAAGATACGGTTTTCTAAGGGTTTTCCTGTTAAAAGTCCTTGAAAGTGGACCAAGAGATGAACATTTATCGCCTCTGAATGTTGGTATCGCTCTGTTCCCTGATTGTATTATTTGAACCGCTGCGCAGGACGTGGCCCGCCTTCTGTACACGATGCCCACCGCGACTAGCTCTCGAATATGGGATGAAAATAATTGAATTGTCATAAAATATGGCCCAAACAAGTTACTGATCGCGTAGATTCAAATTATTGATGTCTTTTGTGTTGTTCCAATTCAAGTTTACTTATTAAACGGACCTTGCTCTCTTAGGTCCGGAACACAATATTATAGTCCTTTTGAGAACCTGCTATCACCTACCTACTATCAGGTATGAGTACTAGGTTTATACTTCGTAACTAACTAAATGTTAATTCAGCGACTAAACTAGGCTATCACTGAGTCTTAGTAATACAACCTACATATTTTTTTATCAGAGTGTTGATTCAGCAGTCTTTATAAGCAGTGCGCCGAGGGCGACTGGCTATATCGCGGGCTAGCGACGGTTGACGACGGAGCTCCAGACATGCAGGGACCATTAAGGTACCATAGGGGCACTATACGGTTACGGTTACGGGTCGGTGGGTTTGAGGTCCGCTGAAAGGCAGCTAAAAACTTAATAAAAACAAAAACTCCCATTAAAATTATAACTTTTGATTTAACTTGTTATCAAGTATCGAGAAGTGAATGATAGACCGCACCTGAACTAGTGGCGTCACCCGAGCCGCCTCGCGTCCTCTTCAGCCCCGCTCTTGTGAAAGATTCGATTTCAAAGAGGTGTCGCTGGATCGATGCAAATCCCCGTTTGTGACGCGACTCTACACCGGGAGCCCCTCGCAGGCGGCTCGTTACGCGCTCTTTCGAGACGATAAAAGCGAACGGGGTGCGAGTTAAAGTGATTTATATTATGTGTTAGTTGTATCTTCTGATTAAACGATACGTCCTGAGATTTAAAGTATTTTGATGAACTTTTTCGACTTCTAGACCATTCTTTTTTAATTAGGTACTCGTATTATACTCGTACTTATCACTCGGGGCGCTCGTGGAATAAAACGACAATATCAACTTGTATATAGAGATCATCGACAATAGTTATAACTTCCTGGTAACGAGAGGTTCGCACGTTATCGGGGGCCACCGGGAATAGTTCAATTCTTCTCGCAGACCATGATACCATCTCTGACGGTGTATGTAGTGTACACATTAACCTACTTATAAGTATAAGTAAAGAATAATAAACGTGTGTGAATGTAATCCATATGATATGTGACGCACCCGCCGGGTGTTGGTTGCCAGCTGGCGCGCCGCGCTGGCGGTGCTGGCGGTGCTGACGGTGCTGACGCCGCGCGCCGTCGCGCAGGACCTCCTCTACTCGTACCCCATCTCCAAGCTGCTTCAAGGTACCTCACTTCCTGATATACCAGTAAATACCTCACAGTAGCAAGCTATCCTACTAACATTAGAAATGGGAAAGTATGTGAGCACGTAGCCATGTTAAAGCTAGTGAGATAAGTGCAGATTGTTAAAGCTAGCGAGCATGTTAAAGCTAGTGAGATCATATTATCTTAGCTAAAGTGTTAAATCATAATAGTTTTACGTATCATATAGAAACTAACCTAGCCTAATATGACATTATCGATTTTCATTCATTCATTATTATATACTAGCAGCGCCCCGCGGTTTTACCCGCGTTGTGCCCGTTCCCGTGGGAATATCGTGAATTTTTATACATAAAAACCTTCCTCTTGAATCACTCTACCTATTACAAAAAACCGCATCAAAATCCGTTGCGTAATTTTAAAGATTTAAGCATACAGACAAACAGACAAACAAACAGACAAATATAGCGACTTTGTTTTATACTATGTAGTGATATACGTATATATATACGAGTAACGGATTTGGAATAAATTTAACAGTTATATATATGTGTTTCAACAGAGTAAGACATGTGTAAGACCGCGAGCTGCTACTAACACAGCTGAGGTATAAATCACAAAAAACGAGTGAGGAGTACTCTACACTGTTGCGACACCTGAGCTCATTAATGGACCGAGTTGCGTTGCGGCTGATCAAATGACTATATTGCAGCTAGTAAATTGTTATCTTATTGTCCTGAAAAATGAAATGTACTGACTTTATCAGGGAAATAATATTATGATTCAATCTTGAAGAGCGACGCCGGGCGACTCTCCCCCGCGCGCCTCTATTGTTGTTTAATTTCAACTTCCTTGTTGACAGTATTCACTTTATAAGTACCCAGCATTTAATTAGTTTTATATTTAATATTCATGAGTACCCACCTACTTAACAAACTTAGATGAGGAGGGCGCGGGCTCATTTAGTCCGTCTTGATATAACCGTTAGTTTCACAAGATAATGATTAACTCATAACAATTTTAATATTATGTAAAGAAATGGTAAAGAGACGCTGAGAAAATGTAAAGACGTAACCGCCGTGATTCGAGGTATGAAATGCAGAGCAGAGAGCGTTCTCCAGCGGACCAGCTGTGGGGTGTCCACCGCGCGCGGCGAGCGACACTCAGAGACATGTTTAACTTCATGTGTCACTTCTGCGTGAAAATTAATCGATAAAATGATACTTAATGTATATGAATGAATCGTTGGTTGATAACTGGTGTTGGTGTGTGTTGTAGATGGCGATACTTTCGACTACGTGGTGGTGGGTGCGGGCGCGACGGGCGCGGTGGCGGCGGCGCGGCTGGCGGCGGCGGGCCACGCCGTGCTGCTGGTGGAGGCCGGCGGCGACCCCGACCCGCTCTCCAAAGTAAGTGGCTGCCCGCCCCCCGTCCTCCGCCGCCCGCCGCTCCTCATTCACGCGCTTGTTGCAGATCCCGGCGGCCGCCATGGGCCTCCTCGGCTCCGAGGTGGACTGGAAGTACCCCACCGTGCCCAACAACAAGTCCTGCCTGTCGTCCATCGACAAAAGCTGCCGCTTCAGCCGCGGCAAGTGCCTCGGGGGCTCCAGCAGCATCAACTACATGTTGTTCACACGCGGCAACCGCCAAGACTTCGACGATTTTGGCATCCCAGGCTGGTCGTGGGAAGATCTCAAGCCGTATTTCCTCCGGTACGAGGGCTTCCAGGAATTCGAACTCCTACCTAAGAGTTCACTCCCGTTCCACAACGACTCGGGGATGCTGAAGATCGACTACTTCGCCGACCCCGAGAACCCGTGGCACGAGCGGATCGCGCGCGGGCTGCTGCACCTCGGCTTCCCCCCCAACCCGGACGTGAACGGCGTCTCGCAGATCGGCGTCACCAAGTCCGCTGGGTACGTGTACGGCGGCGAGCGCATGAGCACGGCGCGCGCCTACCTCGCCGTCGACAAGGTGCAGGGGGACCTCAGCATCGCCAAGTACGCCTTCTGCACGGGGGTCATCTTTGAGGGAGACGACAACACCGCGGTGGGGGTCACCGTCGTACAGAATAACATCAATATCACCTTGAACATATACGCCCGGAAGGAAGTTATACTTAGTGCGGGAACGATAGGATCGGCTCAGATCCTACTGCAGTCGGGTATAGGCCCCGCGGATCATTTGCAAGAGATGGGCATCCCAGTGCGCGTTGACCTACCCGTGGGGCGCAACTTGGTGGACCACGTGCTGCCGCTGCTGATCGTGCTGGTTAGAAATGACAATAGCGTGCTGGAGGAGGCGGGCCAGCTGGTGGGCACCGTGCTGAGCCTGGCGGAGTACCTGGTGGGCCAAGGCGGCCCGCTCGCCTCGAACTTCGTCGACCTCACCTCCTTCGCCAACACCTCCTGCTACAACTGCTGCAAGAAGAAGCTACGCGCGGGCAAGGACTGCGAGCTGCCCAGTCTGCAGCTGATCAACGCGTTCGTCAACAAGGGCCTGCTCCCGCTCGCCAAGCCGCTGTTCCAAAACGCTATTCACCTGAACGACGACCTTATCGAGCAGCTGGCGAAAGCGAACGAGAAGAACAATATAATGATCATGTCCCCAATAGTACTGCATCCTTACTCGTACGGGACGGTCAAGCTGGCGAGCCTGAACCCGTGGGAGCCGCCCGCCATCTTCGCGAACTACCTCGACGACGAACGCGACGTGGACGAGATGATGCGCTCCATCAGGATCATAGAGGACCTGATGGAGACACCGCCGTTCAAGAATAACAATGCCGAGCTGTTCATAGCGCAGCTGCCAGACTGCCCTGAGTACGCGACGTCCCGCTGGGGGTACTGGCGGTGCTACGTGCGCCACCTCACGTACTCGGTATTCCACGCGGTGGGCACGTGCGCGCTGGACGCCGTGGTGGACGTGCACCTGCGCGTGCTCGGCACGAAGCGCCTGCGCGTCGCCGACGCCAGCGTGCTGCCCTACATCGTGCGCGGGAACACGGAGGCGGTGTGCGTCGCCATCGGGGAGCGTCTGCTCGACCTCATCGCGCAGACGGAGCCCGCGGATGCCCCTACCTCTGACCCTCCGTAACTTACGGCGCTTACTGCGGTACCTACCTTTTAGTTGGTAATAAATATATATTATTTTGTTACTCGTAATTTTTTTTGTTGTTCTGATCATAGTTACGCAAACAGTGATTTTATAAGACTTAATATTGTCTCAGGGTGCGGTGCAACCAACTTAGGGAAACTATACAGTTTACCTAAGTTCAGCGTTCTATGAAAACGCTGTGTGTATTTAGATTTATTCATTTTCTACAAATATTATCAAGAGGTAAAATTTGTAAATTTGTTTGTTTGTTTGTATGTTCGAGCTAATCTCGGGAATTACCTATCCGATTTGAATAATTCTTTTTGTAAAAGATAGCTACATTCAACGGGAAGGCCATAGGCTATTTTCATCCCGATATTCCCATGGTAAGGGGTACAATACGGGTAAAACCGCGGCGCGCTGCTTGTATTATATACTCGAGCATTCACTTCGTAGTTGTCTCGCGTCATACGCGTCACACATCAACAAATCATATTAGCATTAGTGAATGCAATAAATCTATCTTAACTAAGGGTAGGCTCTAAAAGCCCCCACACTCAATAGAACGTAAGAATCAAAACAACTCTTCTCATAAATCGGCAGACACAGCGTAGTGTTCCTATAGACATGAGATGTAGGTACTCTCGTGGCGTCATTATAGTAACTAGGAGCAGGAGTATTCCATCCCTTTATATAACAAGCGAATGCAGCTCGCAGTCGACGCCGCGTCGGGTAACAGATGTAATACGAGGGCAATCCGAATGATCCCCGAGATTGTATAACGAGTACGCGCCGGGAATTTAATAAAATTCAATGAGATTTATAGAGGTGATTGTGCTGTTGTACACGGGTGTTAGGGGCGCTACACACTCCTCACGGCTGCCGGTGGCCGCCGCCGGGAGCACCTTCTCTCTCGAGCGGGTCGGTGTCGCGCCGGTGGTGGTGAGAGTGGCCGCTATTAAAGCTTGTTTTCTTTATTCGGGCGCGTGTAAACAACATAATAAATTACCGACATTACGTCGAGACTTCAGCGAACTCGTTACTATTTCAATTCGGATTCCTAACCATTTGTTTGCTTTCGACTAGATAACGGAATCCGACTGCCATTGGAGAAAATTACAAAAGAGTGGAACGGTGAGAGGCGGGCGGGCGCGGCGCGGGCGGGCGGCAGCCTTTAATAAAACTCTTTGACTGGAACTAACTGATTTAGTTTTGAGGGCGGGAAGTAACGTCACTTGAGAAGCCTTCGATAAACCTACGTACAAACTTACATAAGTACTATCAGCTGTCCGTATATTTTACAACTACTCGTACTTACTGCAAAAATGAGTCCAGATAAACCTGTAAAATGAATGTAGCGCTTAACTATCTTGAATGCTGTACGAGCAAGTACGTACAACATGCACCATCATCATTTTACTTAATAATCAAATATTTATTGTATTAAATTCAGTTCGAAAACGGTCATCAAGCGCGCCGTACGTTCTCATATTACATCAGTTCATTATTAGCCTAATTTCTTCAATATATCAGTTCTATCAATTTATCAGTGACTTTAATTTAAATATATCAGTTATCAGACAATCTGTTACGGGAAACCGTACATTGGTCCTTCGAGCTTTTGGGAAGCGGGATCTCTGTACACGTGTTGTATTGCGTGAACTCTCGATAACCACGTGTTCGTGATTTCGCTTAATGACCTGTGGACATTACTTTTGACTATAAAACAGCAGTTATTGTGCAAAAAGGGATTGCAGTGTAAGGGTGACAGCTTAGCCTAGGCGTCAACACTCATTATCATCAGCACAAACAAGTAAGATCAGTCCTTTTTTTATTTAACAATAATGTCGTCCGTCCAAGATATTTTGGATACGCAGCAGCAGTTATCAGTAGCAATCGAGAATATATATACCAACTTCAAAAAAGATAGTGCAAGTAGGAAGACTAGTGACTATCTCAGGAAGAAATTAGATATTCTCGATAATTACTGGTCTGAGTATGAGAATAATATTTCTAAGTTATCGGTTTCGGAGTTGGATCCCGGAACCAAAGACTACATTAGCAAGGATTTGGAGAGAGTGAAGGAAAGGTATGGTAACATTAGAGCTCATATTCAAAATTATCAGTTTACGGCGGTGGAGAGGCCAAAATCGCCTCTAATCAAACCTCCGTCATTTTTACCCAATCAAGATGGGTCGCAGCCGAGCGGCAGCAAGGCCGCTCAATTTTCTTCAATAGCTACGGTAAGCAAGACCGAAGAAATGCTTAAGAAACAGAGCAGTAATTTCAAGGCATTACATCGTACGATAACAGGCATCGATCTAGAGTCAGTAAATGAAAAGTGGGAGTTAGAAGATATTCTCCGCACAGTGCAGTCTCGTTGGTCTGTCATTGACTCCCTGCACTGGGACATCGACAGCCAGACGGATGGTTTCAACGAAGATTATGAAAATACATTCACTACGTATGAACGGAAATTCCAAAACATGAAAAAGGCCATAAACAAGAAAATGTGGTCCGTGGCTCACTTGGAAAGATCTACTCCGCAGATGGAAATTCCTACATTCAGTGGGAATTATAACAACTGGGTGTCATTTAAAGATCTGTTTAATGAAACTATTCACCGCAATAACTCAATATCTGATGCTCAAAAGATGCAATATCTCAAGTCCAAGGTGAAGGGAGAGGCTGAGAGATTAATACAGCACTTGCAAGTGAGCTCCGATAACTACTCGATTTGCTGGGATATATTAAATCAGCGTTATAACAACAAGAAATTAATATTTACTACTCATATGAATTCGTTAATGAATATCCCCGCAATGCAGCAGCAATCAGTCGCTCTTATCAAACGTATTCACGACTCTACTCGAGAATGCCTCAACGCAATCAAGAACCTTGGGGTCGACATCAAGTCGTGGGACCCCATCGTAGTATATCTATTATGCCAGAAATTAGATACACTGACTTACACGGACTATATGGAGTTCGTTAAAAACCCAAGAGAAATACCTAATTTGGAAGAATTTTTAAAGTTTTTGGAGATCAAGTTTATGACATTAGAGTCATCGCGTAGGAAGCAAGATAATCCTGCGCAAAAGCAGCAATTATTGAATAAAACTCAATATAATAATAATTGCAATCAGAAACCCAATTATTATAAGACGTCATTTACAAGCAGCAAAACAATTTCGCAACCGCCCCAGAAAAAAATAGTTACGTCGACTAAATATAAATGTTCATTGTGCAATAGTAATGAACATGGAATATATTATTGCCAACAATTTTTAGAATTATCGCCCGCTAACCGACAGAAAACAGCAACTAAATTGAATCTCTGTCCAAACTGTTTGTATGATCACCAAGGTAAACCCTGCATTTCAGAGAAAGTGTGTACTTTGTGCAATAAAGCTCATAATCGCTTATTGCACGATGCGTTTGCGGAATACTCTCTCTTCACAGACTCGATGAAGTCAAGGTCCCCACTAGTCAATACATGTGACGCGGTTCACTTGTTTCGTGTTCCACTTGACGGTACATTTTGTTTCGTTAGTGTCGATAGTATTATTTATTGTCGGCACCATCATGTCGGCACAGAGGTGTGTATTTGGATGTTTTGAATTAAGGGTATTAGAAAGCTTGTTTTTTTTAACAAACTAAATTGGTAGAGACGAGAACTATGCGACCGCTGCTAATAATAAACGTACTTAAAACATACACACAGTAGGTAGGTACTAAATATTATACTCGGTAGTCGGTAGATGCATACTCGTAGACACCTTGTAATCACGAGATGTTTACATGGAACATTTTGCTTTTATAAGTATATTGAAACATATTTATGGAAAAAAGATTTCTTAACAACTATGATAAACTAACATATTTTTTAAACTCACACGATTTGCACTCATTATACTAAATGAAACGGGTCTGTATCGCGTTAGATAATTTAACGTATTTTACTAAAATACGTTTCGAGCGGATTACACCGCTCCTGGTCACGGGTTATCCCGTACGGTCACGGGTTATACAGACCCGTTTCATTTAGTATTATGATAAACTAATTCAGGGGTACTTAGTTAATTAAATTCTTGATAAAACTTCAACTTTAATTATTAACTGAGTTATTAAATTACTATTCTTATCTTCAACACACGACTAAGCAACATCAAGTTTTTATGAAAGTTTCTCAGTTGTTTTACGAGGAGACATTAAGCTGTTAAGTTTCTCGTTTAATGTTTAATGTAAGTAATGAGGCGATAAAATGATATCAAGACTGGAGTCGCGAGGCGTGAGAGTTCAATCACTTGACGCGGGCCCCGCATACTGCACGCGCGGGCCGCGGCAGACGGCACGCCGTGCGGCGCGACACGGAGCGACATACATCTATTATTAAACGCGAGTGCCGACTGGTACATTCCTGTATTGTAATTCGAATTCTAAATATAGTCAACTCGAACACGTTAGTGGGCAATCTGGGGTCGGGAGGGTTCAGATCGCTCGGAGGCCTCCGACGTGGTCTGGCGATCATCCCGCAGATACCGACCCGGACCGAGGATAATTTCAGGACGATAGGTGTTGTGATTACCTTCAACATACTCGTAGATACATACCTGAATACCTGAAAAAAATATGATATGTGATATGTTGTTATTTGTTTGGTTAGCAATGAAAAGTAAGTTTTAATCCAACGAAGACTAGGGTTGGCCACTACCCTACACGAACTTACTATCATTTATCCAATGAAGATATTATAAAGCGAGTAGTGAGGGCGCGCCGAGCTCCCGCTGAGCGAATCATAAACCTGATATCCCGATTATCTATTCCCCGCCGCTTGTCGGCAGCGGATGATCGCGACTTTATTATAAAAATATTTTCATGACCTTATTGTTGTCCTCATTCATCTTTAGAGCAATAAAAATCTATAAAAGCTTTTATTGATCTGATAATAAAATAAATAAGATTTGATGGTTAAGATATTCTGATTTAGGCTGAATCATCTATTAGTATAACCAAAAGTAGGTAATAGTGTTTCATTGCTCTCACTGACTCAAGGATGAATTCTCATTTCATATCATTTGTTGTAAAAAGCTTTCGATTAGTGCGGAGAGCGATTCATCAATAGTTGAGTTCCGCAGCCGGCGCGCGGTGGCGACCCCGGTGCACTCCGCGCGACGGAAATACGATTCACAGGTTTTTGTGATCACCAACTAATGAGCAAATATCACGGTTCAAATACAAGGTACTTTGTGGAGTACGTACCTTCTTCCTATTATGATGTGGCCCGACACATCAATCGTGGTACGTGAGGGACATACATAGTTTTCGTTTAGTTTCTAAATTTGTCAATAGTGAACGCCAATTACGACGGGCCTGTCATTAAGCCGGGTCCGTGACGTCACGGGCTGACTGACGGCTGCCGCGCCACGTTTAATCACGCCATGCTCGCGGCGAGGACCCGTTAGCATACAGATTGGATGAGACGCGATGTAGCCGACTCCAGACTATTAACAATAGTACAAATACACGCCCTCGCAGCCATATCCATTTTAATACCGCCATTACACCGACACTTAGACTAATATTTGCATCAGAAACAATTTATAACAGAGGTGAATCATTAGTAGCCGATGTCTGTCTGCCCCTGAAAACTAATGCCATACCAAAATGTATCCAATCGATTCGATGGCGTTTACAGATAGTCAATATCACTCTCTCATTTGTATTCCGGAGGGAAAGAAATACATCTCTGCGCAATTCAATTTCGAAACGTTTTGGCAGCGAAGTAGTAAGTAGTTGTACATTGAGCGATGAACGGTGTTCTCGTGAATGTATAGCGTATTTAGCGAGCGCGTGCCCGTCGGCTCCGTGGCGATAGTAGCGCAAGTATCTAGTAATTAGTTTACCCACACGCGCGCCCCGCCGGGCCCCGCGCCGCGCGTCCTTCCGCCGGACCTAGCTCGCAGCTGATGCCCTCCCTTCTATTCAATTCACGCTTTATCAAACTTCTTTCACACTTTATTCCTTTTATGATCTCAATATTACATTTCCACATGGCGGGGCTCATCTGAAACTTGCGAACTCTTTGAATCCTCGGTTATGGTCGAAGTTGTGAGTGTGCTCGGCTCACTGAGATGGATGGCGCCAGTTCACGCCTCGCAATCAACCGGTCGACTTCAATCCTTTGTGAAGTTTACAGATATATTTCTATTTGGTTCATAAATCATATCTGTCAATATTAATAGAATAAAGGACATGGAACTCAATTCACAGAGAGCGACGATTATTTGTAGCTTAAAACGGGTGTAAACATGTTGAGTGATGATGTCCGCGTAACCTTTACTGAGAGGCTTTCAATTACATGGACACCGCCGCGGAGCGGAGCCCGACCCTTCGCGGATCGTTTTCGAGCTGACCGCTCGCCCGGCCCGGCCCGGCCCCGGCCCGCTCGCACGGGGCCCGCTCCCCGGTGACTCATGCGTCAATTTCACGGAACATAACATTACGTGCCCAAATGTAACACTCGTTCTGGGAGGGATGCTGTCTGTATATTAATATGTGATGTTGGGAACCTTTTATGATTCCCGCTTTTAAAGTAATGTATGAATGAAATATGTATTAATGTGGAATATTAATTGGTACGTCACGGGCTAGTGCTCCCAACGAACACCGCACTATGTGTTCACCCGGCGCCACTCGCTCCCGCGCGCCGCGCTCCTCCGGCTGGCGAGCTACTCCTCGCCGCAACGTCAACTAGTTCACAAGTTAATGAACAAACAATCACCGCCGTGTTTGATATTCATTGTATTTAAATGTATCATTCCGTCTCTATCACTTGACAAAGGTAATTTAATTTACTTCGTTTCCTGATTCCTTTAATCTTCATGTCACAAAATAGATAGGAATTTAATAAAGCTTTTAATTTGTCCGAGTAGAAGGGGCGGCGCGGGGGGCGGGGAGAGGGTGTTGGAGATGCGAGTCTATCCTTGAATGCGGGCGGAGGTGAGTCCGGCGGACGCGTCCGGCTCCGCACGCCTCTCTAATCCCTATCGCAATCAACCCGCGGAGAAGCCGAAGTAAGCCGCGCGGCGCGATGTGTTGTGTCGCACAAACATTGCGACTTTATTTCACATAATCCGGCAGATTAGAGCGGGTTCGTTAGTCGAGACCCCGCGGCTCAGCGCGGCCGCCGCGGCGCGGCGCACAGCGCGCGTGACGCGGCCATTATGGAACTCACATTAAACGGACTCTGGCCTCTTTTTTTCATAATGGTGAGGAATTTAAATTTTAAAAGCATTTTGAAATGTTTCCTAAGAATTTGTATCATATCCAGACTTTACAAAATGTTCGAAATGTTGAAGGTGCAGACATTGTTGAATCTACCTAACTGAAAATGTCGGTCTGCACAAAACGGTCGTGTTTCGACATTTTTATTCAATAGACTGCAACGTTACGATTATACAAAAAGGTTTTACCTACCACAGTTTTATCTGTAGAGATAAAACTGTCTATATTTAAATTACTAATGTCTAGAGTAAGTGTAAGTATTCGGGTAGACGTTCTCTATATACCTATGTATTCTATTTTTTCTTACGAGAGTTACAATTCCGACCTTCATAACTGAATTTTCAGTGAAGGTGGTGATGGTCAGTGATGGGGAATGAAAGCTCTAAGCATTTTTCCTTTCAGAAGAGATCGTCTTCGGCTGGAACATCGATCACACTCGTCTACATTTTAACTCTCGCGAGAAAAAATAGCGGATAAAATGCTATCTCACAGTTCTCTGTAGGCCTCAACATTAATATAGTACGAGATTCAAAAGAAAAAGCGAAAACCTATAATTTTTTCCAAGATCTTAGATATCGGGGATTTGTGTAAATATTAGGTAAATCAACAAACGTCCTTCTTTTGCGAAGAAACGAAGCGGTTACGAATATGTGAGTGTGAAATAATTATGTAGCATGCCCTGGGCCCGCGAGCCCCGGACCCCGGGCTCCGGGCGGTAGTCCGGCTGGCCCCCGTGTGGCGGACACGCGGCGACATGTGGAGTCGCCGCGCTAATGGGCCGCACAATACCCCGTGTCGGGTGTCGAGTCGGCGCGCCCGCCTGACCGACACGACGTCGGCGCGTCTCTGTCGCGCTCGCCCGCCCACTCGGCGGCTCTCATTATGTTCCCGTTATCGGTTATTTGCGATACACATGTTTTAAACAACGTTATAGACATGTGTACTATATTTATCTACCTATCAGCTATCAGCGTGGAAAGCTCTCAGCCAATTTGAAAATGTATTTTAGATTAAAGTGAGCAGTTTCAGCCAGAGCTATCAAACTCTTTGTATCAAGATTCTTTGTATTTGAAAGCTTTATAATATTAACTGTTGTAAATATTGTAAGTGCATTTGACTTGCAATAAGTGATTCCATATAATTTCCCCGGCGCGTGCCGCCGCCGCCGCCGCCGCCGCGCCCGCCGATGCTCCGTTTCCATCTCCGAGTGAGGGCGATCTATCATTTATTTCGGTATCAAATGTCTGCAGTTCAATATGTCGATCAATATTACTTTCGGAAACTTATTCGTTACTTTTCTAAAAAATAGGAAAATACTTTTCACGATCGAGTAAGAACTTTTATGACTTGACTGAGAAAACTAAATCCGATCCAAGATAATGGTTTGTGCTCAAAAAGACATTTTAGACTTAACTTGAATCTTTATAGGTACATGATGAAATAAAAATATACAATGTGCGATACAATTTACCCCGAACTTAGCTCTTGGGTGCACTAAGCATATGTAGGTAACCATAAGATCTCATTAAATATCATCACATTTCAAGCGCTTAGCCTTAGCATTTCAGGTTAAGGTAATTCCCTCCCTTGAGGTGGAAACCTGTGTAGCGCTTTGACCAATAAAAAATCGGTTAACTGTTTATTTGGAGAAAGGTCATGAATAAAAGGTTCAGCGACTGGATAGTCAAACTGAAGTCATCAACAAAGGTATAGATGAATGACCCCGATAATTTAGGAGAACTGTGAAGAAACCAATCACTGAACTCGATAGTCCAAGTGAAGTCATCAATAAACAGGTCAACGACCTCGATAGTCACAAAAAGTTAAAGCCTAATCAGTATTAGAAATGTGTTCGCTACCTTGAAGTAACGATGAATGTATTTCATCCTTGATTAAAGTTATCTTAACTATACTGTACATCGTTCTTCATTTAATGATGTCTACAAACAAGTCGACTCGTTAATCCCCGTCACAGTGTCGTTGAGTGTCGCGATGCAGTTGTGTTGTCACTTGACTCACCAATCGTCTGGCGCAGCGGACCTCTTAATGTCGTGTTTGTACTAATATTCTAGTGTCAACCAACAGCGTCGGATGTTACTACAACTTCGTGAGATTATGGTATTGTCGTCAATAGAAGTACACCGACCACGTGAAAGCACCCTCCGTTCCTATTTAAAAAGAGAACGTGACACTTTGAAACTAACACGCTTTTTCAGCTGAAACAAACTGAAAGTGCAATGTAATACTCGTAATTGTATTCACCTTGAAGTAGCCGAGTGTCAAGTTCGCGGAGTGCGCGAGTAGTTGATGCCGGGGGCCCGTTGAGCGCCCGCGGTGTCCCCGACCGCGGGCTCGCATTAATTCCATTCAAAATCCCTCTGTCAAGTCGTTTATAAAGTAATTTGTTGTAATAGGAAAAAAAACTAACATGTTTAACATTTTCAAAAAAAGAACCTTAATACTTTATGAATAATAATTACAGAAAAATATTGAACTTTAAATTGACTTAGGTAATATACTTATCTCAGTAAATTCAGTTTGAAAATAAATTCCTGGCTTTTAATAATGTAGTAGATGGAGAAACCTTAATATTTTGTAATAAACGACCAGAATTAAAATAATCTGTTTTATGACAAACTAGAGACGAGACATCGCCCGCCTTCTCATCTCACGAGTTTCGGACGGAAGTGGGCAAACATGTCCTTCGTCCACGCGGGGCCCGCGGTCCGGTGCAAGTCCTACAATTTGATTTTTATCTATTCATGAAAGAATTTTTAAACGCCGCGTGTAGACTTTTGGATTTCTAACTTTCAAAGGATTACCGCTAGATCTAATCGTAGTATTATTGTACCAGAAATAATATCCAAAGGTACTTTTACTTAATAAACTTATATTCAGGTAAAGCTGAAAAAGTATTTCAATAATAAATGCGACTATGAAATAGGCTCCGCGTGATTGACATCCAGTAACTAGCGCACACCGTCGCACGAACACGCACGCCCGCGCGCGTCACTCTACGTAATATACATTTTTTAATTGCATCTTCCCTCCCCCCGCGCGCCCCGAACTCCCTCCGCCCTCTCATTATTATGAGCAAGATCCGATCATTAATCTCCACAAAAGCTGGTGTTTTTCCACATTTTCTCGAGTCATTGAAAAAAATCTCCCTTTGAAAGGGTTCCCCTTTATTTTACGAGGCACTTATTGCCAAATCGTCTCGGAGGAATCGTTGGCGATGTTTTGAGTGAGCGTGACTCTCGACTTTACGAGGATAAACAGGTGCTCGGCGGCCGCGCCGCGCGACACATTCGAACACACTCGCAGGTAGAGACACCCAGTCAACCAGCATGTACTCGTAATACCTGTAACAGAGTTTAACGCGCGAACCTTACCGCGCACTTTCTTATTATTTTTCATAAAATGTGAGTTTCTATTATGTTTAACTTAATTCACTGTTTACTGTACATAATTGTATACTTCTGGCCAGTTTTTGAAACCGAAATAGAAAACTGAAAACAACCTTCGACGACGCACACGGCTCGCGGAGTATTTTTAGAAAAAAGTTAATTTGAATGCGTCGCGACTCGAGCGAGTTGTACTCTTACTGGAAACCTTCAACATTTTGTCAGTTTTCTTTAAGTTTCAGTTTGTTGTCAGTTTTCGTCATGGTCGGAGAGAGCATACTTGCTGCACTCTGACTCACTGTAGAATATAAAACATATCTAAATATTTTCCTTAGAGTTTTGTTAGAGTTTACTGGAGAATACAAATAACGAAGGAGGCTTTCTGAAGCGAGAGGCCGGACCGGCACTAACATGGAAGTACATGACACAAACATACGGCGGGCCGCGTGGGGCCGCGTGGGGCCCTTGTGGTGCTACTCTCTTCTTTGGTTGTAGTATTTGTTCTTGCTGTAAACGCAGACTACTGTAAGTGCCTATTCATAAGTAAGACGCTGCGAAATATATGTGTGTGAGTTATGTTAGGACTGCCGGGTCCGATATTTGCTATTAGGATCCAGCCTCCGGTTAGCATAATAACTAATTGAAATATGTTAGCGAGCGGCGCGGGGCCACATATTTCATCGTCGTAAGATTAAGAGCGCCGGAATGTGCCCGACCCGGATTACCCACAATGCGGTGCGCACTAATCAGCTTAACGAACACTCGCATTAATTATGTGCCCGATATTCTGTTGTGCTCCAACTCCTAATATATTTATGAATTTAATTTACAAAGAAAATTAAACAAAGTTGCGACCGGTCGGTGCCCCCACTGGCCGCATGCTGCTTCACGGCGGCGGCGGTTCGTTTCCCGATCCGTGTTACTGCGTGGGCCGAGCGCCCGCCGCCCGCCGCCCTGGAACTGACGCGCGCCGCCGGACCGGATCACTTCGAGGGCCTCCGGTACATCTGATGGGACACACTATTTACTCGCTGATTTAGAGCCGCCCTCATCCGAAAACACTCGGGAAACAAACACACAGTTAGAGGATTTATTCTTCACTTATCTAATGATCCTTAGATGTCCATTCCTAATGTCGGACGGACCGTGTGTCTCTACGGGGGACCTACATTCGAGGCCATTAGTTAATACGGGAGGGGCACACGCGCGGAATTAATTAGATTACTCTCGATTCGATTTGGCAGCTGATAATTATGACCCGGCACAATGCAGTAACAACCGCGGCGCGGCGCGGCGCGCCTTCCGGAGCGTCGCGCGGCGCCTTTTTGATGTGTTTGTAAGGTCGTTGAAAAGTCGCAGCTGATATTGTGAGTTGTTTGGTTTACGGCGTATTTTATGTGGAACATATTATATTTTGTTTGATATATGATATCACGGCATCGTAAAGAAGGTTAAGACTCTATTCGTTCGTTTACGAGTGGTATTATCAATGTTATTACACGCCGCGGCGCGGCGGGCTGCGGGGACGCGCCGTCGGGCAGCGGCCGACCAGACACTATGGTGCTCACTGTTCGACTTCCGATACTTGTATTAGTATGTAAGTACTTCCTCCAAAATATATAAACCTATTTATTACTTCAAACATGGTGTTATCTATTTCGCACTAAAGGAAGAGCTCGGTCGTGAGCTCGTGAAGTCCTAAAAACAGCCGAAATCCTGCGGAGGCGGCTTCTAATCGAAGTGTAACAGAGTTGGGTATAAAACCGCTCCAATTATCCGCGCGTAATGAAAAATCTCTGCTCCGATGCAATCAGTTTACCCGGTAGGTACCAACGGGTAGGAGTGGGTCCGAGCGGGTACCGGGCGGGGATGCGCGACACGTCGGAAGCGGGTCCATTCAAATGAGAACAGTATTGGATCCAAATGGCAGCGACGTGTGACGTCACAGCGTGCCTCCAGCCTATTCCTACTCGCGCGCGCTCCGACGGACACCGCACTGAGGGAAATTGAATTCGTTTGTCCCGCAGCGATATCAAAGTGGAACGAGTTACAAATAAAAAGTTTGGAAGGAACAAAGTTTCCGGTCGCTCTGACGGGACTTGGTTAACATACCGTTCGAGATTATAGTCGAGAGATCGAACGGAATGACGCTAAATAGGTTACCAAGACATCCGAGTGGAAACTTATTAGTTTGGGGAACTTCATATTGTCCTACATCTGTTGCCCTGTTCTATTTCGCCATATTTAAGCTTATTATTTTATGAATAAAAATTACATTAGTTACCTACCAACATCCAAAGTTAAATAACAGCTGCAGCAACAGGATAATACCTAACAGAAACAGGATATATTGGAATGTTGGAAGCGGTCATAGGTAGTTCGTTTATATTTTGTATCGAATCGCCTCCAGAACGAAGTAAGAAGTAGTTGGGCAACTGTTGAGGTTAGTTGGCATAGGTAACTTAAGAGTTGAGTAGTAGAGTGTTTCACCATTGTTTTGACGATGTATGTGTACTTATTGAAAACGGTATAGCTAGAGCTACCTACGATAACCTATGGTAGAGTAGGTAGTAGTTATACCAATTAGTCTGATACTATGAACTATTGTTTTGTACTAATAACAATTGAATGATACTAATAATAATTGAACTCACATAATAAAATAAATAAATTGATAATGTGACATTTTGATGATGTCATAATTATCGTCGAATCCTGATGAAAACATAATCACTGCGTCACTCCGTCACTCGAGATGGATGAAGGCACGAGCTCGCTGATCCCTTACGAGGTGCAAAAACTTTTAATTACCTCGCAAACGTTATACATTGAAACACAAACAAGTTGGATTGTTGAGATACTCCTGAAAGGGATGTCATCCTCAGGTTAAGCGGCGTTTGAACAACTTGGAGCGGCGCGAGCTTCTCGCTACAACACATCCAGGCAGCAGCTATTAACAGCTTTACTTTCATATTATTCGTAAGAAGATTTTTGCATTCAAATGTACATGTGTCTAAGTACTGATAAGGTTCAGTGTCAGGTGTTGACTGTATACTTCAGAATACTCACAAACTCCGTTTGGTTTTAATTTCGTATCTAGGTAGTCGGTCACAATGAGTGGCAGCAAATGGTTAGTTAATTGCTGTGCCGTACAGTCCAGTAGAGCGGTGCTATTCCGACGCACAGGTAATGTGTCGCTGACTGCACGCTTCATCTACTTGCATTCAGTGCATACCTCATTCACGGCCGACTGTACCGAAGTGTACCTCGAGAACAGTGAAGTGACGACAATCACATATGGCACATATGAACTTATCAACATATTGTGATTGTACTCAAGTGTACATTGTGCGATCATTCACAGTTCACGAGACAAATGTAAACAACACGCTTCATGTAACATTCCCGAATGTTTCACAAAATATGTATTTCACAATGAAATATTGTTCCGACACTTATCGTGTCTGGGATAAGGGGGAAAGGTTGCAGGGAGTTGTGGAGGGGGGGGGATAAATGAAGGAGCTTCAATAATAAGGGGGTCGGAGGAGCGCGGCGCCGATCACATCCCGCTGAATGAGCCGCGCTCGCACCAATTTGTGGCTCTTTGTCGAGCATTGTGTACCTTTGCTTTATATCCAAATCATCTCACATGTAAAAGAGCGGAATAAATTGCGACGTTACAAATATTATCTTCATAACGAATACCTAAAGGAATATTGAATGGCGAAATATAATAAGACTGAACGAATTCGGTTCTTTGATATAAAAAGATAACTAGTTTGAGCCTCCTCGGAGCCCCGGAATCATGTTGAAATGTCCTTCTATCGCCGACTCGGCGCGCGCTGGTACGCGATGGGGACACTGTGGGTACACCGCGGGCTGATTCAATTTCTGCCACAAAAGGGCCTTTACAGAGGCTTTTATTAGGCTTATATACAATGAACTGTAAAATTCCCTTTGTTAAAGTCGAGCGAGTCGGATTTGAAACGCTGACCAAACAACAGCGCGCCTTTGTCGTAAGCACGGATCACCTGTCGGCTCCGTCCATCGAGATACACTGAACATTGGAAGTAATGTGGATTCAGCGTTAATTACAACTTATATGAGTAATTATAGAAACCTATAATAAAAAGAAATACTTGAAAATAATGTGACGTATTAGGCAATCACACGAAAGACAATTTGTACCTACAATTAATTTTATCCAACAAGAGTTCCCGCTTTTAAATAACTTCAACTCTGTACTTGTAAAATACATTCGTAATTCTATCACTTTAAAAGCTCACGCCAGTCATTGTATCGGAGTATGTTGATGTTGATGTTGTATTTCAATTCAGTGCTATTTAAGTGTTCTTAATTAAGTCTCGTTATTAAGTTGGAAGCGCAGCGCCGGCCTCGCCTCGGGAACAACGGCACGCGGCCCTCAGCCGGCTCTTTAATTAGCCTCTTTACAAAACAAACTGTCTCCGTAAATATCGTTCGGATGTCCGTTTCCACTCGTTACGTCCACAGAATACATCAAATGACAATACTCCGATTAACTGTGTACTTGCGAGGCTCGATCCGCGCCGTGTGTTTATGCGTCCTTTTTAGGGTTCCGTAGCCAAATGGCAAAAACGGAACCCTTATAGATTCGTCATGTCTGTCTGTCTGTCCGTCTGTCCGTCTGTCCGTCTGTCCGTCTGTCTGTCCGTATGTCACAGCCTTTTTTCTCCGAAACTATAAGAGCTATGTTGTTGAAACTTAGTGTGTAGATGTATTCTGTGAACCGCATTAATATTTTCACACTAAAATAGAAAAAAAATAAAATTTTAGGGGGGTCTCCCATACATAGAAATGAAATTTTTTTTTTTTTTTTTCATCAAACCCATACGTGTGGGGTATCTATGGGTAGGTCTTCAAAAATGGTATTGAGGTTTCTAATATCATTTTTTTCTAAACTGAATAGTTTGCGCGAGAGACTCTTCCAAAGTGGTAAAATGTGTGTCCCCCCCCCTGTAACTTCTAAAATAAGAGAATGATAAAACTAAAAAAAATATATGATGTACATAACAATGTAATCTAACACCGAAAATTGGTTTGAACGAGGTCTAGTCAGTAGTTTTTTTTTTACGACATAAATCGTAAACCGCAAAAAAATACTGATTATTCATTCAATAACTCAAATGTAAATAAAAAAACATTTATTTCAAGAACTTCTTTATTATGTTATTTAAAGTACGGAACCCTCCGTGCGCGAGTCCGACTCGCACTTGGCCGGTTTTTATATTTGTGGTTGCGCAATATCTGGGCCTACGGATAACCGATTTTTACGATTCTCTTTTATTACCTCGAGGGTGGTCCCTACACGTTTGAAGTCGGGCTGTTTACTGCTTTGATCTTATTTATAAATCAGTTTGTTTTAGTGAAACATATTACTTTGTAACAACATATTGTTACGGCTCCGCGCCGCCCGGCCCGCGCGACCAGCGAGCGCGCGGGCGGGTGCGACGTCTTCATTTGTTTATAACTTTAATCAAATCTAATACTTCAATTATGTCGGAGAAATATTTACATTTCGATTCATTCCAGTTGATTAGATCCATCCGTCGCCCTCGGATCAGCCGCCGCCGCGGCGCGCCCACTCGTCCCGCTCGTCCCTCGCGCTGTTTGTTTCTTCTGTAGGGAGTTCTCGGAACAATCGCGATTGTAATCATATTTAAACACCCAAATAGTTATAAAATCGATTCGATAGCTCCGCCCGCTGGTTATGGCGTCGTAACGCTCGCGTGTCGCCCCGGAGGGAAACCGCTGCGCGCTACATTTATATGGAAGTAATCAATTAGATGACATGTCTGGGCGTCCAGTTAGTTATATCATATGTAACGACCGGCGGATGGCTCGTTCGACACCGAGTAATATGATTAATTAATAGTGGCGGCGGCGTGGCGGGCGCGGGGCGGGCGGGAGCGAATCACAGCAGGGCCCTGGGGCCCGTGCGGCTCGGGGCCCCGCGTGAGACACTCGCCTCGCCGAGATTGCACGATCGACACTCGACCGCTCACTTGTTATATCGTTACTAGTAATATAAAACTCCAGAGGTCCGACACTAATCTAATGACTAGGAAGCAATCTTTTGAACATCACTATTCACCAAATAACACGTCTTTCCAAATATATAGATACATATTTGGAAATAACGTATTATTTGGGGATGGTAAATGGAAGCAAATGAAGGAGCGTTTTCAATTCATTAACTTGTAGTTTTGTTAATGTTTCATAATGAAATGGTGCGCGGCCGGCGAGCGGGGCGCGGGGGCGGGGGCGGGGCGGGGCGGGGCAGGGCGGGGGCGGCATGTTTACCTGAACCTTGTGGCGAGTATTGTTACCTGAAATTGGTTTAATTCGATCTTGTAATAATGTAATCCTTTTATGGAATATGTTTGGAGGTTGAGACTTCTAATTAATAGAATTTACGAATCATTCCCAGAAATCACTGACGTTTAGCGTTAATATTTTGTATTTCAACTGTTACCGGATACAACAGATAAGTGCTTATCGCCAGTTTATATTTCAAGCAGACATTCGTTAGGCCACGGTGTTAGGCAGTTCGTGAACAATAGACGTCGACCTATTACAGAGCGTCGGGCGCGTCAACAAAACTATTGAATTAATTTAACTATCGCCAGACAAGTGTTATAACAATATGTAATTATGCCATCGCGTCACCACGGGCGGCGGCACTTCACACGTCGGTTGAAGCGAGCACTGCGGCGTGCTCTCCACGGCACAACGTTTATTTATTAGTATCTTCTCTTAAATTGAACGATAATTAACTTCATTGATAATTAATGGATAATTAATAATTTGTTCCATCGGCTACAAATGTACTCGTAGGTTGTCTGGCCAGGGCCCACCCCTAGGGCCCCGGGGCCCCGCATACAGCTTTAAATCACGGACTGTAATTCTTTTGTAAGCTTCTTAACTTTCATAATCTTTCATTTAGTAAAATTATTTTAATTGCAAAACGTTTGTTTTATAAAATCTTTTGGACTCGCTTGGCGACCCCTTCTATTCCACGATGCTGTATAATTCTCGGTAAAATAAAAATGAACGTGGACCGATCGCAGTGAGTCCATTTGTCAAGTAGTTTACAAATGTGACATGCCGCAGGTCCGCGTGTGTCCGGGGACCCACTGCCGCTTCATAATAATGAGCACTAACCATGTACCGTGAAACGTGTTCTACGAAAATATATTTTTATATTAAGGTCAGCTCGTTAAAAGTTATTCATTGTGTTTATGTTTTGTCAACGAGCGTACGATCACTCAACATAATATTATACTAGGGCTCGGAGGCTCTTTGAACAATGTGACACAAAGTTTTTCATTTAAGAGTATTTAGAGAGCGGGCGAATCGAGAGCGCGCGCCGGCCCGCGGCGGGCCCCTGGGCACAGGACACCCTGAGTATTCGAGCGAGCCCGCCAGGTCCCTTTGGGCTTTATGAACATCGGACTCGGTTGGACTTGCAACAACATCTGCTCTCACTTTACACTACGCACACAACTTTCTACAGTTTTATCTAAGTTTCGTAGAATGGATTGGTTTGGTGCCAACGGTAAGTGAAAGGAGTGTCATAAGTTTCAATATAATTTCCGTTATAAGTGTAAAGGGCCGAGTGGGCGCGGAGTGCCAACATGAACAAGTAGGGCCCGGCGGGCGCAGGGCCGGCGCGAGGGCGGCGGGCGGCGGGGCGGTCATAGTGCAATAAATAACAGATAATCATCATACGACAAAAAGCCAATAGTTACATAATGCATACTTTTTTAATACATACAATACAAATTAGATATCATTAACTCAGTAAACTTAGTTTACATAAACTCGTACAGGTGCTGTTACTGTTGTAACTAAGCCACGAATAACTTACTCTTTGCTTCGATTCAAGTTACCGAGCACTGAGTGTCGTTAAGAGCGAGGCAGCAGCGGACGGCGCGCCGAGGGAATGTCATTAAAACTTGCGGCGCAGGAGGCTGGCGGCTCCTGGACTCTCCGCTCGTTGCAGCGTCACATCAAGATGCCCACCGAGCGACTTCATTACGGACAGTCTAGAACAACAATAATTATACTATGTATAAGATAATTCATTACATCATAATTACACCTCATTACCAAATGAAAAGTAAGTGCTTCTTACAATAATAACCTAATGAATGAAAACACCCCAGTACTTCGATTATTTTCGTAGTTTCCTGAGGGAATTGTTCTATTGTATTTGTAGTGGTCTCGTGGCCGTACTGGTTACCCAAACGTTCTTTCATACCTTACATACTCGTAAGTATACAAGCTGTGCGGTTCGTCTTAGAACTCGAGTGCTCTTTAATAGAACAACGTAACCGATTGTTAATGTGCAACTATTGTCCCACACTCACGGGAATGAAAATATACGCTATTAATATATAAACCTGTGGATGTGTCATGTTGCATTCATACTCGTCGATATCCGTTATGTCCCGGGCGCTGTCACATGTCCGGACGAGTTGCAACTCGCTCTGATTGGACACTCAACACATCCTCAATCGAATTCCTCGAATAGGGTTCACACTTTTAAATTAATGGTTTCTACGTTTACAATCGTGAAAAAGCCTGTTTCCTTTTAATAAAATGATTGGCTACAATTTATAGATCAACAGGATGATGGCTCTCTGGATGATTCAACTGTGTTTCTTTCAATTCTTGCAAAGCAGAAGGTAGAAGTGAAAGAGATAACTGGTAGCTCTAGTCGGTTGCGGATAGTAAGTGAGTGCGGCAGCCCTGCGACCTCATTAAACATGCCAAGTCACACGAGTATATTCTATTTATTTACGAGAGTTAAAATTTAAACCATCATGAATGGTTTTCAGCCAAAGACAACTTTTTCCATTGAGGAAAACGGTTCAGTAATGGGGGAATAATTCACTAAACCTTCCCCTCCTCTGCAGAAGAAATAGCCTTCGAAGAAGAGAGAAGAGAAGAAGCTTCAAAGTTCTAACAAACATAACATCCATAACATGTTCGATGAACAAGGTTTGGATCGTATTCTTCTTCATCGAGTGGGTCACCCTGACCAATCCTGGTGTCAGAGTTATTGAGCCGCCACAGTCCTCTGACATGGCTCATGTAACAACTACTATCCGTAGAAAATAACGTAGTAAGTAGTGGCTCGTATTAACTAGTATCCATTTGATAAGTATCAGTACACAACACACACGGCCGGACCGGTAATGGCCGTTGGATTGTCTGTTTGATTAATGTCGATTGTATTAGGCGCGGACGGTCATTAGTTAGATAACTTCAATCGTTGCCTTAATTTCCATATAATTGCTGCCTTCAAAGGGATCCAAAGTTTCCACTTTGTAACGGTTCACCTGCTTTTTATGTTTATTTACTTTTTTAGTCAGCTCCCAGCTGCCGCCGCGCGCCTCCCGGCGTTACTCGGGGACATCATCACCTGCCAGCCATTAGCACAGCTTCATCTACAGGCATATACGCTTTCTTTTCATCAAACATACTGTTCCGAAAGATAAATAGGTATGTATTTAATATAATATTTGTTTATGATTAATGAAATACTGATCGTTCTACGGAATATTAATTCCTTAAAGCCAAAGTTTCACATAATATTTTCAAATAAATTGATTTCCCCGGAACATGTAAGACGTTTTCTTTGAATATAAATTAATGTTGAATTGCGTTAAAACTCTTTCATAAGATGTTTTAAGTTCGAGAGGGAAACCTTTTGAGAACGGTATGAATAAATTGTGTTCGCGCCATGTTCGCGCCGAGCGGCGGCTTGGCGTCTCGGCGACAAGTCACGTCGCGTCACTCAACTTTCCGCCAACTTCAGCCGCGTTTCCTTATAATATTGTTTCTACGGCACAAGTTGATTTACCTACAAACTTAATTGTGCTACGCATACCGGCTACGACGTAGCTATCGTAGAGACCGCTCTGCCGTCGGGATCAACCTACGCCGTAGCGTAGGGTTGTGTCGTAGGTGGATCCCATGCTACGAGAATGTTATGCTACGCCGATGTCAAAGAACGCGTGCTCTTACAAAGCGATCAGATAATTCTACATAATATTATTCTATTACACACTGACAAAACACTGTTTTATTACTATTAAAGCGTATTACTATCCTAAATCCACTGTGCTACGCCAAGTACTCGTAACTATGGTTCCGGGAAGTTTCAAGTTTTCTACGCTGAGACCTTTCTTGTGGTAACTACGTCTGGGGAGTTCGGATGGATGTTACTTCAATAAGAGATTTTAGGGTTCCGTACCCAAAGAGTTAAAACGGGACCCTTTTACTGATGGACCAAGAGCCCGTGAACCCCAGACCTTCGTTATTTTATAAAAGCTGAAAGTTTGTCAGCGCATGCTCCCAACACAGGTAAGAACGATGGACTATTATGATGTTTGGGTTATCGTGGCTTTGGCAGGTATACGGTACTAAAGGTCAATGGTCGAAAACACCAAGTTGGCCGTCGATTTCGATATCACCGTCAAAGGGTGACTTGTACAACTTGTCAAGAGCTTTCAAATGATATAGGTCATGTCACTGTTGAGCATTAGGATCAGCGTCCATAGCATAGGTCAACTCCAATCTTCAATGGTCGAAAACACCAAGTTGGCCGTCGATTTCGATATCACCGTCAAAGGGTGACTTGTACAACTCTTCAAGAGCTTTCAAATGGCATATGTCATGTCACAAATCACACTTTATTATTTGATGAATTTAGATCGGTATTTTACACACCTTTAGTACCGTTTACCTGCCAAAGCCACGATAACCCAAACTTCATAATAGTCCATCGTTCTTACCTGTGTGTGGGAGCATGTGCTGACAAACTTTCAGCTTTTATAAAATAACGAAGGTCTGGGGTTCACGGGCTCTAGGTCTATGAGACTTTGCTGTCCGTCCGTCCGTCCGTCTGTCACCAGGCTGTATATCAAGAACGGTGACAGCTAGACAGTTGAAATTTTCACAGATGATGTATTTCTATTGCCGCTTTAACAACAAATACAATAACAAATACAAAAAAACAAATATTCTAGGAGGGCTCCTTCATCTTTTAGTATGATCATGTATGATCAACGTATGCGAGGATAAGAGCTCGAAAGCGCATTTTCATCCGACTTGCTTCATTTATCGTCACTGCTCAGTTCCTTTGTGTCTTAGTGTAGCGCCACATCTGCGGAACGTACGGCGCCGAACCTTCCGCTAAATACGCTCGTAGTGTATTTCAAGTTATCTATGACACATCAGTACGCGGCGTAATTTCGACTGATGTGTCATAGAGCGAAAGGTTCGGCGCCGTACGTTCCGCAGATGTGGCGCTATACTTAGCGTTATGTGGCCTATAACCTGCCCAGAAGTATGGACTACAATCGTACCAAGTTTGGTTATAATCCTTTCAGTAGTTTTTGACCCATGCGTGCATATACAGGGTGGCTCATTCAAATCGGTCAGTATGGGAAAGTCTGAAACTATAAGACATACGAAGATTTGTTCTTAGGAACCATGTCACCGATTTTGATAAAAAGAAAAACTGCATTCATACATTTAAAAAAAAGTGTACCCAGCTGGGGAATCGAACCCGGTTGTTTTGAAAAAAAAAAAAAACTTACAGTTTTTCTGTTTTAATTACGATTGTGTAGGTCTTAAGCAGCAAATGTCTCTATGAAACACGATGTCTAAAATGAATAAAATGCATTGTTTTTACATAAGTACTTTAATTTATCATAGTATCATCTTATAACAAATGATGCTCAAGTATGGGAAGTAACGCTTATTAGGGAGGATCAGAGACACTCGAGTTTTCTTTTTTTTCTTTTTTTATTGCTATTCGGCCAGTCACACCTAGACGTTCCATTTTCAAATGAGGTTTGACATGTCTGCAATATCTACACACTTACTATAAGTGGGCTTTTCAATTGATTGTTAGTGTTTAATTGATAAATAGATAATAATATGACTGTAGATAACAAAACTTCCTTAAAGGTTTAATGCAATGTCAATGCCATATGATATGTTAAACGGTGTATGTAACAAGTAGAGAGGTAAAAACAACCATAAACACAATTGTACATGCCTGAACTTGTTGAATATTGTAACGGTGGTGGTCACTTCGAACACCTACTATGATAAATTAAAGTATGTAAAAACAATGCATTTTATTCATTTTAGACATCGTGTTTCATAGAGACATTTGCTGCTTAAGACCTACACGATCGTAATTTAAACAGAAAAACTGTAAGTTTTTTTTTTTCAAAACAACCGGGTTCGATTCCCCAGCTGGGTACACTTTTTTTTAAATGTATGAATGCAGTTTTTCTTTTTATCAAAATCGGTGACATGGTTCCTAAGAACAAATCTTCGTATGTCTTATAGTTTCAGACTTTCCCATACTGACCGATTTGAATGAGCCACCCTGTATATAGATATTGAAATGTATCTAATCCCTAAACAAACAAAGAAATATAAATAATTCAAAAACTTGTTATGAAACTAAAATAAACGCATTTATTTCCAACATCCCAGTTGGTACTCGAGCGGTATTATACCCACCGCCCACTGCCACCGCCACTCCGCTACGCGTACACGGCGCAGCGGTTCACTTAATTAGAGCTTGTTAGTGAAAACAAACATGTTGGTTAATAAAAAGTTTATTATTATAACGAAGTGTCGGTCTGTTTGTGTTCCGAGCAAACACGGGCGGCGAGCCGGCGGGCGCGCGCCGGGCATTGTGAAGAGGCTGACCATTGAGGGTTGTCGGGCGGGAAGTAGGCAGATAATTGGAATAGCACTTGATGTTATCGATTCACTGACTATAATAATAGACTATAATAGATTCTTTAGTTTTTGGAACTCAGTGAACTTGACCCGCAAGTCGCCGCACTATTATTAGACATTACTGGAACATCTCGCGCACATCTGCTGCGCGGAACAACACGCGAGCGTGAGAACAGCCGGCGCTGCGGGGCGAGCTCGTAAACTGAACCTACCTGCACGGAAATTAGGTCGTAAATCCAGCGAGCCGAGGCCGAGTCAGGGCGCAATACATAGTTGATGAGTGAAGTGCGAGGACGCCGTGGGAGCGCGCGGCGCCGACCTGTTGCGGCCCGCGGAGGAGCAGGGTCTTTCACTCACAGTCTCATGTTTAGTACTTAGTTAAGTATTAACGAACCGCTACAATGCATGTTAGGATACCTGTCGAGTTTATTGGCACAGTTGAAACTCTCGAGTACTTAATCGTATGAAACGTATATTTTGTAATTTGTATAAGACTAGTGTATAAGTTTACTCCTTACGCAGGAACAATAGCAACCTTAAACAATACTTCAATAGGGCATTTCATTATCTTAAACCTTTTTAATAACGTCTCTATTCATTTACTTATTTTGTTTCCATAGTGATGATTACGAGCGGCAGAGCAGGGAGAACTTCTTCTATTGTCGTTTTTGTATTATCTCTATTGTCATACGTTACATTCAGTCGCATGGGATTCATTAACAAAGTACCAAAATCATTTCAATCGATATCCTTCTGAAAGTGTTTTTCTATCTTGCAGAATTTTTTATTTTTATTTTCTGTCAAGATGAAGTACAATAATCACAATATTGCGGCCGATGTAGCTCCTAAAATTAGCAAAAGCTTCTCCGTTTAAAGTTTCTACTCCGCCGGGTAGCACTTTGACGCAGGTGAAAAAACAAGCAGCCAACAGCTGCAAAGGAAGTATTTGTTCTGACAGTGTATTCGTATATAAGAACAACCCAAGCTTGCGGTAAATAGACGAAGAGCCAAGAACACCATTGGTACGAAGGAGGGATAATCAGAAAACCATCGCGTTCTCTGTAAGAATAGACAAAGACTCGTCGAGACTATCGTGAGAACTAATCCGACGCTCGCCGCGAATAACAAACACCTAGTCTTTCGGATCCTTACTAGATATGATGAGAGGAAAGTGCTGCAAGTAATCATCACATCTGTCGCATCAGTGAACAAATGTTTCCCGCCCATCTCGTGCGGCGCCGACGACGACGCGAGCGTCATCAAGCACATCGGCAATACAAAGTTATACGACGTGAACCGACATGACATGCTATGCACATTATGTTATGCATAATGTATGGACACATCATCATTATTACCGAACGGAGAGGCGGTGTCTTGTCCATCTTGAGACCTGATGGGGTCATTGAACTCCTTCAGCAGACACGAAGTGCAGCTACGTTCATACCGAAACAGAATTTGCTTATACGATGAGGCAGAGTGGTCCATATCGGAACAACCGACCAATCCAATGTTATCTACAAATGCGCTCATGTTCTGGTCATATTATTTACTCGTATTATATAAATTACGATTCCACTCAGTGAATGGTTGATTGATGTAAATAATTAAAAATAACAGATCAAAAGTAAAATGGTAATTTATAAACTTCAGGGTGAATATCATATCAATATTCAATATCACGGACAATTATTATACGCGTAGAAGTCATTCCAAAAGTAATTTGATGGTCAGTGACCAAATTAACTAGCAGACTACATATTAAATTGTTCATTAGAAATGAGCTTCGCGACTTGCTTGTTACGAGTAATGTGTTGGGTCATTACGTGTCTCACCGAAGGAGGAATATTACTGAAACATCGCTCCACCCCTTTTCTGAATAAATAAAAATAAATATAATATCTTAAACATGAGAGCGAGGAGAGAACTGCACTACGCGTGTACAGTCCAAAAAGTCATTTATAACAAGAGTCCGGAGTATCTATTTGAAAAGTTATCCTGGTTAAAAACCAGGAATAGAAGTACTCGTGCTACAACACAACATTTATTAAAAATACCGGTCCATAGCACTGCGCGTTATAAGGGATGTTTCAAGTTTGTTGCAGCAAGTATTTGGAACGATTTACCACCTCCTCTTAGAAAGAAAATGTGTATACACACCTTTAAGACCAAATATAAGTCTGCTCTGCTCAAAAGACAACTTGCTGTAGAATATTTGAAATCTTCCTATGTTAAAATGCTTAAAATTAAAAGAATTCTTCGAAATAGATATTCATAAGAACCCTAAGAAAATGCCTAAACGATGATACCACACACACACACAAACACATTCACACACACACACACACACACAAACTCTCTCACTCACTCATTTATTCGCTCACTCACCCATCCACTCACTCACTCACTCACTCACAAGCACACACACAACACACAAGCTGTTAAACTTACCAATCAGATAGAGATGATAGTAGTCTATTAATATAAGAGTTTTATTGTTATCATTACCGTTTATAATTTTATCTTGTATTTTTTAATATGTATATAGTTAATTATTTCAATTGTTTAACCAATCGTTGCGTGACACCGTCCCTCTACTACTTGTAGCTCCGCGCGTCACCTCAGGAGCTAGGGGTGGCTGAAGACCAGCGCTGTTCCAGCGGACAGCACAGCTGAGCCATCTTCCTTTTGCCCTTCCTAATTTTTTAGTTATTTTATTATTATTTTTTATTTTTGTTTTAAGTTTGCATTTTCAATTAATTGTACTTAATTTTAAGATAAGGGCAATAAACGTAATTTTATTTTATTTTATTTTATTTTTCTCCATTGATAATAACTAAATACAAGAATCAAGTTAAAACTAAACGGTTTTACAATCTTGTGTTTTGTTTTATATGAATGACACTGAATCATTTGTACTAGTTGTTCCCCACGGGATCCCCCGCAGCAGTGCACCCGACGCCGACGCCGACTTCAGTATTAGAAATAGAGATGAAACGAAATATACATTATTGTAAGATGTGTCCAACACGACGGGCGTTGCGTGCGGCCCCTCGCGTGTCTTCCCAGCGCGCTGACATAATTGATTCATATCACCATAGAGTGGCCATGTTACTTGGGGTGATTCTGTAATTCTGTAGGCACGCCTTATGAACAAAATCCTTATATATATAAACTGCGCGACAGCTGAGAAATCTGAGTTAGCTTGACAACTGCTTGACAAAACGGGAACAACACCAAGTTGCTGAAATTAACGAGCAACTGACCGTCTGACGCAGTCACACCAGGCCGCCTTGGGGTGTCTTTACCCGAGAACTATGCTTTTGGTTACGTTGGTTCGGTTAATTCCGCCTCTCATATCAAACGTAGCATAGCAACGTTGCATAGTATAGCTATGATAGAAAGTCACCCTTAAGCTGTCTGTGTCCCTACGACCGTACAGCCCTAAGATTTGACTTGAGCGGTTCGCTATGTGTCAGTAACGTGACCTCGCAGCGCACCACAACAACGAGTACTTGCACTCGCGAGATAAATATAAAATCTCATGAAATAAATCTATTTTGTTCCAGATCTTGTTTGTGTTCAAAATGTATATAATGAGCGCGCGTCGATGTGCGATCTTATAAATCAATCCGCTGGGACTCAGCTCGTGACGGACGGACGGCGCTCACTCCACGCGCCGACAACTATTTTTATAAATTCTAGCTTTATGTAATTGAAAACGATTTAATCCCGCTCTTATTTAATATTCGCGGCAGCTGATAGTTGGATGTTTGTTTTGAATGTCGATCGTAAATCTCGCAGACGGCGCGCGGCGGCGGCGCATTGAAATATTAACAGAGACGGACTCCGATGTTCATAACACCTCCGAGCTCCCTCGACTAGACATACCGATTCAATTTTATATTAAACTAAACTATTTTATATTCTGCAGTTTCACCGGCGTGCCACATCCACTTTGTCTCGATGATCACGAATACAACTAAAAACAAATTGTCTTCTTTTCAATTTACTATAATAGGTATGTAATGTTATTCAGGTATGTTATTATTTTTTATTAGATGTAGGTATTAGGATATGGAATTGATAGAAAATAAAATACGCTTTCGTAAACTGATGAGTAGGATGAGATTATAAACATGTTTGCGATGGCCGCAGCCGAGCACATACAGACCGGGAGCTCTCTTTACTTGGGTCACGTCGTGTTACAGCGAATGGATACGAGGATAAGGTTCACTAGCGATTAACTTTGTCTTGTATTATCTGAACACTTGTTACCGACTTGTTAACTGTTGGAGTGGTGTTCGGTCGCGGTCCTCTCGTCAGTAGAACACTACTCCCGTGACGTTGACTCAAACTTGCGCACTCTTAATCAAAGTTGCTCCTAATAGGGCACTAATGGCCACTCACCGAGCGCCGCCGCGAGCGCACCGAGTGCTCTCCATTACATGCCGGTGGAGTCGGGCGACTAGCGACTGCATGCCGCACTCCCTGCCTTGTTGCGCTCATAGCGTAGTTTCACTAAGCGATGTTAGTTCATTGCGATTGTTAAGAAACGTGCAGCTCGACCCCTACTTGGATGGGTCGCCAATAGTGGCATTTATATTTGAGCGCTACCGTGACGAGGAGGGCACGTTGAATTGTCGGTCCCGGTTGTTTCAATCGTTAGACCATGTCGGAGGCCTTTAGGCGGTCTTAAAACTGCGACACCAGGGGTGGTCACTAATCTACTCGAACTTAATTACTTTTTTACTTTTACTCCCTGCGTCACACGGTGCCATCTCATTGATGCATTATAATTGAACGGTTGAACGTGAACGGTTACACGCACTCAGTCTGACTGAACTCATCTCTGGTGACCTCTTTTCAGGACCTCGTATGTTACGAGCGCTATGTAGTATCGGCGGCGCCCCGCGGGTCCCCGCGGTACCCGTGACGTCACGTCCTCTCCAAGAACGCTCTCGGAACTCTGCCGAACTTATCAATACTTGATTTGCGAGCAAAGTAAATGATTTGTGCGGCGGCGGCTGACTCCGCGCCTCGCGGGTCCCTCGGGAAGCCGTGGGATGTGGCTCTGTGGTCGTGTGTATTGGAACGATTTCAAGCATAGATAATAGAGAAAGGACAAACTCATTCATTAGTGTACTTATCTGAAAAATAAAAAATAAAAACTTATTGAAGCCTGCATTGTTTAACCAACAATTAAAACGTGTGTCTCGGGCCGCGGAGCAGAACATGTGCAGCCGGTAACAGCGGTCGGAGTGATGAGCGCGGCACCAGGTTTAAGGGCGATTTAATTTGACCGTTTAATTGGATTTTATTTGCAGTAAGTGATGTGGGCACGACCCGTTCAGTGACGAGGGTCCCCGTCAATATGCCCCCGCCCCCACCACCCCACCCGCTCCCGCCCGCCCCACTGACACTGAAATATATGATCAGACAAAAACATAATAGATTGTAAATGCGACCGGTCGGCGAACAGCTTCGTATCAGAGATCATCCATCACACCCGGACAGAGCGTGACGTCATCGCGACCCGAGCACGACCCGAGCCGAGCGCAACCCGCCGCCTACAATACAGCGATGACGAGGCGACACCTGCACCGCTCCGGCGATTAGGAGTTCCTACCACAAGAATAAACATATTCCCAGTAGGTCCCCTAACGACTGGTGTGGTCGATTGATCGGATCGTATTAATTGGGAGCTATCACCTGCAACCGAGGATCCCGCGGGGAGGGGGCAAAGGGGGCAGGAGTCTGCCGGAGTCAATTATCCCTTCATTCGTCATTCAGCCGGGACCGCACTGATTAGCGGCTCCTCTAATGAACCACATTTACCGACCCTCGTCTCGATGTACACATGTACGATCACAATCATGGTGTCACAGGTCAACACACATGAAGATAGACATTGTACATCTTCATGTGTTGTGGAATGTTTCGTTGAACAAATTACAAGTTGTTCACGCCGTAAACATTGTGCACATTCTCTGGTTATCGGCTGGCAGCTTCGTTGTTTTGTAATAAAGCTTGAGCCGGCGCAGCGGCTGTAGATCACGTCTCTAAACAATTATGTCGCTCTAATGTAGACATTAGAAGGCGGCTCGAACGCCACATCCGTTACGCCTACGGTGCTACGCCACTACGTCGTAGCCACCCGTAGCTCCACTACGCCGTAGCGCGGGTCCGTAAATATTCCTTGTTATACATATATTTCACCTTCCCTTTATCCCATAGTCAGCGGGCTGGGCCGGGGTACCTTATAAGAGATCCGCAAGAGACTTGTCATATTTTAGTGTTCTGTGAGCGGCCACGCACATGGAGCGGAGACACCATTAGTCCTCGCATCATGGTGATGTGTCGCCACACGTCGCCACGAGCGGACCGCTGGATCACGGCTATGTATTACATTGTTTGTTGTGATAATTTAATGCTAAGGATGCTGGTTGTGCACGTTATTTGTGGCACCTGTAAAGGATATTTAGATTTGACTTCTTAATTTTGTTATGAATTGAATGAACTTCATAAATGTCATTTGAATTAGAATTATTTTTTTAGTATTTCGGAGCATTTATCGGAATTTAATTCAAGTTTTTTGTTACTTGATTTAGCTTAATGAAAAGTTATCTCTCGAGTTGGAGGTGCTTTCTACATTTCGGTCACTCTTAAATTTAGTATTTTATTTGATCGCACTTAAAGATTATTTTAGATTTGATGTTAAGCAATGAGATAGCAATATTTTATTTAACTTTGAATTACTTATATTTCTTATCAACCCAAAGAGATTTCTGTGTCTATCAAATGAATATAACTACTTTGTTGATGAAGATTCTCTGATTTAGTGTCGGCGCTCACAAATAATAGAAGCGCTGACTTCCGAATTTAGTTCGGATCCGAAAATCGACTCTTACGTAATGTGTTTAAAGTGTCGCCATTATGGAATAGTTAAAGTTTACGGCGAGTCTTTTGTAAAGTGAAAGTCGTGACCTTTGTGTCGTGTGTGGAACAAGCGCGGAGTCCCGGGAGGTAACGATAAGCAAACTTTGTGTAACGAATACAATGACGAGCTGACGAGCGGCGCGGCCACACACTCGGCGACTCCGCGGAGCACGAGCACCAGCCCGAGCACCAGCCCGTGCACCAGCCCGAGCACCAGCCCGAGGGGGGCGAGCCCGAGTGCGAGCGGAGTCGCTCGTCCCACGCATCTTATTACGTTTTCTAATGTTTTCTTTTAATTACTCATACATTCCTCCTTGTTGTAAAACCTTCATTAATAATATTTAACTGATTTTAATTAAATTTAAACACTGTCATGAAATATTACTCGCCTGCTACGATGGAATGAAATAAAATGTAGTACAGTCTTACATTACATTACGTACAGCGCGCGCGGTCGTGTTCTATAACTACAACAACTAACAACATATATAACACAAAGAGTGCGCGGGGAGCGACTCGATATTACATTTAGATGATCTCTTATAAAAGCATCAACAAATGAAAATGTTTTCAATTCCAATACATTCGCATTAGAATGTATCCATTTATTGAAGGTTATTGGTTTATATGTTACCGCGCGGGCACAATGTTGCCGATCAAAACAAATTATTGTATCAATCTGGCGGACAATAAGCCGAGCCGGCGGAGTGGCGGAGGTGAGAGCCGGTCGTGCCGAGTCGGACCGCAGGGCACGGGGGCGGGCGGGGCGGTCGGGGCGGTCTCCTCACTCGAAGATAACGTGCTCACGCCCGTGTGCAGTCGAGAATGTAACTACACATCTATTTGAACGACACACATTAGAAGCTGAATCTCACCGTAACGTAAGTGAAGGTGATTTCATTTTTGAACGTTCATTATTATATGCTGCGGTACAAGTCATAATATTTTAAAATGGTATTAAAAGTACCGCTTGATGAATACGAAATGTGGTCGTGGTCGGTGTCGGCGAGGTCAGCATGGTATGTGAATAGGAGATGCGTGTCGTGTGCGATGTATAATGTATCGCAGAGGTCCGGCCGCGGCCCCCGAGATTGGATCCGTGCGCGGTGCCCCGATGAGCCGGGGCGAGCCATCGTGTCACCCTTGTCCTACGTCAGCGACACGCGCGACAACGCGACGCGACGCTTAACAATCAAAGTCGCTCTCTGTTCTTACTGGTGTCCCTCGTTATCGCCGTTCAGTTGCTTTACGTCGCGTCGCATCGCGCTGGCCGCTCACGTGGGACAGCGGGTGGCCGTCGGGCCGCGACGGTCGCTGTTTGCGGACTCACTCCCGATTGGGTTGTGTGCGGAGAATATAAATAACAGGAAAAACCACAATAAAGAGCATCTAACACCAGATTATTACAAACGAGTCCGCACCGAATGGAACTACTTCAATGTGTTTCGATATTTCTCGTTATTTTAGCTTTTATTATAGTACTTCAATGTTTATTTACTTAGAATCTTTATTTTATTTTCGTATAATACGAGGTTTCTAAGAGTGTTTCGGGCTTAACTTTCCCGGAGCGTTCTCTTGATGACCCGAGGCCGGCTGGTCGCTGAGTGCAGCTTCTTCTTGACAAGTCTCTGAAAAAAAACCTTGAAACGAAGCACACCGACCTGAGTAGTTTCTCCATCTGTTTATGTACCGACCACATGGGTACTTATTTGTACACAATTCACATACTGATTGGATTGTGTCGGATCGTTGAAAACATTCCAACAAATTGTATTCGTATTCGGCGCTCACGTGCAAAATGCTATTACTATAACAAGGTCTGCATTACTCCGATGATATTTAAATGAATGTGATTCAGTTCGTGCCCCGCCGCCGCGCCTGGCTCCGCCCCACATCACCTACATTGGGTCGCGATCGCCTCCATAAAGTGCGATCGTCTCTCTAAAGAGCGTCGCCATAAAATCTCTGCGACCACACTCCATGTTTGAGGTCGCCGCGCACTCGCCGCCGCCCCGAGGCCATGTTATGGGCCAGAGGTGCGCGCACCTTTATCAGCCGTAACAGAAGTAACAAAGTAAATGGATTCGGCAGTTTGCTGTAAACTTTATATCGTTCGCGACGCGGCTGCGAGCGACCCACGCGCGTCGCTCCAAACCACGCCCGGCTCCGGGTCACGTCCGCGCTCCACAAGCGTCTCTAACTAGATAACGCTCATTACACTCTCACGTGAACCCATTTCCACTCCCAATAGACCATTACGATACGATCACAATTTTTAAACTCACATTACATAAAGATTTGATATTAGGTAAATACAAGTATGTATTATTAATTTACTTGTTTTAAGGATAATAGTTTTCAAAATAGATGACAATGTGCACGTGTATTAATTAAATGGCAACAAGATATTGCTAATTGAATGTTGTATCATCTAGTGATGGAGGCACGGTCTTCCGTCGCCCGGGGCCCGGGCTCCGGGCGGGCGCGTGTTTGCTCTCGCTCGTGTCAGTGTCGGCGCGCGGGCACACGCCGTGCCGGAAGAATGCCGACTCGCTCGCCCGTTATTAATTAGGTACTCTGCTAGATAACATCACACGCGCTCCTGCGCTATATTATACACTTATTATACACTTTACTCTTGGAATTAATGTCAAGACATTTACTTATTCCGCTCACCAATCAGTTTACTTTAATATTTTACAACAAAGAATGAAAAGCAAAGTGTAACATTTTTTGCAATTATCCTTGAAAGTGTAAATATCTGTAAAAAGTAATCTTTATTTATAATGAGGCCTTTTTCAGACGAATCATTTCAAAGACAAACGATGAAATATTTGCGAGACGGGTCTGATCGGGGCGTCAAATAATGGACACAATATCGAGACTGGAGTAATGTAACAAAGTGATCGGGTAAGCTGTTCCGGTAAGAATTTATACATTTGATACGCTCATGCGTATCCCTGCTACGTAGTTCAGTATTCGTTTGAATTACTGGATCTGCTCTCTATTATCTGATCCTTTTGTTACATCCTTCCTACATGATATACCTAAATATAATTGTTGTTATCGATGTGGTGACGTCACGCGGTGTGGTCGCAATGTTTTGTTTCCGCCAGGAGACGGCGTTGGTCTCCAACGAGCAGAAAGCGTCCCACAACAAACAAACGCTTTGATTGGATTTATAACTATACCGTGCTGTACTGACTGTACCGAGCACCTGATCCAGTTGGCTGTGGCGTGTACGAGTATGTGAGGTGTACTCGTATCAGTGTCATAAGAGTTGATGGTAATGTATTATGTATTATTGGCACTTTATCAAGCATGTAGTAGTATTCCCAATGAGGCAACATAGAGGATACTACTCCTAGTGTTACTTTGAATAATCTCATGCAGAGCGCTTCGCCCGTGCGGGCCCTGTATACTGTACTACATGTGTTCAATGTTCATTCGGATCAGTATTGGAATTGTTCAGTCCGTTTGTTAGAGCTCTCTGTTGGCCAATTTAACCCGAACGTATCGTTTCGTTTCTTGCGCTTCACGTGTGATCGGAGACGCTACAAAGAAGCTTTTTAATTAATTTATCGTTCAATGACTCGAAAGGATTCCGTCAACTATGTTAATTCACTATGTTAGAATACTCAAAGAGAGTGGAGAATGCTCGTACATGTTCTAATTGAAAACAAAACCCAGCCAAGGTTTATAAGATTATGATTAAGATAAAAGCTGAATAAATGATTCCCCGTGTCATCGCGCCACCTATCCTATTCCAGATCACTCGATGAGCGCTAACCATCTAACGATGTCAACCTCCTAATCACTCTAATCCCCCACCCTATACTCGTACAATGTACCACCCCACCTCATTAACTTGTAATCACTAAAATATTTTAATCTATAATCATAAGTTGAAGAGTTTGTTTTTTGTATTTTTGTTTGTTTGAAGGGGCTATTCTCAGGAGCTGCCTGTTCGATTTGAGTAACTCTTTAGTGTTCGAGCCACTTGACTGAACTAGCCGATATCCACTTTATCATCGCAGATCACACAATGACCGGCAATGATTTAATTTCCGGTCGTTACTGTATCCGTAGTCCTCCCACTGTACTAATATTTCTTGGATTCATTATATTATTAAGTAGTTGCTTCGACTCACCTGATCTCTCTCATCACGTGATTCAACCAGATCTGTATGAAACCAATGTTCCAAGGGGTGTTCTAATTGGAAGTCCCACGGGACTCCGCCGCCGACTCCAGCATCAGCGAGGAGCAACAGATCGCGGCCGCGGCTGTCCCGCTCGCACCAGCCGCCCCGCGCATCCCGCCTCCCGCTTCCACGGTAACAACGTCCCACGGGAGCATCATTAATAATGACCAGACACTCGCCTCCGATACGACTGTTTGCTTATGATTTATTGACGTGTAATTATTTGGGTTGGATCCGAACCGCTCGCCGAAGTTTGTATTACACTTTCATTCAGTGTATTTACGTTCAGTAATTACCGGCCGACGAGGACCCGCGCCCGCGCGACCGGATTACACTTGCTCTTTGTTTAACGACTAAACTTCCACAATTTTTCGCGAGAAAACGTAAATTTTTCGAATATCATAAAAGTTGTGTTGATCCGCGTCCTAATGAACCCGCACTCGCGCCGCGCTCGCCCGTCAACTCGTTACGTTTTACACTAATTGACATTGACTCCCTTAATGACCGATCGTTCCGTTAAAATTTACAATGATTGCTTTAAACTTTCGGCGACCGATCGAATGGTAATTACAGCAGTAACGAGCGCGCGGATGTCGCGCCGCTCACTACCCAGCGCCCGCGAGCTGCTGTCCGCGAACCGCTCCGGCTGTTGTCCTGTTTACGCTGACTCCACCGCTAGTCATATTTTGCGCCATACATTTTATTTTTAACCCACCATCCATCACCTTGACTCTGAACCCTATAAATTGTGAGCCTTCCCACCACAGCTTCCCCCACATATATTTTGGTAACATTATAAATGCCAACTAATCTGTTACCTGAATACATTTAATTAAGTGTGCTTTTCATAATCGTTGTGTAGCTTGTGACACACGGGGGGCGGCGGCGTGACATCCATCACGCGTCCCGCCGCGCCGGATCAGCCGCCCGCCGGCACACTCCTCACATTATAATATGATTATCAAACTCGGCGCTCACTTCAGATGTCATCAGTCTCAGGCTTACCGCGCGACATCCAGAGCCCCCCGCTCTTTCGTTATGACTTTTGAAACTTTTCATGACGTTCAATATTTTCATCCGTCTTAAACGATCGCTTCGTCGCTCGAGCCTTGTGTCTGAACATGTTCCACCGCGAGGAGGCTACACGAGGTTCAAACTTGTATTTCAACAAAATAAGTGGAATATAAATCGATTGATGAAAATATATAAAGAGCTTAATGATCGGTAGCAGGAATGTGATCTTAAAAGTAGGGTAAATCAAACGGACGTCGAGTGGTCCCAGGGCGGGCGGCGGCCGACCGCGGCGGGCGGGCGGCGCGGGCCCGGCTTCGGTTACCGCTCCACTCCGCTTTCATTTATCACAACTTCATAAACTTAACAATAGATCTATACAACATGTTTTCCGATCACCAGATTTCCTGGAACGTGGGTATTGACAAGTACTTACTACAGGTACATCTGGAGGAGTGAGATGTATTCGGCTCATACTAATTTGAGGCCATACTTTGCCCTGGTGCAAGGGGTTCGTGTTAACGCGGACACACCGAGCCCCCACTCAAGTCATTATTAGTTAACGGTACGTTGTACTCATCGATATGAAATATTCTTGTTTATACTCTGTATTATTGTGTAGAATGTAAATTATATTTCATGCTATAAAGTAACACAGTGAGAGGTCGCCATTTGTTCCAAATATTAATTCAATATAGGGTTCAAAGAGGCGGCTCCCGCGCCGCGCCGCGTCTCCTCGATTGCCAATAAAAGCCAATGGAAGTCGGAATCGGTTCAGCGAATATTATTATTACTATGATTCCACTCAAAGGCGAGTTTATGGACTTAAGGAGCTTACAACAGATAATTAACCGCAGTTCAGTCCTTTAAAGTATACTTCACAGGCCCCCGTGTCAGCGAGTGCCCGAGCGCGAGGTGCCAGCTCGTACACGTTCCACGTCCGGTCGGGAGACCACTCGTCAATGTACTTTTCATAGTCGGTCGTATAATCGTAAAACGGAATACATTTCAGTTTTATTCAAACAAAATAAATCAATAATTCCCATAAAAGCGTAATAAATCAGAGTGATTACCTGTATAACGTCACCGGCGACACACCGCGGGCACCGCGGCGATGTTAGTCATAAACCGCGGCGTGCGTCGCGCAGTGTGTCGTTGAATCAGCGAGCGATGGAAACCGGTGGGAACGAATAGTAATGATTCGGAGATAAAGTGAGCGGAGCAGTGCAAGTAGCGAGTGGCAGCGGGCGCAGCGCGGCGCCGCGCGGCAGTCGCGAGCCGCGCGCCGCCCGAGCGACGTGTGCCACGCGACCCGCGCCACCGCGCCACCGCGACCCGCCACACGCGACACCACGCCGCACACCCGCCACAATATTATATTGCAGTCACTCGAGTTACCCGCCAGGTGTATCATTTAATATTTGGTAAGTCCGTTGGCTAACACTTATTTAAAAATTGTTTAAAACTAATTTTGAGTGTTTGTTTCTGTCATTAATTCAACGTGTCTGTCAAATGTCGATGTGTTATGAAATGTGACACCTGTAGGCACCCACGGATGACGCAGATTTTATTGCTTTTAGGAATATCTGCTAAAAATAGGTATTTGTTTATTAAATACCTATCTACCGACTCAACTAATTAAAATTTAAAGTAATGTTAGATTTGTTAAAAACTAATGTTAACTACCTGTTAATGTTGTGCGACGTATGGAACGACCTATCAACATAATCTACAATAATTAACATACTCGTACAGTACGATAGTTTTCAGAATCCGTTTCATATGTATACGTTTGTTATCGCCGACATCTGTATTTTTAAAATACAAATTTTAAACACCATAAACATTAGCATAAACAATGTTCCGCCCATTCGCCGCGTCTAATCATAGAGCGGAGAGCGAGCGCGAGCGGTTCGGTGCGGTTCGGTGGCGCGGCGAGCCGGCCAGCCGAGCGCGTCGAGCGGCGGCGTGATTGATACGCGGCGCCTTGCGATAACGAGCGGCCCGGCCGTCTCCATCCTGGACGCCGCCGCCAGCGCTGGCCCGACACCGTGTAATTGAAAATCAGTATTTATTACTCACAGAATAATATTAAACTTTAGTTATGAACTACGATATTCGGTGGCCGAAGAAGTCGAATCTAGCGGTACCGCAGTACTATAAGGAGTTCAGTCAGGAAGCTGAGGGCAGCTCACGGGGAAGTGGTGGCGGCGGCGAGCGGTTCGGCTCTCGAATATTTTTAACGATGCGGTCTCTAACCGACTCCGGTGCTGAATTCGTTTCTAGATTTTAGAAGGTGACCGCACACTTAATTAATATTCCTTATTCTTTTTTACTCTAGATTCCATACAGCATTAATTTTTGACCTTAAATCTGATTTTATCTTTTTTACTTAACGTTTTTGACTTTGAATGATACAAATTCCATAACTTTCATAATTAGCTTTTTCCCAGTTGTCGTGATTTTAACCGGGTGCCGGCGCCTACGTTCATTTGTTATCGGCACCGACACAAAATCGAAGTCCGACAACTGTGAATAGCTACACGGAAAATGATCTGCCACTGGCAGGTTCGAGCAACTGTGAAAAACATTTGTGATGATAACGAACTTGAAATAAATTGCGCGAGTCGGTGTCGCCGGCCGCGCTCGCTTAGAGATTTACATGACACCATTTAGAATGTTGCTTAGAACCTTGTCCTTCCAAATTGCAGGAAACATTTAATAAGAATTAAATGTGTGTAATCAAAATAATTAAATAAATAATAGTTTACCCGCGACTACCATAAGCGCAAGCCTCTAGCGTTGGGGAATAAGAAGCAGTTGGTGAAATGGTTTTACACACTTTGTTGCCGCAAAAAAGCCCATGTTTAAAGTTTATCTATCGTTTAACTAAAGAATTATATAATGGAGAATAACTGTATGGAGTACTGAGATGTGGTGTAGGTCGCTAGTTCACGAGCTGTGAATTATATAATGGAGAATAACTGTATGGAGTGTACTGAGATGTGGTGTAGGTCGCTAGTTCACGAGCTGTGAATTATATAATGGAGAATAACTGTATGGAGTGTACTGAGATGTGGTGTAGGTCGCTAGTTCACGAGCTGTGAATTCTGAACGGACGAACATTCTGTCGTGTAACGCTTGCATTCTGTGAGCGCCGTGGTCAGCGGAGACAACGCGAAGTGTCTCTAGATTATATTTTTGTATTATGTATATTGTGACGGCATCAATAACTATTTTATTCCGGTCGTATCAGTATCCCACCAATCATGCATCACATCTCGAGGTTTTACGACTCGCACACGTCGCCCGCGGCCGACGACGTCAATAAACAGATATGAAACTACCGCTACATTTGGTATTTAATTAATGAATCTACTCCTAATTTGAATACTAATTAAACGTACGTCACATTATTAGGGAGCCGCTGTAAGAAGCCAAACACTTGTACTCGGAATAAATTAAAAATCCAAGTTAATTATTCATAAAATGAATCCAAACAAAAGGCCGCGCGACCTCATTACTTTAGAAAATGAAAACAACGGGACGTTGTCGCGTGCCACGGAGACGCCTGTGTGCCGCACGAGCTGGCGCCGCGCGAAGACGGGGCCCGCGGCCCGGCACCCGGGGCCCGCAGTCCCGGGCCCGGGGGCACTGCCAACGAGCTGCTCTCCTAGCCCCTAGCGAGTTGTGTACGACCGGGTGTCAACCATTTAGACCAAGCAACGCTCCAATTCAATACTGACTAACAAAGCGCACACACCACACTCGACAGCTGAGACTAATCATCAAGTTACAAACCGACTAGCAGCGCCCGCGGTTTTGCCCGCGTGTGCCCGTTCCCATGTTCCCATGGGGATGAAAAATAGCCTATAACCTTCCCGTTGAATGTGGCTATCTACTACAAAAATAATTATTCAAATTGGAAATTCCCGACTGGTAATTCTCGAGATTCGCTCGAACATACAAAAACCTGTTTATAATATTAAGAAAATCATTCCAGTATTTCTTTTGGATTGCAAGTTTTCCAATGTAGGTATGTGCCTTAATTATAATAAAGGATTTCTTGTTATATAGGTCTTGGGCCAGAGTTGAGATCGGCACAGAGACAACGTTATGAACCGAGCGCGGGCAGAGGCGCGATATCAGCGGGCCCATTGTGCGCGGCGCCGCTATCGGGCCATCGCATACATTATAACCATACACCACACTGCACACGCTGTGATATCAATGTGTATACGTGCTCCGGACTTGTAACCTGCGTCTATTACAACGTGCTCGTCTGACCTCGTAGAGCTGGCTAATAGCCGTTTGCAGCGCGCGGCGCAGCTCGGAGTCAGCTCAACACATTGAAACAAAACACCTTCCACTCGCCGCGAGTTTCAGATAATTGAGATCAAAAGATTGTCCGACAATTAACAGGTTTCGCACATTAACTGTTCATAGGATTATTAAATTGCTGAACAAAGAGCCGCCAAAACGCGCACCCTTCAACACTCACTTTGTTATAACGTTTTAATTTAATTTCGTTACACTGAACAGACAGAGATGTTCACATTAAACATCAAACAAAACAACTACTCGAGTTCTTTTGATGCGGAGGTTTGTCTACTGGCCGTCCGTGCCTCGCGTACATCAGGTGCCGTCGAGGAGTCGCCAGCCCGCGAGTGCGTGACGCGCGCGTGTGTGAGGGAGCCGTGCACACGTGGCGCGCATGTGGGCGTGCGGGTGCACAATGTGACGGAAACCAATTTATGTAAAAATGTGGGTTCATGTAGCGCGGAACATTCCCCACTTACGGTGGAGACGATTCTCGGATATGATTTAATGTAGATCTGATCTATACGACGTACGTAGAGGAGGAGCGCGCGGCGCCCGAACGGGAGCACCTGAGCGATATTATTCGCAGCAAACAACGCGCCGCTCCACCGCCTCCGCCGGCATTAATATTATGTACGATATCATGCCCTCCCAATTACATCTTATAAAGTTTTAGAATCAGGATCCGGCGCCAATTTGTTGTTTGACGGTCCCATAATTCAGCGTTGTTGGGTCCATTTGGTTTAATAACTAGATGCTGCGAGGGCGTACCCAGGATTTCAGCTAGGAGGGGGCAGGGGGCTGCTTATACCTGTTTCGAAAAGATCGTCGGTCGGGTATATTGAAACAAAAAATCATGAAAATTGACTTTTATTCATTAATTTTGATGATGACACAAAACAAAATATTATAAATAATTATACTATACATTATGTATAATATATATTATTATATTATGTATGTATATATTTGACAGTAATCTTCTCGGATTTGCCGCAAATTTGTCTATGACAGTCTTTTCAATAAACTCACTGTTGTCTTTTAAATAATTGCGATGTACGCTCATCAGACATAAACCCGTAAGCCTTTCTTCACCTATGGTGCTTCTAAGCCACGTTTTAACTCTTCGCAGCGTACTGAAGGACCGTTCTACGGTCGCCGTGGTGCATGGGATAGTGCTTAAAATGATTAATGCCTTTACACGTTTTTAATTTCTATTTACCAAAAAAAATATATATTTATTTAATTAATCTTCTTCCCTGCCCCTACCTGGGTACGCCCTTGAGATGCTGGGTTATTTATCATTCCGATACTAATTGCTAGACGTAGTTTGAATCGATCAAGTGTGGTGCGCGGCGTCACGTGTCGGCGTGATGAGATTATCACCGCGACGTGATCAATTCCCCGGCGGCGCGCGGCCGCGTTCTCTTGCAGCGAAACGTAAACAGACTGCTGGTCTGTCTACTGCATAGAATAGAAAGTCTACATGAAAGTACCTTTGACTGAAGCAACGAAGACTTCGTTATTGCTTCCAGTCAGGGTGAATGAGGTTAAAATGATTTTATATAGCCTTACAAACAGGTCCGCGTCGCCATAATCTATTAACATTATCAATGTAGGTATTCGGCGGAACAAACTCTATAAATTATCCATAAGATTTAATGAATTGAAATTGTAATTGAAATCGATACGGCGCCGCTGACTCTCGACGACTGTTAGCAATAACTTCCGAAGTAACGGGCGTAGTGTTGGAGGAGCGCGCGCTCCCCGTGGTCATCGGCTGCGTGGTACTTGTCGCGCTCGAGCGCGGCACTCTTACAATACATAATATATCAGCACCTATAACCATCACAAACTAAATGGGGCTTTTGAAAAAAAAAAAAATGGTTTTTTTAATGTATTTTAAAACTTTATTATTAATAATATTGATATTTAATGTAAAAAACTTAAAAAAATATTTTTTCAATTAATTATAAACAATTAAAAATTGATGAAATTTCAATAAAAATCACGTGACCAAGGGCGTCGCCAGCCGATAGCGCAGGGGGGGGCAAGTTGACTTTACCTACTACAATTCATACTTTTCTCATTCTCTATTGAATGAGAAAAGTAGGTATGAATTGTAGGTAAAGTCGACAGCACATGAAGCTTTTATTGTAAAAACAAACAGAATGAATACGAGCGCGGAGCGCGAGCGAAATTTTTTTTTTATTTTGGCTTAGGCGTTTTTTCTATGTAAGTTACTTATTTGACGGGGATAGATTTTAAATGAATGAAACTCTCGTTGTAACACATTGAGCCACTACGATTAATCAAAGAGCGAGCGCGCAGCGCGAGCGAAATTTTTTCGTTTTATTCCTTTTTGGCTGATAAGAATAGACTAGTGCAATTAGCTCCAAAAATGGTTACTCTTTCACGAAAAAACTACTGGACAGATTTGGATGAAACTTTCCAGTAATATAGGTTATGCCTCAGAATTTTCATTTTATCCCGAAACATTCAAATTTGAGATTTTTTCGATTAATTGTATTTTCTGAGAATATTTACTATGGTAATGAATATGTTTTTACACCATCAAAAAGTAAAGATTTTAACGAACAAAGAACCCACCGATTTTTTGAAAAAAGCAAGCAAAAGAAGAAAGTAAGGATATTTTTTTGATCATTTTAATGCCATTCTTTTCTTCTTGGTAATTGTGACTAAATCTAATATAATACTTTAATAATAATACTTTTTTTTATCGTTATAAAATGTTAGTGCGCGGGGCCCGTAGCATTTGCTACTTTTGCTACTAGGCTAATCCGGCACTGCTTGTACTACGAGCCTTACATCTACAGCGATTGTAATAACAGTATCTTAGTACTATATACATATATATTCTGTGACAGTACAGAATCCTATGTGTAAAGCTACACGAGCACGAGCTCTTGACTATGCAATAAAAAACTTGTAAATAAGTTGTAATATAATAATAATAAATACAATTTTATTAAAATCTTTCCATGTATGCATTATACATATTTGGCAATTTTTTTAGAATCTCTAGGGGGGGGCAGCTGCCCCTCCCTGCCCCCCCTTGGCGACGCCCTTGCACGTGACTATAAACGCGCCATGATTGGTCACCGTAGTTGTGACGTAATTATGTTAAACCATAAGTACGTACAGTCCCACCATCTTATCTGTTCAGTTGACAGCGTCGCTAGTGGAGAATTTGGTATACATAATATAAGAAATTCACCAAGAAACAAAGGTAATTAAAACATATCTTGCAAGTCAGTCTATAGATATCATTAAAATTTAAGAAACTACAATATCAATCATATAAAGCCTAACTAACATAGTATAGATTCAATATGACGCGGCTGTAGTTCCCATTTTGCCCACCTGAACAGTTAAGTTGGTGGCACTGTACTGCGTTTACAATCAAGATTCCCGCCCTTTTATTCTCTTTCCCTCCAAAAGTTTGCGATGTAACCGAACCTCTTTTCATAAACATAGGTATAAAAAGTTTGCGATGTAACCGAACCTCTTTTCATAAACATATAAACCTTCCTTTACAACGAGTGAAAACTCAGTGGTGAAATCTAACCAGTGAAACTACATAACATAATTACGTCACACGCGCTCGGGTTTGTTCGGGAGTTGTCGGAGTGTTTTCGGTACTGGATTCAAAAATTAATTTTTATTTTGAAATAACTTTTGAATTATTGCGAAAAAAATTAAATAAAAATAGTTTTGTTATAAAACTAATATATAATCTTTCCATTTATCACAAAAATGTTTTTTTTCAAAAGCCCCATTAAATATAATTTCATGCCTTTGTATAAAAAATATTATTGTGAGGGTGTACCTATCTAATTACGTTATGTCATACGCGTTGCCTGAAGGTGTTATGTGAAACTTACTCATCGGCTCATCGGCTCATCTCCTACAACAGTCAGCGTTGGACGCCGGACGGCCGGACCCAGGACGCTGGACGCCGGACGCCGGACGTTCACCCCGCGCCTTTGAACTTACAGCGCGACGTTACTCGACAGACTTTTTAATTTTCTGCGAAGGCTTTGTTTGTAGTCACAGTCAGTTAGTGTCAGGAGCAGAGCGCAGCCCCTTGTGCTCCGACCGGCTGTTCACTCACCGGTGTTCACTCACGGACAATAACTGAAACACGGGGACGTCCGGAATTCGTTGCTATTGTTTTTTTATGTTTGTTATATCAAATACGGTACAAATATTACAGCGTTAAATCACTTTGTTTTCTTAATTTATTATATTCATGATTTTGTTGTGTAAATAACGGGCGCCTGTGAGCGACACGGTTAGTTAGAGCGCGCGACACCAGCCATGCCCCGGCAGCGGCGCCCGCGGCCGCCGCGCGATAACAGAGCGTCCCTCAGCGCGCTCCGCGCTGTTCCTGACGTGAGCCCAATCTCATGATACCAATCTGTTCTCAATGAACCTTTTAACAACGATCTCAACAGAAACTTATCGCTTCTGAAACACAACTCAAGATACTCGTCTCTATTACCTCCTCGTATTTGTAGGAGTGAGTAACGCGTGTGTGTTGTTCTTGGAATTCAGTTTTATGGCAGTAATAACGTCGGCTGGAGATGCGAGCGCTGCGCTGGAAAAACTTTGTTTACATCGTCCGACACCCGCGCCCGCGGCCCGCGGCCCGCGATGACGCTCGGCCGGGTACGGGCCGCCTCGTTGGGGAGTGATGATGTCTGACAGTCTACACCCAGTATACAGTTACGTTATACTAGCCGCACCCCGCGGTTTCACCCGCGTTGTACCCGTTCTCACGAGAATTTCGGGATTAAATGTATCCCATAATGTTATTCTGATTATACACCTATATAGGTATTACTATAAAGTTACATCCAAATCCGTTCAGTTAGTTTTTGTGTAAAAGAGTAAGAAACATACAGACATACATAAATACACACACATTTATAATATTATTAAGTAGGATACCGTAGTCCTTGGTACGGCTGTCATTTGTATATTATTATAAAGGTAGATTTTCTACTCACTAAGAGAACTATAGCCTATTTTCCGATTACTTCTACAGCGAGCCGCTTAGACTAAGCTAGCATTCCTTACTTATGTGTCAGTGATTATTGAGGATCTTGATGACTGTCACACTTGACGCGGCGCGCAGTCCCGGGCCGGGTCCACGCGTCTCCATCGTCCTTAACATTATCATTTGATAGAGGATATTTATTTATTTGTTTTTTATTGTTCACATCCTATGTTTATATAAATATTATTTTCCTGCGAATTTTATTAACATTAAAGAATGTTTCGCGTTTCCCCTTTGTCACGCGGAAGCGGCCCGCAGCGCAGCCTCCGACAAAGTATTAACATTTACTCTCAAATACGCGGATTATTTTATGAAATTTTTATTCATGAAGTATTTGTGAGTCGAATTACCCACCACGAGCGAGCAACAGGTGGGGCCCGGCCGTCTCTGTGCGTGTAATGTGATGCGTGTGTGTGTCACGACCAGCGAGTAGCGGAGGCGGCAGGGCGAGTCACTCGTCGAGCGCCGGCGAGGGTCGCGCGCGAGCGAGCGAGGGGCGCGCCACTCGGCGTGTAATCTCATTTGACGACGGCCCCGGCGCGCTACATGTCGACATAACCATTTATATCGCGCAGAAAAAACCCGCTGACATTATATCAAATCAGTGATTCGGAATGAGCGCCGGTATCGGCTTCTTTATTGAGTTTGAGAAGAGAGAGAGCACTCACGGGAGAGTGGGTGAGTCCACAGGGAATACAAGGACCACCGGGTCCGCAGGGAGCGGCGACGACGCACCAGAGACGGACAGATGTGGGTCGGGCCGGGACCACCCTGATGCAATAGACTCGTCATTTGCTTGGCAATAGCCCGTGAAATCCCCGAGTTGGAGCTGGCACGCATTTTATAATCATAGTCGACACCTTACTGAAACTGTATCAGGTGCTAAAACTTTCCGAGCCATGCTAAACCATAACTTTTTCAGTAATGAGAAACACAAAATGTATTTAATATCTCTGAACCATTCAGTTTATTAGTGGTGAAGACGCTTGAAGTGTCGGCGGGGGTGCGGGGCGGGGAGAGTGTTCGTCTGTACTCCGGCGGCGATCGCGTCGCGTCCGTGGCGATCGGATCAGCGACATCAATCACACGTTACAGGATTCCCGGCGCCTCCCTGCATACAGCATTAACTCTCATAACGACTGTTTTCACTTCCGATAGCTCCCCGTGTCGTCAATATTTAAGGCTACATATTTATGAACTTAAAACTCGTTGTGCAAAACAATATACATTCAAGAGTACTTGTAATAGGTAGTCGTGATATGGTTTAACCTACAGTAGGGGTGCGGGTCGGTGTGAAGCCGCTCTATATTAATACGATAAGTTGCGTCAAGTCGTCCAACTCGGAGGACGTTATCTTAAATTTTAACGCGTGCACCGGCGACACGACCGCCGCGCCCCACCCGAGTCATTAATAAGTACATTTCTCCTTCATCTCCGCGGAGTACATTATTTTGGTAGTTAATAATTAACTCATCCGATACTGTATAGTGGGATGGATCCTATGGATGGATCCCTTTGCCTGCTCGCGGCTGCCGGCTACACGCTCGTGTCGCGGTGCGCTCCGTGTGCCGTGTGGTCAAGCACATGTTGTGTCGGGCCGCGTTATCGCGCGATGCGATTTGATTCATTGTTTGATTCCATATCCACGCAATATTCAATAACTGCGCACACCGATATTGAAACCGTTCTGCGTTTCAAATTAATCACCGGTATTTATTTACTTATCGCTTTATGTTTGGGCTCAATTAGGTACGTTCACGGGAAACAGAAATTACAATTAGATATCAAACAGTATTAGGAGTGGATCCCTCCACCCATCTAACCGGACCCACTAAATCCCTTCGCACAATATCCCCGCGTCGCGCGCCTCGCCGGACCGGAGCGCCGCACACAATGTCATGTAGAGCCCACTTGAGCTGCTCCCGATACATGTTAAGATATGTTGCCGCTCTCCATGAGGAATGTCTGCTACACGTACTGCGTGTGTATTCTATAGGAAGATGTGTTGTGTGTGTCGGCACTGCGGGCTTTGCTCCTGCCGTGACGTCACCGCAGAATATTCTGCTCATCACAGACACGCCACACGTGACGCCCGCCAGCTGTCGTGATGTCCACACGGCGACGTGACGGTACAAACCAATACATCTTTATTATGAAAACTTTAATGAGCCTGAATGTCAAGGTCTCAATAGGCACATGATTATGATGACCATAATTTCATGACGTACATCGAAACCCAGTAAATTATCATAATAATCAGCAGTGACAGTTAGTAAACATTTGGTGGTGCCGTTTGTTGGTTTAGGTCAATTTTGTTAACGCCTCAGCGTCTCACCTCTGTATATCAAGCGCCACTCAATTATTACGAGTCAGTACAACTCATTACTAGTAGCGTGCCCTCGCTTCGCTCACAGTGATGACTCTAATAGCTCATGGGGAAATTGGTATATTATGACCGCCCTGCACGACATAATTGATGCGAGCTATAGACAGTGTGGTGGTAAAGTACACGGACAGTTCAAAGGCAACTTGCAAATATACTTTATCTAGTATGTACTTGTGTACTGTCACAACTGGGGAGAGACACGTCGCGACGCCTGTCAACGGCTCGCGGTGTGCCCGCAGTGAGCATGTCCGGCTCCGCTGGGTGATGTCCTCCCTCGGGCTTAGCCGAAAAGAGATGTTCACTCAAAATTATTGTTACACGTTAGTACCAACACAGCGTACATTCAATCGGCATTTAGCATTTGTCTCCCCTGGTATTTCTCATAGCTGCAGTTCAGTTATGATCAGCGCATAGGTACGTTTTTTAAATATTTGAACACTGAGAATAGCCGTAAACTTCATGATTCAGTGTATCTCCACAAATTATTACATAAGTGTATAAGTTGCGTTGATTTAGATTATAATTTAGCTCTTAATGTTCCTCGTACTATCCCCCGCTGGCCTGTAACCAATATCTTACATACCCCCACGGTTCAGACAAATCTCGGTCTTAGCTCCCCAATTATCAGATTATGTAAGGGGCATAATGTACTAAACGGTAATGTTGGTTGTGATAGCGACATGTTTCATGATTCACTTCCCAGCTTCAAGCATTAACTGCTTAAAATACTCCGTCCTAAGTAGTGTTTTTTTTCTGTAACTCTAGAAACTAGAAACTAAATGTACTCTGTAACTCTAGATTTAATTGTTTAATATTATTATGCAACACTGTTGACGTGTCATTAAATTAATATTATTTACGGAAAGATATCTTTATCTTTATCAATAATTAACGTTTTTTATTCCTATACTATTATTCCTATAAAGTTTCTCTGACAGTCGTTAATTGAAACGACACACGCACGTGTGAAATACCTAATGGACACCTCTGCACTTTGCTGTCATGTTTAATTATAGTTGTATGACTTACTCGTTGATTACAACATGAAACACACAATGTTTACAGTTTCCATTAACGAAGTGGACAGTTAAAGTGAGATATAATCCATTAATAACAGTTCGATATTACTCTTAAATGAGGTGCGAGCAGCAGGCGGGGGCCCAGTGAGGGGGGGGGGGGGAAGCAACAGGTGCGGGGCGCGGGGCCCCGGGGCTTCAATGTGTAACAGATCGGCGCTAATAGCGGCCCGTGACCAACACTCAATTATCTAGTTATTACGTCGTATTGTCTCAGCGGCTCCTTAACATGACAATACGCGCGGAGTGAAGGTCAGCCGGTCTCACGGCGTCACCGCCATTGTCACTCACTATTGTTAAGCTTCACACAAAGAGTGCCGATTCAGGTTTTACATAATTATAATAATCCATGAGCGGTATACATGCAAAACAAGACACAATACTTCCATTAGGGACGTCACAATCACAAGTCATATGAAACGATTTGTTTCGAGACCTCGAAGGTACCTTGTCCAGTGAAGCTCGGGTCGACCGCGCGGGCAGCTTCTCGTAACGAGTCCCCGAGGTGTCCCCTCCCCGCGACGGCCGCCTCTCTCGTCATTCACAAACAAGCCCCGATTATGAGTCACTTCAATTTCCGTAAAATCTGCTCCTAATCCGGCTTACCGAGTCGGTTACGGCCACTATTAATAGTTGGTTTGCTTAAATGGGCGGTCACTGCGGGTCCGCCGGGCCCACCGGTCCGTAATGAGCGACGACTCTGCGGAGCATTCCTTGTCGAACGCGAGGACTGCGCGGGCGGCCGCGACGCCGGTCGGGTCGCCGGCGGCGTCTCGGCAGCCGGTCCAGCGCGAGTCTCCCGCCCGCGCGGGCGGCCGGGCGGCGCGGGTGATCGCTATTCCTCGATATCGCCGAGCGACCCCTCGCCTGGTGCCGTTATTAGCATTTCATACATATTTTATTATTCTCCCAGATGTCTATATAATATTATAATGTAGGGTTACGTCGGCAGTAGTCAAATAACAAATACCTGCTCCGTCATATCATAATAGCATAAACCGGTTTTATGGTGAAGTTTTCAAAGGGTCCTTTTGGCCGACATTTGGCATTTATGATTCATCTTGATCTATAAAGCATAGTATTAGATTATGGGTGCTAATTAAACAGGCTTCTTTTTAATATCATATTTCGCCCCCAAAAATGTATGTTGCCTTCTAAATTACTAAGTCAGCCACAATTAACGAGCATCTAAATAATACTATCTTAGCCACTAGAAGTAGTGGCCGAGTTAGTAATTTTGTGGCTAGACTTATAATTTCCCTTAGATTATTGAATACGGCCGTTAATATAGTAAATCCAAAGGGCGAGTTCAAGGAAACGCACAAAAAACAATGTCTTCATCGTTATAATTCAATATAGATAGACTAGCTCACTAGCTCCCCTCACATTCACAGTGCAGCAGTTATTGATTGCAGGATGTTTGGTTGCAGGTCACAAGGAGGACACCGACACCCGACACTCCCGGAGCACAGCGCGCCCCGGGCTGGTGAGTGACCCACTCAGTTACGTCGAGGGTATTCCGAGAGCCTTCTCTTGAAGCCGATCATGGTCACAAGCACATCTACATTGTGTTGTCGGGGGGATGTATGGGATTCGATATTTGATAGTACGCGTATACGTAGAAGAGTACACACATTGATGCATGTAGCATAACCACGGGCGGCCTACGTTCGTCTATAAACATTCGGAGAAAATTTATTAAGATTATTTGTACGAAATAAATTAAGATATAAAAACGCCCTCTCATTCGTTTGAGTAATTCAAACGGTGAAATAATTCTGTTTATATTACCGCTCGCGCGTGAGCGGTGACCGCCACCGGGCCCCGCCGGGCCCCGCGGGTCCTGAGGGGCCCCATAGCTTTGCGTACTTATTGACAATCAATAGAACTTAAGATGTTCCAATTCTTATGAACCTTTTCGATTCCTTCTTATGTAAAATAGATGATGATTACTTTAAATCTCGTTCAATTTTATTGAAGTATTAAAATGTGTTTTGAATAACAAGTAGCCGGGCGATTATTAATTCTGCGGTGCGAGTCTCGCAGGATTCTTTGATTTCAATTACTTGGAAAAGATTTCAGTTTGATTGAAATAATTTTGAAAGTGCATTTGATTGAGGCGTGCCAGTGCAGCCGTGGGACTAGCGAGCCGCGCGGCGAGTCCGGCCGCGGGCGCGCGGAGATAGCGCGGGCGGCCGCGTCACATCAACATTCATTTATATCGCAGTCGTAAACCGGATCCGAAACACCCGGAGTTTAATCGTAAACGCCATTAACCGAACCGAGCAAAAATTCACATAAAGATATTCGTGCGCGCCCCCGCTCCCACTCGCGAGGCACCTCGCTTCATCACGGGTCGAGCGCCGGTGACGTCACAAGCGGCTCGCGATACTGCGCGGGGCCTGGAACATGTCGGGCCGGGAAATACTATTATGTCGCAGTAAGAGGGTGTCGCGCACATTACGCGAAAGTGGCGAGGAGCGTCCTTCAGGCCTCTCCCGGATTACAGCCGCTCCTTATATTTACTTATAGATCACGATCAACAAGTAAGAGCCACCGCAGAGCAATAATATTCTTTTTATGAATACCAAAAGTTATTAATGCAATACTTTCTTTGATTTGACGATGTAAAAGTGTCCGCATTATCAAAGACGAAGTATGTACGTATGACCTATTTGTTGAGACCTTTCAGAAAAATAGTGGATGATACTTGTGTAAGTTCGGCTCCTCTTTATTTGAAGTTCCCTCGGGAGCGCGCGGAGCCCGCGGCCTCCATGTAGTGCTCAATAAAATATTTATTGAGTTCGTCTGCTGAATGGCGGCCGCTCACAATGGCCGCATTGTTTGAAGACTTCCGTCAACCGTCACCGCTCCCTTTATCTCCAATATCTTGTATTTGGATTGAGATATCAGCCTCCTCCTCTCCCCCTGCCCAGAGACTGCGAGGGATCAGATACAAATCACAAATGTATCGTTTCTTCTGAATTTCAATTAAACTTTAAGTTTATTTAAAAACCGCCCCCACAAAAAAGTCGTTGAATGCATAATTTACATGTCAATTATGATAACAACATGGTCCCTCGGGCGTAGTTAATAGTTAAACACGTATTAGTGTGTAATGGTCTGGTGTTGATATTGGCCGGTCCGTTGTTTGATGTGTAGCCGCTACTAAGTGGCGCGGGGCCCTGCGCGGGCCCCGAGCCGCGGCCGCGGGCCCCGCCACGCCTGCTCCACATCTCTAATATCACTATTTATGGAGCACCTTTCACTACACGCCTTTTATCATCCTCATCATTTATTTCGATGTTCCCTATCCTCATTAGGCATTTCACATTCTTGAAATGGGATTTACTTACGTGTTGCTTATAAGAGTTTCCATTTTCGTTGATATTTTGTATATTTGGTACAAACCAAACTACCTACTCGGTGAAACGTCCCCGGCGGGTCCGCGCGCCGCAGCTCATCGCGGTGATGGATGGCGGCCGCTCTCCGTGCTCCCAGTATCATTGAAACGGACACAAAGGCTCCCGCTGAAGTGAATAAGATCTCTATTTATGTCGTGCTCCGTGAGTACTCAAGTCATTTGTTTATACGAGTATAATGTTTGCTGGTGTTTTGGTGAATCTTGACTCCATATTATCGTTCCGCGGCGCGCCGCCGTCTTCTGACCGCCGCGAGAGACGCAGGACAGGCGTGTTAGCTAGCTATAAGTCGTACATGATTTGTAGGCTCGTTCGCAATTTGTTTAAAACTGTAACTGTAAACTGTTAGAACAGTTTTTCTTTTCAAAACATATTTGAAAGGTAAAACAATGTTTAATCTTTGTTCAGACAAGTGTAAACAGATGAAGGTCGTCCCTGTGAGATGTGTCTCGTGGCGTGTTTGTAGAGAGAGGGTGCTGTCGGTACACAGCGAGACGAGCGAGCGTCTCCCGCGCGGGCTCACTGAGGGCGTCGCCACCACGTGACCACGCCGCGTGACGGCACGGCTCACTCGACATCCTTCTTGACTCTCAACCATCGAGGGGATGGGAATAGAGTATTTTATAGGTTTCAAGACAGCGCTTTGCCCAAGCCTGCTGAAACACAGCCAAAAATATATCCATTCACATTCTTTATTTACACTGTCAGATAAAATGCTAAGAGCCTTATTATAACAGTGTTTTAGTAAAAGAACGTTTATGAATGAGGCGGTAAGTAGATTATTACACAAGTAATAAATTATCTCTTGTGTGGAGTATGTCTGCAGCGCGCGGGCCAGTGCGCGCGCTGCTGGATCATTGTCGTTGTTGTTACTGTTCATGACGCCTGGCCGGGGCCCGGGCCCCGCGCCCGCAAGTAGGCCACTCGGAGCGGAACTCGCCGGTGTTTATCAGATAACTCGATAAAAACTAATTAATATCGTTAAATTGATTCTGAAACAATAAACAAATAAGGAATTCCCCGAAGTACATTTATCGGGAGACGGAATAAGATTAGGAGCAGAGATTATATCAGATGGTTCGGTAAAAAGACGAGTGGGGCCCTTTCACAGCTGAATATTGGCCGGGGTGCGGGGGCGGGGCGGCCCGGGGCGGGGGGATGTCAATCAGGTTTATTGGGGAAACGAGTGTCACCACACATGAACATCTCGAGACGTAGCGCGGCCGCACGCAGTAGGTCGGTGCGACATTTTGTTTATTGTCACTAACGTAATAAAGGAACACGTGTATAGCTTCAGCTGAATTGATGATAAACTTGTACTGTTTCATTGAATTATGCCAATAATTTTTCAGTAATATTTGTCGTGTTTTGACGTCACTATTGCGTGTACTGTGTGGACACTGTGTCCGGCGGCCGCTGTCACGTCTCGCCACGGCTGTAATCCGCGCGCTGAGCGCGGTCCACACCCGCGCCTCCACATCTCAACGATATGACAATCAGTCTCCTAGTCACCGCCGCCGATATAAACCTGTGTTTCGCCGCGAGTTCCCGGACCTATGGTCCCGAGCGGTCCTCGATCGATACAGACTCTTGATTGGCATCTTAATCTTAATATTATAATGATTGCCTCACACGGTGAGCGCGAGGGCCCGCTGCGGGCCAGTGTGTATCTGGCGCCCAGCACTATGTGTGTCTTGCGCTTTATTCATTTCATCGCTTCATCGGACAATCAGTGATTAATGTTCATGAATAGACGGAGTGAGAGCGAGTGGTCGGCGTGCGGCGTGTGTCGCGCGACTGATGTATGCGGCGGCACGTCGCGCGCCGCCCGTGTGCCGCCCGCCCTCGGCCCGACACGGCTCAGGCACGGGCTCAGGGTCCCCCACCGCGCCGCACCGCGCGCCACGACTCGACATGATCATTCCTACTTTTACTTTTATCGCTTGTGCAACCGCTCTCTGATTCAAATTACTTTCATTTATTCACGAAACCTTTTTATAAATTCAAAAGGATTTTCCGGGATGTCTTTTGACGTAAACATTTGTTTGATCGACATCCGTAAGCCATCGGATACGCACACAGACGCCCCGAAAGAAGCAATCTAATTGAAAAATATCATCGGCTGCTCCCCGACACGAGCTGATGAACGAGTCGCGTTGCACGACACTCGGGACATGCTCCGATCTTTTACCACAAGAAGAAACGATATTTTCATTGAGCGAGTGTTTATTGTTCATCTGGCAACGGTCACCGGCCGTATGATTGACAGAGGAGGCCTATTGATACCGACAATACAACGGGATGCGACGCGACGTGCCCAATGTAACGAGTAGGTACGTGACCGCGGCACGTACTCACTCTCGATAATCCAGAGATTATTCGCATTAATATTGTGGCGTAGTCGGGCCTTATAAGTTCCTGCCCTCTGGTTGAACCGGGTATTATTATACTCGTGTGTACATAAGTTCGCCGCCGTGTCAGCAGTCGTATGATACCAAGCATGCAATATTGACGAGGCCGAGTCCCCGGCGCTGACTCGTTATTTGTTGCATTGTTCACGTGTTTGACCCAGTTCCTGACGCGAACTTGTACCACGAGCGCGGCACGCGCGCCGCCGACACTGGGGCACGAACAACAACACGGCGCGGGAGCCCGCTGAGCGTCCTCCACTCAGCACCCGCCCTCGTCCACCACGGCACCATCGTAAATATCCCCTCTCGTGTAACTTGTATTGTATAAGTAGTCTCACAAGCATAGTTCGAAGTGAACACTCTCGTAAACTTGTGTTATAAATAACGTCGCATACTCGCCCGGTGTAAATACTCGTAACGTTAGGAAGTTACTCTCGATGGCGAAGGTCTGATCGAATGAGGCACGGAACACTCAAGATCGTTTTATATTAATAGTGTTTGGTGGTAACACAATATCATACCGCTAAGTAGAATTTCCTCTACATTATGAAACATTCTCGATAATATAATGAAGCATTGTGGCGCGCACGGGAGGCTGCTCGGCGCCGTGCTCGCGCTAATTGAAGATAATTGTTGACACGCGCCCCCACAACCCCGCGTCCCCGCGCCGCCCGACCGACAACCAACATATGGTCGCGAACAACATCACAATATCAGAGGGTTCGATCACTACTGGCTTCCTTTTCCGAATAAAACCCACCCATGCTGAACATACTGAACACCCGGAGTACCCTCCACGTCCATCGCCTCCTCTCTCGCGCCATTCCTTCAAGTAAACGTTTCCATCTGCATAATGTGTTGCTCCCAGCTCGCAACATCCATTTCCTGTTGAGTTTAAACTTTAAAAAACTGTAATGGCGTCATTAAGGTATATTCCGGAATAAAACCCTGGTTTATAGACGCCGGCTAATGGAACACTCTCTTAATAAAATGTTATTCTTAGAGAGTACTTCCATCCTACATCTCACTCGAAGAGCAAATTTACCAACGTTTCGCCGCAGGTTTCACTCGCTCGGTACCTGACTCCGGACTCCGGCCACCAACTGACTACAGAGAACTGACGACGTGTATCATTTATGTATTGTAGTAATTTGTATCAAGACGAAGGAGAATATCATAACAGAACCGATTAGGTATTCATAGAGATTATTTTCTTACGTCCCGTCTCCGCCGCAGCACAGAGACACATCGTGTGTGTTCTGTCTGAATGTATTCCCACGTGTCAGCTCACGGTACTACATTATATTCGCGACATGATTTACGAGGCACTCGCTTGTTATATGGTACGCGACCGGTCGCGTCGTGTCGTGTCGTGCCGCGCTGCCGTGCGCTCGATGTGCCGCGGTGAAGGGACGACAATGGCGCCTCTGACTGATCAAATCAGCAGCATCATGGTGGCCACGTACCCCACACGCGCACTGTAGTACATACGAGATACAGACTGACATTGATATAATTTATTTCAACAAACCCAATTGTGCATATTTCTTTTGCATTTAGTGTTATTGTATTTGTAACGTGCTCCCGGGGCCCCGGGGACCTGAACTCGAGCGCTCGCTCCATCGCGTCCGGCCCACTCCACTTCTTATACTTACGTTACTTCCGCACATTACTTCATTTCTAACACAATATCTATTTGTGTTGCTACGAGTATGATACAATACAACCCTCGCTGCGAGATGAATGCTCAGAAAACTGATCGAGAAGTTAGACAATGTGAGTTGCGTTGCGTTGGATTCGGCCCCGCGGGGACGGTTGCTAGCGCTCTATTATTATGTTACGTCACAAATAACCATAGATCCATCTCCTAAAATAAATATCTTAATTGAACTGTAGTAACTTGGGAGCGGTTATGTAGGACAAACAAAAGAATGAAAAAATAAGTAGAGTTCGTTTTGGCTCGATGTCACGTTATACCTATTCCACGGTGTCGGCCCGCGCGGACACTGATTGGGTCTGTCGCCGCAAGGTGAGGACTAGAGTCCGGAGCGCTGCGACGGAGGCGTCCGGCGGCGACACGCCGCACGCGTATCTATCATCAAACCAGGTGGTAAGATCACTGCTATCAAACTTATATGACCTCGGAAGCCTCTGTATTCTCTCATTTCCGATATCACGTGAGAAGACTGAAAGGAATTTCAAGAGCTAATGGAATTGGCATAGGTTTACCAAAATATACAACCTGCACGGAATTTAAGTTGCAAGTGTACAAGTTGTAGCACCGCGCTCAATCCCGAGCCTCCGGTGCAGCCGCACGGGCCCCGCACGGGCCCCCGTCCCGCCCCGCCCCGTGGGCCTGACATCTTTTTATTGCCCTTTTGTTTCCATTTCCTCGGCTTCCTCGGAAGGTCCTCTCGTAAATCTCCGCGTCTCCGTTTTGTTCTTATTTCAGATTTATTTCTGTTTGTATGTTCAAGTGCTCGCAGCGCGCGGATAAAGGATAATGTTTTTAAATTAAACGTCTGGCCCAAGGTGCGAGCGCTCACTAGGTGCTGGCGGACGATGTTCTACCGTGCGGCGGAGGACATCGCATGGGTCAGTACCCAGTCGGGCGCGGCGAGCGCGGCGCGGCGGGTGCGCGCGACACCTGACCGCAGGCCCAGACACCGCGCCGCCGCAACGCATCTCATCACGATACACCCGTGTCTGATGTGCTCACATATTACACGCCGCCGCCGCACACTCCTTTCATGAACATATTTGAATCTACTTGTAACTGGATCTAACTGGATCTGTAACTCAGGACAATGTAATAACATTAACTGAGCAAAATACCAAATGCACACAAGACGTTTCCAGTTGAGTGCTCGTATATTGTACCGACGTGACGTTGAGCACAGGGCTAACGACTGGACGACGGCTTTAACTTAAACTTCTAAATAAGCTTCCGGGCGGGTGGGCGGTAAGGCGACAAGTGGCTCTTGTTGCGAGGGCAGGAAGGTCGCGAGTCGCGCGTCGCGGCCGCGCCGCTCCGGTGCGGGCGGTTTGTTTGTTTGCATTCCTCTCGGCGCGCCGTCACTGCGGGTATTAATACTTCGTCATGTGTCGACTCGCTCGCTACAATGTTCACCTACTCGTACCGGTACCAGTGTGACCGGCACACGCCGGCGCCCGGGAACTACTCCCTGCCGAGACATTAGCATCGCAAACGAGCCACAAACCCCGGCCGGCACCGGGCACTCACTTCACCCGCAAAATATATCTACATCTTCGTCGGTCACCGATATTAGGTACATATTAGGTACATATTAGGTACATATTTTGAAAGGTATTAGTACTTCAAAATATACATACTTTAGTATAATGTTCTTACTAATTAAATATATTTCGTTTGATGTAAAGAACAATAAAGCTCAAAATCCTGAAATATTGATAGTTTGAGTAATAAATCAATGCGAAGTAGATAGTTGTAAAGCGTCCTTGGTAATAAGTAGTACAGAAGTTTCATGGGCGGCGTGTTGTACAATGGAGTCCCTGCCCGCGTGCCGCCGGCCCGCGCGCGCCCGCCGCTACTCTGACCCAAACCTCTTCGCCGCGGCTCCACCGCGTGCCGGAGGTAGTGTAATCAGCGCTTTGTATTCCGCGCCGCTGCGCTTTATTGCGCTGTTCATCTCTACGTGCGGATATTAAACCGGTATCGGAGCCGAGTATTAGCGTCGCTATTATATTATGAACTGATTTATTCGCTGGAGCTCCGATCGTAAGCTCTGCGCCGGATTACCGTAATATACTACTCACATCAGGCGGCGATGGTACTTCCAGATCGCAATGCACTGCCTGGTGCATCGGTGGCGATACAGAAACAAAATGCACTCCACTTTTTACATGTTAACTTTCATATTTGACTTATTCTTATAAACATCTTCTTTGCGTATCACTGGCACTAAATTGAACCAGCCCAGAACTTGGCCAAGGTGACTGCATCATCTGTAGTCCTGTTGGGCTTGGGGTAGGATGTAGTGCACATCAAACAGGGCATAGAGTCAGTAAATGTGCCATGGTTTAGGATGATTCTCCACATTCACAATTTTTTGAGTTTTCACGTAAATATAGGTTATTAAAGGTATAATGTAGTAATAAATATTGTTCAGGTAATCGATATTTATTTAGGATTTGATGGGATGCAGGAGGGTTGATGTCTCGCATGATATTCTAGCGTCATCCCCACTAGGAACATCTGTCGAGCGACAAGCTGGTTACAGATAGAAGTGAACTGAATGCGATCTGCGGCCGAGGCCGGCCCGCGAAATACCGGCTGTCATCAGTCGGTTACCGAGAGCGGGTCAACGTCAGACTTCTTGCGAACACGAGCTGTTGGCTTCGTGTTGGGTAGCATCTGTATGATACATCACAAACAAAGCATTTCAAAATCAAAAAAGTCAACTAGGTAGTCATAATTTGGTCGGACAAGAAATAGTATTGTTACAATTGATAGCCCATCGGCACAATGAAACAATAAAACTATTTAGAGTTGAATGCGTTCAAGCACATAATCATCAAATAAATCATATTAATAGAGCGCGCGGGCGCGGCGCGCGGCGCGCGGCGGCTGGGCGCGTGTGGAACACTGTTGATTGTAAACCGGCTAATGCCCGCGCTACTTGTTACTACTCGCTGCGATAAATCACCCATTACTCGAGTGCGGAGTATTATATGTTCAACTATAAACTACAAGTATACGGGCGCCAAGCTGCGCCGCGAGGTTTCACTCGTAGGACTCTGAGGGTACCTTAATGACTAGTACAAAGTATATTCGCACATTTGGTGCGGAATTTTGTGCATTTTTTACCGTTATTATGAACTAGAGCCGCGCGGGGAAGCGCACGTGGCGACGCGTCGCAGGAGAGCGCATATACGTTTCATTCCATAAAAATAATGAGATGCTAGTGTCTATTGCTCTACTCTACTCCAGACATGTGAAGTCGACGCGAACTTGTTTCATTACACAGCTCACGGGCTGAATACATTGACCATTCACGCGATTGACTACAAAATAAATAACAACTAACGTGCACAAGCCAACACGATACCCTTTAAAGTTTTGGGTCATTAATTATATTATAGTGGCGGTCGTGACAACACGTTGTGGTGAGGTGAGATGAGCGCGTGATCTCCATCACAATAGACGCGAGGCGCGACCGCGGGCTGAGGGCGCTGCGTGCTGCGGGCCGAGGGCGCTGCGTGCTGCGGGCCGAGGGCGCTGCGTGCTGCGGGCCGAGGGCGCTGCGTGATGCGGGCCGAGGGCGCTGCGTGCTGCGGGCCGAGGGCGCTGCGTGCTGCGGGCCGAGGGCGCTGCGTGATGCGGGCCGAGGGCGCTGCGTGCTGCGGGCCCGGCCGTCCGACTAGTTCGATATCGACTAACAAAACGATAAGCACCCGGAAGTGTTAACAATTACAGTTACAATCAAGATACCTAGGTACATATCCGCGCCGTCGCGGTTTTGGTACTCACAATATATTATCCTCATATTTCTGATATCTGAGCGAGACTTGTATTATATCTTACCGCACATCGCACACGATCATGAACAAGTAGCGCGTCGGTACAAGAGGTGTCGGCTCCGAGTGATCTCCGCGAGAACGGGACTGATCTGACAATCATACTCATTGGCCAATATAGTCGATTGCTTGTCGGAGGACGACCGGACAGTGTAATAACCTACGCGTCAGCGTGCAGTGAACAAATATGAGGCACAGATGTTTTATCTGACGATGGCCTTTGAGCCTTACTTGTAGGTGACTGTATTTCATTTCAACTACAAGCATGGCTCAGGGGCGTATTGTTTAGTGTGAGCGACTTGTTTGACATGCGTGACACTTGCTTCTACTCTGTGGACATTGTTACACCCGATGACCTCCGGGCCAGCGTTCCGCGCCAAGCGCCAATTTCCTAAATAATAAGTAGTCCTGTGAGGGGAGAACGAGATTAAGTGAAAATTAATTTGCGTTGCCGACGGGTGTAGCCGGGGCACGTCAGTAACTTATATTATGTTATACCTCTTATTTAATCCTTTTATATATTAGTATAGATTATAATTTAAAATAAGTTGCAGAGAACCAATCACGGACACCACACAGAGAAATGTTAAAATAGTGGTCCCGAGGCCCTCCCGGCTGAGAGCGGCGGCACAGGCCCCGTAACAACACATTCCTCTTCGATACGGCACAACGTAGAACACAATAACCAACTAAAACTAAACCAGTAACTCACACTCGCAGCTATCCTTATTGTGCGGTCGGGTAATATCGGGGACCGAGATTCATATCTCATTCTAAAGTCGGTTAACTGGTTTATTATTGTTGTCCAAATATGCAAACAATAAGTTCCATTGAGTGAAACAAGAACATCTGCTAGTGTAATTTGGAAAGCTCTTGGCTACGAGAATTCTTGTTGGGTATCCTCCGCAGTCCCGAGCCAACGCGGCGCGCCGCGAGCCAAGCCGCGAGGCGCCGCCAATGACGCCGCTCCTCCACCGCTCCACTCGTATTATAAATGCACGTCGCACGCCTCGAACTTCACAACACATTCAATTGAAGCTTATCATTTATTTATCACAGCTGTTTCGAGTTCGCCCCTCTCCGGAGTCTGCTAACACGACTCGGTGATGCAATCATGTTGGCTTCATGTTTAACAAAGCGAAAAGAAAGTGAGTGAGTCCACTCGGAGGAGCGCGGGGCGGGAGGACGCACTTCAATTGGAATATGCTCGGGGGAACATGTCTGCTCAGTCCGTGCTGTCTTTGAATTGTCAGATTCAGAAATTGAACCATAGAAATGAAATACGACATCTTGTGGCGACGCTCATGTACATGACGCTCGCCGGTGAACTGCTCTGAACACACTTCTAAAGGACCTTTATACGACTTTGATATTTGGTACATGTGCAAGCCTGCGCGAGCCATGGCTCGCGAGCCTGTGCGCTAGGTGGGTACGCGGCTAATAACGAGCGCTCACCGGCACAACGCACCGACTCGCTACTACTTTCATATTTTACTTATCACAAGATAATTGTAGCTCACTTTGTAGAAACACTCCTTCACACATAATGCACACATCACAAAATAATTATAGTGTCTTATGTGGCAATATGGTGGCGATATCTACAATAGATATTTATTATTATGTATACATAATGTCATAATATGTACTCATACTAACGTCGGGTTCGTATTACAAATAAATATTACGAAGATATACGGTGTCAGCACAGTTGAGTAATCACGTCGTAGGGTGGAGACGAACGGAGAACCAGACTGTGGCTTTTGACAATAATTGAAACGAAAGGGCGCGTCCCCGGGGAGCCGATAAATCAAAATAAAATTAAACAATCAGGAGAAACGACGCGCGCGGCGTGACGGTGGGACGACGTTACGGTGGGATGGCGGGACGGCGGGACGGCGGGACGGCGGGACGGCGGGACGGCGGGACGGCGGGACGGCGGGACGGCGGGACGGCGTGAGGACGTGTCCCGGGCCTGGCCACGGTACGATGACGGGTCCGGTGCCGGTGCCGGCCATTATTCGCTTCCCTTCCCATAACACGGGAAGATACACAGAAAACCTGACGAACACAACATTTTGTTACTGCCCAACTCATTCTAATAGATCCCTGTTTCCGGATGGGAATAGCTCGTTTCTGGAGGTCGGTAGGTCGATCCGACCTTGCACCAATTATTTTTTCATTACGTAGTTACATGCCCTATTTGCACGCGCACGACGCACGTGCAACGAATAAAAGATACAATGTTGCTTTTGCAACAGCATTAGCATTAACTGAAAAATATTACGGTTTTACCAGTTTGTTCATTTTATACTAGCAGCCCCCCGCGGTTTTACCCGCGTTTTTCCCGTTCCCTTGGGAATTTTGGGATACAAAATAGCCTATATCCTTCCCGTTGAATGTCGCAATTCATTACAAAAATAATTACTTATGTAAGTCAGGTTCCCGAGATTAGCTCGAACATACATACAAACAAACAAACTTACAAATTATACCTCTTTATAATATTATTTTATCAGCTATGGACGGCAACCCGTCTAGGAGAAGGACACTCCGAAATTAAACCAACTGGTACGGGGCAGCAGCCGTGTTAAAACTGACAGAAGGCCGAAGAAAAATAAATTCGGTAGGGCTTCTGATCAGACATTAAGAGGCGGTACGCCGGCTCCTAAACTGCGGTGCAGAAAGCAACGGGAAACTACTGCACAACTCCTCCCAAACAAATGAAAATGATGCAGACACCAAAAAGTAGTAGGAGAAGTCTGCATCGGACTCACCGACAAGAGCCTTGCTCTTAAATTTATGATGATAATATTATTATTACATTATATTATATATTATAATTATTGTATGGATATAGGGAAGAGGCGTATTTTAGAAGGCTTTATTGTAGTAATTGTTCGTAGCCTCGTAGCACCGTAGCATAGCGTCGTACTTGTAGTTCGTAGCACCGTAGTATTACGAGACACGTAGCAACATCGTAGCGCGACTTCCGAGGTACAGTACAATCCACTTCAAGTCAAATTCAAGTGTACATGTTACGGCTAATACCCGAAGTGCGGCTACACCTAGTTCTAACCGACTAAAACTAGGTGTAGCCGCACTTCGGGTATTAGCCGTATGTCATTTTAATGAAAAGAGAGAGTTTAAACATGAAAAAAAAAAATAACCCTATCCTACCGAATAGTAAGTAATTCGGTAGGTTAGGGTTATTTTTTTTTTCATGTTTAAACTCTCTCTTTTCATTAAAATGACATACGGCTAATACCCGAAGTGCTTATTATAATTTTGCAGAGTTTTAGTCTCTTGGAAACAAGATGTCTGCTGTCATGTAATGGTCACAAAATTGATGTGATGTGTCCGCGTCCTCGCGTCGTGATCGTTACCCGACTACACCCCTCCCCGGGTGTTATCGTCCGTCTGGTTGACAGTTTCCAATTTGAATCACAATCTCCGCTGCACTGGCCCCGTGCCATTCAGCGCGCCGTGACGGACAGCCACGGAATTCGATGCACCGTGACGATACGTGGCGTGCCGTGACGCGACGTGACACGTGTCTGCAATACTGATAATTATCAGCAGCTGCAGTACATCACTCCCCGCCCCGCGAGGCATCCCCCGCGACGCGCCGTCACATTACTACAGACAAACAATGAAGGATAATAATAGAGCCAATGATCATTTGTCAAGACTGTAACAAACTAACCCGTCCAGAGTGATGCGATGTGAATAACGTTGATTGTGTTACTCATCATGCATTGATGCTGATTCGTTATAAGAACAATCAGTAATTTAGATCAGGGCATTTAGATCGGCCAGCAGGAGCCCGGCAGGAACAACAAGAGATGCGAACAGCTTTTTTTAGGAACCGTCATTTATTTTAATGGAAATAACAGCAGTCGTTGATTTATGAAAATCAGCGTGTTCATGAATCGAACGTGCTTTTTATTGTGTAACTAGCAGCGCCCCGCGATGTTACCCGCGTTGTGCCGTGTCCCGTATAAAATAACATTCCACTTAAAGAATTATTGGAATCAGACGGGTTGTGCTTAGATTAGCGCATTTAAACAAACAATGATGGGTATAGGCCAATGAGTATCCCGTAATTCCCACGGGAACGGGTACAACGCAGGTAAAAACACGGGGTATTTATAGTAGGTAGATAAGATCAATCAAAACGATTAGTTTACGCTAAGAAACATATCAAATTGAATGGAAGGCTTCTCAAGTAACGTTTTTAATTAAGTGAAAATTATTTATATGATATATTCTGATAATAAAGAGCCTCCCAATAATTGAATTTATCAAGTTTTGAAAGACACTGCTTACTTATACCGAGTTGTTTACTTATTGTGTTGTCAGGATGCGGATCAGCCAGCGTAGCACGGCCTCGCGCATCGCGCGGTGAGGTGGCTGTGAGGCGGCGGTGAGTTGGCGTTGAGGCAGCGGTAGGGCGGCGGTGAGGCGAAATGGACGACCCGGAACGCATCGCGCGCGACCGCGCCGCGTGCGCGCTCACCAACAACCGCTCCACGCCCCCGCCAGGTACGGCCCGTCCTCGCTCAGCATGTGACCGACCGCCGCCAGCCACTCAACCCTCGCGTCTGGTTGCAGGTGTGTACTGCGAGGGCACCTTCGACTCGTGGCTGTGCTGGGGCCACACGCGCGCCAACTCCACTGCCTACGCGGCCTGCCCCGCTTTCGTACCCGGCTTCAGCTCCGACCGTGAGTCATCCCCCCCCCCAACTCCGCGACGCCGTGTCTCCAGTTCGTAATCCGGTAATCCGGTGTTTGTTCCGTTACAGTGTTCGCGCACAAGGAGTGCATGGAGAACGGCACGTGGTTCCTGCACCCGGAGACGGGCCGGCCATGGTCCAACTACACGACGTGCGTGAAGCCCGAGGAAGTCAGTACCCGTCCCGCGCGGTGTGGCGGTGCGTCTCCCCTCGCGCTCACTCGCTCTTGTCTCTGTGCAGGATTTCAGCGACATCATCGCGATGTACGAGCTCGGCTACAGCATCTCGCTCGTCGCTCTGCTGCTGTCGCTCGCCATTCTCTCCTACTTCAAGTGAGTACTCCGGCTCTACCTTATGACAATTATTGTAAATCCTTTTGTAGTGCGACTGTGTGATGTACCGACCTATATTGTGGTGTTCAGGAGCCTGCGGTGCGCGCGCATCACTGTGCACATGAACCTGTTCGCGTCGTTCGCGCTGAACAACTGCCTATGGTTGGTGTGGTACGGCGCCGTGGTGGGCGCGCCCGACACGCTGAGCGCGTCGCCCGCGTGGTGCCGAGCGCTCAACACGCTGCTGCAGTACGCGATGCTTACCACCTACACGTGGATGCTGTGCGAGGGGCTGTACCTGCACACGGTGCTGGTGTCAGCGTTTGTGTCGGAGCGGCGCCTGGTGCGCGCGCTGCTGGCCGTCGGTTGGGCGCTGCCGGCAGCGGCGGCGGGCGCGTACGCCGCGCGCCGCGCCGCCGGCGCCTACGCGGACGCGGACGCGCCCTGCTGGCTGGACGAGGGCGCGCCGCCACCCGAGCTCGCCACACTTGCCGTGCTCGCCGTGGTGCTCAACGTGGGCTTCCTGTGCAACATCGTGCGCGTGCTATGCACGAAGCTGCGCGCGGGCGCGGCGGCGGGCGCGGCGCGGCCGTCAGCCACGGCGCTGCACGCGCTCCGCGCCACTTGCCTGCTGGCGCCTCTGCTGGGCCTGCAGTACCTGCTGATGCCGTTCAAGCCGCTGCGCACCGCGTCATGGTGGCTCGCGTACGAGTACACCGCGGCGCTGGTCACCTCGCTGCAGGGGCTCTGCGTCGCGGTGCTCTACTGCTTCTGCAACGGCGAGGTGCTGGCGCAGCTGCGGCGGCGCTGGCGCGTGCTCACGTTCCGGCCACGCGCCAACTCGACGACGGCCACCACGGTGTCGGTAGGTGCGCGGTGCCGCCTGGTGCCCGCCTGCCCCCGCGACGGGGCCGGCGCGCACCGCTCACCGCCGCGCCTCTCGCTGTTGCAGTTCGTGCGCTCGGCGGGCGGCGGCGCGCCCGAGGAGAAGGTGTGACTGGCGGCCGGCGGCGGTGACGACGGGGGCGGGGGTGAGCGCGGGGGCGAGGGGGGCGCACGCCGCGCCGCGCATCAGCGGCACATCCGCTTCGAGCGCGCCGAAAGCGACGAGGACGCACCGCCGGACGCGCGCTTGCTGTGAGCCCCCGCGCCCTGCGCCCCGCGCCGCCCCCGCCCCGCCTGCACCCTACATGCTGCCTTCCAACTCGAGCCGCTGTTCTTACGGTTCTTACTATGAACTTATCTTAAAACTATGGGTCGAGAAGTGTTCTAAAGTTCAAGTTAATATACTGCAGTTGAAACTCTCAAAACATTCAAAAGTACTAGTGATTAAAGGTTTCTACTACAGCATATACCTACCAACAAGTTTTTATAATATATAACAAGCCTTTGTGTAGTTTGTTGTATCACAAACATTATAATCGATATAGAAATATAGACGTGATGAACAAGAGACACCTGTGATCTGACTCCCCTTCAGCCGCCATCTCTTCAGGCGTTGACATCGGACTTGCATAGCATAGTGAGTACTCGCACTGGACACACCTTGTGTACCAAGAGTTTCACACCTCAGTTTAAAAGTATTTAATAATGTAAAGGTAAGGATCGAGCAATTTTTGTAAATAAAGTTTATGTATTTCTTAAAACGATTTTTCATTAATCATTTTAATCAGAATACATTTTTCAATATTTACTTTATATATTTAAGTATAATCAATAAATCATTTATATGTTCTCAATAATCAGTTTCTACCTAATGGCCTAGAAAAATGTTCCGTGTGAGGTGTCGCATGTAACATGTTGCTCAGTGATTGTCGGAAGAGAGTGATCTATTTGTGTCCATGTATTGAGAGTGGCTATTATTGCAGCATATTGATCGATGAATCGATCGACGCATTGTGTCCGCGAGCCGGCGCGGGCGCATCGCGCATCGCGCTATTAATACTGCGACACCTGCGCGCGCGCGCCTTATACGGCCCTGCTCAAGAAATGAAACACACACCTTCGGTAACAAAATTATAATAACAATCGTACAAATCAGAGACACTTACAACAACTTACACGATCAACGAGGCCGCGACACCGACGACAATATAACGTAAATTAACGTAACATAATGAAGGTACAAATGAAATGCGTTTAGATTAGAAGCACTTGCGGTGGACGATACCGGGACCCGACTCGTCGTACTCCTGCTTCGAGATCCACATCTGCTGGAAGGTGGAGAGCGACGCCAGGATGGAGCCGCCGATCCACACGGAGTACTTGCGCTCGGGCGGCGCGATGATCTTGATCTTGATGGTGGAGGGCGCCAGCGCCGTGATCTCTTTCTGCATCCGGTCGGCGATACCGGGGTACATGGTGGTGCCGCCTGACAGCACCGTGTTGGCGTACAGGTCCTTGCGGATGTCGACGTCGCACTTCATGATGGAGTTGTACACGGTCTCGTGAATGCCGCACGACTCCATGCCCAGGAACGAGGGCTGGAACAGCGCCTCGGGGCAGCGGAAGCGTTCGTTGCCGATGGTGATGACCTGCCCGTCCGGCAGCTCGTACGACTTCTCCAGCGAGGTGGACGCCGCCGCCGTCTGCATCTCCTGCTCGAAGTCGAGCGCCACGTAGCACAGTTTCTCCTTGATGTCCCGCACGATCTCGCGCTCCGCCGTCGTGGTGAAGGAGTAGCCGCGCTCCGTGAGGATCTTCATGAGGTAGTCGGTGAGGTCGCGCCCGGCCAGGTCCAGGCGCAGGATGGCGTGCGGCAGCGCATAGCCCTCGTAGATGGGCACCGTGTGCGACACGCCGTCGCCCGAGTCCAGCACGATGCCCGTCGTGCGGCCGGACGCGTACAGCGACAGCACGGCCTGGATAGCGACGTACATCGCGGGGCAGTTGAAGGTCTCGAACATGATCTGCGTCATCTTCTCGCGGTTGGCCTTCGGGTTGAGCGGCGCCTCCGTCAGCAGGATGGGGTGCTCCTCGGGCGCGACGCGCAGCTCGTTGTAGAACGTGTGGTGCCAGATCTTCTCCATATCGTCCCAGTTGGTGATGATGCCATGCTCGATGGGATACTTGAGCGTGAGGATGCCGCGCTTGCTCTGCGCCTCGTCGCCCACATACGAGTCCTTCTGGCCCATGCCTACCATGACGCCCTGGTGGCGCGGCCGACCCACGATGGAGGGAAACACGGCGCGCGGCGCATCGTCGCCCGCGAACCCGGCCTTGCACATGCCAGACCCGTTGTCCACCACCAGCGCACCCGCATCGTCGTCACACATCTTGGCTGCTCACGGGTTCACTTGACACACACCGACAGCTGTAACACACAACCGACACGCGGGTTAGTGGCGGCGAAGCGCTCGCTCCGCCCCGGCCTCCTCTCGGCTACGAGGAACCAGATGAAGAGCGATATTACTGGCCGCTGAAGCGGAAAGCGCAATTTGTTTTAATTTAAGCTGATACAGAGCAAATCGAATTTAACAATAATGTAGCTATGATGTAGGCCAATTTATTGATACGTTATATGAATTATACCTTTTTTAGAATTGCGAATAAGCTATTTTTAAGTCAATTAACAATTTAATTAATAATATGTAAGCAAAGAGGACTCACAACGAGCGCAAACGCCGGTGACGGTAGAGTGTGCGAGTGAACGGGCTGCGGGCCTTTATAGAGCGGGTGGCGGGCGGCGGCGGCGGCGGGCGGCGGCGGCGGCGGGCGGCGGCGGCGGGCGGGCGGCGCGCGCGCCCTACAAGGCGACCGCGCCGCCCGTCGCCGTGCTCTCCCGACTGCCATTTATGAGCATCACAACTTTTCACCTCCACATAATAATAGATCACGAATCTACATTCAGTGATTACCGCACGCACACACTCTTGCATTCCCGCATATCTTTAAATGGAAGTGTTTGCGAGCTCAATCCCTAAGAGAACTGGGCCAAAACCGTTGGAGCGTGGACGAAAAGTTCAAGAATGCTTGATCGAGAGAGTGGATCGAGTCCATGATTATGATTGTGCGTAATGTTACTCCCCAAAATTCATTATGTTACTCCTCTCGTAATTAGTTAGAGCGATTGTAATTGCTAAGCAAAGTGCTGCTCCCTCACTATTTGGATGGAAACCATCAGTCAGCGTCAGAGCACATTCAGAGTGCTCGATAAATTATCTGTTCCGATGGGTGCAATCGTTAGTCTACGTCGGAGGTCTCTACACGCTCTGAGAACACCAGCGGTGAGTAACGCGCACGACATGATGGTGAGCACCTATTATGAGTAATGTTATTTTTGTTATAATTTCGAGTAGATTAATAGCCAACCCTGGTGTCGGAGTTTTCTAGACCGCCTAAAGGCCTCCAACATGGTCTAACGATTGAAACAACCGGGACCGACTGCTTTAACGTGCCCTCCGAAGCACGGTAGCGCTCAGATAGAAATGCCACCATCGGCCACCCATTCAAGTAGGGGGCAACCTGCACGTTGCTTAACTGTCCAATGAACTGACATCGCTTGGTCAAACTACAACACGAGCGCTACTACGTTTGCGAATCGTTTGAATTCTGACTAATCATTCTTAGCAACGCGTTCATCAAAGTAAGTTTGTTTTCCCACATGAGAGTCAGGTCATTAATTCAGTCAATTCATTAATTCACTTCTATTATGTCAGTGGCCAACCCTGTGGCCTAAAGGCTCCGACATGGTGTAACGAATGCAACAACCGGGACCGACAATTTAACATGCCTCCGAAACACGGCAGCGCTCCGATATAAATGCCAGTATTGGCCACCCATCCCAGTACGGGCCGAGCTGCACAATCGCAAAACAAAACAATAAACACAACAAAACGAGTATCACTCCTAAAAGTATTCACTTAGTTTTTCGGCTCCATCCTATCCTACTAATATATTATTATACATATTTATACATATTATAAATTCGAAAGATTGTGAGGATGGATGTATGTATGGATGGATGTATGGATGTATGTTTGTTGCTCTTTCACGCAAAAACTACTGAACGGATTTGGATGAAACTTTACACTAATATAGGTTATACATCAGAATAACATATGGGATACATTTTATCCCGAAATCCCTGCGGGAACGGGTACAACGCAGGTAACACCGCGGGGAGCAGCTAGTCTAGGCTAGTCTATAAATAGACCATGTTCCTATGTCTAGTGTTCCGTGTATCATTAAGAAAACGGGGACATCATTTATAATGTTGATCTATTGAATTTAAGCGACATCTAGCAGCGAGTAGCGAATACTGTGTGCAATCTTTGACATGAATTATCCAATGGGTTGATCTTAGGAATATGCTTTGTGATATCTACTGGCTGCTACGCGGTGAGTACTATTTAAACATACTCGTAACATACTCGTAACTCGTAACTCGTAACATACTCGGTGTGGGTCAGTATCTCAACGATGGCGCTGTCCTCAATAGGCAGTCAGCGGAAGACTGATTTTGTTATTTCTAAAAAACTATCATCTCGGGACATGTAGCAAAGTATTCCTCTTCTTTTTATTCCATTATGGAAGAAGCAAAGACTGGTTTTAGTATTCCGTATACCATTTTTGTTATTCTTATTCGTATTAATTATTTTATTTGTTTTACACTACAGTACAACATTACTGTTGACTTACTTGTTATATATAATTAATTTAAATTATATCTCTGAATTAGTAAACTCTGTGTAGTGGCGAGAAGTGGAACTTGTTTTATTCTATTGTGCAGAGGCAGACTGTGATATTATTATTAGACCAGTGCCGATAATTTTAAAAACAAAAAATAAGAATAGTAGGATGAAACCCATTAGAAAAGGAGGGGAATATTATAAAAATTAAAGGAAAAATAAATTACGGGCGATCTGAGGTCGGGAAGGGGGAAGGGGGTGGGTTTTTAGGGGTAAAAATGCTTTATCTCGATTTCCGGAAAAACCACAAGTCCTACGGAAACAAGTCAAATGGCAAAGTTGTAGGTAATAAAATGATCTACAACTCTTGTATTGACAATTTGTTCACATAACCTCAAAATATATGTGAAAAATTCGAAATACCACGTTTTTGGTTTTTTATGTTTATGTTCCTCAAAAATATTTTTGTTTCTACGAAATTTGGTGAAAACTTTCCTTATTATGTCCCTAATACACTGTAATTTATTTGATTAAAAATATTTATTTTTTCACCTTATTTTGAATTAATACCGAAAAAACACCCCAATTTTCAATCGAAAATTCACCCGTCAAAATATCAGCTTTTTTCAAAAACTTGGTATGTTTTCTGTTCCTTGAAATCTCTACTTTCCGATGGTGAAAAAATATATATATGTTACCATAGTAAATCTTCTCAGAAAATGCAAAAAATCAAAAAATCTAAAAAAAATTTAACAGTTGCTTTATTTAATGCTAATTACATTTATGTCATAAAAAATCTCATTACATATAATATAAATGTAAATCGTACTTATATTGAATTGAAAAACAAACCTACGAGGAAGTTAATGATTCAGAACAAATTGTGGATGAGGAACCAACGCATTCTGGAAATAATATTGGAGAGGAAGAAGGTGATAGGCATGAAGATTTCGAAGATCTACTAGAATTGGAAAGGTTTGACGAATCTAACGATGAAGAAATGCCATCAAAAAGACAAAAACTACTAAACAAAAATCCTAAATAAAATAGAAGCCTGTAATGTCCCACTACTGGGCAAATGCCTCTCATCTCACTGAAGATATCGTTACAGTGAGGAGAATGTAATCACAACGCTTGCCTAATGCGGGTGGGTGATATTAAAATCCGAGCCATGTTTAGAAAAGTAGGAAACATGGCTTCGACCGACCTGTTAATTAAACCTGGAACCTCAGATTTGGCAGGCGAGTGCGCATTGGCAGGCGAGTGCACATACCTAAACCGCCAAGGTGGTTTCCCATTATTAATTTAAATTATTATTTATTTTTATATGAAATTATAACGCGATGATCGTCAAACTTTATTGAAACCAAGTGATTGTGTATTTGAGTTTTATCTAGTCATCGCTAGATGGCGGTGTTAGCAGTCAAGGTAATACAAAATACGGAAAAACTTGTAAAATAGTCTGAAAAATCGAGTATTAATTTCCAGAAATACTATTCCTAGTCTATTTAACCTTTAAGTATGGACGTGGAGTCTCACAGGCTACTCGATGTTTTCGTTTTCTTAGTTTCACCTAATTCCCTCCACTCCACGCGATTGAGCGGCTCAGTAGCTTTTGTTTTAGTTGTAAAACTACCAACGAGGGAGGAGGTAGCGTCTTCCGATGAATATCACGTAAATAATAACCATCAAAATATTGACCGTAGCCTGTCAGGCTACACGTCCATTGTTGCCCTATGATATATTTTATAAGGGCGATTAGGCTTGTTTCAGATTTTTTAGTCCAAAATGTCAAAAATTTATATAACATGCACCAATCAAAAGCTGCGGAGAGATATCCTAAAAAAATTAGCCGTTTTCTTGTGGTGCCTCATGTGCAAAGGCGTGTTATAAATACACGATTACCAAGAGAGCTGAGGTTGACCATGACTCGAGTTTTAGGTAATGATATGGTTACAGAAGATGTCCAGGATCAGGAAACCAGTCAAAGAGCATGTAGAATCTGTCCCGCCAAAAGACATAGGATGACTACCCAAGTTTGTGTTGGGTGCAGCAAACCTGTGTGCCTCCAATGTTCTAAACCTTTGTGCACTGACTGCCAATAAATTTACGTTATTAGACTGTTGTCAATTTTTTTTATATTTGTTACCTGAAGTAGTTGTTTTGTGTTTTTGGTTTTTTATATATTATATTTTGAGAAAAAAAGACTCATTTTGTTACAGTAGTTAGTTTAGCTGTTTTTAATACCTAAAAATATAAATTGAGTAGATTTAAACTGAAAAGTGCCATAATTTTTGGTTTTTGAAATTTCTATAATTCTTGAAATAAAAGTTGATTATATAAGCACGTTATTTTATTGCTAAATCACATAACTTTAATATTCAATCAGTTTTAAAGCGATCTTATATCAAATTCCCAAAAAAAAAATGTGTGTGCATATAGGAGCCTGTGAGACTCCACGTCCACAGTAGTGTTAAGAAAAAATGACGTCCATACTTAAAGGTTAAGTATATTCTAATAAAAAAAAATTAAAAAGCTGAAATTACCGTTGAAATCAAATAATGTATTATTCGCACAGAACGTCTCTTACCAAAGGTAACAGAAGAAGGGAGAGGTGGCGTGGGCCCGTTTGTTCGACGTCATAAGGCACTTCCATACGAGCAAAAATGTCGAAAATGGTATCGTTGGATTCGTCTTCGAAAATACTATATGGAAATAAATTAAAAACATACTGCAATCATATGTTATGATGTCAAAAAAAGGGAAAATCTAAAAATTCTTTTAATGAATGTTATATGAGAATTGTATTGGGATTCTTACTCTGGCATAAAACCTATCAATTAATTACTATATTTTGAGTTCTTAACCGACTCAAACCTAATTTTTGACAACCTGACCAACTCAAACCTAACTTTTAACAACCTGACCAACTCAAACCTAACTTTTGGAAACCTAACCGACTCAAACCTAACTTTTGCCAACCTGACCGACTCACACCAAACTTTTGCCAACCTGACCGACTCAAACCTAACTTTAGACAACCTGACCAACTCAAACCTAACGTTTGGAAAACTAATCGAATCAAACCTCACTTTTGGAAACCTAACCGACTCAAACCTATCTTTTGGAAACCTAACCGAATCAAACCTAACTTTTGTCAACCTAACCGACTCAAACCTAACTTTTGCCAACTTGACCGACTCAAACCTAACTTTTGCCAATCTAACCGACTCAAACCTAACTTTTGACAACCTGACCAACTCAAACCTAACTTTTGGAAACCTAATCGAATCAAACCTAACTTTTGGAAACCTAACCGACTCAAACTTAACTTTTGGAAACCTAACCGAATCAAACCTAACTTTTGTCAATCTAACCAACTCAAACCTAACTTTTGCCAACTTGACCGACTCACACCTAACTTTTGCCAACCTGACCGACTCAAACCTAACTTTTGACAACCTGACCAACTCAAACCTAACGTTTGGAAAACTAATCGAATCAAACCTAACTTTTGGAAAACTAACCGACTCAAACCTATCTTTTGGAAACCTAACCGAATCAAACCTAACTTTTGTCAACCTAACCGACTCAAACCTAACTTTTGCCAACTTGACCGGCTCAAACCTAACTTTTAACAACCTGACCAACTCAAACCTAACTTTTGGAAACCTAACCGACTCAAACCTAACTTTTGCCAACCTGACCGACTCACACCTAACTTATGACAAGCTGACCGACTCAAACCTAACTTTTGACAACCTGACCAACTCAAACCTAACTTTTGGAAACCTAATCGAATCAAACCTAACTTTTGGAAACCTAACCGACTCAAACTTAACTTTTGGAAACCTAACCGAATCAAACCTAACTTTTGTCAATCTAACCAACTCAAACCTAACTTTTGCCAACTTGACCGACTCACACCTAACTTTTGCCAACCTGACCGACTCAAACCTAACTTTTGACAACCTGACCAACTCAAACCTAACGTTTGGAAAACTAATCGAATCAAACCTAACTTTTGGAAAACTAACCGACTCAAACCTATCTTTTGGAAACCTAACCGAATCAAACCTAACTTTTGTCAACCTAACCGACTCAAACCTAACTTTTGCCAACTTGACCGGCTCAAACCTAACTTTTGCCAATCTGACCGACTCAAACCTAACTTTTGGAAACCTAATCGAATCAAACCTAACTTTTGGAAACCTTACCGACTCAAACCTAACTTTTGGAAACCTAACCGAATCAAACCTAACTTTTGTCAACCTAACCTACTCAAACCTAACTTTTGCCCACCTAACCGACACAAACCTTACTTTTGGCAACCTAACGAACTCAAACCTAACTTTTGGAAACCTAACCGACTCAAACCTAACTTTTGCCAACCTGACCGACTCAAACCTAACCGACTCAAACATAACTTTTGCCGACCAAGCAAACTCAAACCTAACTTTTGCCAACCAAACCGATTCAAACCTAACTTTTGCCAACCTGACCGACTCAAACCTAACTTTTGCCAACGTGACTGACTCAAACCTAACTTTTGCCAACGTAACTGATTCAAATCATACTTTAATTATAGTAATTGAACAAAAGCAAGCATTGTTTTTTAGAAATAGAAATAGAAATAGAAATAGAAAACGTTTATTCACAACATAAAAGAGATGATATACAAAAAAATAAAGTAAACAAAAAATAAGAAAGAGAATACGAAAAAGGACAAAAATTATAAAATAAAACCACGTTGTGAAATGGTCCCCAATTCAGCATATGCTAGCTAACGCTGGCGCTGATCTTCCATTGGGGCCAATTTGGTGACGTCAGTGCCAGTCAGTGTACACAACATAAAGCAACACAACTATAAATAACAACATTACAATACGTTTTACAGCGTTATACAAAAAGGACTATATAACAGAGCATAAATTTATTATTATGGAAAAAACAACTAAAACTAAAAAACTAAAAAGCGCTTGTGTCGTGCATCAATGCTTCCTGCGACTTTTGATGGCAGAGGATTTTTTTTTTCAAAGTAAGCTTAAAAGATTCAATACTTTTATGCTCAGAATACAGAAAGTACCAGAAACGGCATTCAAATGTATTTACAAGCTACACGCTGTGTCTCGCGTAGTGTTGTTAGCTCTCGCATTATTTGCCCATTTTTGGGGTAAATTTTGGGAGTTTCGGAGGTAATATGATAATAGAATAAAAATTGTCCTTTTCTATATAACTATGTACCTACCTTTTTATCTCAAGAAATAGATATGTATATTAAATAAAACATGGTGTTAAGGTGGATGTTTGCACACTTTTAAGGGGTGATGGAAAAATTATATATTTTTATTTTATTTTAAAGTATTCGGAAAACTTACAGCTAGGTACAAGAGTTACATAAAAAATGAATAATAACTTAAGTCAAAATGCATCGAGCAAACTACGCTTCGCTTCGATGGTTTCCAGAACTGTTCCAGCCGTGCTCTTTGTATAATTTTTGTCCACACCGCTTTCCTTTACTCATCAGCAGGGAAGCTAAAATTTAAGATGGCTAATATAGAAACATAATTTAATCCCCGCTCCCCCTCTCCCCTTCTCCCACACGCACACCAAAAATATGTTTAGAAATCCTATACACTAACATACTTACTATTTAATAGGATTGTTAGGTTAGGTACATACGAGTCACACTTACGCTTTATACTTTCTTTTTTCAAGTTGGTTTATTTTTATTATATTACTTATTAAAATTCTACAACGAATTAAAGCCCTCAAAAGTAGTCAAAAGGTAATAAAAAGAAGGGTAAATCAAAACTCTTATATTGGCAACACTAACATAGATTGACGCATCACTCTCAATGACAATCGAAATCTGAGAAAATAATTAAATATTTAAATAAGACGATACCTAAATGCGATACTTACACGTGAAATGTGATCCCATCCTGTTTCTTTTTCAGACCCACTGCATTTTTACAGGTAGGAACGACACAAGACGGCATAGTTTCGTGAAATTGGTCACGGGTAAAACACGTTAGCGCGTTCCGACGGTCACAAAGTGACTGATCGGTTGCGCATCAAACTACACTATTTAAGGCTAGTTTGAGTAGCTACAGTATTAGGCGCGCTCGTGGGTTCTGGTACTTTCTGTATTCTGAGCTTTTATGCTAGCCTTATGTAAAGCTAAGCTTTGAGAAGTAGTGTTTCAGGAGACAGAGAAATAGTGTTTCAGGAAACTCAAAAACGTGTTTTCGGGAGAATCAGAATAGCGTTTCAGGAGACACAGAATAGTGTTTCAGGAGACGCAGAATAGGGTTTCAGGTGACTCAGAATAGTGTTTTAGGACTCAGAATAGTGTTTTAGGAGACCCAGAATAGTGTTTCAAGAGACACAGAATAGTGTTTCAGGAGACTCATAATAGTGTTTCAGGAGACGAAGAATAGTGTTTCAGGAGTCTCAAAATAGTGTTTCAGGAGACTCTAAATAGTGTTTCAGGAGACGCAAAATAGTGTTTCAGGAGTCTCAAAATAGTGTTTCAGGAGACTCATAATAGTGTTTAAGGAGACACAGAATAGTGTTTCAGGAGTCTCAAAATAGTGTTTCAGGCGACACAGAATAGTGTTTCAGGAGACTCAAGATAGTGTTTCGGGAGACACAGAATAGTGTTTCAGGAGACTCAAAATAGTGGTTCAGGAGACACAGAATAGTGTTTCAGGAGACGCAAAATAGTGTTTCAGGAGACACAGAATAGTGTTTCAGGAGACACAAAATAGTGTTCCAGGAGACTCTAAATAGTGTTTCAGGAGACGCAGAATAGTGTTTCAGGAGACTCAAAATACTGTTTCTGGAGACACAGAATAGTGTTTCAGGAGACTCATAATAGTGTTTCAGGAGACTCATAATAGTGTTTCAGGAGTCCCAGAAAAGTGTTTCAGGAGACGCAGAATAGTGTTTCAGGAGACACTAAATAGTGTTTAAGGAGACGCAGAATAGTATTTGAGGAGACTCTAAATAGTGTTTCAGGAGACGCAGAATAGTGTTTCAGGAGACTCAAAATACTGTTTCAGGAGACTCATAATAGTGTTTCAGAAGACTCTAAATAGTGTTTCAGGAGACGCAGAATAGTGTTTCAGGAGACTCAAAATAGTGTTTCTGGAGACGCAGAATAGTGTTTCAGGAGACTCATAATAGTGTTTCAGGAGACTCATAATAGTGTTTCAGGAGTCCCAGAATAGTGTTTCAGGAGACGCAGAATAGTGTTTCAGGAGTCACAGATTAGTGTTGCAGATGACGCAGAATAGTGTTTAAGGGGACCCAGAATAGTGTTTCAGGAGACTCTAAATAGTGTTTCAGGAGACGCAGAATAGTGTTTCAGGAGACTCAAAATACTGTTTCTGGAGACACAGAATAGTGTTTCAGGAGACTCATAATAGTGTTTCAGGAGACTCATAATAGTGTTTCAGGAGACGCAGAATAGTGTTTCAGGAGTCCCAGAATAGTGTTTCAGGAGACTTATAATAGTGTTTCAGGAGACGCAGAATAGTGTTTTAGGAGTCTCAAAATAGTGTTTCAGACACTAAATAGTGTTTAGGTTAGGTTAGGTTAGGTTAGGTTAGGTTAGGTTAGGTTAGGTTAGGTTAGGTTAGGTTAGGTTAGGTTAGGTTAGGTTAGGTTAGGTTAGGTTAGGTTAGGTTAGGTTAGGTTAGGTTAGGTTAGGTTAGGTTAGGTTAGGTTAGGTTAGGTTAGGTTAGGTTAGGTTAGGTTAGGTTAGGTTAGGTTAGGTTAGGTTAGGTTAGGTTAGGTTAGGTTAGGTTAGGTTAGGTTAGGTTAGGTTAGGTTAGGTTAGGTTAGGTTAGGTTAGGTTAGGTTAGGTTAGGTTAGGTTAGGTTAGGTTAGGTTAGGTTAGGTTAGGTTTTTTTTTTTTTTTTTTTTTTTTTTTTTAATAAACCTGTCCGGGCGCTTTCTGGCCCGGCCCGCGAGCTAAGGTTTTACAATTTCTTTATTCAGTTATTTTGTGTACATATTTTCTTATTCTAGATTGTTACAGTTCCTTAATTTCTACTATTTATTACATTTCTTTCAGCTTATATTATATTTATTATTTTGACAGGTTTAATTTGTGTTTATAATTAATATTACAGTTTACAATTTTTGTATATATTACAGTGATCGTTTTGGGAATAGGATTCCTGGGATCCCTCTGACGTGATCAGAGTCCGTATTTTTCGTTTTGTGTATTGTGCGTGTGTTTGTTTTGTTAAGTAGTTTTAGGTTTATTTGTGTCGGTTAAGTTACAAGGTTTCTTGAGGTTGTTTGCCCATTTTTCTCCTCAACAACGGACCATGGCGTATTAACTGTAAACGGCGGATCATAGTTTATAATATGTTTCTGCGCATTTATGGTTTTTGCTGTCTTTGTTCTTGTCCGTTGTGGGGTTGAATTTACTATTGCAACAAATTGGTGCCGTTTCTGACTACGAAAATGTTGCCAATTCGCGTAATAAGATTTCGTGTAGGGGATAGAGTCAATCAGTGTTGTGTGTTCTGCGTGTGTAGTGTTTATGTCTGGTTGTGTAATGTCCGTAATGCGTGTTATGTAACTGTATGTATTGTGCTGTGTTAGTAATTGTGTCTCTTTCTCACGAAAGTGATAACAATTTGCTGTTTGTGTGTAGTGTTTGCTGGTGTTTTTGACTGACTCTATCCCTTTGTGTTGTGTTATACCGGCTGCCTTTGTGCTTGTGGTGTCGCCTGGTGCAATCTTAGCAGTACGCCACTGTCTGCCGGGCTAACGCATCCCATTTCCGCCTCACCGGACAGTCTCGGCTGAACGCATTATGGTCGGCCCTGTCCAGTTTGGCGGTAATGCAGTTGCTGCAAGTTGGGGACGCTCCAGCTCTCCAGTCGGCGCACTCGGTCCGCATATGCGGTCCGCCGCAGTGACAACACTTCAGCGTGGTCTCTGTGCAGAAACGCCGGCTGTGTCCGTACCCAAGGCATAACGAGCATTGGACCAGCGGCGTTTGGTCGACCACGATGACGCTGGGTTGCAGGTCTATGCGCAGTTGTCCGGCTTTTGTGAGGCGACTCCACAAGCGGGGGGAGACCTTGGCAGATATGTTGCACTGGTGGGGGTTTCTGGTGACCCTCCTGTAACGGATTTCAAACTCCTCTTCTAGTTTTACGTCTCTACAGATGTCGGGGTTCTGGTTTTTGAGCGCTTTCAGTATGTCCTCATTTGTGTTGTATGAGAAGACGTTTTTCAGTGTCACAAGGGGACGTTTATTCTTTATGTCTTCGACATTAAAGGTCTCCGTCCCCTGTAGCTTCTTCTTCAGTTTTTCCCTTTCATCTGTAGAGCCGCAAGCTATGATCACCTTCTGGTCTTTAGCCTTTCTAACCCTCTCCACCTTGACCCAGCCCTCCTTTGCATCCACGGCTTTCCGGACTTTGTCCAGGACTTGATCGCCCGTGTCCATTTCATCCTTCGATGTCACCACTACGGAGTGCAGCGCCTTCGGAGCCACAGGTTGCGGCGTCGAGGCACCCGCTGCCACACTCGCGTAGGACGATCTCGAGAACTCTTCCACTTGGCTATCTAATGCCAATTTCAAGTTTTCGATTTTTACATTGCTCTCCTTCACTAGTCGACTGTGTTCGGCTAGTGTGGAGAGCAGATGAGAGATCTCTCCAATGGGGGCAGTCAGGGGGGGCTGGGGAGCTTTAGGCTCTTCAGTTTGTTCCTTATTTGGTTCCTCTTCCTTTTCCTCATCCTTCCTCATCCTTTTCCGGTCCTCCTCGGACTCCGCCACGAGTCGGTACAGCCGCTCTACCGCCGCGACGACACCCTCCTTGATCTCCGTCTTTGTATTCCGGGAGTTGCCGAGGTGAAATTTTGCCTTCATCAGGCAGGCCTTCGCCTCGGCAACTCTGTTGGGATACTTAGACGGGGACCTGGTAAATGTCGTCTCGGCGGGAGTGGCCCCCCGGGATTGCGTGACGGGGTCCGAGGTTTTCTTTGTTTTTAATACTGTTTTCTGTTTCAGGATGTTGGTGGTTGTCGGCGGTTGCTGCTTTCCAGCCTCCCACTCACCGATGCTGCGCCTCACTTGTGAGGGTATCGGGGCCGTTGGTGATGCTGGTGAGTTGGCGGAGCTGGAGCCGGATTTCTTCGCCGGTGTGTGAAACATCGTGTGTAGTTGATGTAAAGGTATGTATAGAAAGGTAAGGTAAGTCTTTTCACGTCAGAGGGGGCGTTATACTATTCAAAACTCGCTTTAATACTAATTTAAGATACAATTAAGGTTATGCCTTGTTGCTAATATACTACGTATATGGGTCAACGCCGGCAGGTAACCAATTTAATGAATTACAAAATGAAACAGAATGGTAATTATTGAATTTATTACAATGAAATTAAATAATTGAGCAAATAATAACAATAACGATGAATTAAATATTTTACAGATTAATAAATTAAATTAAATAAACAATCAAAATTCGATGTCAAATTTATAGTCCCTATGTAAAGGTAGGGACTGTCCTTAGCCTAATGATTCAAATTATTAAAATTTGTCAACAAAGTTTAATACTAAGAAATAAAATAATAATTATCAAATTTTAAATGTCAATAAAACAATATTATCGTCCACGCGCTGCGGGACTAGTTTCCTAGTAATGTGTCTAATGATAGGCACAAACAATAAAAATAAGGTGGCAAAAATTTTTTGCTTTGGGCTCCCGAACTATAAATTTTTAAAAATATTTTTATATGCTCTATTTGAAAGGGCTCTCTACGCTGATTCCTTCAGTGGAAACCGCACCTTCCTAGGTCTGCCAACTACGGAGCTACAGCCGTTTAAATATTTCAGACTGTACGGCCTGTACGGCCTGGAAAAGTTCAAACCGCTATAACTTCGGTATTTGTGGTCCTATCGAGCCGGGACTTCTTTTGGGGGGAACCACTACTCCAGGACTCTCAGCCCAGCGGAGAACCTGAAAGATTTTTTCAGGCCTGAAAAAATCACAGGTTCCCACCAGAGCCGTTAGACCCAAGCACGGGGACGCTCCCCTTGAAAATCCCGGTTCGCTACGACCTATGGGGCCGGAGTAATGACACAAATAAATTTTAACAAAATGGCCGCCAAATTGACCTACTTCTTTGTTTTGGTCGTAGGGTGACCGTGTTTGGGCTCAAAATGAGCGCAAAGGGGAGCCCTATCTAATAATAAGAACGTTGAGCCAATAAAAACTACCCCCGATTTTTAAAAGGACAAAAACACAAAAAATAAAGCAAAAATGTAAAAATTTCAAAAAGTATCAATAAAACAGGTCAAAAAACGAACAATGTTAGTAACAATGGGGGTCTTAAGTATAAGTCTATAGCTAAGGTTAGTCGCACTACACTAATACTGGGGTTTTGACTACCCTCAAATTTTTAATAGTCTCTGTATCCGAGCGCCGTCAGCGGAAAATTCTCAAATTTGGTGGGGGGCTGAAGGTCCCCTTAGTCTATATTATTATTGTGTAAAAACAATATGTCATAGATCTTAAACAAAAGTTATTGATCTGTCAAGTTTCCAAGTTTTTAAAATTATCGTATCTCGGTGAACACTTAACTTTTCGCTTCGGAAAAACTGCCTCCGAGCTCTATTCGTCGGCCGCTACTTGATGGTGTCCTCCGTTTGCGCCTAGGTGTTGTAGTTTCGTGGCTCGAAGGCCACGTGGTTCTTGTTTTTTTGGCCTAAGCCACGAAACTATGGGCGATTTCAACGAACGTGATGTGGAGTGGTGTAGGGGCACACCAGGGCTTCCTGACCCTTGTGAGAAAATCAGGGGTCGTAGCGATAAATCCCGAGATTTTTCACTTTTTAATTTTGAAAATCACTTTTTCACAATTTTTTCACTCAACTTTCAGCCGATTTTCGCGCGGATGCGTGCGGCGGGTGCGCCTCGTGGTTACGCGTGTTTTGAGGTATCACTGGGGTTTTTCGGGTGAAAATTGGATTTAATGTGATTTTTTCCGTCCGGAGCGACTTAGAAAGTTGGCGTTCTCGGGCGCGGTTCGAGTGCGACTGGGTTAGGTTAGGTTAGGTTAGGTTAGGTTAGGTTAGGTTAGGTTAGGTTAGGTTAGGTTAGGTTAGGTTAGGTTAGGTTAGGTTAGGTTAGGTTAGGTTAGGTTAGGTTAGGTTAGGTTAGGTTAGGTTAGGTTAGGTTAGGTTAGGTTAGGTTAGGTTAGGTTAGGTTAGGTTAGGTTAGGTTAGGTTAGGTTAGGTTAGGTTAGGTTAGGTTAGGTTAGGTTAGGTTAGGTTAGGTTAGGTTAGGTTAGGTTAGGTTAGGTTAGGTTAGGTTAGGTTAGGTTAGGTTAGGTTAGGTTAGGTTAGGTTAGGTTAGGTTAGGTTAGGTTAGGTTAGGTTAGGTTAGGTTAGGTTAGGTTAGGTTAGGTTAGGTTAGGTTAGGTTAGGTTAGGTTAGGTTAGGTTAGGTTAGGTTAGGTTAGGTTAGGTTAGGTTAGGTTAGGTTAGGTTAGGTTAGGTTAGGTTAGGTTAGGTTAGGTTAGGTTAGGTTAGGTTAGGTTAGGTTAGGTTAGGTTAGGTTAGGTTAGGTTAGGTTAGGTTAGGTTAGGTTAGGTTAGGTTAGGTTAGGTTAGGTTAGGTTAGGTTAGGTTAGGTTAGGTTAGGTTAGGTTAGGTTAGGTTAGGTTAGGTTAGGTTAGGTTAGGTTAGGTTAGGTTTTTTTTTTTTTTTTTTTTTTTTCCGATGTACAAGTTTCCCCTGATATTAATTTTTCAGGGACCTTGGATCTCCCTTTTTATATAATCACTGTATTATATCACTATGGCCTTACTGTGGCCTTATTCATTATTGCCACTGCTCGAATTACTTCTTCGCAATACTTTGCGAACTTTTCTTTGGAATGACTTTCCCGTATAAGAGTGCTCCAGTTTTCGGAATTAAGCTGACTGTTTAGTTCTATCTCTAAGCACATTCTCTTATTAGCAAAAATGGGGCAGTCATTCAGTATATGCATTACATCTTGTGGTACATCTGAGCAGTGGCAGTTGGGATTGTCTTTGCGTTTAAATCGGTGAAGATACTGGGCAGTGGCTCCGTGTCCTGTCAGGATTTGGGACTTCCAGTAGGACACGCCCAGTTCTCCCACCGACTTATATGCGCTTTTGACATCTGGAAAGAAAGTCTTTGTTGTACGGCCTTTTTCTGATGCTGTGTATTCTCCTTGCCATATTTCTAGGGTGCGGTTTCTGATCACGTTTTTGGCAAAGGAGATAGGGACTGTATCATAATCGGCCGCAGTCTTTTTATGAAGGGCAGCTTGCTTTGCGAGGAAGTCTGCTCTCTCATTTCCAGGATTTCCTACATGGGCCTTTGTCCAGAAAAGTTTGATGTTTTTGCCCTGTGTCTGTGTTGATTGGAGGTTGTTTTTGATTTTGAAGACTATTGCGTTGGTTGAATTTATGTTTTTTATTGCATCTAGGGATGATCTGGAGTCGCTGAAGATTTTAAAGTTCTTATATTTTGAGTTTGTGCAGGTAAGTTGGACGGCTTGAAGTAGGGCAAAGAGTTCGGATTGGTAGACTGTGCAGAAGTCTTCAAGTCGGAACTTTTTGTTCAAGACTTCTCGGCCATTGTTCCAGCACGAAAGAGCACAGCCAACCTTTCCGTCCACCTTGCTTCCATCTGTATAAATACAGAGTTCTTCGCTGTTCTGCAAGTATCCGTCTTCTTCTTCTTTGGTGGTAACACTATATTTGATCTCTTGTCTGTTTCCTGGGTGAGGGAGAAGGTAGTGTGGGATACGGGTCTCAATTTGTCTGCCCATCGCTTCAGGCAAAAGTTTGCCTTGTTTGACGGCATATATTTCGGCAACCTCCATTGCTCTTAAGTCAATGGGTAAGATACGTGCCAGGGTTATAGCTGAGTCATATGAGGTTGTACGGTAGCATTTTGCTATCTTTATGGCGAACAGACGCTGGGTGGCTCTTAGCTTTTTCACTATATAGTCTTTTGAGACGCTATCTGCCCAGGTGTTCGCAGCGTAAAGTATGATCGGCTCGATGGCGCCAATGTACATCTGCCGTACAATCTCGGGACTTAGCCCCCATGACGGCTTTGCCATGTGGGCTAGGCCTTTATAGACTGCAGCTGCTTTGCTGCATGCTGAGTGCACGTGGTCTCGGAATGTGAGATTTTTATCTATAATCAACCCAAGTACCTTGATGTGGTCCGTAGCTTTGATGTGGACGTTTGCCATTGTGACTGTTGGGGAGTCAGGGTTCATCTTCCTCGTGATTGTCATTGAAGACGTTTTCTGAGGAGAGAAACTGAGTTTGCACTGGCTACCCCAATTGGCAATCTTGTCCAGGATTGGGTTGATTTTCGATTCAATCTCTTGAGTGGTGTCGGCTGAGACAGCAATCACTACGTCATCAGCAAAAGCCTGATAGAAGAGTGACTCGTCTTCAAGTAGCTCCTCGAGCAGCTCTAAGAGAGAGTCTATGACTAAGTCCCACATTACTGGTCCGCTGATGCTCCCTTGTACACACCCTCTTTCTGTCTCTATGGTGTAGTAGGCTCCATTAAATCTAATTGTGACTGTTCTGTCATCTAGGTAGCTGTCAGCGAGGCGATAGAGTCCTAGGGAGCAGTTCTTTTTATGGAGTTGGAACTTTATAAAAGGCCACCATGCGTGATCAAATGCGCCCATTATATCTAGTGAAACAACAGTCACAATTTTCCGCTTTTTGTGAGCTTCGCTCTTGATAAAGTTCACAAGATTATAAAGAGCGTCATCCGTACCTTTTTGTGGCATGAAACCGTATTGGTGTGTGTTTAGTTGCCCTCTCGATGTTAGGCTCCATAGCAGTCGATTATTCATAATCTTTTCGAGTATTTTCCCCAAAACTGGAAGTAAGCCTATTGGCCGGAAGGCCTTTGGGTTTGTATAGTCCTCCTTATTAGGTTTCGGTATTACACAAACCAAGGCGCACTTCCAAAGTTTGGGGAAATACCCTAAGGTAAGGCATCTGTTGAATACGGCCAGAAACAGTGTGCAATTGGAGAAGACGGCAGCCTTGCATATGTCCGCAGTAAAGCCGTCAGCTCCAGGGGCCTTCTTGGGGTTCATGGTCTTGATTACCTCCTTGAGTTCTGTTTCCGTGATGGGTGGTTCTTCGGTGGGGGGCAGGTTTGATGGAGTTGTTTGGGTGAAACGGCGTATTTCGGCTTGTTGTAAAGTGTCTTCTTCCGGGGGATCCTTCGGGAACAAGGTCTTTGCCAGCAAGCGTGCCGATTCAAATGCTGATAGGGTTGTTCCTTGAGGGTCGGTAAGTCCTGTGTCAGCTGCTTGCAGCGTTCCGCTTCTTCTGATCACTCTCCATGCTCCATTCCACACATCTCCTTTAGCCATTTCACAGCAGAACTGTTTCCAGCTAGTTATCCGGGCGTTGTTTATTGAGGCTTTATAATCTTCCAGCGCTTCTAAGTACTCTCGAATAACCAGCTGTTTTCTGTCCACTCTGGCCGATTTTATACGCCTCCGTCTTCGAACTACTTCCTTCTTCTTTGTAGTGAGTTCGGAGATCCACCAAGGATTTTTGCGTTTCGTTCGGGGTTTTGGAGAAGGAAAGGCTTCGAGACAGACTTCTTCCAGGCTCCTGGATAAACTCTGAATGTATGCCTCTAATTGCTCTTCGTTGAATGCAGCCACTTGCTCTGGTGTTATGGCGAGACATTCGAGCTTCTCCCTGAGGGCCTGTTCGAAGTCGTTCCAGTCGGCTCGTCTTGTGTCGAAACGTCTTGTTGTGGACGGGACTGTAGGGGAGAGCAGGTCGGACATGCTGAGCTGAAAGGTGATGGCTTTATGATCCGAGAGTTGGACCATAGCATCATCTACCTTCCAGCCAGTGACCTTTCCCAAGATTGCCTCGCCCACCAAGGTGACATCTACGATGCTGGAATAGCTCCGACCTTCTCGATATACTTCAAAAGTCGGTTTTTGTCCTCTGTTTACAACATGAAGATCCTGTGAAGCAGTAAACTCCATCATGATGGTACCCCGTTCATCGTCTTCAGTTGAGCCCCACCAGGTACTCTTGGCGTTGATATCACCTCCTATGACGGATTTGTTTGTTGGACTTGTAGCGATGCCAAGAAAGTCCAGGTAGGGCTCAATCGGTGCAGTGCCCTCAAAGTAGACAGAGGCTATCTTTGTCTGACCTGTAGTACTGCTGATACTGATAGCTACCACGTTTTCGGTGATGTACTTGCTATCAGCTTGAATCACTAAGTCGTTGTTTAGTACTACTATAGCCGCCTTGACATTTTTCGATCTGGCTCCCAGTTTTTGGATGATCCTGCAGCCATGCCGGTGCGACATCTCTCCACTGCTGCCTACGTAGGGTTCCTGCAGTAAGAGTATGTCGCACTTACGCTGAACGGCTGCTTGGAATACCTCTTCTGTGGCATTCATGCTGCGAGCCAGATTGCACTGCACTATTTTGATGATATGGGGTGGTGCTGAGCTTGCGCTGTAGGTCTCCGTGTCGCCCTTAGCAATAGAGTACCGAGGCTCGGGCTATTCCCTCCCATCGGGCTCTAGTTGGGCACTCCTTGCTGAAGGCGGCGTGACTGGTGTTTGTCATTTTGTCTCTGGTGCAGTTCACACAAGTTGGCGCCGTGTAGGTAGTAGCTGATCTTGCGGGACATGCGCTGTACGCGTGGCCTGGAGCACTGCAGTAGGCGCATAGGCTGTCCGCAATCTCAGCGTTGCACACTTTCTGGGTGTGGCCGTATGCCAAACACTTGGTGCACTGCACCAGGGGAGACCTCTCTTCAACTTGGCATCTCATCCATCCAATGTGGAGGATCCCTGCACTCATCAGGTTTCTCCACATCTTCGGGGTGGCTTCCATGATGACATGGCACTGGTGAGGGTTCCTGGCTTTGATGCGGTGACGCACCTTAGCCCACTCCTCAGAGCCCAAACCAACGAAGATGCCTGAGTTTTGCCTGCGTAGAGAGTCTTCTATTTGAGCGTCAGAGTCAGATGCCACGACATCCCTGATCAGGACTTGAGGCAGCTTTGTCTTGGCGTCTTCAACGATGAGGTCACTGTTGGCTTCCGCAATCCGTTTGCCCAGTAGTTTTGCCTCCTCTTTGCTGTTGCAGCTGACCACTACCTTCTGGTTTTTGGCTTTTCGAAGCCGCTGGACACCAACGCCAAGTTCGCGCACGTCGATTTTCTCCTTCATTTCGTCCATCACCTTCTGGGCAGTGGTCTCCTTATCTTTGGAACTTATCAGCAGAGTATGCGCTGGAGTTCGAGTTGGAGGTCCACTCCCAGTTGGGGAGGTCGGAGATGAAGTGGAAGACTGAACGGTGGCTGCTGCCTCTGCGTATGTTCTTCGGTTCGCTTCTTCTTTGACGATCTCCTTTATCTCCTTCACAGTCTTCATCACTTCCTCCATCTTTTCAGAATTAGTATGCATAATTGTCATACTGCCGGAGGAGGGTAAAGATTGTTGGGCGATTTTTGAGGCGTTTTCGAGAGCTGAGCTAATGTCTTTCTTTATTTTCTTTAATTCTTCGTTGTAACCTTTCATCATCCTTGAATGTTCATCAATCTTCTTGCTGAGTTCCTTACTAATTTCTTCTTCTTTCTGTTTCAGGTGGTGTGCAGGTAGCTGCTGGGAGACGGCGGGCTGGAGGTTGGTCGTCGATGCCGAGGATCCAGGATTGTTAGTCTCAGCTTCTTTGACTAGCTGGTACAGTCGTTCTACTGCTTCCGTAACTCCTGCCTTTATATCGGATCTCAGGTTTCGGGAGTTCCCTAGGTTAAGCTTAGCCTTGGTAAGGCAGGCCTTAGCCTCGGAGATCCGTGAGCCGTAGATCTTTCGCATGGGAGGGCTGCCGAGTGGTTCCACAACGAAGGTGGTGTTACCACCGGTTGGCACCTCTTGCGAGCGGAAGGGGGCAACCTGAGTTGGGGCAGGGGGAGGGAGAGCCTCAGGAGGGGTTGAAAATCCCTCTCTTGGCATTGGTTTGGATTTTGTGGGTGTGCGGAGGCCAAACATGACGAAGACTAATAGTAAATATGCGAGAAAATGAACTTGACTGAAAAATGGGGGGGTAGGGGGGGGGGACGGTATAGACTTATTTCAGAAAAAGTGTTTATTTTATTAAGATGTCAGTTTTGATCCAAGATTGGTCAAAATCGAAGAATACCAGCCAAAGTTATGGTGTTTTAAAGAAGTTGGAGTGTTTTTAGTTTTTCAAATGAGTATGGGTAAAACAATTTTGGACTATTTTTGTATGGGAGAGGGGGATGAATTACTAAGTGTTATATATTTCTGGATAGAACTCGGAGAAAGGAGGGATTTTTGGGAATAAACAAGATAGCTAATATAAAACCATACAGAGATATTTAAGAAAAACTGTTTATGAATTACGAAAAATTTGGAGCGAAAATGACTTTTTGATATTTTTGGAATATTGTTAAACAAAATGAAGTAAAATTGAAATTGTGATGTTAATACAGACAGAAGATGAAATTGTACGTCGATCAGCGAAGAAAGTAGCTAAAAAGTCCAGAATCGAAAGAAGTTATTAGGATTCTAGCAAAAGTGTGTTAATACCCCCTGCGAAATATCCGATGTTTCAGAGGGGGTATGTTGTGATTCGCGGCAAAAGTTAGTTGTAGAAGGGATAACCTGTTGTGATACCAATCTAGATAGGAGCTGATACAGGCTAGCTGGCTGAGACTAGGAAAGCTGAATATTTAATAACTTTACGAAGATATGGGACGTCAAAGTTAGAAAACTGCAAATTTTTAAAGATTTTATGAAATATGGGTGAAGTAGTAGGGGGAAGTGGTGGGAATGGACTATTGAAGCTAAGTTTATTAAAGAACTCGACAAATTAAGACAAACTGCCAAGAGAACGTCGAGATCGGTTGAAACACCGATTTTTGCGGGGTGTTTGAAACTTCAATTTTCCTCCGCAAAGTTAAAAATCGGTATTTTAGAAAATTTTCTTAGGGGAAAGTTGGAATATTTCAATTATTATTTCACTACTAAATAGGGCTTAACGAGACGGAAATTTTGACGTATCAAACACTGGATTCCAAGAAAACTACCCACTTGAAAAAGCGGGTTAGGTTAGGTTAGGTTAGGTTAGGTTAGGTTAGGTTAGGTTAGGTTAGGTTAGGTTAGGTTAGGTTAGGTTAGGTTAGGTTAGGTTAGGTTAGGTTAGGTTAGGTTAGGTTAGGTTAGGTTAGGTTAGGTTAGGTTAGGTTAGGTTAGGTTAGGTTAGGTTAGGTTAGGTTAGGTTAGGTTAGGTTAGGTTAGGTTAGGTTAGGTTAGGTTAGGTTAGGTTAGGTTAGGTTAGGTTAGGTTAGGTTAGGTTAGGTTAGGTTAGGTTAGGTTAGGTTAGGTTAGGTTAGGTTAGGTTAGGTTAGGTTAGGTACTGGACCGTCTCCGAGGACGAAAGACGGCTCCAGGACCCGACGGCATCCCGGGGCGAGTTCTGGCGCTCGCCCTGAAGCACCTGGGTGTCCAGCTGCGGGAGCTCTTCGACGCGTGCATCGTCCGCGGAGAGTTCCCGCAGTTGTGGAAGGTGGGGCGGCTGTGCCTGCTGCCGAAGGGTGGAGATCGTCCGCCCGATTCCCCTTCGGCTTACAGGCCAATTGTGTTGCTGGACGAGATGGGCAAGATGCTGGAGAGGGTGATTGCGGCCCGTCTCGTCCATCACCTGGAGTCGGTGGGGCCCCCGTTGTCGGAGGCCCAGTACGGTTTCAGGGCGGGGCGATCCACTCTGGACGCCCTGACCTCCCTGTGGGAGGACTGTAAGGAGGCGGTGGACGAGGGGGATGTTGTTGTGGGGGCCTCGATAGACGTGGCGAACGCCTTCAACAGCATCCCCTTCGAGTCGATTATGGAGGCACTCCGGTATCACGGAGTGCCTCGGTATCTGCGGAGGCTAATAGCCGCGTACCTCCTGGGTCGGGGCGTGGTGTGGGAGGGTAGTGACGGGCGGCTCTATGTGCAGCGTATGGGGTGCGGTGTTCCACAGGGGTCAGTACTGGGCCCCATCCTGTGGAACATCGGATACGACTGGCTCCTTCGGGGGCCGGTCCCCCCCGGGACGAAGTTGACTGCCTTTGCCGACGACACCTTCGTCACCGCACGGGGTGCGTCCTTTGGGGAGGCAGCGCGTCTGGCAGAAGTCGTGGTCTCCACGGTGGTAGACCGGATCGCGCAGCTGGGCCTGAGGGTGTCCCTGCCCAAGACTGAGGCGATCCTCTTCCACGGACCGCGCAGAGGACCGCCCCGGGGTGCGCATATCAATGTGCAGGGGGTGGAGGTGCCAGTGAGGGCTCAGATGAGGTACCTGGGCCTCACCTTGGATGGGCGATGGAACTTCGGGGCCCACTTTGCTCAAATGGCCCCGAAGCTGATTTCAGCTGCTGCCGCCCTCGGTAGATTGCTCCCCAATGTGGGAGGACCGGGATCGGCCTGCAGACGCCTGTACTCCGGAATAGTCCGGAGTATGGCTCTGTACGGCGCCCCGGTCTGGACGAGGGCCCTCACCGCTAAGAATAGGGTCCTCTTAAGGAGGCCCCAGCGGGTGATAGCGGTGAGGTCGATACGGGGGTACCGGACCGTGTCCTGGACGGCGGCCACCCTCCTCGCGGGCGATCCCCCCTGGGAGCTGCAGGCGGAGGTCCTCGCGGAGGTGTTCCGGTACAGGGGGGAGGCGCGGGCGCGGGGCGAGAGGCCGGCGCCGGAGGAGGTGCGGCGGGTCAGGGCCGCAGCCTACGCGGCTATGATCCGACGCTGGGGGGAGGATCTGGGGTCCCCGGTCGCGGGCCGGGAAACGGTGGAGGCGATCCGGCCTCACCTTTCCCGGTGGATGTCGCGACGATGGGGGACCCTAACGTTCCGGCTGGTGCAGGTGCTTTCCGGGCACGGTTGCTTCGGAAAGTACCTGCACCAGATTGCGGGTCGGGAGTCGAACCCGGCCTGCCACGAGTGTGACGCGCCAGTGGACACGGCGCGTCACACCTTGGAGGAGTGCGCCGCATGGGGCCCTCAAAGGCACACCTTGTCGGCGCACGTCGGAGGAGACCTGTCGCTGTCGAGCGCCATTGACTCGATGCTCGACAGCGAGAGGTCGTGGGAGGCCATGGTCTCCTTCTGCGAGTCTGTCATGTCGCAGAAGGAGGCCGCGGAGCGGGCTCGGGAGGCGACTTCTTCCAACCCGCTTCGGCGCGGCAGGCGAGGGGCCAGACGGAGGCGCTACGCGCACCTCCTTCCCCCGCCTTAGTGTCGCCGAGGGGGGGTCTGGGGGCCCCCCTATTCCATGGCACACTGGCCTGAGGGCGCCCTTGTCTTCCGGGGCGCCCTGTCTTGAGGTACTCGCCGGGGCGGTCTGCAGTGACATACGCAAGTGATCCTGCACCGCCCCACGCAGGCGATGACGGAGACCGATGGTGGTTTTAGTGGGTAGTAACTGCGGTGGATGCGATGAGCCCCGGCAGCGGGGGGAGCTTGTCCACCGGGTTGAGCCCCACATACCCCGGCCGTGCCCCATATCGCGGCCGGGGATGCGTAAATGCATTTCCCCATCGTTAAAAAAAAAAAAAAAAAAAAAAAAAAAGGTTAGGTTAGGTTAGGTTAGGTTAGGTTAGGTTAGGTTAGGTTAGGTTAGGTTAGGTTAGGTTAGGTTAGGTTAGGTTAGGTTAGGTTAGGTTAGGTTAGGTTAGGTTAGGTTAGGTTAGGTTAGGTTAGGTTAGGTTAGGTTAGGTTAGGTTAGGTTAGGTTAGGTTAGGTTAGGTTAGGTTAGGTTAGGTTAGGTTAGGTTAGGTTAGGTTAGGTTAGGTTAGGTTAGGTTAGGTTAGGTTAGGTTAGGTTAGGTTAGGTTAGGTTAGGTTAGGTTAGGTTAGGTTAGGTTAGGTTAGGTTAGGTTAGGTTAGGTTAGGTTAGGTTAGGTTAGGTTAGGTTAGGTTAGGTTAGGTTAGGTTAGGTTAGGTTAGGTTAGGTTAGGTTAGGTTAGGTTAGGTTAGGTTAGGTTAGGTTAGGTTAGGTTAGGTTAGGTTAGGTTAGGTTAGGTTAGGTTAGGTTAGGTTAGGTTAGGTTAGGTTAGGTTAGGTTAGGTTAGGTTAGGTTAGGTTAGGTTAGGTTAGGTTAGGTTAGGTTAGGTTAGGTTAGGTTAGGTTAGGTTAGGTTAGGTTAGGTTAGGTTAGGTTAGGTTAGGTTAGGTTAGGTTAGGTTAGGTTAGGTTAGGTTAGGTTAGGTTAGGTTAGGTTAGGTTAGGTTAGGTTAGGTTAGGTTAGGTTAGGTTAGGTTAGGTTAGGTTAGGTTAGGTTAGGTTAGGTTAGGTTAGGTTAGGTTAGGTTAGGTTAGGTTAGGTTAGGTTAGGTTAGGTTAGGTTAGGTTAGGTTAGGTTAGGTTAGGTTAGGTTAGGTTAGGTTAGGTTAGGTTAGGTTAGGTTAGGTTAGGTTAGGTTAGGTTAGGTTAGGTTAGGTTAGGTTAGGTTAGGTTAGGTTAGGTTAGGTTAGGTTAGGTTAGGTTAGGTTAGGTTAGGTTAGGTTAGGTTAGGTTAGGTTAGGTTAGGTTAGGTTAGGTTAGGTTAGGTTAGGTTAGGTTAGGTTAGGTTAGGTTAGGTTAGGTTAGGTTAGGTTAGGTTAGGTTAGGTTAGGTTAGGTTAGGTTAGGTTAGGTTAGGTTAGGTTAGGTTAGGTTAGGTTAGGTTAGGTTAGGTTAGGTTAGGTTAGGTTAGGTTAGGTTAGGTTAGGTTAGGTTAGGTTAGGTTAGGTTAGGTTAGGTTAGGTTAGGTTAGGTTAGGTTAGGTTAGGTTAGGTTAGGTTAGGTTAGGTTAGGTTAGGTTAGGTTAGGTTAGGTTAGGTTAGGTTAGGTTAGGTTAGGTTAGGTTAGGTTAGGTTAGGTTAGGTTAGGTTAGGTTAGGTTAGGTTAGGTTAGGTTAGGTTAGGTTAGGTTAGGTTAGGTTAGGTTAGGTTAGGTTAGGTTAGGTTAGGTTAGGTTAGGTTAGGTTAGGTTAGGTTAGGTTAGGTTAGGTTAGGTTAGGTTAGGTTAGGTTAGGTTAGGTTAGGTTAGGTTAGGTTAGGTTAGGTTAGGTTAGGTTAGGTTAGGTTAGGTTAGGTTAGGTTAGGTTAGGTTAGGTTAGGTTAGGTTAGGTTAGGTTAGGTTAGGTTAGGTTAGGTTAGGTTAGGTTAGGTTAGGTTAGGTTAGGTTAGGTTAGGTTAGGTTAGGTTAGGTTAGGTTAGGTTAGGTTAGGTTAGGTTAGGTTAGGTTAGGTTAGGTTAGGTTAGGTTAGGTTAGGTTAGGTTAGGTTAGGTTAGGTTAGGTTAGGTTAGGTTAGGTTAGGTTAGGTTAGGTTAGGTTAGGTTAGGTTAGGTTAGGTTAGGTTAGGTTAGGTTAGGTTAGGTTAGGTTAGGTTAGGTTAGGTTAGGTTAGGTTAGGTTAGGTTAGGTTAGGTTAGGTTAGGTTAGGTTAGGTTAGGTTAGGTTAGGTTAGGTTAGGTTAGGTTAGGTTAGGTTAGGTTAGGTTAGGTTAGGTTAGGTTAGGTTAGGTTAGGTTAGGTTAGGTTAGGTTAGGTTAGGTTAGGTTAGGTTAGGTTAGGTTAGGTTAGGTTAGGTTAGGTTAGGTTAGGTTAGGTTAGGTTAGGTTAGGTTAGGTTAGGTTAGGTTAGGTTAGGTTAGGTTAGGTTAGGTTAGGTTAGGTTAGGTTAGGTTAGGTTAGGTTAGGTTAGGTTAGGTTAGGTTAGGTTAGGTTAGGTTAGGTTAGGTTAGGTTAGGTTAGGTTAGGTTAGGTTAGGTTAGGTTAGGTTAGGTTAGGTTAGGTTAGGTTAGGTTAGGTTAGGTTAGGTTAGGTTAGGTTAGGTTAGGTTAGGTTAGGTTAGGTTAGGTTAGGTTAGGTTAGGTTAGGTTAGGTTAGGTTAGGTTAGGTTAGGTTAGGTTAGGTTAGGTTAGGTTAGGTTAGGTTAGGTTAGGTTAGGTTAGGTTAGGTTAGGTTAGGTTAGGTTAGGTTAGGTTAGGTTAGGTTAGGTTAGGTTAGGTTAGGTTAGGTTAGGTTAGGTTAGGTTAGGTTAGGTTAGGTTAGGTTAGGTTAGGTTAGGTTAGGTTAGGTTAGGTTAGGTTAGGTTAGGTTAGGTTAGGTTAGGTTAGGTTAGGTTAGGTTAGGTTAGGTTAGGTTAGGTTAGGTTAGGTTAGGTTAGGTTAGGTTAGGTTAGGTTAGGTTAGGTTAGGTTAGGTTAGGTTAGGTTAGGTTAGGTTAGGTTAGGTTAGGTTAGGTTAGGTTAGGTTAGGTTAGGTTAGGTTAGGTTAGGTTAGGTTAGGTTAGGTTAGGTTAGGTTAGGTTAGGTTAGGTTAGGTTAGGTTAGGTTAGGTTAGGTTAGGTTAGGTTAGGTTAGGTTAGGTTAGGTTAGGTTAGGTTAGGTTAGGTTAGGTTAGGTTAGGTTAGGTTAGGTTAGGTTAGGTTAGGTTAGGTTAGGTTAGGTTAGGTTAGGTTAGGTTAGGTTAGGTTAGGTTAGGTTAGGTTAGGTTAGGTTAGGTTAGGTTAGGTTAGGTTAGGTTAGGTTAGGTTAGGTTAGGTTAGGTTAGGTTAGGTTAGGTTAGGTTAGGTTAGGTTAGGTTAGGTTAGGTTAGGTTAGGTTAGGTTAGGTTAGGTTAGGTTAGGTTAGGTTAGGTTAGGTTAGGTTAGGTTAGGTTAGGTTAGGTTAGGTTAGGTTAGGTTAGGTTAGGTTAGGTTAGGTTAGGTTAGGTTAGGTTAGGTTAGGTTAGGTTAGGTTAGGTTAGGTTAGGTTAGGTTAGGTTAGGTTAGGTTAGGTTAGGTTAGGTTAGGTTAGGTTAGGTTAGGTTAGGTTAGGTTAGGTTAGGTTAGTTAGGTTAGGTTAGTTAGGTTAGGTTAGGTTAGGTTAGGTTAGGTTAGGTTAGGTTAGGTTAGGTTAGGTTAGGTTAGGTTAGGTTAGGTT